>CM056052.1:407298040-408739204 GCA_029574335.1 Rana kukunoris | reverse complement strand
CTCGTTGTTCAATGAGGACTTTGGCTCGACAAGCTTTTCCGACCGCTCTTCGGGAACCTCGTCGGGACGGAACAATGGGTTTAGCCTGACGAGGTTCTCGGACGTGTGTGTACGCGGCCCAACAATGATGCCAGGAAAGTTTTCTACTCCCGCTGGCCAATGTCCGGCCTCCAAGAGTCTGAAGGACAATAAACCGGCCCCTTTGCTTAGAATGTCTGGAGACCCCTGCTTTAGAAGATCCCTGAAAAACTAATTTATTCAGGGAAGCCTAACCCACACCCACCTAACAACTGTCCCGAGCCACCCCCATCAAATCATTCTCTTCAGCTGTTACCTTTTGTACTACCACCCCCCCCCCCCTCCTCCTGTACCTTCTGTATTGAACTGTACTGTAATTGTAATCCCTCCTATACATTGTAAAGCGCTGTGTAAACCGTTGGCACTATATAAATCGTGTATAATAATAATAATAATATTTTTTTTTATATTAATATATACAAATGTCCATTAAACTTACATTTAAGAACTTCCAAATTACCTCTACAAGCAAACACTAATTTTAAGGAAAAAATACCCTTATTAAAGGAGTTGTAAAGAAAAAAAAATCACCTTAACGCAATCTATGCATTAAGCTGAAAAAACATCTGTGTGCCCCTGCCCCCGAGCCCCCGTTATACTTACCTGACCCCTCAAAAGTCCCGAGATCCTCTTCGCCACTCAGCCTGGCCGCTGATTGGCTAGAGCGGATGGATTGAGAGCAGCGTAGCCATTGGCTGGCGCTGCTGTCAATCACATCCAGTGACGCCGCGCGCCGAGGGGCGGGGCCGAGTGATACAGTGAGCGGCTATGGCCGCTCGCTGTATCACTGGAGCGTGCCCGCAATTACTCACCACCATGGGAGCTGTCGCATGACTGTGGTCAGTACTTGCAGGGAGGACCAGAGACAGCCGCCGAGGGACCCCAGAAGACGTGGATTGGGGCCACTCTGTGCAAAACGAACTGCACAGTGGAGGGAAGTATAACATGTTTGTTATTTAAACCACTTGCTTACTGGGCACGTATACCCCCTTCCTGACCAGGTGAAATTTCAGCTTCCGGCACTGCGTCAATTTAACTGACAATTGCGCGGTCGCGCGACGTGGCTCCCAAACAAAATTGATGTCCTTTTTTTTCCCACAAATAGAGCTTTCTTTTGGTGGTATTTGATCACCTCTGCGGTTTTTATTTTTTGCGCTATAAACAAAAAAAGAGTGACAATTTTTTAAATATTTTTTACTTGTTGCTATAATAAATAGCCAATTTTAAAAAAAAAATAATACATTTTTTTTCTCAGTTTAGGCCGATATGTATTCTTCTACATATTTTTGAAAAAAAAAAAAAAACGCAATTAGCGACTGGTTTGCGCAAAAGTTATAGCACTTACAAAATAGTGGACAGAATTATTATTAATTTTTATTATTTTTTTTTTTTTACTAGTAATGGCGGCGATCTGCGATTTTTATTGGGACTGCGACGTTATGGCGGACACATCGGACACTTTTGACACATTTTTGGCGCCATTCACATTTATACTGCGATCAGTGCTATAAATATGCACTAATTACTGTATAAATGTGACTGGCATTGAAGGGGTTAACACTAGGGGGTGAGGAAGGGGTTAAATGTGCACCCTGAATTGTGTTCTAACTGTGGGGGGAGGGGGGCGACGGGGGGAGGTGACCGATCTGTGTCCCTATGTACAAGGGACACAGATTGGTCTCCTCCCTCCCCTGACAGGACATGGATCTCTGTGTTTACACACAGAAATCCAAGTCCTTGTCCTGTAACCACCGATCGTGAGTGCCCGGAGGACATCGCGGCCGCCAGGGATGCGGCGGGCACGCGCACCGCTCGCGCACCCTCTAGTGGCCTGGAGGAGCGGAGGCCGTAAAAACACGGCCTCCCAGAGAATTAGAGCCACCAAAGTCGTACGCCCGTCGGGAAGTAGTTAAAGAAAAATTTTCCTTTAATGGTTGGTCAGCTTTCTATATAATACATATAATAACCCTTCAAAAAAGCCATGAATGTACTAATTGATACATTGAGGATACTTGTTTACTGAATAACTTATGCACATAACAGCTTTCCTCTCTTGTATGGAAACGTATTACTGTATTAATACATATTTGTTGATTCCTACTTGTATGAATCTTTTTGTTTATTATTTTTATCTATCTCTAATTTTAAACGAAAATATCTGTTTATATCTGAAGAATCTACCTGTATGTAATACGTATATTTGTAATTTTTTTTTATTTTTTTAATGGAAAACTCCAATAAAAACATTGAAACAAAAAAAAAAAAGCCATGAAATAGAAATCAATTTGTCATATAAAGGAAAATAACACCGTTAGAACCATTCCTTGAATTTACTGTGCTTGGTTAGTTAATTCAATGGCAGGTAGAGCCTACAGGACATCCTTACACACCCAGCTTCCTAATACTTCACCGAGAAGAGCTCAGAACGCCTATATTTTACTGCCAAAAACTTCCGCAACAGGGAAGACAATAATTAGGAACTGTGTTCATTCACATAAAAAAAAAGAGATAAAATAGGAGGCATAAAATGAATGACCTTTCTCCTTGGGAGCAGAGTGACTATTCATCAATTAAAGAAGCCCGCTCCTCCATAGAATTGTAGAAAATAGACAAAAAAAAAAGATGCCGGTTCCCCTCGCAAATCACGAACCACGAGATGAATCTCCCCCTGTATATTATAAAATACTTTGCTGACATTTGCTGTTCCTGACAGCCCTAATAAAGAGATCCCTACCTGTGTTTGTTTATGCAAGGCCTCAAACACTCAGCCAATTTTAGAAATTATTTCTGATTTATGGGTCCCTCTCAGGCAGGTGTCTTTTGCCTTGTCAATTATATCCTAAAGTAAATGCTAAGTGTGAGCCAATGAAATTAATAAGGAAACCTTTTCTCAAGAAAGAAGACAGGAAATGTAGGATGACAAGGGATTACACCCGGGCCATTTGTAACCTGACTTTTGATGATGTCATTTTTTATTTTATTTTCAGTGAGAAAACAGCAATTATATAACAAGCAAATATATATTTTTCCCACAAATAGAGCTTTTTTGGTGGTATTTGATCACCTCTGTGGTTTTTATTCTTTGCGTTATAAACAAATAAAGAACGTCAATTTTGAAAAAAAAGCAATATTTTTTACTTTTTGCTATAATAAATATCCACAAAAAATATATACATTATTTTTTAGGCCAATATGTATTCTTCTATATATTTTTGGTAATTTTTTTTTGCAATAAACGTATATTGATTGGTTTGCGTATCTACAAAATAGGGGATATATTTATAACATTTTTCATTTTTATTAGTAATGGCGGCGATCTGCTATTTTTTATTGTGACTGTGACATTATTACGGACACATCGGACACTTTTGACACTATTTTTGGACCATTGTCATTTATACAGCGATCGGTGCTATAAAAATGCACTGATTACTGTTTAAATGTCACTGGCAGGGAAGGGGTTAACCAGTAGGGGGCAGAGAAGGGGTTAAGTGGGTCCTAGGAAGTGATTCTAACTGTGTGGGGGTGTGGCTTACTGTGACACGTCACTGTTCACTGCTCCCAATGAGAGGGAGCAGTGTTTTGTCACTAGGCAGGACAGGGACACCCTCCCTTCCCAAAATTATGTAACGAATCACAGCACAGTGAGACGGAATTTATGATTTCTCCAATCACAAGCAGGGGGCGGGATTGTGCTCCTCCAGGCATTCCCGGCCAGGACAAATACTGTCACTGAGTAAAGCGTTGATGTGGCGTTTTTTTTAGGGGGCATCAGATTGTGTCAGTTTCATTCTGGGACACTGGAAAATGTTCCCGGGACAGACCTGCAAAATGCGGGAATGTCCCGGGCAATCTGGGACACGTGGTCACCTTAAGGGTAGAATCACGTATGTCCTAGGCAGTGATTCTAACTGTGGGGGGTGTGGGCTACCACTGACATGACATGACAGTGATCACTGCTCCCAATGACAGGGAACAGTAGATCCCTGTCGTGTCACTAGGCAGAAGAGGGAAATGCCTTGTTTACATAGGCATCTCCCTGTTACGCAGCTCCGTGACATGATCGTGGGACACCGGTGGACATCAAGTCTGCGGGTCCCACGGGCACGGTCACGGAGCACGTTTCGGGCACGCACGTGCCCGCCGGCGGTGCACCCACTTTCCCCCGATTTATAGAGGACGTACCATTTGAACAGCTATGTCATTGTGCCAATGTATATCGTCGTATGCTGGTCGGCAAGCAGTTAATCTAATGACTTTTTTAGCTGTTAAGTAAACATTTCAAAACTTTACTTGTCATGTGAAGGGTTCAAAACTAGTTAGAAGTCATTATTACGATTATTATTAATAGCAGCATTATTATTATTTGATATCATTATTTTTATTATTATTACTATTATTAATAATACATTCATCGGTAGATTTATTATCACAAATTATTAAAATGTGCAAAATTGTTACCCTTTCATGACCGGGTCAATGATTTGTGGATATTTAGTCCAAACTTGGCAGCATCAGTATGCCTCGATTAGCTTGACAATAATCAATTTTTGCTAGCTTACGATAAAATGTGTCCTCCAAAGTCGTTACTCTAATGACAAAAATATATAATGGCAGAATAATAAAGTAAAAAAAAAAATGATATATATGTAGCGCCCTGCTCCCAATGACTGGGGCGCTATTGTAAATTTAGGGGGTGTCTGAGCCTATAGTTGGGCTCAGACTTTACTAAAGGGATCTGCCAGTATTGGTTCTGAAAATATAAAACATTATAACCACTTTACAACCGCTGAACGACAAAATACGTCCTCGAATTTGTGCGGTGATATCTGAATGATGCCTGCAGGTACAGGCATCAATCAGATATCACCGTCTTCAGCCAGCGATTCTCTGCACCATAAGATCAAAGCAGCATTTCTGCCGCTTGATCGTTCTTATAGGCGGCGGGAAGGGCCACCCACCCCTCCCTCCGCCATCCGGTGCTTCTCCGGGCTCTCCCATGCCATCGGGGGCCCGGAGAGCGAATCGGCCAGTGCTGACTGGGGAAGCATAGAGATGACTGGTGACCAGATAGTCACCAGTCATCTCTATGACAGTCGGAGGTCTGGGTGCCACGTTATGACGTCACGCCCAGTACCCGGAAGTAAACAACGCCGCAATCGCGGCTGTCGGTGTGAGATCGGTAAATGTTTTTTCAGAGAGATGTGGGGGGGAGGGGAAGGTCTTATTGACCCCACATCTCTCCATAAAGAGGATCTGTCACACTATTTCCTATTACAAGGGATGTTTAAAAGTGATCAAAAAAAAAAAAGTGTAAAAATAAAAAAAATAAGTAAAATATATATATATTTTTTTAAACGCCCATATCCCCAGTAGCTCGCGCGCAGAAGTCCCGTCCACATATGTAAACACCGTTCAAATCCCACATGTGAGGTATCGTCGCGTGCGTTAGAGTGGGTGCAACAATTCTAGCACTAGATCTCCTCTGTAAAGCGTGACATGTAAGGCATCTATTTACTCGGCGTAACATCGTCTTTCACATTATACAAAAAAATTGGGCTACCTTTACTGTTTTGTTATTTTTAAATACATGAAACCATTTTTTTTCCCGAAAAAATGTGTTTGAAAAATTATTGCGCAAATACTGTGCGAGAAAAAAAGTTGCAATGGCCGCAATTTTATTCCCTAGGATGTCTGCTAAAAAAATATATATAATGTTTGGGGGTTCTGATTAATTTTCTAGCAAAAATATTGTGATTTTTACATGAAGGAGAGAAGTGCCAAAATAGGCACGGTTGTCAAGTGGATAATGGCGGCGGGGGGTTTTACATACACTCCTTGAGGCTGCGCCTGGGAGAGTGTTTGTGAAAAATCACGCCGCCATCGCCATATAATGTACTATGGTGGCAGGTATTTGCAGCATAAGGAAAGTGGTTGGGGTGGTAAAAATGCAAGTTTTTACTGCCCACCAAACACAGATATAAACGAGATGAAAGAAGCATTCCATTGTGCTGTGAATATCATCAATATCATGATAAAGATCACAGCACATTAGTTGTTTGGCTGTCTGTCACATGGCGAGGCTGCTTGCATTGACTTCTCACTATCAGCACTAGTAGCGTGCGCTGTAAGGCCATCTGTCTATACCTTCCATGAAGTGTTGCAATACATACAATAATATGTGCCATCTGCCTGTGTACTGGGATTGCTGTTCTGAGCCCTCCCCCACCTCTACTCTCTGTCGCCTCTTGCCACCCGGCTACAGCCTTAACAGGATTGGAGCCTAGATCAACAGGTTATCTATGTAACGATACCTGCATGTTATAGATGAGCGACAAAGCTGCCTGAGCCCCCCTGTTGAGCTGATGGGGCCTGGTACCAGAGGGCTGGTTGTACTGCCTTATCAGAGGCCCTGTTAATGTAGGTTTATTTTAACAGCGAGAGACAGAATAACAACAGAAAAATGCATTTAAAAAAAAAAATATATAAATTGATTTGTATTTTAATGAGTGAAATAAGTATTCGATCCCCTATCAATCGGCAAGATTTCTGGCTCCCAGGTTTCGTCTATACAGGTAACAAGCGGAGATTAGGAGCTCTTTCTTAGGGCCCTTTCACACTAGCGGACGAACGGTCCGCTCATTACAAGTCCGTTTATGGACTTGTAATGGGTCCCTATGGGAGCGGATCCGTTAGCGGATGATGCATCCGCTAACGTCCGCTCGATCCGCATCCGTTTTTGCGGACGGAAGAATGTCCTATTTTTCTTCCGTCCGGCCAAACGGATCGGATGCAAACGGACAGACGGTCCGTTTCTATCCGACTCCCCATAGGGGAGAGCGGAGGAGAGACGGGGCGGTCCCTGCATAGTGTGCGGGGACCGCCCCATCCGCCCGACAGCTCAGCGGAGACCCCCCGCTGAGCTGACGGACACACGGAGCGGACAGAAAAACGGACCGCTCCGTGTGTAAGGACCCTTAAAGGGAGTGCTCCTAATCTCAGCTTGTTACCTGTATAAAAGACACCTGTCCACAGACAGAAGCAATCAATCAATCAGATTCCAATCTCCCCACTAGGGCCAAGACCAAAGAGCTGTCCAAGGATGTCAGAGACAAGATTGTAGACCTACACAAGGCTGGAATGGGCTAAAAGACCATCGCCAAGCAGCTTGGTGAAAAGTGACAACAGTTGCTGTGATTATTCGCAAATGGAAGAAACACAAAATAACTGTCAATCTCCCTCTGTCTGGGGCTCCATGCAAGATCTCATCTCATGAGGTTTCAATGATCATGAGAACGGTGAGGATCCCGCACAGAACTACACAGGAGAATCTTCTCAATGATCTCAAGGCAGCTGGGACCATAGTCACCAAGAAAACAACTGGTAACACACTACACCGTGAAGGACTGAAATCCTGTAGCACCCACAAGGTCCCCCTGCTCAAGAAATCACATGTACAGCCTGTCTGAGGCTTGCCAATGAACATCTGAATGATTCAGAGGAGAACTAGGCGAAAGTGTTGTGGTCAGATGAGCCCAAATTCCAAGCTCTTTGGCATCAACTCAACTCGACGTGTTTGGAGGAGGAGGCGTGCTGCCTATGACCCCAAGTACATCATTCCTCAAACATGGTGGAAACATTATGCTTTGGGGGAGTTTTCTGCTAAGGGGAAAGGACAACTTCACTGCATCAAAGGGACGATGGACGGGCCCTTGTACCGTCAAATCTTGGATGAGAACCTCCTTCCCTCAGCAAGTTAATTGAAAATGGGTCATGGATGGGTATTAGAGCATGACAATGCCAAATGTTGAAACCTTAATAACTTGGGGAGGATCTGCAAAAAAGAGTGGGAACAAAACCCCTCTTGAGATGTGTGCAAACCTGGTGGCCAACAAAAAGAAATGTCTGACCTTTGTGATTGCCAACAAGTTTTTTTTGCACCAAGTACTAATGCCCAGTACAGACAAGCGGGTTTTCCAACGGGAAAACTGCGAGGATAGCTTTTGGCTGGCAATCCCGGCCATGTGTATGCTCCCTCGCAGTTTTTCCGATGGGGAAAACTGCCAAACCCGCCGGACAAAATAAAAAGAGAACCAGCTCTCTTTTTTCCCACCGGGATTCCTGACTGACTTTTTCCCATCAGAAAACCTGACCGTGTGTAGAAAAACTCAGATGGAGCATAAACGCGGCCGGGATTCCCGAGGAAAGGCTCTCATTTGAGTTTTCCAGACGAGAAAACTGATCGTCTGTACAGGGGAAAAGTAGAGAGCAGGCTCCCGGTTTTCCCCTCGGGATTTCCGACCTTTTCCCATCAGGTATCCCGGTCGTGTGTACTAGGCATAAGTCATGTTTTGTCAAGGGGTCAAATATTTACTTCTTTTTTTTTTATTTACAAATATTTACTTTACTCATTAAAATACAAATCTATTTATAGCCTTTATATCCCCTGCAATCTGCCGTGATTTGATCATTTCTATTTTAATTTTCAATTAAATCCATGACTTGGAGAGGATCTGCAAAGAGGAGTGGGGCAAAATCCCTCCTGAGAGGTGTGCAAACCTGGTGGCCAACTTCAAGAAAAGTCCGACCTCTGTGATTGCTAACAAGGGTTTGGCCACCAAGTCTGGCTTACCATGTTTGTAAAGGGTTTGAATACTTATTTCACTCATTGAAATGCAAATCAATTTCTAACTTTTTTTAAATGCATTTTTCTGGATATTTTTGTTGTTATTCTCATTAAAATTATAGACTGATCATTTCTCTGTCAGTGGGCAAACATACACAATAAAGTAAAATCTTGGTTTGAGAGAACTGGTAACTTGGTTTAAGAGCGTTTTGCAAGACAAGCAACATTTTTTAATACATTTTGACTTGATATAAGAGTAGCGTTATGTCACAACTGAGTATAAAAGAGAAGAGAGGAGCCTCTAAGTGTAGCAATATGGTTACATTTAATGAAGGTACAACATTTAGCAACTTACATGGTTGACAATTAAAACAGGCACATCTAAGTATGGAGCCATCCGGGGTAAAGCTGTCCACATAGACCATCTTCCGCACCGCCATTGATGTCGTCCTTTCCAAGAGCGATTCAAGCCTCGCTTTCAGATTGTTCTACTGTAGGGTAGTCTCCCTGGTCACCATTGCAGACTGACATCGGTGAGAGCCAGTGGTGAAAAGGACGCTCTATGTGGATCACTTTACCCCAGATCCCTCCATACTTAGATGTGTCTCTTTTAATCATCAACCACGTGAGTTGCTAAATGTTGCTACACTTAGAGGTTCCTCTCTTCTCTTTTATACTCTGGAGCTCCTGCTGGATTTTGCTTCTAATCCCCTTGTGGAGGCTTCCATTTGTGGATGGACATTTTATGGTTACACAACTCATCACATTGCTATAATCTTTGTATATGGACTATAAACTGAAGGACTTATGAATAAATGGTTTTGGAATGAATCATTTAAAGGGTCACTAAAGGAAAACATTTTTTTTGCTGAAATGACTGTTTACAGGGTATAGAGACATAAATGTTAACTGATTCTTTTTAAAAATGATTAAAAATAGATACAAATCAATCATATAATGTGCCTCTAGTTTCACTTTCGTTTTTAAAATGATGTCATGCTTCTGTGAAGTAGAGAAGACACACAGAACAAAAACAAACAAATCCAGGGCAGTGTTTTGTTTTTAAAATGAATCTGATTGGTTCTGAGGAGTTTTAGACACACAGCTTAGACCACAGTAAAAATCTGCCATGAGTTTTTTCATAAGGAGCCAGACAAGCAGGAAGTGTGGAGATCAGAGAAGTATTACAGCTACTTCAAAGCAAAAACGAACAATGAGAACATGAAAACAGCACTGCATTAAGGTAAAGGAAGCTATTTAGCTAAAAAAAAAAAAATCCTTTAGTGATCCTTTAAGTTTTCAATATTTCTCATGGGGAAATTTGCTTTGATATATAATATATATGATATATAAGTGCTTTGGATTACAAGCAAGCTTGTACAAACAAAATTATGCTCTCAATCCAAGGTTTTACTGTATTGGAATTTGCTTTCAAATGTTGCTGTTAGTCAAGGTAACAAATACAAATGTATCCGAAGTTACGAATTATCCAAAATAACAAACCAGAGGACTTATAAATAAATGGTTTTGGAATGCATCATTTGAGTTTCCATTATTTCTTATGGGAAAATTTGTTTTGATATACAATCCAAGGTTTAATGCCGCGTACACACGGTCATTTTTTGTGACGAAATAAAACAACGTTTTAGAAAACGTCATTTAAAATGATCGTGTGTGGGCAAAACGTTGTTTTATGTCTTCTAAAAAACGACCGAAAAAACAAATTCGAACATGCTTCAATTTTTTATGTTGTTTTTCAGAATGTCGTTTTTTGTGTCATAAAAAATTATCATGTGTGGGCTAAAACGACGTTTAAAACGATGTTTTTAAACCCACGCATGCTCAGAAGCAAGTTATGACTCGAGCTTGAATGGAACAGAGTGCCGTCGTACGCGTTGTACGTAACCGCGCTTTGCAAAAGCATTTTCAGAAAACGATGGTGTGTAGGCAACGTCGTTTTTAAAATGAAGTTTGAAAAACGTTGTTTTGTTTCATTAAAAAAACAAAGTTTTTTTACAAGACAAAAAACGACCGTGTGTACGCGGCATTACTGTACTTTTTTTTCCTAACTGTATATAAATACCTGTAATACATAAAATATTAAATAAAATGTAGCCCTTTCAAAAATTTAGACCTGCTAGGGAACAATTCATTGAACTTTAATGTCTAAAATTCTGCCTTTTCAATGAAAAAAAAAAATATATATATATATATATATATATATATATATATATATAACAATTTCATAATATAACAGCATATTCCTTCCCTCCTCCTTTCCTTTCCTTCCCTAGATGGTTCCTCCTTGGGGCGTTCTGGTTCCTCAGTTTGGATGCCCTGGAACCCCACTGACACGGTTTCCGGAGTGCGATAATTCCTTTTGTGTGAAATATTGTTTTTGTTTGTACCGCCTGCTCCCTGGGTCCCCCCCCTTTTTTTTCCAACCTCCCTGGTCTATACAGTTGAATTATCTTGCTCTTAGGAATTTTGTAGCATTGTGGCAATATGTAAATGGTTTTAACATTCTTATAAGCTATGTTCGACATCTATTTTCTGTTTGTATCTTATTTGTTTTTATTTTTTATATATATTTTTGTTTCTTTTGAAAAAGTTTAATAAAAATACAATAAAACAAATAAAAAAAATAAAAGCATATTCCTGACACCGTTGTTATTTTATTTCTCCGTTTGAAAATTCAATTTTTTTTTTTTATCCACAGCAAAGCACTTGAAAAGTGTTATTTTGTCTTCCAGATATGAAAGCTCCATTTCAGGCCTGTGATTGCTGAGTGCAGTAATAGCAGAGTACAATACATAGGGAGGGAGTGCAGCTGCAGTTCAGAAGGTAATGCGTAGTTCACTCGGTGTCCAGATGAATGTTTCTCGGGTCATTCACACTGTAGGATACCTAATGCTCCCTGTATTAACCTTCCAGCTCTCGCAGTTCCTGACAACAGCGCTGCCTCTTCACAAACACTCCAGCACAAAGATAAGAAGAAGATTACAAGAAAGGCCTTTTAGTGGCTTCATCTGGGCAGCCTAGTTCAATTACAACTGCTCAGGTCATCCGTCCAACATCTACTAGCATACGTTCAGACATATCCACAGGTTGACGGGTCAAATGCTGCTGGAAAGTTTATGCGACCCGATGTGTGTAGAGTATCGGGATCTGGGGAGAGGGCAAAAGAGAAATATACATCTTCAAATGCTCTTACAGTCATGCAAATTTTGCCATTCACCATTAGAGATGTATGTAAATTATATAGTGCATATTTATTAAAACTTAGATAATTCATGCAGCTGGTGCATACACTACCATATTCCTGCATTTGCCTTTGTATTTTATGCAATTGAAAGGGAAATTCTGTTTTCATAAAAAAAAATAAAAAAGTCACGTTTCATATAAAATAAAATTGTTGTGCAAAACATTTGGGGAGATTTACTAAAACTGAGGAATGCAAAATCTGGTGCAGCTGTGCATAGAAACCAATCAGCTTCCAGGTTTTATTGTCAAAGCTTAAAGTGTTACTAAACCCAGAAGCCTGCATTCACTATATCTGGCATCCCATTAGACACGTGCATTCGTTTTCGCCTGAATTTCTAGGATTTTTGCATTCGTTTTAACAAACGATAACGAACACGCAGAATCCGAAATCTGAAAGATCCGACATATAAAATGCTTCATTTTCATTTTGTTGCGACAACAGTTCGACATAGATAGAAGATTCGACACGACGGTGACAATAGCGATCTGTGTCTATCGAACCTGGGGTCGAATGTGCCTAAGAAAACACAAACACAGTGAGGCCTTGTACACACGACCGAGGAACTTGTTGTAAAAGAAACATTGTTTTCCTCAACGAGGTCCTTGTCAGGCTTGTCGAGAATCTTGTTAAGCTTTCTTTGCATACACACTGTCAGGACCAAATCTCGTCATTCTCAAACGCGGTGACGTACAACACGTACGACGGCACTATAAAGGGGAAGTTCCATTCCACTGGCACAACCCTTGGGGCTGCTTTTGATAATCTCATATTACTGCGTGTTAAGTAAAAGTTTGGAGAGAGACGATTCGTGCTTTTCAGTCTGTTACAGCGCGACGAATGTGCTTTCTCCATTACGAACGCTACTTTTACCGAAAGTGCGCTCCCGTCTCATACTTTATTCTGAGCATGCGCAGGTTTCTAAGCGTAAACCAGCCCGACGAGAACTACAACGAGAAAATTGAGACTCCCAACTCTTTTTTTCTTGTTGAGTTCCACGTTTTCTCAAAGAAAACATACACACAACCGTTTTCCTTAGCAAAAAAGCTGAGATATCAGGCAGATATTTTTTAAGTGGACTCCCAGACTGGATCCTAAGTGAAATTCCACTTCTTTACCCTCAAAGTCTATCAGCAACTAGCATCCCCAGTTCTAGCACACAGTGTTCTGTCAAGTTCTCCAACCTATCAGACACAACACTGGACACAATACTAGCTAACAAAATGGCAGAGGCGGCAACAACTTTGTCCTCGTTAGCTGCTGGGCTCTCAAAACAGCTCAGTCTCCCTGTACCAGACTCTATTTGGTTGTCAGTGTTTTGTCCAATCACCAATTCGTCAAAATCTCCGATTACTAAGGTTTTAAATAAATCGGAAGTGACATGGTTGGAGTTTCTGATGGGTTGGACATATTGACAGAACACCTTCTAGGCAAATCCTTCTCTCCCCCTAGGCGGTCCCTCCCTCTCAGCAATCTTCTGGGACACGTGACAGGTGCCGGGTGCCCACAGTTCCAATGGAGGAGCCGAGGAGAGGAGAGGAAAGGGAGAGGAGCGAGCCCCATGCTACCCCACCCCTCTGCACGCCGCGTCATTATATATAATTGGATGCCAATGGCTGCCCTGCTTTTAATTCATCCGTTCTAGCCAATTAACGGCCAGGCTGAGCGGCAAAGAGAATGTTGGGGCCAAGCGCAGGACTTTTCTAGGGTCAGGTAAGTATAACGGGAGGCTGGGGGGGGGGGGCGTACAGTCGGAAGTTTTTTTACCTTAATGCATACAATGCATTAAGGTGAAAAAACGTTTACCTTTACAAGCCCTTTAATGCCCGGTATAGATGTAAATAGCCATAACATAGCACATCTCAAAGTTTCCACTCATTTTAAGGTATTTTTTTTTTCTTTTTTTTCTTTTTTTTAGATTCCTACCCAATTTTCATGCATTCAGCCTGAAAGCGATCTCTATTCCAATAGGCAACAAAAGCGCATACTTATTGGCTATAAAACCCAGCCTGTTTTTATGATGAAGAGATAAACCTTTTAAATGGTTATGATAGCACCGCCAGGATCTGGACAAGTTAGGGCATTTTTATAGATCATACAGTAGACTATAAATCTTTTAATGCTTATGGATTCCATTTAAAACTTTATTAAAGCCCATATCATAAATATCCACATTGAACGGAAACTTAAAGGTGGTAAAGATGTGGGTATCCATCATTGCATGAACTTGCCTGAACTCTACTGTAGAACTTTTAGGATATGTAAAAGGACAATAGCATTCCAGTAATACAGATGATATATTCTGGCTTTGCTTGATACTGATAAGACAAAAAAATAAAATAACAGCTTGATAACTATTTATCCACCATACTCACCCTTAAAAAAAAAAAAAACCCATGTCATTCTTGAAGACTTGTGTCTACTTTGGAACAGGAACCATTCAACGTGTCACTGATAATACATTATATGTTGCATTTTATGGCTGAGAAGGCCAAAAGATCCAGCAAGTCTTCCATTTACCCACCTGATTTAAAATCCATAGTCGGATTTAAAAGCCACGTCTTTACTTAAAATAGTTCTATATCCTTACCAGACATTCTTAATTTTCGAGTGGTTCTTGGAAAAACCGTATTAACCTGATAATCATTGTGATTTGTCCTTGTGTAATTTGTGTTTTATACAGTGCTTTAAATTCTTCAACTATTCTTGAATTTCGACTAATGCTTTTAACTAATATTTTAACACCCATCTGAAATAGGTACTAAAGTCTTTCTCGGTACGCTTGCCAGCTATACGTAATGCAAATCAGTGAGTATGTCATAAGCCAATAAAGTTGCCTAGTATATCACCTTGGAGAAAGATGTCTCACCGTATGACCTTAACATCGGCATTCTTTCAATACTGGCATATTTTATGCATGAAAGTGATAACGTTTTACCGTCTTATGGCACTGCAGGGAAGTTTCCTTCTGCCCATTGAAGATTATTACCTATTCCGAGGTGGTTATGATTATAGATACTTACTAAAGACAAGAATAATTGACCATAAAAAACCTTTTATATTCTCACAATTATTTTTGCATTGACTTAAAGTGTCAGGAAAATAGGATTTTATTAGGGAGGCTTAATTTTGCCATCATTGAATTTTATCAAGATTTTTCTTGGCTACTTTTTTTTTTTTAAGGCTGAAAGGTTGGCATTGGTACAAAAGAACAATTTGTTGCGGAATCTTTACAGAATGGGAGTTTCATAGTTTCGGCGCGCGTGATTGAATATCAAATAAAATGAAATGTATGGATCAGCAAAGGTGTCTACAACGTGGTTACCGAATGATCTACAGGTACGTCAAGTACTAAGTCGGGAGGTTTAAATCAATCCTTGACAAGTACATTGTTCCTTTAGATCTTGAAGAATAAAAGGCTTCAAATAAGCCTAATGAAGACGCAACTGAAGATTGAACAAGATTTGACATGCTGAATAGAAGAGTTGAGGAATTGGCAGGATTCTATCTGCCCATAGCGGACAATTGGGAAACAATTTGCTTTTATTTGATTTTTTGATATATTTTTGTTGTTTGTAGAGTGTAATTATACTTTTGAGGGGACGAGCTTTCTGACCATTCCCTTTCACCTACACAATTACCTTCAATTCACTGTGCTTTCTATAGTTCCTGATGGATAACTTCAAAGGGGAGGGAAGTGAAAAGCCTACTATTGTGTATGATATCCAAAACAACTGGAGCACACTCACTTTGATAAAAAAGGCAATGACCTGACTTAACGTAAAACCTTACAAGAAGTCACCCTCAAACTCGGGAATTCAAAGGCATGTTTTTTCGAGAGCTGTCTCACTTTCCAGGTTTGTGAAATACAATCTCAACACAAACAAGGAGGAAAATTGACATGCTGCCTAGCAGAGTAACATTGTGGTTATGCTGTCTGCGAAATGATGATCATAGAGAGGGGTCACTGACTCCTGCTACTCTCTCTTTGCTTTTGCTACTGTCTGGGCACTCAGTGTCATATTCCATGAATCCTAAGGATGCAACCTGGTATAAGAACTTTTCTTGTACTCCATTGATTGCAAAAAAATGAACCAAAGACAATCATAGATCTTTTATTAATGCAAATAAATCAGTAAATATTTATATGAGCTTATGATTCTTTGTTACCTATGTATCCTCGGTGACATTATTATTTTAAAAGAGGAACAGATTATTAGACAATAAATCCCACCTTCATGAATAGTGTCTAGGACAGCCTTTCTCAACCTTTTAACCACTTCAGCCCCAGAGGATTTGGCTGTCAAATGACCAGGCCACTTTTTGCGATTCTAAAGGAAAAATAAGTGCAGCGTTGGTGAACGTGAATTTGCGTGAAGCAATTTACACCAATCCCATCCAAATGGGTGAGATTGTGATGGGGTGATCCAAAAACACAATACAAAAACGTACAGAGAGGGTGGTGAGACCCTATGGATGCAATCAGTGGAGTGTGAAATATAAACTACAAAGGAAGTCCTTCAAAGAACAAAGTATAAAAACAGATAAGTCTTCATATGAAACACTCCTATACACCGCTCCTGTGTTACTGGAGAATCAGATGGTATGCGTGATCCACTTTATTGGGCATGCAGGATAACCAAACATGAGTATAAAAAGAGCGTGGTAGGAGTACGCATGCACGGGGCTTCCAAGATGGCCGCGTGAGCCGGAGCTCCGTTACACACAGCTTCCGCGGCGCCGACAGCATCGCTCAGAGGGGCCCTTGCAGCTACATACCGGGCGTTCCGGAGTCCCGCTGATCCACGCTATCCCCCCATATGTTGCCTAACCAAGTCCGCAGAGACCTCGGCCCGCAATTCGATCGGGTGCAGCCGACAGGGAATTCCAAGATGGCCGCCGCAGCACAGCAGCACGCAGCACACGTGGAGGGTCACACAGAGCAGAGGCAAGTGCTTACCCCGGCCACCCTGACATTCACTCCAGCACACCAGGGTGTGAGGCTCCCGCAGGTGTCTCCCTCCCCTGCCTCCACTGAATCCCTGCTAAGCAGGACCTTTGGGGAGTCAGCTATTCCAACTATGGGCCATTCTCTGCCTGTAATGCAGGAGAGTCCATATCCTTCCTCACCAATCCCTATGACGGGCTCTAACTCAGATGACCTGCTCCTTAGATTGTCAGCTCTTCTGGAAACAGGGCTGGCTTCCACAGCTGCCAAAATAACTTCTGATATAAAGGCTGATTTCCAGAACTTAGGATCAAGGATGGAAGCTATAGAACACAAGCTTGACCTCACAGTAGCCTCCACTAACCAGAATTCTGGCCATATTCAAACCCTGCAGGACAGGCTCGATTCAGCCCTACTTAGAATTGATGAACTTGAAAATAGATCCAGAATGGACAATTTCAGGATTAGGGGTCTCCCTGAGGCAATAACGGATGTTTTACAAGCCACTCATGAAATTATTAAATCATTGATCCCGAATATACCGCAACATCGCCTAGAACTGGACAGGGTTCATAGAGCCCTGGGGCCCCCAAGAAAGGATGGTCCACCCCGAGATATCATCGTGAAGCCTCACTTTTACCTGGTCAAAGAGGAGATAATGAAGCAAGCTAGAGCGATGAAACAAATTATGTGTCAGGGTCACACCGTTCAAATCTTTGCCGATCTATCCCAATCCACGATTCAACGAAGACGTTCCCTGAAACCCATGCTAGCGGTTCTTTCCCAAAAGGAAATAAAGTACTGGTGGACTTTCCCATTCGCGGTTAAGTTTTTGCTCAAGGGGAAATCCTACTCCTTTTCTACCCTTCAAGAGGGAGAAAAAACCCTCTTGTCTCTGAAGCTGATCTCCCTAGAGGCTGACATGGACACTTTGGATCCAGCATACAACCCGGCCAAGCGACCTTCTCCGAACAGCCCACTTACCCCGCTATGGAACAAGCCGAAGACGAAGAAACATAAGGACATCTCCAGACCTGAAAGATGCCTGAGGAACATTGATTCTTTCTCTCCACTCTTGCCACTCCGAGACGGAGTGTGACGTCTCTCCTTGGGCCCTCCATTGATCCCGCTGTGGATCCCCCTTCCTTTTGTTTGGCCCCTCTGGCCAAATTTTTGATTTTTTCTTGTTTTTATTGTTTTACTTTCAATTTCTTTAAATTTCCCCATCAGTACCCTCCTGCTGTTTTTTGATGACTGAGTTTTCGGTTCATGTTATCTTTTTTTCTTTTCTTTTTGTTTTTCCTCAATGTTTGGGGGGGGGAAACAATGGGGTAATTTTGTGGGGGTCTACCTAGGGGGAGGGAATTTGACTCTCTCCATAGCGGGGGTCCCAATCCCCTTTGTGAGTGTTTTTTTTTTGTATTTGAAACTAATTTTTTTTTCTCAGGTGCCCGGGAGCTGTGTGTTCAGCATGTGCCTCCACCTATCTCTCAGTTTCTTGGATTCTGCGGGATGGGTTGTCTGCAGTTTCTTAAGCAGACACTTTTTGAAGGATCTGCCTCCAGGGGGCTTTTCTGCCCCCTGATTGCTGATCCGCCCTCTTCGGATAGACTGTCTGTGGTCTGTCTGTCTCTCTTTTCTTCTTCTCTTTCTGTTCTGCCTTTCTTCCTTCCTTTCCCCCTCTCCCCATCATTTGTCTCCCGAGATTATGATCATCTGTCATTTGTGTTTGTTGCCCTTCAGGTCCAATCTGTGAGGTTCGTTCACGTTGTGGCTCTGTGTGGAGGATCCGCTTGCCCAGCTGCGGAGGGTCAGTCCCTTTTTGAGGTAAGTGACGCAGGGATTGATGGCACTCACCCTCCTCCTCTCGATGGCTGACACACCTTCACCAGTTCTCAAAGTAGCTTCCCACAACACCCAAGGCCTCAACTCTCCCATCAAACGGAGAAAGCTGTTTGACAGTTACAAATCACTAAAATATGATGTGATCATGTTACAGGAGACTCATTTCCCCAAGGGATACAGTCCTGCCTTTCTCCACCATAATTTTCCAGTGTTTTACTTGGCCAATGCGGAAGATAAGACTAAAGGGGTAGCAATTATGTTTTCCAAATCCGCTCATTTTTCTTGGCTAGCTGACTATATGGACCCGGAAGGTAGGTTCATATTGGTCAAGGGGCTGTTAGATGGTCATCTGTTCTCCTTTGTCTCATATTATGCCCCGAATAAAGGTCAAATGAACTTCTTTCGATCAATGTTTTCCACCTTAGCCCCTTTGATTGAAGGAACTCCCATTTTTGGAGGTGACTCCAATCTAGCGCTCGACCAGGGGTTAGATAAATCTAACGCGTCAAAACTCACTTTAACCCGTCCCACTAGAGCTAGCCTAAAATTTGCTAGACTTCTACATGCTCAAGGTCTAGCGGATGTGTGGCGGGAACAGAACCCGGCGTCTAGGGACTTTACGCATTTTTCCTGTCCGCACCAATCCTACTCCAGGATAGATCATATACTTATGTATACATGCCATTTGCCTAATGTCACCGGGTCCAAAATTATAGACTCTCCTCTTTCTGATCATTCCATTGTCCTAGCTACTCTTTATAATCCTGCACACAAACCCAAACCCTCTCAGTGGAGACTCAACGAATCTATCCTATCTGACCCTATTACTGTAGCCGAAATTGCTTCTGCTCTCTCTGAATACTTCACCTTAAATAATACAGGGGATGTTTCGGCTGAGGTTCTCTGGGCGGCACATAAAGCCACTATCAGGGGAAAATTTATCCAACTGGCCTCTAAACTGAAGAGGGAGAGGAGGGTGGACATTGATAGACTTGAAAATGTATACACATCCCTTAGAGCCCAACACAAAGCAGATCCCTCTAGTGTCCATGTGTCCCAAATCGATGCCGCTAGATTGGAACTTAATCTCGCCCTTACTACCCGAGCTGAAAAGTTGCTTCGATGGAGTGGCGCTAAATTTTTTTCCCAAAGGGATAAGTTAGGTGGAATGCTCGCAAGTAAATTATCCCCCTGGGCGAAAAAAATTTCTTCTCCTAAAATTAGGACTCATCACCAGACCACGACTTCTGATCCCTCCAAAATCCTTTTGGCTTTCAGAGATTTCTACAATAAACTGTATGAGGCTGGACATCAGGCATCTGTGAGTGATATCTCGCAGTTTCTTGACACCCTCCCTATTCCTAAGCTCTCTGAAGAGCACAAAGCCATCATGGAAGACCCAATCTCTGTGAATGAAACCCTGGAAGTCATTAAAGGTTTGAAAAAGGGTTCAGCTCCCGGTCCAGACGGCCTTTCGGTCCCTTATTATAAAACGTTTTCTGAGTTGTTAGCCCCCTTCATGACAAAAATTTTCAACGAAAAAGTGGCAGGTAGACCTCTTGATCCTGACCTAAACGCAGCCTTCATCACCGTCATACCTAAGCCAGATAAAAACCCGGAAGAGGTAGGGAACTATAGGCCGATCTCACTAATAAACAACGATGTTAAAATACTTACCAAGATTTTGGCCAATAGATTAAATTCCTTTATCAGCTCTTACATCCACATAGATCAAGTGGGTTTTATCCCAGAGAGGCAGGGTCCCGACCAAACCAGGAGAGCCGTCGATATTGTGTCGATTCTCCAATCTAACTGGCCAGGTGGCTCAAGGCAACGGGGAATGCTCCTTGCCCTGGATTTACAAAAAGCATTTGATACGGTTTCTTGGCCTTATATTTTTTCGCTTTTAGAAAAATGGGGTTATGGTAATCGTTTTATTAGCACGCTGAAAGCCCTGTACTCCTTTCCCACGGCACATATACGCTTACAGGGTTACTCAAATAGCAAGAGGTACGAGGCAGGGGTGCCCTCTATCCCCGATAATATTTGCTATGGCCATGGAAACGCTTGCTATTGCGATTCGAGAAAATCCCAATGTTAAGGGGGTTACCTGTGGTCCCAAGATGCACAAGTGCGGCTTATTTGCCGACGACTTAACATTATTTATCACGTCCCCCCTGACATCTATCCCCACTCTAAATAAGATTTTGGTTGCTTTTGGGGCTGTCTCGGGTCTACAGGTTAATTTCTCCAAATCTTTAGCACTCAATGTTTCTTTAGATCACGAGACGGTGTCCTTGCTGAAACAGAACTTCAGGTTTGCATGGAGTGACTCGGCTATTAAATACTTGGGTATCTCCCTTACTCCTAAATTTGAAACTCTTTACGGTCAGAATTACCCTCCCATGTATCATAAATTGGAACAGGACTTGAAATCCTGGTCAAAACTTAATTTGTCGTGGCTTGGCAGAATAAATGCCGTAAAGATGACTTTGCTCCCTAGGTTGCTCTATCTTTTTCGAGCTCTCCCGATTCCCCTGAGGAAGGATCATTTAAAGTCCTTCCAGAGCAAAGTTCTGAAATTTATCTGGGGAGGCACGGGATATAGGATTAAGCAACAAACCCTCTTTCACTCTAGAAAACAAGGCGGCTTTGGTGTCCCTAATTTATATAAATATTATTTATCATCAAGATTAGCTAAATTTTCAATAATTTTTACTAGGGGGGATAAGCCGGATTGGGTACAGATTGAACGACAGGCAGTTCCCCTCCACACTCTCGATTTTCTTGCTTGGGAAACCCCTAAGAGTAGACCTTCGATCTTAGCCCCTTCCCTTTCTCACTCATTAGTTTTGTGGGATAAAATGAAATTAAATTCCAACCTCATCTCTGAAGTTAAACCCTTGTCTCTTCTTTTTCGTAATCCTCTATTTCCCCCTGGGCTTGACACAAAGGCTTTTCGATGGTGGCTTGACAAGGGGCTGTATCGCTTGGGTCAGTTTTTCACCCCTAGTGGCCCTCTCTCTCTTGCCTATTGCATGAGCAATTTAGAGCTTCCACAATCGGAGAGGTTTCGCTTTAATCAAATCAGTCATTTTCTCCATAGCATTTGGATTTCCAAGCCTTCCCCTCCCACATTTACCAACTTTGAAATATGGTGTAATCAGTCCTCCGAGAGGAGGGGCGGTGTCTCGATCATCTACGCGTCACTTTCCTCTTCGTCTGACAAGTCCTCCTTCATGTTGGCATGGGAGGAGGACTTCCAGTTTAAATGGAGCCTAGAGACTTGGCAGTCGGCTGTGGCATATGCGTATAAGGGCATCATCAATATCTCCCTCATGGAAGCCAGTTTGAAGGTTTTAACTAGATGGTACCTTACACCCGCTAGGTTGGCTAAGATTTTTCCCTCAGCTGATCCCCTCTGCTTTAGGGGGTGTCAGCTGCTGGGCTCTTTCGCACATATCTGGTGGGAATGCCCCAGAATTAGACTTTTCTGGAGGAAGATCCTCTAAGTACTCGCGTAGATTGATTCACTTTATACTACTTGGTGCGAAAATTACTTTTGCCAGGGCTTGGAAACTCCCGAGCGTTTCTAGTAAGGCGGTGACCAGGAAGGTCTCATGGATTATGTCCCAGGAAAAGGTGAATGCTATCTTAAATGATGCTATGCCTAAATTTGATCTAGTCTGGGGTCCCTGGGCTCAGTATATGGGTATCTCTCTCATCCCGGGTACTTGATTTCATCTTTATCAGATTGTATCATATTAATTATATCAATGATACCCCATTAACCATATCCCTCTCTCCACCCCTCTCTCCTTTTTTTTCTTTTCTTTCTTCTTTCTCCTCTTTCTCTTTATTCTCTTCTTTTCTCTCTCGTTTACCCTTTTTGGTGCTGTCCCTTCTCTCTTCTTGAACGACTGTTCTCTTTTTAGTTTTAGTTTTGTTGCCGCTCTTTCCCACTGGGTCTTCGACCCAGGGGTCACTCTGTGTATATTGGGATCCCGGCTTTGATATGGGCGGACCGGAGGATCTTCATCCAGTGGCACAGTGAGTTCCCTTTGGGGGTGCTGTTGGTTGAGGGTTCTTCAGGCAACCTGTTGGTTAGGGGCTTGAGTCTCGCGAGAATGGGACGGGGACTTAACTTTTGTATGTCAGCTCATTGGAGGTCTGTCTGCCTCCCCTCTGCCCCCTCGGGGTTATTTTTGGTTGTTTTCAATTTTTCTTTATTTCAACTTGAAAGTCCTGTCGATGGTGGCAGTCCCTATGCTCACTCCATTGTACAAGTTTCTCTTGTTATGTTTACAGTTCCTTTTTGTTTTTTCATTGTTTATCTTATCCAATATTGCATGACTGATTGCTCTGTATTCTTTTTTTTGTTACTTCTTTTTTTTTTTCTGAAAATAAAATCTTTGAAAGTAAAAAGAGCGTGGTAATTGGGTATGAAAAAGCTATGGGTACATAGCTTTTTCATACCCAATTACCACGCTCTTTTTATGCTCATGTGATCACGTGTGCCAAATCCTTTCCAGAGTATTGGCATTTTCCTTTTTTTTATTGTTTTTATTGCTCTACCATTTACTAGCCTAATAAAGGCTTCCCTTTTTCAAACCAACTACACCATGTGGAGTTTTTTTTTCTTTTATGGATACCTATAAGTGTTGTTCCATCTGAAAACCTGGAACCACCCTCCATCTTGGACCCTGCGATCCCTGGGAAAGATCTACAACCCCTCCAACCATCACTCTCCATAGAGCCGTCCATCCGAGGAGCTCTCATAAGCGCATCTGACACAGTGCTCCCGGCATGTGTGTCCACCTCATGTGGTAAGAGTATCCATCCTCTTTTATCTACCAGTTTGGTTATCCTGCATGCCCATTAAAGTGGATCACGCATACCATCTGATTCTCCAGTAACACAGGAGCGGTGTATAGGAGTGTTTCATATGAAGACTTATCTGTTTTTATACTTTGTTCTTTGAAGGACTTCCTTTGTAGTTTATATTTCACACTCCACTGATTGCATCCATAGGGTCTCACCACCCTCCCTGTACGTTTTTGTATTGTGTTTTTGGATCACCCCATCACAATCTCACCCCCTTTTCGATGGGATTGGTGTAAATTGCTTCACGCAAATTCACGTTCACCAGCGCTGCACTTATTTTTCCTTTATTGTCTACTCACAGGTTGTTTCACTGTTAGTGCTGGCTGCTTTCTTTTAATATTTTTAGCAGCGCAACTTTATCTTGTTTTGTTTGTTCACTTTTTGCGATTCGGCACT
The DNA here is from genome assembly GCA_029574335.1 of Rana kukunoris. NCBI lineage: Eukaryota > Metazoa > Chordata > Amphibia > Anura > Ranidae > Rana > Rana kukunoris. The sequence continues at coordinate 408,715,165 of CM056052.1, read as the reverse complement.
GCGTCGCTTTAACTGACAATTGCGCGGTCGTGCGATGTGGCTCCCAAACAAAATTGACGTCCTTTTCTTCCCACAACTAGAGCTTTCTTTTGGTGATATTTGATCACCTCTGCAGTTTTTATTTTTTGCGCTATAAACAAAAGTAGAGCGACAATTTAAAAAAATATATATATTTTGTACTTTTTGCTATAATAAATATCCCCATTTTTGGGAAATTAACATTTATACAGCGATCAGTCTGTGTGCCCGCTAGGCAGCAGATTCAAAGCAATGTATACATACATTGCTTTGCCAGCCTGTGCCATTCTGCCAACGTATAAGTGCGTGAGGCAGTCGGCCTTAAACACATGAGAACCCTTGAAATAACCTTCTGGTCTTAGGGAACCTCTGCTAAAAATAACTATATCTACAAGTCATGATACATTTGTAGGTGGAAGGCAGTGTGATGCGGTGGAAATGACACACACAGTCCAGGTGCAATATAAGGACTTGTATTGGAGCAAACCATCATAACAAACCCAGAAGGAAGACATCCCAACAGCAAGTAAAGAACAGGTTTCAGATGAACAGCGCCTGTGTTGAGGGGCAGAGTGTGGCCCCTGCCTCTTGTTCCATCTCTAAGGCCGCCTACACATGATTGAACATGTCCGCTGAAACTGGTCTGTCTGTGGTCGTGTGCACGGCCTATCGGACCGTTTTCCAGCGGACAAAAGTTTCAAAACATGCTTAGAAATCTGTCCGCTGGAAACCTGTCCGTCGGACATGTTCGATGGTTAGTACTGTCGTGGCAATCTGGGGGTGTGCAAAGCACACCGCCATTTTGCCTGTGCTGTAAAGCACATACTCCATCTTATATGAAATAATGCCATATTTAAGCTAAAATAAGTTCACTCACCATACATTCGGTCTGCCATACAAATCAAAGAGACTTTACAACAGCTTGCTCTCATCCATAGCTCCCAGACATCCCTGCCTCGCAGCAGCTAGCCCCATTTATTTTATAGTGTCAACAAGAGTAACAAAAGAAGGTGGTGGCTTCACAAAACAGCCAATCAGACATGTTTGTATACTTTCAAAAGAAACCAATCACAGACATGTGATTCAAATAATGCTAGCAGCGAGGTGTGCAAAACAGCTGGGTGCTGAGCCATGCTCTGTAAAACAAAGGACTCAGAAAGCATGGCTCAGCACAAAGCCATCTGCAAACCACACTGCCGCCATCGTTGCCAACCATACTAAAATCATGGATCAGATACCCATAAAGTCTGTATAGTTATGCTACAGTTTTCATGTACGCAGATCTGTCTGCTCGGAGTTATTTAATGCAGTCGACAAGAAGTGGCCAGTCCCTTACTGAGGCATAAATGAACATCCCAAGAAGGAGCTCGCAAATTTTCCACAACAGTACATGAAATCGTCGGACCAAAATCTCGTGCATGCTCAGAATCAAGTCGACGCATGCTTGGAAGCATTGAACTTCATTTTTTCATCACATCGTTCTGGTCCGAGGGGATTTTGGTCCGATGGTGTGTACGCACATCAGACCAACAGACCACTTCAGCGTGGTCCGATGAAAAAGGTCCTTCGGACATGTTTCATCGGACATGTCTGATCGTGTGTACACGGCCCAACAGGAACGTTGCCTGACCCTACTCTACCTATGCGCAAGCGCAAAAATGTGGGGGCAGGGACCTAAAAAGCCTCTCCTGACCCAAGATGGCCACCAAGGGTTACCTGAATGCAGCATAGCCAATCATAACGGGATCATTAAGCCATAGAGAAACTAGGTTTCTCCTGACTTCCCCTCCAGGCTGTGAGCGATTGGAGTTAGCGCCACCTACAATGGAGACAGCGGTCTGCACCTGCCTACATGTTAATTTGATGGTCAGTGGGAAGAATGCTCCTTACACTTGTTGTCATTGGGAAGAATTCCCCCCTTACAGATAGCTAAAAAGATGGTGTCAGTGGGGACTTATCTGAGCAGCAGAAATTACTCATTGGCCAAGGAGCCCCTAGCAACCTCTGGAGGAACCCTGGTTGAGAAACCCTGGTCTAAGGTGTAGGCAATTGACTATTAGTAATAAGGACCCTGATCATTTACTGTCTAAGCAAGGAAAAAAAAAAAAAAAGATACACCATATAATATATGTAGGCATCCAAAAACAAGTAAAATAATAGCAAATGGGTGCTGCTCTACATAAATGTCAATACTCCAACCGCCTCAATAGAGAAGAATCAAATCATCAAAAATACAATGAAAAAAAAAAAAAAAAAAATACCAAAATTAAAAATAGATTCAACACTGTATCAATATGAAATGCAATTTCACTATAGTAATTAATAGCAACACACTATTAATATAGAAGACAATATAGATACTTGTAAATAATTAAATTGACATACAACACAAAATGCACATAACATAAAGCAATTGATGTAGCCACACCAGTGTTAACCCCCTTAGCGGTGATCCCGAGCGTGACTCTGGGTGGATTTGCTATGCAATTATCGGTAGCCCCGAGTCACGCTCGGGGTAGCTGTGCAGAACCTGCAGCGCGCGCTGGCTTACCTTTTCCAGGCAGGTTACTGTACTTACCTTGTCCCTGGATCCAGCGATGCATCCCCGCTGTGTGAGCGAGCGGCGTCCTCCATTCGATTCACACAGTGCCTGCGTGCCGCCGATCTCCGTTCCCTGCAACGTTACGACACACAGTGGGCGGAGAACAGCGCCAAATTCAAAAAAGTAAACAAACACATCTTATAGATTAGTAAAAAAGGGGGGATGAGCGCAATATATACCACTATAGATCTGGCATAAAAAAAAAAAAACACAGCAACAAAGTGCAAACTGTGCAGCAAGCTGTGCAGCAACGTGCAAATGGATATAATAGTGGTCCTATAATATCAAATGAATCAAATAATCAAATAAATTAATCCGTGATAATGCAAATGCATATAATAATTTTCTTGTAATATCAAATAAATATCAAACAGTATAATAAGTTCATCCGTGATATTGCAGATAATACTGTGAAAATAGGTGATGATCTTGAATAAAGTGAGCTCACATTGCTCTTACCTTAGTAAGGCAAAGAAAAAGCCTTGAACTGTGAAACACTTAGGTGAGGTCTCCAGCAGGTGTCCTTCTATCCTCTCTGTAGGATGATGTTATAATCCAAATGAGGGTCCAATGTTCCAGGGTGTGGAGATGCTTGTGTCCCAGTGGTGCTCAAATAAAAAGGGGTGATGCCATAGTGAAGTATGTAGAAATAGCGGTTTAATGAAAAAGTAACAACTTACATAAAGTGAACAAAGGAGTGTACGATCGGGTAACACATCTACTTCCGGTTCCGGGTCTTACATGTTACGCTGCACCACGCAGCTTCATCAGAGATCTCTGATTTCATTTATTACAATTTAGATTGAGCAGCATTTATATTATTATTCCACTCTATCTATTTGGTGGCGCAAGAGCCTCACTAACACATCTAATAGATTACAGTACTGTTTGTAAAAAATACACCCCCCCCCCTTGTCCCTAGTGGTCTGCCCTGTGTCCTGCATGTACTTTTATATAATAAAAACATTTTTTTTGTGCCTGAAAACTGGAGATTGTCCATAGCAACCAAAAGTGTCCCTTTATGTCAAAAGTGATTTTAGAGCAGCTAGAAAACAGCGATAATAAATTATAATCACTTGCAGAATTGAGCGATAGCGATTTGTGGGGAAATCCGTCATAAAAAAAATAAAAATAATGACAGCGACAATTCTGCAACTGAGCAAATTTCAGTGATTTTGATTTGATTACATTATTGAATAATTTTTATTATAATTGCATTATCATTTGTTATAATTATTTATAGTTATTTATTATATTATAATTTTGTGTTTCAAACTTTATCATACCCGGGATATCTACTAGACTCTTGTTTGGACAGATTTAAGTGAGCAGAATTTCCATGCAAAATAATTGTACCACTTTTGGTACGTAATTCCAGACAGAATCATACCGCCAGGGAGGTTAACAAATGCACTAGATGTGCAAACATACAGGTACGTAAAGTCGTGTCAATACAAAAAGTGATCCCACTACCCCAGTGCTCGGAGGTGGAGTGCTCGGAGGTGAATAGGGGCAGAGAAAAGGGAGGCAGCTCAGAGGTGTGGAGAATGATGGAGCAAAGAGGTGGGTAAGGTGGAAACAAGGGATGGCGCTCAGAGGTCGGTAGGGGCAGATACAAGGGGTGACTTGGAAGAGAGGAGTACCTGTACCTATTATCTTAGACAACCATCCCTATAATATCCCCCATAATATACTGTTGATATATAGAGTTTTTTTTGTATAAATATTAGTTTTTGAAAATAAGTGGTACTGGGAGATGAGTACGGGGAGGAAACAAGGATGGAGCTCAGAGGTGGATAGGGGGGGCGGAGACAGGGGAGGAAGTTTAGAGGTGGGTAGGGGGCAGAGACAAGAGATGGTGCTCTGAGGTGGGTAGGGGCAGAGACAAGGGATGGTGCTTGGAGGTGCGTATGGGGCAGAGACAAGGGAGAGAGCTCAGAGGTGGATAGGGGAAAAGACAAGGGATGGAGCTCAGAGGTGGGTAGCAGGCAGAGGCAAGGGATGGTGCTCATAGGCGGGTAAGGGCTGGGGACAAGTTAGGGAGCTCAGAGGTGGGTAAAAGGCAGAGACAAGGGATGGTGCTCAAAGGTGGGGAGGGGGCAGAGATAAGAGAGGGAGCTCAGGGGTGGGTAGAGGGGAAGGAACAAGGGATGGTGCTCGGAGGTGGGGAGGAGGCGGAAAAAAGAGAGGGAGCTTAGAGGTGGGTAAGGGGAAGAGACAAGGGATGGTGCTCGGAGGTGGGTAAGGGGTGGAGACAAGAGATGGAGCTCAGAGGTGGGTAGGGGGCAGATACAAGAGGTGACTTGGAAGGGAGGAGTACCTCTACCTATTATCTGAGACAAACATCCCTACCACCTACTAAATACATATAAGATTTAGATGGACCCATCCTTTAAATTCTAAATAATATACTGTTAATATACAGAGGTTTTTCGTTTAAATATTAGTTTAGAAAATAAGTGGTACTGATAAATGAGTACGGGGAGGAAACAAGGAATGAAGCTCAGAGGTGGATAGGGGGCGGAGACAGAGGAGGGAATTTAGAGGTGGGTAGGTGGCAGAGATAAGGGATGGTGCTCGGAGGTGGGTAGGGGCCGAGACAAGGAATGGTGCTTGGAGGTGGGTAGGGGTGAAGACAAGGGAGAGAGCTCAGAGGTGGATAAGGGGGAGGAGACAAGGGATGGAGCTCAGAGGTGGGTAGCGGGCAGAGACAAGGGATGGTGCTCGGAGGTGGGGAGGGGCCGGAGATAAGAGAGGGAGCTCAGAGGTGGGTAGGGGGCAGAGACCAGGGATGGTGCTCGGAGGTGAGTAAGGGGTGGAGACAAGAGATGGAGCTCAGAGGTGGGTAGGGGGCAGATACAAGTGGTGACTTGGAAGGGAGGAGTACCTATACCTATTATCTGAGACAAACACCCCCACAACCTACTAAATAAATGTAAGCTTTAGATGGAAACATCCTTTAAATTCTAAATAATATACTGTACTGGTAATATATAGAGGTTTTTGTTTAAATATTAGTTTAGAAAATAAGTGGTACTGGGAGATGAGTGTGAGGAGGAAACAAGGAATGGAGCTCAGAGGTGGATTGGGGGGCGGAGACAGGGGAGGGAGTTTAGAGGTGGGTAGGGGGCAGAGACAAGGGATGGTGCTCGGAGGTGGGCAGGGGGGAGACAAGAGATGGTGCTTGGAGGTGGGTAGGGGGCGGAGACAAGGGAGAGAGCTCAAAGGTGGGTAGCGGGCAGAGACAAAGGATGGTGCTCAAAGGTGGGTAATGGCTGGGGACAAGGTAGGGAGCTCAGAGGCAGAGACAAGGGATGGTGCTCGGAGGTGGGGAGGGGGCGGAGATAAGAGAGGGAGCTCAGAGGTGGGTAGGGGGCAGAGACAAGGGATGGTGCTTGGAGGTAGGTAGACAAGAGATGGAGCTCAGAGGTGGGTAGGGGGCAGATATAAGAGGTGACTTGGAAGGGAGGAGTACCTGTACTAATTATCTGTGAAAAAAATCCCTACCACCTACTAAATAAATATAACCTTTAGATGGACCTGTCCTTTAAATTAAAAATAATATAGGCCGGGATTCAGATACATTGGTGCATCTTTATGCCGCCGTAGCGTATCTTCTTTACGCTACGCCGGCGCAACGTTGAGAGGAACGTATGGAATTCACAAAGAAAATGCGCCCAGCATTGCGCCGGGGTAGCGTATATTCGTTGGCATGAGCCGACGTAAGTCAAAGTAGGTGAAAGTGGGCTGGAAGTGGGCGTGTTGCATGGTAATGAAGCGTGACCCCATGCAAATGATGGCCACAGCTTCAAAAAACAAACTGCGCATGCGTCGGCTTTTGGACGCATCCCAGTGTGCATGCTCACAGTTACGTCGAAATAGCTGCCTAAGATACGTCGAACACTGCCTACGACGTGAAGGTAACCTACGCACAGCCCTATTTACGTAGTACTACGTAAACGGCGTACGCGGCGTAAAATTCAACGGCTTTGTTTCCTGGCCCATACCTGTGCATGACTTACCCCTGCTTTATGAGGGGTAAGTTTACACCGGATGTAAGCCTTAAGCAACCGCGTATGTTTTTCGGCCTGGCGCATCTAATCGGCGTATCTTACTCATTTGCATATTTAACATGGGTACGCCAAATGCGTCCAGCGTAAATATGCGCCCAGGATACGACAGCGTAGGACACTTACGTCGGTCGTATGAAGCCAAATTTCAGGCGTATCTTGCTAACAGAATCAGGCGCATAGATACGACGGCGCATTCGTGGACTTACGCGGCGTATTAGTAGATACGTCGGCGTAAGTTCTTTCTGAATCTCGGCCATTCTGTTTATATATAGGCTTTATGTTTAAAATGTAGTTTTGAATAACTGCTGTAACGTTTTTTTTTATTTCTCGTCTTTACTCTGGAGTATAAAAGCAGATGATCTTTGGGAAATGACCAATGTACTGTAATTCTTTTGCATAGGGATGAAGCTTTTATCCCAATCATTCTTACAACTGGCCCCTAGTGAATTGCAGAGCTGAAGTCAGCATGGGGTGCAGTCGTGAGTATATCATTTCATTAGCACTCAGTCCACTGTGAAGCTTCTTGGAATGTAGTTTAGCCTGTATTGATATGATTGGAAAAGCCCTGATACAGCAGTATTGCCGCAGACAGAGACACTGAGGCATGTGATGCTGTATGCTTTCTAATGCAGAAAGTCCATTAAACGACTGCCCACTGTAGACTCCAGCTGGTAGGACCTCATGCATTGTATTGCTAAACGTCTCATATACAAGAAAATGCTAATTTCTTTTGCTCTCTTGGGTTTTTGTAGAACTTACAAGATAATTGCTTTGTTCTGTTTTTGCCTAAAATATTGAAAAGCGTTGAAACAAAATGTGATAGGTTAAAGGTGTGAGAGGAAAAAATATATATATATATATATAAATATATATATATATATATATATATATATATATATATATATACAGTACAGGCCAAAAGTTTGGACACACCTTCTCATTCCAAGAGTTTTCTTTATTTTCATGACTATTTATTTATTAAAATGCTTATTGGGAGCGCAGTCATTACCAGAGCGCCTCCATGCGCTAATAGAACCAACATATACATGTACATGACTTTTAAAATTGTATATTCACACTGAAGGCATCAAAACTATGAATTAACACATGTATAATTATATACATAACAAAAAAGTGTGAAACAACTGAAAATATGTCATATTCTAGGTCCTTTTGCTTTGATTACTGCTTTGCACACTCTTGGCATTCTCTTGATGAGCTTCAAGAGGTAGTCACCTGAAATGGTCTTCCAACAGTCTTGAAGGAGTTCCCAGAGATGCTTAGCACTTGTTGGCCCTTTTGCCTTCACTCTGCGGTCCAGCTCACCCCAAACCATCTCGATTGGGTTCAGGTCTGGTGACTGTAGAGGCCAGGTCATCTGGCGCAGCACCCCATCACTCTCCTTCTTGGTCAAATAGCCCTTACACAGCCTGGAGGTGTGTTTGGGGTCATTGTCCTGTTGAAAAATAAATGATGCTCCAACTAAACGCAAACCGGATGGAATAGCATGCCGCTGCAAGCAGCGGTGTATTTAGGTTTTGTGCTGCCCTAGGCCTGACTAAACTTGCGCACCCTCTAATTTAAATATGACCCACCCCTTCCTGTCAAAGCCACATCCCTGTCATATTCATGGGAAGAGGACAGAGGGACGCCCTGGGAGAAGGACAGAGGGACACCCTGGGAGAAGGACAGAGGGACGCCCTGGGAGAAGGACGCCCTGGGAAGAGGGACGCCCTGGGAGAAGGACAGAGGGACGCCATGGGAAGAGGAGAGAGGGATGCCGTGGGAAGAGGACAGAGGGCCGCCCCCCACAAAGTGCCGCCCTAGGCCTGGGCCTTGTTGGCCTAGGCCAGAATACATCCCTGGCTGCAAGATGCTGTGGTAGCCATGCTGGTTCAGTATGCCTTCAATTTTGAATAAATCCCCAACAGTGTCACAAGCAAAGCACCCCCACACCATCACATCTCCTCCTCCATGCTTCACGTTGGGAACCAGGAATGTAGAGTCCATCCGTTCACCTTTTCTGCGTCGCACAAAGACACGGTGGTTGGAACCAAAGATCTCAAGTTTGGACTCATCAGACCAAAGCACAGATTTCCACTGGTCTAATGTCCATTTGTTGTGTTCTTTAGCCCAAACAAGCCTCTTTTGCTTGTTGCCTTTCTTTAGCAGTGGTTTCCTAGCAGATATTCTACCATGAAGGCCGGATTCACACAGTCTCCTCTTAACAGTTGTTCTAGAGATGTGTCTGTTGCAAAAGGTGGCTACTTTGAAGAACCTAGAATATGACATATATTTTCAGTTGTTTATCACTTTTTTGTTATGTATATAATTCCACATGTGTTAATTCATAGTTGTGATGCCTTCAGTGTGACTCTACAATTTTCATAGTCATGAAAATAAAGAAAACTCTTGGAAGGTGTGTCCAAACTTTTGGTCTGTACTGTATGTATGTATGTATGTATATATATAAATATATATATATATACTCCTAGGCTACTTTATTAGTTACAAATTGCTAGTACCCGGTTGGAGCCCCTTTTGCCTTCAGAACTGCCTTAAAGAAGCTGTAAAGTCAGAAGGTTTCTATGCATTACGCCTTCTGTCTCCCTTTAAATCCCTGTGTTAACGCAAAATCCTGCAAAGACATTTGATTTTGCTCCTCTATTCCTTTCTTTCAGGGTTCCCAGCTCAGGATCCCACCCCGTCGCAAACCTCCTGGAACAGAGACCTACAAGTGTCCCTCTCCACAGAGGATTGGAATACTATCTACGATTACGCACACAAGGGCTCACTAAATGTAGCCTTTCAAGAAAATGGCTATAAGGTGGCCACCAAATGGTACAGAACCCTGTCACGTCTGCACACATTTTCTTCTAGCATTCCGAAAAAGGTGTTAGATATGCGGGTCGGGTGTGGGCACTATGCTTCATGTGTGATGGGACTGTGCGATTCTCCAGCCCTTTTGGAGGGAGGTCCACAGTCTCATTTCACACATCACCACCTACACCCCTGCCCAATTCTTGTTGCACCATACATCTCTGCCCAAAAAAGATTACTATAAGTCCTTGGCCATTCATATGGTTAATGCTGCCAGACTGTATCCCCAGACTACGGCGTTCTACCCACGCCCCGACAGTTAGGGAATGGTTCGCTAAGATCTCCAATATTAAAGAAATGGAGGAACTGATTCACATCTCACATGACAGGATTCACACATTTTCAATAACATGGGCCTGCTGGACCTATTTTTTAACCACGATCAGATACCTTCAGCTTGTCTCTTATGCCGCGTACACACAATCACTTTTTGTGATGAAAAAAAATGACGTTTTCAAAAACGTCATTTAAAATGACCGTGTGTGGGCAAAACGTTGCTTTATGTCTTCAAAAAAACGACCAAAGAAAAATTCGAACATGCTTGATTTTTTTGTGTCGTTTTCAAAACGTCATTTTTTGTGTCATAAAAAGTGATGGTGTGTGGGCAAAACGATGTTGAAAACGACGTTTTTAAACCCGCGCATGCTCAGAAGCAAGTTATTAGACATGTGCAGACTGGAATATTTCGTTTCGTTTTTTCGTTTTCGTTTAGAAAATACATTTATTTAGTTACTCCCGAAAATCGTTTTGATTTATTTCGTTTTTCGTTGGGAAATAGCTTTCGTCCGAAAATCCAATAATACTTGGTTTCTGTTGAATGATCAAACGAATATTCGACGGAGCGTCGAATCTTTACGTCTCATAAATCGAAATCTATTCTCTGTAATGTCGAATCTATTATTTCTATAGTGTCAAATCTTTTCCCTATAATGTCGAATCTCTCTATATCGAATTTTTACCGCAACGAAAACGAAAATAAAGCATTTTTTATGTCGGATCTTTTGGTTTTCGTTTCTTGCACTTTCGTTATCGTTTGTTAAAACGATAACGAAAAAATGTGATTTTCGGACGAAAATGCATTCTAACGAAAATGAATGCACATGTCTACAAGTTATGAGACGGAGCTTTAATGGAACAGAGTGCCGTCGAACGTGGTGTACGTCACCACGCTTTGCTAGAGCATTTTGGAAAAACGATGGTGTGTATGCAACGTCGTTTTGGAAAATGAAGTTTGAAAAACGTCGTTTTGTTTCATCACATAAAACGTCGCTTTTTTTCATCACAAAAAGTGATCGTGTGTACGCGGCATTAGGGTTGTCGTTCAACCGCGACATTCATTTTGCCGTTGTGCTTGAGTTAGTGGGGGAGGGGGGCAGGTGTGGATCCACTCATGTTCCTCTTTCACTTATCCCTTCTTTTTTTTCCCCCTGCCTCTACCCCCTCCCTAGTATGTTCTTTGTCCCCCCCCTTTTTTTTTGTTTTGTTCTCTTCCCTCTCCCTCGCCTTTCTTTCTTCTTTTCTCTTTCTCTCTTTCCTTCTGTCCGTCTCTCTCTCTCTGAATGAATGAATGAATGAAAACTTGTATAGTGCGACACATGCGAACTGAATCGCCTCTAATGAGGGGGCCTTTCTCCGGTCTTAGGTTTCATGCTATGGTATGATACGTCGCATCCTAGACTCTGATCAGGATCGATCTAATACGCCCCCCCCCCCTTTTTTTTGGGCATAGATACCACAAGGTGTTGGAAATATTCCTCAGAGATTTTGCTCCATAGTGAGGACATTTTAGTCGACAAAAATGTACTGGAGATTTAGTTGACTAAATCCGACTAAAACTAAAACAATTGCAGAAGACTAAAATGGGACTAAAACTAAATTGAAATTTGCTGCCAAAATTAACACTGATCCTGACATATCCCCCGCTACAGCCAGAGGATGAGGACGGGACGGGGGGCACTCAAGCATACAGGGGCCCCGGAGGCAGCCGGAAAGAAGAGGAAGCTATATAGGAGGGACGATGGGGATGACATATAGGGGAACCGATCCCTTTTGTTTTCCTCCTACGCCTGCTGAATGCCTGCAGGAGGGAGAGGAGAAGAAATAGTTTTTTAGCAGCTGCAGCTGGAAAAGAGAGATGTTGGTCCCCTCTGTATGTCGCCCCTGCTGCCCCTCCTATCCAGGTGTACAGGAAGGCTGTATGGACCGCCTGGAGCATGAGGCCGGGTCTCAATTGTGACCCCGCAACACCTGTAGTTACGCCCTGGACAGAATTTACACTGAACAGGAAATGATGTTCTGCGTGTTATCAAACCATGCACATTTCTGGATAACAGTCCAACCTTCACAAATCCTTTTTCTTGTTGTACCTGCAGATTGTAAAAAACCAACAAAGCCCACATGCCTTTGGTTGAATATAGCTTGACCAGCCCTCTGTTTAATTTCCTTACATTCAGGGGCGGACTGACCATTGGGGAACTCGGGCACTGCCTGAGGGCCCCATGCCACTAGGGGGCCCCATCAGGGTTGCCAGGCTCATTAAAACCAGGGACAGTATGTAGAAATCTGTGTTTTTTTTTTACATCTGTCCCTGATATGTCCAAAACCTACATGCTTTTGATGTGAAAATCCCGAGATTTTAGCTTCCCCGCCTCTGTACTGCCACCTGGCTTGGTGGCCATCTGTAAGCCCGGGGGCCCCATAATCTACTATTGCCCGGGGGCCCCATGAGTTGTCAGTCCGCCCCTGCTTACATTTACTATAATCAATCGATTTATAGATACGTACTGTTTTCAACTTTTATTTAGTGCAATTACAATTACAATAGCCCTCAGAGAATGTTTAACAAAAGAGAGAGGTTCTGGACATCAGACCCCTTTCCCCTTCCTTCTCAGAAAAAAAAAAAAACCTTGATGCTGTTGTATCATATGTGATATTGCATAGGCTACATTGAGCTTCCAATTACTAGACATGTGCACACTGAAATATTTTGTTTCGGAAATTTAGTTTTCGTCCGAAAAATACATTTATTTAGTTACTCCCGAAATTTGTTTTTATTTATTTTGTTTTTCATTAAATATTGTTGTCCGAAAATCCAAATTAATTAAGCTCGAATCTGTAATTTCAGGCTCATGGTGTCTTGGAATCTTCTAAGAAGATTTGACGGAATCTTAAAAAAAAAAAAAAAAGAAGATTCGACAGAATCTTTAAAAAAAAAAAAAAAGATTTGACAGAGCAACGAAACTGTACGATGCCGCAATTGTACATTTCCGGTCGAATGTTCCGCCTACAAGCTATAGAAGAATTCTAATGTTGTATGACTAATAACAATTATATTTATTAATTATTATTACTAGTCAACCAACATTAGAATTCTTCTATAGCCTATGGGCCGAGCATTTCACCATAAATGTCCGCTTGCTGCGATCGTATGTTTTTTGCTACTTCGTCGAATCTTCATGTCTCTCTATGTCGAATCTTTTCTCTCTATGTCAAATCTTTTCTCTCTATGTCAAAACTTTTCTCTCTATGTCGACTCTTGTTCATGTCTCTATAATGTTGAATCTTTTCTCTCAATGTCGAATCTTTTCTCTTTATGTAGAATAATATTGGACTAATAGAGTTAAGGTTAGGCACACACGACCACAACAAAAACGAAAATAAAGCATTTGTTTATGTCGGATCTTTCGGTTTTCGTTTTCTGTGCTTTCGTTATCGTTTGTTAAAACAAAAATACCTGAAATTCGGACAAAAATGCATACGGACGAAAACGAATGCACATGTCTACCAATTACTAATTGTGCAACTTGCTGAATAAGGCTGCATCTAACAGTAAATTCAGCATACTGTGATTTACTCATCACTAGTCATCGACAGCAATTCTCCATGCTCAGTAAGTAGACGGGTTTAATAAGAAAAAACCAGTTTAGATATGTCTACTTAAAAAATTCCACTGCAATCTTCCAGCACCGGTATGTGGCTCTACCTCCTGCCGTGTGCATGTCGCTGCAGGCAGATCTGAATTACACCATCCTGCAACACCTGTGTTATTTGCGTTCTGAAACTGTCAAGTTGAATAAAGCTCACACTACCTTGAAAGAGCATACTAGCAAGTTTGATGTTTTAAAACTTTAAACAGGTTGATGTCAGACCTTGGTTGGTTGAACTAGATGGCCTTGTGTCATTTTCGTCAACCTGACCACCTAAAACCAGAGCTGGACAGGGTAGAGACTGCTCATACAACATACAGTGAGACCTGAAGAAGAGAAAATGGGTGAAGGATCTGCATGACTCATGGGAGAAATCAGATGGGCAGGGTACTTCAAGGAGCTAGATCCCCTTAGGCCGCGTACACACGATCATAACTATCTGCTGGAAACGGTCTGCCAGACCGTCCCAGCAGACAGATTCGATCGTGTGTACGGGCGAGCAGACGGATTTGGCCAGCCGACAGATTTTAAAGCATGCTTTGAAATCTGTCGGCTGGGAACCCGTCCGCCCCGACATGTCTGCTGGTTAGTACGCTAACCAGCAGACATATCTTCTCGCACATGCGTCGAATGGATTCGACGCATGCGCGGAAGTGATTTACTTCCTGGTGCGGTGAAGTCACCGCCACGTCACCGCGCTGTCTGCTGGCGGAGATTTTGGTTTGATCGTGTGTACAGCGATCAAACCAAAACGCCCAGCAGACAGATCTGTTCAAATCGGTCTGTCTGACCGATTTGAACAGATATATTTGCTGGTGTGTACACGGCCTTAGGAGAAAGTATGCATGTGTAAGTTTGTAACTTCCATGTGCTGGTTTGGGTGTGTCTGATGACATGGGTGATTCTAGTTATAACTAGGGCTTTTTTCAGCGGGATCGTGGTGGAAAGCAGTTCCGGAACCTCCAGAGCTGACTGTATGTAATAGCAAGGGGTGTTGGGGTGTGCTGCAGGTTCTATTGATGCTGGCTGCTGAGGGATCTATTCTAGCTAAAGAGGATTTTTTTTGCAGAAAGGTAAATTGTTGCTGATGGGGGGCCTATTGTTGCTGCGGGTGGCTCTTATATTGCTGGGTGGGGGGTGTCAGTTGTTGTTGGGAGAGATCTGGAGGGTCTATTGATGCTGGCTGTGGGGAGATCTTATTGCTGCCAGGAGTCTATTGTTACTGGGGAGGAATTGTGTTGCGGGTGGGTCCATTGTTGTTGGGGGATCTATTGTTGCTGGTGGGAGGGGACTATATTGTTACTACCTTCAAAGGATCTATTGTACTGCTTTACTTGTTATCATTACCAAATTCCATACAAATTACTTAGCACCTCAAAACGATACATGGTTTTCTATTCTTTAAAATGGCAGTACTGGGAGGTGGGTAGGGGGTGGAACCAGGAATGGTGCTCAGAGGTGGGTAGGAGGTGGAATCAAGGAATGGTGCTTGGAGTTGGGTAGGAAGTGAAGCCAATGAATGGTGCTCGGAGTTGAGTAGGGAGTGGAGCCAAGGAATGGTGCTCAGAGTTGTGTAGGGAGTGGAGCCATGGAATGGTGCTCGGAGTTGAGTAAAGAGTGGAACCAAGGAATGCTGCTCAGAGTTGGTTAGGAAGTGGAACGAAGGAATGATGCTCAGAGTTGGGTAGGGGGAGGAACCAAGGAATAGTGATCGGAGGTGGGTAGAGAGTGGAGCCAAGGAGTGGTGCTCAGAGTTGGGTAGGGAGTGGAGCCAAGGAATGGTGCTCGGAGTTGAGTAGGGAGTGGAGTCAAGGAATGGTGCTCAGAGTTGGGTAGAGAGTGGAACCAAGGAATGATGGTCAGAATTGGGTGAGGAGTGAAACCAATGAATGGTGCTCAGAGTTGGGTAGGGGGTGTAACCAAGGAATAGTGATTGGAGGTGGGTAGAGAGTGGAACCAAGGAATGCTGCTCAGAGTTGGGTAGGGAGGGAAACCAAGGAATGGTGCTCGGAGTTGGGTAGGGAGTGCAACCAAGGAATGGTGCTCGTGGGCAGGGAGTGAAACCAAGGAATGATGCTCAGAGTTGGGTAAGGAGTGGAACCAAAGAATGCTACTCGGAGGTGAGTAGAGGCAGGGAGAAGGGGTGACTCAGAAAGGGGAAGTTCCTGCACCTATTCTCTGAGAAAAAAAGCCTTGGTTATATGTTGCACCTTTAGGCACACCCAAAGACTCTCTTCTTGCTGCATTGCCAAAATTGCTTATTGTCTGTTATGTAAATGTTATTTATTAATTTTTTTGAATAAAATGTAAATTTTGTAAAAAAAAAATGTAAATAAACCCATGTCACAATGTGTTATTATGTTAAGGGTAGAAGGACCAAGGTTAACACATCCGTTATCCATGCATGAACAGTATGCCATGGGCTATTCCCACAGCTCTGTTTTCCGAATGACAAAGCATCATGACATGGGTGGGGCTGTTCTTTTACACTAGACAATTGAACTGTCTTTAAGAGTTTGACTTACTTTACCAAGTTGAGTAAGCAATTTAAATTACGTAGATAGGATGTAATTTTTTTCATGCAATGTCTTAAAAAAATAAGTTATACGGCGATGGATAATGCTGCCCTACAGAGTGCATGTTGCATAGCCACCGTGCATTACAGACAAGGCTGATCATGATACCCAAAGGAATTTCTGCTGTACAGTAAAGGTTTTTCCTTATGTGTAAATGGACAAAGATGCTTTAATGTTCTGTAAGTCAGACACAGAGAGAATGCTGGGGTGAGAGCAATCTGTTCAGGTCAGTGTGCAGTGAGATCACATTCTGTCACTGCACGTTGTCTGGAGCTCTCAATATATTTGTCCCAAAGGATCTACCAGGCTTCATCTCTTGCAGATCTACATAGAGTGTGTCATGCATGCATATAAATTGTTGATTGGGCCAAGGCACTTTCTTCCTCGCTAAACCTTTTCCAAAGGCCTTTTCTGTTAAACACACCCAGATGCAGTTTGACAGATGAGGGGCTAATTGCTCTGTGAATTACCTCTATCGATCCCTGTTTCATGTTGAGCCAAACAAACAAAAGATATTAATGCTTCGGAAAAATGAATGATGACCTTTCTCAGCAAACACAGCTCCCGGCACCTGATTATTGGTGATTCCAAAGAGCAGCGGTCAATCGCAATAGCCGTAACGCTATGATCACTTTAATAAGCTTGCCTGACCTTCTCTGCCATGTTAAGTGGTTTAAATTTATTTGCCCAACAACAGTGCAGCTTTCACTTAAAGACACAGAACATTCAATTCTACTTAGGGATGTGTGGAATTCTTTGATTTTGCTGTAGCAGCCTGAAAATCACCTGCCGTTGGGAGATGTTATCTCTAATGTACAACACAATGCAATCCATTCCATGGATTAAGTCACTGGAGAAATCTATATTGACGTAGCTGGGTGTTTTTTTCTTTATCCATCATATTTCTTAGGTTTAGTCTTAAATTGTTAATGTAGAGTGGGGTTGTTGATTTCTGGAGCTAAAGCCAAATGCGTCTCTGTATTGAATACATAGGTAAACACTGCAGAATCGCATAACCAAAGGCATGACAATTTATGGAGCAAACATTTTCTTCTACCATGTTTTGGTTTGTTTTGTCTTTTTATGGTGTAGACTAGGGGTCTCTAAACAAAGGGCCAGTTTACCGTCCTTCAGACTATAGGAGGTCCGAAACGATGGGCAGCGGCAGTAGAAATTTTTCTGGCATCAGTAGGAGTGAACATCACCACATTTGGTATTAGGTTGGGAGGAATAGTGCCCCATGTTTGGTAATGAAGGGAGTAATTGTGCTCCATTATTGGTGTCAGTAGAAGAAATGGTGCCCGTGGTGTTAGATGTCAGAATAGTGTCTCATATCAGTGAGTTTACATACACTGCGCAATCACTGGTACTTTGTATATATCGTTGGTAATATGTGCCAACGATAAGTTGATTCATGGTTGTCACAACTAATATTTTATTGTAAATGTTATGGAATGTTTCTATTTTTGTAATAAAAACCTGTTAATTATAATATCGACTGTTTATCAGTATATCATATGATGCCATTATAGTACACCACAAGCCTCATTTTTCTCTACAATACAGTGAGAGGATTAGTGTAGAGGATTAGTGCCCCAAGGGCCGGATAAAGGCAAGGAAAGGGTCAAATCTGACCCCCCCGGCTGCAGTTTGGAGACCCCTGGTGTAGACCAATGGTTTGTATAGGAGCATCTTCTGCACACTGCCAACAGAAGAAGGGCAAAGGTAGGTGTGTGATGTAGCAAAGGTGAAAAAATAAATAAATAAAAGCCAGCAGCTACAAATACTGCAGCTGTTGACTTTTAATAAATGGACATTTAGCTGTCCAGGGTGCCAGCAATGTCGGCAGCCGAAGTCGAGCAAGCGCTCATCTCTCGGTTGCCCCCGCCGCCATCCTTGGTGAGGGAATCAGGAAGTGAAGCACTGGCCGGTTCCCTGCTGCACATGCGTGTCCTCACTTATCCCCGCTGTGTTCTGGGACTTGTGTGTTTACCAGAAGACAGTGAGGGGGGGGGGGGCATGACTGCCGTAGGAGTCTGTGCCCAGAAGTGGATGCAAATACCTTTATTATAAAGGTATCTGCACCACACCTGAAAGGTGCCAAATGTGACACTGGAGGGGGTGGTTCCGAAAAGCGGAGGTTCACTTTTTGTTTGGACCTCCGCTTTAAGGTATTATGGTTAGGCAGGTACGCTCCATCAGACTTTTGCTGTCGGAATTTCCACCGACAAAAGATTGAGAGCTGGTTCTCAATTTTTCCGACGGAAAAACGTTCTATTGTCTGTAGCAATTCCGACACGCAAAATTCAGACGCATGTTTAGAATCGTTGAACTTAATTTTCTCGTTTTGTTGTAGTGTTATACGTCACCGCGTTCTTGATGTTCGAAAGCTCAGATAACTTTAGTGTGACCGTGTGTATGCAAGCCAAGCATTTCATCGGAATTCCGTCGGAAAAAACATCCAAGGTTTTTCCCACATAAAATCTGATCGTGTGTACGCGGCATTAGACTGTGAACCGAGCAATGATCGTTAGGTTTTTAGTCGCTAGTGAGCAAAGAGCCGGTGACTGACATTTAACATCTCTCCGCTCTGCCCCTACAGAGCTCACTAGAGCGCTGGGCTGTGGAGAGGGCAGGAATGGCTCAGTCTTCCAGTGGTTTGCTGAGAAGCTGACCAAGCTGCCAGACCAAGTATTTGGGTGGATCCTGACTTTAAAGTTGGGATATTTCCAGAGCCTGGACCAGCTGAGTGACATCACCTGACAGCGGGTAGTAAAAAGAAGGGCAACAAAGCTAATAAAGGGTCTGGAGGATATTAGTTATGAGGAAAGGTTGCATGCACTGAACTTATTCTCTCTTGGAGAAGAGACTCTTGAAAGGGGATATGATTTCTATGTACAAATACCGTACTGGTGACCCCACAATAGGGATAAAACTTTTTTGCGGAAGGGAGTTTAACAAGACACGTGGCCACTCATTAAAATTAGAAGAAAAGAGGTTTAACCCTAAACTACGTAGAGGGTTCTTTACTGTAAGAGCGGTGAGGGTGTGTAATTCCCTTCCACAGTCGGTGGTCTTAGCGACTACATCAGTAGTTTCAAAAAACTATTAGATAAGCACCTGAACGGCCACAACATACAGGGATATACAATGTAATACTGACATATAATCACACACATAGGTTGGACTTGTGTCTTTTTTCAACCTCATCTACTTTTGCGCTCCAAGGTCCCAGGCTATGGAACGCTTTACCAACCAGCATTCGGTTGGAGGAGAACCACTTGGCCTTCAGAAGAAAGATCAAAACTCATCTCTTTTGATATCAAAAGAGACAGGAACAACGAGCGCCCCGAGAGGCGTTTTAGTTCGCATGTGCTGCACTATATAAGTTCTTCACTCACTCACTCATCTACTATGTAACTATGATGTTTTTACATATTTTACCGTGTTTTCTTTTTTTTTTTTGATGATGATGTTTTTTTTACATGTAGGAGAGAAGTGTCAGAATTGGCTTGGGAGGCAAGTGGTTAAAATAAAAAAATAAAAAGTGACCATGTCCCTTTAAAAGTTTCTGCCATGGGCAATATAGCCCCAAGCCGACAGTGGCGGATAACAACTGATACAAAAAAATGTAATGCTCAAAAATGTCCGCTCGGTCATAACAGTAGATACACAACGCTCGTGACCTTTTAAGTGCTACTTTCATTCGGCAACGGACATAATTACAAGCAGGAAAATATGGCAGGAGATTATTACATTCTGTGCGTGGAAAAGGTGTTGCTACTAGTAGATCAAATGTCCCCCGCCTTCGTAATAACCTGCTGGAATCTGCGCAAGACGCCTGTGCTGGCTCGATCATCGCACTTCCAGTCCAGTTTATCTGTACCAGCCAAAGTCCTCCATTTAATGAAGTTATTATCCAGGCCCCCCTAAGGCTTGATTTTAATTCGTCTTCCAGATTAGCCATCGCGCACACACTTTTTTTTCACCGCCGTTTGGAAGAGCACGGGAAACGCAGAGCATTTTTATTTTATTTTTTTCTAGGTTAGGACAAAAGGCAGATCTCTCCTTGAGAAGCCCAAAAAAAATTCTCTCCTTCCCGATTCCGCTCACCTTTTGTGTTTTTTAGCGTTTTGAATGGAGTCACGCTTACTCCCCTACCCGATGGCTCAATGGGACCGCTGCCTCTTTATTTTGCCCTAAAAAGGTCATCCATGTCAGAATTTCTCTGTGCAATTCTTCAGATAATACAGAACATATTTCTCTGTTATCAGTGTGTGGCAGCTCAATTATTTGTGTAAACTGGGGATTGCCTATCATCTAGAAAGGTTCTCTGTTATAACATGGTTTTAAAGGACTCCTTGCTGGGTCATGAGATTTCAAAGAGCAGGCGCATATCATCTACTGAGATGTGTCAGCCGCTGAAAGACGTATTGAATGTACCCCAAGTATTCCTATTATATCACGCAACACAAAACCGGATAGCATTAGGACTTAACCCTTCGTTGGCTTGTGGAGCACAAATTAAGATACATGACACTAGCTTCTTCGAGACGGCAGAGGTCAAAAGCTCCCTAGATCCGAAAAACAAACGGTAAGAGTGAAAAAAAGATAATATCAGACATAGGATAGATTGGCACTACTATATCAGGATCTTATCATCATGAATATACAAAGGAGAAATTACGCTTTATAAAAAAGACTTTTACCATCTTTACAAACCCTACAGAAATGTAATTTGCTACTGCAAAAACATAGAAGGGTTGATTTACTAAGGCAAATAGGCTTGTTCACTTTGCAGGGGAATTTTTACTTTGCCAGAATGTTTCATTTTAGCTCAGGGCCGGTTCACACCCGTGCAGTGCGTTTTTGGTATGCTGCATTGTTGATGTGTTTTACGTGTTTTATGTGCATAGGAGCGTTACTATAGGAGTCTATGGAATGTGCATTTTGATAAAAGCTCATCAAGGATGCAGCATGCAGGACTTTTTTTAACCACTTAAGACCCGAACCAAAATGCAGGTAAATGACCAAGCCCCTTTTTGCGATTCGGCACTGCGTCGATTTAACTGACAATTGCGCGGTCGTGCGACGTGGCTCCCAAACAAAATTTGCGTCCTTTTCTTCCCACAAATAGAGCTTTCTTTTGGTGGTATTTGATCACCTCTGCGATTTTTATTTTTTGTGCTATATACAAAAATAGAGCGACATTTTTGAAAAAAATCAATACTTTTTACTTTTTGTTATAAGAAAAATCAAATAAACTAAATGTATTTAGCCACATGTCTTTAGTAAAAAAAAATCGCAATAAAAAAAAAATAGCTACCTAGCGGGAACAGCAACACTAAGACAGCGATCAGAAAAATGATTGCTTAGTGACGCTGGCAATAGGGAGTGAAAGGGTTAACTAGGGTGGTGATCAAGGGGTTAAAACTTTATATGGGGGGGTAGGGGGGTTAAATGTGCCTATGTGTAAAGTGTGTCAGTGTAGTGTAGTGCAGACTTACTGTGCGATGTGATCTCTCCTCAGCGGTGGTTGAAAAAAACGCTGAGGGACAGATCACATCACTTCCTCCTTCCTGTGTTTACACAGGAGGAGGAAGTGACACTGCAGGGGAGCGCGCGGATTGGCTGAGAGCGATCCAGAGGGGGTGGACAAAAACGAACCGCCGCCCCCTCTGCACGGATCGCTCGGCCAGGTAACCGGTTATTTGGGGGGGGGGGGATTCCCCTCATCCTAGGCATTCCAATAGGATCGCCTGACCTTTCAGTCAGTCGGGAAATGGGCATCAGACCCGCGGTTCCTGATTGGCAGAGGGACGATGCAGTGTTAGAAAAGCAAATGTTTATTCGATTTTCTAATGTAACGGCCTGCTACTTTTTAGTCGGCGCTGCTTTAAATTTAAAGGGTAGTCTGAGAGTTAGTTGACTAGAACCGTATGATTCTTTTCCCAAATTTGGGCCTCTGTTCCAGCCATCGCTGTGCTGTGAGTGACCACTATTGTTGCCTGGGTGCCGTTACCACCCCAGGCCAAGGGTGGCAGCAGTCAGGTCAAGGTGTTTTGGGTGTTCCCCTTTGGCAACCAATTGGTGGGGGTTGGTCATCCCGCTGTGCACGCTGGGGAGGAGTACTTAAGGGACAGATGTCATTGGACTGGGGTTGTCGAGCAATGGTCTGTCGTCCCACCACCCCCTGTGTGTGGCCCTCCTGGCCGGGGGTGCGTGTTCAAGCGTTCCTGGCTCTAGGACCATGTTGGTTCAGGGTTGTGATCTACTAAGTAGGCCCAGTAGTCAGACTAGGTCTACGTTTGTAGAGTGGTCCTGTGCTGTCCGTCCTGGAGGGAGGAAGCCACTCGATGAAGAATCTTGGAAAGCATTGAGCAAGAGGCTGGCATCTCAGGAGAGGCCTTAAACTTCATCGAAGGACGCACCATTACTGAAGGGTTGAATGATGGTCGCCTGTCAGTTCTAAGTTCACAAGAAGTAATTCGGGAGATAACCGGGTGCTGAATCCTGCGTTGAGAGGATATTGGACCGAATATACCTCCATCTGTGGGAAGGTCTGTGGCAGAGACTTAACCAAATTTCTGTGTGCCATCTTGGCTGCTAGGTTAGTGAGAGAGGACTATCTGGGTGCGCAATACCCGCTCTGGCTAGAGTGGCAACGAAAGCTGCGTTGCTGGAAGCAGGATTGTTTCCGGACAGAAGTTGTGCACCTGAACCTATTACCTATTGACCTTCCACCTCATTAACTACTTATTTTATTCTTTTACCAAGTTCAGCAAATAAAGCAAAGCAAAAAGAAGTCTAAAGTGTGGACATTGAACTTTTTCTCAACTCTCATCTGGTACTCTAGACGGCGAGGACATAGAGGTAACATGCCACCCAAAACAATCCAGGAGCTCTTCCGGGGGTAGTGCTACACTAACACACCTGGGTGGGCTCCTAGTGCAATGCTTTGCGCCACAAGTCCACCCTAATTGGAAAGCCTATCAGGTGCTTCAGAAAAACTCCCCCGCCACTGTAATTCATGCGCCCGCCTGAAAGGGGCCGGACGCATGATCAGGGGTTGGCCAGGGCGACCATGGATAGATTCATGCTATGCATGGGTAGGGGTTACTGACCCGATATCCAGGAGCCTCAGTGTTGTGGATGGAACCAGCAGTAGAGGAAGCATTCAGCTGCAGAGAGAGCAGAGCCGCATAAGCTGATGCTTCCTCTATTGCACCAGCACCTGTCCCAGTGAAACCAAATGCAAAATTTCTACAGCTGGCGCCCGGTGATTCTTCGAGACCAGAAACTGAAGGATCATTTAAAGGTCAGTTTATAAAAATGATAGTATATACAATATATATACATATATATATATATATGTATATATATATATATATATATAATATATATATATATATATATATATATATATAATATATGTATATACTGTATATACTATACACCTGCAGTTTACCTGCACTAAGCCATGCTGTTATTACCTGCGGGTTTTTGTGTGCTTTCTAAAAGTGCACCAAAACTCCTGAATGCAGTGACAAATTGTGACAAAAAATTACAGCTTCAAAAAACTCGCCATGCCTCTTACTAAATTCCTTGGACTGTCTACTTTCCAAAAAAGTGTCATTTGGTGGGTGTTCGTACTGTCCTGGTATTTTACGCCCTCAAGAAATGAGATCAGTACATCAAGATTGATACATTTTCAGATATATACCATAGTTTGTGGACTCTAACTTTCCTACTGACAGGGGCAGACTGACCCCCCCCCCCCTTCCCCAGGCAATAGGAGATTATGGGTCCCCCAGGCAATAGGAGAAGATTATAGGGCCCCTGGGAAATAGGAGATTATGGGCCCCCCAGGCAATAGGAGACTATGGGGCCCCCAGGCAATAAATTATGGGGCCACACAGTATACACAAACACACATGCAGTATACATACACAGTATATACATACACACACACACTATACACACACAGTATACACACACAGTATACATACCGTATATACTCGAGTATAAGCCGAGTTTTTCACCACATTTTATTGTGCTGAAAATGCCCCCCTCGGCTTATACTCAAGTCACCTTTTTGCGCCTGATCTCCCGGATTTTGGGGACCCGGTACCGGCTGGTCGTTGGTCCTCTGGACCCCAAACTTGCCACACATATATATCCCCACTCTTCCTCTACAAGTGTGTAAAGTTTGTTGTCCAGGAGACCTACGGCCAGGGAGCACCGATTTTTCAAAGTTGGGCACCCCTTCCATAGACTCCCATGGTAAGTGGTAATTTCTCCGGTAACTTTGGGGACCCGGTACCTGCCGGGTTTATACTCAAGTCACCTTTTTGAGCCTAGTCCTCTGGACCCCAAACTTGGCACACATGTAGCCACAGTTCTCATTTACAAGTGTGCAAAGTTTGCTGACTGGGTGACTGATTTTTCAAAGCCGGGTACCCCTTCTATAGACTCCCATGTTAAACATAAGTCTAGTCATGAACACAGTGAGGCATGGACACAGTGAGGCACAGTGAGGCATGCAGATGGACACCCTAGGCTCATACTTGGGTCAATAAGTTTTCCCCATTTTTCGTGGTAAAATTAGATGCATTGGCTTATTTTCGGGTCGGCTTATACGGTACACACAGAATACACATACACACACTGAAAAGGTACTGGAGGGCAGCTATAATCTTGGGATTTTTTTTTAAAACAATGTTTTTACATACTGTCCCTGGTTTTACTGAGGCTGGCAATTGGTCAGTCTGCCCCTGCCTACAGACTAAATAATATACACTGATTTGGGTCATTTTCAGAGATGTGGCAGAATAAATTTTGACCTAAATACAAAGAAAGAATATTTATTTGCAAAATTATAAGACAGAAACTATGAAAAAGAAAGCTCTATGTATGTGAAAAAAAATGATAAAAATCTAATTTGGGTACATTGTTGGATGACCACACAATTGTCATGCAAAGTGTGACAGCGCTGAAAGCTGAAAATTGGCCTGGGCAGGAAGGGGGTTAAAGTGCTCGGTATCAGTGCTGGACTGAGACAAAAATGTGGCCCTGGACTTCATCCAGACCGGCCCAGCCCACATCACGGAACAGTGCACATCAGGGCACGGTACAGAGTTTAGCACATTTGGGCACAGCACATCAGGGTACAGGGCACAGCACATCAGGGCCCATCACAGCACATCAGGGCACACAACATTGAGGCAGAGCACAACGGGGCAAGGGGGACATCAGGGCACTTCAGGGCGCAGTACAGAGCTCAGCACATCAGGGCACAGCACATCAGGGTACAGGGCACAGCACATCAGGGCACACCACATTGAGGCAGAGCACAACGGGGCAAGGGGGACATCAGGGCACATGGCACTTCAGGGCACAGTACAGAGCTCAGCACATCAGGGCACAGCACATCAGGGCCCATCACAGCACATCAGGGCACACCACATTGAGGCAGAGCACAACGGGGCAAGGGGGACATCAGGGCACATGGCACTTCAGGGCACAGTACAGAGCTCAGCACATCAGGGCACAGCACATCAGGGCCCATCACAGCACATCAGGGCACACCACATTGAGGCAGAGCACAACGGGGCAAGGGGGACATCAGGGTACATGGCACTTCAGGGCACAGTACAGAGCTCAGCACATCAGGGCACAGCACATCAGGATACATGGCACAGCACATCCGGGCCCATCACAGCACTTCAGGGCACACCACATTGAGGCAGAGTACAATAGGTCACATCAGGGCACATCAGGGCACGGGCACATAGCACATCAGGGCACATAGCACATCAGGGCACAGGGCACATTATGGTGCACATAGTTCACCAGCCAGCATGCAGAGTAGCGCAGGAAGCGTGTATAATATGATCTCTGTCCTATAACGGCACTCATTCGGCTCACCGGCGGCCGCTTCTCTCTTCTCGTCTACTCCAAATGATGTCACAAGCAAATGGGGATGGACGAGAAGAGAGCAGGGGCAGCCGGGGAGCAGCGTGCGTGCCGTGACAGGAGAGAGAACATATTACACACGCATGCTCGCTAAATTTCGATCTACCCATCAGGCGCCAGCTGTCAGCGATTGACGGATAGATCGCTGCGGACCTCCGACCGGCCAACCGAGCCATAGGCCCACCGGGAATCTCCCGATTGTCCCGATGGCCAGTCCATCCCTGCTCGGTATTGAAGTGGTTAAAGAAGTGAAATATCATACAATACCATGCAGTAGTAAATTCTAATTTTTCTTTTAGAAAACAATTCTAGCCTTCATATTGCGTTGTGTTAAATTACCCTTGCAGAGTTCCTATGTTTGAAATAAAAAAAAGAAGAAGAAGAAGAAGCTGACTTCGGGGAATTAATGACAGACTTAAAAATGTCTTGTTCAGACACGGGGAGAGGAAACATAGACTGGTCTAAGGGGAGACACATCTTAAGGCAAAGAGCATCCTGCCATTCTTCCAAGTCACTGACTCACAATTCCGACTCTCAGGGCATCTCTGCTTCTGGAGACCGAGGCTGGGGAATAAAAAGCGAACACAACAATGGCTGCACACAAGTGGCATAGAGCCGCTCTATTGTGTACTCTGCCGCATTGTCATCTAATGGACAACTTTTACCAAACAAAGACTCATTATGCATGATTCCATTCCATGGGCTGGTCTTCAGTGGCTTCAGCTGTAGCGTTAGATACACTTAGTGTGTTGGTCCATGTACATAGAATAGCAAGAGCTTATGAAGATTTTATTATTATTATTATTATTATATTTATTATTTTATTGTAGAATTACTAACATTAACAACGAGTCTAGGGGCTAAACCACAACATGTAGTTTAGCCCCTAGACCAGTAGTCTTCAAACTGCGGCCCTTTGCTTGCCCTTATCCAGCCATTGGGGCACATTTTTTTTCACTAATTCAAGGAACTCTCTGATACCAGAGATGGGGCACTATTCTTCTCACTGACACCAATGATGGGGCACTATTCCTCTCACTGATACCAATGATGGGACACTATCCCCCCCCTCGCACTGATACCAAAGAGTGGGCACTATTCCCCCCTACTCATACCAAATATGGGGCACTATTCCTCCCACTGATACCAATGACGGGGCATTATTCCTCCTACTGATACCAATGATGGAGCACTAATCCTCCCACTGATACCAATAATGGGTCACATTTCCTCCCACTGATACCAATGATGGGTCACTATTCCCTCCACTGACACTAATAATGGGGTACTATTCCTCCCACTCATACCAATGATGGGGCACTATTACTTCCACTGATACCAAAGATGGGGCGCTATTCCTTCCACTGATAACCACTGATGGGGCACTATTCCTCCCACTGGAAGCTTTATTAATGCTGGGGCGGTATATTGTTGGTGGGGGGTTTATGTTGCTGGGGGAGGGTCAATTATTGCTGGGGGATCTACTGTTGAGGGAGTGGTCTATTATTGCTGGCTGCTTGGAGATCTGGAGATTTCATTATTGTACTTTTGACAATTTTTTTTATCATATCCACTACAATACCGATGATGGGGCATTATTCCTCCCACTGATACCAATGATGGAGCACTATTCCCTCCACTGACACCAATAATGGGGTACTATTCCTCCCCTCATACCAATGATGGGACACTATTACTCCCACTGATACCAATGATGGGGTGCTATTCCTCCCACTGATACCCACTGATGGGGCACGATTCCTCCCACTGGAAGCTTTAGTAATGTGGGGAGGTATATTGTTGCCAGGGGGGGGTCTTATGTTGCTGAGGGGAGGGTCAATTGTTGCTGGGTGATCTACTATTGAGGGAGTGGTCTATTATTGATGGCTGCTGGGAGCTCTATTGTGGCTCGTGCAAGTCTATTGTTGCACAGGGGTCTTGTTGATTTAGGACCACAGAATTATGGGGTGCCTTGGCGCGGCTCTGTGGCTCACGCATGCGTTTGCAAATGCGTGCGGACAAAACCCCTGTTTTTAACGCACATTGTTAGACAGGTTAATTGGTTGTTCTGCTAGCTGGTCGGTAAGTAGGCTTGGTTATTCCCTGGGCATTCCCCAGGTTCTTGTTGTTGTCTTGTTAATGGGGGTCTATCATTGCTGGGGGTCTATTGTTTATGGAGGTCTATTGATGCTGGGAGGGTCTATTGTTGCTGGGGGTCTATTTTTGCAGGGGATTTATTGTTTACTGGGGCCTCTATTGTTGCTGGGGGTCTATTGCTGCTAACTTCTAGGAGATCTGTTGTTGCTGCCAAGTGTCTATTGTAGCTGGGGTGGTATTTTGTTGCTGAGGTTCATTGTTGCCTGGGAAATCTTTTGTTGCTGGTTGGGGGGGGGGGTATATTGCTGCTGGCTGCAGTGGATCTACTTCACTGCTTTTCTTGCTTTCATTAACAAATTCTATACAAATTACATAGCACCACAAAATGATACTTTGTTTTTCCCAGTACTGGGAGATGGGTAGAGGGTGGAACCAAGAGACATTGCTCGGGGGAGGGGAGGGGGCAGAGACAAGGAGTGACTTAGAAGAGGGGGAGGGCCTACATCTATTTTGCGGAAAAAAAAGCCCTGATCATCTCCATAATGCCCGCGTTTTGGAGATGAATAAGGATGACCAAGGGCGTGCAGGTCAAGCCTTGGGTGGTTCAAGGACAGAATCTTCTCAGTTATTGAATTTTGCCATAATACAAAGCTAAACTGTTAATTCAGTTGAACCTTGGTTTAAGAGTAACTTGGTTTGAGAGCATTTTGATTTGCGAGCAACTTTCTTTTTTAAACTCTTACTCGGTTTGCAAGTGTTGTCTCGCAAGATGAGCAGTATTCAAGCTAAATAGGCCTGTAGCACCTCATTTGGCCTGAGGTACGGGGGTGCAGAAGCCGAGCAAAGACGAAAATAGGCCTGCAGTACCTCATTTGGCCTGAGGTACAGGGGCGCAAGAGCTGAGAAAAGCCGAACATTGGCCTGCAGTACCTTATTTGGCCTGAGCTATGGGGGTGCAGGAAACTAGCCAAAGTGTCCTCTGGCCTTTTCGGCTGTTTTTGGCGCTCTCTGGCGCCCCTCCCACCTCTGGCCGCATTCGGTATTGCATCCCATTGAAGTCAATGCGGAACAAATTATTTTCATTTCCATTGACTTCAATGGAAAAATTTGCTTTCATATGCGAGTTCTTTGGACTACAAGAATATTCCTGGAACTAATTATACGCGTAATCCAAGGTTCAACTGTACATGTATTGCTTACATTGAAACTCGTATCTAAGTGATTTCATTTTTATTTCTTGTTTGGTTGTCTATGGCCAGTACCGGATAGAGACCCAGCTTCAGCAACGACCTCAACCAATGGACAAAGGGAAGATTTGTATGCCTACGTTACAATACGGGACACCGATCACTTATGATCTGTGCTCTTTCTCCGGATTATCAATGATATGTGATTGTTCTAGTATTGGCTTTCTGACAATGCTTGGAATGAAGCCATTTTTATTAATTTCGTTATTTTTGCTGATCTTAAAGGTCCTCTATCATGTTAATGATGTATTGGTCTGTGGTCCCACCAAACAATAATTACAGAATGTTCCTAATAGTAAACCATTTGTCACAATCAGGCCGAGCTACAACAACCTTTTGTAAAGCAATAGAAACGAATTAGCTGCCTAGCAATACACCTTTATGCTGACCAATTAAAGGGCAATACACAAGGAAGGAAAAGCAGTATGGAATTTTTATTATGAGTTATTATGGGACGGCTATTATAAATTGCAAATTTCATTGCCGGGATTTCGAAGTGCATGTGCTGCATTTATATATACCGGTTCATTACGTGGATTGTAGTCTTAAAGACGCTGTTTGGATTCTCAATTAATCAAGTAGGACATGCTTTATTTATTTTTTATTATAGGCATTTATATAGTGTTGACAATTTAAACAGCACATGCATGCTTTGCAGTCACATCAGTCCCTGCCCTCTAAAGCCGCGTACACACGATCGGTTCAAATTGATGAAAACGCACTGAAGTTTCTTTTCATCGGTCCAAACCGATCGTGTGTAGGCCCCATCGGTCCGTTATCCTTTGGTCCAAAAACAGACGGCTTGCTTTAAAATTGAACCGATGGACGGCTAACCGATTGGTCAAAAACCGATTGTTAGTACGCACAAGCATCGGTTAAAAATCCATGCATGCTCAGAATCAAGTCGACGCTTGCTTGCAAACATTTAACTTCGTTTTTTTGATCACGTCGTTGTGATTTACGTCACCGCGTTCTGACACGATCGGTTCATGAACCGATCGTGTGTAGGCACATCAGTCCATCAGCCAGCTTCATCGGTGAACCGATGAAAATGGTCCGTCGGACCGTTGTCATTGGATGGACTGATCATGTGTACAGGGCTTAAGAGCTTACAATCTAGGGTCCCTATCACACACATGCATACAGGAGATATGGAAAAGAACTGCCCCCCTTTAAAAGAAACTTTGCACCCTGAAAAGAAGACAAACAGTTTTTGTTTTATTCAGCTTTATTTACTAACATCCAAGTGAAAGATATAACATCAATTAAAAAAAACAAACAGACTTCCGGTTCCGGCGCCACATGAGACAGGAGTGAGGAGACGCTGCTCCCGCCGCCGTCCTCCCATTATCGGCTTTTCACGCCCGCTCAAAACCTCGGGGTAACCCCATCTCTCCCCCGCTGCTGTGGGGACACAGATGGATCGCTTTGTAGAGCGATCCTACGCCCGAGTCCTATCCTCGGCACCTCCCGCTGTAGACGCGGCTCCAAGTGCAGCCAAGATGGCGGCGGCCGCGCCATGCTCCGGAGCTTCCTCTCACACACACGCTGCCTCGGACGTACAAGCAGTCGACCCTGCATCCCCGGCGGCCATCGCTCAGCAAGTGGTTGCCTTGCTGGGACCCACTCTCTCCGCCACGGTGGATGCTGCTGTGCAAAAGGGTCTTGAACAGCTCCACCTGGAACTGCAGTCTCAGGCCCAGAGAATCACACACACAAACTGAGGACAGAATTTCTTCCTTGGAAGATGATTTCACCGCTCAGTGCACTGCACAGCTTGCCCGACTGACTACTGAAAACAGGGAACTCTTTAGCAAATTGGACGACCTCGAGAATCGCTCAAGGAGGAACAATATGCGAATTATTGGCCTGCCAGAGTCCGTCCCAAATGGCCAGCTCGCTACCATTTGTGCCAAAATCATCCCTGAACAACTGGGACTCCGCATACCTTGCACCGTCGAACGTGCCCATCGCATTGGTCAATACGCGGAGAATCGCGCCAAACCCAGACACATCATTGTGAAGTATCTGAACTATGCGGACAAAACTGCCATTATGAAGGCGTTCCGTCGCACGCACGCGTTCCCTCTCGGTTGATGGGGCCAAACTTTTGCTTTTTGCAGATTATTCTGTCGAGGTGATGAAACAACGTAAAGCGTTCTCGACCATCTGTTCGACCCTGCACCGTGACCAGATCAGATTCTCCCTGCACTACCCAGCCGTCCTCCGCATTCAATCCAGGACCGGAGAACACCTTACTTTTACATCACCAGATGAGGCGGATCGATACTTGGAATCAGCTGCTGCAGGAATGGACCTCACCAACTCTGAAGACGGCTCCTCATCTCAACCGACTACCCCATCCGCCTCCCGCAAGCAACCCGGCAGCCCTACCAAGCAACCGTACAAGCGGAGTCGCTACACCACTCACACGGATTGCATGGACAGCCGCTGAGGACACATCTCAGAGTCTTCTCATCTCGGCAGACCCGGGTAAAGCGGGTAGTATCACCTCACTTTTCTTTTCATTCCCCCCCCCCGTGTATATGCTTTGCCACTGCTGATATCCCCTTGAAACTCACTCCTCACACAGCCAGCTCTTCCCTGTCTCTCCTTCCCCCCCCCACCCTCCCCTCTACATCCCCCCCCGAAGTTCTTGTTCTGCTGTTGGGAATAGGGACCTGGCGTACTGCGGGAGCCCTGCTATGCGTCTCACTTTCATGTGGAAAAAAGTGAAGTCCCTCCTATCTGTTAGAGGCCTAGAGTTTAGGCCTTCATGCCATTATTGTTTTTATGCTATTTTCTTTTTTTTTCCTTATTCTTACTTAATGTTTACACTATATATGATTACCTGTGTTGTACCAATAGCCTCAGAAAGTATGCACTGTTTGGGTGACCCTCAGGCTGCTGTAGTGACTCTTGGAGGGGAACTATGCTTCCCATCACTAGCTCAATACATGACTCCGGCTCAAATATGGCCTCTTCAGCGGCTGGGAGTCACCTAAAGGTTGTTTCATGGAACGTTAAGGGGCTGCGCTCTCCGAACAAACGCATGTCCATTCTTAGACACTTAAAGCGTCTTCGGGCAGATGTGGCACTACTTCAAGAGACCCATCTCTCCACAGATGACTTAACTCGTCTACGTAAGTTGTGGGTGGGAACTGTATATGGCTCCCCTGCCACAGGACGCAAAGCTGGGGTGGCCATACTCATACACAAAAACCTGCGACATACTCTTAGAGACGTACAGACCGACTCGATGGGCCGTAAAATTACTATTCACCTAACCCTAGCGGGCAAAGACATAGCCATCACCAACATATATGCGCCCAACTCACCTGACATCTCATTCTTCCAAGACATGGTGACATGGATTCTAGCTGCTCCGGGATCCCTACATCTGGTGGGTGGGGACTTTAACTCGGTTATGTCCGCAACCATCGACCGGGTAAGCGACACGAAGCACACTCCGCCCAGGCATACCTCATCGACTTCAACCCCGTCGTTGCTCGCACACGCCATAGACTCCATGCACTTCCTTGACGTATGGCGATTAGAACATCCGACTGACCACGACTATACCTTCTACTCCCCACCCCATAACTCATTCTCCCGCATCGATTACTTTTTTGCCTCCCCTGCACTTCTCCCCATGCTAAGTGACTCAGTAATTGCCGATGCTAGAATCTCTGACCATAGTCCCATTGCCATACATCTACTAAACGCCCAACCCTCCTCTTCCCCTCGCATATGGCGGTTCCCTTCGTACCTGGCAAACAGTGAGGACTTCCGACACATGCTTTCTGCGGCGTGGGAGGAATACACCTCCAACAACGAACCGCACCTCACAAACCCTAACCTGTTTTGGGAAGCAGGAAAGGCCTTCCTGAGAGGTAAAATAATCTCATACACCGCGCAATTTAAGAGACATGCCAGACAAAGCTATGTACGAGCGAGTGAGGCTCTGCGCTCGGCTCATGAACTCCTGACACTTAACCGCACATCTGACAATATACATGATTGGAGAAAAGCCAAGCGTGAATTTGACCTTTGGGCGGAACAACAAGAATTGGCTAAGAACTCGTACGCTAAATTGCACTTCCACAGATATGGTAATAAGGCCGGCAAACTCCTAGCGAGGCTGTGTACGGGACCTAGACGCCCTACCCATGTCTCTGCCCTGAAAAACTCAGCTGGCACGGTAGTCACTTCGCCTACTGAGATTAGTAAAATCTTAGTCAACTATTATACACAGTTATACTCGGCGGATCCTACAGACCAACTTGAGGCCGACGCTTTCCTGGCTAGGGTCCACCTCCCCAAACTTCAGAGGGAACACTTAGAGACTCTCAACGCTCCCATAACCGTTGAAGATGTCAAACAGACGATCACCTCATTGTCCTCTGCTAAAGCCCCAGGCCCGGACGGTTACACTGCCGAATTCTATAAACTGACTAAAGACTTCATTCCCGACACCCTACATCATGTCTACACAACTATGTGGGATGGGGGCCCCTATCTTCCTACAGGATCCCAGGCGCATATTAGAATAATTCCTAAAAAAGGTAAAGACCCCTCGCTCCCGGGCTCTTACCGCCCAATCTCATTAATTAATGTCGATGTTAAGATATTATCCAAGATTGTGGCGTCTCGTTTAGCTCAACTATTGCCCTCTATGCTTCACCCGGCACAGTCAGGATTTGTTCAGGGACGATCGGCCACCCTCAATATACGCAAGGTCCTACTAGCATTAGAATATGCAAAACTTCACCCAGAACAAGACGTTGCCGTCCTGTCGCTCGATGCCGAAAAGGCTTTTGACAATATTAGTTGGTCCTGGCTGTTCCGGGTGATGACGGACTTTGGTTTCTCAGGCCCGATTATACAGTTTCTACGACGTATGTATGAATCCCCAACTGCGCGACTGGTGACCCCCGACTTTATCTCTGACACAATTCCTCTGATGAAGGGGACTAGACAAGGATGCCCACTCTCCCCATTACTCTTTAATATAGCTATCGAGCCTTTATCCCGAATACTCAATTCCCCTGACGGAGTTAGTGGCATTCCAATAGGTTCTCATTCTCTCCGCTCCGCCCTATTCGCAGACGACATATTGTTATTCTCCACACGACCCCTTGCGGACTTTGACAGACTTCGACTATTGTTTCACTCCTTCCGACTATGCTCAGGTTTTCGAATTCATTTTGACAAGAGCGAGATCTTATCGCTCCACCCCAGATTGGCTGCCAAGTGGGTGGGTCACTCTCCTTTTGCCATAGCGAAGAACCATATCACCTACTTAGGCATACACATTGGCAGAGACCCTTCCACTCTGTACTCACTCAACTTCCCACCGCTAATCTCTAAAATTGTGAAGGAGCTAGATGTTTGGGCGGCCCTCCCCCTCTCGCTCTTTGGGAGATGCCACCTATTTAAAATGGTGTCGTTCGCGCGCCTACTCTATCCCATGCAGACCATACCTCTTCTACTTAAACACTCTGATGTAAATACGATACATAAGGCACTATCTGTCTTTCTCTGGTCTCGCAAAAAATCTCGCATTGCGCTGCAAAAACTATGTCTCCCGAAGTCTGAGGGCGGGGCGGGCCTGCCCAACATACGTTTTTACAATCTGGCTTGCTTGCTGAGACAAGGCCTGGACTGGCTATCAGGCAGATCCAAATACTCCAATACCATACTAGAAGGAGCCTCGACCTTTCCATACACTCTACCTGCCATCCTACATTCTAACCCCAACAAGTTACCGACCTACATGAAGTCCAGTATCCTCATCAGGGATACAGTTATAGCATGGAGAGAGGTCCGTAGATTATTGGGGTTGCCCTCTAGTATTTCCCGTCACTTGCCGGTACTTGGAAACCCAATGTTCCCACCGTCCACTCTACACGAAGCCTTTAAACAATGGAACGCCAGGGGACTTACCACTGTCGCTTCAATGTACCTAGACACCCAATACAACTTCAAATCCTTTCACACCTTGTCAAGGGAATATTGTTTGCCAGCCTCACATGTCTTTTACTATCACCAAATGGTCAGTTATTTACGTACTTGCTGTGCCCCCGGTTCAAATCCCCTGCAAAAATCCTTCATTGATGTAGTTTTACGCAACAACGATTACTCCATCTCTTCCCTCTATTCTCATCTTATTGAGCACCAGGCTGCCAAATACCGTCTCAAACCATTTCAGAAATGGGCACAAATATTTGAGGATGACACTCTCCCCACCACAATCCTCGAGGGCTACAGACGGGTGCACAAATTGGCCATATCAGAAACATGGCGGGAGACGCAATTCAAACTCATCCACAGGGCGTATTACCCTTTCCGTTTTAGTAAGGCTGACCCTACCCAGGAAAATTGCCCTTGGTGCTCTACCCACCGCCCGACTCTGCTTCACCGCCTATGGGAATGCGCACCTATTGTTAAATACTGGGACTCTGTACTTGCCTATGTAAATGAAGTTACCGACACACTGATCCCGAGGGACTACCTAATATGCCTATTTGGATGCGAACCACCGCCTCCCCCTACTCCCGCAACAACTGGAGGCTCGCTTCCCACCCCCCAATGGGTTCACCTATGCCTCCTAGTGGCCCGTAGGACTATCATGTCTCATTGGATCAGCCCAAGTCCGCCGAATCTACCGGCGGTCAGAAAGGCCCTCTCGTCACTTTTCTATCTAGAGAGACTGGATACCATTGTCTTGAACTTTCGCTCTACCCCACGGTTCTTTATGAGATGGCGGAAGTTCATGGAACACACGTTTGACCAAACGGAACTACAAACTCTCATGCATCCGTTCCGATACACCGAATGGTATCTCCACAGGGACCTTGCAAACTCCTTGGGTATCCTTAAACTGTTGAATCCGTCGGACCCCTCGGCCCTTCTGCCACCATGAACCTAGCAACCATAGATACTAGCCCCTTGGCGTTCCTACCCTTTTTCATGCCCTCCACAGTGCTTTACGCCTAATGATCCATCACCTGCCAGTTTAAATGTCATATCGCACCGATTGTAACTTAAGCTGAAACTAACACAAGGTTGTATATCCGCAACCCCTGTAGGTGTAATTGTGATACACAGGTAATAGTGGTTTTATAGCTCTGTTTTGTTCTCTCTTCAATTCCTGCTTCTGGTTTTCCACTTTTTCTCTCTCTCTCTATATTTTCTTTGTGGTTATTTTTTATTTTTATTTTCTGATTGTATGGTTATTTTCTTCTGTTTCAAGTTGTCACTACCCTTTCCATATCTCTCTGTGATTTGATATGTATAATGCTTTCCCATGTACATGGTTTCGTATACATTGTCTTTTTATTATTTGTTCACGTTACGTCATCCTATTTTACTGTGCAAACTCCAATAAAAATATTTAAAAAAAAAAAAAAAAAACAAACAAAAAAAAAACAGAATCACTGATTTGAAAAAAGGATCACCCCCTTATGTCAGTATTTTGTTGGACCACCTTTTGCTTTAAAACCGCTTAAAGGGGTTGTAAAGGTAAATTTGTTTTTCTAAATAGCTTCCTTTACCATAGTGCAGTCCTCCTTCACTTACCTCATCCTTCCATTTTGCTTTTAAGGGCCAGATTCAGGTAGATGGGCGCTTCTTTACTTTGGAGTAACGTTTCTCATTTACGTTACTCCGCCGACACTTTCGGCGCAAGTACTGTTATTCACATAGCACTTGCGCGTAAACTTGCGCCAGAGTAACGATAATGCGCTGGCGTAACCCGACGCAAGTGGAAGTGGGTGTGATCATATGTAAATGATGGGCGGAGCCCAGCGCAGAGGCTTACTTTCAGCACATCATCCACGGAGCATGCGCAGTTAGTGAGGCTTCACTCGGCCCCCTTGTGCGCATGCTCACAACTTCCGTCGGCACCACTTCACGGGAAACGTCAGCGCAATGCGTTCCGTTGGGCGTTAAATGCGCCCGTAGATGCGCCATTCCAGCACTAAAGTATATCCTGTTCCCCCTCCCCGCAGTGAAGTTACTTTTGTTCTGAGATAGCTGCTCCCGTTCCCCGCAAACACACAGGAGAAAGCTGAACTCTAAAGGCCAGGAGCTGTCAGCCGTCATCTCGGCTATGGAGACCTATGATGTCTTCCTCCATGGCTGTAAAAGTTGACAGACAAGCAGGGACAGAGGTGTTGTCCTGCAAGTGGGGGTGCTCAGCTAGCTCTTATCGTCGGTAACGCTGCTGTAGCTGCTCTCCTGCTGACCTGTGGCCGTCTGGAGTAAAGATAAAGCAGCTATTTGTAGAAATAACTTTGCGCCGGACGGACGAGATACGCGCGGCGCATGTAGCCGGCGTATGGTGCTAATCCGTTCGCGAATCGGGAAATCTCCCTCATTTGCATATTTGCAGGGGAAATCAATAGGCGCGACTGATGCGCCAAGCGAAATTATGCGCTGACGAGACTCTGGCGTCGGAAAGTTAAGCCGATCGGAAATGGCCCGTTTTCTGACGCATCTAGTTTGGTGGGTACGGCCACATAGAAACGACGGCGCATCTTCACAGTTACGCGGCGCATATCGAATTAATCCAGAGCAAGTCTTGCTGAATCTGGCCCTAAATGTCCTTATTTCTTCTGAGAAACCCTCACTTCCTGTTCTTCTGTCTGTAACTCCACACAGTAATGCAAGGCTTTCTCCCTGGGGTGGAGTGTCGTGCTCGCCCCCTTCCTTGGACTACAGGAGAGTCAGGACATTCTCTACATTGTAGATAGAGAAAAGAGCTGTGTGTTAGTGGGCGTTCTGACTCTCCTGCCCGCGCCCTCCTCCCTCAAGGGAGGGGGCGAGCATGACACTCCACACCAGGGAGAAAGCCTTGCATTACTGTTTGTAGTTACAGACAGAAGAACAGGAAGTGAGGATTTCTCAGAAGAAATAAGGACATTTAAAAGCAAAATGGAAGGATGAGGTAAGTGAAGGAGGACTGCATTAAGGTAAAGGAAGCTATTTAGGAAAAAAAAATTGTACATTTACAACCCCTTTAAGGACCGCCGCATGCAGATTTACGTCAACAGAATGGCACAGACAGGCAAATGGGCGTACAGGTACGTCCCCTTTAATTTGCCGCCATATGGTCACACGCGCACCCTGTCGAGAGCTCCATGACCGTGCCCGCAGGACCCGCGGACTTGGTGTCTGCCGTTGTCCTGCGATCGTGTCACGGAGCTGAAGAATGGGGAGATGTCAGTGTAAACACAACATCTCCCCGTTCTTCCTAGTAACATGTCACTGTTTGAATGCTCCCTCTCATCGGGAGCAGCGATCTGTGATATGCATAGGCGTGCGCACAGGGTGTGCTAAGTGTGCCCAGGCACACTCTAATCACTCTGAGCAGCACAGATTCCCCTTTTGCCGTGGCTCCCATCTTTCCCCCCACAGAGCTGCCAGCTTCCCTCCTCTCCTATCGGCTGTTGCTGATGGGATGTCTTAGGAGTGGGGAAGGGCCCAGTAAATATGTAATTTACCGGCCCCTTCCCTTTCTGAATGATCATCGTGAGTGATCGGTAGTGTGTGTTTGGGCTTTGGGTGCACCCCCTAATGTAATAGGCTACGCACACTAAACCCCTTCAGCACCCCCTACAGGTTACCTCTTCACTGCAATGTCATTTTTACAGTAATCAGCGCATTTTCATAGCACTGATTGTTGTATAAATGACAATGGTCCCAAAATGGTGTCAAAAGTGTCTGATGTGTCCACCATAATGTCACAGTCATGATAAAAATCAATGACCGCTGCCATTACTAGTAAAAAAAAATAAAAATATATTAATAAAAATACCATAAAACTATCCCCTATTTTGTAAACGCTATAACTTTTGCACAAACCAATCAATAAACGCTTATTGAGATTTTTTTAACAAAAATATATAGAAGAATACGTATCGGCCTAAACTGAGGATTTATATATATATATATATATATATATATATATTTTTTTTTTTTGGGGGGGGAGGGATATTTATTATAGCAGCAAAAAGAAAAACATATTGCAATTCTTTTTTAAATTGTCTCTCTATTTTTGTCTATAGCGCAAAAAATAAAAACCACAGAGGTGATCAAATACCCAATAGATCTATTTGTTGAGGAAAACAGGACGTCAATTTTGTTTGGGAGCCACGTTGCACGACCGCGCAATTGTCAGTTAATGTGACGCAGTGCCGAATCGCTAAAAAAAGAGGCCTGGTCTTTGGCCAGCCAAATGGTCCAGGGCTTAAGTGGTTAATTGCAGCCTTAGGTCTGTTGGGATATTTCTCTACTAACTTTGCAACATTTGCCCCCTCTTCTTTGCAGAACTGCTCAAGTTCAGTTAAATTTCATGGTGACCATTTGTGGACCGCAGTTTTCAAGTCATTTCACAGAATTTCAGTGGGGTTTAGGTCTGGGATCTGACTAGGTCATTCAAAGACATGTGTTTCTACTTCAACCACTATGTGGTCATTTTTGCTGTGTGCTTTGGATCATTGTCATTGACTACTTTCTGGCAGAGGGCAGCAGATTTTCCTTAAGAACTTGATGGTATTTTGCCCCATCCATTTTTTCTTCTATCCTGACAAGTGCACCAGTCCCTGCTGCAGAGAAACACCTCCAAAAACAGGATATTACCACTGTGACGGAACCGCTTGGCACCCTGATTAGGTGCTTTTGCCAAAAACAGTGCCTTCTGCCATCCAAACCATTCCAGCAGACCGAGAGCTAATACCAGCCCCCTTTCCCCAAGCATCATACACAAACAAGATGTTGGGATAGAACCAAAGGAATGCCTGTTTATTGAAACTCAGAAACATACTTTATACCCCACAGTAGGACATTCTCCCTCTTGATGGAATAAGCATGACTAGAAATCTTCAAACACCAATCCAATTTTCAGCTAACAACTTACAATGATCTAAATTAACCATTAATCTAAGAAACAAACATATAACATCCCACAATCATTTGCTAACCAGGTGGAGTGGACACAATACTAGCCGGTAGACAGAAACAATAGGTGACCCAATTAACAATGGGAGAGGCACAAACTTGGGTTTTCTGTCAATTAGACAAGTCATTAGAAGATATACAATGTTACCCAGCAGTCTGCTACAGTGGAATTAATTTATCGTCATACATTTTATAAGGGATAATGTATGTTCCAAGTGAAGGAGCCTCTCCAACCCACTCTGCAGGAGAGCCACAATATTCCCTCTGACCATTAGCCTGTACAGGATTAGAATTGCACCTTTCCATCCACTCCAGACAGAAAGCTTCAGAATCTATAAGATGAATTTAAGGTGGTCAACACCGAACGATATGTCTGGCGGAAATCCAATATAGCTCACCATCCAAATAACACCATTCCTACAGTAAAGCATGGAGGTTGTTGTGACAGACCCAACCAGGACAGGACCTTTTGGAGAGGACTAGGGGCAAGCTCACTGATTATGGTCTATGGAAAGAGCAGATCATTCTCCAATGTTGGACAACAATGTAATGGACGCTGAGAGTGAGGCTTGGATTAATAGCCAGGGAGGTAACCAAGAACCAATGGTCACTCTGACGGAGCTCCAGCATTTCTCTGTGGTGAGAGGAGAACCTTCCAGAAAAACAAGCATCTCCGCAGCATGCCACCAATCAGGCCTGTATAGTAGAGTGGCCAGACGGAAGCCGATCCTCAGTAAAAAAGCACATGACAGCCCAACTGGAGTTTACCGAAAGGCATCGGAAGGACTCTCAGCCCATGAGAAGCAAAATTCTCTGGTCAGATAAAACAAAGATTGAATTCTTTGGCCTGAATGGCAAGCATCATGTCTGGAAGAAACCAGACACCGCTCATCACCTGGCCAATACTATCCCTACAGTGAAGCATGGTGGTGGCAGCATCATGCTGTGGGGATGTTCTTCAGATACAGGAACTGGAAGACTAGTCAGGATTGAGGGAAAGATGAATGCAGCAATGTACAGAGACATCCTTGATGAAAACCTGCTCCACAGTGATCTGGACCTCAGACTGGGATGAAGGCCCATCTTCCAACAGGACAACGACCCTAAGCACACAGCCAAGATAACAAAGGAGTGGCTATGGGATAACTCTGTGAATATCCTTGAGTGGCCCAAGCAGAGCCCAGACTTGAACCCGATTGAACTTCTCTGGAGAGATCTGAAAATTGGCTTTGCACCGACACTCCCTCCCCATCCACCCTGAGAGGTCCTGCAAGGAAGAATGGGAGAAACTGCCCAAAAATAGTTGTGTCAGGCTTGTAGCATCATACTCAAAAAGTCTTGCGCCTGTAATTGGTGCCAAAGGTGCTTCACCAAAGTATTGAGCAAAGGCTGTGAATACTTATGTACATGGGCTTTTTTTTTGTAATTTGTTCAATACATTTGCAAAGATTTCAAGCAATCTTCTTTCATGTTGTTATTATGGAGTATTGTTTGTAGAATTTGAGGAAAATAATGCATTTAATCCATTTTGGAATAAGGCTGTAACATAACAAAATGTGGAGAAAGTGAAGCGCTGTGAATACTTTCCAGGGTAATGAAAGAATAGCTAAAAGCACTCATAAATACATATAAAAAAAGATCAGACCCTCTTGTACAGAAATCTGCCGTTAGTTTCTCTTTGCAATCATCATGAGGGAACAATGTGACAGTTGTTACAGTTGACCTTTCAGTAACTTTACAAGTCTGCATGAATATATTCCTGACATGTCACAATGTACGCCAACATTATGATATTTCAAATAAGCTGTACCTTATCATT
Organism: Rana kukunoris; assembly: GCA_029574335.1. Classification (NCBI taxonomy): domain Eukaryota; kingdom Metazoa; phylum Chordata; class Amphibia; order Anura; family Ranidae; genus Rana; species Rana kukunoris. Next base: position 408,672,990 of record CM056052.1, on the reverse strand, counting down.
TATAAGAAGCCCTTGAGCTCCAAGCAAGTGACTTTGCCTAGGCTGAGATGATGTCAGGCATTTTCATGGTCTCCTTTCCCCCAGGGATCAGGCTGCAACTTTATTTCAACTCAAAAGGTGACAAGGGCCCTCGCCAGAGCTAGCCAACCAACCACCCCCCCCCCACTCCCCCACATTGCTCGCTTAATCGATCGACCACCCCCCCCACCCCCCCGTCGCTTGATTACTGCATCGCTTGCCTGTCACCTGCCAAGCCCCCCACCAGCCCCGCTCTTACCCCATCCAGGCCGTGGCTTCGGACACGTCTCCTTCTGAGTCCCATCGGTTGCTTCTCCTCCCAGCCACTGGGGAGCTCCCTCAAAGGCCCCCGACAGCCTTGTACTCCAGCCTCAGTTCTTCCACCCAACAACTCCTCCCCAGCTGGGCTGATCATTTTATTTTTCAGGAAGGCCTGCCCCTGCCTGCCATGAATAAGCACTGATTCAGTGCAAAACGCGTCAGCTGTCCCCTTGTTCTTTATTGCTGTGACCTTGTTTAGTACCTCCTGACCACTTAATAAAGACCTCCTCATTGGATTTTTTGGAGTGCGGCTATCCATCCATTTGTTTTCCTATATCACTTCCCCTCCTCTTCTTCTAGAATCCTCTAGAAGCAAGAGGGGTGTGACAGTTGAGTTATGCTGCTGTTAGTCACAGCCACTCCCAGCCCACAAAGATCAAAACAAACAGGCCTAGCTTCCAAATTGGACTGCCTAGATTTGCCTGTACCACAAAAATCCTAACTTCTAGCACCTACCTATGTAGAGGGTGCTACATTTGTAATAAAAACATCTTTGCCATTCTAAAACTTCCCTCCAACCATTTTGCATGTTATTTTATATATAATGTGATTCAATACTTGCCAAATATGCTGCAGAAATTTCCCTCCACTAAGTCTGGCTGCAGCCATTTTAACTGTGGGCAACTGAAGCTGCTGCCTGCTCACTTCCTGGATTTACACAGAGGCATACCTCCAGCTCTGCAGCTCTGATTGGCCCTCCTATGACTCCTCCCTTCCTGGCAAACTCTCATGAGAGTGAGAGAGAGAGAGCTGTGCATTGGCTGATGACCAGACAATAAACAGGAAGTGGGCTGTATAAGGTATTTACTGGCAAAAAAAAAAAAATGTTTTACTATCCAAAGTTAAAACAACAAAGGGCAGAAAATTTAATAAATGGAAAGTTGAAAAAATGTATGAAGTTCCACTTTAAATTTATGATAGAACATGTATATTCCCTATATATTGTAATTCTGTCAGCTTTTGAAGGGGCAGATAGATCTCTGCACAGAGCACTGGTCACTGAAGTACCCAATCAGAATCCATTTAGTACTGGTCTGATGTCACCAAAATGATTATTATTATTATAATACAGGATATATATAACGCCAACAATTTGCGCAGCTCTATACAATATAAAGGGGGACAGTACAATTACATCACAGTTCAATACAGAAGGATTAGGAAGGCCCTGCTCATGGAGCTTCCAAAAATCAATTCCGATTGTCTGACAGGGGTCACCGTATTTTGAATTCAGAGCTTTGCTCTTTAACTTATACAGCCTGGCTGTTTATTGTATATTTCCCATATATTGTTATATACTAAGCTTCAGAATCAGGGTGAGCTTTTGTTCTCTTTTTTCCCCACCTTTGATCTCTCTTTATTATTTTCAACTTATCAACATACAATTGTTTAAAGGTGTGCCTCAATCTGAGTATTCTAGAAATAGGGGTGGGTACCATCCTCCATAACAGTTGCTAATGAAAGGGAGTACCTGGGGCTGCACAAAAATGTGCCCCTGGTAGAATAGAAGAGGATTGGACTATCTTGGTACCCAGGGATTTGGCAAGAATATAATAAAATATAACAATTTATTGAATAGAAAATATGATTAAAATTGGGAAAGGTATAATAATACAGAGAAATTGTATACACTCAATAGTTATGTAGCAAGGTCCCAGGCCTCCTTTAGTCTAATGAGAACCCCCAGGGCCAGAGATAGCTGACATTCTTCTGTATATGGTGGGTTGTGAGGCATAGTGGGTGCAACGTAGTTAGAGTCATTGGGTGCCAGACACTTCTTGAATGCAAAAAAGATTTTATTTCTCTTAACAGTACTTTGGGAGATATGGTTCAGGGCCAGGACACCCTTAGGTAGTTGCAAGATTAATTAGCAGACTCCGAGACTTCAACAAGAGCACAGCCATGCAGGGAAAGCCATCCAGCAAGACGCCTCATCTGCATGTGTAGGAATGCTGTCTCCTATGGCAACAGTCTTTAACATTTCCGAACACAAATGTAACAATTCCTTCACTTCCACTACAACCACTTCTTGTAGTTCTTCAGCCCACTGAGCTCCCAGTCTCTCACTACACAAGATGATTCACTGCCACTGAATCCCTTCAGCTCCTCCAATCTTCACAGTAGTATCTTCCTCAAGCTCCCCCCTGCCTCTCTGCTGGGTCTCCAGCTTGGTACTCCAGATACCTCTTAAGCTTCACCCCTGCTGGCCTGCTCCCTGGCTTTACACACAAGGCTGCTCTGCAAGTGTCACCTCCACTGGCTGGGTCCCTCGCTTGATACCCGCTGAAGTTTCCCAATTCTTTACCGTCCCGGTTGGTGAGAATACTGCTTCGGTACTTGCTTCAGTTACTCACTGTGGTCCCTGGTAATAAGGTGATTGGTCCCTTAGTGGTGACACCTTACCCTCTATCTCCAACCACTACAGGTTCTCTGACCAGCAGAACTGTCACTTCTGGTTGGACTGCAAGCTGCAATCCCAACCCTTTGCTGCTCTCTTGCTTCTTGATAGGCCCTCAGACAGCTTAGCAGTCAGATGTGCCCGGGATAGGCCCAATCTCTGGCCTAGCAGCCCGGGCAGTACAACACATGTCCACCCAGACTGCCAACCAGGTGGCACAGAAAAACTTGATCACTTGACTCCACCCAAATATATAGGTTCTCCCAGCAGGCCAAGGGATTCAAGAAAACCCTTGCCATTGGCTGAGATACCCCAGGTACCCATAATATGACCTTGCATTGCCCTTCTTGTATTTAATTCCACCAGGTACCCGGCCACCTAGTGGCAGAAGATAAAAAGTGCAGCAATGCCAGACTTAGGGAGAGATCGAATAGGGGCGTGTCCAGGATGGCAACGGGAGCGGACGTGTTTTAACACTGCTCCGCCGTCCGGGTCTGTAATCCCACTTCAATGCGGTGCTGGAAGTCTCTCCACTGCCTCTCCCGGTTCCCTTGGTTACCTGGATTCACCTACCCATGCCCAGCTATAAGGAAGGAGGTGCTGCTTCAAAGTAGACCCAGAGGAAGACCACTCAGCCAGCTGTGGGTAAGGCCGCTGCCATCTCCCCTACTGCTATAGCGTCCCAGAGAGCGTCCCAGCCCCGTTGGAGCACACAGCTCTTATGGAAGCCATCCATTCCTGCAAAACGGCATTGACAGAAAAAAAGGGAGAAATCAAATGATCCCTAACAATTAGCCAAGGTAGCTACTTCATGCAGGTAAATATAAGAGCAGCCATGCCTAAACTCCAGGGTGCTACATCTACAATTGTGTATTGTTGTTCACAATATTCAAACAGGTCAATGAACCCCAAGTGGACACATAAGGGGCACCAAAATGTAGATCTTGACAAGGTCTTCTACATGTTTCGTGGCAAAGGCCACTTCCTCAGGAGGAACCAGTCATTGTCATCTACAAGATAGGTTATAAATATTATCTCTATTATCTCTAATATGTATAACCTATCTTGTAGATGACAATGACTGATTCCTTCTGAGTGTATACAATTTCTCTGTATTAGTGTCCCTTTCCCAATTTTATTTATAATCAAACAAAGGATTCGCCCCAGGACTTTAAATTAAGTGGGTACCGTTACCGCCGCCAGTAAGAATAACAATAGTTATTACAGTATATAATTTATTCAAGTAAAATTGTTTACATGCATGGATAACACCAACAGTTGCCAATAAAAAGATACATAAACAAAGAATATTGATACATAAATGTAGTATCGGTCAGAGTACACGAGCATCATACTACCTGACTAGTTTCGCAAGATCCAGCTTGTGTAGCACTGTACCTAGGATGAAAAAATATACATATATGTTTGGCAATATGGCACAGTTCTGGTTCTAAAGGCACAGGGTAGGAGGGGTTATGGGTCCCCATACTCATCACTGAGCTTGACCATGGCTACAGGTGTACGGCCCCAAGACAGCGGCAGCAGGTGCCTCACCCGGGAGCTGAGGGGGTGGAATCAGAAAGGGGCCAAACGGAGAGCAGGCATGGCATAGGTGTAGTGATGTATCCATAGAGACCTCGTTAGTCCATGAAAAGTATAGGCTGTAAACATAAGTATGTTTGTCAGGCATCTAAAGTAGTAAAGTAGAGTAAAAAAGTATAAGCATAAAGATGTATACATCTCGAAAAATTATTTATAATTTCTATTCAATAAATTGTTATATTTTATTATATTCTTGCCTAATCCTTGGGTACCGAGATAGTCCAATCCTCTCCTATTCTACCAGGGGCATATTTTGAGGCAGTCCCATTATCAACATTATTTACAGGCTCCCCTCCCTTATCCCAATACATATCCAAAGAAAAGAAAAGAAAAGAAAAAACCTCTTAATCACATGTATTCAAATATATCTTCAATTTTCTGTTTAACAGCACTGTGTGGGTACAAAAAAAAATCTTTTTTTTTTTTAAATCTCTGTGACCTTCATTACCAGCCTCAAAGGCTAAAAAATCAATTAAAAAAAAATTCAAATGGTTCCCTTTATCCCTCCTACCGGCCCCCCTTTTGTTTTGTCCAAGAAGAAAAATCCCCTGGCTTCAATGGTTGTTTTTATTAAATTCTCTTCAATAAAAAGCTCAGGCAGGATTTATAAGGTACTCAGGACTGGCGTTTAGTATTTCGCCAGTTATTAAGTGAAAATCAATAGAAAGCAAAGAAAATGGAAGTGCGTGCACTGTTAGCACGCTGTTGTCGCCCTCATACTAGGCCGGCTGTCTTGTAGATTCATGACAGACGAAAGCGGCCGGGAGAGAACTTTCTGCTTACATCGCAGGAGCCAAAGTGGGGTTATTCATTAGAGCCGGCAGCCGGCCAGATGGATTTCCACTTCTTTTTTACCATTTATCTTTAAAACGCCTGTATCGAATGAGAAAGAACACTGATATTATGTGATATCAATGGCAGGTTTATGTATCTCAATCAGGATTTACTGTTATTTTGTTCCAGAGACCTTTTTTTCCGAAGAAATAGCATTTCACCGGGAGAAAATAATAGCCGGAAAAAAAAAGAAGCTTGTCACAGATAACCTTTCCTGTTGCCCGTGCGGAGCCAGCTGTAAAATCAGCCGCACCTGGGCCGTGTAGACTTTCTTTTTTTTCGGAGTGCATCTTTCTAGGTTTTTTTTCTTTTTTCTTTTTGCATCTTTTTTTTCATCAAATACATTTCCCAGGTAGCTTTGCTGGCAAATCCTGCCATGCCGAATGAAGAGATGGCTCGCCCTGTAATTTAACAGACAGCCTGGAGGTGAAATGTGACCAAAAGTTCACGTTTTCTTTTTTTTGTGTTCCTTTTGGCAGCAAATCAAAAGCAATCTTATTGTGCATTCATGCCTGTGTGGTTTGTATAAGCTCGGAGGCACTGAAACTGCGTAGCTGCTTATAGATCATTTAGCAATATGCGAGCTCGGAGCGCGGTATCATTACTTAGCCAATACGTCAATAGTGCGCTAGACGGTTCGGGTGGGCTCTTCAAGCTTGTCTCAGGTTGGCATTGGTATCACAATGGAGGGTTTCCACTATCATAGGGTTGTTTTATGAGCGTTTTAGGTTTGCATTAGATTGATGCAAGGGGTTAAACCCAAGCTATGGCCTCATTTATTCATGGCTCCATTCAGTGCTAGCTGACAGATTCATCATCCCATTGCATTGTAAAATCTGGTCACTACAATAGGCACACATGATCGACATGCTTGCCTTGCTTCGGGATGCTGTCGGTGAAATGAACCTTTGTTTTTATGTGCATTTGATCTCTGAAAAATGAAGGTGCACCATTGAAAGGTGAGCTATCAAAAGCCTAGAGCCACAGTCAGTGGTGGCTGGTGCTCCAAATTTTTGGGAGGGCGCAAACAAACTGAAAAATTCTGAAAAAAAAAAAAAAAAATTGCAGCCTCACTGTGCCCATCAAATGCAGCCACTTTGCCCTCCAAACACAGCCACTGTGTCATCAAAGGCAGCCACTGTGCCTTCAAAATGCAGCCACTGTGCCCTCCAAATGCAGCCACTGTGCCCTCCAAATGCAGCCACTGTGCCCCAAATGCAGCCACTGTGCCCTCCAAATGCAGCCACTGTGCCCCAAATGCTGCCACTGTGCCCATTGAATGCTGCCACTGTGTCTCAAATGTTTCCACTATGCCCCAAATGCTGCCACTGTGTCCCAAATGTTGCCACTCTGCCCATCGAATGCTGCCACTGTGCCCCCCACCCACCGTCTGGCCGGCACTTACCCTGTCTCGGTGGGGCAGCGGATGACATCCTCGGGTGGTGAACGGTGGCCGTAGTCCTCCATGCTCCTCCTCAATGTCTTCTCCTGTCCGCTCCTCCCATCCTCTTCTATGATTTGACGCATGATTGGCATCCAATCACATCGCCTGTCATTTCAGCCAATCAGGTGATGGGTAACAGACCCGAGCACCTGATTGGCGGAAAGGCAGTTCAGTGTTAGGAAAGTGAATATTCATTTGCTTTTCTAACACAGCTGGGTGAACAGCTGGGTCACCTGTTTTGATGCCTATTAGCCTATTAGAGTCTAATCAGGTGCTTCAAAAGCACCCCCGGCGCTGTAATTCAGGCACCCGGTGCCCGAAAAGGAGCTGGGTGCCTGAATAGGGGGTGGCAGCTGTGGCAATAGATAGATTCATGCTATGCATGAATCTATCTATTGGTCATATGGGGGTGGCAGGAGAGAGGGGGCGGCCCCTATGCGCCCTTATGGATGCACCACCACTGCCCCCAGTGCTGGGACAATGTCATCCAGCACTCAGGGCAAAGATACCCAATTGCGCCCCCCCCCCCTGGTCATGATGTGCAAGCTTAAAAAAAATGCAACATCCATCAATCACTTGCATAGCACCCTTTAGTTAGGTGCCAGTGTACATAATGGTTAGTGAAGGTAAATTAGCCTGGCTGAGAACCAGGTCTGGGTTGAATCTGGGTCAGGGATGAGTGACTCAGAGAGACTGGATAACTCATCAAGCAGCACCTATGGTAACTCCCCCTGTTCTCTGGAACCTCGGAGAAGCTTCCAGTAGTAGAGAGTGGGGTCTAGGAGGAGCTGCTTGGAGTATTGATGAGGGCCCCAGGCAATCCCCAGCAAAGTGGGCTGGCAGGGTGCGGGAACCTCATAAATATTCTGGGGTCATGCCAGCAGGGGCAGTTGGCTGGAGTGCTGAGGAGACTGTCGGTCGCCCTTAAGGGTGCCCCCTAGTCTGTGGGGGGTGACCCCAGGCCTGAGGCCTGAATTTTTTCTCCTAAATTGCTTCCTTTACCTTAGTGCAATCCATCTTTCACTTACCTCATCCTTCCATTTTAAATGTCCTTATTTCTTCTGATAAATCCTCACTTCCTGTTCTTCTGTCTGTAACCCCACACAGTAATGCAAGGCTTTCTCCCTGGTGTGGAGTGTCGTGCTCGCCCCCTTCCTTGGACTACAGGAGAGTCAGGACGCTCTCTACGTTGCTGATAGAGAAAGGAGCTGTGTTTTAGTCCAAGGGAGGGGGCGAGCATGACACTTTACACTAGGGAGAAAGCCTTGCATTATTGTTTGGAGTTACAGACAGAAGAACAGGAAGTGAGGATTTCTCAGAAGAAATAAGGACATTTAAAAGCAAAATGGAAGGATGAGGTAAGTGAAGGAGGACTGCACTGAGGTAAAGGAAGCTATTTAGGGAAAAAAATTGTACCTTTACAACCCCTTAAAGGCTGGGTTCACACTATCTTCGCATGTAGCTCCCAGCAGGTGTCCGGTGCGTCCTGGTTTACCGTTTTAGGTCTGATTTCATCCCGAATTTTTAGCTGCATTTGGACCTGCGCTCTTATGAATGCACTGCCACTGCACCCAGTGCTGGGACAATGTCACAAAGGGGTCAGGGCAAAGATACCAAATTGCGCCTCGCCTGGTCATGATGTGCAAGCTCAAAAAATGCAACACCCGGCAATCACATAGCGCCCTCTAGTTAGGTGCCAGCGTACATAGTGGTTAGTGAAGGTAAATTGGCCTGGCTGAGAGCCAGGTCTGGGTTGAATTTGGGTCAGGGATGAGTGACTCGGGGGGAGACTGGATGACTCATCAAGCAGCACCTATGGTAACTATTTAGGGGAAAAAAATTGTACCATTACAACCCCTTTAAATAAAATGCCTTTGGGAGGGCGCATGCGCGGGACTTCCGGGAAGACGCTCTGAACGGGAGCTCCGAGCCGCCCCAGCATTCCGGAGCCCACAGCGCTAAAAGCATTGGGAGATTGTCTCCGAGGACGATCGGACAGGGTAGCGGAGGGAGCGGAGCACATCCCTGAATGCCAGGATCCGACGCAAGGAAGGGTTTCAGCCGGCAGCTGGACTTTGGCCTAACAGCCCCAAAGACCTCCAAGATGGCGACCGCGGCCTCTCCTCGTGGTGACGAGGCGGGCCAAGACAGCATTGCGGACCCTTCTTCTCCAATCCAGCATGTCCTACCCTTGCTGGCAACTCCAGTGAGTACTGTCCCCCGCCACCTGGCATCACCAGCCTCCACAGAATCTCTCCTCAGTCGCACTATGGCAGACATTATGAACACTCCCATGCTGCAATCCCCCTTGAGCCAAGCTGGCTTCCAGATGCCTTCCCCCATCCCTCAGCCCCCTCAGTCTGACATGGCACAAATACTAAACTGCTTCTCTGATATGCTGGCAGCTGGACTGACACAAACAGCAGCGCAGATCACATCCTCCATTAAAGCGGATCTGCAATCTATAGGTGCACGCATGGATGCGATTGAACAAGCGGTAGACAACACTTCAGCCCGCACCAATCAAAACACAAACTGCATCCAAACACTTCAAGACCAACTTGAAATCGCATTAGCCAAAATCGACGAGTTGGAGAATCGCAGCAGGAGATATAATTTCCGCATTAGGGGACTCCCTGAGGAGGTAGTCAATATTCCTGAAGCAGTGAAATCATTCATTAAAAGTGTCATACCCGATATTCCGGAACATAAACTTGAGCTGGACAGGGTCCACAGAGCTCTACAACCCCCTCGCCAAGATGGGCTTCCAAGGGATGTTGTAGTCAAGCCCCACTACTACAACGTGAAAGAGGAGGTTATGAGGAGATCACGCAATGCTGAGGACCTTAACTTTCAGGGGAACAAAATACAGATCTTTGCAGACATCTCACCGACCACAATCCAAAAGAGGAGGGCTCTGAAGCCCCTCTCGGGGGTTCTCTCACAGAAATCCATCAAGTATAGGTGGTCCTTCCCATTTCGCCTGCAATTTGATCACAAAGGCAAAACCTATGGCTTCTCAAGCTTCGGGGAAGGAGAACAGCTGCTACTACGTCTTGGATTCATCAACCAAGAATTGCCCCCCCGAGACTCTTCTCCTAGACCCGGCTCGTCCAAGAGACCCTCCACTGGCAGCCCCATCACCCCATTGTGGAACAAGCAACAACCAAAGAGGCACCGAGACTCCCGCCCTCCTAGATGACTTTTCATCCCTGACCTGTCTCTCAGAGTCAGCTGTGCCTTAATTCGGGTATCTTAATCCCTATCTGAATAGTGCTACTCACTACTCCATCCGAGACTGAGTCTATCCCTCTGTCCCCTTTGTTAAATATGCTGCGACTCGCCTCCTCAACGGGGTTTCACCACCTCGCTGTCCTAGCTCTCCCCTTTGGGGTCAGCGCAATGCCAGTTTGCTGAGTATTTTTTGTTTTCCATTTTTATTTTATTTTTTCTCTTTATTAAATTCATTGTGTGTTTGATTGAGCCCCTTGTGCAAGAGAAGAGGCGGGGAGTATATGTATTGGATATTCACGGGACCTCTGGAAGGAGAACCCGGTCCAATGCCCTATAATCCTTGTTATCTATTTGTCCTTACCTGAGATGTGATTGGGGGCGGTCACCCACCCCCCTATGCTCCCTAAACCTGACCCCCCCTTGTTTCCCCCCCCTCTCCCCTGCCCCCTCCACCCACACCTCTCCCCCCTACCATCCCTAATCCTTCCCCCTCCCATTCTGTTTTCCCTTGGCATCGAGGATTGCTAATCTTTGATTTCAGTGTCTACCAATTTGTTCATGTTACAATTTTATTCAATGTTTTCTACTTAAGTCTACGGTTAGATATGCCCCTGAACCTAGATATATCCCATATATGATTATATTTTTTACTGTGGGCTTCCGGTCTGGGGCGGACAAGCATGCCACCTTAACCGCGGTACCAGATAAGAGCTAGCTCTTTCTGCGACTGCGGGCATACGACCCACATAGGGTTCGTCACCTTCCTGAACCCAACATTCGTGTTGGGTCTCAGTACTGGTCTAGGCCATTTGATCCTGTTTCTTTTCATCCTTCCCTAGTCAATCTTGCCTAGGTCTTCACTCATTCTCCACTCTTCTCTTTCTTCACCCCTTTCTTCCATATGTCTGAATTTTTCTCACGCTATTATTTTTGCAATACTTCTTTTCTCTCCCAGGAACCGACACGGAAGGTCCTCAAGTATACTAGCACTTGGTTGCGACTTCTACCCAGTCCACCGATGCGATTTCCCAGTAAGGAGCGGATCACGGTAGGTCTCTCTTTTATGTGCTCGTGCGCACCCTCTTTTGTCCATGGCTGATACACCTTCCCAAACCAGTAACCCTTAGAAGTAGCTTCACATAACACACAGGGTCTGAACTCTCCGTCCAAACGACGCAAAGCCTTTCAGAGCTATCACACACGGGGCCTTGATGTAGTCCTACTCCAAGGAGACCCACTTCCCCAGCAGCTATAATCCCCCCTTTCTTCACCGCGGTTACCCCACCTTTTTCTTAGCAAGTGCTGAAACCAAAAAGAGAGGGGTAGCGATACTTATTCTCCAAAAAAAAACCACTTTGAACACTCTTTAACGATTACAGACAAGGAGGGTCGGTATGTCCTAGTTAAGGGCTCAATAGAAGGGAGGGTCCATACCGTGGTTTCCTATTATGCCCCCAACGAGTGGACAGGCCAAATTTTTTCTCCGTATTACTTCACACACTAGCACCACACTTTGAGGGACGGGTTATCCTGGGAGGTGACTCCAATGTCACCTTTGACACTATTCTAGATAAATCTAAGATGGGGACTCCCAGCCATAAAAGACCTTCTAAACAGAGCCTTCATATTGCACACCTTCTAAACTCCCTGGGCCTCATAGACGTTTGGAGGGAACTCAACCCTTCGGCAAAAGATTACACGCATTACTCGGCTCCCTCATAAAACCCACGCCAGAATTGACCACATCTTTCTTACCCACACCTGACATTCACGCTGCCTCCCATGCCTCCATTCACAAAGTCCCATGGTCGGACCACTCTCTGGTGCTCGTTAGGCTCTCTGGTACTTTATCCTCCCCTGGGCCTCGCCCGTGGCGTTTAAACTCATCTCTTCTTTCTAACCCGGTGCACTGCACTTTGCTGGAAAAGGAGATTCGGGAATACTTCGAGAACAATGACACAAACGATATCTCCCCCTGTTCTCTTTGGGGGGCCCACAAAGCAGTGCTTAGGGGGAAGATTATCCAACTTTCATCACAACTGAAGCGGGAACGTAAGGCCGATATTGAGAAACTTGAGAAAGAATTCAAAATCCTAAGCGAGAACCATAAGAGTAATCCTTCTCAGACTTCACTGGCCAGGTTGGATTCTAGCAGGTTAGCACTTAACATGGCTCTAACTTCTACGGCGGACAAACACCTAAAATGGCAGAGTAGTAAACACTATATGCGAGCTAATAAGTTTGGACCACAGCTGGCGGCAAAAGCTCACTCCCAAGCTGAGGTCATATGCCATTCCTAAAATTAAGACTTTCGAGCGGTAATTTATCCCAAAACCCTGTGTCAATACTTAAGACTTTTCAATCATTCTATTCCACCCTATACTCCTCCGACTCCCAACACCCACTCGCAGATCTTGACACCTTTCTGCAGAACGTCCCCCTCCCTAGATTATCAGATCCCCATCGCTCTATACTAGAATCCCCCTTCCAGGTAAGCAGAAATCTGTGAAGTCATTAAAGACTCTTAAAAAGGACTCGGCCCCGGGTCCTGACGGGTTTTCAAACCAAGTACTATAAGACATTTTCAGAGATCTTGGCCCCTTATCTGGTCCGTTTCTTTAACTCCTTGCGCAGAGACACTCCTCTAGACCCCTCGGCAAACTTGGCATTCATTTCAGTAATTCTCAAACCGGGGAAGGATTCGAGCGAAGTAAGCAACTATAGACCTATCTCGTTGATTAATAACGATTTGAAGATAATGACAAAAATTTTAGCGAACAGAATGGCGTCCTTCATTGGTTCCAACATTAGCAAGGATCAGGTAGGGTTTATGCCGGGGAGGCAGGGACCGGACCAGATTCGGAGGGCAATAGATGTAATCTCACTTATGAGATCGGGTTGGGACGGAGGTCTACCCCAGGAAGGTTATTTACTTTCCATAGATCTGCAAAAAGCGTTTGACACGGTGGAGTGGCCTTACCTCTTCGCCCTGCTGCGCAAGTGGGGCTTTGGCCCTGACTTTATTAAGACGTTAGAGGCTCTCTATTCCCACCCGATAGCACAGGTGAGATTCCAAGGTCACTTCTCGGAGCAATTCCCCATCAGGAAGGGCACGAGGCAAGGATGCCCCCTCTCCCCCCTCCTATTCGCGGTAGCCATTGAGACTTTGGCAATCGCAATCAGAAATCATCCGGGTATCCAGGGGGTTCGCTGCGGCCGAACGACGCACAAATGCGCCTTATTCGCGGATGATGTACTTCTCTTCATCACTTCTCCCCTCACCTCAACCCCTAATGTGACCCGCCTTCTTGCTGAGTTTGGCAGTGTGTCTGGTCTCAAAGTGAACATGTCCAAATCTATGGCTCTCAATGTATCAACGCCTCAGTCTCAAGTAGACAGCCTGAAAACCCGCTTCCCCTTCTCCTGGAACCTCACTTCCATCCCCTACTTAGGCATCCAACTCACCTCACGACACGACCTCCTACACAAACACAACTATCCCCCTTTGGTAAAGAAGCTAACAGACGACCTCCGTCAATGGTCGCTGCATAATTTATCTTGGCTGGGCCGAGTTAATGCAGTCAAGATGACCCTTCTGCCTAAAATATTGTATCTATTCCGCTCCCTGCCCATCCCAGTCACGAAATCCTATATCACCTCTCTGCAGTCCGCAATTCTACGCTTTGTCTGGGATAAATCTGGATATCGTTTTTCCAAATCCGTCCTGTTTAGGCCCAGATTAAGGGGGGGGCTGGGATTACCAAATCTGTGGTGGTACTATCGCGCAGCCCAACTTAGTCAGTTCTCGACAATCTACTTAAAAGGCCCCAAACCAGATTGGGTTTCCATGGAAAGAGCCGCAATCCCTGGGTTTACCTTAGATTTTCTTTTATGGTCCCACCCCAAAACTCGCCCCCCAATCTTAGCGCCTACACTATCCCACTCCATGGCTCTGTGCGACTCCCTACATAAACATAATTCTCTGATTTCTCATTGGCACCCACTGGCCCATATCTTTCGCAACCCCCGATTTCCCCCTGGTTTAGACATAGTCGCCTTCAAGTGGTGGCTTGACAAAGGCCTATACAGAATTGGCCACTTTTTCAACTCAAACGGACCTCTTACTCTAAGCTATTGCACCTCTAGACTTAAAATGCCCCCTTCCGAGAAGTTCAGGTTTTTTCAACTCTCCCACTTCCTACACCAGGTTAAGAAAACCAGCCTAGAACTACCTTCGGTAACGCCCTACGAACAGTGGTGCTCATCGGCCATGGACACGAGAGGCGGGATATCCCTGATATACTCTGCTTTAGCCGAGCCTATGGAGAGAGCACCTTACATGACGAGCTGGGAACGTGACCTATCCCTTGATTGGACACTAGAACGCTGGCATAACAATCTGGCTCGCTCCTATAAAGGCATTTTGAATGCATCGCTGGTTGAAGCGAACCTCAAAGTTATGACCCGTTGGTATCTGGTCCCCACCCGCATCGCCAAATTTTACCCACAATCTTCCCCTTTGTGCTACAGGGGTTGTGGGCTTTTGGGCTCCATACTACATATAATGTGGGAATGCCCCAGAATCCGGTCCTTCTGGCATAAAATTTTCTGTCTTATCAGGAAAGTCACGGGAGTAGGGGTAGTCCGTGATCCCACCATAGCCTTACTCAACAATCCTATTCCGAAAATTCCCAAGAGCTCACAATCTCTGATCTCCTTTATCCTTCTGGGAGCCAAAATGACCATCTCTAAGGCCTGGAAATCCCCATCACTCTCCTTCCTAAAAGCTAAAAACAAAATTTCTTGGATAATGACTAATGAGAAGATATCCAACATTATTCTAGATAACGTGGACGGCTTTAAGCTCATCTGGGAACCCTGGGCTTCCTTTGTTGGTATCCCCCTTTGATTTGATTTTTTTTTTTTTTTTTTCTTGATTATCTGGGTATCTGATCTAGTTAACCTCACCTCGTTTCCTCCTCAGAATAAGAATCCTGAGAGTGACAGACCTTCCGTGTACTTCCTAACCCTTGATCCTTTCTTCTCCCTCTCCTACCTTTCCTATTTCTATCTCTTTTCTACAATCTGTTCATCTTTCCTGGTATGCAAACCCTTCTTTTTAGCTATTGTAGGGTTTTTGGACCCTATAGGTCCCGTAGGGTTTTTCCCTGTGTTTGTATATCTGCTTTATATTTTTGAATAAGGTTTACAGCACAACAAATGGTGGTGCCAGGAGAGCCTGGGGCACTCCCCCCTCCCCTGGTACATATGATTTCGAGACCCTATTGCGGCATAAGAATTCAGCCTAGGTCATAGTGCCTCACCATTTAGAGTGTCTCCTTGCAGCCAGTTCTACACTGCGAGCAGGCATTTTCATGGGACCACCTCGCAATATCTACCCCCGGGGCAGCATGATCCCTTTTGGGGCTCGGGGTGAGGATAGGGCGAGGACTCTGTCCCGTTTAGTCTAATACAACTTTACTTGCTCTCAACTGTTGTAACGGTTCATGTAATGTTTAGTCTCACTTCTGTTACAGTCGTCACTGTTTGCTTAACTTTGTATTCTTTGCAAAACCTTGAATAAAAATTATTTAAAAAAAAAAAAAAATTGCACAGAAAATTGTGTCATGTATGGCCAGCCTAACTAAACATAAACAAAAGTTCGTTATGCGGCTCATCCGTTATCCCGTCGTTTTCGTATTTTGGTGCTTTACCGTTTTCGATTGTACACATTATCCCGCGGGTACGAAAATGAACATTTTCGTACGAAAATAACATTTGTACGAACGGGAATGCACATATCTATTGGTCATATAGCATGCATGTTAGACTCTGTAGCCACCCTGGTGGTATGATTATGTCATATTTTTGAATCTCAAAACGGTATATTGTTTTGCTTAGAAATTTGGCGTTTTATATTGTAGGCCTGTAATTCTTAGTAAAAACACACTTAAGTCTGTCCAAACAAGAGTCTAGTAGACATCTGAGACACAAAATTATAAATTATAATATAATAAATAACTATAATTAATTATAAAAACATTATAAAAAATAATATAATAATAAAACAATGAATTTCCCCACGATTCACTATTGCTAAATTCTGCAAGTGTTTTAATTTACTATTGCTGTTTTCTAACTGGTCTTAACCAATGTTTTGGTTGTCATGGACAATCTTATGTTTCCCATCAGAAAGAACAGTATATTTAATATATAACTGCTTTCAGGGCACTGGACAAAGCACTAGGGACAAAAGGGATGTGAAATGAATTAATACAGTAATGTAATCTGTAAGATTACAGTGTACTGTACGTGTTATGTTTTGTGTACTTTTTGAATTTGCCGCTGCGCTCCGCCCCCATGCGGTGCGACACTCACAGGGAACGAAGCCCGCAAACAGAACATCGGGCGGAGGATACAGCCTGCAGACACAGCGGGAGGACATCACAGAATCCTGCACCAGGATTCTGCAATGTAATCCCGAGTGTGGCTCGGGGTTACTGCTAATGGTACTGAAATTTAACCCCAAGCCACACTCGGGATTACCGGCAGGTAGGTTAACCCACTTTTTTAGCTTCAGGTATCGTCACCTTTTCTTGTTAATACTCCCAACAGAATTCTATCTTGTGTTGTTTTTCAAGAGACAGCACCAGACTCTCACCTATCGACAGTGTCCTCTTCTGTCTAAATTTGCAACAGTGTATGTGAAGCAATTCAAAAAGAAAACTAAAGTGGAGTTCCACCCATTTTTTTATGTTTGTCTGTGCTGCATGCTCTAATTTCAAAGTGTTCAGAATGGAAAATTTTTATTTATTTTGTTGCTTGTAAATACCTTTATTTTGTAGTCCTTCATTACTTCCTCCTCCTTATTAGCCTAGGCTATTAATTCACAAGGCTATTTGCAAGGGTTTCTGGGATAGGCATCATGTTTGCAAATCTGACTGAAACCTATTACATTGCTTGTGCAGCACTGAGCATGTGCGAGATATGCAAAGCTGAAATCCAGGAAGTCATACAGTCTGGCTTCATGATGCCCACACTTAAGATGGCCAAGGTCTATTTCTAGATTATAAACTCTAAATGCTGTAACAACCTAACAAAATGGACCTTAGTTTACAGACTAACTTTACTAAAATACATTAAGCTTGTGTATTACATGGGTATTTATATTTAAAAAGTGAAATTGTGGGTGGAACTCCCCTTAAAATTAAAAACTGGCAATTATAAATGTTTAAAATGTTTTGTGCTATTTAGACTTAGGAGCTAGCAAGCGTCCTCTTTTTTATGTTCGCTTGGTTTAGCATTTAACCCTTTTTATGGCTGGTTAACTAAAATCGAAAGAGAACGACTGTCATGTACCTGGTTGAAGGCCGAAATGCCGAGAGGGCTCCCCTTGCGACTAAGTGCAGTACACCCCTGAGGTTGGGTACAGAGGGTGTAGTGCCCAGAGAAGCACAAGTTGCCAGATGGATCCAGGAGAGAAGAGCTGGTGGGTACCTGAAGAATACTGGAGAATACAGTTAACACCGCTGGGCTGCAGTCTCTAGGAGTCCTCGGTAACACTTGGCAAGGTGTGCACAGGGAGCAACAGTGGAAGCCGGCTGGGGATCAAACACTGTGGATCCAGCCAGGAGATGCAGGTTTGCAGGAATGGAGATAAGCCAAAGGTCTGGTGTTGGAAAACAGGCAGGAACAGATAACTGAAGCAAAGTCTGTGAAACAAGCTGGGATCAGGTGCTGGAGAAGGTAACAAGTCAGTAAAGCAAGCCAGGGGGTCAAACCAGGAGAGCGGATCAAACAGGTCAGGAACAAGCCGGGTCACAACAGAAAATCCAAACAGCAGTAATACAGAGACTCAGAAACTCAGGAAGGCTGACGACAATCCAGCAAATTGTATCAGACAGTGCCAGCCTTTTATAGGCCAGCAGGAGGATCTTCCTGTCACATGATGAGCCTATGGCTCCTATTTTCTCTACTGGCAAGATTGCCAGTACTTCTTCTATGGCCATTTCTTCTATTGGCAAGATTGCCAGTACTTCTTCTATGGCCATTTCTTCTACTGGCAAGATTGCCAGTACTTCTTCTATGAACATTTCCCTGACAACGACATTGAAACCCTTTTTTTTAAATTTTGGATAAAGTGGATATATATTTAACCCTCTGTTTTTATTGCTGTCTGTACCCCAATTAGGGAGATGCACCCTCCCTATTTGTCCCGTTCTATTTGAAGGAATTTCATCTCAATTCCCAATCTGGCTATGGGACAGAAAGTGAAGGGAAATCTCCCCAATGGGACACAGGTGGCAAAAAAAAAAATTGACTGGGATTTTAGCCCTCCCTTACTCACACCCCTTTATCACCTGATCTGTAATATATACAGTATACGTGATTTGGATTTGGGTACAGACATATCTTATTTCTTGTGCATAGTGAAGGTCAGCCACTAGACGTGCCACACATTGGCACTTTAGCCACTGAAGTATGCTATGAAAAAGTATGTATTTTAAAATTTGCAGAGTAGAGAAGGGACTGGCCAGGGAGGGGTTTGCTTTGAGGAGGCTGGCCAGCTTGAAAATGTATTTCAGTGTATTTGTACCAAAAATCCTTGTTTTTATGTATAGCAGTATGCAGAGGTTTGATTCAGAATTGTAATTGTTATCATATGTTCACACCCCTTTAACACCTGATCAAGTATACATACAGTATGTATAAACTGTTTGTATTTGGGCACAGACTCATTCACTAAACTCAGAGCAAATAGTTTTTTAGCTAGTTTGCTCTCTATTAATTCTTACTGCAATATGAATATATACCAACAGTAAAACAAGACATTGTGGAACACCTAAATGATTCATTTTATAAACATACAACAGCCAAGAAAGAATTATGCAGAAGCTGTTGAAACACTTTTAGGAAGATGTTTTACCTGCCCATACTTATTCCACAAATGAATGACTTTATCATGCACCATACAGCAATAGCTAACTTTGCTAATAAACTAAGGACACTATAATTTATGTGTGTGATACTTCACACTTTTTAAATCCAGCACCTTGGTGATAGGTTATCCAAAAACATTTTTTTTAACTATCTAAATTTAGTCAAACTATCAAGCAAAAAGGTGCAAGCTATAACATCCATTCATAAATGTCTCACTTCAAAAGAAAAAACAAACTTGATGTTTTTGTTGACTACTGCAGTATTTATATTACTATTGCACTTGAAAGTTTGTGTGTATGGCCAGTTCTTTTATTTATCCCCTAGTTTATAGTGTGGTTTAAAGGTTTATGGTTTGAAGGTTGTTACCAGTACTAGGTTTGATTAATGTGTTGTACGCAACACAGCGGATCTAAGAATTATTTGCAACTATTACTACATGTACCATACAGATTATATATGAATATATAAATATAACTATTGTATATACTGTATGCTCACAAATGAAATAGAACTGATAAGCCTGAAACATGCTGTATCTAAATGTAAATACCTGCTCCATGTTTTGCTTAAAATTGAATATAACCTAAAATATTACAAGAGCACTTACAAATAATTTGATGAAGAAAAAACACATTAATGGTAAGAATCATACAGTTTAGATTTCTGCTGTGTTTGGTTTTCAATTTCTCATATACCATTTTGCAAAAAGTTGAATATGCAGATATTTCACAATACATTGTTACCTGTTTAGATGAACCAGCTATTGCATGCAATCTAATTTCTTGCTTGCTGCTTTGAAAGGGAACATCAGTACAAGTATGTCAAGGACATATAAATAAGTAAATATAATAAAAAAAAGAAATACAGTTTTACAATGTTAAAATGCAGAAGAAAAAGCTAGCTATTGGCCAGCTTGACTGCGTTAAAAATATATAAATATACTATTTTGTGATTATCAACATTATGACACTTTAGGGTTGATTTACTTAGAGCAGAGCTCCACCCAAAAGAGGAAGCTCCACTTGTTCGCACCCTCCACTGCCACATTCAATGTTCCCATTTCCAAGTAAGATCACTGATCGGTGATATACAACATTTCCCGCCCCTCCATTCAGAAATTGCAGCTCAGCACACGCATGCTTAGTAGGAGTCTGAAGGCTTCACTACTGGTTTACCTTACTTACAATGCCGGCACCTGCACCCAAAGCCAAATAATTAATGGACTTGGGTTGCTGACAACCCAGGATCCCTGGACAGGTTAGTGTTCGTATGTTAAAAGTCAGAAGCTTCTGTATTTATAGCTGCAGACTTTTATTTTTTATTTTTTTGTTACAGACTGGAGCTCCTCTTTAAGGCACATAGACTGTTAATTTTGCATAGGAAAAAGCAGTAGTAAATCGATTCCACTTCCTCAGGAAAAAGATAGAAAGCAATCAAAACTTATACTGAAGTGTCGTTTTTTTCTCCAGAGCTGTATTCTCTATTACTGTGATGTATAAACTCCCCTTGCTATGTGAACAGCCTATCTGCCTTTAGCAAACCAACCCCATTATGTCAAATCCTATTTATGGCTGTATGCCTCCTTCTTTAAATCATAACTTATATATATTTTTCCTAGTAATTACGCTAATTATTTCTCACTCTGCTAGTACAACACTGAACTGTCTTTAAACAAAGCAATACATACCAGCCAATTATCCAGTTACTCATTTGAAAGGTCAAAGTTCCATGTTTCTTTACTAGAAATAGCAGATGGAATTTTTCCTGTAGATTGCTCATATTTTTAATTTGTTATTGTTTTTTATTATTATGTATGCCATATAAGTGTGTTTAGGAGTTAAAAACTATTAATGCATACCATTTTGTTGATGTGAACAAGAAGTTGACCATATAGGATTTGAAAAACACACGCACATAATTTCATATTATATATAAAACTTTGACTGTGCATAAGAAAAGTTCAAACAACAGGAACAGTTAAAGAATCAAAATAGATTTACATATACAGAACTGTATCTTTCAAAGTAGACATTTTAGAAAATGTGTGCCATGTAAGCCAAATGAGTGTTCATGTAAGCCACATTTTTTGAACAGAAGTAAATCAATTACATTAAAGTTAGTTCTGTTAACTCTTAATGTGACCCTTCACAAGTACACATCTGTAAAAGTTATTTCTTGTTAACTCTTCATGTGACCCTACACAAGTACACATCTGTGTACTGTATGTGCAGACCAGTAGTTATAGCCCAGTTATATGCTAAAGGAGTCAGGGCCGATCCTAGGGTCACAGACGCCTGGGTGTAGAAATATTTTTGGCGCCCCCCACATGGGCGTGGTCATCTTACAAACTCCTCCCCTCTACACATGTTTCTATGGCAATGACTCAAACACAGAGATGCTCCCCTAAGAAGTCTCCGTTACCCTGGGATCCTCCCATGATCTTTTACCAATAAAGAAAATATAGGAAGAGTTTACACTAATGAAACCTGGATGGAGTCTCTCTGATGCCCACAGAGGGGGATTCTGTTAGAGAGTCTGTTGGAAAGAGTCCCCAGACATGGTACAGGAGAAGGTCAGAGACTGCAGACATGATACAAGAGATGGTCAGCGAGTGCAGCTATAATACAGGAGGTGATCAGAGACTGCAGACATAGTACATGAGATGGTCAGAGACTGCAGACATAGCACAGGAGATGGTCAAAGACTGCAGACATAGCCCAGGAGATGGTCAGAGACTGCAGACATAGCACAGGAGATGGTCAGAGATTGCAGACATAGCACAGGAGATGGTCAGAGACAGCAGACATAGCACAGGAGGTGATCAGGGACTGCATAAACACTACAGGAGATGGTCAGAGACTGCAGAAACACTACAGGAGATGGTCAGGGACTGCAGAAACACTACAGGAGATGGTCAGAGACTGCAGAAACACTACAGGAGATGGTCAGAGACTGCAGAAACACTACAAGAGATGATCAGAGACTGCAGACATAGTACAGGAGATGGTCAGAGACTGCAGACATAGTACAGAAGATGGTCAGAGACTGCAGACATAGTACAGGAGATGGTCAGAGACTGCAGAAATAGTACAGTAGATGGTCAGAGACTACAGACATACTACAGGAGATGGTCAGAGACTGCAGACATAGTACAGGAGATGGTCAGAGACTGTATTGGGCATTGGTGTTAAATGGGGGGGTTGGCAATGTGTTAACTTCTAACTTGGGGAAGAGTTGGAACATTGGTGCTAAGTGGGGGGATGTTTGGCATAAGTGGGAGGAGAGGGGGACACCTTGGGATAAGTGGGGGATATTAGGGATACATGGGAGGATAGGAGAAACATTTGGCATAAGTGGTGGGACAGGAGGGACAGTGGGGGATAAGTGGGGGGAGGGGAACATTTGGGATAAGTGGGGGGAGTGGCTGGACATTTAGGATAAGTGGGATGATGAGTATAAATGGGGGGGGCAGGAGGAACATTGGGAGGATGGGAGGGACATTGGGGATAAGTGGGGGGGACATTGAGGATAAGTGGGAGGATAGGAGGAATATTGGAGGGACAGGAGGAACATTGGAAAGGGACACTGGGGATAAGTGGGGGAACAGGAGGAACATTGAGAGGATGGGAGGGACACTGGGTTAAGTGGGAGGTCAGGCAAAATGTTGGGGGGACTGGAGGAAAATTGGGAGAACAGGAGAAATATTGAAGGTAAGTGGGGGGCCAGGAGGATTATTGGGAGGACAGGAGGAACATTGGGGATAAGTGGGGGGCCAGGAGGAACATTCGAGGGGCAGGAGGAACATTTGGGATAAGTGGGGGGACATGAGGAACATTAGGGGGCTAGTAGGGACACAGGAGGAGCATTGGGGGACAGGAGGGACATTGCGGATAAGTGGGGGGCCAGGAGGAACATTGAGAGGACAGGAGGGACATTAAGGATACGTGGGGGGGGGGGTTCAGGAGGAATGTTGAGGGACAGGAGGAACATTGGGGGGGACAGGAAGAACATTTGGGATAAATGGGGGGACAGGAGGTACATTAGGGGGCCAGTAGGGACATTGGGAGTCATCGGGGGTGCCAGTAGGGACATTAGAGGGAGAGGAGGAACATTACGGATAAGTGGGGGGACAGAAGGGACATTGGGGGAGGTAGGGACATTGCAGATAAGTGGGGGGACAGGAGGAACATTAGGGGGCCAGTAGGGACATTGGAGGGACAGGAGGAAAATTGGGGATAATTGGGGGGACAGGAGGGACATTGTGGATAAGGGAGACAGGAGGAGCATTGGGGGGACAGAGGGACATTGCGGATAAGTGGGGACAGGAGGAGCATTGAGGGGACAGGAGGAACATTTGGGATAAGTGGGGGGGACAGGAGGAACATTAGGGGGCCAGTAGGGACATTGGAGGGACAGGAGGAACAGGAAGGAGATTGCGGATAAGTGGGGGGGGGGACAGAAGGGACATTAGGGGGCCAGTAGGGACATTGCAGGGACAGGAGGAACAGGTGGGACATTGCGGATAAGTGGGGGGGACAGGAGGGACATTAGGGGGCCAGTAGGGACATTGGAGGGACAGGAGGAACATTGGGGATAATTGGAGGGACAGGAGGAACATTGGGGATAATTGGGGGGACAGGAGAAACATTGTGGATAAGTTGGGGGACAGAAGGGACATTGCGGATAAGTGGGG
The DNA here is from genome assembly GCA_029574335.1 of Rana kukunoris. Classification (NCBI taxonomy): domain Eukaryota; kingdom Metazoa; phylum Chordata; class Amphibia; order Anura; family Ranidae; genus Rana; species Rana kukunoris. The sequence continues at coordinate 408,649,506 of CM056052.1, read as the reverse complement.
GGACAGAAGGAACATTGCGGATAAGTGGGGGACAGGAGGGACATTGCGGAAAAGTGGGGGGACAGAAGTGACATTGCGGATAAGTGGGGGGACAGAAGGGACATTGCGGATAAGTGGGGGACAGGAGGGACATTGCGGATAAGTGAGGGGACAGAAGGAGCATTGGGGGGAAGGAGGGACATTGTGGATAAGTGGGGGGACAGGAGAAGCATTGGGGGGACAGAGGGACATTACGGATAAGTGGGGGGACAGGAGAAGCATTGGGGGGACAGAGGGACATTGCGGATAAGTGGAGTGGCAGGAGAAACATTGGGGGGACAGGTGGGGGTAAAGGAGGGAATATAGACAATTGCTAAAGCTGTTTACTACTGGGAATAGAGAAAAATAGACTAGCACAATACACTTAAAAGTAAAAGTTAGTGGGCCAGATTCTCGTATTTTTGCGTAAATGCCAGCGGGGCATAGCGTATCCTATTTACGCTACGTCTCCGCAACTTAGGACGCAAGTCCCGAATTCTCAAAGCACTTGCGTCCTAACTTACGGCGGCGTAGTGTAAATGGCCCGGCGTAAGCCCAGGTAATTCAAATGTGGAAGAGGTGAGCGTGTTTTATGTAATTGTGTTGTGACCCCACGTTTTTGACGCTTTTTTTGAACGCTGTACGTGGACGTAACTTACGCAAATCCCTATTCGCGAATGACTCACGCAAACGACGTAAACAACGTAAAAATCGACGCTGTCCCGACGTCCATACTTAACATTGCGTACGCCTCACCTACGCAAAGTTACCACTCATATAGCAGGGGTAACTTTACGCTTACGCAAACGACGTAAAAACGATGACCGGGCGCAATTACGTATCTAGCTCATTTGCATATTCGATGCGGCTAATCAACGGAAGCGCCACCTAGCGGCCAGCGTAAATATGCAATTTAGATACGATGGCATAAGAGACTTACGCCGCTCATATCTAAGCAAAATTCCGGTGTTTCTTGTTTTCGGAATACAGAAAATAGATACGCCGTCGCTTCTTAGAAGTTACGCGGCGTAACTCGAGATACGCCGCCGTAACTCTGCTGAGAATCTGGCCCTGTGTGTTTATTTTACATGTAAAAGACTATACATGATTCCTTGTAATCAATCAATGCATAAAAACAGAGGAAAAGCCAAAACAGTATATGAATACTTGTAGAGTTCAAGGTTCGGAAGTTCCTCTCCAGGTTTTGTAAACATAGGATAAATCTTACTGACCTTACAATCCCAGACTGTCTGCCACAATAGGGGAAAAGGGAGACCCAGCCTTGTGCGGAGGAGGAGAGGATGACGGCGGTGACTCTCATAGCATGGCAGAGGTGGGACTACCAGAACAACCCAGCCCCTGCCACCGCAAATGACACCTCCAAACACCGTGACCGTGCAGCCGCTGCGCTGCCCATCCCTGAGCCGCAACAAGACGGCTGGAGCACGAGTGACACTGGCACTAAATGCTGCGCTGCGCTCCCCAGATACAGTGAGCCGCTCCGATCTCTGACAGGATGAAGGGGGACAGGAAACAGCGGCGGAGGTGGTGACTAGCGGAGAGAGCGCCACTGGACACCGACATGGAGGAGAAGGGAGAGGGAGAGGAGCACTCTGGCACTTGAGCGCTCCCACCTCTGTGGCGCCTGGGTGCACTGCACCTCTTGCACCCCGTCTAGGATCGGCCCTGAAAGGAGTACATTTTTAGTAAGGACCTGAGATAACTTTATACATCTGATTATGATCAGAAGAATTAATAGTCATTTTTGTAGTGTAACTTTTCTTTCGTTAATTTTGGCAAAGTTATTATTAGATAAAAGAATAACAACAAAACAGGGATACAGTAAAAGGTCAGTGGTCGAAAATCCAAATTGAGATACGACACCTCATCCCTTAATGGAATGTAAAAAAAAAATTGAGGTGGTGTGGGATTATTACGGTGCCTAGATAGAGACCAAACAAAGCAGATATATAAATAAAGAAAAAATTAATAGGTTACATATAATAAAAAAAACAGTTTTAGTTCAAAACAGTAAAGCAGTGTACAATTATTGTGGGAGCAACATTTAAAGGTGCATGTCAGCGGTCAAATCTTCCCTACTAGTTTCACCAATCCTTTGGCTTCATTGTGGGTTTTATGACGTGACTTTCACAATAAAAAAGCTCTAAAAAGACAGAAAATCGCTGTTTATCAATACATTCATCAATGGCAAAACTTTAACAATTGCAAATATATTTAGAGTTTGGCTAGAAAATGTGGCGGAAAAATTATTAATGCCCAATTGCCCAAAAACAGACCACAAGGTACCCAAATATGCCCCCCTGTAATCCCATATAGTGCAAAAGAGCACTCTATGTCCTGGAAGGTAAGGAGAATGGTAAACCTACCCACAACTGCCCAAGAACCAAATGAGGAGACCGCAAGTTGCCTGAGATCAGATCCACATCAATAAGCCCCTTAAAGGGCAGCTATCTAGTAACCAAAAATTCAAATATCGGAAAAAAAAAAATATCAAAAATATTGTTTTACTTTTATTTCATAATAAAAGAGTATCTAGCAAACCCTGATAACAAGGTAATTTAGTGAGGGCATACCTGAGGGACTTGCAGCTGGTTAAAATAACATTTTATTTCTGGGGTGTCTCTGGTGGAGTAAGGATCGTGTGCGTGTTCCTCGCTGGATACATCTCTGAAGCGTGGAGATCACCCATCGCTGAATACCAAGAATGGATTCCATCACTGGAGTGGAGATCGAGACATCACTGAAATCTTTTTTTATTTTTAATAAAGGACTTTTAGGCCTTGTACACACGATGGAATTTATCCGCTGGAAATGGTCCGACGGACCATTTCAGCCGAAAAATCCGTTTGTCTGTAGGGGCAAGCGGACGGATTTGGACGGATTTCTCCAGTGGAAAATTTCCAAAGCATGCTTTGAAACTTTTCCGCCGGACACATGTCCATCGGATATGTCCGCTGGTTAGTACACAAAAGCATCGGACCAAAAACCCGCGCATGCTCAGTCAAAATGAGGTGACGGGAGCACTCGTTCAGGTAAAACTTGCGTTTGTTTGGGACATGGGACATTCGTCACTTAAACTATCTATATAGTGTCCCGTTTATAGCGTTTTTTCGTTCTTTGTTCTCTGAAAGCTTTCATTTTTGCTTGTGTTTTTTGTATTTGACACTGTTTGCTAGCCAGATGTCCCAACATTATTTTATGTTCTCCACATTTTTATGATGTATATTTTTACTTAATGTTGAGCGTATCATAATTTTTTTTTTTTTGCAACTTATTTTTTTTTTCTTTTTTTTTTGCAACTTATGTCTTTTTTGTTGTTTCATCATTTTATTTTTTTTGCAATTTTTTTTTCCAACTTATGTGTTTTTTTTTGGGGTTTACCAAGTTCAACCACAAAAGGTCCCCCCCCCCCAAGGAGTTTGTGTCCTTTGCAAATGACACATTTGGGCTGATTTACCAAGCCTGTGCGCCAAGACTCATGGTGCACAAGCAGGAGTAAACCTGTTTTTGACATTTACCAAAGAAACACGCTGCCAGTGCAGCGTGTTTCCTCATTTACTAAAGTGCCTAATGCGCCCAGAAGAGGGCGCACAGCACGCCAGTACAGAGCTGGCGTGCGGCATTTAGTAATGTAAACATCGGGGATTCGGGCGGGAGTTTATGAGGGGAGGGAGGGGGGTGATGCAGGGGAAGTGTAGTGACATGTGTTAAAACTTGTGTGGCGGGCCGATTTGAAAGGGAAAGTGACTTTTGGGACCCGATCCCCGTGCCCTTGCAAAGTACGCTAGAACCTCGGAAGGTTCACTTGCATACTGGGCATGCGCAGAGGGAACAATCGGAGCTTACCGCGCGCCTCTTCAGTACGCCGGGAAATCCTTGGTAAATACCAGGCGGCGTAGCAGTGTTTGCACTGCCTGGAGCGGCGCACGGCAAGCTCCGAGCTGTTCTCGGGCTGCGCTGACACTGAAGGGGAACTCCGCGCCAAATTTCAAATGTGAAACCGGCGCGGCTTCCCCCCCAGGGGTACAATAGGCTCTCCGGCTTGGTCCGGAACGTGAGGGGTTAACCCACGCCAAAATCGGCGTGGGGTTCCCCCCCAGATCCGTACCAAGCCCTCATCCCAGGCATGCAGTCTGGCCGGACAGGAATGGGGGTGGGGACGAGCGAGCGCCCCCCCCCCTCCTGAGCCGTACCAGACCACATGCCCTCGACATGGGGGAGTGTGTGCTTTGGGGGAGGGGGGCGCTGCCCCCCCACCCCAAAGCACTCTTGTCCCCATGTCGATCGGGACAAGAGCCTCTTCCCGACAACCCTAGCCATTGGTTGTCGGGGTATGCGGGCGGGAGCCAATCAGAATCTGGGAGCCCCGTTTAATAAGGTGGCCCCCAGATTTCGGGCCCCCACCCTATGTGAATGAGTATGGGGTACATCGTACCCCTACCCATTCACCTGGTGAACGTTTTCACTTTTGAGGGTCTTCCGCCGCCCCCTTCAAATTCTTCTGCCTGGACGGGGGTCGTACATCCCATCCAGGACTTGGACGTGGCGGGCTTCTCGTCGCTGTCTTCTGCCGCTGCCCCCTTCACCACGAAGCTCCGTGCTTGTTTGATGAGGGCAGCGGGCTTCCGTCGTCTTCTCCGGGGCGAGGGTCGTACATCCCACCCCGGATTTCGTCGCCGGGTTCTGCCTGGCTCCTACTAGGGGCCAGGGCTTCTTTTGCCGTCTTCCGCCGGAGGGCGCCACTCTCCGGGCTTCTCGACGTTGTCTTCCGCCGCGGGGGCCAGGCCTTCTTCTTTGCCGCCCCCCTCGATTTTTTCGGCCTGGACGGGGGTCGTACATCCCATCCAGGACTTGGACGTGGCGGGCTTCTCGTCGCCGTCTTCTGCCGCTGCCCCCTTCACCACGAAGCTCCGTGCTTGTTTGATGAGGGCAGCGGGCTTCCGTCGTCTTCTCCGGGGCGAGGGTCGTACATCCCACCCCGGATTTCGTCGCCGTCTTCTGCCGCTGCCCCCTTCACCACGAAGCTCCGTGCTTGTTTGATGAGGGCAGCGGGCTTCCGTCGCAGTCTTCCGCCGCGGGGTGACACTCGCGGGCTTCTTCTTCCATTCGATGTTGACACGGCGAGGTCCGGCGCTGAAATGCCTTCTGAGCGGCGGGCAAGGACTTATATTGGCATTGGGCGTGGGCGTGGTTATGCCAACATGTGACCTTAACCCATGTGACAGTGATGTGACGTGACATCACTGTCACATGGGTTAAGGTCACATGTTGGCATAACCACGCCCACGCCCAATGCCAATATAAGTCCTTGCCCGCCGCTCAGAAGGCATTTCAGCGCCGGACCTCGCCGTGTCAACATCGAATGGAAGAAGAAGCCCGCGAGTGTCACCCCGCGGCGGAAGACTGCGACGGAAGCCCGCTGCCCTCATCAAACAAGCACGGAGCTTCGTGGTGAAGGGGGCAGCGGCAGAAGACGGCGACGAAATCCGGGGTGGGATGTACGACCCTCGCCCCGGAGAAGACGACGGAAGCCCGCTGCCCTCATCAAACAAGCACGGAGCTTCGTGGTGAAGGGGGCAGCGGCAGAAGACGGCGACGAGAAGCCCGCCACGTCCAAGTCCTGGATGGGATGTACGACCCCCGTCCAGGCCGAAAAAATCGAGGGGGGCGGCAAAGAAGAAGGCCTGGCCCCCGCGGCGGAAGACAACGTCGAGAAGCCCGGAGAGTGGCGCCCTCCGGCGGAAGACGGCGAAAGAAGCCCTGGGAGGAGCCAGGCAGAAGCGGAGGAGCCCGAGGTGGGGCGACACCCCCGTTGTTCTCCGCTGTTTTCGGCCGGCCCCCCCCGGATGTAAAAGAGCTTCATTTTGGGGGTGGGGGCACAGTCGAGCATGGCGGAGAGCATGGGTGGGTGTTTCCCCCCCCCGGCAGAAGACGGCTAGAAGACCGAGGAGTGGCGACGCCCCCGTTGTTCTCCGCCATTTCCGCCGGCCCCCCCCGGATGTAAAAGAGCTTGATTTGGGGTAGGGGGCCTGGCCGAACATGGCGGAGAGCATCGGTGGGTGTCTCTCTCCCCGGCGGAAGGCGGCGGCGAAGACCGGGGGGGGGGTAGGTGTACCCCCCCGGCGGAAGGCGAAGACCGAGGAGGGGTTTCGCCCCCGTTGTTCTCCGCCATTTCCGCCGGCCCCCCCCGGATGTAAAAGAGCTTGATTTGGGGTAGGGGGCCTGGCCGAACATGGCCGAGAGCTTCGGTGGGTGTCCCCCCCCCGGCGGAAGGCGGCGGCGAAGACCGGTGCGGGGCTGGAGCCCCCCCGGCAGAAAACGTCTGGAAGACCGAGGGGCTCCGCCCCCGTTGTTCTCTGCTTTTTTCGGCCGGCACCCCCCGAATGTGAAAGAGCTTATTTTGGGGTGGGGGCCTGGCTGGACATGGCGGAGATCATCGGTGGGTGTCCCCCCCCGGCAGAAGACGGCGAAGCCCGGGGCCCAATGGGCTGGTGGTGGGGGGTCCCGGCAGAAGACCCCCGGAGCTGACTAATAAATTATTTTTTTCTGTGTGTTTTTTTTGGTGTTTACACTTTTCCACCCGGTGAATGGGTAGGGGTACGATGTACCCCATACTCATTCACATAGGGTGGGTGGCCAGAATCTGGGGGCCCCCTTAATATAGGGGGCTCTCAGATTCTGATAAGCCCCCCGCCCGCATACCCCGACAACCAACGGCCAGGGTTGTCGGGAAGAGGCTCTTGTCCCGATCGACATGGGGACAAGAGTGCTTTGGGGTGGGGGGGCAGTGCCCCCCTCCCCCACAGCACACACTCCCCCATGTCGAGGGCATGTGGTCTGGTACGGCTCAGGAGGGGGGGGGCGCTCGCTCGTCCCCACCCCCATTCCTGTCCGGCCAGACTGCGTGCCTGGGAGAAGGGTTTGGTCTGGATCTGAGGGGGAACCCCACGCCGTTTTTTGGCGTGGGTTTAACCCCTTATGTTCCAGATCAAATCTAAGAGCCTGTTGTGCACCTGAAGGGGGACCCCCACGCCGTTTTTTTTTTGTAATTTGGGGTGGAGTTCCCCTTTATCCCGGTCCTGTCAGGGGGGGGGGGGAATGCCTGCTCGTCTGTCCCTACAATGTATGAACAGCGATCTGTCATTTCCCCTACACAGTCCCACCCCCTTTACAGTTAGAACACACCCAGGTAACATATTCAACCCCTTCCGCGCCCCTAGTGTTAACCCCTTCCCTGCCAGTGTCATTTTTATAGTAAGCAATGCATTTATATACCATTGCTCGCTACAAAAATGCCAAATCTCACAAAAATGTGTCCGCCACAATGTCGCATTAGACAGAAAAAACAATGATAGCCACCATTACTAGTAAAACAAAAAATTATTCCAAAAAAACCCATAAGACCAACCCCTACTTAGAACTTTTGCCCAAACCAATCAAACGCTTATTGTGATTTTTTGCAACCAAAAATATGTCCAAGAATACTTATCGGCCTAAACTGAGGGCAAACATTTTTTGAATATATTTTGGGGGAGATTTATTATAGCAAACAGTAAAAAAGATGTTTTTTTAGTTACCAAATTGTCGCTATATTTTTGGGTCAAGCAAAAATAAGAAAAAACGCAGAGGTGATCAAATACCACCAACAAAAAAAAAAAAAAAAAATTTTTAGGGGGGGGGGGGGGAGGATGAGGACGCCCAATTTTTTTGGGGGCCACGTCGCACAACCACGCAATTGTCAGTCAAAATGACGCAGTGTTGAAATGCAAAAAATGGCCCCGTCAGTGACCAGTAATATGCTCTGGGGCTCAAGTGGTTACAAATTAAGAATACACTAAAGTTAGCCCAATTTATGGCCATAATGTGAAAGATGATGTTACACCGAGTAAATAGATACCCAACATGTTACACTTTAATATTGCACACACTCATGGAATGGCGCCAAACTTCAGTACTTGAAAATACCCATAGGCAACGCTTTTTTATGTGTTTCAGGTTACCAGTTTAGATTTACAGAGGAGGTCTAGTGCTAAAAGTATTGCTCTCGCTCTAACGTACGCTATGATACCTCACATGTGGGGTTTGAACGGGGGTTCAATATGTGGGCGGGGCTTACACATTTAAGGCCCGCCCCCATATATGGAAACATTCTTCAAACCACACATGTGAGGTATCATAGCGTGCGTAACAGCAAGAGGAATATTTATAGCACTAGACCTCATCTGTAAATCTAAACTGGTAACCGGAAACAATAAAAATGCTGCTTGTTCGCTTCTGACTGCGAGCTACTAGGGACAGGGGCTTTTAAATTATTACTATTTAGGTTTGTTACGTAAAAATTCTATAAGACCTCCCGTTCAGCTTGTAAAGCATCACTTCATGGGGACCAAAAAAAAATTTAACACCTCTAATGCTTTCATCCGCCATTGCAGATTTGATTCTGGTACTGCATTTCGAGTGAACTGGGCATGCTCGAACAGTTAGAAAAAGAAGTTGGAAGTTTCATCCTGAAAATGACTTGCATCTTTCTGAGCATGCTCAGAAAGCTCTTTTTTTGGCTTAGTAATTTAAGGACATCCTTAACAGGTGTAAGCAGTTCCAAGTGCACACAAACTAGAGGCTGACATTTCTTCATGTGTTTCCAATTGGTTCATTAGCACACATGTTATAAAAAGCGTGGATACTGCACGTGTCAGCTGCCCCTCAGAGGGGGCAGATTTGCTGGCTGGAAGGAATGGCGGAGTGAAACAGAGATGTTTTGGAGCAAGTTTTGTATTTTTTGATGTTTTCTCTGCTACATAATTTTGCTAAATGTTTCTCAAGATGTTAATGACTAATGTTTTAATCCTGTGGGTCTATCCTGTTATTTCAAAAGCATGATTTATTTTCCAATGACTGTGAAATAAACGTTGGTCTTTTTTGTTTTTAGGTGTTTTTATATATTTTTGGTGTGTTTATTTGTAATTTTTTGTTTTGCTTTCCTTGTTTTGTGGACCAATAAAATTACTTTCAAATTTTGAAGTTTGTTTTGTGATATTTTTTTCCTGCTATGGATTTCAACCGCTGCAGCTGAACTAGTTTGGGCCTAAACCATCAAGTGTGATTTGTCTCTAAGCTCTTTCCTGGTGTGTATGCATGAAATGTTTAGTCACCAGAAAAGGAAGGACAAAGCGGTAAGTATTGTTTCCTAGAACTGATGTCCAGACTGACTTTTTAAAGCACATGTGCAAGATGTAGGAAAAGCTGCAAACAGGGCCTGTTGGCGGGGGGGGGGGGGGGGGGTGGTGTATTGGTGGACAGGCTTGAAGTGCTGATTTACAGCGCTGTGCTTGAAACTAGCACAAGACAATCCTATTCTAATTGTGGGTTGTTTGAGGGAAGCCAATTGAGTGTTAGAACCCCTGCTAGTGTTTTTAGGCTGGGCTTTGTGTCCCTTTTCCTAAAATTGGCTTCACTTCCTGTCACACAGCTGAACAGGAAGTGAGGTTAAAACCCTACCAATGGTCTTTTCTTTGGGACACAGGTCAATCTAACTAGTGTCACCATTAAGCAAATTGCACTGCAGTGTACACCCCAAATGATTAGTTATTTTGGGGTTTAGTAAAGGCAAAGCCGCTCTGCAGTAGAAGCGTAGGCAATGAAAATCAGAAGGGAAGCACTGATGGTTTTTACTTCCAATCCCGCCAAGTTTTGAGTTTTCTTCCTTGCTTGTCCACTTGTAGTGCAAAGTGGATTTGCCTTTAGTAAATGGACCCCAAAGTCCAAGATTCCTACTAATTTGGGGTGTACACAGCAAAATGCCATTTCCAAAATGGGAAACTATTTATATTGATCTGTGTGTCCCCAACAAAACATTACTCAGGTGTTTCCCTCACTTCCTGTTTGGCTGTGTGGCAGGAAGTGAATGAATTAAGTAGAAAGTGACAACATTTGTGAGGTGTCTTTACCCTATCAGGGGTGCAGGCATCCCCAAAACAAACAAGAAAATAGTTGATTTAACATTGGGTGGTGTTTGTGGGGGTCCCTAACACACATTCATACATATTAGCAACGCTGGATCCTGGCCTATTGGCATGGTTATATTTTCTTAAGCCTCTCAATAAAATGATATGAAATTTGGGGTTAAACTGGAACAATAATCATCACTTTTATTTTTTGGATTTCTTTCATTTTGGATAGAGTTGGGGGGGGGGGGTTAGAAGCTCTGTCAGTTTATTTTGTATTATCCCTGTCCGTTTGGGGAGATTGGCCTTCACTTCCTGCCCCATAGCCAAACAGGAAGTGATCGAAAAACTAGGCAAATTAAGGGTCTCCTGTGCCCCCCCCCCCCCACAGAACTTGTGTGTGTCCCCTGAAAATTCCTGGGTGGGTCATAAAAAAACAGGGTGTGGCCTTGACAGGAAGGGTGGGTCATTTTTCTATTAGGGGGGTGCCAAAATTTGGTCAGGCCTAGGGCAGCACAAAACCTAAATATCCTACTGCATATTAGGGCTTATTTAGACAGGATCCAATTTACAGCATGTTTTTAGATTGTGGGAGGAAACCCACACAGGGAGAACATGCAAACTCCAGGCAGATAGTGTCACGGGCGGGATTCGAACCAGCAACCCTTTTGCTGCTAGGTGAACATGCTACACACTACGCTACTGTGCTGAACGAACATGATTGCAGCTGAAAGCATGAGATGTTTTTTTTTTAAACCAATTACATGCTTTCCAGCCTGGAGGACAGATGTGGGGTCTAATTGACCCCGCCTTTCTCTATAAAGAGGACCTGTCACACACTAGTCCTATTACAAGGGATGTTTACATTCCTTGTAATAGGAAGAAAAGTGAAAAATAATACAAACAAAGGGACAAACAAGTGCAAAAATTAAAATATTAAGTAAAAAAATAAAATAACAAAGGAATTTAAATGCTCCTGTCCCTAGTAGCTCGCACTCAGAAGCGAACACGCATGCAAGTCCCACCCACATATGTATTCAAACCCCACATGTGAGGTATCATAGCGTGCGTTAGAGCGAGAGCAATAATTTTAGCACTAGACCTCCTCTGTAACTCAAAAGTGGTAACCTGAGAAAAAAAGTCAAGCGTTGCCTATGGAGATTTTTAATAACGAAGTTTAGCGCCATTCCATGAGTGTGCGCAATATGAAAGCGTGACAAGTTAGGTATCTATTTACTCGGGGAACATCATCTTTTACCTTATCCCTAAAAATTGGGCTAGCTTTACTGCTTTCTTATTTTGTCATTCATGAAACAGGTTTTTTTTTGAAAGCCAAAAAAAAAAAAAAAACGTTTGAAAATTTTTGGCACAAATACTGTTGGAAATGTGTCCGAAAAAATGGCCGCCACTTTATTCCCTAGGGTGTTTGTTAATAAAATATATATAATGTTTGGGGGTCCTGAGTAAGTTTCAAGGAAGAAAATATAATTGTTACATGAAGGAGAGAAGTGCCAGAATAGGCGCGGTATGGAAGTGGTTAAAGTGCACCAATAAAAGTGAAAAATTCCTTGAAATTTCGTACCATGGGGGGGGGGGAGGCAATTAGGGGCGCCATCAGGAATTATGGGGCCCCTTACACAGCTTCAGGCATGGGCCCCCTGGAGCAGAGAATAGGGGGGGGGGGTGCCGCCTGATATTAAGAAGGGGGGGGGGGCTGCCGCAATTTGATAAGCGGGGGGTTCCTTTACCAAAAAATACATATAGAAAAATATATATTAAAAAGGGTGGTAGCCATCCGGGGGCCCTGGGGACCACTGGGCCCTTTAATAAAAAGAAACTTCTGGGCTCTTTAATGAAAAATAAATTACAATATCTACATATATAAAATAATAAAAAAGGGGGTTGCCTTGGGAGCTCTGGGCCCTTTAATAAAAAATAACTACCAAAAATCTAAAAAAAAAATAACATTGGGTGGGAGCTGTGGTGGCTCAACGTGAATGGAACTGCGCTGACAAGCCGTTCACCTCTGCAGCCAAGGGTTCGGATCCCGGTCTCGGCTACATGTGAATTGAGTTTGGTGGTGTCAGCCCGGCTCCCGGTGGGTGTGCTATGCAAGGTACGCCTGTGCTTAGTATGCCCACCCCCCCCCCCCCCAAAAAAAAAACACCACACTTGCACACACTTTGGCCATGAGGTCTCCTAAAATAAAGGGAGGCGAAGGACCTACAGGGCTGGCTGGGTGGGCTACACTCCTTCATAGGGGGAGTCCCTCTGTCCCATCGGGGACAGGCCCCCCTCACACCCACCATTGCCACCGGGGGCATGGAGAAGGATGGCGATTGCAAGTCCAGCTCCTCTCTCTCGACTTCACGCACAAAATACACTTTAAAAAAGAAATTAAAGTAAAAAGTAACAAACCTGGGGAAAATGTTTATAACATTTTTAGAAGCAAAAAGGTTGTCATCTGGGGCCCTCTGGGAGCTTTCAAAATTATATTATATATATATATATGTTTAAAAAATAACCAAAAAAATATATAATTTTTTTTTTTTTTTTGTTTTTTTTTGTAAAGGTGGGGGGTTGTCATCTGGAGCCCTGGGGATCTCCGGGCCACTGGGGACCTCCAGACCCCTAAAACAAAACATTGGCCCTTTAATAACAAAAAATTTGGGGGGTTGCCACCCGGGGCCCTGGGGACCTCCAGACTGCTAAAAAATATTAAATTCCAAAAATTGGCCCTTTAATAAAAAATCCTACAAAAACCAACTAACAAATATATATACAAAAAAAAAAAGAGGGGGGTTACCATCTGGGGCGCTGGGGGGCCTCCAGGCATCTGGGCACCTCCGGACCCCCGGGCCCCTTACAGGTGTACAGGGCCGCCATCATGAATTTTGGGGCCCCTTACACAGCTTCAGGCATGGGCCCCCTGGAGCAGAGAACCGGGGGGGGGGGGGTGCTGCCGCATGAAATTGAGAAGCGGGGGGGGGTGTTGCCACAAATTGAGGAGCGGGGGGGCCCTTTACAAAAATTTTGACAGAAATAAGAAATAAAGAAAAATATATATAAAAAAGGGGGGTAGCCATCCGGGGCCCTGGGGACCTCTGTGCTCTTTATAAAATAAAAATAAAAAAGAGAGAAAATACATATATATATATTTTTTAAATATAACATTTTTCGAAAAAAATTAAAAAAACAAGGGGGTTAGCCTTCCAGGGCCCTGGGGACCTCTGGGCCCTTTCATAAAAAAAAAAAAAACAAATATATTAAAAAAAAATATATATTTTTTTAAATATATATATTTTATTTAAAAAAAAGGGCTTGCCATCTGGGGCCCTTAGTGGCCTCCGGGCCCCTGGGGACCTTCGGAGCCCTAAAAAAAAAAAAAAAAAAAAAAATTTTTTTTTGTTTTAGGGTGGTTCCCATCCGGGCCCCTGGGGGCCCCTGGGGACCCCCGGGCGGTGTAATGCCTGTACCCCCCTAATGGCGGCCCTGCAGGTGTACTGCCTGTACCCCCCTGATGGCGGCCCTGGGTGTAATGTCAGCATGTGAAAAATGACATTCTGAAGGAAAAAAGCCATTTAAAACTGACTCGCGGCAATAATGAATTGTCAGCTCCTGGAAATTGCAGGAGAATTCATTCATTAAAAACACCAAAAAAAAAGCGTGGGGGTCCCCCCAAATTCAATAACCAGACCCTTTAGGTCTGGTATGGATATTAAGGGGAACCCCGCCATCAATTTTAAAAAAAAATGACGTGGGGTTCCCCCCAAATATCCATAACCAGACCCTTCAGGTCTGGTGTGGAATTTAAGGGGAACTCCACTCCAAATTAAAAAAAAAATGGCGTGGAGTCCCCCCTAAAATCCACACCAGACCCCTTATCCGAGCACGTTGACCTGGCCGGCCGCAGAAAAGAGGGGGGGACAGAGCGCGGCCCCCCCCCTCTCCTGAACCGCACCAGGCCACATGCCCTCAACATTGGGAGGGTGTTTTGGGGTGCCCCCCAAAACACCTTGTCCCCATGTTGATGAGGACAAGGGTCTCTTCCCCACAACCCTTGCCCGGTGGTTGTGGGGGTCTGCGGGCAGGAGGCTTATCGAAATCTGGAAGACCCCTTTAACAAAGGGGCCCCCCAGATCCCGGCCCCCCCCCTGTGTGAAATGGTAATGGGGTACCTTGTACCTCTACCATTTCACGAGTAAAAAAAATGTAAAGGGTTAAAAAAGACAAGAGCCGGTTTTTGACAAGTCCTTTATTATCTTCTTTCTTCTTTCCTTCGGGTTTCTTCTTCCTCCTCCTTCTTCTTCCTCTGCTTCTGTCTTGGGTCTTCTATTCCCGCATCTTGCCCGGCGTGTTCTTCCATCTTCTGTTCTCCCGCTGTCCTTCTCGTCCGCATCTTCTTCTCCTTCTTGTTCTTCTTCGCCGGAGCGGCCGCTTCCAATTGAAATCCCCGCTGTCTGCCGGACCACGCCCCCCCCTCTGACGCCTCGGGCAAGCTCTTAGGAGTGTGCTGCAAGTGCGTCCAGAGGGGGGCGTGGTCACATGTGAGAGGGCGGGCAATTCAATTTGAAGCTCGTGCGCGGCTTTTTCTTTGCAGGAGTCGCCGCTTCCAATTGAATTGCCCGCTTTCTGGAACATGTGACCACGCCCCCCTCTGACGCACTGGCACCACACGGGGACTTTCCTAAGAGCTCGCCCGTGGCGTCAGAGGGGGGGCGTGGTCCGGCAGACAGCGGGGATTTCAATTGGAAGCGCCTGCTCCGGCGAAGAAGAAGAAGGAGAAGATGCGGACGAGAAGGACAGCGGAAGAAGATGGAAGAACACGCCGGGCAAGATGCGGGAATAGAAGACCCAAGACAGAAGCAGAGGAAGAAGAAGGAGGAGGAAGAAGAAACCCGAAGGAAAGAAGAAAGAAGATAATAAAGGACTTGTCAAAAACCGGCTCTTGTCTTTTTTAACCCTTTACATTTTTTTTACTCGTGAAATGGTAGAGGTACAAGGTACCCCATTACCATTTCACACAGGGGGGGGGCCGGGATCTGGGGGGCCCCTTTGTTAAAGGGGTCTTCCAGATTTCGATAAGCCTCCTGCCCGCAGACCCCCACAACCACCGGGCAAGGGTTGTGGGGAAGAGACCCTTGTCCTCATCAACATGGGGACAAGGTGTTTTGGGGGGCACCCCAAAACACCCTCCCAATGTTGAGGGCATGTGGCCTGGTGCGGTTCAGGAGAGGGGGGGGGCCGCGCTCTGTCCCCCCCTCTTTTCTGCGGCCGGCCAGGTCAACGTGCTCGGATAAGGGGTCTGGTGTGGATTTTAGGGGGGACTCCACGCCATTTTTTTTTTAATTTGGGGTGGAGTTCCCCTTAAATTCCACACCAGACCTGAAGGGTCTGGTTATGGATATTTGGGGGGAACCCCACGTCATTTTTTTTTAAAATTGACGGCGGGGTTCCCCTTAATATCCATACCAGACCTAAAGGGTCTGGTTATTGAATTTGGGGGGACCCCCACGCTTTATTTTTTCGTTTTTTTAATGAATGAATTCTCCTGCAATTGTCGGGAGCCGACAATTCATTATAGCCGCGAGTCAGTTTTAAATGGCTTTTTTTTTTTTTTTTTCAGAATGTCATTTTGTGCAAAGACATATTTCTAACCGCAGGAAAAGTGCGCTTTATTCACCTGCTGACATCCCCCCCCCCCCCATGGTACGAATTTAAAAAAAATGATTCAAATGACGTGGGGGTCCCCCCAAATTCCATTACAGGCCCTTCAGGTCTGATATGGATATTAAGGGGAACCCCGCCATCAATTTTTAAAAAAAATGACGTGGGGGTCCCCCCAAATATCCATAACCAGACCCTTCGGGTCTGGTGTGGAATTTAAGGGGAACTCCACTCCAAATTAAAAAAAAAATGGCGTGGAGTCCCCCCTAAAATCCACACCAGACCCCTTATCCGAGCACGTTGACCTGGCCGGCCGCAGAAAAGAGGGGGGGACAGAGCGCGGCCCCCCCCCTCTCCTGAACCGCACCAGGCCACATGCCCTCAACATTGGGAGGGTGTTTTGGGGTGCCCCCCAAAACACCTTGTCCCCATGTTGATGAGGACAAGGGTCTCTTCCCCACAACCCTTGCCCGGTGGTTGTGGGGGTCTGCGGGCAGGAGGCTTATCGAAATCTGGAAGACCCCTTTAACAAAGGGGCCCCCCAGATCCCGACCCCCCCCCTGTGTGAAATGGTAATGGGGTACCTTGTACCTCTACCATTTCACGAGTAAAAAAAAAGTGTCAGTGTAAAAAAAGACAAGAGCCGGATTTTGACAAGTCCTTTATTATCTTCTTTCTTCTTTCCTTCGGGTTTCTTCTTCCTCCTCCTTCTTCTTCCTCTGCTTCTGTCTTGGGTCTTCTATTCCCGCATCTTGCCCGGCGTGTTCTTCCATCTTCTTCCGCTGTCCTTCTCGTCCGCATCTTCTTCTCCTTCTTCGCCGGAGGCGCCGCTTCCAATTGAAATCCCCGCTGTCTGCCGGACCACGCCCCCCCCCTCTGACGCCACGGGCAAGCTCTTAGGAGTGTGCTGCAAGTGCGTCAGAGGGCGGCCAATTCAATTTGAAGCTTGTGCGTGGCTTTTTCTTTGCCGGAGTCGCCGCTTCCAATTGAATTGCCCGCTTTCTGGAACATGTGACCACGCCCCCCTCTGACGCACTGGCACCACACGGGGACTTTCCTAAGAGCTTGTCCGTGGCGTCAGAGGGGGGGCGTGGTCCGGCAGACAGCGGGGATTTCAATTGGAAGCGGCCGCTCCAGGCGAAGAAGAAGAAGGAGAAGAAGATGCGGACGAGAAGGACAGCGGAAGAAGATGGAAGAACACGCCGGGCAAGATGCGGGAATAGAAGACCCAAGACAGAAGCAGAGGAAGAAGAAGATGGAGGAAGAAGAAACCCGAAGGAAAGAAGAAAGAAGATAATAAAGGACTTGTCAAAAACCGGCTCTTGTCGTTTTTAACCCTTTACATTTTTTTTTCTCGTGAAATGGTAGAGGTACAAGGTACCCCATTACCATTTCACACAGGGGGGGGCCGGGATCTGGGGGGCCCCTTTGTTAAAGGGGTCTTCCAGATTTCGATAAGCCTCCTGCCCGCAGACCCCCACAACCACCGGGCAAGGGTTGTGGGGAAGAGACCCTTGTCCTCATCAACATGGGGACAAGGTGTTTTGGGGGGCACCCCAAAACACCCTCCCAATGTTGAGGGCATGTGGCCTGGTGCGGTTCAGGAGAGGGGGGGGGGCCGCGCTCTGTCCCACCCTCTTTTCTGCGGCCGGCCAGGTCAACGTGCTCGGATAAGGGGTCTGGTGTGGATTTTAGGGGGGACTCCACGCCATTTTTGTTTTATTATTTGGGGTGGAGTTCCCCTTAAATTCCACACCAGACCTGAAGGGTCTGGTTATGGATATTTGGGGGGAACCCCACGTCATTTTTTTTTTAAATTGACGGCGGGGTTCCCCTTAATATCCATACCAGACCTAAAGGGTCTGGTTATTGAATTTGGGGGGACCCCCACGCTTTTTTTTTTCGTTTTTTTTATGAATGAATTCTCCTGCAATTGCCGGGAGCCGACAATTCATTAGAGCCGCGAGTCAGTTTTAAATGGCTTTTTTTTTTTTTTTTTCAGAATGTCATTTTGTGCAAAGACATATTTCTAACCACAGGAAAAGTGCGCTTTATTCACCTGCTGACATTCCTCCCCCCTCCCCCCCCCCATGGTACGAATTTTAAAATAATTATTCAAATGACGTGGGGTTCTATCCAAATTCCATTACAGGCCCTTCAGGTCTGATATGGATATTAAGGGGAACCCCGCCGTCAATTTAAAAAAAAATGACGTGGGGTTCCCCCCAAATATCCATAACCAGACCCTTCAGGTCTGGTGTGGAATTTAAGGGGAACTCCACCCCAAATAAAAAAAAAAATGGCGTGGAGTCCCCCCTAAAATCCACACCAGACCCCTTATCCGAGCACGTTGACCTGGCCGGCCGCAGAAAAGAGGGGGGGACAGAGCGCGGCCCCCCCCCCTCTCCTGAACCGAACCAGGCCACATGCCCTCAACATTGGGAGGGTGTTTTGGGGTGCCCCCCAAAACACCTTGTCCCCATGTTGATGAGGACAAGGGTCTCTTCCCCACAACCCTTGCCCGGTGGTTGTGGGGGTCTGCGGGCAGGAGGCTTATCGAAATCTGGAAGACCCCTTTAACAAAGGGGCCCCCCAGATCCCGGCCCCCCCCTGTGTGAAATGGTAATGGGGTACCTTGTACCTCTACCATTTCACGAGTAAAAAAAATGTAAAGGGTTAAAAACGACAAGAGACGGTTTTTGACAAGTCCTTTATTATCTTCTTTCTTGTTTCCTTCGGGTTCTTCCTCCTTCTTCTTCTTCCTCTGCTTCTGTCTTGGGTCTTCTATTCCCGCATCTTGCCCGGCGTGTTCTTCCATCTTCTTCCGCTGTCCTTCTCGTCCGCATCTTCTTCTCCTTCTTCTTCTTCGCCGGAGGCGCCGCTTCCAATTGAAATCCCCGCTGTCTGCCGGACCACGCCCCCCCTCTGACGCCACGGGCAAGCTCTTAGGAAAGTCCCCGTGTGGTGCCAGTGCGTCAGAGGGGGGCGTGGTCACATGTTCCAGAAAGCGGGCAATTCAATTGGAAGCGGCGACTCTGGCAAAGAAAAAGCCGCGCACGAGCTTCAAATTGAATTGCCCGCCCTCTCACTTGTGACCACGCCCCCCTCGGACGCACTTGCAGCACACTCCTAAGAGCTCGCCCGTGGCGTCATAGGGGGGGGCGTGGTCCGGCAGACAGCGGGGATTTCAATTGGAAGCGGCCGCTCCGGCGAAGAAGAACAAGAAGGAGAAGAAGATGCGGACGAGAAGGACAGCGGGAGGAACAGAAGATGGAAGAACACGCCGGGCAAGATGCGGGAATAGAAGACCCAAGACAGAAGCAGAGGAAGAAGAAGGAGGAGGAAGAAGAAACCCGAAGGAAAGAAGAAAGAAGATAATAAAGGACTTGTCCAAAACCGGCTCTTGTCTTTTTTAACCCTTTACATTTTTTTTACTCGTGAAATGGTAGAGGTACAAGGTACCCCATTACCATTTCACACAGGGGGGGGGGCGGGATCTGGGGGGCCCCTTTGTTAAAGGGGTCTTCCAGATTTCGATAAGCCTCCCGCCCGCAGACCCCCACAACCACCGGGCAAGGGTTGTGGGGAAGAGACCCTTGTCCTCATCAACATGGGGACAAGGTGTTTTGGGGGGCACCCCAAAACACCCTCCCAATGTTGAGGGCATGTGGCCTGGTGCGGTTCAGGAGAGGGGGGGGGCCGCGCTCTGTCCCCCCCTCTTTTCTGCGGCCGGCCAGGTCAACGTGCTCGGATAAGGGGTCTGGTGTGGATTTTAGGGGGGACTCCACGCCATTTTTTTTTTAATTTGGAGTGGAGTTCCCCTTAAATTCCACACCAGACCCGAAGGGTCTGGTTATGGATATTTGGGGGGAACCCCACGTCATTTTTTTTTTAAAATTGACGGCGGGGTTCCCCTTAATATCCATACCAGACCTAAAGGGTCTGGTTATTGAATTTGGGGGGACCCCCACGCTTTTTTTTTTCCTTTTTTTAATGAATAAATTCTCCTGCAATTGCCGGGAGCCGACAATTCATTATAGCCGCGAGTCAGTTTTAAATGGCTTTTTTCCTTTGAAAAATGACATTTTGTGCAGAGACAGTTCTAACCGCGGGAAACATGCGCTTTTTCACATGCTGACATTAGAGCCCCCCATGGTACGAAATTTAAAGGAAAATTACACTTTTATTATTGCACTTTTAGCATTATTAAAATCACTGCTCCCGAAAAAACGGCCGTTTTAAAAAATAAAAAAAGCATTGGTACATGTCCCCTGGGGCAGGACTGAGGTCCCCAAACACTTTTTAGGACAAAACTTGCAGATTAGCCTTTAAAATTCACTATTAAGATTTCCCCCCATAGACTTATACAGGGAGTTCGGCGGCAGCTTTACTTATCAATCACATCGCGCTGCTGCTGCCGCCGGTTCATGCGCCTAATTAGGGCTTCATCCAGCGCACCTATTAAGGCATGTACCGGCGCAGCGCAGATTCATTAGTAAATCAGCCCCATTGTATTTTCCAAATGTTTGATGCTTACTCACCACAGTATAAAACACAATAGACAAGGTTTGAAAGTAAAAACAAAAGCCATTTATTTTCGGCCAAAAAAGAAATTATAAATCACCAGAACGGCAGCACTTGATGAGATTGCAACATACATGCAGACTTGGTAATTACAACATGATCAAGGATAAAATTAGTAACCTCAGGAGCCAAGAACAAAAATCAGAATCAGCAGCACATGAACAAAGGAACCCAAGCTGTGCTACTCCAACGAGCTCAGTTTTTTGGATAATCAACTGGAAGGCAGGGAATCACCTTCTCGACTTCCTTACATACTTCCTTACAGGCTGCCTTGCAGCGAAAGTTCCACGGGTCCGTCCACGGACCCTTGCAGGTGGGGATGATGTGGCAGCAGGAGGAGGATGATGATGATGGGGAGCAGGCCGGGCCGGGTCACACAGCACAGTGTCCCTGCTCAGCTGGTCCCTTTTCATCCAGGCCAGGACCTGAATAATGAGGTCCTTTGCCAGGCTCCTTTGCTCCTCCCCCCCTTGGTTGAGCTCATTGGCCACAAATGCGCTATAGCATTCGGTGGGGTTGAGGGGGGCCCTCATAATTTCTGCAGCCTCCCTTATGACCTCAAGGCTCTCGTCCTGCACCTGCCTCCTGTGCCTCCTTGCGCCTGGTGGCCTCATCTGGAGGGGAGGAACCTGGCTGATGGTGCTGAGCCTGGGCCTGGGGACCTGCTGCACCCCACTGGGCCCGGCCTCCTCCTGGCTGCCACTCCCCCTTCCGCCTGGCTGGTCTCTTCTTCCTGTGTATAAAAAAGGGACATGTTGTAATATTTAGCTCAATCAATCACACACATTTTCTTTCTCTAGACTGTTTTAGTTAGTATTCATTTTAAATAAACAGACTGTCCTTCTGACCCCTGCATTTGGCATCCCTGACACCTATTTGTAGGCCCACAGCTTTGGTTTTTCTTCCCAAGGTTTGTTTTTTGTTTACAAGATCAACTCACTAATTCAAAATTAATAGCAGCACAAAAATATGTTGGAAACTACTATACCTCACTGAAGATGGCCAGATCTGGCTCCATGTCAGCCAGCCTCGCAGCGGACTCTGCAGGGGTCCTGGGATCCGGGGAAGTTCCGCTGGAAGGAAGCGTGGAAGGAAGGCTGGAAGGAAGTGTTGAATCTGAATCCCGGCCATCCAGTTCATCGTTCAAAAAACTGAACTCTTTGAAGTACCACATCTTGGGTTCCTTTGGCTCATCTGCTGCTGATCTTTTATATTTGTACTCTTTATACACTTTTCTGTAGCCTCTCCTGAGGTTACTAAATTTATCCTTAACCATGTTGCCCGTGCAAGTCGGCACCCAAGTGCGCATGTATGTTGCAATTTCATCAAGTGCTGCCGCTCTCTTGTCTGTGTTTAAATAATCAGGATACCTGCTCTCCCAAAGAAGGGGCGTATCCCGATATCGTTGGATTAAATTCATGGTCGCCTCTTTGCCCCTTAGCAAGTCCATGTTTAATAGGTTTCAAAGGCAAAATGTGCTTCAATAATAATGTCTAGAATATAAAATGTCAAAGAAACACAAAACACAAATTAAAAAAGGCTCAGCTTTGACATTGTACAAATATGTGCACAATCTTTTTAGAGCAATTACAGTATACAAACACAGTGTCTTCTGCTGCTACATTGCTGGCCAGCTCTGCCGCATTGTTGTACCCCAAAAAAAAAGTTGTCATGCAGAGCCATTGGTTCAAATTGACTACATACATGGCATCTAGATAAGAACACATCCACCAAGAATATTAATGCTAGCAATCATCAAGGCACTATTTCATGTGTAGCTATCATGCCCCTCAGCATTGATGACAGAAAACACTACCTAATTACCTCTGTCCAACCAACACACAACAATACTTGCATGATCTGACTGAATACACAAAAATTCAAATAAAGAGGATAGAGCATTCTCTACATACTGTATATCTTGATGAAGTGATGTGTCCAAGCACTTGGCTCACAAAATTTCATGGTGGGCCCCAAGATACCTAAATAAAAGTAGCACAAAGGGTGCAAACAACATACAAAAGCCCCATCCCCCATGGCTCTTCAATTTCTAGGCCTCTGATCCCATGTTGTCATTTACCTTTGTCTCTGGATCTCCTCGCTTCCGCTCGAGTAATCTCCGCGTAACCTACGTAATCACGTAGTTTTCATTATATCCCCACGCAATCAAGAAACGCCGCCCTCGTCTCCGCCCATGACGTACCATTTCCTGTTTTCCACGCCCCTAAGCACTGTTGAAGCGAAAATATGTGACACGAGCGCACATTAGCCTCTGATCGGGATCAGGAAGGGACAGAGGCCGGAACGTCCAGATCCAGGCCAAAACGATACAAGGCCACAAATATGAGAAGAGATGGTGGAGATGGTGTCCATCCTGCGTCGGAAGGACTATGATGGTGAGCATGGGCCATACAGCACCTCTATCCGGAGGAAGGCCAAAATTATGGATAAGGTGGCGAGGAAACTTTATGAGATGTTTGGGGTCACCAGGTCAAAAGAGCAGCTCCGTAAACGCTGGTCGGACTTAACCACTTCAGCCCCGAGCCTGTTTTTCAGATTCGGTGCTTACGAGACTAAAACAGTTTTTTTTGCTAGAAAATTATTTAAAACCCCCAAACATTATATATATTTTTTTTCTAACACCCTAGAGAATAAAATGGCGGTCATTGCAATACTTTTTCTCACACCGTATTTGCGCAGCGGTCTTACAAGCGCACTTTTTTTGGAAAAAATTCACTTTCTTGAATTAAAAAATAAGACAACAATAAATTTGGCCCAATTTTTTTATATATTGTGAAAGATGATGTTACGCCGAGTAAAATGATACCCAACATGTCACGCTTAAAAATTGCGCACGCTCGTGGCATGGCGTCAAACTTTTACCCTTAAAAATCTCGATAGGCGACGTTTAAAAAATTCTACAGGTTGCATTTTTTGAGATGCAGAGGAGGTCTAGGACTAGAATTATTGCTCTCGCTCTAACGATCGCGGCAATACCTCACTTGTGTGGTTTGAACACCGTTTTCATATGCGAGCGCTACTCGCGTATGCGTTTGCTTCTGCGCGCGAGCTCGTCGGGACGGGGCACTTTAAAAAAAAATTTTTTTGGTTTTCGTTTTTATTTTTATTTATTTTATAATTTTTAACACTGAAAAAAAAAAAAAAATTATCACTTTTATTCCTATTACAAGGAATGTAAACATCCCTTGTAATAGAAAAAAGCATGACAGGTCCTCTTATATATGAGATCTGGGGTCAAAAAGACCTCAGATCTCATATTCAGGCTTAAATGCAAAAAAAAAAAAGAAAAAGTCAAAATGTAAACAAATTAAATGTCTCTTTAAGACGCTGGGCGGAAATGACGTTTTGACGTCACTTCCGCCCAGCAGAGGTATGGGGACGGCTGAGGGACATTTTTTCGCTCAGTCGCATCCCCGGACAGCCAGCAAGAGGACCCGATCGCCTCCGCCGCTACCGACGGCTACGGTAAGCGGCGGAGGGCGCGGGAGAGCGGCGGGAGGGGGGACACCCTCTCCCGCCGCCGGTAACGGCGATCTCGCGGCGAATCCGCCGCGATGACTGCCGTTATCGTTAACAGGACCGCCCCACGAAGAGATGGATATCTCGGTTGTGGCAGCAGCTGCTGCCGTTACCGAGATATCCATCTTCAAAAAAATGACGTCTTTGGACGTGGGGCTGGTCAGAAGTGGTTAAAACTGCGCGAGCCAGACCAGTATCGCAAAATCAAGAAAATCATAGAAAAAAGTAGGTACTTTAAAATGTCTTTTGAGTGCCTATTGTGTTTTTTATCTTTTTGCCATGTCTATTTCGCCATCTGCCTCGTTGGCCTGGTTGTACTTTTGAACCCCTGTATTTAAAAGTTGGTAATGTTTGTATAATAAATCTGATGACTTGCCACGATCGTAGTAAACATCGTTCCATCACATAGTTTATCCTAAATCCGCTGTTCCAGGAACATCACACCTGGACATGGCTATTTGGCGTAAAACAACGTTTATAAACAATGTTGAAAAGATGATGTGTTTGTGCAAACGTACTTTATTTGGAAAGGCAAACAGGATTCATTCATTCACTCAGTGATGAGATACTATAATAAGCAGCTGTTTTCACATCTGGAATTAAGAGCACCTGTGTCTCCCCCCATAAAATAATAATTTGTAATTTTGGTTAAGGGACTCCAAAAACTACTTATTCTGGAGGCCAGCCATGTGTGTCACTTCCCAAAAAAGGGTCATTATTAGTGTTGAGCGGAATACGCCATATTCGATATATATATTTCATGAATATATAGAAGAATATTCGTGAAATATTCGTTAATATCGAATATTCGTGATATTTTATAAAAAAAATTTTTTTTTGCGAAATTCCGCTAATGCGAATGCCAAATTGATTGCGAAATTCTCGTCTGCGCGAACAACACTAGAAAACGGAGATCATTTCCTATAGGAAGCACAATGCTAAGCTCTAAGATCGCAATACACAGGAAAAACGCACAGAAACACTCCACTCTCTCTAGCCACCTTGTGAATCTGCACTGAAATACTGCTGGGAGTGATCTTATATAATGGTCGTGCAGGCAGGTTCCTATTGGTTGCTATGGAGGTTGCTAACCTCTGACAACTGTGGTAGGAGAACTCTAATTGGCTCTGATGCAAAAGAAGGGCAGAGAAAGTATTCGCAAATATTCGTAATACGAATATTCGCATTGCGAATATTCGGCAACATAAAAGGATCGCCTCAGCTACTCGGCCCAGGGTCTCTAATCATACCAGCAATGCTTTTAGACGTTGAGGGAGATCACTAGGATGTGATCTGTTTTAAAAATAAATTTGAAAAAATCCGAATATTCGCAATAGCGAATATTCACTGCGATATTGTAGTTATTCGCGAATACTTGAATATGCAATATTCGTAATGAATATTCGCAATGCGAATATTCGTGAGCAACACTAGTCATTATATCACAGCTTGGGAGAAGTCATCTACCAAAAAAAAGAATATGGTTTGTGCTGGAATAAGCCCAAACCTACAATTGTAACGCCACTTCTAAGCAATGTTTGCAAATTAGGCCCTCCAAAAATATCTGTGTGCTGATGAGTATCCCTTTTTTTATGTTTTTTAGGGGAAAGAAGAGGACATCGCTTTGAGGAGTCAGGGAGGCCCAGACTGTCTCCAAAACGCACAAAAAAGCTTGTGGAGGAGGAGGATGTTGAAGGAGAGGAGGAAGGGAGAGAGGAGGAAGGGAGAGAGGAGGAAGGCAGATTGGTGGAGGAAGGCGGAGTGGTGGAATTAGGCGGATTGGTGGAGGAAGGCAGATTGGTGGAGGAAGGCGGATTGGTGGATGATGGCGGACTGGTGGAGGAAGGCGGATTGGTGGATGATGGCGGATTGGTGGAATTAGGCGGATTGGTGGATGATGGCGGATTGGTGGATGATGGCGGATTGGTGGAATTAGGCGGATTGGTGGATAATGGCGGATTGGTGGAGGAAGGAGAAGTTGTAGAAGAAGGAGAAGTTCTAGAAGATGTTGAAATTCTCAGTACAACACGTCAGTGACACCCCAGCTTTGCAGGGAAAAAGAGATGTAGATAGGCCTGCACCTTACTTACTTACAATGGAATTTTTTTTATTTTTTTTATGGGATGAAGGTGGGATTAGCACATCTGTTGCTCATAATTTCTCTCGTGCAAGTGCACAAATCATAATCCAGCAGATAATGTAGTGCAGCACCGAGCTGGCCAATATGAGGGAAAGGATGGTGGTGATGGACCAAAACTTCAAAAAATTTCTAGATATGGGGGGCGTGGCTACCGAGCTCCTGCATGGACGCCTAAGCAGTGAGCTCCGTGCCGACAGTAGGGAAATCTACGAACCGAGGCACCATCCGCCACTCAAAAGCACCTGAATCGACCCTCCGGACCGCCTAGACCCCCGGGATGGCCCGTAAGAGAAAAACCGCGCCCCAAATCCAGAAGCTTCCCCACTTCTTCCCGCCGACTCCTCGCGGCCTAATCCAAGATGGCGCCGGCGGAGCCTCGCCGTCCTCCTCCAGCGGCTCCAGCTCATCCCCTAACAGCCCGGATCCACAACAGGGAGCGACGCACGGATCCCCGGATGCTTCCACACCGCTGTCACGCAGCCCGGCTAAGTCTAAGCCGCGGCTGTCCCCCGAGTGCTCGGGCAGCAATCAGGTCAGTGCACAGGATTCCCTGAATGACACTAGGGAGCTTGCGGAGGCGATCAATACATTCCCCACCGCTGACAAACCCCTGTCTGACACTGTGTTGAGAGATATGCTGGTGTCCCTCCGCAGCTCCCTCCACGCTGACATGATGGACTGTATGAGAGGGTTCAAAGCAGATGTTCAGGAGCTGGGGGGAAGAGTGGATTATGTAGAACAGAAAATGGGGGAGTTTGCCTCTTCCCACAACACCTTAGTGGATGCCCATAATGACCAGGCTGATGAAATTTCATGGCTCAAAGCTAAAGTCTCGGACCTCGAGGACAGATCCAGGAGGAACAATGTTAAGGTCTGTGGGGTCCCTGAATCTGTCCTCCCACACCAATTACAGCAATATGCTCAGGATCTCATGAGGTCACTTATCCCTGACTTATCGGACGCGGACCTGGCAATAGACAGAATTCATCGTCTGCCCAAGCCGTCACACCTCCCAGATAGCATCCCTAGGGATGTCCTGATGCGGGTACATTTCTTTCAAATAAAAGAACGCTTCATGATGTCCTTCAGGAAGAATAAGAACCCGTCTGCCCAATACGCCTCTATCCAGCTGTTCGCGGACTTATCCCAGTTCACTATGCAGAGGCGCAGGGCCCTTCTGCCAGTCACTAAGGCCTTGCGCAATCATGACATTGTGTACAGGTGGGGTTATCCAGCCAAGCTCACTGTCACGAGAGATAATCACTCGTCTGTGGTCAACAACCTAACAGAGGGCCTGGCTCTCCTTCGTGCATGGAACATTGTCCCAGAGCAGGTGGATGGTGACCAACCTACAGCCTCCAAAATCGCTACTCAGGATTCATGGCACCTGGTGTCCCGCAAGAAAAAGGACAAGAAAAAGTCCTCCTAAGTGCCTCGGTTACGGTTAAATTTTTTTTTTTTTTGCTCTACCTGTTACCTACTAATGATCACTTTTTTCCCCCTCTGTGTTACATGAGCAGTGTCTCTGCTCCCGGATTCTACATTGAATCTCATTTTTTACCTACCCTGTTGGCTATGCTTGAACTATTTCGCTGTTTGATTGCCACTCAACCAGGTGGCTTTGTGTTTCTTTTCATTTCAATTTTTATTTTTTCCTCTCCCTTTGTTTTTTCCTACCCCATGTCAAGAGATGGACTTCCCTCACTTCCCAGGGAGTGGCGAAACCTTGGCCCCCAGAAGCAACGCCTTGGATTTCATCTGAGCTTCGTTGCCTTCTTCCTGCCTGAGGTAATATCTCTTCATTACCCCCCTCCACCATGGTACTTAACATAGTTTCATTCAATGTCCATGGACTGAATCACCTCGCAAAACGAGCGGCACTGTGGAAGGAGGCCCAGAAGATGCAAGCGGACATCCTGTGTGTTCAGGAATCCCATTTCCTCTCCTCTAAACTCCCTACTTTTAAGCACAAGAACTATCCCCATTTGTTTTTTGCCTCTGCCCCCAATAAGAAGCATAGGGGGGTTGTTACGATCATTAGAGACTCGGTGTCATTCAAACTGGGGGAGGTGCTATCTGATCCTGCAGGTAGATTTGTGATTCTTGTGGGGGAATTTAACAATCGAGCTTATACTATTGTTAATCTATACGCCCCGAATACTAATCAGGTCAGATTTGTGAACAAAGTGTTTAAAAAAAATTACTGCTATTAAGAAGGGTAATGTCATTATTTGTGGTGATTTCAATATGACAGTTGATTACAGTATTGACACAACCTCAAAATCCAAATGTCCTCATCCCTCGCTCCACCCTACTCTTATCAGAGAGGACTATTACGATGTTTGGAGGTGTCAACACTCTGGTGAAAGAGATTATTCATTTCACTCTAATAGGCACAACTCTTACTCCCGTATTGACATGGTATTGGTAGATAGGGCTATGCTTACGGCGACCTCCTCCTCCGCCATCCACGACATCTCTTGGTCAGACCATGCACCTGTCTCTATCTCCCTGGCGGAGGAGGTGGTCCCCAGCCCCACATATGTCTGAAGGGCCAACTCTGGAGTGTTCCAGACGCAGGCGCAGGTCAATGACATTACCAAACATCTGATAGAGTTTTTCGCGTTAAATGAGGGCTCTGTGTCGGACCCGTCGGTCCTGTGGTGCGCCCACAAGGCCTTCATCAGAGGAATTCTGCTTCAACTCAGCTCGAGATTGAAGCGCCAAAGAACTTTGAAGATAGACATGCTACTGGAGGAGATTAGATCTCTCGAAGCCCAAAATAAGCCCCCACCACTCCAGGTCTATCAAACAAACTGGTTAGTCTTAGATGTGACCTTAGACGCCTGCTTCTGGAATCCCACAATAGATATGTGAAGGCCCTGAAGTTGACGCACTACTCCTCTGGGAATAAGGCTGGCAAATTTTTAGCATGGCGTCTGAAAGACCAGAGGACTCGTGCAAAGATTCCTTTCATTCGCAGCCCGACCGATGATAGTAAGATGTATAACCCCAGAGATATTGCCAATTCCTTTGCTGATTATTATTCATCCCTATACAACATAAAAGATGATGGTAATACCCCGCAACCCTCAGACCATGATATACAGGCTTTTCTGGCGGACCTGTCCCTCCCAACCCTGTCCCCCTCCCAACTGCAAACACTGAACGCCCCCATTACAGTTGCAGAAATTCAGAAAGTGATTTCCAAGATGCCCTTGGGTAAGTCCCCCGGCCCTGATGGCCTTCCGAACGACTACTACAGAACGTTCGGTGGGACTCTGGCCCCTGCACTGTGCTCAGTCTTCTCACAAGCTGTGTCCTCGTCGGGTTTCCCACCTGAGATGCTATCAGCTTATATCGTCACTATCCCTAAGCCTGGCAAGTCTCCTGATACCCCTGCCAACTTTCGCCCCATCTCACTCTTGAACACCGATGTCAAGCTTTATGCCAAGATTTTGGCCCAAAGGCTTCTCTCTGTTATCCCTTTCCTAATAAATCCTGATCAATCCGGCTTCACAGCAGGTCGACAGGCGTCAGACGCCATTCGCCGTATCATTGGCGTGGTGCAGCATGCCTGGACCTCTCGGACGCCTTCTCTGCTCCTCTCTTTGGATGCGGAGAAGGCGTTCGACAGGGTCCACTGGACCTATATGTCGCACACCCTATCTAAATTTGGTTTCCAGGGCCCTATTGTCTCTGCGATCCTGGCCCTCTACTCCCATCCTTCCGCCCAGGTCTTTACTTCCAATTACCTCTCCAGACCCTTTATTATCTCAAATGGGACACGTCAGGGGTGCCCCTTATCCCCGTCAATTTTCAACCTCCTCATTGAACCATTGGCCGAAAAAATTAGAGCCCACCCTCAGATCACAGGTTTCCCAATACATGGTACTTCACACAAAATTAACCTGTTTGCCGATGATATTATCCTATCCATAACATCCCCATCTAAATCGCTTCCCCACGTCCAGAAAGTTCTACAGTCCTTTAGCAATATTTCCTATTATAGAGTCAACTCCTCCAAGTCCACTATCCTGCCTCTACACCTACCGCCCGCTGCCCGGGCCCATCTAGAAAGCGCATTTCCCTATGCGTGGGCCAGGGAGAGCATATCTTACCTTGGTCTTCAAATCACTGCAGACCCCCATAGATTGGCTGAGGCTAACTACCCATTACTAATAGAGAAACTTACTAAGGAGACACTGCGCTTGTCCAAAATTGAGCTCTCCTGGTCTGGCCGCCTTGCTTCTTTCAAGATGCTTTTACTACCCCAGATATTGTATATCTTCCGTACGCTCCCTATACCTGTTAGGCCCCTCCACCTCCGATCCCTTAATGCCATCCTTAGGACCTACGTATGGAGTGCACGTAAACCCAGGTGCTCAAAGACGTTGTTAACTAAACACAGGTCGGTGGGTGGTATGGGTTTTACGGATATCCGCGACTACCACCGGGCTTCCCTATTGAACCAACTTAAATCGTGGTTTACAAATCCCCAGGTGACCCCCTGGTGCAGTATTGAACAGTCATTTAGTCCTAACAGAAACTTGATCTCCATGCTGTTCCTAGATAAGTTGAGACCTCTTCCTCTACACCAGCTTCCCCTGTCCATTCGGGCCTCTTTGGAGGCCTGGAGGGTTTTGGGTAACCTAACTAATCCCCAGGATACTCTGATAGAAGTGCCAGTTCCCTTTGAGACCCTGGAGAGTGCCATTCCCAACATTGGGCTTCGGAGCTGGAAGAACAAGGGTATTACCCACATCTCTTGTTTATACAGCAACAACCGTATGTCCTCCTTCCAGGCCCTTCAATCAGTGTATAACCTCACCCCGGCAGATGAATATAAATTCCGCCAAGTCTCTCTCTTCCTAGACTCTATCGGGAATCACAACATTTTTCTTCCAGACCCTGTCTGGAAATTCCTCACGTCCTCTAACCCCACCTCCAAGGGGATCCCCCTCTTCTATAATCTCCTCCAGCGCAGACGTTCCTTTATCAAGTCCCCCCCATTCCTTAAATGGGAAAAGGACTTAGGCCACACCTATACTGAATCACAGTGGCGGATTGCCCTCAATTCTGTATACAAGGCCTCTAAATGCACCAATCACTGGGAACTGGCCCAGAAGATATCCCTGAGATGGTACCTTACGCCATACAGGATGTCTAAGTTTTCTTAAGACAACTCTCCTCTGTGCTGGAGGGGATGCGGAGAGGTGGGTAACATCATGCATGTCTTCTGGAAGTGTAAACACCTAACAAGCTTCTGGAACAGTGTATTTAAATCCATCTCATTGATCACAGGAGTATTCACTCGGCCCGAGCCCGCATTGGCCCTGCTGAGTTTGAATATCGACTCTTTCCCCCCACAGCTCCGAACGGTAGTGACACACCTCCTACTGGTAGCGAGAACACTCATCACTCGAAACTGGAGATCTAATGTAGTCCCCAACCTCTCAGAGGTGCTCACACTTACTCGTGACTCTCATGTGTATGAATCTCTTATAGCCTCGAAGGCTGGCCAGAGGATAAGCTTTGATAGAAAATGGCAGTCGTGGAGCGAGTGGGATAGAAAGGGAACTTGCCTTGGTTGACTGACTCTTAATGATAATGCAGTGCCAGCAGAGGTTCTTGCAACGCCCTGGTATGACTATTGATTGTTAATCTACATTGCTCAACAACTGAAGTCCATCTCCCCAGTGACCCTATTCCCCTCCCTTTATACTTTTTCCTTTTTTTGTTTTTCTTTCTCCGTATGTGTTCTACTTGATACCCACCCTCTTCTATATCAGGAGTCATCATTTATCAAACATGTTCCTTTACGATTGTTTTAGTTGGAATGTTCCGGACCAGTTGTTAGAAGGGCTTACGATGTGATGACCTGTACGTTATGATTTATTGTATGCATTTATGTGGCCACTACGCTGTGAGGTGATTGTAGACCCTTGCCTTTATCGCTGTACCTTGGTTTGTTCCGGATTTTTATGATATCTATGACTTCTATTTGTGTATTGTTGTAAAATTCTCAATAAAAATCTAATTCAAAAAAAAAATAAAAAATTCTAGATATGTTGGGACGTATAAAAGACTGACCTCCCCTGCCCTCACCCCCGACCACCCCACTCTCAAAGATTTGATATATTTTTACATTAAAATACGCCAAAATTTGAGGATGCACACACACAGTTGGGTTTATTTATTAAAGCTAGAACGTGCAAAAGCAGCCTCACTTGGCATATAAACCAATCAGCTTCCGTGTTTTGATGCAAAAGCTTAATTGAACAAGCTGAAGTTAGAAGCTGATTGGCTTCTATGCAGAAATAAGCCTGAGTTTGCACTCTTTAGTAAATAAACCCCAGTGTGTGTTCACATGTGCTATCGGCCATCACAGGACATCGATTGTCTGTGCTTTGTGGGTGCAACCCCTTCCTCGCTTATCAAGTAGGTGAGAGAAAGGGGTTGCACCCACAAACCACATACATTGATCACCCATGATGGCAGATAGCACATGTGAACATTTGGCATGGGATCTCAGGCGAGAATTCACCATTTGGCCCATCACACACAGCATGTGTGCATCCTCAAATTTTGGCGTAATCCGGTTTGACATAAGACCATGTAGCCTGGGTTTTGTATGCTAACTAAAAGGTTGAACTTTGTAAGTTCCATTGTTACATATGTTAGGATAAAAAATAAATATTTTTGTAAGAAATAAAACTTTTCTAAACACGTTTTTTAAATAAAAGCCAAACATTTTTGCAAAAACAGCAAATTAGAAAAAGTAAAAATATTATAACCAAAAACACAAAAAAGAGTGGCTTCTTATTTCTATGCTCAATTCCCAGTTTGTAGAAGAGTGACTAGAATGTGCAATTGTGTGTATTTACTAAAACCTGCTAACTAAATTGGGCACAAGAAGTGCACTAGTTTCAGAACCTGGAAGACAGATCAAAAGAGAAAAAGCAATAATGACAAACAACTGTATAAAGTCTAATGGTCGAATTATTTATTATTTCTTTGGAATATTTCTTTCTTTTGGGAGCTGAATTAGAAAGAAATATTAATCTGGCATAGCTATGGCCCCCCGACCCATAAAGTACTCAACATATTTGTCGCGTGCCTCACAAGCAGATTGGGTGACCGAGCCAGCGCGACCAGTGTCCAGCCCAGGAAGGGTATCTGAGGGTAGTCCTGCCTCAGCACCGATGTTGGGTAGGTACGTCTGGGAATGCCTGCGTAAAATATTGTGCAATATGCAGCAGGCCAAAACAACCAAGTTCAATTTATATTCCGCCAGATGTATCGCTGTCTGGAACAGGCGGAACCAGCTGGTGAGTATCCCAAAGGCATTCTCGACTACCCTCCGGGCCCTGGCCAGCCTAAAATTGAACACCCTCCTCTCCGGGGTGAGGGTCCCCTGGGGAAAAGGCCGCATGAGGTGAGGTCCAAGCCCAAAAGCCTCGTCCACTAAAAAAAACAAACGGAAGTCCTTCCACATTGTCTTCATCCGGTGGCAGTTCCAGACCACCAGATTGTAGACGCCTGTAAAATTCGGTCCGCGCGAACACTCCCCCATCAGACAGCCGGCCATTCTTCCCCACGTCCACATACAAAAATTCATTGTGTGTCGACACCACCGCCATCAACACAATACTATGAAGCAGTGGCGTAACCAGA
This sequence comes from Rana kukunoris, assembly GCA_029574335.1. Lineage (NCBI taxonomy): Eukaryota > Metazoa > Chordata > Amphibia > Anura > Ranidae > Rana > Rana kukunoris. The sequence goes on along the minus strand of CM056052.1, from coordinate 408,615,915 downwards.
GTTATGGGCGCCCGGGGCAGAATTTTTTTTCGCCCCCCCCCCCCCTTGTATAATCATCCACTCTGGTTATAAGGATCTGTAATGTATCCCTCTCAGGGCTTTCAGCATGTAAGGGGTAAATTATTGCAGGATTAATCATTTAACCCCTTACTGTAAGGGATTAACAGACTGACCCCCCCCCACAGATCCCCCATCATAGACTGAACCCCCCCCCACAATCACAGATCCCCCATCACAGACTGACCCCCCCACAATCACAGATCCCCCATCACAGACTGACCCCCTAAATAACAGACCTCTCATCACAGATGGATCCCCCTAATCACAGATAGACCCCCCACAATCACAGACCCCCTATTTAACAGACCTCAGACAGTAACCCCCACCATAGTGCAGACCTCAGACAGTAACCCCCATAATAGTGCAGACCTCAGACAGTAACCCCCATAATAGTGCAGACCTCAGACAGTAACCCCCATAATAGTGCAGACCTCAGACAGTAACCCCCATAATAGTGCAGACCTCAGACAGTAACCCCCATAATAGTGCAGACCTCAGAGAGTAACCCCCAGTAGTGCAGACCTCAGACAGTAACCTCCATAATAGTGCAGACCTCAGACAGTAACCTCCATAATAGTGCAGACCTCAGACAGTAACCCCCAGTAGTGCAGACCTCAGACAGTAACCTCCATAATAGTGCAGACCTCAGACAGTAACCTCCATAATAGTGCAGACCTCAGACAGTAACCCCCAGTAGTGCAGACCTCAGACAGTAACCCCCAGTAGTGCAGACCTCAGACAGTAACCCCCATAATAGTGCAGACCTCAGACAGTAACCCCCAGTAGTGCAGACCTCAGACAGTAACCCCCAGTAGTGCAGACCTCAGACAGTAACCCCCAGTAGTGCAGACCTCAGACAGTAACCCCCAGTAGTGCAGACCTCAGACAGTAACCCCCAGTAGTGCAGACCTCAGACAATAACCCCCAGTAGTGCAGACCTCAGACAATAAACCCCCAGTAGTGCAGACCTCAGACAATAACCCCCAGTAGTGCAGACCTCAGACAATAACCCCCAGTAGTGCAGACCTCAGACAGTAACCCCCAGTAGTGCAGACCTCAGACAGTAACCCCCCATAATAGTGCAGACCTCAGACAGTAACCCCCATAATAGTGCAGACCTCAGACAGTAACCCCCATAATAGTGCAGACCTCAGACAGTAACCCCCATAATAGTGCAGACCTCAGACAGTAACCCCCATAATAGTGCAGACCTCAGACAGTAACCCCCATAATAGTGCAGACCTCAGACAGTAACCCCCATAATAGTACAGACCTCAGACAATAACCCCCAATAGTGCAGACCTCAGACAGTAACCCCCATAATAGTGCAGACCTCAGACAGTAACCCCCAATAGTGCAGACCTCAGACAGTAACCCCCAATAGTGCAGACCTCAGACATTAACCCCCAATAGTGCAGACCTCAGACATTAACCCCCAGTAGTGCAGACCTCAGACAATAACCCCCAGTAGTGCAGACCTCAGACAATAACCCCCAGTAGTGCAGACCTCAGACCTCAGACAGCGGCGTGTGTGGTTTCCCTCAAGCGCGGGCTCCTCCTCCTCTGTGGGTGTGAACAGAGAGGAGGGCAGCCGCCGGGTGTACCAAGATGGCCGCCGCTCCGGAGCTAGGCCGAAGCCGGGGACTTTCCTAGGCCGAGGCTCCGGAGCGCTCCGCGGAGCCGGTGGATGGATTCGCCCCCCCCCATTTTTCTCCCGGTGCGACAGCCCCCCCTGCCCCCCCCCCCCGCTACGCCAGTGCTATGAAGACCTTTATAGTTAAAATAGTACGACCCTGAATGAGGTGGCGGCACTATGTGGACGTGCTTCCCATCTATTGCCCCTCCGCAGTTAGGAAAATCACACCGCTGGGCAAAGTGGGCAGCCACAGTCTGCCATTCCTGTGGCGTGGAGGGAAACTGTGGGGACAAACCAAAAAAAAATGTGTACTTTGGCACATAAAAAACATTGCAAACACTAGAAAAAAAAAACATCATTCTGCAACATCACAGTATTAACATTTCTAAATATTAATGTGTAGTGAGTATTTATGGCCACAAATCTAGAGCCATTTATTATCAGACTCCACATCCCTCTGATGGGGCAATAAACTTTTTTTGAGGGGGGGGGGGGGGTTGAACTACAATGGAGCAGGCCAAAAATAAAAGCTCCAAAAAAAAAAAATATGGTGTGTTTGTTCCTAGGATATGATGCTGGACAGGTTAGTAGTGGTGAAGGTAAAAATATGCAGGTAGGCCCAAAAAACGGACATGGAAAGCTTAACAACATGCATGGGGAGAAAAGGGAACATTCAGCACACAGCATATTACAATCATGGCAATTAGGGAAACAATAAAAAAAAATAAAAAAAAATAGCATACATTATTAAAGACACAGATTGTGATGTTAAATGAGGAAACTTACCTTAATATACTCCTCCTGCATCACTTGGATGATGGCAGAACACGTCTCCGGTATGATGACCCCAAGCGCCTGGGGAGAGATGCCTGTTGAGAACTTGATGTACTGCAGGCTCCCAGTCGCCAGGTACCGCAATGTGGCAATAAGCCTCTGCTCAGCCGTAATGGCTTGGCGCATCACAGTGTCCTGCCTCGTGATATACAGTGCCTGCCGCCGAGAATGTGTTTTTAGCACGCCAGCATCGCGCTGAATCTCGGCGACAAGCTGCCGATATCTCGCACTCGCTGGAATAGTAAAAGCAAATTCCAGCGAGTGCGTCATAGAAGCGACGGGGATCCGACGCGGATTCCCGCCAATTCTACACGTGGGCGGAGTTTGTTATGAATCCTGAAGGAGAAATCCCCGCCGGATTTTTAAAGAAAAATCCGGCATGGGTTCCCCCCTCAGGAGCATAACGGGCCCTTAGGTCTGTTATGGGTTGTAAGGAGACCCCCTACGCCGAAAAAACGGCGTGGGGGTCCCCCCACAATCCATAACAGACCCGTATCCAAAGCACGCCGGCCGGCCGGTCAGGAAGGGAGTGGGGGCGAGCGAGCGCCCCCCCCCCCTCCTGAGCCGTCACGGGCAGCATGCCCTCAACATGGGGGGGTTAGGTGCTCTGGGGCAGGGGGCGCACTGCGGCCCCCCACCCCAGAGCACCCTGTCCCCATGTTGATGAGGACAGGGCCCCTTCCCGACAACCCTGGCCGTTGGTTGTCGGGGTATGCGGGCGGGAGGCTTATCGGAATCTGGAAGCCCCCTTTAATAAGGGGGCCCCCAGATACCGGCCCCCCACCCTAAGTGAATGAGTATGGGGTACATTGTACCCCTACCCATTCACCTGCAAATAAAAAGTGTAAACACAAATAAACCACACAGGGTATTGAAATATTTTATTAGTTGGCCGCCGGGGGGGGGTGTGTATGATCGCTTTTATAAAAGCGCCCCCCTCCGGCGGGCTTCTGTGGGGGGTGGGTGCCGCCGTCTGGTTCTCTTCCGCCGCCGGGGGGGGCGCTTTGATAAAAGCGCCCACCACCCGGCGGGCTTCTTTCGACGTCTTCGGCGGCTGGGGGGTCTTCTCCCACTCTCCGGGGTCTTCTCCTGCTCTCCGGGGGTCTTCTCCGCTCTCCGGGGGTCTTCTCCGCTCTCCGGGGGTCTTCTTCTTCTTCAGGACTCGCCGCCGCTAACTTTGTGTGTTAGCTCAATTACTAGCGGCGGCGAGTCCCCTCCTCTGTGACGTCGTCTTGTTCTTTTTCTCCAGATGTTGACGCGACGCTTCCTTCCACTGTTATGCCGGGCGCGCGGCTCGCAGCGAGTTATATAGGCCTGTCTTGTGACGTCGCAGTCCCATCATGCTCCGGTAGGTAGCACGTGCTTATTAAAGGGGGCTTCCAGATTCCGATAAGCCTCCCGCCCGCATACCCCGACAACCAACGGCCAGGGTTGTCGGGAAGGGGCCCTGTCCTCATCAACATGGGGACAGGGTGCTCTGGGGTGGGGGGCCGCAGTGCGCCCCCTGCCCCAGAGCACCTAACCCCCCCATGTTGAGGGCATGCTGCCCGGTACGGCTCAGGAGGGGGGGGGGCGCTCGCTCGCCCCCACTCCCTTCCTGACCGGCCGGCCGGCGTGCTTTGGATACGGGTCTGTTATGGATTGTGGGGGGACCCCCACGCCGTTTTTTCGGCGTAGGGGGTCTCCTTACAACCCATAACAGACCTAAGGGCCCGTTATGCTCCTAAGGGGGGAACCCATGCCAGATTTTTCTTTAAAAATCCGGCGGGGATTTCTCCTTCAGGATTCATAACAAACTCCGCCCACGTGTAGAATTGGCGGGAATCCGCGTCGGATCCCCGTCGCTTCTATGACGGCTTTGTCTCCATCGCGGCAAGCCAGCTCGGCGCTGGCTCTCGCGATGGGGCTCGTAGGTGGTCAATCTCGCCGAGAAAGGGAGCGAGATTGACACAATATCCCAGTCACCTACTGTAGGGGGACAAGAGATCCAGCAGACGGTGGAAAATGGGGTCCGTCATATAGAGAAATTTCCTGTAGTCATCAGGATTATTCTCCCGGCTCTCCCTAAGCAAAGGCATATGAGATAATCGGTCAAGCTGCCACAACCAATTCTTGGCCCAGGAACTCCTCCTCCCACTGTTCCTGTCCAAATCACTGGAATTCACACAGATTCCAGAACTGCTGCTCCATCATGGCTTCAAACTGGCCGGCTGGTCAGTCAAGAACACACTCAAACAGAAAGCACCCCCAAATCCAGCAATACCTGCAAAGATCGCACGTCAAACAGATACGACCGTACAGGACGGCACTGCAAAGCAGAAACGCCGCGCACGGCGACACTGAATGACAAATACGACCCCACAAGCGCACACTGAACCCGAAAATACGACCTGCTAAGCGCGGCGACTGAAAAGCACGAATCAGCTCTAACCAAACCTTCGCTAACACGTAACTATCAAAAGCGGAACAGAGGGCGGCCCCGTAGGCTTCGGCATTCCCCTTTATAGTGATGTCGTACGTGGTTTACGTGCCCGTGTTCTGGTCCGCTGGGATTTCTGTCCGATGGTGTGTACGCTCATCAGACCAAAGGACAAATTTGCCTTGTCCGCTGGAAACTATCCGTCGGATATCTCCGACCGGATAAATTCCATCGTCTGTACAAGGCCATAAAGGTGTGTCTGTGTGTTTTTTTAATCAATTCACATAGGGGAGGGGGGCTGGGATCTGGGGCTGGGCAAGGGTTGTGGGGATGAGGCCCTTGTCCCCATCAACATGGGGACAAGGTGCTTTAAAGGGTTCACAGATCCCCAAAGCATCTTCCCTATGTTAAGGGCATGTGGCCTGGTACGGTTCAGGGGAGGGGGGCGCTCTCTCGTCCTCCCTCTTTTCCTGCGGCCTGCCAGTTTGCGTGCTCAGATAAAGGGTCTGGTATGGATTTTTGTGGGACCCCACGCCATTTTTTTTATTTAGGCGTGGAGTTGCCCTTAAAATCCATACCAGACCTGAAGGTTCTGGTATGGATTTTTTGGGGAACACCACGTCATTTATTTTAAATGACGCAGGGTTTCCCTTAATATCCATACCAGACCTAAAAGGCCTGATATGGAATTTGTGAGGACCCCCACACATTTTTTTTAAAGTTTGGTTCCCTGCACAAAATTTCATTTTTGAAGGAAAAAAAGTCAAAGTCATTTAATTGTCGGGTCCCGGCAATACAGATAAATGCAATTGAAAAAAATGGCAGGGGTTCCCCTTAATATTCATACCAGACCCAAAGGGCCTGGTAATGGACTGGTGGGGACCCCTGTCATTTTTTTAAATTACTTTTCTCTGTATTGCAGGAACCAACAATCCATGAGCTAGCCGCTAGTAGTTTTAAATTACTTTTTTCTTCAGAAATGACACTTTGTACAGGGACAATTCTAAGCACGGGAAAGATGCGCTACTTTACATGCATACTTTAGACACCCCCAGGTACGAAATTTAAGGGAATATTTCACTTTTATTGTTTCACTTTAAGCATTATTAAAATCACTGCTCCCGAAAAAACTGACATTTTTATAACTTTTTTTTCATTGATACATGTCCCCTGGGGCAGGACCCAGATCCCCAAACACTTTTTAGGACAATAACTTGAAAATTAACCTTTAAAATGAGCACTTTAGAATTCTCCCATAGACTTTTACAGGGTGTTCTACGGCTTTTCGAATTTTCCCCCGAACAATCCAATACAGAAGGCAAAAAAAAGTATTTTTTTAACAACTTGTATAGTCATTCACCCAGTGAATCTGTATGTACATTCATCCTGTGTGAATTGGGCAAAAATAAACGTTCTTTAGGTCAGTGTTTTTCAACTCCAGTCCTCAAGGCACACCAACAGGTCAAGTTTTCAGGATTTCCCTTTAGATGAGATGGCTGTGGTTATTACTAAGGCAGTGAAACTGATCAAATCACCTGTGCAAAATAATGGAAAGCCTGAAAACATGACCTGTTGGTGTGCCTTGAGGACTGGAGTTAAAAAACACAGCTTTAGGTTATTATATATTCTAAACAAATGTTCTAGGGGCGTGGTCTGGCACCGGAGCGAGATGGCAGCATAGTGGCAGAGCTCCGCTGTCCAGACCCTCAGACTTGCACATAATTAGCTGAAACCCTTGGTCCTATACTGCCGCAATGGCAGGGAAGAACCAGACAACTACCCGCTCGCAGATGGATTCATCCACGCAGCTGCATAAGACCATCCTGGCGATGTTCCGCTCGATCCCGTCTGACATGCAGGCCGCGGACTTGAGTTTGGAGCTCTCTCCGTCCTCTTCCGGCGCCTCCTCGGGACATCCGCAAGGTGCGGCTCCCATACATGATCCGCGCCCTCTGTGCATGGCTGATCTACAACAGGTAGCCCTGGACATCAAAAATGCCATGTTTGCAGCGATCGCAGACCTGAAGGGAGAAATTAGAACGATCGCTACCCGAGTGGAACACGTGGAGTCGGCCGCCATGACACAAGGGGCGGCCATAATACAAGTGCAGAGGGCCTCCGACTCCCATGCCCAACATCTCATGGACATGCACAGGCATCTTGAGGACCTGGATAATAGAGGACGCAGGCGGAACCTACGTGTCCGGGGGTCCGGGAATCAGTGGAGGGACCTCAGCGCATACAGCAAGCAGTATGGGCAATATTCAATAATCTGCTGGGAAGGCCGCTTGATGCCCCAGTCGAGATGGAGAGGTATCACAGGGCGCTCAGGCCCAGAGGCAGAGACACAGACCCACCCAGAGACATAGTGTGCTGCCTAGAAGGAAGACATTTTGCGCCTAGCCCGCAATCAGGCCAACCTGGAATATGAAGGGGCTCACATACAACTGTACCAAGACTTGTCGGCCATAACACTACAGCATAGGAGAGACTTACGCTCCTTATTACAAGTGTTACGTGACAGGCGAATAATATATAAATGGAAGTTTCCATTTTGCCTTCAATCCACAGCTGGAAACAAGACTGCATCGCTGAGAACACCTGCGGACATGCAACAGTTCTGTGACACTCTAGGTATTCCTGTTGCCAACGTTCCTGATTGGTACAGCTCGTTCTTTCAACCTGAACCCTGGATTCCCACCCGGATGGATGACACTCCGAGATCACTGAGGAACAGGCAAAGAAGATGCAGACCTTCTGATATCTCCCCGCCTAGATCTCGAGGAGATATGGAAACAGACGAGAGTCCCCGGGTTTCGCCGTCTTCAGTGCGACGACGGATGGAGAATTAGGATCACTGTCCAGACTATGGTAAGCTGATCTCCTCTTCTTTCAACATACGCCCCCCCCCCCCCCCCCACATGTCTACCTGAACATTGCTGATCACCTAATGTACACATGGCTACTCCAGACTTGCTTCATATTGAACTCCCATTTACTCCTGATTTATTTTTATTTTTTTTATATTATTTTTTGTCTTTTTTGAGTCTATCAGCAAGGACATAGGCGGCTGCCTATGCTCCCAGACAGGACTCTCAGGGAGAATATGACGGACTTGCCCCGTGGCTTTGGGGTACTGATTATTAGCTCTGATATTTTCATGGAAACGATTCCGAGACTACTCTCTACCTTCCATCCGGGCAGTGGAGCCAGATAACAGGGAGGTAAGCTGCCACCTTCCGTACACATGATCCCTTCTGGCTGCGACATATTTGTATCTTTATGCATGTTAAGAAAGCCTCAGGGGGAAAGGCTACATGACGGACTTACCTTCTAACAATACCATTAAGTCACCCTGAGGAACTTTCTCATCTCTAAATGACCTATGCATGACTTCCTCACGAGGCTTTGAGCTGGATGGGGTGTATAAATGTACATTAATGCCTTACTGCAGTCTCGGATGGGTAACTTGAGAGTACTTCGGATCCCCCTCCTCTTGCTCCCCCCCTCGTCTCCCCCCCCTCGTCTTCCCCCCCTACCCTTCCTATCCCTTCCCCTCCCCTATCCCCTCCCCTCCTTTCCCCCTTCTCTTTTTGCCCTCTTCCCTCCTTCTCTTCTTCTTTCTCCCACCCTCTCCCCAATTATCCCCCTCCCCCCTCATATGTGGTGGCCATGTCCTAAGGATGCTAATGGAGCTTATAAGTATATGTTTATGCCTATGATAAGGGGGGTGGAGGGGGCTGATATAGAGATAAGTTGGTGGTTATTTTTCTGTGTTCCACTTCTTGGCCTTGTCGCAGGGGACATGAGACCTGTGGAGCCCCCCGGGGCCATCTAGCAAGGAACATGCCGATAGGAGTTCACGTCTATGGAAAAGCCCCTTCGGGGGTCAATTGCGACAACTAGGGCGATATGTATTTTAACTGTTGTTTTTTTATTATTGTTTTAGTGTTATGTTACAAGGTTCACTTATGGTTCACTAATGTTTTATGCACTGATTATGCGATGACTATTTTGTTCAGGTTCCAGAGGCCGGCAAAGCTCCTTTAGCTAGGGGCATTTTGAGAATGGAGCCTGTGGGCATGACCTTCTTACAGGGGTCACTCTCTCAGAGGTCGGGTCTAAAAGCAATTAGAAGCTATATACCATACTTCAAAGTGTGCAGTTTCTCCTGATTTTTGGATTGCAGAACAATGCACGTTCAAATATTACTTCTAGGATGACTCTAGCGGGCCATAGGGGTACAAGGGAGGCCGTGGGAAATCCACCACTTTTTGGGGTGGAAGTTCTCATGAAATGGTTCTCTTACCTCAATATTAGCCAGTGGGTTTCTTGGTTGGGACACGTTTTTCTTTTAGTCTGGGCGGTCTGGACGGTGGGTTAGATAGAAAAGTTTAGGTACAGGTTTTCATCCCCACCTCAAGTGAGGCTGGTTCTCTCTTGTTCCTTCCGGCAGTGGGTTGGGTTTTCAGGTTTTTGGTTTACCACCTACTAGGTAGCTCAGCGGGACTTAGACTACCTCCGGTTTTGTCCTTGTGTCCCTCATTAGGGGCTCTCTCCCCCCCCTTTTTTTTTTCTTCTGCTCTCCCCTTTTCTCTCCCTTTACCTACTTCCTACCCTCCCCGTCTACTACCGTATAAGGTAGGTGTAAATTCACTTGTTCGATACACATCGCTTCCATAATGCAGTCTACAGCTCCTCTGTCGCTCAAAGTTCTCTTGGTTAATGCCAAAGGACTTAATACTCCTGAGAAACGTTCAAGTTTTCTCACAGAAGCACATAGGCTGAAAGCTCAAGTCATCTTTTTTCAGGAGACGCACTTTAAAACAAACAATGTTCAGCGCCTTTTTAACAAAAGATACCCTGAGGTCTTTCACGCGACCTGTGCTGATTCCAAGACGAAGGGGGTTGCGATCCTGCTTGCAAAGTCACTTGCATTTCGCCTCACTGATCAGATGGTTGACACAGGAGGTAGATTCATCTTCCTCAAAGGGTCATGGAAGGATAGGCCGATGACACTGGCTAACATATATTTCCCCAACTCTAGACAGGTTTCTTTTCTAAAGGACACGCTCTTGAAGCTTACCGCTTTCAAATCGGGTCTCCTGATTCTGGGGGGGGACTTCAACATGGCCCTTGACCCGACTCTTGACACATCGACGGGAACCTCATCTCTCCCTTTCTCAGCGTTGCGACAAGCAAAGCTAGGACTGGCCTCTTTGGCCCTTCATGACACATGGCGCACCTTAAGTCCCAGAGGTAAGGATTATACATTTTTCTCGTCCCCACATCAACGATACTCGAGGTTGGACTACATCTTCCTTTCCCAGAAAGACCTCTCGTACCTACACGACACGACGATTGAAAGCTTGGTCTTATTGGACCATCATCCAGTAACCTTGACACTATGATTCCCACAGAGGGAACCTTTCACGAAAGTATGGAGGCTAGATGCCTCCCTGCTTACAGATCTCGCAGATGTGGCTACTCTTAAGCAGGCCATTGGAGAATACTTCCTACATAATGATACACCCGATGTATCGCCCATGACTCAGTGGGAGGCTCATAAGTGCGTTGTGCGGGGAACTTACTGTCCATAGCAGCGAGGAGGAAAAGAGAATATGTTGCCCTTATCCAGGAGCTCACAGATAAGATTTCTAAACTGGAAACGCAACACAAAAGCTCTAGGGCTATAGAAGTAGCGGCTGAACTCTTACGAGAGGAACTGTATAAGAAGGCACGCAAACGCACAATGTTATCACAGAAGTGGTTCTATGAACACGGAAACAGGCCGGGTAGGCTTTTAGCTAGGTTTACGCAAAAATGTGTCCTTACTTCTACTATTCACCATATAAGAGATAGACGAGGTGGGATCCACAACAAGACGAAAGATATTGCTCGCCAATTTCAGGAGTACTACAGCGAATTATATAACATACAGTAGGGGCAAAGGAGAAAGGAGCGGGCTCGTCAGCAACTAGGGAATTCTTGATAAGAGACTTTCTACGCAAATACTCTCCCCAGGCATTGGCTGCTGAAGATCAACAAACGTTAGAATCGCCGTTGACGTCTGAAGAATGGGTAGAAGCCCTCTGTCAGGGATGACAGACTTTCCATGCAAGCGCCCGGCATGCACGCATGCGTACTAGCACTTTAAGACACACACCTGTCACTAATAATGGAGTCAGGCAGGCTATTTAAGCAAGGCTCCTACAGAGGTTCCTTGCTGTTTGGTCTGCAGCTTCCGTGTCATTTCCTGTTTCCTGTGTGACCTCTGACTCTGATCCAGCTTGTTGTTACCTGTGAATACCTGCTGCATGTTCTGATCCCGGCTTCCCTTAGACTCTGATCCTGCCTGCTGATTCTGTCTGATGATCTTCCAGTACTACTTGGCTTGTGACCTGACCTCTCTTCTGCCTAACGTCTTTGCCTGATCTGCCTGATTATTACCGACCCGGCCTGTCTGACCCTGCATCCGGCTCATCCAGCCTGCTACAGCTCCCAGCCCTGCAAGCCTGCATCTGGTACTGCTCCGTGGTTCATCCCAGCCTGCCACCAGTCAAGCATCGTGTCAGCTCATCCACCTGCTGATCACCGCTACTACAGGGACTACTGAACTGTTTACAGGCACTCATACCCCACCGTGCTCCTGTGGCTACTGTTTCACTGCCAGTAGTCCGCGAGCCGGAGTTGTACGAGAGGCCTTCCTCTGCACGTCAGGCTCACTTCCCAGGTACGTAACAGTACCAAACAGCCATGTCTGAGCCTGCAAGAGGATCCTCTCCAGTGGATGAAATATGTCAGCACCTCGTTGCTCTTACAAAAGCGGTTAAATCACTGCAGGAGGGATACGTGCGTCTGGAAGAGCAGGTACAGTCCCTGTCCACTCCAGCAACCATAGCTCCTGCATCCGATCCTGCCTCCTCCACCACCCAAACTGGGACTTCAGCCAACCATACAGTAATGGTGTCACCCCCTGAGCCCCAAGTACCTACGCCTGAGAGGTTTTCCGGTGATCGGAGTAAATTTAGAGCCTTCCGCAATGCCTGCCAGCTCTACTTTGCTCTTCAGCCACAGACTTTTTCCCTGGAAGCCACCAAAGTGAGATTTATTATTTCTCTCCTACAAGGGGAACCGCAGTCTTGGGCCCACCGGCTGTTAGAAGAGAAAAACGCACAACTAGACACCATGCAAACGTTCTTTGGTGCCATGGCACTGATTTATGATGACCCACATCGTACCACCACCGCTGAAGCCGCTCTTCATGCACTACAGCAAGGCCATAGAGCGGCCGAAGACTATGTCAGTGACTTTAGACGCTGGAGTGCAGACACCAGCTGGAATGATACAGCCCTGCGTCATCAGTTTCGTTTGGGTCTCTCTGAAAATCTGAAAGATGAGCTCGCTCGGGTCGGGGTGCCAAGCTCTCTGGAAACCCTAATCACTACGTCCATTCAGATTGACCGCCGCCTACGAGAACGCAGGTCCGAAAAAACCATACAGCACTCACGTCCAACCTGGATGTTACCCAAGATCCCTGATTCTCCTAACCTGGCTCCTGGAAACTCTGCTTTCCCTACTCCAGAGACGCTTGAACCCATGCAATTGGGCCTGACCCGTTCTTCATTGACTCCAGAAGAACGCCAACGCCGACGAATAAATAACCTCTGTCTGTACTGTGGAGCTGCCGGTCAATTTGTACGTACCTGTCCTGCCAAGCTGCGTAAATGTCTTTCCCTTTCTTCACCCAACCAGTTACCCCGGCCTGCCTTGTCTGCCAGCTCAGCGCATATCGCTCTGCCTGTTTCCTTCCAGCTGCCGGGAAGAACCGTATCAGTGACTGCTATTATCGATTCTGGAGCGTGTAGCTGTTTCATTGACCAGTCCTTCGCAGCTCAGCAACACATTCCTCTACAAACCAGAGAACAGGGGCTTACTGTATTCTTGGCTGATGGGTCTCACATTAAATCTGGACTGGTAACCAAGGTGACCCCACCAATGTTGACCACCTCCTCCACCAACCACCGAGAGCTGCTGCGTTTAGACGCAATCTCTTCGCCCTTCTATCCCGTCATCCTGGGCCTACCCTGGCTACAGGCCCACAACCCACAGATAGACTGGGAATCCGGAAGTGTCAAGTTCCATTCACCATATTGCCAGAGACACTGTTTGGAAACTTCACCACCCTCACCTGCTACCCTGCTGTGTATGGACACAGACCCTGAATTATGTCAAGTAGTTCCGGATTCTTACCACGAATACCTGGACGTTTTCAGCAAACGAGGAGCAGACACCCTTCCCCCACACAGACCTTATGACTGCCCCATTGAGCTCCTTCCCGGGGCCGAGATTCCATTTGGGCGCATCTTTCCTTTATCTGAACGGGAATCAGGGGTCTTGAAGGACTATATTGATGAGAACCTGCAGAAAGGATTCATCCGTCCCTCTACCTCACCGGCCGGTGCCGGTATATTTTTTGTAGAAAAGAAGGATCATTCCCTGAGACCATGTGTGGACTATCGTGACCTAAATAAAATAACAGTGAAGAATCGCTATCCCCTTCCTTTAGTCCCTGAACTGTTCCAAAGACTCAAATCAGCAAGCATCTTTACTAAGCTGGATTTAAGAGGGGCCTATAACCTGGTTCGCATACGAGAAGGGGATGAATGGAAAACTGCCTTCCGTAGCAGATTTGGGCACTTTGAATATCTAGTTATGCCCTTTGGCCTTTGTAACGCCCCTGCCACCTTCCAGTACTTTATTAACGATATTTTCAAAGACTTTCTGGATATTTTCGTGGTTGTCTACCTTGACGACATCTTGATATTCTCTGTATCATTAGAGGTGCACAGAGGGCATGTTAAAAGCGTATTGTGCTGGCTCCGCAAATATGGACTTTATGCTAAAGCCGAAAAATGCATCTTTGAGCAACAGAGCATCCAGTTTTTAGGTCTGATCATTTCGACCAACGGGATCAAGATGGACCCACAGAAAGTCTCAGCGATACTAGATTGGCCAGCCCCCACAGACAAGAAGGGAATACAACGCTTTGTGGGCTTTGCCAACTTTTATCGCAAATTTATCAAGAACTTTTCCGCTATCATTCACCCTATTACACAGCTGACCAAACAAGGTATGCGTTTCTGTTGGACTCCTGAGGCTCAAGCCGCTTTTGAAACGTTGAAGAAACGGTTTACCATTGCTCCTGTCCTAAGTCACCCAGACTCTAACTTGCCCTATATTGTGGAGGTGGATGCTTCAGAAAGTGCAGTTGGTGCCATTCTATCCCAACGTCAAGGCCTCAAAGAGGTAACCCATCCGGTAGCATTCTTTTCACGCAAACTCACGTCAGCTGAAAGAAACTACGATGTAGGGGATCGGGAACTGTTGGCGATCAAAGCCGCGTTGGAGGAATGGAGATACTTGCTGGAGGGAGCGGCCCATCCAATTCTGATCTACACGGATCATAAGAATCTCGAGTATCTGCGGTCCGCTAAACGCCTCAAACCACGCCAAGCTCGCTGGGCTCTCTTTTTCTCGAGATTCTCATTTCATATTACATACAGGCCCGGATCAAAGAATACTAAGCCCGATGCGTTGTCACGCATGTTTGAAGATCCAAGAGACATCCTAATACCAGATACTATTTTACCGGCTGGAAACTTCCTGCTATTACACACTGACCTTTTGTCTCAGTTACAGCAAGCTTCTGCAGAAACACCCAGTCCTCCAGGGGTCACACTACAAGCAAAGAATGGACTATTATGGAGGGGTAAGCAGATTTTTGTACCTAAAGAGGTTAGAGCAATGATCTTGGGGGTTTGTCATGACCACCCTTTGGCAGGCCATTTTGAGGTTCATAAGACTGTTGAACTTGTACAACGCTCATTTTGGTGGCCAGGGTTGGAGAAAGACTGCAGATCCTATGTAAATTCATGCACCACCTGCATCCGGAGTAAAAGCTCCCGTAACAAGGCTTGGGGATTGCTCAGACCTCTGCCTATACCTGACAGACAGTGGCAGATGATTGCTATGGATTTTATAGTTGATCTTCCACCATCTGAAGAGTGCACTGCTATCTTTGTGGTAGTGGATCGCTTTTCAAAGATGGCTCATTTCATTCCCCTAAAGAGTACACCATCGGCTGCAGAAACTGCTCGGGTGTTCATAAAAGAAATTGTCAGACTTCATGGAGTCCCTGCAAATATCGTGTCAGATCTCGGCGTCCAGTTCACATCCAGATTTTGGAAGGCCTTGTGCGAGACCCTACAGATTGAACTCTCATTCTCTTCCGCTTACCACCCACAAACTAATGGGCAGACGGAGAGAACTAATCAGACCCTAGAACAATACATCCGTTGTTTTACTTCTTTTGTCCAGGACGATTGGGTATCATTATTACCCTTGGCGGAATTCGCCTATAATAATGCCAACCATTCTGCCACCAAGCAATCCCCGTTCTTTGCTAATTACGGATTCCATCCCACCTTCTTACCTAATCTTGTCACAGAATCTTCCGTTCCAGCTGTCCAGGATACTCTGGACTTTTTCTCTCGAAATAATATGTTGTTGCAGGAAACCATCGCGAAAGCCCAGGAGGACAGCAAAAAGTCATTTGACAAGAAAATAAGAGGGGAACTAATCGTGCAACCAGGAGATCAAGTATGGCTTTCAACGACAAATTTGAAGATGCTATGTCCTTCTAAAAAGCTGGCACCAAGGTTCGTAGGACCATTTCCGGTAAGGAGAAAAATTAATGACGTTTCTTTTGAATTAACCTTACCTGAATCTTTTAAGATCCACCCAGTGTTTCATGTTTCCTTGCTGAAGCCTGTTGTGCCAGATCCATTTCCAGAACATAGACCCGGTCCTCCCACACCTATTATTATTGATGGGGACGAGGAATTTGAGGTCGAGGCTGTTTTAGACTGCAGGAAAAGAAGGGGTCAGACGCAATATTTAATTAAGTGAAAGGGTTATGGTCCAGAGGAGAATTCCTGGGAACCCGCACAAAATGTACATGCCACAGACTTGATCCGTGCCTTCTTCCGCAGGAACCCGCAAAAGAGGAACCAGTTGGGCACCCGGAGGTTGCCCGTAGGGAGGGGGCAATGTCAGGGATGACAGACTTTCCATGCAAGCGCCCGGCATGCACGCATGCGTACTAGCACTTTAAGACACACACCTGTCACTAATAATGGAGTCAGGCAGGCTATTTAAGCAAGGCTCCTACAGAGGTTCCTTGCTGTTTGGTCTGCAGCTTCCGTGTCATTTCCTGTTTCCTGTGTGACCTCTGACTCTGATCCAGCTTGTTGTTACCTGTGAATACCTGCTGCATGTTCTGATCCCGGCTTCCCTTAGACTCTGATCCTGCCTGCTGATTCTGTCTGATGATCTTCCAGTACTACTTGGCTTGTGACCTGACCTCTCTTCTGCCTAACGTCTTTGCCTGATCTGCCTGATTATTACCGACCCGGCCTGTCTGACCCTGCATCCGGCTCATCCAGCCTGCTACAGCTCCCAGCCCTGCAAGCCTGCATCTGGTACTGCTCCGTGGTTCATCCCAGCCTGCCACTAGTCAAGCATCGTGTCAGCTCACCCACCTGCTGATCACCGCTACTACAGGGACTACTGAACTGTTTACAGGCACTCATACCCCACCGTGCTCCTGTGGCTACTGTTTCACTGCCAGTAGTCCGCGAGCCGGAGTTGTACGAGAGGCCTTCCTCTGCACGTCAGGCTCACTTCCCAGGTACGTAACACCCTCAAAGCTACTAAACCGGGCAAAAGCCCAGGCCCGGATGGCCTAACGGCACAATATTATAAATGCTTTACCGATCTTTTGGCACCAGGTTTCCTCAAAGCCTTCAACTCTTTAGCAGGCTCCTCTTCTAGCTCTAACACCCTGCTAGAAGCTTATATTGCAGTACTACCTAAAGATCCCTCAGACGTTGCAAATTACAGGCCGATCTCGCTCTTAATCATCGACGTAAAAAATGTCTCGAAAATTTTGGCGACGAGGTTGGCCTTCTATGTTCCGGCTTGGGTGGGTCTTGATCAGGTGGGTTTTGTCCCTGGCAGAGAGGCCAGGGACAACACCATCAATGCCATTAATTTACATCATTGGCTTACCTCCACAAAGGGTGAGGGGTTCTTCTTGTCACTGGATGCGGAGAAGGCCTTTGACAGGGTGGCCTGGGATTACATGCACTCGGTCCTTGAAGCACTCGGCCTTGGGACCAGATTAAGATCCTTTATTGGGGCTCTTTACATTAATCCACAGGCCAGGGTCCGGGTTAATGGTCACCTGTCAGAGGCCTTCTCCATCCACAATGGCACCAGGCAAGGCTGCCCGCTTTCTCCTATACTGTATATCCTAACATTGGAACCTCTACTTCGCTGCATTCGGGCCCACCCTGATATAACGGGGATCAAGACTCCCCAAAAAGAATACAAGTTAACGGCCTTTGCCGATGACATCTTGCTTTTTCTGTCTTCTCCCTTGATATCCTTACCTAACTTACTGCAAGTGTTTGAACAGTTCTGATGTATTTCACACTTGAAAATTAACTATTCCAAGTCGTTTGCCTTGAATGTCTCTTTGCCTCCTTCGCTGGTTCTCCACTGCCAGGGGAACTTCCCCTTTCGTTGGAAAACGGATGATATCACTTACCTGGGCATTCGGCTCCCTGGCACACTTTCAGACCTTTATGAGAAAAACTTTTTACCCGAATTGAAGGCCATCCAACAAGATATGTTGCAATGGGACTCTCCCTTGATCTCATGGTTCGGGCGAGCCGCCATCTTGAAAATGACAGTACTTCCCCGTATGCTTTATAAATTGAAGACGATCCCGATTGCACTCCCGCCATCCTTCTTCGCTACCTACAAAAGGATATGTAGGCAGTTTTTGTGGGGGTCCAAGGCTCCCAGAATCAGCTGGACGAAACTAGTGTTGCCTAAAATGGAAGGAGATATTGGGCTTCCGAACCTGCAGAGATACTACTGGGCCACACACCTAACGCGTGTAGTAGATTGACGAATACACACGCTGTAAAGGTTGGGTACAGTTGGAAAACCAGATCACAAGAACTGACCTCGGGAAAATACCATGGATTTCAAAGAGGCATTGGACATCTGATATACTGTCCCACCCTCTGGTGGGGGCAACTCTACTGGCATTTACTAAGGCCTGTGATAAATTCGAGGTATCAAAGACAGAATGTAGATTGACCCCTCTTAGGGGTAACCCGGACTTTAGCCCGGGATGAGAAGGCGGTTACTTGTCGGCTGAATGGCCACATACAGATTTGCTGGCCAAACATTTCTTTGCAGGAGATAGATTCCTGTCTCTGAAATAACTGGGGAAGCTGTCCCTAACAGAGAAATTTCCCATGTTTGCTTACTTTCAACTGAGGCACTTTCTGGACAATCCGAAGTTCAGGGGCTGTTTTACTAAGGCATCCACGGTGCTTGAATCATTGTGCACTAGTGGGTCACTCCAGAGACATGTGATTTCAATGCTTTATGCATCCATGTTTAGGGCACCCTTTGTGTCTATGCAGGCGGAACAGACCTCCTGGGAAACCCGGCTGGGTAGACCAGTCGAGGCGAAAGACTGGGAGAAGATCAACTGGTTTATTTTCAAAGGCTCACTGAGCGTGAGCATTCAGGAAAATAGCTACAAGATTAGGACACTGTGATATAGGACGCCGGATATTGTACACAAGTTTGCCCCCTCAGTGCCGGATAGGTGCTGAAGATGTAGAAAGGGCCTTGGGCACTTTCCTCCATATTTGGTGGGAATGCCCCCTGATTCAGCCATACTGGCAAAAGGTGCACGATGTAACAATAGCGGTTTCTACGCTTCCCCTGGAGTTTTCACCAGCACAGTATCTGCTTCATCTCTCAAAACTTTCCAAAAAGCGGTATCGCAACTCGATTGCGATACATATGATTAATGCAGCCAGACTATGTGTTTCTGTACACTGGAGAGCCGTGACGCCACCTCCCATTAAAGAATGGGTGGCGCGCATTAACCACATTGCAGCGATTGAGGAATTGATATGCACTGCACATGACAAAATCTCCAACTACACCTTTGTCTGGAATGAGTGGTTTGAGGTCCGAAACACAGCAGAATACCAGGCTCTTTTACAGACTACAGGCTAATTATGAACCTTACAAGTATGCCTGACTGGCGACTGGTATGTGACATGGCCAGCCTAAGGCGCTTTCACAGTGATGTAGACGGCGGGGGTAGTGGGCCTCCCCACCTACCTCCCCAAGTGTTTCTCTCTGAGAAATGATGCTCCCCCCCTCTTTCCTCATCCTAAGTCCCCCTTCTCCCCCCCTTTTTTTTATTTCTCCTTCTCTCCCTTCTCTCTCTTTTCCTTCTTTTCGTTCTTTAGGTTGGACGGCGAGGGTGGGCAGGGTGGCCATGGGATGGCCTCCTCGCCCAACCCTTCTATGTCAGGAGGATCCTGGTTGTGACTCTGGGACCGGGCTAAGATGAGAGTTCTGGGTTGGTTGTTGTCCCTAGGTGAGCATAGAGGCCCCTAAACAAGAACGAGCTGCTGTGTTACTTCTAGATCACGCTATCATATATCTACATTAGGAAGTATTTACAGATGAGTGGGCTTATGCGGTATATGTGTTTATTCCCTGTTATATGCCTTACACAATAGCCTCGTACCCTTCTTTCGACCGTGAACACTCTTTTATAGATCCTCATGTGAAGATTTGTTATATTTGTCGATATTGGTATTTCTGTAACTTTATTCTTGTTCGCTTTTTCTCAATAAAATCTTTATGGCAAAAAAATAAAAAATAAATGTTCTATTATTATAACCAGGTGTAAATACCACACTATGGCTGATAGATGAAGCTGTGGATCATAGGCAATACATACATGTTGTATAACAAGAAATATCATGAAAAAAGTCTGGAGAATGTAAAATGAAATTAGCAAAACAAATTAACGATTTTTATAATTATACTCCTTCATGTCACCTCCCCAAAAAATCTTATTATGTTTAACTTTAAGAACTGTATTGAAAAATATGAATATGGGGAATCTTTTGCCATTTGACAGTTTGTAAAACACTACACTATATTCCACAAATAAAAAACAAAAAGTATCTCATTGTCTTTTGTGCAAAAGAAATTGCATCTGCTTTTGTACATTAGTTTATAATTTAAGACCCCATAAATCTATTAGTTCTTTGGTATAAAGGATAATTAAAATATTAAATTATCTGTTAGAATTAAACTTCGGAAAATAATTTAACCACTTACCTTGTCTTAGCTACTAAATTAATAATACCATCACATTACATCTTCTAGTGATAGTAATGTAGAATAGATTAAAAATATCAGTCTAGCAGTTTTTGAAAATAAAAATAAAAATTTTTAATAGAGCTTACCTGTAAAATCCTTTTCTTGGGAATACATCACGGCACACAGGGCCTTAATTACTTAATGGGTTATGTAGTCACCACAGGTAATTTGACACTGGCAAACCCAATTAAAATTGAGTTCCTCCTCTATACAACCCCTCCCAAATGGAGAATACCTCAGTTTTGTAGCAAAGCAATAAGTGTTCCATGTTTAACTCCGAAGAGGGGTGGGAGCTCTGTGTCCCGTGATGTATTCCCAAGAAAAGGATTTTACAGGTAAGCTGTATTAAAAAATCCTATTTTCTCGATCATACATCACGGGACACAGAGCCTTAATTACTTAATGGGATGTCCCATAGCAATGCTAAAATTTGAGGGGAGGGAGACACAGATCAGAATAAGACCGCCATCAAGCCAGAGGGTCTATACTGCTGCCTGCAGCACACTACGCCCCGAAGGCGGCATCCTTCGTAACCTCTCACATCTACCTGGTAGAATTTAGTAAATGTATGGACAGAAGAACAAGTAGCAGCCTTTCAGATCTGAGCCATGGAGGCCTGGTGATGCACTGCCCATGAAGCACCAACTGCTCTCATCGAGTGCGCTTTCACCTGAAAAGGAGGGATCTTCTTTTCTAAACCATAGGCCTGAATAATGACTTGTCAAATCCACCTTGCGATAGTGGATTTTGATGCTGTCTGGCCCTTCTTTGTGCCTTGTGGCAGAATGAATAGACAATCAGTCTTCCTTATCTGAGCCATAGCTTGCAGATAAACTTTTACCGCTCTTACAACATCTAGAGAGTGTAGACTCTCTTCCTCCGCAGACTGTGGATGTGGAAAAAAAGACAGTAGGACTATATCTTGATTCAGATGAAAACCTGAAACCACCTTAGGTAAGAAAGTTGGGTGAGGACGCAGCACCACCCTGTCTTCATGAATAATTATATACGGTTCTTTCCAAGAAAGAGCCGCCAATTCCGATACCTTCCTTGCTGAGGATATGGCTACAAGAAAAAACTGTTTCTGTGTCAACAGACTTAGAGAAACCTGGTGTAAAGGTTCAAAAGTTAGCTTCTTATTCAATCCAGCACTGTGCACATCTACAGCTCTTCTCTTCCCTTACATCCGGGTCTCACTGGCTTTGCTGGGGAAAAGTAAGAAGAGCCACCAAAACTGAAATTCTTCAAGTGTTGTTTATTGGTACCTTAGAGTGACAGTAAAACAATAGCGCTGATGCTTTTTGGCAACAGCCTTAGTCGTAGATTTGCTGGGAAACGGGAGCAGTTGGCTCCCAGTGCTGTGAATCAAAGCCAGTTACGGGGAGAGCAGGGGAGGGCAGTGCCAAGTCCCGCTGTCTGTGTCAATGGACGCAGCAGAGGGACTCAAGTGCGAGCAAACACGATTGCCCCCATGAGAAGCCGCTTCCCAAGGGGAACTAGCCAGAGAGGAGGGGCCAGGAGCGCTGGCGAGGGACCCGAAAAGAGGAGGTTCCCAACAGCTCATCGCACAGAGTAGGTAAGTATAGACATGTTTGTAATTTAAAAAACAAAAAACATTTACAACCCCTTTAACCACTTGCCTACCAGGCATTTGCACCCCCTTCCTGCCCAAGCCATTTTTCAGCTTTCAGAGCTGTCACACTTTGAATGACAATTGCGCGGTCATGCTACACTGTACCCAAACAAATTTTTTATCATTTTCTTCACACCAATATATCTTTCTTTTTGGTGGTATTTAATTACTGCTGTTTTTTTTTATTTTTTACAAAAAAAGACCACAAATTTTGAAAAAAACATGTTTATTACTTTCTGTCAGTATATTTTGTAACTAAGCACGTTTTCACCTTCACTGATGTGCGCTAATAAGGGGGCAGTGATTGACACTGATAGGGCTTAAAGAGAGGGGTGGGCTTACAGAACGTGGCGGTATGACAGAGAAGGCTGGCTTACAGAGAGGAGCGGACTTACAGGGATCTGCATGCTGACATACAGACAGGCTGGTGGAAGGGGAGATGACAGAGAGACCTCAATCAGTCCAGCTCCGCCCCTCCCCTTCTCCACATGTGACCAGTCACCAGCTCTACTGGCCCAATCACAGACCTTTATGTCCACCGCCTGCAAATGACCCATGCAGCCAATTTCGCACAGGCTGTATGTGACAGTGAGTGTAAAACTGATGCCGGTGGATACAGGAATCAGGATGCGCCGCTCTAGATGTTGTGGCCGGGGCCACTGATCACAGGACAGTTATGTGCCCAGACAGGTGGCAACCCTAAGAACACCAATTTGCGCCCCCCCCCCCCTCTTGGTCAGACTGGTCAGACTGCATAAACATAAAGCCTGCATAATCACATGATTCATTCAGTGCATTTTTGTAGCAGAATTTTATTCTCCTCCTAGAAGGAGGAGACTGAATATTAAGCAGAAAACTGCACCAAAAATGCATCAAGAATGCATGTACATGCATTTTTCATGCACTACCACTGAAGTCTATGGGTCCCAAAATCCACTGTATAGCACTAAAAAGTTGCCAGTCAGTCCTTGAAAGCATATGCAATGGAAAGTAGGAACGTGGTAGTGTAGCGCTCAGAATACCAAAATGTGACTATAAGGCTATACATATAAATGGTGTATAAAACACAAAGAGTGATCTGTGCGTCAACATAAAAATAATATCATGACCTCATAAAATTGAAATAAAGTTCATGAAATAAAGTTCATAAATTCCAGTGACACAAATGATGCTTGATGTTCAGAAGTGAAAAAGAAAAAATCCCACCACCGGTGAAGATGCAGGCTTACCAGATGAAATGGACTCTAAGAAAATTATATTTCTAGAGTCGGTCAGGCTTGGTATATGCTCAGATCTTGATATGAGGTGTCCCTCAGGGAAGGGATCAGCAAATATCTGTGGTGTAGATTCCAATGGCCCCGAGATTGGTTAGAGGTCTCTCGTTCACGGAAAAAATATTGGTCATCCGTCTCAAAGATGGCATATATAAATGGAAAGGAGAAGAGGGGACGCCATAGTGTAACACCGTAAGGTCAATATAAAAATTTATTAAAATTGCACTTACATATACAGATGAAAGTATGGCGCATGTCAATAGAATGGTGGCAACGATGGAGCCATCTTCACCGGTGGTGGGATTTTTTCTTTTTCACTTCTGAACATCAAGCATCATTTGTGTCACTGGAATTTATGAACTTTATTTCATGAACTTTATTTCAATTTTATGAGGTCATGATATTATTTTTATGTTGACGCACAGATCACTCTTTGTGTTTTATACACCATTTATATGTATAGCCTTATAGTCACATTTTGGTATTCTGAGCGCTACACTACCACGTTCCTATTTTGTTTTTTGCTTCTTGTTTTTCAGTAGCCGTGTTTAGCAGCCAAATTTATTCATTTTTAGCAGCGCAGTTTTACACACCACCCCCATATGCAATGGAAAGGTTTAATTAAAAAAAAACGATTTTGAACAGAATTTTGCTCCCACATGATCGCTCCGTCAAATGAAATTGGCGTCATATCTGGTTCATATTTCCCCTCCATGCTCAGCAATACTCATCCATCCATCCATGCTCAGCCATACTTACTCAGCAATACTCATCCATCCACCCATGCTCAGCCATTCATACTCAGCAATACCCACCCACCCACCCATCCATGCTCAGCAATACTCATCCATATATCCATGCTCAGCAATACTCATCCACCCATTAATACTCAGCCATCTCCAGCTATCTCATCCATACTCAGCCATATCCATCCACACTCAGCCATACACATCCACACTCAGCCATCCTATCCACACCCAGCCAGCCATACTCAGCCATACCCACTCAGCCATTCTCAGCCATACCCACCCAGCCATACCCAGCCATCCCATCCATAACCACCCAGTTATACTCAGCCATCCTATCCATACTCAGCCATACCCAGCCATACTCAGCCATCCACATTCATGGCTCAACAATGCTTAGCCATCCCCATTCATGGCTCATTAATGCCACATCAGTTTGCATCCATCCACTACAGTGCCTCAAAGTGTAATAGGTAGTCAAATTTGATTTGGAATGTATGCCCCTAGAACACCTGAAGGTGCTCCCTGTATGTTGGGCCTTTGTATGTGGCCAGGCTGTGTAAAAGTCTCACACATGTGGTATCGCCATAGTCAGGAGGAGTAGTAGAATGTATTTTGAGGTGTAATTTGGGGTATACATATGCTGTGTGTGAGAAATAACCTGATAATATGACAATTTTGTAAAAGAAAAAGAAAAAACAAATCTTGATATTCTAAATACCTTGGAATGTCTACTTTCCAAAAAGGGGTAATTTGGGATATATTTGTACTTTCTTTGACATGTTAGGGTCTCAAGAAATGAGCTAGGCTGTCAGTTCTTCAGGTATGATCAATTTGTAGTGATTGGCACCATAGCTTGTAGACTCTATGGGCCAGATTCAGGTAGAATTAGATTGCCGCAGAGTATCAGAGATACTCTACGCCGCCGTATTTTACCTGGTTCTACGAGGAATTCAGAGAGATTTTGGCCTGTAAGTTACGGCGGCGTAGTGTATTTCTCCCGGCGGAATCAAACTACGCGATTAGGGGGCGTGAGGCATTTAAATTAGGCCCGTTCCCGCGGCGATTGAACTGCGCATGCTCCGTTTAGAAATGTTCCGCCGTGCATTGCGAGAAATCACATCGTTACGTCATTCGTTGTTTGAGTAGCGTCGTTTACGTACATTTCTATTCCCAAACGACTTACGCAAAAAATAAAAAATAAATTGAAAGTCGACGCAGGAACGACGGCCATACTTAACATGGGCTGCGTAACGTTACACCAGCTAATAGCTGGTTTAACTTTACGCAGCAAAAAAATGACGTAAGCGATTACGAACGACGCTCGTAACTTCGTGGATCGCCGGAAAAAACTCATTTGCATACCCCGACGCTGAAAACTACGCAAACTCCACCCAGCGGCCGCAAAAAGATTGCAGCGTAGATCCGAAGGCTTACGAAGACGTAAGCCTGTCAGATCGAAGCCCAACGCCGCCGTATCATGGTTTGAGGATTCAAACTAGTGATACGGCGCGCGTAATTTGAAAGTACTCCAGTCTAACACTAGTTAGACAGGAGTTACGGCTCTGTGAATCTGGCCTTATAACTTTTTATACATTGATTTGTATTATTTTTACCAACGATATGTGGCAGTATAGATTTTGGCCAAAATGTATAAAGAAAAATTACTAATTTACAAAATGTTATAACAGAAACAGAAACATATTTTTTACAGAATTGTCAGGCCGCGTACACACGTTCTGCCAGACCGTCTCAGCAGACAGATTCTATCGTGTGTACGGGCGAGCAGACGGATTTGGCCAGCCGACAGATTTTAAAGCATGCTTTAAAATCTGTCGGCTGGGAACCCGTCCGCCCGACATGTCTGCTGGTTAGTATGCTAACCAGCAGACATATCTGCTCGCACACGCGTCGAATGGTTTCGACGCAAGTGCGGAAGTGTTTTACTTCCTGGTGCGGTGACGTGGAGGCATCAACATCATCGACACGTCAGCGCGCTGTCTGCCGGTGGGGATTTTGGTTTGATCGCGTGTACACGATCAAACCAATACATCCCAGCAGACAGATTTATTCAAATCGTCTGTCCGACCGATTTGAACAAATCTATTTGCTCGTGTGTACGGGGCCTCAGTCTTTATTTATTTATTGCGAAAAACAAAACAAAAAAAAAACAGCCAAATAATAAATAAATACCACCAAAAGAAAGCTCTATTTGTGTGAAAAATAGGATAATAAATTCATATGGAAACAGTGTTGCATGACTGAGTAATTGTCATTCAAAGTGTGAGAGCAATGAAAGCTGAAAATTGGTTTGGTTAGGAAGGGGGTTTAAGTGCTCAGTGGTCAAGTTGTAAAAAAACAAAACAAGCATACAGCATACTAAGACAAAGCAAAAACAAAACATCTTTTTGTATTTTTGATCTAGGTACTTGGAAAACATTGAAGCAATTTGATCAATGTAACAGCCTACTAACTCGCATCTTTAGAAGACGAGATGAACAATGTCAGCTTTCATACTTCTCTTAGCAAAAGTATCATTTATTGATCTTGTGTCAGACTAAATAGTTCTTAATATTAGGTCTCCTTCTACATGATTTCTTTGAGAAACGGATGCTTTTCCTAGCTGTGTTTTTTGGTAATTGCAGTTATCCCATATTTTTCTTTTTTATCTTATTGTATATTCTTCTCTAGCTCTATTATATATTATTGTTGTTTTTTTTTTGCTACCACTACCTAAGCTTTTGAACAACATAATAAAAGTATACAAAGCTGATAAAGACACCATATAGAGATAAGTATGAACACAGCACACTTGATTAAATAAGACTGTTTTCTATTGTATTTTGCTTTCAACATTTTGGGACCCTACAGCCTTAAATTTAGTCTTCCCAATCTTGTGTCAGCATCCAAACAGTTGTCTTTAAAATTCTCTATAACTGCAAATGTCATTGACTTTTAACCACTTCCCGACGGCCGTACGAATATTTGCGGCCGTCGGGCTGTCCTGAATCTCTGACAGGGCGCATATATGCGCCCTGTGCTTTTAATGGCCACTAGAGGGCGCGCGAGCGCCGCCGTCGGCGCGCGCGTGCCCGCCGGCGGCGCGCGCGTGCCCGCCGCATTCCTGAGATGCCGATGCGCGTGCCCGGCGGCCGCGATGTCCGCCAGGCACTCGCAATCGGCGGTTACAGGGACAAGACATGGATCTCTGTGTGTAAACACAGAGATCCATGTCCTGTCAGGGAGTGAGGTGACCAATCTGTGTCTCTTGTACATAGGGACACAGCATCGGTCACCTCCCCCAGTCACCCCCCTCCCCCCAAACAGTTAGAACACAACCAGAATACATTTAACCCCTTCCATGCCCCCCTAGTGTTAACCCCTTTACTGCCAGTCACATTTATACAGTAATTGGTGCATTTTTATAGCACTGATCTCAGTATAAATGTGAATGGCGCCAAAAATGTGTCAAAAGTGTCCGATGTGTCCACCATAACGTCGCAGTCCCAATAAAAATCGCAGATCGCCGCCATTACTAGTAAAAAAAAATTATAAAAATTAATAATAATTCTGTCCCCTATTTTGTATGCGCTATAACTTTTGTGCAAACCAGTCGCTTATTGCGATTTTTTTTTTTTTTTTACCAAAAATATGTAGAATAATACGTATCGGCCTAAACTGAGAATTTTTTTTATTTTATTTTTTAAAAAATGGGCTATTTATTATAGTAACAAGTAAAAAATATTGTCGCTCTTTTTTTGTTTATAGCGCAAAAAATAAAAACCGCAGAGATGATTAAATACCACCAAAAGAAAGCTCTATTTGTGGGAAAAAAAGGACGCCAATTTTGTTTGGGAGCCACGTCGCACGACCGCGCAATTGTCAGTTAAAGCGACGCAGTGCCAGAAGCTGAAATTTCACCTGGTCAGGAAGGGTTATAAGTGCCCAGTAAGGAAGTGGTTAAAATGATCTTTGGTTATTTGTAAAAATGTAGCTATATATACTGTTTGTCAGAAATTGTGGCAGCAGATTGTAGATGTTAGCAGAGGTGTGTTTAATAAAGTAACGGGATATGAGAAGCTTAAAAGTACACATTTGATAGATAAAATATGCTGGTTGACTGATTACTAAGAACATCTTTAACCTTTTAAATAAGTGGTTACATAGTTTTCTTTTTCTTTTGTAAGGTAATTCTGAGAAAATATTAAAGCAGAGTTTCGACGTAAAAAAATATTTAAAGTCAGCAGCTACAAATACTGCAGCTGCTGACTTTTAATAACTGGACACTTACCTGTCTCAGGGTGCAGCGATGCGGGCGGACAAAGCCCCGCTCCTCTCCCCCTCCTCTCCGCGGCATTGGGCATCAGTACTGTGAGCGCCCGGGTCCGGCTGTGGCTTCACAGCTGGGCACGCACTGTGCATGCGTGATCTGCGCACTGTGACTGGCCTGGCAACTATCTGGGACCTGTGAAGTGTCTCAGATGATTGCCGAGAGGGAGGTGGAGAGGTGAACTTTCTTCTGGTGACAAGGTCCCCCGGGAGAAAGTGGTAGCTGAAACCCTCTAAAAAGAGGTTTTCAGCTCCCCCCTAAAAAAATTACAGGCCAAATGTGGCATGTCAGGGGGTCACCTTCCCTTAATGCAGTGTTTCTCAATTCCAGTCCTCACGCCCCCCCAACAGGTCATGTTTTCAGGATTTCCCTCAGATGAAAAGGCTGTGCGAATTACTAAGGCAGTGAAACTGATCAAATCACCTGTGCAAAATAATGGAAATCCTGAAAACCTGACCTGTTGGGGGGGGGGGGACTGGAATTGAGAAACACTGCCTTAATGCGGTAGTTCCATTTTTGGGTGGAACTCCGCTTTAACTATTTTTTAATTAAAAGTATATTCTATGGTAAAGCACAGGATTCCTTATCAGCTACTGCTAAAATAATATCAAGTAAGTACCAATACCAATGGTAAGTAATACCAGGATTATATAAAAAATCTCTTCAACGGCTAATATGCCCTTTTATGGAGTGCCCCTAATCTATATGCAGGGTGCCGGACGCATGGATTCCAATTGTGTTTTTCTTTTTTTTAAGCACATGATTAGAGCCTGAGACTCTAATTGGCTTTGAAAAAAGGGTGGGCTCGGGGCGCAGAGCACTATGCCCTGAGCCCGCCCAGTTTTGCGACAATAGTAAATAATTATTCACTATTGTCTTTATGATTCTCCTGCCCACCAATCAGAAAGCTGGTCTTAAGACTCCCGGACAATCAGGCCTCAGGACCTACTTCGTGTTCAGCCCTGAGCGAGGTGTAGCAGCCCTACCCCGGATCCGTTGTCACTTGCCCAAGGTAAGCAGTCCCGCGTGGGGGAGTGATCCAGGCCTTACCTTCCATCTCCCTTGGGGGACCGACCCTTTCCAGTCCCTTTATTGTGGGGTTGGAAGGGGGTAGGGTGCGTTGTTGCTTTGCTGCCCCTCACAATATTAAGTACCAGCCACCACCGAATACTTATCTTGTTAAAGGGTCAATAAAGGATTTTTTTTTTTAGCTAAATAGCTTCCTTTACCTTACTGCAGTCCTGTTTCATGTCCTCATTGTTCGTTTTTGCTATGATGTTGCTGTAATCCTTCTCTGTTCTGGACACTTCTAGGTTGTCTAGGTTGTTTCCTGATGAAAAAAGTCATGGGAGCTTTCTCTCTGTGGTCACTAATCAAGGAGGTGTGATTGG
Organism: Rana kukunoris; assembly: GCA_029574335.1. NCBI lineage: Eukaryota > Metazoa > Chordata > Amphibia > Anura > Ranidae > Rana > Rana kukunoris. The sequence continues at coordinate 408,586,253 of CM056052.1, read as the reverse complement.
TTCTGAGGGGTTTTAGACACACAGTAATCACTTTTGTTTTACAAACCATCACTGCCCTCTATTGGCTCTGTGGCTCACAGAAGCATGAAAAAGCATGCAAAAATGAAACTGAAACTTCAGGTACATTATATGGTTGATTTGTATCTATTTTAAATATTTTTTAAAAGGAATCAGTTAACTATTATGTCTCTATAACCGTAAACAGTCATTTCAGCAAAAAAAAATCCTTTACAACTCCTTTAAATATATGACCAAAGGATCCTCTAGTAAACCCATTTGTGTTATTATTAGATCTTTCACCTACAGTTGAGGGCCCCTCTGACAGTCACCCAATTGATTTCTGTAACCCTCCCAAAAACTTCCTATCCAAAGTGGATCTGCAGTCTTTTGTCACAAAGGTGGCTTTCAAAAACTCTTGCCTAAATCTATTAAACTTGATTTTTTTTAGGCGGACCAAGGTGATAGGAGTTAAGACTTTAATTATGTTATCTTTGGCTGCTGCTGTGCATTTCAGCCCAGTATTTCAAAATTTATTAAAAGAGTCCTGTGACATCTTAACCACTTAAGGACCGCCGCATGTACAAATACGTCGGCAGAATGGCACGGACAGGCACATCAACGTACCTGTACGTGCCTGCCTAGACGTGGGTCGGGGATCTGATCGGGACCCCCCCGGTACATGTGGCGGTTCCCGTGGCTTCAGGAGCGATCCGTGCTGAGGGGGTGGCTGTTCGTTTTTTTTCCGCCCCCTCCGGATCGCTCCCAGCCAATGCGAGCGCTCCCCCTGCGTGTCACTTCCTCCTCCTGTGTAAACACAGGAAGGGGGAAGTGATGTAATCTCTCCTCTCAGCGGTATTTTCAACCGCCGCTGAGGAGAGATCACATCACACAGTGAGTCTGCACAACACTACACTGACACCAGTACACGCAGGCACATTAACCCCTTGTGATCACCCACCTTGCTGTCACAGTGTCACTGAATGCAGTGATTATATATGTACTGATCACTGCATTTAGTGTCAGTGTGACAGGCAGTTAGTGTTAGGTCCAGGGTAGCCCCCGTACCCCCCTAATAAAGTTTTAACCCCTTTATCACCGCCCTAGTTAACCCTTTCACCCCCTATTGCCTGTGTCCCTAAGGGATCATTTTTCTAATCGCTGTATTAGTGTCGCTGTTCCCGCTAGGTAGCTATTTTTTTTATTGCGATTTTTTTTTACTAAAGACATGTGGCTGAATACATTTTGGCCTAAATGTTTGACTAAAATTTAGTTTATTTGATTTTTCTTATAACAAAAATGAAAAAATATTCTTTTTTTTCAAAAATGTCGCTCTATTTTTTTATATAGTGCAACAAATAAAAAAACCGCAGAGGCGATCAAATACCACCAAAAGAAACCTCTATTTGTGGGAAGAAAAGGACGCAAATTTTGTTTGGGAGCCATGTCGCACGACCGCGCAATTGTCTGTTAAATCGACGCAGTGCCGAATTGTAAAAACCCCTTGGGTCATTTAGGAGCATATTGGTCCAGTCCTTAAGTGGTTAATGCTGTCTTAGCAATCTATCATTACAAGTGAGTGGTTTCAAAATGATTTAAAAATATCAAAGATTAGTTTTCCCACTATATAAAGCAAGGAATATTGTACACACTGCATATATTCATTTCTATCAGTTCTGATGGGCCTTATTGTCAAAACATCATCACAATTTATTGCTGAAGCAAATCAGATTTATTGAAAGTTGTTTTTGTTTTTGAAAATTATATTAGAAGTATTATTCTGAACACTGCATACATAATATTGCCACAATTTATTTTAGACTTTATTTGGGGGAATTAAAAAATAATTGACATTTGCAATTCCTGAATCCAATAAAAGTAATATGACACACAAAACAAATGCAATAATTCTACAGTTTCTTATAGACCCCATTGGCTAAACCATATCCCCATTTATTTTTGAAGAATCCAAATAAGTAAAGTAGAATTTTATCAGTAAAATGGCAGGAATAGGGTACACACTACAAATCTGGCATGCCTCATTTGATAAAACATATACCTTGTAAGGACAAAGACCATTTTGAAAGAAAAAGGAATATTATACATACAGCATAGACAGAATTACAAAAATATTTTGTACTCAGTATTTTGTAACATGTAAGGTGTTTATCATCAGACTCCTCTCTCCTCCACCCCCTCTCCTCGTGACAGCGAATTAGGGATCTTCTCCCCACACTCACTGTCACAATTTGAAGAAAGCATGGTTTTACTGGACTCCACCCACATGGCCGTGTCATTGATTCACAGATCCCTCTGAATCAATGAACTACAAGTATCAACAGCATTTGCAGCTGTCAGCTTGTAGTTTTCAATAAACTACCATGATGCTTGGTAGTTAATTTGTCTTCCTGTCATTCAGTATCAGAGGTACAGGAAGACAGCTACACAGACAACCTGCAGGACCGTGGCATTACACCCATTATCTCCTGATCGTGTGTGAAATGCTTTACAGGCTCCTAAAATAAATAAATAATAAATGCATATTTTTTTACCTGAAAAAAAAATTGCATTTATTATTTTTTTGTAAAAGCGAACTTATCCTTGAAATACCTTCAGTGACATTATTTAAGCTATTTGTTTAAGTTTCATTTTCAACAGGAAGGGCCATATGTTAGAAGCATTTTTAAAGCTTCAGCATTTAGAACACTGGTTGCTTAAACACCACTGAAAAAAAAAAAAAAAAACTGGATAAAAAATGCAATAATTTAGCATTTTTTTGCCAGTGCTTTTGCAGTGTTTAGCAGCATTTACAAGTGTTTAGGAGACAATCCATACCAGGCCCTTTCGGGTCTGGTATGGATTTTAAGGAGAACCCCACACCAAAAATAAAAAAAGCATGCACTGTTCGATGATGTCACAAGGGGGCGGTGCCACCAGGTGACATCATCAGGTGGCCCCACCTGTTTGCCATTTAAGAACTATCAGATGATGGAGTAGGCAGATGGGGGACATTGACAATTTCTTTATTAAAAATGAATGAATAGTGGTAAACGCCCCCCACGGCCAGGGTTGTGGGGAAGAGGCCCTTGTCCTCGTCAACATGGGGACAAGGTGATGTGGGCTGGGGGCGCTGAGCACATAGAATAACACTGTTTTAGTTTCTAGGAGCAGAAAAAAAATGCAAATAGGAGCTTAAAAAAACATTAGTGTGCATGAAGCCTTAGTACAGTGTTTCCCCGAAAATAAGTCACCGTCTTATATTTTTTTTCCCTCAAGAAATCACACTATGGCTTATTTTCGGGAGGTGTCTTATTTTTATTACAGAAAATAAAGGTAAAGGTAAAGCAGTATGCCTCCCAAAATGGTCACCCAAAAGAGGGGTGGGAGCTCTGTGTCCCGTGATGTACTCCAAGAAAAGGATTTTACAGGTAAGCTGTATTTAAAAATCCCTTTTTCTTTCTCGTACATCACGGGACACAGAGCGGCATATTCATTACTATATGGGATGTCCGAAAGCAATTCTTTAATGAGGGGAGGGAGACATCTTCCAAAGAAGGATTCAATTTAGAGGTAAACTCAAATAATAATAATAATTCCAACTTAGTCAAGAAAAAAAAATTTTTTTTTTTTTTTTTTTTTTTTTCTTTTTTACAACCAAGGGTGCTTCTGATCCCGAGGATCTCAAACTGCAGCCTGTAGTACTGCCTGTCCAAAGGCAGAATCTGCATTCCTTCTCACGTCTAGTTGATAAAACCTTGTAAACGTGTGGACTGATGACCACGTCGCTGCCTTGCATATCTGAGCCATAGAGATCTGATGGTGTGCTGCCCAGGAGGCGCCCATGGCCCTGGTAGAATGGGCCTTTACCGACAAAGGAGGAGGCAACCTCTTCAAACCGTAGGCTTGAATGATTAATTGTCTAATCCATCTCGAGATGGTGGATTTTGCAGCTGCCTGCCCCTTCTTGGGGCCATCTGGTAGAACGAACAACACATCTGTTTTCCGGATCTTTTCTGTAGCTTTAAGATAGGCCTTCATGGCCCGGACAATATCCAAGGTATGCAGCAACCCCTCCTTTCTAGATGTGGGTTTTGGAAAGAAGGATGGAAGTACCAAATCCTGGTTCAAGTGAAATTTGGATATAACCTTTGGTAGAAAGGAAGGATGGGGCCGGAGAACTGCCCTGTCCTTATGCAGAACGAGATATGGTTCCTTACACGATAAGGCTGCTAATTCTGACACTCTCCTGGCCGAAACTATGGCGACCAAGAAAACCAACTTTCTTGTCAGTAAGACTAAAGGAATCTCAGCCAACGGCTCAAAGGGTTGTTTCTGTAGAGTGGACAGGACAAGATTTAAGTCCCATGGACAAATTGGTGACTTGACAGGAGGATTAATACGCAAGACCCCCTGTAAGAAGGTCTTTACCAGCGAGTGGGTGGCCAGCGGCCTCTGAAACCACACTGACAGAGCTGAGATCTGTCCCTTGATTGTGCTTAGTGCCAGGCCTTTATCCACTCCTAGCTGGAGAAAACTTAACACCCTATCAATAGTATATTTGCGGGAATTCCATCTTTTGGATTCACACCAGCCTACGTAGTTCCTCCACACCCTGTAATAAATCACCCTGGAGACCGGCTTTCTAGCCCTAATCAGGGTAGGAATTACCTGCCTAGACAGACCTCTACCCCTGAGAATCAGGGATTCAGCCTCCAGGCCGTCAAATTTAGACGCTGTAATGTAGGGTGGAGGATCGGGCCTTGTGAGAGTAGGTCTGGTTGTAGAGGAAGAGTCCAAGGGTCTCCCACTGCCATCTTCAGGACTAGTGAGTACCAAGTCCTCCGGGGCCAAGCCGGAGCTACTAGAATGACTGGCTTGTGCTCCACTCTGATCTTGCGCAACAGGCGAGGGAGTAACTGTAGCGGAGGGAATGCATATAGAAGTTTGAATTGATGCCAAGGGCAAACCAACGCATCGGTTCCGCAGGCCATAGGATCCCTCGCTCGAGACACGAACCTGTCTAGTTTCTTGTTGAACCTGGATGCCATTATATCTACGTCTGGCATTCCCCACCTCTGGCAGATTGTCTGAAAGACCTGGGGATGCAGAGACCACTCCCCTGGCAACAGACTCTGGCGACTTAAGAAGTCTGCCTGCAGGTTGTCCACTCCGGGAATGAATATCGCCGAAATGCAGGGTACATGAACCTCTGCCCACTGAAAAATCAAGCTCACCTCCCTCTGAGCGGCCCGACTCCTGGTTCCCCCTTGGTGGTTTATGTATGCCACCGCCGTGGCATTGTCTGACTGGATTCTCACCGGGAACCCCTTTAATCTGGAGGTCCATGCCAGAAGGGCTAGGCGAGCAGCTCTGATCTCCAAGATATTGATGGGGAGCTGCCTCTCTGCTTTCACCCAAGTTCCCTGGCGAGAGAACCCCTCGAAGACCGCCCCCCAGCCTGCCAGGCTGGCGTCTGTGGTAACTACCTTCCAGACAACAGGGCTGAAGGATTTTCCCTTTAGAAGATTCTGGGGGTTCAACCACCAGGCCAGGCTTTGTCGGACTCTTGATGATAGCGTCAAAGGGGACTCTAAGGCATGTGCCCTCTTGCCTCAGGCTGCTAGAATGGCTGCCTGTAGGACGCGAGTGTGGATTTGAGCGTATGGTACTGCCTCGAACGTGGCCACTAGCTTGCCTAGTACTCGCATACACAGGCGAATAGTTGTTTTTTTCTTGTTTAGAACCAACTGAACCAACCCCTTGATAGCCTCGATCTTTACCAGGGGCAGGAACACCCTTTGCTGTTCTGTGTCTAACCTCATGCCGAGGTATTCCAACTGCTTTGTAGGCTGGAACGCTGACTTTCCCCGGTTTAGGACCCAGCCGAATTCTTCGAGGTACCGAACCGTGAGGTTTACTGCCTTTTGCAGACCCGGCCGTGAGTGATCTATGATTAAAAGGTCGTCCAAGTATGCTAGGACTGTGACCCCTCGGATCCTTAAATTGGCCAGAACTGGGGCTAGGATCTTCGTGAATACCCGGGGGGCCGTGGCCAGCCCGAAGGGGAGCGCCCTGAATTGGAAGTGTCGCTGCCCCACCGCGAAGCGTAAAAATCTTTGATGCGACTGAAAGATTGGTACATGAAGGTAAGCATCCTTTATGTCTATGGAGGCCAGAAAATCGTCCTTCTGAAGCGCGGCGGCTGCTGACCGGATGGATTCCATCCGGAAGGAACGAACCCTTAGGTAACCGTTTAACCTCTTTAGGTCCAAGATTGGCCTGTCATCGCCGTTGGGCTTTGGTATGACAAAGAGATTGGAATAGAAACCTAGCCCTTGCTCTTGGGCTGGCACCTCTATTATTACGTCCTGGCAGAGCAGGTGATCCAAAGCTGCCAGCAATGAGGCCTTCCTTGCTGGATCCCTTGGTAGCCTTGATTCTTGAAAATGAGGCGGAGGACACCTTAGAAACTCCAGTCTGTAGCCTGTGGTTACAGATGCCCGGACCCATTTGTCGGGGATCTTGGCTTCCCAAACTTCTGAGAAGAAACGAAGCCTTCCCCCCACCCGCGAGAGTGGGGGCGCCCCTTCATAAGGCAGACTTAGGGGCTGTCTTTGTCGGCTTGCGATACCATGGCCTCTTACCCCCAGGGGCCTGTCCCTGCGATCTACTGTTAACGTTGGATCGTGCAGGCGGCCGTCGATACTGCCTGGAATTTGAGGGCCCCGAGACAGGAAAGAGCTGCCTTTTAAATGTAGGACCCCGGAATGTCTTTTTGACCGGTAAAAGGGTACTCTTGCCATTTGAAATAGTCTGAATATATTTATCCAGATCCTCTCCGAAGAGTCGTCCTCCATGGAAGGGAAACCCTGCCAGAAGCTTTTTGCATGGGGGCTCCGCCGCCCAGTTCTTCAACCATAAGAGCCTTCTCATGTGCACCAAAAATAGTGATAAACGAGAGGCCTGCTGGATGGAATCTTTTATAGCATCTACAGCAAAACACAGAGCTCTGGGAATGTCAGAAAAATCTTCTGCTTGTTGGGTAGGCATGTCCTTTAACATTTCTTTTGTCTGGTCTTTTAACGCCTGACAAACACCAATCGCAGCCACAGCTGGCTGTACCACTGCTCCTGCCGTAGCAAAGGATGCTTTTAAAAGTGTCTCTAACCGTTTATCAACCGGATCTTTAAACATATGTATGTTTTCCACCGGGCAAGTTAGTGATTTATTCACACATGAGATGGCTGCATCCACCACTGGGAGCCTCCACCTCTTGGAGAATTTTTCCTCCATGGGGTAAATGACCGCAAATCTCTTCGGTGGCAGAAAAATCCTGTCCGGCCGTACCCAATCCCGAAAGATCAATTCCTCCAAGAGAGGATGGACCGGAAACACTGCGTTGCTTAACGGAGCTTTCAAAGAGCCCAGAGAGGATACCGGAGGAACCTGAGGCTCTGGCAATGGTAAACTAAATGCCGAGCGGACCATGTCCGTCAAAGACTGTACCCACAGTCTTTCTGTCTGGGAGTCTGAAAATGGTTCCTCAGAGGCAGATCCCTCAATCCCTGAACCCTCTTGGTTCAGGTCTAGTTGATCCTCCTGTGATTCCAATTCCTCCGGAGAGAGAATCTCAGCATCTGAGGATACACCTCTTGGTGATGGGGATCTAACCTGTTTCTTACCAGGAATAGCTCTAGCGATCAATGCTGCTATTCTCTCTTCTAGCCCCCCTAGGGATACGGCTAGCATCTCCTCTGTGATAAACACAGGGCTGGGCTGATCTGGGCCAGCCTCCGCACCAGATCCCCCTAATGGCTCATCCAAGGCGCCCTTTATGTTAATAAGTTGCGGGGAAAGTATCGGCATATCATCAGAATCAGAAGGGGAACCCCTTTGTTTTTTGGTCTTTTTTGTACCCTTTGACCCCGAACCTTTGGAAGCCATAATACAAAATCGAGGGACTCCGCCAACAACAACAGACTGTAGTGGCAGGAGTACAAAACCAGAGCTTAGGGGACAATAGATCACTAATGCCCAAAAACTGATGGGATCCCGTATGTTTTTCTCTTTTTTTTTTTTTTTTTTTTTAAATATATATTATATATATTTTCTTTTTTTTTTTAAAAACATACAGTGACCCCAAACTTAGTTTGCCAGCCTCCAACCTGCTGCAAAAAGGGGAATTTCTTGGCTTAACAAAAAAGGCATTGGAACAAAGTCCAGCATGTACTACCCCTCTTCCGCCACCGGGAGTCACTGTTCTGCCGCTCTGCGTCCTCTCCTTCTGAAATCAGCCTCAGACTGAGCACTGACAATGCCTGCTGATCTATAACAGCACAAGGCGCGCCCCTGTATGACGCCGCAGGCACGCCCCCCCCCCCGCCCTCCTGTCTGAACGGCGCGAAAAACGTCTATAAGACGTGCGCGCGCACGCGCGCGCGCGTATGCCGGAACAGGAGGAACATGGAGGAGCCGCGCTGCTGGAGACCCAGGACTGCAGAAACAGGCGGCAGATTCAAACCCCCGGCCAGGTAGGACTCTCCAAAAGGCCCCTAGGGATCCTTACTAGTCCTAGGAAGAAAGCAGCAGGTTAGCTAGCAACACATTCTTAGACAGGGGAACCTAGTGATGGGGGAAAAAAGGTGTCATCCTGTCTCTCAGACATAGTGAGCAAGGTTGCCCATGCAGAGCATACTTAGGCTATCCCCCCCTTTTAGGTTACCCCGGAGAGCCTGCTGTCGAACCAAGTCCCGCAGGCTCCCCCTTACCTGCTCCATGCTGCAGGATGTTTGTCCAGCAAAACGATCCAATCTTCTCCCATCTCCGTGGGTAGCGTAGTAGACCTTCAGGCCCTGGGGTCCTATGAAGGTACCCACTGTCCTGGACCTATATAGCACCCTGGCAAACAGGCACTTATGGTTTTTACAAACTCCAAGTCCTGGGCCCAGGGTCCAGCCCTCCAAAGAGGAGCATTATAGGCAAAACCCCACGGTTTGGGGCCCGGGTACTGTCCACTTTGGCACTGAGGCTCCTTGGACAGATCTGGTTAGCCCACCCTTAATCCCAAGGATGTGGAGCAAAGCTATTCCGTGACCAACACCTAAGACACTGGTGAAAAAACTGAGGGACTCCCTCTAGGGGAGGGGGTTATATAGGGAGGGGACTTCCTGTTTGAGATTGCCAGTGTCCACACCTGAAGGTACTCCATATAACCCATATAGTAATGAATATGCCGCTCTGTGTCCCGTGATGTACGAGAAAGAAAGCTATATATTTCTGATGAGTTATTCTGTCATGCACTGGGTGGAAAATGGAATTTCACACAGTGATGTTTTGTTTTGTCTTGGAGAACAGAGCATACACTGTTTCTGAAAGTATGTTTTTACTGTGGTAGATTATAAAAAAGAAGAAACGTTACAACAATTATTGTTTTTACTTTTGTTAATTCTTAATTTCTATTTACTGAAGATTCTTTTTTATGGACATTTTTCTATGATTGGACTAGTTCTATTAGAATAGTTCTTACTATTCCCTAGTCAGTTTTTATGTTATGGGTTTTTAATGCAGCAATTTTGCAGCTGAAGAGCAGCTATAGAAACATTATGAATGGCACTCTGATATTGCTGGATAAGTGTAATAGACTGCAAACTTTAAGGCGCTGTGCAACAATGACACTGGATAAAAAAAAGTGCTTCTCATTGATGGCCACATTCTGGGGTTCTTGAATAGACACTGAAGTATTAAATAGCCAAAACAGCACCTATTTCCTAAGGCAAAAAATCCAAATGTTGGTGAGGGCAATGGTGTCTTCAGCCATGTCACCCTACCTATATACAACTCCTGGTGTTTGGAAGGTATGAAACATACACCTGAAAGCTTGTCCGTGTCCTCTGCTTCCTCACTGCCACCACCCTAACCCTTCTTGTGCTTCTTTGATGACTGACACTGTCTCACTGGAATGGAGATAAAGCAAAATGAGACAGCATGAAGTCCTCGTCTTGCTGCTGTGTCTCCAGTGCCCAGATCTATTGCACCACCGCAGTGTGTGCTCCAGTTGAAACATCAAAGGCATCATACTGCTGATCCCTGTTTTATCACAGCTCACTATTCTGGTTGCCTTTTTGAATGGTGACAACACAGTACATGTGCCTTCAATGAGGATACACTGACATGGTAAAAAAAATAGATCTTCAGCACGGTAAAGGTTTAGGGCCAGATTCTCAAAAGAACTATCTACACATACATCGGCGTAATTCGAAAATCCCACCGGCGTATCATTGTTTTGTATTCTCAAAACAAGATACGCCAGAATTAGGCTAGGATCCGACTTGCGTAAGTCACTTACACCGTCGGATCCTAAATGCAATAATACGCGGGCCGCTAGATGGCGTTTACGTTGATTTCAGCGTTGAATATGCAAATGAGTCGATACGCTGATTCCTGAACGTTTTTGCGCCGTCACTTGCTCCAGTAAGTTGCGGCGGCGTAGTGTAAATGGCTTACGCTACGCCGCCGCGGATTCTACGTGAATCTGGCCCTTAGTTCCAGAGGATGAGCATATCCCATAACAGGGGCATTTTTTATGTCCTCTGCTTCATCAGCTGGGGAAGATAAATTTGCATTCTTAAGGATGTAGCTGGAGGTAACAGAGTGGGGATTAGAAGACTTTTTTGTTGTGGTTGAATCCTACTAAGGTTGGGCCATGTGACCCTCATCACCACTTTATGTATCATGAGCTCTGCCTGTCATGCTTCCATCCTTATTCCTTGAAGCCACAGATGTAGCAGCAGATGCAGATGAAGATTCCTGTGGAAGAAAGAGGAGGGAAGGGAGGGGTTCAAATGAGGATTGCAGGTTTTTAGCTGCCAACTGAGTTTTGTGTGTCCTTATACATGTGGAGCCAAAATGACTAGTACATTTACAATGCTTGATACCCTGCAGGCAGAGGCTGAAAAACACAACAGCATTGTCTGCAGGTTATGTGTGGAAAAGGTTCAGACTACTGAACTCTCTGGAGCAGACCTAGGAGATCTATCGGCCTACACCTGTAGAGCAGTGCCTTCCAATAGAATATAGTGGTTGCTCCCTCCTTTCCTCTGAAATCTGTTCCTGAACAACATCCTGCCACACTAATGTTGTACCTCTTCTTCACTTTCCTCCATTTTCAAGAACCCTGGTAGGGTCTGACACCTCATCAGCCCCACTCTCCTGATCTCTCAAGCCCATTGGGCAGTATGCTGTATTTGAAAGAACATCATGTCAGAAACTATGAATCAGACCGAGACAGTAGTACAGTTAAATCACACTTGTTTAATAATAAAAATAAAAAGGTAAACAGGTAAGTGTAGTCAAAACATAGCCGAAGTTCAGTAACCGGATCAAGTAGTCGGCCAAGCCAATGTCCAAGTACCAGGGATTAAGGTAGTAGTTCAGCAAGCAGGATTTGTAGCCAGAGGGAACGTATTCAAGCAGGTCTTCAACAGGAACGCAGGAGAAAGTCTATTGTGATGTTAACACAGGCGAAGGCAAAGAGCAAATGAACTGGAAGGCTTTAAGTAGGCAGAGCTGACGAGCAGGATAATCAACAGGTGGATCACTGTGGAGAGATGGGAGCTTTGTGTTTTTGCATCTCAAAACAAATATACCATTAAACTTAAAAACATCGAACATGATAATAAAATTGAATGAAATAAAAAGTATTTTATGCAAAAAATCTTTTCCTTCTTTTTTCACCACTTCAGTGCACACCACTACTCCTCCACACCTCAGTACTTCCCTTGAACCAAATGGGCTCTCTCCGGATACATATTGTAAGCTGGGGATAGGTAGCGGGTACAAAAACTCCCTGGGATGAGCCAGCACAGATACCAAAGTCCATAGGATAAGTGAACAACAGTGGGATGTTTATTGGTGCTATACAAAGTCTATTTACAGGTGCTGTACAGTGTGCAGAAAACAAAACAAAAAAAGCCAAACAAACACCTAGCCGTGTCTTGGCTCTAACTACACGATATGCAGGTCCTAACTACTAAGCTAAACAAGCCTACCGCTTGTTAGCTCAAACACAAACTTCTCACCAGTTTTTTCAGCAGCCTCCTTGCTCTCACAGATTCACACTGTTTCCCAGGACAGAGCAATGGCTGTTAGCTCAGGTGAGCTTAAATTGGCCTGGGGGAGAGGGCCAACACCTGACCTGGATCAGGGATCAGAGATCCCTGAACGTGTAAGAGAGGAGCCTGGGAGAGGTATAAACCCCGAACTGGACTTTCCCAGGCTCTCTCTGGGACGCTCTGCTACAATATACATTTCAGGTCATATATGGTTTGTGTCCCCTTGAAGGAGAACCTTTATATACTTCATGCCACCAACAGCAGTCCTAGCTGGACACCACCTCATGAGCTGAATAATAACCTCAGGATCTTCACAGGATTGCACAGTACTTTGCCTTTAAATTGATCTCCAGTACATCCGATCCAAGCTGATGTCCCTGAAAAAAAATGAAAAGAGTTCATCAAAATAGTTTAAAAAATGTATATATATATATATATATATATATATATATATCTATATTGTTCGAATGTTTATACTGAAATAATAAAACAGTATTGTATTTATGAAAATATGCAAATCTTTGTTTTGGGAAATTTCTATTTTTTCCACCAATACCAATAAGAAATTCAAGTTCGTTTATCTGTGCTATTTTGAAGACAAGTGATACAAATGATATGCTTAAAAATACATATTTATTAACTAAAAATACAGTGCAAATTAACATCAGGTATATTTCGTGATAATACAAATAAATGGATATACTTCTACATCAATTATCAAAGGTAATTGATGATTCAGCTAATTCACATTTTCTATACAAGCTCTATAACAAATTACCACATTTCAATACTTGAATGATACTTGTACATTTAAGACTTGGTAACTCTTAGTGAATAGCTTCCGTGGTTTCATGGACTTGTGTAAACAATTGTTGTTTACCTTAATTACAGTGTTTCCTTCTCAAAACAAACAGATCTTTTAACTTAAACTTTAAATGTGCACAGACATAATGTCATATTGTGCACAGCTTGATAAACCAATCAAGAATTACATTATGTTAAATTTAGAATGAATCAATTTCTAAACATATAGCATAATAAAACCATTGTACAAGCTTTAGCTTTTTAAAGACAGACAAAACTGTGTATGTCTCTTAACCACTTCCATACCAGGCACTTACGCACCTTCCCGCCCAAGCCAATTTTCAGCTTTCAGCACTGTCGCAATTTGAATGACAATTGCGCGGTCATGCTACACTGCACCCAAACAAAATTGGCGTCCTTTTTTCCCCACAAATAGAGCTTTCTTTTGGTGGTATTTGATCACCTCTGCGATTTTTTTTTTTTGCGCAACAACTAAAAATAGAGCGAAGATTTTGAAAAAAAAATAAAGTTTTTATTTTTTTCTGTTAATTTTTTTGTAAATGAGTATGTTTTCTCTTTCAATTACGGGCACTGATATGGTGGCACTGATGGGCACTGATTAGGTAGCACTGATGGGCACTGATGAGGTAGTTCTGATGGGCGCCAATTAGGTAGCACTGATGGGCACTGATAGGCGGCGCTGGTATGGGGCACTGATGGGCACTCATGGGCGGCACTGATGGGCACTCATGGGCGGCACTGATGGGCACTCATGGGCGGCACTGGGCACTCATAGGTGGCACAGATGGGCACTCATAGGCGGCACAGATGGGCACTCATAGGCGGCACAGGTGGGCACTCATAGGCGGCACAGGTGGGCACTCATAGGCGGCACAGGTGGGCACTGATAGGCGGCACAGGTGGGCACTGATAGGTGGCACAGGTGGGCACTGATAGGTGGCACAGGTGGGCACTGATAGGTGGGCACTGGGCATGGATTGGCACTGACAATCACTTTTTTTTTTGTTCTTTTTTTTTTTATTATTTTTTAGTACCCTGGTGGTCTAGTGTGGCGATCCGAGGGGGGGCTGCGCTGATAAACAATCAGCGCGAACCCCCCCTGTCAGGAGAGCCGCTGATCGGCTCTCCTCTACACGCGTCTGTCAGACGCGAGTGAGGAAGAGCCGTCGGCGGCTCTTCCTGTTTACATCGTGATCAGCCGTGATTGGACACGGCTGATCACGTGGTAACGAGGCTCCGCCGGAGACTCGTTACCGAGATCGGAGGTGCAGGGTGTCAGACTGACACCCCGCATCACCGATCGCCACGCTGCGCGCCCCACGGGCGCGCGCGGCATTGAAATCGTGCTAGCCGTTTGAGAACGGCCAGTCACGATTTCATAACCACTTCCCGGCCGTAAATCTGTTATTGGCCGGGCGGGAAGTGGTTAACCACTTTAGCCCCGGACCATATTGCTGTCCAAAGACCAGAGCACTTTTTGTGATTCGGCACTGCGTCGCTTTAACTGACAATTGTGCGGTCGTGCGACGTGGCTCCCAAACAAAATTGGCGTCCTTTTTTTTCCCACAAATAGAGCTTTCTTTTGGTGGTATTTGATCATCTCTGCGGTTTTTATTTTTTGCGCTATAAACAAAAGTAGAGCGACTATTTTGAAAAAAATGCAATATTTTTTACATTTTGCTATAATAAAAATCCCCAAAAACATATAAAAAAACATTTTTTTTCCTCAGTTTAGGCCGATACGTATTCTTCTACATATTTTTTAAAAAAATCGCAATTAGCGTTTATTAATTGGTTTGCGCAAAATTTATAGCGTTTACAAAAAAGGGGGTCGTTTTATGGCATTTTCATTATTATTTTTTTTTACTAGTAATGGCGGCGATCAGCGTTTTTTTTTCGGTACATCGATATTATGGCGGCCACATCGGACACTTTTGACACATTTTTGGGACCATTGGCATTTTTATAGCGATCAATGCTATAAAAAAGCATTGTATTACTATAAAAATGCCATTGGCAGTGAAGGGGTTAACACTAGGGGGCAGGGAAGGGGTTAAGTGTGGTCCTGGTGTGTTCTAACGGTATGGGGGGGTGGCCTCACTAGGGTAAATCACTGATCTTCTGTCCATACATTGTATGGACAGAAGATCAGCGCTTCCCCCGCTGACAGAAACGAGAGGTATGTGTTTACACACATACATCCCTTTCCCCGCGCGCGCGCGCCCTATTAGCTGCTAAAGGGAGGACGTAGAGCTACGTGCTCCCGCGTAGCAGTGCCACCGTCCCGCAGTAATATGACGGCGGGCGGTCGGCAATTAGTTAATATTTGGAATATAGTTCTTTCATACTGCAGTTAAAAAAAAAAACAACTTCAATTTGCTTCGCCATATATTTAAATAGTTTTAGTAATGTATATGCAAAAACAATTCAATTACCAAAAAGGTATACATGAAAAGATTAATGCTTTACCAGTACTTTAAGAATTCTGACGTTTTGAGAAGCAAAGTCCCAAAGGGATGTCTCTCCACATTCCTACATTTCTTTGCCTTTCAAGATCTCCCCCTTCAGCCCGAGAGAGAAAGATGGCTCTCCTTCCTTCAGCCTCTATCGAGTGCCATCCAGCAATTCTGAGAGTTCCGCAGATCCCTTCTCTGTCATCTGTAGCTACATTTATTTCACCCCAAAAGTGGGTGTGTGTCTCTGTAATATGTAATTGATGATGTCATATGACAATGGAGTTTATAGATATATGTTCCCAATTAAGGGATGGGGCATGGGACTGTGCGAATGCAAGTTGGGAATGTTGTATTTAGAAAGAAAAATATAAATATGACCAATAATATTATTAACTCTGGAACCGCAGCGATCAAACACTACAGACAAAGTTTATAGTCGTAAAAAAATACATTTTAATAAATTAAATATCACATTAGATACAAATACAGTATAGCAAGATTGATCATATGAGAGATTGTATTTCACCATCTTGGTATATATATGAGGTCCAACATGTTTCGCCTGTTCAGGCTTCCTCAGGGACAAATATATAAAAATACAATAATCTACAAAAGTGAGAAAACAAAATTATATACATGTCAAAAAGTACAAAGTAAACAAACCATTAGTGATGAGCGGAATACGTCATATTCGATTTCGCGATATTTCGCGAATATTTCGAAGAATATTCGCGAATATTCGTTAATATCGAATATTCGTGATATTTTATTAAAAAAATAAATAAATAAATTGCGAATTTTCGCCAATGCGAATTTTCGCCAATGCGAATTTTCGCTAATGCGAAATTTCGCGATTTTTTTTTTTTTTTATAAAATATCACGAATATTCGATATTTACGAATATTCGGTATATTTTATTAAAAAAAAAACAAAATTGCGAAATGTCGCTATTGCGAAATTTCGCTATTGCGAAATTCGCGAATGCGAAATTTCACGATTGCGAATTTTATTGCGAAATTTGAAAAATACGAATATTCGAAATAGCGAATATTCGCCGCGATATTCGAGATATTCGCGAATACTCGAATATGCAATATTCGTAGCGAATATTCGCAATGCGAATATTCGTGAGCAACACTACAAACCATCTGTGGTAAAGATAATACTAACATTACCACAGAAACTTGGCATGCCTACATAGACAACACACATACTATGAAATATTTTTATATATCAAAATTGAGATATGAAAACCAAATACGCAAGAGAAAAAAGTATATATATCAAAAAAAGAAAATTATAATATTAATTAAAAGTGCATTTGAGTATGTCATGCTACATTACCATTCCTCCACATGTACATATAGATAGAGCGCAACAGCATACCTCCACGATGGACACAGACACGGGCCACAGGGAGTCAACGTCACGAGCCAGCCAGAAGTATGGCTGGGAGTGGCTAAATCAGGTAAGTGTTGGGTGTAAGGATCCTGCACACACCGGATGTCCTACCGTGGAGCATATAAGAGCAAGGATGAACATAATGTAGTGATTACAACTTCATATAGATGGCGCTATGTCATCAGGATAACTTGAAAAGTTGGATACAATAATATTCTATAGGGAGAAAGGGGCAGACTGAAAAACTCAAGCTGGCCGGCCTTATGCTTAATGATACAGATAAAGAGGAAACATTTAAATAAATAAAAGATGTTATGAATAATGTTGTAGTATATTATGTGTGCATCTACAAAAACCTATAAATTTGCTAGTATCTAATTTGGTTCAAAAAGAACCCAAGATCAAGATAATTGACCTAAGAGTATTACAATGAGCCAAGAGAATTAAACTCTTGGGTGCAGCATGTCAAATGTTTACCATGTTAAAGAAAGTAAAACATATATTATATAAATATACAAAACGTGTGGATACTTACATGTAATGATTAATATTATAGAAAGATGGCTAGCTGATACTTATATAAAGTAGAGGTGCACTATCATGTGCAGCTAAAACGACCGCACTTTTGCCCAGATGTCGATCTCGGACTGTATACCCTAGCTGGGGAGGTGATATGTAGATCCTAGGTGTAGTACTGAAAGGAAGAGCTGCGCTGTAGCGGAGCGAACACTGCATCAAAAGTATAAAAGAAAATAATTTTTTATATATATGATAAAGATGAGCTGAATAAGGAAATAGTATGTAAAGGCACTTGCAACAAAGTGCATGTGTCTAGCCCTGAATGTATAGCGAAGCTGACATTCGGCTGACTAACAAGACAAAAAGATTACCTTATGTGCTCAGTGTGTCTGATCACCGTCTTCCTGTTTTGGCTCAAGCAGCTGATGTGTGTTCAATGTGCTCCTAATATACCCCCCTGACGCGCTGACGTTGCGTACGTCAGATCGTGGGTATGGGCGGGTTATGTGCAGCAAGGGAGACGTGGAAATGATGTCTCCTATGCAGATGGAGCTATGCTGACGTAGCAGCACTGGAGATGATCGTAGGCCAGCACGCCCATGTGGGCGGAGCATACGTACAATAAGACATCCCAGTAAGGAGACGTGAATATTGCATAGCAGTGAGCGCACTACTGAGGATGAGCACAGCATCATAGCCTCCGCTGTGATTCAGGGCTATAATAGCGTCTGGTGCTCACCCCTGGGCGCCCATAGGGTGGAACAGATAGGTGATGCTGGGTCTCACACCTTTGTACCCCTGTTGAAGCGCTACTATATCGGGGTGACTTGGTGGTAACTGGATGTCAAAGATATGTGTAATTGTGTCTAGATGTGCACGTAGAGGAACATGCATGTGAGCCCCGTGCATGTGGGGATGGCAACAAGGAGGCATAAACTCAAAAATGCACTTACGTGACAAAAAATGCAGCAATGAAAGATAGACAATAATACAGGAACAATAATAGTGAAAAATATATATAGAATAAAATAAAAAAGTAATCAACAAATATGGAAAGGTCAGGCTGTGGAATTCCCGAGTGTGATGTCATCAAAGATGCAAAGTACGACATCCTATATAAATGACTTCAGTATACCAGGGAAAACCGTTAGTCCTGTTCTCCATTTTTCATTCATTTATTTAATCGTTTAAAAGTTGCTACAGAGAATATGGGAATATACCAGCTTCAATGGAAACTAGCGATATACATTTTACATATATTGTTGATACCTGGCCTCGACTGCTCTGGAAGTGCAGGGGCTTGAAGATGGAGAGACATCATTAGATCCATTGGATCAATTATAGGTTGGGAGAATCAAAACAGGATCCAATATGATGGACAAATCGAATCGCACGCTGGCAAATAGAGTGACCTCTGTAAAGGAAAAGGGGTAAATGGAGTTTATAGGTTACCACAACAACCAAGTTTAGTAAATGGAGTTTATAGGTTACCACAACAACCAAGTTTAGTGGCCATCTTGAATAATTACCATTTTAACCTCTAGGGGCAGTGTTGTATAATAAATTAATTCTAATGTTATTGTCATTGATGCCTAATATAATTTATGACATCCTTTGACCTAAGCTTAGTAAAACACCATTAATTGTGTAATGGTTGACAGTTCCCTCCAGACATTCTGGGAGCCCCTGGAAATATATGGTTTAGGAAAATCTGCCCTGCAAACAATTAGTTGAGGCTATTATAAAATATAAAGGCCTATATATAGAGTATATATTATTTTAACCTCACATGTTCTGACATTTGTTTTTATATTTGTTGCAGTAAAAAAAAGGAATGTGTGAGTAAAAGCTCAATACAACACCCCTAAATTTTAAAAGGAGGCCCAACATCAGCTAAATAGCAGCAGAAATGGTTCTGACACAGAAATAAAGTCCTAAAGAGGACTGTTATTGAGACAGGAATAGGCAATATGTGTATCAAACCCCTGGTCGACCTAGATCAGTGGTTCTCAACCTGGGGGTCGGGACCTCCTTGGGGGTCGAATGATGATTTGCCAGGGGTCACAGGATCATGGGCTGTTCATGAAGCCTGCGCTGCTCTCCCAGCCTTTTGTGACCGCTCAGCTGAGCTGTTCCTGGAGCCCACGGCCGCCCTCTCAACATCTTCAGAGCCGCCCATTCAGTTCACAGCATGGCTGGGGGGCAGATACTAGTGGTCAGCTGACTGGTGATGAATGTGAAGTTGGAGGGGTGGGAGGAGACCATATCTCCTGATTTTGGCATAGGTGTCACTGCTATGAGACACCACAAAGTTGGAGACACCGTGAATCCGGAGACACAGTGAGTAACACTACCTGTGATTATAGTTGCCATTAAAATTCCCCACTACAGTTCTCAGATCAGCAGATGACCTTCATCATGAGCACCCAAGTTGGCTGATCCAAACTCCCCCCAGCACTGCCACTCATCCTAACTCCTCCCACCAAGGAGTAAGAGAAAGAATAAAAATAGAGAATGCATGGAAGGGAAAGGAAAAGAGGGGAGGAACAAAAGAGAGAGAAAGAATAAGAGAAAGATGGCTAGAAAGAATAAGAGAAAGATGGCTAAAGAGAGGGATGGGGGGGGGGGGGGGGGGAGAAATTAGGATAGAGAGAGATAAAATGGAAAGAAAGGAGAACGATAAAGAGGAGTACATCCTAAAATGTACCATAAGGGGTTTTAATTCTGTGGGAGTAGAAGGGTATCGGGGAGTGCTAAATGTCCGCGGGTTAAGGGTGCAAATTACTTGTCTTGCCTTGGGTGCTGACAACCCACGCTACGATTTTTTTTTACTGTTGGGGTCCCCACAACTTGGGAAATTTTATCAAGGGGTCATGGCACTAGAATGTTGAGAACCACTGGTCTAGATCCAAAATATACAATTGAAAAAAGGAGAACCTGGGTTTTCCACCTCAATGGCACCTCACCACCGAGCCTCAATGAGGCCTTTCAAACCATATCTGGAGGATTTTCAGGCGTTTGGACCTTTAGGTGGGGTAATGCTCATTCCCTGGAGGGATCAATACACTTACCAGTATCTATGCTATATACAGGGGCACACATCCTATCTATGGGTACACTGGCAATACCATAATTGGAACTGTGTATATGTTTATGCTACTTTTTTCTTTACTTAATATGCTTGATTTTATAATATAACATCGTCAAGTAACTATTTGTCATTTGTTGTCACCAACAGTGTTTTACCCTTTATTTACCTATTAGTGTGATACGGCTGGATGAGCTTCTCCCTGTTGATCCCCAGGAGGTACCAATTCCTGTTGGACTGCTTCCATCTAAGGATGAGTCGAACAAACCCCCCCGATTTGATTTGCACCAGAACTTGTGAACAGGCAAAAGATTTGTTCGAACACGCAAACACCGTTAAAGTCTATGAGACACGAACATGAAAAATCAAAAGTGCTAATTTTAAAGGCTTATATGCATGGTATTGTCAGCTTGGGACAAGTTCTTTATTAAAAAAGAAAAAAAGAAAAAAGTCCAGCAATGTAGTTCAGACGATACTAATTTTTTTTTTAAATAAAAAGCTGCTACTGATGCGCCTCCATAGGAGACTCCTGTCGAGTGGCACTACTCCCTCTGTGACAGCTCTAATATAGCTGAGGGCGGGGCCACCCAGTGATGTAGGCGGGTGACCCCGCCCCCTCTGACGCCACAAGGGTTTCCTGCGGTTTTGAATGACTTTTTTCCTTTAGAAATGTCATTATGCTGCAGGCACTGTTCTAAACAGGGGAATGTGCCACTTTACAGGCATACTATAGACACCGCCAGGTACGAAATTTAAAGGAATATTTCACTTTTATTGTTTCACTTTAAGAATTATTATAATCACTGTTCCCAAAAAATTTCAATAACTTGCATATAAGCCTTTAAAATTAGAACTTTTGGTTTTTCATGGTAGTGTCCCATAGATTTTAACGGGGGTTCTGCGGTTTTCGAATTTTCCCCGAACTCAGTGTTTGCCAAACTTATACTCGGGCTGAACCGTTAGTCCATCTTTACTGCCATCTATGGCCAACTGTAATGATTGATCAATGCCTGGACGGCATCAATTCCATCTGTGGCTCGGTCTTGAGATTGGGGTGCCCTGCCCCACTGCCCGGAGTGTGGGGGTCTTTTGATTTCAGTTGCCTCTGTGGCCGTACCTGGGACCTCGCTGCCTTTGGGAACTTGCCTTTGGCAGGTTCCTTTCTGTTTGCGCTCCATTTTGAAACGCAGACCGGTAGGCCGCATGCGCACCGGTGGCACAATGGCACAGGACGCGACCTCGCCCCTAGTGTGCGGCCTCGCACCGTGCATCATTGTGCCAAGGGACTCCCTGACAGATTGGCGCTGCCATTTGTCTCTCTCTTTTTCTACACATATATAGAGATACACCAACTGCATTTCCCTGCAGCATACATCTATATTCCATCACTTGCTGGTCGGCATTTCGGCAGGAGTTTGCACTCCATTAGCCTGGAGTTCTTGTAGTTGGGACAGGTGCTGCCCCCTTTCGTTATTCTGCCCCCAGTCACATGCCCGTCCCCACTCGGTTGCCATTCGGGACCCACTTTGACTGCACTTGCCAGTTCATAAAAATTTAGTTGGGAGTAACACCTTCCCTTGGTTGTTTTTATCAGTGATGTTTTATCATTATCTGTGATGTTATCATATGTGTGCGGACATGCATTTTTTGTCTAAATTAAACTTACATGTTAATTCATTACTGGTACATATTATAATCAACCTATTTGTACTAATGTTCACTGTATTTATATTATAGAACACTCACGATTTTTCAAATGACAAAAAGCCTCTGAGGAAGGACTACACGATCTGAAACATGTTACGCGTAATTTCTTAGTATGTATTCTCGCTAGCCCAACATTGTATACATGGCAGCTGAGGTCCATACCAAGGTTGCATTGAGTTTACTTGTCATTGTTACATATATACCTTATTAATATGTATTTTCTACTCCTTTGCTTCTGTAATTTTGTTGTATGTTAACCACTTTAGCCCCGAGCCTGTTTTTCAGACTCTGTGTTTATGAGATTAAAACATTTTTTTTTGCTATAAAATTACTTAAAACCCCCACACATTATATATTTTTTTCTAACACCCTAGAGAATAAAATGGCAGTCATTGCAATACTTTTTGTCACACCGTATTTGCGCAGCGGTCTTACAAGCGCACTTTTTTTGGAAAAAAATCACTTTTTTAAATTAAAAAATAAGACAACAATACATTTGGCCCAATTGTTTTACATATTGTGAAAGATAATGTTATGTTGAGTAAAATGATACTCAACATGTCACGCTTAAAAATTGCGCCCGCTCGTGGCATGGCGTCAAACTTTTACCCTTAAAAATCTCGATAGGCGACGTTTAAAAAATTCTACAGGTTGCATTTTTTGAGATACAGAGGAGGTCTAGGGCTAGAATTATTGCTCTCGCTCTAACGATTGCGTTTGTGGTTTGAACACCGTTTTCATATGCGGGCACTACTCGCGTATGCGTTCGCTTCTGCACGCAAGCTCTTCGGGATTTAAATTTTTTTTTGGGGGTTTTCGGATTTATTTTTATTTATTTTACCAATTTTTAACACCAAAAAATAAATAAAAAATTAATACTTTTATTCCTATTACAAGGAATGTAAACATCCCTTGTAATAGAAAAAAGCATGACAGGTCCTCTTAAATATGAGATCTGGGGGTCAAAAATACCTCAGATCTCATATTTAGGCTTAAATGCAAAAAAAAAAAATTGTAAAATGTCATTTTTTAAATAACATTAAAAAAAAATGTCTCTTTAAGCCGCTGGGCGGGACTGACGTTTTGACGTCACTTCCGCCCAGCAGAGCTACGGGAATGGATGAGACAAATTTCTCCCTCACTCGCATCCACACTGAGCATGGGAGCAGACCCGATCGCCACAGCCGCTACCGACGGCTCCGGTAAGCGGCGGAGGGCGCAGGAACGCAGCGGGGGGGGGGGTCCTCGCCCGCCACCGATAACGGCGATCTCACGGCAAATCCGCCGTAGAGACCGCCATTATCGTTTGACCGCCCGCCCACAGAA
This sequence comes from Rana kukunoris, assembly GCA_029574335.1. NCBI lineage: Eukaryota > Metazoa > Chordata > Amphibia > Anura > Ranidae > Rana > Rana kukunoris. The sequence goes on along the minus strand of CM056052.1, from coordinate 408,562,824 downwards.
GAGATGGATATCTCGGTTGTGGCAGCAGCTGCTGCGGTTACCGAGATATCCATCTTTAAAGTCATGACGTATAACGGCGGTGGGCAGTCAGGAAGTAGTTAATAATACATTTTTTTTTTTACTATATTACCTGGTCTGTCTTTAAAAATCCAGAGGGGTATTACCGTGCCTTGAGCACCAGGTTCTCCTTTTTTAGAGAGGACTGTTGGGTTTAGTGAGTCTATTCACTGTGAATACAATGGGTGACATACACCACAATACAATTCACAGTGATGGATCACTGAACAACACAGTGAATACAGCAGATTGGGTTGTGGACGCCTCCAACCCACCAGCCACAGCACCACAAGCAAGCCAGAAGAAGGTACTGTAGCAAACCCAAACGCCAGCCTCAGCACCCACACAAAGAGCCTTACTTAGAGTTGTAAAGGAAAAAAATGTCACCTTAATGCAATCTATGCATTAAGGTGAAAAAACATCTGATGATACTGGCCCCCCCCCCCCCAAGCCCTGTTTTACTTTCCTGACACCTCGAAAGTCCCACGCTCAGTCCCGAGATCCTCTTCGGCGATCAACCTGGCCGCTGATTGGCTAGAGCGGATGGATTGAGAGCAGCGCAGCCATTGGCTGGCGCTGCTGTCAATCACATCCAGTGACGCAGCACGCCGAGGGGTGGGGCAGAGTGATACAGCGAGAAGGCTATGGCCGCTCGCTGTATCACAGGAGCGTGCCCGCAAGGACTCATCACCATGCGAGCTCTCTCGCATGAATGTGATGAGTTCTTGCGGGGAGGACCAGAGACAGCCGCCGAGGGACCCCAGAAGATGTGGATCGGGGTCACTCTGTGCAAAACAAACTGCACAGTGGTGGCAAGTATAACATGTTTGTTATTTTATTTTTTTCCTTTATTGACCCTTTAATGGTACAGAAAGTGGGGTCAGCACTTGGGGTGCAGGTGAAAGGCCACGCGTTTTTCGCAGCCGGCTAAGCAGAGCTACTTGCACATCTTGATTGGTCCTAAATGGCAGTTCGTCAACCTTTTTTTCACTCAAGGCACCTTATAAAATCATGGACAGTCTCGAGGCGCCCCATTCTAAAATGTAAAACACTATTCTAATAGCTTTATATAATGCAGACACATCCACACCTAGGACACCCACGTTAAAGGGGGTTTATTTTTCCCAAAAAATACACTTTTGCACACTGATACTTATTAGTATTCCAATGTTTCTCTTCTCCCTCAATTTCTCTTGAGTCACCGTGGTGCTGAAGGAGATGGGCACAGGAGGGTCAACAAAGGATTATTACCTCATGACATCATTGGTTGTTAGGATGCCAGTGTCTAGAATGTCATGAAGGTGCATAATGAAAACCTGTGGATTTGTGTAACTAAAAGGCAGGTTTGGCCCACCTGCTGGCTTGTGTACAATTTTTTGATACCTTTTTAGGAACCCCTGAAGAAACCTCAAGGAACCCCAGTTGAAAAAGGCTGCTACATGGTGAAAAGGACAAAAAAGAAACACGTGTACTAATCCAGACCCTAAATTTATGAGAGAGAGGTCCTATGGGGTAGGAGTGAGGGCACAGTCTACCCATTGATATGCTGCCATGAACTTAGTAAGGAAAGTATATTATGCTACATGTTAAAATACCCACACCTGCATAGAAATTTTGATATTTAAGATAGTTGTAGAACTCTCTTGTGCAATCTATTGTGTTTGCTGCCATGTTTCATAAGAAAAGCAGTGGACTGAACAGTTTTGTGTTTCTATAGTCATCTATGAATGGTACCTTTCACATAAAACATTCCTTTTGCATAAATTAGATCATAAAAATGATGGCATTTATGTTTAATGGCCTTTTAGTTTTCTACAGTGTCAAATGTAATGCTACGCATTTTTTAGCTATTTTACAGCACAGTGCAGCATTCCCTCATTATATGTTAAAAAAGACACAGCATAAAGGTTACTCTTTTTAAAACAACCACAGCAAGAGAGATGCCGACAATTGCAGTTCTGAGGATTTGCATGAATTACAACCTTCCATACTTGATACACACAAAAAAGGCTTTGGGGTGTCAAAACAGAATAAACACTGGAGTGGAACTTTGATAAAGTGTGTTTTATTTCCTCAGTTCAAAGAACTCGTTGCTTCTGGCATGCTTTATGCAAAATCTGTTTCATTTTATTTAGGCATCAGTGACAATTATGCTGGATATCAACGTTTTGCAGACGTTGTTGGCTGATGTAACCCATGACAGATGATGCATGGACTCTTCCAGGTCTGCCAAAGAAAGACAATAGAAGCCAAAATAGGAAGATGTTTCCCTGTTTCTCTAATATTCTGCTAGAAAAAGCACACAAGGCTAGACAACGGGTTTGGGAATTTATAATGATTTGCAAATTTATTTCATGTAGTTGCCAACTATTTCCACACAGATTAGAGTGAATAGTAGAGACATATATTCATTGATAATCATTAAGCTTTCTAAACATTGCATTTCTGCATAGGAAAAGGCATAACAATGCCGAAATACCCAATATCACTTCACAATCTGCTCACATATATATACACATTCACAGACAATGAAACAGCTCCTTTGAGCAATTTTTTTCTTATGTAAATAAGAACCAATGAAATTTTTTTCTAATGCGCCATTACAAGGGACCTTAAAAAGTTATGAGTAATTGAAACACATAATTTATGACTAACTATACCTATACCTCACTTTGCTAAGGCTGCTTTTACACTGAAAGCGCCTGGGTGTCGGCGGTAAGGCACCGCTATTTTTAGCGGCACTTTACCATTGTTTTTGCAGCGCTTTTCGGGCGATAGCGGGGCACTTTTGACCCCTGCTAGTGGCCAAAGAAGGGTTAAAAGTGCCCGCAAAGTGCCAATGCAGCAGCGCTTTGGCGGTGCTGCCTATAGATTTCAATGGTCAGGGGCACTTTAGGAGCGGTGAGTTTGCTGCTCCTAAATCTCTGCAAAGAAGCTGCTGGCAGGACTTTTCTTGGTGCCCTGCCAGTGCAGCACCCTAGTGTGAAAGAACTCAGGCTTTCACACTGGGTTTGCAGCTGAGACTTTTTCAGGTGCTTTACAGGTGCTATTTTTAGCACTAAAGCGCCTGAAAAATGTCTCCAGTGTGAAAGGGGTCTAACATTTCTAATACTATACAAAATAGTGGCATAGGGACCGCACAGCAGCTGAGACTGTGGTTGGGCAGAAAAAAGCAAAGCCGTGCCACTCAATACCCAAATAAAACAGATGACAATGATATGAATATGAATCAATCCTATATTGTATGGATGGTAAACACCAATCTCCCTCAAGGCAAGATGGATGTATACAAGTCCTTAAATATACAGTTCAACATCAGTCTTTCCTAAGGTAAATCACATGCAGGAATCTGAAGGTTAGACACCACCACAGTGACAGGTAAAAACTTTGAAGTGATCCCTTCACCACTATTGATTGTGGTTGGGCCCCTGCCCGTTTTAGTTCTATACCATCTTTGCTACCGGTAAAGTATATCTAAAATTTGAAATAAAAATGTAGTGTATTGCAGCTTACCAGTCCAGTTTTTTTTTTCTTTTTCAGATGAAGTGCATTTTCTGCAAGCACAGAAAACTAGTTGTTGATTCAGATTAGATTTACCAAAACCATATAATATGAGGTCAAACCTTAAGCGTTTCAATTTTTATGCAATAAGGCAGGCCCTCGCACTACATGGTTTTGTTAAATCTGAAGACAAAAATCTGCAGAAAATCTAATAGTGTGTATGGTGCTTTACTCTGTAATAAACCTACATTTCAAACTATGGGGGGGGGGCCATTGGTGCAATTGCCCATAGCATTCAATCAATTCTATCTTTCATTTTTTACACACAGCTTAGAAAATTAAAGCGGTTGCAAAGTCAGAAGTTTTTTTTTATCATAATGCATTCTATGGCCCCCCTAAAATTAACCTGAGCCCCATCTCTGTCCAGCTGTCCTCCTGAATGGCTGAGACACAGCAGCAGCGCCATTGGCTCCCACTGCTGCCAATCAAAGTCGGTTAGCCAATCAGAAGAGAGGGGGGGGGGGTGGGGCCGAACCACAGCTCAATGTCTGAATAGACACATAGAGCTGCAGCTCGGCTTAGGGGCCAGGAGCAATGAAGAGAGACGAGAAAAAAAAAGAATATGGGCTGCTCTGTGCAAATCCACTGCAGTATGACATGTTTGTTATTTTTATAGAAAAAAAAAGAAGGAGAATTTACAATCACTTTAACCACTTAAGCCCCGGACCAATATGCTGCTAAATGCCCAGAGGCGTTTTTACAATTCGGCACTGCATCGCTTTAACAGACAATTGCGCGGTCGTGCGACTTGGCTCCCAAACAAAATTTGCATCCTTTTCTTCCCACAAATACAGGAAGCAAATCTGTTGGCAGGTATCCTTTTGTACAGCATGCTCACATGAATCACGTTTTTCCAATCCGGATGCAGTTTCTTTAAAAAATGTAAGGCTGCATACAGGTGGAATCTTGTGTTTGGCCAGGGACAGGCATTGCCAATAAATTGATTCTTAGTTTCTAAGTGGTTGTTAATGCTGCATGCACCAGTAGTGTGCAAACAGCGGCGGCTGTCAGCAACAACTGTAAAATGTATACTATGTACAAACCAATGTCCAGAGCCATAATTGTTTACACTTATCCAAGCGGTTAAATGTGAATAACATCTCTGGGTGCAGACAGTTTGCATCCAGGGTTTGCATTTCTGCTGAGTTTTGGTTACAGGCAAACTGGTCACAGATAATCAGCCAATTTGTATGCAGCCATAGAACAGAGTTTTGATGAATCTAGAGGTGTTGCCTTTAAATGCAGCAAACTATCTGCACACAAACCACCATGTGAATGCAGCCTAATGCTGTGTACACATGATCATTTTTCGGCACTAAAAAAACAACGTTTTTAAAAAATGTCATTTAAAATGATCGTGTGCTTCACATAATTTTTCGGGATCTGAAAAACGACTAAAAAAATTCTCGAACATGCTGCATTTTTTTAATGACGTTTTAAACAATGTCGTTTTTCGGGGTTGTAAAAAATGATCGTGCATGGGCTAAAACGCTGTTAAAAACCTGCGCATGCTCAAAAGCAAGTCATGATACGTGAGCGCTCGTTCTGGTAAAACTACCATTCGTAATGAAGTAAGCACATTCATCACGCTGTAACAGACAGAAAAGCGCAAATCGTCTTTTACTAACAGGAAATCAGCTAAAGCAGCCCCAAGGGTGGCGTCATCCGCATGGAACTTCCCCTTTATAGTGCCATTGTACGTGTTGTACGTCACCACGCTTTGCTAGAGCATTTTTTAAAACGATAGTGTGTGGGCAACGTCCTTTTAATGATGAAGTTGGAAAAACCAACGTTTTTTCTACATGCCGAAAAATGATCGTGTGTACGCGGCATTAGGGTTCTTTCACACTGATCAGTTTTTAAACAAACAATTTTTCCCTTTAAATTCCCTTTAAATCCTATGGAACAATTTACACCGGTCAGCCATGTTTCAGTTGTGTTTTTCTATCCTACTTGCTGCATTTTTGGTGCGTTTTTTAAAATTGCACAAAAATGCAGCTCCACATTGAAATAAATAGAAAATGCCTCAAAAACATGTTAAAAACACATAAAAAGGCACAGCGGTTGCATTTTTGGCACAATTTTTAAGTCACATGTTTCACAGGCGCATGCCGGAAGTCAGGCAACCAGAAAACACACTCAAAACGTGCCAAAAATGCATACAAAATGCATATGTGTATTTCACTTACGTTCAATGGAGCTGTGTAAAAGCAGCTAAAGACTGTGTCATAAGGGCGCATGTGCACCGCCCCCTGCTCTCCAGCCACCCCCTCTATGACCAATGGATAGCTTCATGCATTCAGGCACCCGCCCACTTTTCGGGTGTCGGGGGCCTGACCTACATCGGCGGGGGGTGTTTCTGAAGCACCTGATTAGAGCTATAGGCTAAATGGGAAAAGGTACCTAATCACCGAAGTGAAAAGAATGGCGGACTTTGAGGCAGTGCGGAAGTACGTTTAAAAAAATATACTTTAATATAAAACTATAACATACATTTTACAGTGTAGGAAAAATAGCATAAAAAAAATATATGTACTGATAACAAATTCATAGATGTTGAAACAAATCCTATTGAAGTCGCCTACGCGTTTCGCCGTTGGGCTTCCTCAGGACAAAATAATTTAGGATTTTTTGAGAGAAAACAGATATTGTTGTATAATCTGAAACAATATATATGACATTAGTACAGTGTTGGAATTGTGTATCCAAGAAGAAACAACATGAAGAGACATAATGCAAAAATGAACAATTATTAAAATCATAAGACAGGGGATAGTTGCATGTATACATATGTAAGTGCATGGTGTGGCTACATCACCTATTGTATCACGATGAGTGTGTTCATCCGTACGATTTCGGACATCAATGAGTTGCCACTGTGTTCAGGTACGAATGTATTCACTTAGTGTGGCATAAGAAAGAGGATCTAACATAAAGAGAAATTGATCTTTCAATCCAAAATGATATTAACAGAGTTGTATGTGGATCCTCTAAATAGGAGAGGAGCCAGGAAATATACAATAGGAGAGGTATCATACCAGTAGTCCTCATAGTACCGTCAAAAATGATGGTTCCAGAGTGTCAGAAAACATAACTCTTATCACGTCGTCAAGATAGATTCCAGGGGCTTGGCCAGAATACCAAAGTAGCAGTAATTGAGAACAAAGCTCCTATTTCTGTGAATAAAAGAAACTGTCAGCCCATATAAATGGCCCTGTATAGTTATATCCATCTTATCAACAGATAGCAGTCAGGTGTACCTGGATAATCCTATAGTGGCGTTTATGGCTGGGGCCAGAGTCTAGTGATCAGGCAAGAAGAGGAGATCCAAAACATAGTTTGAAAAAAGACTCAATCAACAATGTGATCTGCATCAGCAGCAAAACACTAAGGGGAAGAAAGGACAAGTATAAATCATTATATGGATGCTCACTAAGTGTAACGGTAGAATATAACGGAGGTACTTACTGCCAGCACGACTCGTCTGTGTATGCCCCAGGGTCACAACCTGTGTTGTGAACGCCATGTACTCTATCTATTGGGTTTATATAGGGGCCGCGCGCTAGACGTGATGACGTCATCTCTGTGCGTCGCCCGCGGCGCATAAACATTGAGGCAGTTCATAGGAGAGACAGCAGGTGTGGCGAGTGTTTTCATACTGCCACTCCCACTGATTTTGATTGACTGGGAAAGGCCTGGTAGACCGAGATAGCGTAGTGTCATCTCTATGCGCCGCACCAACAGCGGCGCATAAACAATGGCAACGGTGTTTGGAGACACAGACGAGAGCGGGGGTGGCGGGCATGTTCATACCGACACTCCCACTGATTCGGATTGGCTAGAAAGGACCTAGTGAACCGAGCATGGCCAACAACAACATGATGTCATCTCCATGCGCCGCATCAGCAGCGGCGCATAAACAGTAACAAGGATGTTTGAAAAAAAAAAAAAAAAGGGAAAAGTAGGCGTGGCAGATGGTTTGGTATCGCCACACCTATTACTCTGGATTGGTCGCAAAGGGCCCGATGTGCTAGATTGTGGAGGCGAATTGTATGCAGCACCACGTGTGCCTAGTACACCCTTAGGCGGCGTACACACGAGGGGATATGTCCGCTGAAAACGGTCCGATGGACCGTTTCAGCAGACATCTCCGCTCGTGTGTATGGGCTAGCGGACAGATTTCTCCACCCGACAGATTTCAAAGCAAGCTTTGAAATCTATCCGGTGGAATCTGTCCGCCCGACATGTCTGCTGGTTAGTACACTTACCAGCAGACATGTCGGCCCCCACCGCCGCCGCGCCGCTGCCGAATGGATTCGGCGCATGCGCGGAAGTGTTTTACTTCCTGGTGCGGTGACGTGGCGGTGACGCGGCGGCGTCAACGTCACCGCCGCGTCACCGCGCCGTCCGGCGGCGGGGAATTTGATCCGATGGTGTGTACACGCCATCGGATCAAACTCCCGATCGGACATATCCGATGGAAATGGTCCGCGGACCGTTTTCATCGGATATGTCCGATCGTCTGTACGCCGCCTTAAATATTTACATACAAGATAAACTTAAAATACTTCCTAATTAGTATAGTACCAACATAAAGGTGAAACAGTATCGATAAAGATTGGGTATATTATGTGTCCACATGATGGACAAGTTTTTATATCTTTCTTATTAGCAATCATGAAAGACATATCTTGTGGTTCAATCTCGTGTTTATTCTGGTTGACATTCAGTTTCTGTCAAAAGACAAGGGTTTCCACCACTATGGTATACCTTGGGGCAAAAAGCGTGGGGTTCATGGATCAAGTTCTAAATCATAAATTCAACAATAATGCGGAGTTCATGAGTTGGGTTGTACGTCATGGATTCAGAAAAGTTAGGCATTTAGAAAGGGTTTAAAGCTCACAGCTTCGTTCAAGCCTGAAAAGTGATTAGCCCTGAGGCGGTATATCCATTTGGTCTTGCACTGTAGCACTTTTTGGTCATAGTTGCCTCCTCTGGAATCCTCTGGAATGCATTCCAGGGCAGAGAAGTTAAAGGGGGAGGGTTCATATTTATGTTTAAATGCAATATGATGGCCCATTGTGGTGTTGAGGAGACCGCTAGAAGCGTAGTATATATGGTCTTTAATTCTTTTCCAGAAGGGGCGTATGGTTTTCCCCACATAAAAGCTGCCGCATTGGCAAAGGATAATATAAATGACCCCTTTGGTTTGACAGGTAATGTGTTGTCGTATTTTATGGATATGGCCGTTTGATAATTGGATAGTAGTCCCTTCCAATATTTTGTCGCAAAAGTTACATTGTCCACATCTACATTCGTTATTACCCGTTTCTTGTTTAGTGCGCCTGTATGGTGCCCACCACCTTGCTGTGGTCATTTTCTAGGCATGTGTCCTCTCTGTTGTCCTCTACCGCCTGTCCTGGAACCCTGTGAATTGTAAGAATTGGCAGAAGAATCAGAGTCAGTGTTATTTTCTCGGTTATTGACATTTATTCTATTGATAGGTAACCCTCTATTTTTTCGTCCTCCTCGTTGCCCATTCCCAACCGGCCAGTTATAGGCGTATCTACCTGCAAATGCTAGTTTGTCACGAGACATTTTTTTGTCTTTCTTGATAAGTAGAGACCCACCAATCCAAATCTCAACCCATCACATAGGCTGGCCCTCAATGAACTAAGCCGCAATTCCGGCCTGGTGATCAAGCCCTCGAACAAGGGCGGAAATGTCGTTGTAATGAATGACCTAGATTACAGAAATATGTGCTGGGACATCCTAAAAAACCGCAACTGGTACAAACCAGTCTCTAATGAAATAGTTGCTAGATCAGGGCCGGCCCTATGATGGGACCGGGTGGTACCATGGGTACCAGGCGGCACTTTTAGGGGAGCGGCATTCTGCCAGCCCGTTCCGCCCGCTGCCTGTGAGGACACTCCCAGCGGAAGCAGTCAGCGAGTGAGAAGGGCAGGCGCCACTGCCTCTCAGGAGCCCGGCGCCGCTCTGTACATGTCATGTGCGACAGTGCGGGACGGGACAGATCGTATGGCGCGGCGGACATGAGGGTATGTGAAGGATTCGCCTTATCGCCTAGACTAAAGCCATAGCTCCTGGTCACATGTGGATGCAGGCAGGGCAGTCTGTGTCTGTGGATAATCATACCTGCCCTGCATGCTCCAGAGTCCTAACTCGCGCTGTGTGTCATTGTCTTCTGAGGTCTGTTTCTCATCTGCTCTGTCAGTCTCTCTCCTGCCCCTCTCTCTCTCTCTCGCCCCACTCTCTTGCCTCTCTCTCTTTCTCCTGCCCCTCTCTCTCTCCTGCCTCCTCTCTCTCCTGCCTCTCTCTCTCTCCTGCCCTTCCCTCTCTCCTGCCCCTCCCGCTCTCTCTCTCTCTCTATCCTGCCTCTCTCTCTCTCCTGCACCTCTCCTTCTCCTGCCCCTCTCTCTCTCCTGCCCCTCTCTCTCCTGCCCCTCTCTCTCTCCTGCCCCCCCTCTCTCTCTCCTGCCCCTCTCTCTCTCCTGCCCCTCTCTCTCTCCTGCCCCTCTCTCCCTCTCTCTCCTGCCCCCATCTCTCTCCTGCCCCCTCTCTCTCTCCTGCCCCTCTCTCTCTCCGGCCCCCATCTCTCTCCGGCCCCCATCTCTCTCTCCTGCCCATCTCTTTCTCCTGACCCTCTCTCTCTCTCTCTCTCTCTCCTGGCCCCCTCTCTCTCTCTCCTGCCCCTCTCTCTCTCTCTCCTGCCCCTCTCTCTCTCTCTCCTGCCCCTCTCTCTCTCTCCTGACCCTCTCTCTCTCTCTCTCCTGACCCTCTCTCTCTCTCTCCTGACCCTCTCTCTCTCTCTCTCCTGACCCTCTCTCTCTCTCTCCTGACCCTCTCTCTCTCCTGACCCTCTCTCTCTCTCTCCTGACCCTCTCTCTCTCTCTCCTGCCCCCTCTTTCTCTCCTGACCCCCCCCTCTCTCTCTCTCTCTCTCTTTTTTTTTTTGGTGGGCGTGATTTATTTGGCAGGGGGGTGGGGGGCAGCATTTCATTCTTGGTGCCAGGCAGCACAATGTCTTGGGCCGGCACTGTGCTAGATACAATCAACAATTCAACGACATGATACAACATGCCCTTTCCGATGGCTTGATCACCAGACCGATTTTTGAGGGGATCCAAGTTCCATTCCCCAAAATACCCACCGTTTATGCGCTTCCAAAAACGCACAAAAGCATGAGACATCCACCTGGATGCCCAATAATTTCAGGTATGGGTTCCAAAACGGAAAGGGCGAGCAAATTTGTGGACGAATATTTAAGACCTCACGTCACAGCCTTGCCTTCCTATATCCAGGACACCCCTGACCTCCTGAGGGCCCTGGACGGCCTATATGTGCCCCCCGAATGCATCCTGGCATCAATTGATGTTGAGGCATTGTACTCATCTATTCCCCACTCCAGGGGTCTAGAAGTAGTGGCCAACTTTCTGGCTGAAAGAGGTCCTAAACTGAACCAGCTCAACACATTTGTATTGGACATACTTGCCCACATTTTAAGTAAGAACGTTTTTTCTTTTGATGGGTCCCACTTCCTGCAGGTACAGGGCGTCGCCATGGGCACCTCGTGTGCACCTTCGTACGCAAACCTGTACCTGGGGGGGTGGGAACGGGATTTATTTTCTGTTGATAAGGCCAATGACTTACTTTCATTTGTGTTGGGCTGGTTCAGGTATATAGATGATATACTTTTATTATGGACAGGCAGCTCCGAAGATCTGCAATCCTTCATGCAGCTCTTGGGCCACAATGACTACAACTTAAAGTTCACGATGTGCTCGAGCAAGGTAGAAATTGCCTTTCTCGATATCTTAATCTATGTTAACGAGATGGGAATGATCAATACCTCTCTCTATCGTAAACCTACGGCTGGCAATACGATCCTACACGCCGACAGTGCCCACCCGTTACCCCTAGTTTGGAGTATTCCGTGTGTGCAATATCTGCGATTACGACGAAATTGCTCAGACTATAATAAATTTAAAGTAGAGGCGGACCAACTATACACTAGACTTTTCAATAGAGGCTATAGTAGGACGTGCCTTAAAAAGGACTTTAATAGAGCAACCGGCAAGCGATCCTCTCCAAAACATCAAAAAACCTATATCTAACACCACTAGGTTTATTACCACATACTCCGAGCAACATAAACAGATAAAAACAATTATGGACAAACACTGGCACCTCCTGACAGTTGACCACACTCTATCTAAGTATATAGGCCAGAGACCAGAAATTACCTATAGACGTGCCGCGTTGATACGTGATCGATTGGTTAAAAGCAAGTACTGTAGAGTCAATATAGAATCTCTAAATCATCCAGGCCTTTTTAGATGTGGACAATGTAACTTTTGAGACAAAATATTGGAAGGGACTACTATCCAATTACCAAACGGCCATATCCATAAAATACGACAACACATTAACTGTCAAACCAAAGGGGTCATTTATATTATCCTTTGCCAATGCAGCAGCTTTTATGTGGGGAAAACCATACGCCCCTTCTGGAAAAGAATTAAAGACCATATATACTACGCTTCTAGCGGTCTCCTCAACACCACAATGGGCCATCATATTGCATTTAAACATAAATATGAACCCTCCCCCTTTAACTTCTCTGCCCTGGAATGCATTCCAGAGGATTCCAGAGGAGGCAACTATGACCAAAAAGTGGTACAGTGCGAGACCAAATGGATATACCGCCTCAGGGCCAATCACTTTCCAGGCTTGAACGAAGCTGTGAGCTTTAACCACTTCAATACCCAGCCATATACAATTGACGGCCTGGGATGGGATTTACCATCCTAAGTGGCCGTCAATTGACGGCCTGGGTATTGCAGGCGAATATCTGGATGATGCCTGCAGCCAGAGGCATCATCCAGATATCCTCTTCTTCAGTCGGCGATTCTGCACAATGTAAGAACGATCATGGCGGCGGTTCCGCCGCTTGATCGTTCTTACAGGCCGCGGGAGGGGACATCCCCCCCTCCCGCCGCCATCCGGTGCTTCTCCGGGCTTACCTGTGCCTTCGGGGGCCCGGAGAACGAATCGTCGTCGGCGGCAGGAAGCATAGAGATGACTGGTGACCAGATGGGCACCAGTCATCTCTATGACCGTCGGAGTACCCGGGCGTGATCTGATGACGTCACGCCCGGGTCCCCGTATGTAAACAAAGCCGCAATTGCGGCTGTAAGTCACCATTCATGAGATCGGTGAATTTTTTTTCACCGATCTCATGGTTTCCAGCCTGGAGGTGAGATGTGAGGTCTTATTGACCCCACATCTCTCCATAAAGAGGACCTGTCACACACATTTCCTATTACAAGGGATGTTTACATTCCTTGTAATAGGCATAAAAGTGGAAAAAAAAAATGAATGAAAAAAAGTGTAAAAATAAATAAAAAATAAGTCAAAAAAAATAATAAAAGATAAAAAAAAAATTAAAACGCCCCTGTCCCCGATAGCTCGCGTGCAGAAGCGAACGCACACGCAAGTCCCGCCGACATATGTAAACGCCGTTTAAACCACACATGTGAGGTATCGCCGCGTGCGTTAGAGTGCCAGCAACGAATCTAGCACTAGATCTCCTCTGTAAATCTAAACTGTAACCTGTAAAAAATAAATAAAGCGTTGCCTATGGAGATTTTTAAATACCGAAGTTTGGCGCCATTCCATGAGTGTGCGCATAATTAAAGCGTGACATGTTGGGTCTCTATTTACTCGGTGTAACATAATCTTTCACATAATACAAAAAAATTGGGCTAACTTTACTGTTTTGTTATTTTTTTAATTCATAAAACATTTTTTTTTACAAAAAAAAGGCGTTTGAAAAATAATTGCGTAAATACCGTGCAAGATAAAACTTTGGAATGACCGCCATTTTATTCCCTAGGGTGTCTGCTAAAAAAAACATATATAATGTTTGGGGGTACTGTGTAATTTTCTAGCAAAAGAATGATGATTATTACATGTAGAAGAGAAGTGTCAGAATAGACCCGGTATGGAGGTGGTATAAAAGCCTGGTATTGAAGCGGTTAAACCCTTTCTAAATGCCTAACTTTTCTGAATCCATGACTTACAACCCAACTCATGAACTCCGCATTATTGTTGAATTTATGATTTAGAACTTGATCCATGAACCCCACGCTTTTTGCCCCAAGGTATACCATAGTGGTGGAAACCCTTGTCTTTTGACTGAAACTGAATGTCAACCAGAATAAACATGAGATTGAACCACAAGATATGTCTTTCATGATTGCTAATGAGAAAGATATAAAAACTTGTCCATCATGTGGACACATATTATACCCATTCTTTATTGATACTGTTTCACCTTTATGTTGGTACTATACTAATTAGGAAGTATTTTAAGTTTATCTTGTATGTAAATATTTTAGAGTATCATATGAAAGTTGCATGTTCTATGTTGTGCACGTGTGGCTAATACATCAGTGCACTACCTATTTGTATCTTATTTATCTATCTTCCCCTACTAACAGTGTTGATCACATATACCCCATCATTCATTGATCTTCTATCTGTTTCTATGAATAGTAATTGTTTGACCTTTTTGGCCGCTGGCGCGCGTTTTTTAGTTGCACCATATAACTAAGTTATGTTCTACAGTTGGATGTAGCATCAATATACATAGCAGGGATATTGGATGCTTTTCTTTGTATCCTTGATATGCCCTAGGAATGAATCGGAACCTCCATAGGCCGCGATGCGGTATCATGGGATTGTTAAGGCTCTGTCCCTATTTTCTGCTTGCTTTTGCTTTACTTTGTTTTGATTGGTGAGGATGACCCCTCTGATTGGTGGAGGGCGCGGCATACAGAATGCTGGTTCTTTCTATCTATGTGGACCGCAACGATATAGTTCTGATTTCTGCCGCTACTGCACCTACAAATCTAAGGGTGTACTAGGCACACGTGGTGCTGCATACAATTCGCCTCCACAATTTAGCACATCGGGCCCTTTGCGACCAATCCAGAGTAATAGGTGTGGCGATACCAAACCATCTGCCACGCCTACTTTTCACTTTTTTTTTTCCCAAACATCCTTGTTACTGTTTATGCGCCGCTGCTGATGCGGTGCATGGAGATGACATCATGTTGTTGTTGGCCATGCTCGGTTCACTAGGTCCTTTCTAGCCAATCCGAATCAGTGGGAGTGGCGGTATGAACACGCCCGCCACCCCCGCTCTCGTCTGTGTCTCCAAACACCGTTGCCATTGTTTATGCGCCGCTGTTGGTGCGGCGCATAGAGATGACACTACGCTACCTCGGTCTACCAGGCCTTTCCCAGTCAATCAAAATCAGTGGGAGTGGCAGTATGAAAACACTCGCCACACCCTCTGTCTCTCCTATGAACTGCCTCAATGTTTATGCGCCGCAGACGACGCGACGCACAGAGATAACAACATCACGTCTAGCGCGCGGCCCCTATATAAACAAAATAGATAGAGTACATGGCGTTCACAACACAGGTTGTGACCCTGGGGCATACACAGACGAGTCGTGCTGGCAGTAAGTACCTCCGTTATATTCTACCGTTACACTTAGTGAGCATCCATATAATGATTTATACTTTTCCTTTCTTCCCCTTAGTGTTTTGCTGCTGGTGCAGATCACATTGTTGATTGAGTCTTTTTTCAAACTATGTTTTGGATCTCCTCTTCTTGCCTGATCACTAGACTCTGGCCCCAGCCATAAACGCCACTATAGGATTATCCAGGTACACCTGACTGCTATCTGTTGATAAGATGGATATAACTATACAGGGCCATTTATATGGGCTGACAGTTTCTTTTATTCACAGAAATAGGAGCTTTGTTCTCAATTACTGCTACTTTGGTATTCTGGCCAAGCCCCTGGAATCTATCTTGACTCTTGACGACTTGATAAGAGTTATGTTTTCTGACACTCTGGAACCATCATTTTTGACGGTACTATGAGGACTACTGGTATGATACCTCTCCTATTGTATATTTCCTGGCTCCTCTCCTATTTAGAGGATCCACATACAACTCTGTTAATATCATTTTGGATTGAAAGATCAATTTCTCTTTATGTTAGATCCTCTTTCTTATGCCACACTAAGTGAATACATTCGTACCTGAACACAGTGGCAACTCATTGATGTCCGAAATCGTACGGATGAACACACTCATCGTGATACAATAGGTGATGTAGCCACACCATGCACTTACATATGTATACATGCAACTATCCCCTGTCTTATGATTTTAATAATTGTTCATTTTTGCATTATGTCTCTTCATGTTGTTTCTTCTTGGATACACAATTCCAACACTGTACTAATGTCATATATATTGTTTCAGATTATACAACAATATCTGTATTCTCTCAAAAAATCCTAAATTATTTCGTCCTGAGGAAGCGAAACGCGTAGGCGACTTCAATAGGATTTGTTTCAACATCTATGAATTTGTTATCAGTACATATATTTTTTTTATGCTATTTTTCCTACACTGTAAAATTGTATGTTATAGTTTTATATTAAAGTATATTTTTTTAAACGTACTTCCGCACTGCCTCAAAGTCCGCCATTCTTTTCACCTCGGTGATTAGGTACCTTTTCCCATTGATTCAATATACGGATGTGGCAAATGTGAGTGCTTTCCTTGTGTACCTTGCCCTACCTGCCTCTTTCCTTTTTCTCCTTTTTTTCTTAGCTCCCCTCCCTTCCCCCCTTCTTTTTCCTCTTCCCCATCTCCCCCTTGCCTTCCCCTCCCTCTTTTCTTCCCTTACCCAATCCCTTTTCCCATTTTTTTAGAGCTATAGGCTCTAATAGGCTTCAAAATAGATTAACTGTGAGCGCCATGCCTGGTGCTCACAGTTCACCCAGGTGTGTTACAGAAGCGAATATTAATTTGTTTTTCTAACACTGAACCACTTCTCCATCAATCAGGTGCTCGGATCTGTTACCCGTCACCTGATTGGCTGAAACAACAGGTGCCGCTATTGGATGCCTATCAGGAGGAGAGGACGGGAGGAGACTCATGGAGAACCCCGCTCATCGCCAGGTGGGGGGGTTAAAGTGGCAGTATTTGATGGGCACACTGATAGCCTTTGATGGGCACAGTGGCAGCATTTGATGGACACACTGGCAGCATTTGATGGGCACAGTGGCAGCATTTGATGGACACAGTGGCTGCATTTGATGGATTCAGTGGCTGCATTTAATGGCAAAGTGGCAGCGTTTGATGGAAAAGTGGCAGCATTTTATGGGCACAGTGGCTGAATTTGATGGGAACACTGGCAGCATTTAATGGCACAGTGGCTGCATTTGATGGGCACAGTGACAGCATTTGATGGGCACATTGGCAGAATTCGATGGCAGGGTGGCAGCATTTTATGAGCACAATGGCTGTATTTGATGGGCACAGTGGCAACATTTGATGGGCACACTGGCAGCATGTGATGGCACAGTGACAGCATTTGATGGGCACAGTGGCTGAGTTTGATGGGCACAGTGGCTGAGTTTGATGGGCACAGTGGCCGAGTTTGATGGCAAAGTGGCTGCGTTTGAGGGCATAGTGGCTGAGTTTAATGGCACAGTGGCCGCGTTTGTTGGGCACAGCGACTGCGTTTGATGGGCACAGCGACTGCACTTGATGGGCACAGTGGTTGCGTTTCATAGCACAGTGGCTGCGTTTGATGGGCACAGTGGCTGCATTTGATGGGCACAGTGGCAGCGCTTGATGGGCACAGTGTCAATGTTTGATGGCAAAGTGGTTGTGTTTGATTGACACAGTGGCTGCGTTTGATGGGCACAGTAGAGGCTGCAATTGATGTTTTTTTTCTGAATTGTTCAGTTTGTTGTTAGCACCCCCCCAAAAGTTTTGAGCACCAACCGCCACTGCTTTGCACACCTTTTGTTTTGATGCACCTGGAATGTATTAAGTGGATTTAAACTGAGAGTTAATTTGGGCTTGACACTCTAAACCCTCATAAATTACACCCATAATCACAGTTTTCAAACAGTTTGTTTCTAATAGGTTCACATTTAAATGTCATAGCCAGTAAAATATGAACATTTATTTTTACACTGCAGATGCCACAGATCAGAAGCACAATAGCTGTTAATATGGTAAGTGCCCTTTCTTTTGCATGTGTAGATTTTAATATATGAACAGCTAAGTCAAGAAAAGGAAGCAGAAGAGTCTAATCCAAAATATAGCAAAGATACACTGCCCTGAAAAACAAGAGACCTTGTAATTAAATGGATTATATTGTCAGGCTTGAAATGAGTAACCAAACTAATTCCCAGCTAAATCACTTTCCACTGAAATCAATTCAACTTAAGCAGACATGTTTTGGAAGTCTATTGTTTTCTTATGTCCATTAAGTAAAACGGTGCAGCTCAGTAGAGCAGTTCTGAAGTGTATCTAGCAATAGATCTTTTCTTTAATGCATCCGTAAGTGTTCGGTTACCAATATTAACTGGTGTCCTATGTCATTATGTCATGTTTTGGGACTTTATCATTTATGCTCGTAGATTCAGCATACCTAGTATGAATCTAAGCAATGTATTAAAATAAATCAAATAAAATACATACTACACCATTAAGAAGAATTACAAATGAAAAAATAGCTACTACCGCAAATGAGTTCACCCCTCACATTTTTGAAAATATTTTATTATATCTTTTCATATTGTGAAGAAATGGCACTTTGCTACAATGTAAAGTAGTGGGTGTGCAGCTTGTATAACAGTGTACATTTGCGGTCCCCTCAAAATAACGCAACAGAGAGCCATTAATGTCTAAGCCGTGGGCAAAAAAAAGTGAGTACACCCCTAAGTGAAATTGTCCAAATTGGGTCCAATTAGCCATTTTCCCCTTCCCAATGTCATGTGACTCGTTATTGTTACAAGGACTAAGGTGTAAATGGGGAGAATGTGTGTTAAATTTGATTTTATCGCTCTGACTCTCTCATACGGGTCACT
This sequence comes from Rana kukunoris, assembly GCA_029574335.1. Classification (NCBI taxonomy): domain Eukaryota; kingdom Metazoa; phylum Chordata; class Amphibia; order Anura; family Ranidae; genus Rana; species Rana kukunoris. Next base: position 408,544,210 of record CM056052.1, on the reverse strand, counting down.
GGAAGTTCAACATGGCACCTCATGGCAAAGAACTCTCTGAAGATCTGAAAACAGTTAATATTGCTCTCCATAAAGATGGCATAGGCTATAAGAAGATTGCCAAGACCCTGAAACTGAGCTGCAGCATGGTGGTCAAGACCATATAGCAGTTTAACAGGACAGGTTCCACTCAGAACAGGTCAACCAAAGAAGTTGAGTGCACATGCTCAGGTTGTCTTTGTGAAGTAGATATATGAGTGCTGCTACCATTGCTGCAGAGGTTGAAGGGGTGGGGGTCAGCCTGTCAGTGCTCAGACTATATGCTGCACACTGCATCAAATTGATCTTCATGGCTGTTATCCCAGAAAGAAGCTTCTTCTAAAGATGATGCACTAGAAAGCCCCGCAAACAGTTTGTTGAAGGAAAGCAGACTAAGAACATGGATTAATGTTCTGTGGTCTGATGAGACCAAGATAAAACTTCACAAGGTTCAGATGGTGTCAAACAGGTGTGGGGGCAACCAGGTGAGGAGTATAAAGACAAGTGTGTCTTGCCTACAGTCAAGCATGGTGGTGGGAGTGTCATGGTCTGGGGCTGCATGTGTGCTGCCGGGACTGGGGAGCTACAGTTTATTGAGGGAATCATGAATGCCAACATTTACTGTGACATACTGAAGCAAAGCATGATCCTCTCTCTTTGGAGACCGGGCCGCAGGGCAGTATTGCAACATGATAACGACCCCAAACACACCGTGTTAAAGAAGCTGAGGGTAAAGGTTATGGACTAGCCAAGCATGTCTCCAGACCTAAACTATATTGAGAAACTGTGGGGCATTCTCAAACTAAAGGTGGAGGAGTGCAAGGTCTCTAACATCCACCAGCTCTGTGATATCATCATGGAGGAGTGGAAGTGGAGTCCAGTGGCAACCTGTGAAGCTCTGGTGAACTCCATGCCCAAGAGGGTTAAGGCAGTGCTGGAAAATAATGGTGGCCACACAAAATATTGACACTTTGGGTCCAATTTAGACATTTTCACTTAAGGGTGTACTCACTTTTGTTGCCAGTGGTTTAGACCTTAATGTCTGTGTGTTGAGTTATTTTGAGGGGACAGCAAATTTACACTGTTATACAAGCTGTACACCAACTGCTTTACCTTGCAGCAAAGTCTAATTTCTTCAGTGTTGTCACATGTAAAGATATAAAATATTTACAAAAATGTGAGGGGTGTACTCACTTTTGTCAGATAGTGTGTGTGTGTGTGTATATATATATATATATACAGTTGCAATAAAACCCTTTTGGAATGATATGGATTTCTGCACAAATTGGTCATAAAATGTGATCTGATCTTCATCTAAGTCACAACAATAGACAATCACACTCTGCTTAACCACTTCAGACCCGCGCTATTGACAAAATACGTCAACAGCGCGGACCTGAGGCGCCAAGTAGGCGTCTTTGGATGTGATTTCTAGTCCATTACCCGCGGGCGCCACTGGGTGGCGCGCCGCGGTTAAACACTGTCCCGCCGTATCGCTGAAGAGCCGATGCATGTACCTGACGGCCGCGATGTCCGTCGGGTACATGCGATTGGCAGGAAAACGAGCAGATGACAGCAGGGACGTGGAGCTCTGTGTGTAAACACAGAGCTCCACGTGCTGTCAGAGGAGTGGAGACCGATCTGTGTCACTTGTACATAGGGACACAGCATCGGTCACGTCCCCCAGTCACCCCCCTCCTCCCACACAGTTAGAACACACATTTGACCCCTTTCTCAGCCCCTAGTTATAACCCCTTCCCTGCCAGTCACATTTATACAGTAATTAGTGCATTTTTATAGCACTGGTCGCTGTATAAATGTGAATGGTCCCAAATTTGTGTCAAAAGTGTCCGATATGTCCGCCGCAATATCGCAGCCGCAATAAAAATCACAGATCGCCACCATTACTAGCAAAAAAAATAATAATAAAAAAATCATAATTCTGTTTCCTATTTTGTAGGCGCTATAACTTTTGCGCAAACCAGTCGCTTATTGCGATTTTTTTTTTTTTACAAAAATACGTCGAAAAATACGTATTGGCCTTAACTGTGAAAAAAAAAAAAAAAAATTGGGATATTTATTATAGCAACAAGTAAAATATATATATATATATATTTTTTAAATTGTCGCTCTTTTTTTGTTTATAGTGCAAAAAATAAAAACCGCAGAGGTGATCAAATACCACCAAAATAAAGCTCTATTTGTGGGGAAAAAAGGACGTCAATTTTGTTTATGTGCCCAGTAAGCAAGTGGTTAAACTAATAACACAGAAACAATTAAATGTTACCATGTTTTTATTAAACACACTGGGCCAGATTCTCAGAGGCGTTACGACGGAGTATCTCAGATACCCCGTCGTATCGCCTTTTGTTTTGACTCGTATCTATGCGAGTGATGCTGAGCATCACTTTTGCATAGATACGCTTCTACATCCACTTGAGCCTCCTTTCCCCGTAGAAGCCCGTTTGGATGAAACGCCGCGTCGGGTGGAGCTAAGTATCGCAGACGTCACCACGTTCATGAGCTTGCCAGCTGGCTGATCTGATCGTTTGCACGCCTAGCTGGAAGCATCTGCACATTGCTTTTTGTATCTATGCCGAGAAACTTGGATATATGCAGGATGAAGGACTGTCTGTTTTTTAATCATGTCAGTGTCAACTGAATAAAACTGTCAGTTTCTTTTAAACTTGTTACACTATGGAGTCCCTTTTTTTCTTTATCTTCCACGATATCCTAAACAAGCTGAAAGCTTGAGCCACAATTTGGAGTGAGTTAACCCTTTGAAGTGGAAAATCCTTTCAGCTGTCCGAAGTATTTTTTGAGCTGTCAGCAGCGGAGGGATCTTCAGGACCCAGCTTGGGATAAGTGTTTCTGAATGCCTTACTGACCCCTGGAAGGGTCCAACATTGCGGTAAGCGGCCACCTATTACTAACCTACATAGGAACAGCTAAGCAAGATTATTGGAATTCTCTGCAAATACTACATTGGAAATTCCCTATGAACTGTGTTTTCAAAGGCTTTTTATGAAATAAGTTTTTCTACACCCATCAATTGGAATCTTATTTGGGACATTGCCCTTCTTTGTATTTGCACCTATATATTTCTATTTAATTTTTCTTCCATCATTATTAGGTTGCTGTGGAAGCACCAACACATATTTTTTTTATATATATGTTACATTGTTGCGCACTTTTGTCCTTTGTCTATATACGCTTCTACATCCGACAAGTGTAATACAATTACACTTTCGGATCGTAGATGTAATGACAACTCCGGCCACTAGGTGGCCTTTACGTTGTTTTTTCATTTGCATATGCAAATTAAGTAGTACGCCGATTCTCGATCGCTTTTACGCCGCCCCGTCGTCGCGTACGTCGTTTACGAACTCGTAAGGTTACCCCAGCTTCTATGTGGAGTAACCTTACGAGGTCCCGTCGGATGCCGTCATGTCCCGTCGGACGCCATGTTAAGTATGGCGTCGGGTCAGCGTCGGCTTTTTCCGTCGCTCACGTCGTTTTGACGTCGGTTTCAACGACGCTTTCCGACGTGAGCTGGAGCATGCGCACTGGGCTTTTTCCCCGACCGGCGCATGCGCAGTTCGTTCGACGCGGGGGCGCGCATAATTTAAATACAAGCCGCCCCATTTGAATTGCGCGGGTTTACGCTGCGCGATTTACGCGACGCAGGCGAAACCTACGGAGCAAGTGCTTAGAGAATAAAGCACTTGCTCCAGTACGCAGCGGCGGCGTAGTGTAACTGGCTTACGCTACGCCGCCGAAAATATTTGAGAATCTGGCCCACTATGTAAACATTCAGGGCCAGATTCTCAGAAGAGATACAACGGTGTTTCTGAGCCCTCCTATCTATGCGACTGATTCTTAGAATCAGTTACGCATAGATTTGGCATAGATCCGACTGGCGTAAGTCACTTACACTGTCGGATCTTAGATGCAATTCTACGCTGGCCACTAGGTGGCGTTTCCGTCGATTTCTGCATCGAATATGCAAATGAGCTAGATACGCGTATTCCCGAACGTATTTGCGCCCCGTCATCATATTTTACGTCGTTTGCGTAAGCGTAAGGTTACCCCTGCTATATGAGGGGTAACCTTGCGTAGGTTCGGGGTGCGCCATGTTAAGTATGGACGTCTGGACAGCGCCGTGTTTTTCGACGTTTACGTCGTTTGCGTAACTCGTTCTCGAATACGGCTTTGCGTAAGTGACGTTCACGTCGGTTTCATTGACTTTTTGCGACGTGATTTGGAGCATGCGCACTGGGCTACGTTTAAGGCCGGCACATGCGCAGTTCGTTCGGCGTGGGGGCGCGCTTAATTTAAATACAACATGCCCACCTCCTTCCTACTTTGAATTATGCGGGCTTACGCCGGCCCATTTACGATACGCCGCCGCAAATTATGGAGCAAGTGCTTTGAGAATACAGCACTTGTCCGTAAAAGCTGCGGAGGCATAGCATAAATGGGATACGCCACGCCAGAATAAAAATACGCAAATGTATGAGAATCTGGCCCTCACAGTGCAGGTGTAAAAAGTATGTGAACCCTTAAATTTGTTAACTGGTTGAACCTCCTTTGGCAGCAATAACTTCAACCAAATATTTCCTGTAGTTGCAGATCAGATGTGTACAACGGTCAGGAGTAATTCTTGACCGTTGATCTTTACAGAACTGTTTCAGTTCAGCAATATTCTTGGGATGTCTGGTGTGAATCGCTTTCTTAAGGTCATGCCACAGCATCTCGATCGGGGTGAGGTCAGGACTCTGACTGGGCCCCTCCAGAAGGCGTATTTTCTTCTGTCTAAGCCATTCTGTTGTTGATTTACTTCTATGTTTTGGATCGTTGACCTGTTGCAACACCCATCTTCTGTTGAGCTTCAGCTGGTGGACAGGTGGCCTTAAGTTCTCCTGCAAAATTATCTTGATAAACTATTGAATTATTTTTTCCTTCGATAATAGCAATCCGTCCAGACCCCGACACAGCAAAGCAGCCCCAAACCATGATGCCCCCACCACCATACTTCACAGTTGGGATGAGGTTTTTTTTTGTTCAATATATTTTTATTAAAGAAGAATAAGCAGTTGACAAACGAAAATCAAGGAGGTCAGCATGACCACACATTGCACGTCATAGAATACTTAGACAAAAACAGTTATAATTATAATTCCAGTAATTCTAGTAATTCTACCGCTCAGAAGACGTATAAACAGGCTATTAGCAGTATCGGGTCCGAGAACCTCAAGAGCCCATGACTCGCAACTCGGCAAAGAACTGAGCGGAGTGGGTGGCTGATCCTTAAAGCACGCCTCACAATTATATGAAAACAAACACGCTCATGAGGGGCGTTAGTACTCATAATAAAGAAAGAAAAAAAAAAAAAAAAAGGTAAGTAAAATAAAATAAAATAAAATAAAAGATTAGTGAAAAGTACTAGAGGAGAGGGGGAGAGAGAGAGAAGCAGGAAATAAGAGAGGGAGGGTGAGGGGGGGGGAGACCTTCCGCCTCCGTCTGCCAACCAGTATCGGAGAAACAAAATAAATCAGCATACAGACCCACAAGTTACTTATCTATATGGCATATCAAATGAGCTGCAATATATGTTGTCTGATGTGAGACGTGAAACCCCAGGTGAAAAAACACTCTCTTTACCCCTTGCGAGACATCAGATCAGCATACTCTGAGGTGTATTTAAACGCAAACCAACCGGACCATATTTTCAGGAACAAGTCTGACTTGTTCCTCATTGAGTAGGTGAGATCCTCCATATGGTAGATTCTATCCACTTCCACCAGCCATAGGCGCAGCGTGGGCACTGCAGTCTGTTTCCAAAAGCGTAGGATTAGAGACTTTGCCGCATTCAATAAATGAGGCGTCATAGAATTTTTATATGCGCCAGGATGTTCCGGCGTGCAGTGCAATAAGATTACCCAGGGATCCCCAACAGTTTCGTAACCTTGGATCACCTCCATCCATTGCAGGACCGCTGACCAAAACGGGCGGATGCATGTGCATTGCCACCAGATATGGGCGTGAGTCGCATTGTCCCCGCAACCGCGCCAACAGAGCGGGGAGGTCTCGGGGAAAAGTGCGTGTAGGGCCACTGGAGTGTAGTGCCACCTTGTGAGTAGTTTGTAATTAACCTCAGCAATTTTAGATGAGATGGAGGATGTATGTGCTAAAAATAAGATGGAATCTCTCTGGGAAGGCGACAGGTCCTTCTGCAATTCTCTTTCCCAGTGAATTAAGAATTTTGGGGTACTCCTCGTGGACATAGTATACAGCGCTTTATAGAAAAATGAGAGAGGCCTCTCCTCCTGTTGGTCCTCAACAAAGGCACATTCTATCGCATTCAGGTCATCTAGGCCCCTCAGGGGTCTCGGTAGAGAACTAACAAAAGCCGCTAGTTGACGATACTTCCAATGCAACAGTGGAGTGATGAGGGATGGGTTCACTAGATCTGGTAAGGGGATGATACCCGAGGGAGATATTACATGATGAAGCAATTTGGCCGAACCCAGAGACCAAGGGCGTTGTGAGGGCCACGCATTTCCAGGTGGGAAATAGTCGTGCCCCGTTATCGGCATCAAGGGAGAGTTGTGCAGCCATCCGTAGGTTTTGCCTAACCTATCCCAAATCATCAAAGTGGATTGTGTCAAGGGTGACGTTGTGCTAGACAGAGATCTAAATTTACGTGGAATCCAGATTTGAGTATATGGATCCATCCCGCACAAGTCCGCCTCAAGGGACACCCACAGCTTAGATTTAACGTGGTATCTCCAATCAGAAATCCTAGTGAGGACCGCAGCTAGGAAGTATCGTTTAACATCAGGCATTGCCAGTCCCCCCTCCTTCTTAGGCCTAATCAATAAAGATCTTGCAACCCTGGGCCGTCTCTTGTTCCAGACAAATCTACCGAACAGTGAACTCAATAGTGTAAAATAACCCACAGGTATTCTGTAAGGGATCATTTGGAACAAAAACAGTAATCTGGGTAAAACATTCATTTTAAGAATGCTTACCCTACCCAACCATGAGTGAGCAAGCTGCGACCATCTCTGTAAATCAGACCTAATCTCATTTAACAAAGGGATAAAGTTAGTGCGGAATAATGAGGCCGGATTAGGCGTGAGGAAAATACCTAGATATTTCATAGCTTTGGATTGCCAACTAAAGGGAAAAGACGTTTTCAGACCAGGCACAGCCCGCGGGGGGACCGTTATATTCAAAATTTCGGATTTACTCAGATTTATTTTAAAATTGGAAACTGCTCCAGAAGCTTCAAATGCGGCCATAAGAACCGGAAGCGTCAGCGTCGGGCGCTGCACATAAAACAAAATATCGTCCGCATATGCGGCATATTAATGTTCGTATTTACCAATCGTAATCCCGTGAATATCCGGGCTGTGCCTAATCGAGGACAGAAAGGGTTCGAGGGAAAGGGCGAATAAAATGGGTGAAAGGGGGCAGCCCTGTCTCGTACCGTTGTGGAGAGTAAAAGAATCGCTCAACACACCATTGACCCGTAATTGGGCCGTGGGGGAGTCATAAAGAGCCGAGATACGGGACCTAAGGGAGGGGCCGATGCCCAAGTGGGCGAGTGTAGCCATAAGAAACTCCCAGTCCACCCTATCAAACGCTTTTTCAGCATCAGTTGACAGCAAAAGGGTGGGCTGGGAGGATCTCCTAACATGTGCAATTAGGGACAGTGTGCGGAGGGAATTATCCCGTGCCTCCCTGCCGGGGATAAAACCGGTCTGGTCTCTGGACACCCATTTCGGGACAAGAGGAAGGAGTCTGTTCGCTAAAACCTTAGAATATAACTTGGCGTCTAGATTCAAAAGAGAAATGGGATGGTAACTCCCACAGCAACATGGATCCTTCCCCGGTTTGAGGAGGACCACAATGTGTGCGTGGAGCGTTTCCGGGCGAAGGGAGCTATCCTCAGGAACCGTGTTGGCGTATCTTGTTAGTCTAGGGAGCAGGAGGTCAGAAAATGCTCTATAATAGGCGACCGTGAAGCCATCGGGGCCAGGTGCCTTTCCATTGGCCATGGCTTTCAGTGCAACCCGTAGTACAGACGTGGTGAACTCCCCCTCCAGAGCCTCTAAGGCGTCTGCAGGAAGCGATGGTAGATTGGCCTGTTGCAAATAAGTCTGAATAAGTTGCGCTCTAGCTTCCTTATCTACCCCCGAGTGTTGAACATGATATAAAGCTTGGTAGAACGATCTAAACTCCTTGGCTATGGCAGATGTCTCATAGACCAAAGCATCCGGAGAGGATTTGATTTTAGCGACGAAGGTGGCCGATTTTCTCTGTTGCAGTGAGCGAGCCAACAGCCGACCAGGCTTGTTGCCCCATTCATGCCAACTTTGAGCTACAGTTCGAGACCGATGTTTCTGCTCCAGGTGAAAGAGTTCCTTCAGTTCCTCTCTTTTCTGGGTCAAGGTTTGAAGAATCGAGGGCTGAAGGCCAACCTTATGCTGGCGTTCCAAGGCCTCAATGTCTTTCAGCAGTTTTAGTTGCAATCGGGTGCGTTCTTTTTTTTTCCGGGAGCCCAACTCAATAAACTGGCCCCTGACAAAAGCCTTATGAGCTTCCCAGAGCATACCAGGTGAGATCTCAGGGGTAGCATTCTCGTCAAAATACTGAGTCAAAGCGTCTGTAATCATCTTTTTGTCTATATCCTCGACTAGTAAGTTATCGTTAAGTTTCCAGTTGACTTGACGGACAGGCACTGAAGGGACCTGCAGGGAGAGTGTAATTGGGGCATGGTCCGATAAGGGAGAGGTCGCAATTGCCGCACCCTTAACCATGGAAAGATGATGATGGCTTATCAGGAAATAATCGATCCTAGAATAAGAAGAGTGGACCTGCGAAAAGTGAGTGTAATCTTTTACCCGTGGGTGTGCAATCCTCCAAATGTCCATCAATTGGGACTCGTGTAAGCGTCTGCGAATGTACGCCAGCCGCCTCCACGGAATGCTGGACCCCCCCCCCGACGTATCGATGGACGGGTCCAGCGGGACATTAAAATCTCCTGCGAGAAGAACACACCCATGCGCAAAGTCCATCAACCTCCTAAGGGTGCATGATATAAAAGTAGCCTGATCCCGGTTAGGCGCATATAGGGTCGCTATCGTACAGGGCATAGTGCCCAGGGTGCCCCTAAGGAACAAGAAATGGCCCAAAGGGATCGCTAAGCATCTCTTCTAACACAAATGTGGTGTCCCTGCGAAATCCTATAGCCACTCCCTTAGCCTTGTGCACATCAGACAGGCCATAGTACCATACAGGATATTGTGGGGAGAAGAGTTTCACTGATGTTGTGTGTGTAAGATGGGTCTCCTGAAGGAGAACAATGTCCCCCCTCAGTCGAGCCAATTCTCTATATAACTGATGCCTCTTACCTGGGGCGTGCAAGCCTCGCACGTTAAAAGAGACCAGATTCACCGTAGCCATGGGGGTCCAGAGGAGGGAGTCCAGGTGGCAGACCAGAGGCGGAATGGGGCACAGAGGGCAGGTAGAGCAAGGAAACAGAGACAGAAGGCAGCAGAGAAAAGAGGTGAGAGAAGGGGAAAAAAAAACAAAAACATAGGATTAATACAAAGAAAAAAAACAGCAGAAACCATCACAATACCCCTTGCAGGGTCAAAACAAGTACTTGCACGCAGATACCTGCAGTGCTGGGAAGGGGCACACGTGTGAGCCCACGCCCCCACACAAACCACCTCCGGAGAGGCGGCAGCGTAGAGACGCAAGTCCCCACAGCGCCCCAGAGGGGGGGGGGCAGCATCTCGCAGGCATCAGGCAGCGGGTGTCGTGGGAAGACCGAGACCACTGCCTCTCCGCCGCGGCGCCGACACAGTGCGCATATCTTAAAACAGCAGAAAAAATAAATAAAAAATATAAAAAATAAAATGAAAAACAATAAAATTAGAACAGAACTGTCAAACTAACATGTGCTTCGTAAAGAGGACAAGGCAGAGAAACCCTGTGACTAAGACACTAAGAAAGCACAGTAGAACAAAGCAGCTGGCATCAAAACAGTAACTATGGGAGATCATACGTGGCAGTTCCTATCTCCATGGCGCGCCATTTTAGGCCCAGAGTCACACATAGGGCACACAGGATAACCTAAGCGGCCTCATATTGCAGTGGAAACACAGAGTACGGGAGTAGAGCAGACCCCACGGGACCCCCGCTAACACAAAAACAACAGCCAGTGATGACACACTAGACCCCCGCAACGAATCAGTCCATCGGGGGAGAGGATCCAGGGGAGGCAGTGCGCTGCTTGCGGCCTACTTTCTGCCAATGATGATCTGATGGGCCTGGAAGGTCGGGAACAGCGTCTTGCCACTCGGGGAGGTCCGGGGGAGGGATTTTAAAGACAGCACAGAACTTGTCCAGGTCCTCGGGAAAGCGCAGAACAGCAGACTTGCCATCTTTGTTGGCGATTAGGGCAGCAGGGAAGCCCCATCTGTACGGAATGGACATCTCCCGTAGCTTAGTCGTCAGCGGTCGCAGGGCCCTGCGACGATCCAGAGTCTCCTTAGCAAGGTCAGGGAAAAGGGAAAGAGACGCCCCATCAAAATCTATAGTGCGCTGATCTCGGGCCTTGTGCATGATACGCTCCTTTTCTTCATAGTAGTGCACACGGCAAATAACGTCTCTCGGTGTATCAGAAGGCAGAGCTCGGGGGCGCAAGGCCCTGTGGACCCGATCAATCTTAAGCGGGTTATCCGCCGCCAGTCCCAAGAGGCCATTAAACACCCCACGAACGGAGGGCAGGAGGTCGTCATCTCCAGTCGCTTCTGGGAGGCCCCTTATGCGAATATTGTTCCTCCGGTTACGATTCTCCTGGTCCTCGATCTTATATAGGGCCATCCTGTGGGCAAACGTAAGTTTACGGGTGGTGGCTTGCAGGTTCCTGATGGCGACCGCGTGGCGATCCAATCGCAGTTCAGTCTCCTCCACACGGCCCAACACCTGGGAGAGGTCAGCCCGCACCGCTGATAACTCCTTCTTTATGGATCTCTCCAGACCCTGGAACAGGGAGGTCAGCTCCGCTTTGGTGGGTAAGTCATCCACACGTAACTCCGATCGGCGAGATGGGCTACTCGCTCCGGCTGAACAGACCGACGAGGCCGGTGAGTGCCGTCTCTCCGTCCTGCGACGGGAGGCAGAGCCAGCGCCAACACCAACGCCGTGGGGAGAGCGGCCTAGGCCATCCAGATCCTCATTTTCCTCCGGTTCCGCGGCCAGATAGCGTTTAATGGAGCCCGAGTGCGCTCCCGCCTTGGGAAGAGACTTCCCTGTTTTCTTCCTCATGGACATCAAGGGGAATTTCTGCTGGAGCAATGAATTACAAGCTAATAGCTATGTCAGCGCCGGAGCTCGAGGCAAACACGTCCTCACAGCAGCATGTCTAGACCACGCCCCGGGATGAGGTTTTGATGTTGGCGTGCTGTGCCTCTTTTTCTCCACATATAGTGTTGTGTGTTTCTTCCAAACAACTCAACTTTGGTTTCATCTGTCCACACAATATTTTGCCAGTAGTGCTGTGGAACATCCAGGTGCTCTTGTGCAAACTGTAAACGTGCAGCAATGTTTTTATTTTGGACAGCAGTGGCTTCCTCTGTGGTATCCCCCCATGAAATCCATTCTTGTTTAGTGTTTTACGTATCGTAGATTCACTAACAGGGATGTTAGCATATGCCAGAGACTTTTGTAAGTCTTTAGCTGACACTCTAGTATTCTTCTTCACCTCATTGAGCAGTCTGCGCTGTGCTCTTGCAGTCAGCTTTACATGACGGCTACTCCTAGGGAGAGTAGCAGCAGTGCTGAACTTTCTCCATTTATAGACAATTTGTCTTACCATGGACTGATAAACAGCAAGGTTTTTGGAGATACTTTTATAACCCTTTCCAGCTTTATGCAAGTCAACAATTCTTAATAGTAGGTCTTCTGAGAGCTCTTTTGTGCGAGGCATCATTCACATCAGGCAATGCTTCTTGTTAAAAGCAAACCCAGAACTGGTATGTGTCTTTTATAGGGCAGAGCAGCTGTAACCAACACCTCCCATCTCATTGATTGGAGTGAGGTGTCAGCCAACAGAAGTCCAATTAGCTCTTGTAGATGTCATTAGTCTAGGGGTTTATATACTATTTCCACCTGCACCTGCATATATATATATATATATATATATATATATATCAAAGAAAAGAGGAAATGTTTATGAGTTATTTTATTTTATCATCAATACAAAAATCCTAAAAATATAATATTAATATATATATATATATATATATATATATATATATATATATATATATATATATATATATATATATATAATTTGTCATTCCCAATAAAACATTATTTTACCCTTGATTCACTGCCACTTATGTCCAAAAATAAATCTGCACATTCCAACCCAGCATCTATGGAAACCAGCTCACTGTTATTCCTATTCTGGGAATGTCAGCCGTTAAAGATGTCCACAGATGAAAAATACATAGAGTTATGCCACATACACAAGACTGGTTTTCCCGTCGGATAAAAAAACAATGGTTTTCCCAACGGAATTCTGGCCAGGCTTGTCTTGTGTACTCACGGTCAGACCAAATTCCGCCCGTCCAAAGTGCAGTGACGTACAACACTATGAAGAGGAAGATCAGTTCCATCAGCACCACCCTTTGGGCTTCTTTTGCTGATCCTCATGTTAGTAAAAGTATGGTGAGAGACGATTCGTGCTTTTCAATCCGTTACAGTCTGACAAATGTGCTATCTCCATTACGAACGCTAATTTTACCAGAACGAGCGCTTCCGTCTCATACTTGATTTCAAGCATACGTGTTTGTTTCCCGTCGGAAAAGCATACAGATGAACGGTTTTCCCGCTATGATTTTTTTCCTGATGGGAAAAAAAAGGTCCTGCTCTTTTTTTTTCCGGTCGGAATTCCTGGCCAAAAGCTCTCATTGTAGTTTTTCAGATGGGAAAACCATTTGTGTGTAGAAGGCATAAGTGTCAGGCTAGGAGAAGATAACAGTTCAGGTGTGCTGATCAGCTGGGACTTGTAGTTCACCACTGCAGATGAAGGTGGATGTTAGCTGGTTAGCTATGTTCCCTGTATAGTGTTCTAACTGTAGGTGGAGAGGGGTGACTGGGGGAGGTGACCGATCTGTGTCCCTATGTACAAGGGACACAGATCGGTCTCCTCTCCAGAGACAGGACGCTGTCTCTGTGTGAGCCGGCAATAAGAGATGATCTCAAATGTTTACATTTGAGATCATCTCTCATTGGCCGCACAGATCGCGCTGTAAATAGCCGCTGTGATTGGCTATTTACCGCGATCTGTGATTGGCCACATCCAAGGGACACGGCCAGCACAGAAGGTCCCTGCTGCGCGCTCGGGAGCGCGCGTGGGGAACGAGGAAAGAGGCGGACGTCAAAAGACGGCATCCCAGAGATTCAGAGCCACCCTGCGGCCGTACATAGTCGTACAGCCGTCGGGAAGTGGTTAACCACTTGACCCCCGGACCACATTGCTGCCCAATGACCAGAGCACTTTTTGTGATTGTGATTCGCTTTAACTGACAATTGCGCAGTCGTGCGACGTGGCTCCCAAACAAAATTGGCGTCCTTCTTTCCCACAAATAGAGCTTTCTTTTGGTGGTATTTGATCATCTCTGCGGTTTCTATTTTAAAAAAAAATAGAGCGACAATTTTGAAAAAAATGCAATATTTTTTACATTTTGCTATAATAAATATCCCCAAAAAATATATAATTTTTTTTCCCTCAGTTTAGGCCGATACGTATTCTTCTACATATTTTTCGTTAAAAAAAAATCGCAATTAGCGTTTATTGATTGGTTTGCGCAAAAGTTATAGCGTTTACAAAATAGGGGGTAGTTTTATGGCATTTTTATTAATATTTTTTTTTTTTACTAGTAATGGTGGTGATCAACGTATTTTTCAGTACTGCGACATTATGTCGGACACTTCGGACACTTTTGACACATTTTTGAGACCATTGGCATTTTTTTAGCGATCAATGCTATAAAAATGCATTGGATTACTATAAAAATGCCATTGGCAGTGAAGGGGTTAACAAAAGGGGCAGGGAAGGGGTTAAGTGTGTTCCTGGGTGTGTTCTAACTGTATGGGGGGTGGCCTCACTAGGGGAAATCACTGATCTTCTGTTCATACAGCGTTTCCCCCGCTGACAGTACCGGGAGCTGTGTGTTAACACACATAGCTCCCGGTCCTCGTTCTGTACCGAGTGATCGTGTGTGCCCCCTAGTGGCACATGCCCCCTAGTGGCCGCAAAGTAGCCGACGTAGAGCTACGGGCTCTCGCCCAGGTGAGCCGCATTCCCACAGTAATATGACGGCGGGCGGTCGGCATCTAGTTAAATAACATTTTATATTAACTAAAATGTAATCCTAAAACAAGCTACATACAGTATATGAAGTTGTCTTAACACAAAAATGCATGGCACTGTCAACAGCCATAAATCTTTGAGGTGTGCATGACAATCTAAAGTTGTATAAGGTAGTACTGATAATAGGCTGTCATTCAAAGCCCTACAATGTAATATGAAGAGATTATATCCTAATAACCCCAAGACTGTCTGACTACAAAACTCTGTTAACAGGCACCTTGTGTGATTCAAGATTATCTTCTTTGCCTCTTATCACTATGTTGCAGAATTTTCTATACTTCACTCTGGAATTAAACATTTTCTGTTATCCATGTGATACAGAACACACTATTTCGACAACTCCTGTGTTTCAGGATATGTCACTAATGTTTGTGTTTGTACATATGCGGTTTTACTGAAGTAGGTCTTTTTCCCTGGGGCTGGATATGTAAATAACTGTATTTGTGCTAGGAGCGTGCTACACAGCATGCTCTCAGTACAAAGACCAAGCAAGCTGTCACTGAAAGCTCTGGGTCTCATACTAAAGATCAAGAGCCAACTTTTTATGCCTGTAGGGAGATATTCCTCCACTGGAAGAGTACTGCGCCTCCCACAGAGTCCTCATGGCGCTCAGTATTGAACTCGGTGCTGCCACTGTACAAAATCACCTTTGCTAATTGAAACTGTCCTACTAAATTTGATAAGATATGGTCGGGGTGGATAGATGCCTTGGGCACAGAGTTTGCAGGTGACAATGATGACAGTGGCCCTCTGTTATGATTTCCTGGAAGCTATACGCTGTATGTTCAAGGTGTGTTTGACTGCTTGGATGAGGTCCCTCCCCCTTCTCCCCCCCTTCTCCTCCCCCCCTGTTCTACACTCCTCCTGCTTCCCTCCTCCCCCCGAACCTCCTTTAAGTAACCTTGCTATGATTTCTTGTTCCCAAATTGGTATCTCATTGTATTGGTGTATGCTAGCCTTTTAACGCCTCTTTCCTGTTCATACCAGCAACACATCTAACTGGTGAGTTTCTGTGTAATGCTTTCTCTGTGACTAACTGTGTTTATGCATGCATGGTAAATATTTGAATAAACATTTTTCTTGTGAAAAAAAAAAAAGATCAAAAGCCAAGAGGACCAGCTATAGATCGCATGATGGCTGTGATAACCTGTAATTGGCTGTTGCAGTGGTCAGTAACTACTGTATAAAACCTGCCCCAGTGCCCTTTCTTCTCTTGAATGGAAAAAATACATCCTATGTCTAGAAAAAAATAAAATAAAGATAAAATAGCTAGATCAGGGTTTGATGTAAGCCAGGATCAGAACTAGTGTCAAGGTTAGAGTCAACGATCATTGTCATGGTCAAATGTCTGAGTCAAAAGTCACAGTCCATGTGTTTTAGGCCTCGTACACACGAGGCAATCTATCTGTTCAAATCGGTCGGACCGACCGATTTGAACAGATCTGTCTGCTTGGATTTTGGTTTGCTCGCGTGTACACACGAGCAAACCAAAATCCCCGCCAGCAGACAGCGCGCTGACGTGTCGGTGACGTGGCTGTGACGTTGACGCCGTCACGTCACCGCACCAGAAAGTAAAACACTTCCGCGCATGCGTCAAAATCATTTGGCGCGTGTGCGAGAAGACATGTCTGCTGGTTAGCATACTAACCAGCAGACATGTCGGGCGGATGGGTTCCCAGCCGACAGATTTCAAAGCATGCTTTGAAATCTGTCGGGTGGCCAAATCCATCTGTTTGCCCGTACACACGATCGAATCTGTCTGCTGAAACGGTCTAGCAGACCGTTTCCAGCAGACAGATTTACTCGTGTGTACGAGGCCTAAGATAGAATAAAGTACAAGCAACATATTTGTTTTTGCATACATATACAGTGCCTTGAGAAAGTATTCATACTAACTGAAAATTTCCAAATTTTGTCACGTTACAACCAAAAAGGTAAATGTATTTTATTGGGATTTTATGTGATAAACCAACACAAAGTGGCACATATTTGTGAAGTGGAAGGACAATTATAAATGGTTTTCAAATTTGTATACAAATAAATATCTTAAAAGTAGGACGTGCATTTGTATTTAGCCCCGATTTACTCCTAACTTAAATCTAGTGGAACCAATTGCCTTCAGAAGTCACCTAATTAGTAAAGTCCACCTGTTTGTAATTGAATTTTAGTATAATTACAGCTGTTCTGTGAAGCCCTCAGAGGTTTGTTAGAGAACCTTAGTAAAGAAACAGAATCATGAAGGCCAAGGAACACACCAGACAGGTCAGGGATAAAGTTGTGGAGAAGTTTAAAGTAGGGTTGGATTATAAAAAAAATCCCAAGCTTTGAACATTTAATGGAGCACTGTTCAATCCAACATCTGAAAATGGAAAGAGTATAGCACAGCTGCAATCCTACCAAAACATAGCTGTCCACCTAAACTGATGGGCCAGGCAAGGACAGCATTAATTAGAGCAGCAGCCAAGATGCCGCTGGCAATTCTGAAGGAGATGCAGAGATCCACAGCTCAGGTGGGAGAATCTGGCCACAGGACCACTATTAGTCGTGTACTCCACAAATCTGGCCATTATAGAAGAGTGGCAAGAAGAAAGCCATTGTTGAAAGAAAGCCATAAGGAGTCCTGTTTGCAGTTTGTGAGAAGCCATGTGGGGGACACAGCAAACATGTGGAAGAAGGTGCTCTGGTCAGATGAGATCAAAATTTTACTTTTTGGCTTACAAAGCAAAACGCTATGTGTGGCGGAAAACTAGCACTGCACATCATCCTGAATACACTATCGCCGCCGTGAAACGTGGTGGCAGCATCATGTTGTGGGGATGTTTTTCCTCACCAGGGACATGGAAGCTGGTCAGAGTTGATGTGAAGATGGATGGAGCCAAAAACAAGGCAATCCTAGAAGAAAACCTGTTAGGCCGCGTACACACGATCGGTCCAAACCGATGAAAATGGACATAAGTCCAGTTTCATGGGTCCAAACTGACTGTGTGTACGGCCCATCGGTCCGTCGGACCAAAGTTTTAAAACTTGCTTTAAAATTGGACTGATGGACGCCTGACCATCGGTCCAAACCGATGGTTAGTATGCAAAAGCATCGGTCCAAAAACCCGCGCATGCTCAGAATCAAGTCGACGCATGCTTGGAAGCATTGAACTTAATTTTCTTAGCACGCCGTTGTGTTTTATGTCACTGCGTTCTGACACGATCGGTTTTTGGACTGATGGTGTGTACGCACATCAGACCATCAGTCTGTGAATCAATGAAAACGATCCGTCAGACCATTCTCATCGGGTTGGACCGATCGTGTGTACATGGCCTTAGAGTCTGAGAAACACTTGAGACTGGTGTGGAGGTTCACCTTCCAGCAGGACAATGACCCTAAACATACAACCATAGTTACAATGGAATGGTTTAGATCAAAGCATTGGCATGTGTTAGAATGACCCAGGCAAAGTCCAGACCTTTAAAATTGCTGTTAAGACACTCTCCATCCAATGTTTCCAATCTGACAAAGCTTGAGCTATTTTGCAAAGAAGAATGCGCAAACATGTCACTGTCTAGATGTGAAAAGCTGGAAGAGACAACCGCAAAAATACATGCAGCTGTAATTGCAGCGAAACGTGGTTCTACAAAGTATTCACTCAGGGGGGTTGAATACAAATGCATGCCACACTTTTCAGATATTTATTTGTAAAAAAAACTTCTCCACTTCACAATTATGTGCCACTTTGTGTTGGTCTATCACATAAAATCTCAATAAAATACATTTACGTTTTCGGTTCTAACAGGACAAAATGTGGACTGTATGTGTTATTCCCGTGATCATCAGGAATATGTTAATTTGTTTTAGGTTGTCTTTTAGTGGTGGGTTATAGTAAGAACATATACAGCCACATTTTTGATGTTTCTTTGATAATAATAAAAAAAAAAATTCAGCAACTGAATGCCTAAAGGTCCTAAAAAACAAGAAATAAAATACCTCGATAAACAAAGTAGTTGTCATTATTTGTACAGTTTTACTAATATGTGCCAAAATTGCAAAACTTGTTTTAGGCACTATGATTTGTTTTTACCTTCCATCATGAAGGGTTTAAGATGTGGCTATCATCATATAAATTCAAAACAGGTTCCCTTACCCATACTGTACATAAAATAAAAATGTCTCGTTTGTGCCCTAAAAGGGTCCTCCTACTTTGACTCAAGGTCAGCACATCCTTGTACCCCTTATAATTAATACAGCATGTAAAAAAAAAAAAAGATCTAAAATGCTGTAGGGCACATTGAACAAAACTGGGCTATGATGTAAAGAAACACAGCTTTCAACAACATTCTCATACAAAACATAAAAAATATACTCAGAACAATGTATTTTGTTCCTACTGAAATGTTTTAAACCAGCAAGCCTCTGTGATTTGTAATTTTCTGCACTCCAATGGGAATGAAGGCAGGTAAAATATGTTATTAATAGATATGTAGCTTTCAGACTTCTGAATTACCACCCAACAAGTCAACCAATCAGTCAGTGGAACATTGGAAATTGTGCCCTAGCGGAAAAACTACGGATATTTACTGTACAGGGCAAACATAAATGCTTGTCACCATCATTAACTTTAAAGGTCCACTAAGCATAAATTACAAGATAGCTTAGGAAATATAGCTTGAAATCATAAGATTTTAACGCTAAGGTGGTATAGTGCTGAGAAATATTTTACAACAGACATAGTAGTAATCTTGCAGGAATATTGACAAATATTATTACATTTCGTATGTCACAAGATACTAGCACAATTGTTTATCAAACACATATTTTCAGTTAAAGTATATGAAAGTAAATTTTACTGCACATAAATGCAATATAGTGCCTATTTTTATTAAAAGATAATATTTTAGGTTGCTCTCAGTAAATAGGTACACAACATGTCAAGTCTTAAAATTATGTGTGCCCATTAAACGCCCTTAGGCTTTTTTGTCAAAGAATAGGTGCAGGAATTCTCCCCCTTCCCACCTACCAGTGGGGAGAAAAACAATGTAGCGTACTGTGTGTGATGTGTCCAAAGATGGGTGTGGCCAAATTGCACAGTGGGAGGGTTGGAAGGGGAATTGTTAAAAAATGGTCTAACATAAAATATAGAGTGTGCAATATTTAGGAGTATGCTACGCACAGGGTAGTAGGGTTCAGAATTGTGTAACAAACTGAGTGGTAGGGTTTAGGAGTGCCACAGAGAGTGGCAAAGTTCAGTAATGCATAACGCACAAGAGTGGCAAGGTTCAGGAGGGCATCATGTGTAGAGTCCAGGGTTCAGGAATGCATTATGCACAGGGTGCAGGGTTCAGGAGTGCATTATGAATGGAGTTCAGGGTTCAGGAGCGCATCATAACCAGGGTGCAGGTTTCAGGATTGCATTACACACAGGGTGCAGGGTTCAGGACTGTATTACACATAAGGTAAAGGATTCTGGAGTGTATTTCAGGAGTGCAGAGTTAAAAAGTGTGCTATGCAAAGAGTTCAGAAAGGACAGGTTTCAAGAGTGAAATATTCAGAAGGTTAATTTCTCACAGGTTAGTATACAACCTAAAATTACTTCCCCAGAATTCTCCCCATCTCCCCCCAAGTACAGCTATGTCCTTCCACCCTTAAATCCCTCACCTCCTAGTGAATACCAGAGCAGCTATATCTTACAGCAGAAGAGTGGAGAGTGCAGACTTGGGCCTACGGCTTCTGGATGAGCTGCTGCCACTAATCTACTGTGGCTGTGCAAATCACTTGCCCCTTCCTCTACTGTCAGAGGGATAGTGCATAGCAGGAAAAGTTCTGTGGGAACCACTAGAAGTGGAACGCTGTCACTTATAAACAAAGAAGCTGGTGTCAGTAGAGAGAAGTGAGCACAAGGCCAGTGCTGGCGGTGATGGAACAGAGTTCTGCCGAAAAAACTTCACTCTTGATCACCTTTTCTTTTTTCTAAATTCCAACTCCCCTATGTACCAATATAGCATTAATGTACTTATTAAGAAAAAATAAAACAGCTTTCCATTTATTCTACACATTCTTACCTCACTGACTTCATAGCTGTTTAAAAACAGTGCTTGATTACTTCTGCCTTTAGGTCATGACACAGGAAGGAGTTTACCAGCTGAGGGTAGATAATGCAGGGTGTGCCATAAAAAGATTAGCTGGTCAACTCATTCCTGTGTCATGACCTATAGTCTGTCCAGAAAGTAGACATGTGCGATTCCGTTCGTAACAAATGAATTTTCGTCCAAATTTGTTAGTATTTGTACATTCGGATCAATCTGAACATCCGAATAGCCGAAAGTACTAAAATACAAAAATTACGGAATTACGAATAAGCAAAATAACGAACAAGCGAAAATACGAACATACGATTGGACAAACTTACTAAAATACGAAACACCGAAACAGCAAAAGAACGAAAATGACATCTATAACGAACTATTTGCATTCCGTATTTTAAATCCTTTGTCTGTTCGTAATTTTGTATATTCATATTTTCATTCGTATGTTCGTATTTTCATTTTTGTGTTTTGTAAATCTGTTTCTTTGTCTGTTCTTAAATTTGTGTACTCGAATCGTTCTTTCGAATACGCACTGGGCAGTGTAGTTAGTGAGTGATGTATCGTACCTAATATCTTAGCCAATCAGCGTATCTCTTTTGTGCTGAGTCACATTGGACAGTGTAAAGCCCCGTACACACGATCGGACTTCAAACAAACTTTTCCATGGATTTTTGTCCAAAGGGAGTTAGCCGGGCACACCCAGAGCATACACACGGTCGGACTTTGCACCATCAGACTTTTGTTGCCGAAAAGTTTGTCCGTTTGCAGAGTGAACTTTTGTCTGATGAATACCGAAAAATTTTGTCCGTTGGGGCACACACAGGGTCGGATTTTTTTGGAAAACTTGCTAATTTTTAAGTTTGTTGGCAAAAATTCCGACCGTGTGTACGGGGCTTAAGAGAAAGTCTATCTTTATATGGATTAAACTAAAATACGAGATTGCGAATGACCATGCCGCAATGTATTTACAAAAGTACAAGATTACGAATCCATTAAACGAAAATTATTATCTAACAAAATTACGAATTTCGAATCAACAAAAATAAATTAGACAGAATTGCGAATCATTCAGTATCAACGAAAATAAAACTGTTACGAAAATACGAACGGGTCCGAATAGGAAAACTTGCGTCTTATGAAATTACGAACGGGTCCGTATAGGAAAACTTGCGTCTTACGAAATTATGAATCTTTACGAATCCACGGAACAAAATAAATTGTTGTGCACATGTCTACCAGGAAGTAAGGCAGACGTAATCAAGCAGTGTTTTTAAACAGCTATGAAGTCAGTGAGGTACAGGTAAGTGTGTGTGTAGAATAAAAAGAAAGCTGTTTTATTTTTGCAAAAGAAAGAGTAAATTATGGCTCTAGAATTATTGCTTTTGCTGTGGAGTGCACTTTAATGTATAACGTGTAACACAAGCACTGTTTTTGTGGGGATGGGTGGGGCTCAAACATTTGGGGGGGGGGCTGTTTTTAAGGTGCTTGGGCATAACTTAAATTTTTTTTACACTTTTTCTATAAACTACATTTTATTATCACATGTAAGGGTCACACAGGGGTGGCACTTCTGGGGTTTAAGCAGGCAGGTGTACAGCCACTACATAACATTCACCTGAAAGCTGACAGTTGCACTGTCAGATTTACATGAATTCCCAATTGCAGGGAATGTGTGAAAAAACCCTGCACTGCTAATGTAAGGCTTAAGTCGATAACAGTGAAAGGGTTAAATAATCACAGGTGCCTATTTATGAACAATATCCTAGGAAATTTGTCCAGTGAATCCTTTACTGACATCTATTTGGGAGAATACCTGTCACATGTCACATATACAGCAGTATACAGTATATACAATTGTTTTTAAGCCTGTCCACAGGAGCTTTCCATGGTACTGAAGAGGGATGAGGTTAAAGTGGTTGTAAAGTCAAAAGGTTTTTATCTTAATGCATTCTGTGCATTAAAGTTTTTTTTTTTTTTTATCTTAATGCATTGTATGCATTAAGGTAAAAAAAAAAAACTTTTGTAGTGCAGAAGCCCCCCTTTCACTTACCTGAACCCAATTTTTCCAGCGACGGGGAAGCCAGGGTAGAGTCCTGCTGTCTGTGTCAATGAACCAAACAGCAGGACTTGTGAGCACGCCAGCACAAGTACGCCCAGGGAATGCGGGTCTCCCTGGGGACACTCGAGAAGAGGAGGAGCCAGGATCACCACTGGGGGACCCCAGAAGAAAAGGACTGGGGCCCTTTAAGATAAAAAAACTTCTGTGTGCCTCAACCAAAGGCAAACCAAAGCATGAGGACTGCTCTCCAGGGCTTGGACTGGGAGGGAATATTGGCACCGATGAACACAGAACAGAAATGGGAATTCTTCAAAAAGACTCTTTGGAACCTCACTGCAAAGTATATTCCCATGGGCAATAAGTTTAAAAGGCTACAGATAAAACCTATGTGGCTCACGGTTAAAGTTAAAAAAGCTATAAACAATAAGAAAATAGCTTTTAAAAAATATAAAAATGAAGGAACACTAGTGTCGTTTAAATGTTACAAAGAATATAATAGAATATGTAAAAAGGAAATCAAGGATGCAAAAATTCAAAATGAACGACAGATTGCAAAAGATAGTAGGACAAACCCCAAAAAATTCTTTAAATATATTAATAGTAAAAAGGTCAAGTCTGAGCATGTAGGCCCTTTACAAAATAATCTAGAGTGGGTGACTGAGGACATAGAGAAGGCAAATTTATTAAATGCTTTCTTCAGCTCTGTGTATACAATGGAGAATGGGGGAGCTCATGTCGATATAGGGGGTGGGAGTGACACAGCCCCAAATCCACAATGGCTCAAAAGTGATATGGTCCAGAAATATTTAGACAGAATAAAGGTGGATAAAGCACCTGGACCAGATGGCATCCACCCACGGATCCTAAAAGAATTGAGCTCTGAAATTTCAAAGCCACTGTATCTAATATTTAGGGACTCATTAATGACAGGAATAGTACCACTGGATTGGCATAAAGCCAATGTGGTGCCCATATTTAAAAAGGGAACAAAGTCTTTACCTAGTAACTATAGACCTGTTAGTTTAACTTCTATAGTTGGAAAGATACTGGAACGTTTAATAAAAGACCACATGGATGAGTTCTTGCTGGAAACAAACTATTTAAGCAGCAGACAGCATGGATTCATGAAGGACAGAAGTTGTCAGACAAACCTGATTTCCTTTTATGAAGAGGTAAGTAAAACCCTGGACAGAGGCGTGGCAGTGGATGTGGTATACTTGGATTTTGCGAAAGCGTTCGATACAGTTCCCCACACACGGCTCATGTGTAAGGTAAGGTCTACAGGATTAGATATATCAGTTTGTAAATGGATAGAAAACTGGCTGAAAGACAGAATTCAGAGAGTTGTGGTTAATGATTCTTACTCTGAATGGTCCAAGGTTATCAGCGGTGTACCCCAAGGTTCAGTGTTGGGTCCCTTACTTTTCAATATATTTATAAATGATATTGGGTCTGAGATCAAAAGTAACATTTCTGTTTTTGCAGATGACACCAAGCTATGCAGTGGAATAATGTCCTTGCAGGATGTCTCCAATTTACAAGCCGACCTCAATGCTCTGTCTAATTGGGCGACTAAGTGGCAGATGAGGTTTAATGTTGATAAATGTAAAGTTATGCACTTGGGTGCTAAGAATATTCATGCATCATACATGCTAGGGGGAGTACAACTGGGGGGATCTGTAGTGGAGAAGGATCTGGGTGTTTTAGTTGATCATAAGCTCAATAATGGCATGCAATGCCAAGCTGCGGTTTCCAAAGCGAGCAAAGTCCTTTCTTGTATTAAGAGAGGTATGGACTCCAGAGATAGAGATATCATTTTGCCCCTGTACAAATCATTAGTAAGACCTCATCTGGAATATGCAGTCCAGTTTTGGGCACCAGTTCTCAAAAAGGATATCGGAGAACTGGAGAAAGTGCAGAGAAGGGCAACCAAACTGATAAGAGGCATGGAGGAGCTCAGCTATGAGGAAAGATTAGAGGAACTGAATTTATTCACTCTTGAGAAGAGGAGAATAAGGGGGGATATGATCAACATGTACAAATACATAAGAGGTCCATGTAGTGGACTTGGTGTTGAGTTATTCACTTTAAGGTCAACACTGAGGACAAGGGGGCACTCTTTGCGTCTGGAGGAAAAGAGATTTCACCTCCAAATACGGAAAGGTTTCTTCACAGTAAGAGCTGTGAAAATGTGGAACAGACTCCCTCCAGAGGTGGTTCTGGCCAGCTCAGTAGATTGCTTTAAGAGAGGCCTGGATTCTTTCCTAAATGCACATAATATAACTGAGTACTAAGTTTTGTAGGTAAAGTTGATCCGGGGTAAATCCGATTGCCTTTCGGGGGATCAGGAAGGAATTTTTTCCCCTCCGGTAGCAAATTGGATCATCGCTCTGCTGGGTTTTTTTTGCCTTCCTCTGGATCAACTGTGGGTATGGAGTTGGGTGTATGGGAGGATGTACTGTGTTTTACATTGTTTTATTTTTATTTATTTTTTATGGTTGAACTGGATGGACTTGTGTCTTTTTTCAACCTGACTAACTATGTAACTATGTAACCATCTGGGACTCTCCTCCTGACTGGCTGAGACACAGCATTGGCTCCTGCTGCCAGCAATCAAAGTCAGTAGGCCAATTAGGAGAGAGAGGGGGTGGAGCCGAACCGGGGCTCTGTATCTGAATGGACACACGGAGCTGTGACTCAGCTTGGGTGTTCTGAATGCAGAAGGGAGGGGCCATGAATGCCGAAGAGCAATGGTCTCCAAACTGTGGCCCGGGGGCCACATGTGGCCCTTTGCTTGATTCTATATGGCCCTTGGGGTGCTTTTTTTATTCATTGGCACCAATGATGGGGCAGAATTCCTCCCAATGATGGGACAGAATTCCTCCCAATGACACCATTGATGGGGCAGAATTCCTCCCAATGATGGGGAAGAATTCCTCCCAATGATGGGGCAGAATTACATAGTTACATAGTTACATAGTTAGTCAGGTTGAAAAAAGACACGTCCATCCAGTTCATCCATAAAAAAAAAAAACACACAGTACAATCCCATACACCCAACTCCATACCCACAGTTGATCCAAAGGAAGGCAAGAAACCCCAGCAGAGCATGATCCAATTTGCTACAGGAGGGGAAAAAATTCCTTCCTGATCCCCCGAGAGGCAATCGGATTTTCCCCGGATCAACTTTACCTACAAATCTTAGTACTCAGTTATATCGTGTGCATTAAGGAAAGAATCCAGGCCTTTCTTAAAGCAATCTACTGAGCTGGCCAGAACCACCTCTGGAGGGAGTCTGTTCCACATTTTCACAGCTCTTACTGTGAAGAAACCTTTCCGTATTTGGAGGTGAAATCTCTTTTCCTCCATACGTAAAGAGTGCCCCCTTGTCCTCAGTGTTGACCTTAAAGTGAATAACTCAACACCAAGTTCACTATATGGACCTCATATATTTGTACATGTTGATCATATCCCCCCTTATTCTCCTCTTGTCAAGAGTGAATAAATTCAGTTCTTCTAATCTTTCCTCATAGCTGAGCTCCTCCATGCCTCTTATCAGTTTGGTTGCCCTTCTCTGCACTTTCTCCAGTTCTCTGGTATCCTTTTTGAGAACTGGTGCCCAAAACTGGACTGCATATTCCAGATGAGGTCTTACTAATGATTTGTACAGAGGGGGAAAACTGATATCTCTCTCTCTGGAGTCCATACCTCTCTTATACAAGAAAGGACTTTGCTCGCTTTAAAAACCACAGCTTGGTATTGCATGCGATTATTGAGCTTATGATCAACTAAAACCCCCAGATCCTTCTCCATATTTGTTTACAAAAGTTTTTTATTGAGAAATTTGAATTGTACAAACATGGACGATAGTACAAAACATCAAAGTCATATATAGAATACAATATTAGGTACAAAAGATAAAGGCATATGGAGTGGAGCATCTTTATAAGTTCAAGTATGTTATGAACAACTATTGAGAAGTGAAATATGTGGGTGATAGTGGAGTCACTGTGTTAAAGACCAATAAGACCATTTGGTGTCAAATATATGAAGGGTATCGTTAAGCGTGTGGTAGATCCTGTCTAAAAGTTTTAGCATCTCCATCCTCTCCAGTACCTGCGACCATAGTACCGTATTAGATCTCCAGTTGAGAGCTATTATCCATTGGATGGAGCTACAAAGCAAATGAAACAATCTGTTGCAGGGGGAGGAATATCTGGGATATTGGCATACAATAAGCAAACCTGGGGGGTGAGAGTAAATTTGTGCTTCGAAGATCTTTCGAACCTATCTGAAGCATCCGCCCATATTTGGGATAGGTGGGGGCAGCTCCAAAAGATGTGTAGTAATGTGCCCTCCACCCGGCAACCTCTGAAGCAGTCAGGAGGGACCATTGGGTAGAAGGAGTGGATTCTGGAAGTAGAGTGAGGTACCAACGGGAGTCCTAAATATGTTTCCCATCGTAACATTGGTTTTGATTAGTCAGGGGTAGAGAAGTCGATAAGGGAGTGATACAGTTTGGAGATCATACCCTTATTTCTAGAAGAGGAAAGGCATATTCTCTCACATAGCGTGTTGATTGGTTGAGTGGTGAGAGAAAAGTGTGTGGAAAAAAAAGCTTTAATCTGCAGGTATCTCTCACGTTCTGTGGAAGGGAAATTATTTACTCTCTGTAGAAAATCAAAGGGTTTAAATTTCCATTTGTATTGTAATGAGCCTAGTGTGGTGATATTGGAGTTCACCCAACAGGAAAATGGGGTTCTATCATTGTATGCAGACGCTAGTCTGGGGTCTCCCAGAAACTAGGTCAGTGGAGAAATGGGTGAGGCTAACAAGTATGTATCTTTAATTTTAAGCCATAATTGAAACAGATGAGCTACTATTATATTACGTTTAATGAGATTTCGGTAAAGGACATAATTGGACCACAAAATCCCCTAAAGATGAAATGGGGAGATATAAGCAGTTTCGAATCTTTTCCAAGGGATATCTTGAGAGGAGGAAAACCACTGTGACATTTGGGAGAGTCTAGCAGCTAAGAAATATTTCCATATGTGAGGGAGGCCCAATCCACCCCTGAGTTGGGATCTATCTAGTAAAGCGTAGCTGTATCTAGGTTTTTTATCTGACCAGATAAACTTGTTGATAAGTCTTTGAATGGAGTCTAGTTTAGATTTGGAGATATTGACTGGGAGAGAATGGAAATAATATAGGAGCTTTGGGATGATGTTCATTTTGGCGGCACAGATTCTGCCAAGGAAGGATATGTGGTATGTGGACCAGGTATTAAGGAGTGAGCTGATTTGAGAGAAGAGGGGAATGTAATTGGCTTTAAACAATCCATTGTAATTGGGAGTGATATTGACACCTAAGTATTTAATTGAGCAATTAAAAGGGAAATTGAGTTGGAGCAGATTAAGGGTATTCTGCGGAATGTTTATGGGTAGGGCAGAGCATTTATTTAAGTTAATTTTGAGGCCCTAAATATCATGAAAATGGTTAAATTCCTTAAGAAGAACCGGGACAGAAGTAAGCGGATTAGTAAGATAAAGTAAAGCATCATCATCGTATAGGCTGATTTTATATTCTGTTAGATCTTTGTGATATCCCTTGATATCAGTATTAGTTCTTATGACCTGAGCCAGTGGTTCAATGGCCAAAGCAAATAGGAGTGGGGGACAAGGGACAGCCCTGTCTAGTTCATCTGCTCAAGGAAAAAAAGTCTGAGTTGTACCCAGGGATTTTAATGCGGGTTTGTGGGGCTTGGTATAAGGCATTAAAGCCTTGTAGGAATTTGCCTGAGATCCCGAACCTGGGTAACAGATGATTCAAGTATGACCAGCTGACACTATCAAATGCCTTGTGTATGTCTAGGCTAAGTAGGCATGTCTGACGCGAGTGGAGGTTGGCATCTTGTATGATGTTAGTTACTAGTCTGATGTTGTCTGTGATCTGCCTGTTGGGGATAAAGCCTGATTGATCTATATGTATTAGTGGTGAAATGACCTTAGCAAGTCTGTCAGCGAGCATTCGACCGAATATTTTGAGGTCATTGTTCAATACTGAAATCGGGCGGAAATTCTGAGGGAGGGTATGATCCTTACCAGGTTTGGGGATAAGAGAGAGATTCGCCAATAACATTTTGTTGGGGAAGTTTTTGCCCTCTAGAATGTAGTTAAACAGTTTCATTAGGTTAGGGGCTAATAGTGGGGCAAATTTTTTGTAGATCTTTCTTCATTACAGATCCCCCCAGTTGTACTCCCCCTAGCATGTATGATGTATGCATATTCTTAGCCCCTAAGTGCATAACTTTACATTTATCAACATTAAACCTCATCTGCCACTTAGTCGCCCAATTAGACAGAGCATTGAGGTCGGCTTGTAAATTGGAGACATCCTGCAAGGACGTTATTCCACTGCATAACTTGGTGTCATCTGCAAAGACAGAAATGTTACTTTTGATCTCAGGTCTCAGACCCAATATCATTTATAAATATGTTGAAAAGTAAGGGACCCAACACCGAACCTTGGACCATTCAGAGTAAGAATCATTAACCACAACTCTCTGAATTCCGTCTTTCAGACAGTTTTCTATCCATTAACAAACTGCTTGTCAGAGTCTCAAGAACTTACCGAGGCCAAGATGCTGCGGGCGGCTCACCTTTGCGAACCAGTGCTGACCGCCCTCTGGTGATGGAGACAGAGAGGTGACAGCACCAGGAGGCACCGGTACCGGAAACAGGAAACTGGGTCAAGGTGTAGATCAAGGAAGGCACCGGATCTGCAGACAGGCCGAGAAGACAGTCCGTGGCACCAACAGGAAACAGAGGACCAAACAGGCAAAACTAGTTCAAGGTACAGGTTGTGGATCACGGGTCAAAGAGATCAAGGAAGTCCAATAATACAAGCCGGGGTCAAAGGATCGGAGAGGTCAGCGGAAGTCCAAGGATACGGGCCGAAATCAGAGGATTGGAGAGGTTAGCAGAGTCCAGGAGTGCAAGCCGGGGTCAAGGGTTGGAGAGGTCAGCAGAGTCCAAGGCAGGCCGGGATCAGGATTCAAACAGGTAAGCCGGAAGGTTTTCAGGATAAACAGGTTCACAGCAACTAGACACATACAGGAGCTGATGACAAACCAGCAACCTGCCATGTGTCAGGGGCCGGTTTAAATAGGGTGGTGAGCTCTGTGATTGGCTCCGACGGAATCGCGTGAGCTCGCGCCACGCGCGCACTCCCGTACACGTCGCGCCGCCTGACCGTGCCCGCGTACGTGCGCGCGCATGCACTGAATAGAGACGTGCGGGCGCGTCGTTCTACTGCGCATGTGCGCGCGATCAAAGTCCGCAGAATTGGTTCCCTGACAGTGCCCCCCCCCAAGGGGCGAACTCCGGACGCCCAAACTGGCCATTAGTTCAGGATGTTCTCGATTAAAGGTCCGGATCAATCGAGGGGCATGAATGTTCCTGGAAGGTTCCCAAGAATTGTCCTCCGGAGGATAGCCCTTCCATTTAATGAGGTATTGGAGTTGTCTCCCTCTCTTCCTGCAGTTCAGAATAGTCTCCACTTCAAATGCTCTTTCCCCTTCAACCTCTACTGGCAGAGGTGGAGGTTCCTCCCTGCCTGGAAAAGGATCCGGAACCAGAGGTTTAAGCAGGGAAGCATGGAATACCGGATGGATTCTATAAGACTCGGGTAGCACCAGTTCAAAGGCCACAGAGTTGATCCTGCGTTTAATTTTGAATGGGCCAATAAATCTTGGGCCCAATTTTTGTGAGGAAATAGGTAGTTTAAGATGTGAAGCGGATAGCCAAACCTCCTCGCCGACCTGAAATGTAGGACAGTCCTTCCTTCCTCTGTCGAAGAATTTTTTATAGTCCTCTTGAGCTTGTCGCATTACTTTTTGTAGTAACTGGAAGTTCTGTTTAATGGCAGTTACACGTTCCTGGACGGCCGGAACAGGTGTATCAGGAATGAGGTCTGGCAGGAAGGAGGGATGGAAGCCACAGTTGGCCCAGAATGGGGTTTGGTTGGTAGTTGCATGAACCGAATTATTGTATGCAAACTCAGCAGAGGCTAGTAGGGATCGCCAATCATCCTGGGAGGCTGAACAAAAACAGCGGAGGTACTGCTCTAAAGTCTGATTGGTTCTCTCGGTTTGGCCGTTGCTCCGAGGATGGTAGGCCGAGGACAGGCAGACTTTCACTTCCAGGGACTTACAGAGTTCCTTCCAAAACTTAGACGTAAATTGTGTACCCCTATCGGATACGACGCTCTTAGGGACCCCGTGAAGTCTGATGATTTCGTTAAAGAACATCTTTGCTGTGTCAGAGGCTGAGGGTGTGCCGATCATGGGCAGGAAATGCGCCATCTTGGACAAGCGGTCGACCACGACTAAGATCGTGGTGAACCCCTCAGAAGGTGGCAGGTCCACGATAAAGTCCATTGATATGTCTGCCCAAGGACGCTCCGGGATGGGTAATGGCTTGAGTAGGCCCCAGGTCTTAGTGTTGGATCCCTTGTTGCGCTGGTAACAAGTGCAGGAGGCCACATAGGTCTTACAGTCCCGTTTCCAATTAGGCCACCAAAAGGACCGAGAGATCAGTTCAGAGGTCTTGCGTGTCCCAAAATGTCCTGCAAGCTTAAGGTCGTGGAAGGTGCTAAGAAGTAACTGTCTTACCTCCCTTGGCACGAAGATCTTGTCTCGGGACCACCATAAGTCCTCTCGTTTAACCAGGGACGAGATTTCTGGGTCGGAGCATTGGTGCGATGCCTCCTTAAGAGAACTGAAAAGGTCTGACTGAGAAATCAAGAAAAAATTTTGAGGTTTCAGAATAGTACTGGGTTCTGATGAGTTGGGAGTTTCGGGAAACATCCTTGAAAGGGCATCTGCTTTACCGTTCTTTGATCCGGGTCTATACGTAATGTGGAAGTTGGGCCGAAGACGCTTCGCGGAGCGTAAGTACTCTAAATTCCTGTGGTCTGTGAAGATTAGGATGGGATGGCTTGCCCCCTCCAGCAGGTACCTCCATTCTTCTAGCGCGAATTTGATGGCGAGCAGCTCCCTATCGCCCACGTCATAGTTCTTTTCAGACGAAGAGAGTTTCCGGGAGGCATAGGCAACAGGGTGCAGAAGAGATTTGGGTCCCTGCCTCTGGGATAGGACAGCGCCCGTAGCGGACTCGGAGGCATCAACTTCTAAGATGAACGGTAGTGCAGGATCAGGATGGTGTAGGACAGGAGCAGAGGAAAATGCTATCTTTAATTTGGAAAAAGCCTCCTGGGCTTCCTGGGACCATTGAAAACGGTTTCCTTGCCTTGTGAGCTGGGGTGATGGGAGAAACGATGGCGGAGAACCGACGATGAATCTTCTGTAGAAGTTGGCGAAGCCAATAAAGCGTTGAACGCCTTTTTTATCTGTCGGGGCCGGCCAGTCTTGAATGGCTTTGACCTTCTGGGGGTCCATGGCAATCCCATTTGTAGATATTATGAAACCCAGGAACTGTACTGAGTATCTCTCAAACTCGCACTTCTCTGCTTTGAGATATAACCGGTGTTTTCTGAGGATCATGAGGACCTGTTTGACGTGATCTCGGTGAAGTTCCAACGTGGCCGAGAAGATGAGGATGTCATCTAAGTATACGACAAGAAAGTTGTCCAGGTGTTGGCGAAATATATCATTGACCAGATGTTGAAAAGTGGCCGGGGCGTTGCAGAGTCCGAAGGGCATGACTAAGTATTCGAAATGTCCGAATCTAGACCTAAACGCCGTCTTCCACTCGTCCCCTTCCCTGATTCGGACTAGATTGTAGGCGCCCCGAAGGTCGAGCTTGGAGAAAATTTGTGCTGAGCGAAATCGTTGAAATAACTCCGAGATGAGTGGTAATGGGTACCTATTTTTAATGGTGATCTTGTTTAGCTCTCTGTAGTCGATGCAAGGTCTAAGGGAGCCGTCCTTCTTTTCGACAAAAAAGATCCCGGCCCCCGCGGGAGAGGAGGAAGGTCGAATGAACTTCTTCTCTAAGTTTTCGTTGATGTAGGTTTTGAGAGCTGCTAACTCGGTCTCGGAGAGAGGGAAGACTCGGCCAAAAGGGATCTTGGCGCCCGGCAGGAGATCGATGGGGCAGTCGTAAGGTCGATGTGGGGGCAGACAATCGGCCTGTTGTTTATCGAAAACGTCTTTGAATTCCAGGTAGACCGGGGGGACGTGCAGAAGACTTTCTGGTGGTTTTAGAATGGTAGAGCAGGAGGCCGGAGGAAGTGGAAAGCAGTGCTGGGAGCAGTATGAGGAGGTAAGGTTTATTTCTTTCGTGAGCCAATTGATACAGGGTTGGTGAAGCTGCAACCACGGAAGACCCAGGATAATGGGATACATAGGGGATGAGATGAGGTCCAGACGCAGGTGCTCTTGGTGACCTGAATCCGTGGTAGCAAGCAGAGGGAGAGTTTCCTGGGTGACCAGACCAGAGCAAGGACGGGAACCGTCAGCCAAGAGGACCTGAAGATGAACGTCTTTAGTACGGCAGGGGACATGCAACTTCCGGGCCGTAGTAGAGTCCAAGAAGCTGCTGCAAGCTCCAGAATCAACGATTGCCGGCAGGCGGGTCTCCCCGTCCGGAAGCTGAAGAGAAAGAAAAAGCACGATGTAAGTCTGTGGTAATTGGGAGGTATGGTAATTAAATACTGGTGAAAGTTTTGACTTACTAGGCCTGACAGGGCAGTTGAGGAGGAAGTGGTTACCCGCGCCACAGTAGAGGCAAAGATTCTCCCGTCGCCTGCGCAGTCGTTCCTCTGGGGTGAGTGGTGCTCGAACTACGCCAAGCTGCATAGGCTCTGGATCCGGCAATGAGGGACTGGATGAGGCAGGTGGAGGAATGGGTACTGAAGGCTGTCTTGGTGGAGCCCAACTGAGACGGGTGGTCTGGAACCGCTCAGAACGCCGCTCCCGCAGGCGACGGTCCAGTTTGGTGGCAGCTTGGATCAGGCCTTCCAGTGAAGCGGGGGTTTCAGAGCGTGCAAGTTCATCTTTGAGGGCCTCGGAGAGACCCTGACGGTACTGGTACTTTAAAGCCACTTCGTTCCAACCTGTGTCTGTGACCACTTCCTGAACTCAGCAGTATAGTCCTCTATGGGCCGCCGGCCCTGACTTAAATTGTGGAGGGTAGCTTCTGCGGTGGCAGAGCGCAGCGGATCGTCGTAGAGCTTGGCCATGTGAGTGAAGAAGGCGTCAATGGTGTCCAGAACAGGGCTTCTTTGTTCCATTAAGCCATGGGCCCAGGCCTGGGGCTCATCCGAGAGAAGGGAGATGACAAACCCTACTTTTACAGCTTCTGAGCAAAAGGTCCTTGGTTGTAGGGCAAAATACAAGGTGCAGGCATTCTTAAAGGCCTGATACTTCCTGTCACCTACAAACCGTTCGGGTGTAGGTACTCGGGGTTCAGGGTGTGAGATCATTACCGCTGGACCCGAAGAAGATGGGGAGCTGTGTGCCTGTCGTTTGGACGGTAGGGGCTGCAGAAGGTCCTGGAGGAGTGGCTATTTGCTGTAGACGGCCGTCCATCTGGAGGTATCCCTCCTGTAGTTTTTGCACCGCTTCGGTCAGGGCGGAGACTTGCTGGCAGAGAGTTTCGAATGGTGAGCGCACCCGGTCGGCCTCAGACATCTGGCTGGTTTGTACTGTCAGAGTCTCAAGAACTTACCGAGGCCAAGATGCTGCGGGCGGCTCACCTTTGCGAACCAGTGCTGACCGCCCTCTGGTGATGGAGACAGAGAGGTGACAGCACCAGGAGGCACCGGTACCGGAAACAGGAAACTGGGTCAAGGTGTAGATCAAGGAAGGCACCGGATCTGCAGACAGGCCGAGAAGACAGTCCGCGGCACCAACAGGAAACAGAGGACCAAACAGGCAAAACTAGTTCAAGGTACAGGTTGTGGATCACGGGTCAAAGAGATCAAGGAAGTCCAATAATACAAGCCGGGGTCAAAGGATCGGAGAGGTCAGCGGAAGTCCAAGGATACGGGCCGAGATCAGAGGATTGGAGAGGTTAGCAGAGTCCAGGAGTGCAAGCCGGGGTCAAGGGTTGGAGAGGTCAGCAGAGTCCAAGGCAGGCCGGGATCAGGATTCAAACAGGTAAGCCGGAAGGTTTTCAGGATGAACAGGTTCACAGCAACTAGACACATACAGGAGCTGATGACAAACCAGCAACCTGCCATGTGTCAGGGGCCGGTTTAAATAGGGTGGTGAGCTCTGTGATTGGCTCCGACGGAATCGCGTGAGCTCGCGCCACGCGCGCGCTCCCGTACACGTCGCGCCGCCGGACCGTGCCCGCGTACGTGCGCGCGCATGCACTGAATAGAGACATGCGGTCGCATCGTTCTACTGCGCATGTGCGCGCGATAAAAGTCCGCAGAATTGGTGCCCTGACACTGCTATATCCAATCCTGTAGACCAGGGGTGTCAAACTGGTGGCCCTCCAGCTGTTGCAAAACTACAAGTCCCATGAGGCATTGCAAGGCTAACAGTTACAAGCATGACTCCCACAGGCAGAGGCATGATGGGACTTGTAGTTTCGGAACAGCTGGAGGGCCGCCAGTTTGACACCCCTGCTGTAGACCTTACCTTACACATGAGCCATGTGTGGGGAACTGTATTGAATGCTTTTGCAAAATCCAAGTATACCACGCCCACTGCCAGGCCTCTGTCCAGGGTTTTACTTACCTCTTCATAAAAGGAAATCAGGTTTGTCTGGCAACTTCTGTCTTTCATGAATCCATGCTGTCTGTTGCTTAAATAGTTTGTTTCCAGCAAGAACTCATCCATGTGGTCTTTTATTAAACGTTCCAGTATCTTCCCAACTATAGAAGTTAAACTAACAGGTCTATAGTCACTTGGTAAAGACTTTGGGCCAGATTCAGAGAGGGATTACGCTGGCGTAACAGGAGATGTGCGGCGTAAGTCTAATTGTGCGCGTGCGTTTCGATGCACGGCATCCCCAAAACGAGATACGCAAGAAATCTACTTTTTTTTGTCCAGTGTAATTTCGTTAGACAGGCGCATCCGTCCGCGCAAAACTGCTAGGCACACCATTGATTTGCTATTCAAATATGCTAATGAGGGAGTTACGGGGATCCACAAAAGAACGTTGGTGCAGCGCACTCTACGCGCTGTGCGCAACAGCTAAATGTCCTGTCTAAAATTAGACCATATAAAAGCTGGTCTAAAATTACAAAATTCGTCTACACGTCAGATAAAGCAACACTGTTAGTGAGGAGCTGAGCAGTCACACGTGTTGCCCAACAAACTGTATGCCAACATGCCAGTGTCATCCATGCTCATAGCTATACTACTGACTTTAGATGAGCAAAGAAGGAGGAGGGCACTGAGGGGGGCACAGGAATTTTTTTTTTTTTTCTAATTTTTTTTTTGGCTTATATAAACTTTTCAATTTAATCTAATCTAATACAATATTCTCAGCTGATACAAGCCCCTCAATCTTCACTCTTCACTCTTCACGGGAGAGGATATATCACACACGCCTAGACATCTATGGCATGGGTGATTCTGAGGTGTCTCGCATCTTCAGATTCACCTCTCATATGCCATCATGGAATTAACCACAACCCTGCAGGAGGACATCACCAGCCCAACACATGACACTACCCATGACACCCATGACAGCTACATATACAATCAGAGCCCCATCCCCACAGATTTAGAACAGAACATGTATGGGGACAGCTGGCTGGTTGGTGAGTGACATGGGTGGCAGGCATGACTGCCCCCCCCCCATGATGCACACATCACATGGGGCACATGCACTACTAACATCCTCCTGTCTTTTCCCTTCAAGGTGACGCTGCATATGCACTGGCACCCCATCTCATGACCCCATCTCATGCCAGCTCACATTATGCATCTTTGCACGTTAAACACACACATTAATCAAGGCACAATGAGAATGCAAATGCACTGTGGATGCACACCACTGTGGTCATTAGCCACACCCCCCACATCCTCATCCACATTGGATTAGCACCAGTCCACCATGCAGGACATGTGAGCAGCAACGCCACGCCAAGGCTCCAATTATGTCACTGTACATTCATACACCATTCACACGGACCTGGGGATCACTTCTCCCTGGTGGGGAACCCTTCTCCACCAAAATTGAGGGTGACACCCTTTTCCCGCAGGAATGTCACCCCCACATTTCCAAATCATACACAAACAGAACCCAAAAAAAAATAATTGACCAGCAAAAAATAAAAATGGCCATCAAAAATATAATTTAAACAAAATAACAACAAAGAAAACACATAAAAGACAAAAATCACTCTCAAAGATATGTCAAAACAAACAAACGCTAATAAACAACAGAACAAAAGCACCTTGCTGTATAGGGAGGGATACAAGGGATGTACTTTTGCAAAGGAGTGCGTTTGTGTCTGTCTATTTATGCTGTTTGCGTAGTTCACTAGTTCCTATTTGGTCCACTTCCAATTTCACTGATTGCGCCGTTCCCGAGTTGTGAGCATGCGCACAGAGGTGCTGACCATGGTCTGCTTGAAGCGCGCATGCGCGAGCCGGCCGGCCCTTCATTTGCATGGGGTCACGGCTCATTTCAATGTAACACGCCCACGTCCTTCCCAATTTGTATTACTCCGCCTTGCGCCTCTGAAATAACGTTGCGCCGCTACATTGCGCCAGTCTAACGTAAAGGCGGTGCGCTACGCCAGTCCAATAATGCGCAGATGTACCTGAATCTGGCCCTTTGTTCCCCTTTTAAATATAGCCACCACATTGGCTCTACGCCAATCCAGTGGTACTATTCCTGTCATTAATCAGTCCCTAAATATTAGATACAGTGGCTTTGAAATTTCAGAGCTCAATTATTTTAGGATCCGTGGGTGGATGCCATCTGGTCCAGGTGCTTTATCCACCTTTATTCTTTCTAAATATTTCTGGACCATATCACTTTTGAGCCATTGTGGATTTGGGGCTGTGTCACTCCCACCCCCATTATGGACATGAGCTCCCCCATGCTCCTCCCAATGATGGGGCAGAATTCCTCCAATGATAGAGCAGAATTCCTCCCAATGACACCAATGATGGGGCAGAATTCCTCCCAATGATGGGGCAGAATTCCTCCCAATGATAGGGCAGCATTCCTCCCAATGATGGGGCAGAATTCCTCTCAATGACACCAATGATGGGGCAGAATTCCTCCCAATGACACCAATGATCGGGCGAAATTCTCCCAATGACACCAATGATAGGGCAGAATTCCTTCTAGTAATGGGGCAGAATTTCTCCCAATGACACCAATGATGGGGCAGAATTCCTCCCAATGATGGGGCAGAATTCCCTCCCAGTGATGGGGCAGAATTCCTCCCAATGATACCAATGATGGGGGATTTTGTACTCCTGATGGCCACAGTCCGGCCCCCTTAAAGTCTGGAGGACAGTGATCCGGTCCTTTGTTTAGAAAGTTTGGAGACCCCTGCCGAAGAGGGACCCAAGAAGAGGAGAATCTGGGCTGCCCTGTGCAAAACCACTGCACAGAACAGGTAAGTATAAAATGTTTGTTATTTTTATAGAAAAAAGTGAGACTTTGCAATCACTTTAGGGTTGTGGGATGAGGTTGTGGATATGTCAGCCCCCTCACTATAAGTTGGGCGGCACAGAACAGCCATAGTTAAGATTAAATTATTAGAATTAAACGAACCCCCCCAAATGAACCATTTTTGGAAAGTAAACGGTCAAAGGCATTTAGTAAGAGGCATGGTGAGTTTTTTGACATTGTCACATGTTTTTGGAATAAGAAGAAATTAAATAAAAAACATTTTTTTTGTCACAAAGTTGTAATTTGTTAGCTATTTCTCACACACATACTTGCAATTACAAGCTAAAACAAATTATGCTATGCCTCCTGAGTATGGGGATACCACCTGTGAGACTTTTTCACAGCCTAGATGCATTAAAAGGTCTAAAATCTAAGCACTTTCAGGCGTTCTTGGGGCATAAATTATGCATAAATGACACTTTTAATTTCCTGTCTATCTGTCCAATTTGTGGAGGCCTTGAAGCACTAGGACAGTGGAAACACCCACAAAATTACCCATTTTGGAAACCAAACACTCCAAGGTATTTTATGAAAGACTTAATGAGTTTATTGACCATGTCATCTTTTGCCACAAGTTTTTGAAAAATGTAGGAAAGAAAATGATTCTTTTTTTTTTACAACAAACAGCATGAACCTACTTGGAAATTCACCCCAAATCACATTCTGCGGCGATACCACATGTGTGAGACTTTTACGTCTCTTTTTTTTTTAGAAACGTTATTATTATCACAAGGGGCGAACAACAACTCTTGTGACAGCATGGGCTGTGACAGGTCCTCTTTATGGAGAGATTGGGGTCTATTAGATCCAATGCAGCTGATCAGACACAGATCAGTCTGATCAGATGCTTCCCTGGCCAGAATCGACAGTACCACTATGTCACTGGACAGGAAGCGGTTATGTTGTTCTAGGGCATAAACTACGCATCTAATATCCTGACTATCTATGACATTTTTGGAGGCCCTGGAGAACCAGGATAGTGAAAACAACTGGGCACACTGGCTCTGTTGACACTGTGATTGATATGGTGCTCATCATGACACAGGACGCTTGTATGGCATATGGCTGTGGTCAGGATGCTGGTATGGTAAATGGCGGTGATCAGGATGCTGGTATGGATTATGGCGGTGATCAGGATTCTGGTATGGGGTATGGTGGTGTTTAGGATGCTGGTATAGTGTATGGGGTGATGAGGTTTCTGGTATAGTGTATGGTGGTGATCAGGATGCTGGTATAGTGTATGGTGCTGATCAGGACGCTGGTATAGTGTATGGTGGTGACCAGGATGCTGGTATGGGGTATGGCAGTGATCCGGATGCTGGTATGACTGTGATCAGGATGCTGTTATGGCTGTGATTAGGATGCTTGTATGGCTTATAGTGGTGATCAGGATGCTGGTATGAGGTATTGCGGTGATCAGGTTGCTGGTATGGCGAACTGTGGTGATCAGGATGTTGGTATGAGGTATGGTTGTGATCAGGATGCTGGTATGATGTAAAACAGTGATCAGGACACTGGTATGGGCTATGGTGGATATCAGGTTGCTGGTATGGGTTATGATGGTGATCAGGAATCTGGCATGGGGTATGGCGGTGATCAGGACAAGTGGTATGTGGTATGGCAGTGATAGGGAGGCTGGTGTGGCATATTGTAGTGATCATGATGCTGGCATGAGGTAAGGTGTTGATTAGGGCGCTAGTATGGCGAATGGTGGTGATCATGGCACTGGTATGGCATATGGCGGTGATCAAGACGCTGGTATAGCAGTAATCAGGACATTGTATGGTATGGTGTATGGTGTGAGCACTGGTGACACTGGGACAGGGGGTGGCTGCACGTTTTATTTGTATTTTTCTTGGGGCAGTGATCGGGGACACTGGGGCAATCTGGCACTGCAGCCTGTGAGTGTATGTGCAGTGTGACAGCCTGCTGTACACTTTTTTTCTAATTTTTATTTTTTTTGGCTTATATAAACTTTTCAATTTAACCACTTCCATACCAGGCACTTACGCACCTTCCCGCCCAAGCCAATTTTCAGCTTTCAGCACTGTCGCAATTTGAATGACAATTGCGAGGTCATGCTACACTGCACCCAAACAAAATTGGCGTCCTTTTTTCCCCACAAATAGAGCTTTCTTTTGGTGGTATTTGATCACCTCTGCGGTTTTTTTTTTGTGCAACAACTAAAAATAGAGCGAAGATTTTGAAAAAAAAATAAAGTTTTTATTTTTTTCTGTTAATTTTTTTGTAAATGAGTATGTTTTCTCTTTCAATTATGGGCACTAATATGGTGGCACTGATGGGCACCGATGAGGTGGCACTGATGGGCACCGATGAGGTAGTTCTGATGGGCACTGATTAGGTAGCACTGATGGGCACTGATAGGCGGCGCTGGTATTGGGCACTGATGGGCACTCATGGGCGGCACTGATGGGCACTCATGGGCGGCACTGATGGGCACTCATAGGCAGCACAGATGGGCACTCATAGGCGGCACAGGTGGGCACTGATAGGCGGCACAGGTGGGCACTCATAGGCGGCGGCACAGGTGGGCACTGATAGGCGGCACAGGTGGGCACTGATAGGCGGCACAGGTGGGCACTGATAGGTGGCACAGGTGGGCACTGGTAGGTGGGCACTGGGCATGGATTGGCACTGTGGGGTGGCACTGACAGACACTGGGGTGGCACTGATGATCACTGAGGGGTGGCACTGATGGATCAATGTTGCCAATCAGTGCCCATGTGTGGGCACTGATTGGCATAATTTTTTTTTACTGCCCCCCCCTTTTTTTTGTCATTTTTTTTTTTTGTCATTTTTTTTTTTTGTCATTTTTTTTTTTGTCATTTTTTTTTGTATTTTTTTTATTTCCCTGGTGGTCCGTGTGGCGATCCGAGGGGGGGCTGCGCTGATAAACAATCAGCGCGAACCCCCCCTGTCAGGAGAGCCGCTGATCGGCTCTCCTGTACTCGCGTCTGTCAGACGCGAGTGAGGAAGAGCCGTCGGCGGCTCTTCCTGTTTACATCGTGATCAGCCGTGATTGGACACGGCTGATCACGTGGTAACGAGGCTCCGCCGGAGACTCGTTACCGAGATCGGAGGTGCAGGGTGTCAGACTGACACCCCGCATCACCGATCGCCGCGCTGCGCGCCCCCACGGGCGCGCGCGGCATTGAAATCGTGCTAGACGTTTGAGAACGTCTAGTCACGATTTCATAACCACTTCCCTGCCGTAAATCGGCTATTGGCCGGGCGGGAAGTGGTTAATCTAATCTAATACAATATTCTTAGCTGATACAAGCCCCTCAATCTTCACTCTTCATTCTTCACGGGAGAGGATATATCACACACGCCTAGACATCTATGGCATGGGTGATTCTGAGGTGTCTCGCATCTTCAGATTCACCCCTCATATGCCATCATGGAATTAACTACAACCCTGCAGGAGGACATCACCAGCCCAACACATGACACTACCCATGACACCCATGACAGCTACATATACAATCAGAGCCCCATCCCCACAGATTTAGAACAGAACATGTATGGGGACAGCTGGCTGGTTGGTGAGTGACATGGGTGGCAGGCATGACTGCCCCCCCCATGATGCACACATCACAAGGGGCACATGCACTACTAACATCCTCCTGTCTTTTCCCTTCAAGGTGACGCTGCATATGCACTGGGACCCCATCTCATGCCAGCTCACATTATGCATCTTTGCACGTTAAACACACACATTAATCAAGGCACAATGAGAATGCATGCATGCACACCACTGTGGTCCCTAGCACACACACCCCACATCCTCATCACATTGGATTGGCACCAGTCCACCATGCAGGACTTGTGAGCAGCAACGCCACGCCAAGGCTCCAATTATGTCACTGTACATTCATACACCATTCACACGGACCTGGGGATCACTTCTCCCTGGTCCTGGGGAACCCTTCTCCACCAAAATTGAGGGTGACACCCCTTTTCCCGCAGGAATGTCACCCCCACATTTCCAAATCATACACAAACAGAACCCCAAAAAAAAAAATTGACCATAAAAAATAAAAAATGGCCATCAAAAATATAATTTAAATAAAATAACAACAAAGAAAACACATAAAAGACAAAAATCACTCTCAAAGACACGTCACAAACAAACAAACAAATGCTAATAAACAACAGAACAAAAGCACCTTGCTGTATAGGGAGGGATACAAAGTGATGTACCTTTGCAAAGGAAGTGCGTTTGTGTCTGTCTATTTATGCTGTTTGCGTAGTTCACTAATGCTTTAATGCTTTAAAGCATGCTTTAAAATCTGTCTGCTGGGAACCTGTCCGTCCGACATGTCTGCTGGTTAGTACGCTATCCAGCAGACATATCTGCCCGCACATGCGTCAAATGTATTCGACGCATGCACGGAAGTGTTTTACTTCCCGGTGCGGTGACGTGGCGGCGTCAACGTCACCGCCACGTCACCGCGCTGTCTGCCGGCAGGGATTTTGGTTTGATCGTGTGTACACGATCAAACCAATCTATCCCAGCAGACAAATCCGATCAAATCGGTTTGACAAACCGATTTGATCGGATTTATTTGGTCGTGTGTACGCGGCCTTAGTGAAGCAGTTTGCTTGGACCAGCTTGGTCTAAACTAAGAAACCCTAAGCTGATGCCTTGCCCATAGCATTTTTGGCAAGAATATCTGTAACAAAAAATAGAATTTTTTATAACAGCTTACCTATAAAATCCTTTTCTTGGAGTACATCACGGGACACAGAGCTGCATATTAATAACTATGTGGGTTATAAAGCCTACCTTCAGGTGATGGACACTGGCAATCAAGACAGGAAGTTCCCTCCCTATATAACCCCTCCCATACTGGGAGCTCCTCAGTTTTTGTAGCAAAGCAATAAGTGTCCCAATATCCCCAAACAAGAGGGGTGGGAGCTCTGTGTCCCGTGATGTACTCCAAGAAAAGGATTTTACAGGTAAGCTGTTATAAAAAATCCTATTTTCTTTATCGTACATCACGGGACACAGAGCTGCATATTAATAACTATGTGGGATGTCCCATAGCAATGCCTACTGAGGGGAGTGAGACAAACAACGCAGACCGCCCTCATACATGAGGAGCTATAACGCTGCTTTCAGCATACTGCGCCAAGAGGCTGCATCCTTTGCCATCCTTTGTTCACCTGATAGGAATTAGTGAACGTAAGCACAGACGACCAAGTTGCGGCCTTGCAAATCTGAGTCATAAAGGCTTGGTAATGCATCACGCATAAAGCGCTTACTATCCTGGTAGGGAGTACCCAAACAAGAAGCAGGGGGAATCCCACTCTTTAAACCACAAGCCTGAATAAAAACCTGATGAATCAACATTGAACACAGTTGAATTAGATGCTGCCTTGCCCTATCCTGGTGCCTCCTAGTAGCGCAAACATCAGTCTTCCGTATCCGAGCAGCCGCTTCAGATAGGCCTAGCCATTCTTATTCTAACAAGAGAGAGTAACCCTCTTAATTGCCCACACTAGGGTCTTCTGGCAGTACAATAAACACATCAGCCTTCTATATCTGACAACTTCAGATAGATATTTAACTGCTCTCATCTCAATTGAGAGAAAAGCAATAACTCCTCCTTCCGTGAAACAAGGTTTTGAAAAAGGGGAAGGTACGAATCTCCTGATTCCAATGAACACTAGATCCTTCTAGTGAACAAGGCTGGGTGAGGATTAACATCAACATCACCCTACCTGTAAACCAAATTAAGTATAGCTTTATGCCAAGAAAGTTGCCAATACTGAAACTCACTTGAAGACTACCACAACTAAGAACACCAATTCCCCTGTTAAAGGATGAAGGAAAATATGGTGCATCGGCCCAAGGTACTGACCCTGTAAGCCGACAACACTAGACCCAATCCTCCGAGCACAAGGGCGTCCAAACTGGCGGATTTATACATGGCTCGGATCAAGGAGCGTGAAGCAAGCACCCTTGGAAACAAGGTCGAGATCGAATCCTTGACTGAACTTAAGGCTAGCTCCGTCGCCCTTCCAAATGCAGGAAGGCAAGAATGTTTCCTATGCCATACTTCCAAGGATGCCACCATCTGGTTTCACACCAGGAACATGGGCTTTCCAGATCCTAAGCCATCAGGTCCCGGAAGCCAGCTCTTCTGTATGAATCAAGGGAATTACCGCTGATTCCGAAAATCCCAATCCTCAAAAATGTGGGCTATAATAACCAGACCATAAATCCACCTGTTTGCAAGACAGGATGCAATACCCTCTGTGAAGTAGGCCTGGACAAGATGTAAGGGACCCTGGGTCCTCTACTACCACCCCTACTGCTTCTGCACAGTTAGGTCGTCTGGGTTATGCCAGAGAAATCAGGCCGGCTTCCGTTCGCCTCTGACGTTGCATTGAAGCCAAAAAGTCGCGGCACTGGGGGGGGGGGACACAAACCA
This sequence comes from Rana kukunoris, assembly GCA_029574335.1. Lineage (NCBI taxonomy): Eukaryota > Metazoa > Chordata > Amphibia > Anura > Ranidae > Rana > Rana kukunoris. The sequence continues at coordinate 408,499,522 of CM056052.1, read as the reverse complement.
GTGACAACTGGTCTCCCCGGATAACTAACACCTCTGTCCCGCATGCGGATGGATCCCTTGTCCTTGACACCCAAGCTGTTCAATTTCTTGTTGAACCTGGACACCAATACCTAAAAGTACAGGATACCCTTTCTGTGGCTTTGGCCAGAAAAAAGGTCGGGGCGTAGAGGTCATTCTCCTGGAGACAATTGTTGACGGCTCCAGCAAATCGCCTGCCAATTCCATAAAATGACAATTGTCAATAGGCATGGCACAAGCTCCTTCTTGGTAGAAGAAGTAAATCCCTAGTGTGGCATTGTCTGATTGAACTCTGACAGAACAATCCTGCCACCTAAACGTACAGGCCTTAAGTCAGATGCCCCATCGGTAGCTCTAGCTGACGGATAAGGCTCACTTGGAGCTTGACTACTTTCCCTGGGCCGTGGTCTTTTTCCAGGCCTGGCAATCCCTTCTTAGTTAAGAACCACCAACAGAAATTCCAGCATATCACTGGGACCCGACCCATTGGATAATGCTAGGTTAGGATCCACTCCTAGGCCAACAGATAATGTTTATATCAGCCCTGAATAAAAGTTAGCATAGGGAACTGTGTTGAATGAAGCCAGCATGTTCCCTAGCACCTTAAGAAAAAAGGCAAAAGAAAAGGAACCGTTCCTTGCTGTGACCCCATAGACCCGCTTCCCTTCGAACGGGAACACCGGCCTCGTCCCGGGGGGAGGGGGAGAGGAGAGGGCAGCGGTCGGGCGTCGTCCGCCTCCCTGGGGCAGCCGCGGGGGGCCGGGGAATGACGGGCGGGACCGTGGCCACAAAACTCCTTTTTGGGCTGTGCCAAACCTTCCAAGCTTCTTGTTAAATGAAAGAAACAATGTACCCTTAGACTAGGGTCCCAACCCAGTAGTTCCAGATACTTGACCTTGCTGGACACCCTTAGGTCCAGCCATGCTACTGACTGAATCATCAGCAGGAGTTTGTCTTGGTATGCCATTAGCGCTATACCCTGGGCCTTTAGACCTGCTAGAGGCGGCCCTAGCACCCTGTCAACCCTGGAACAGTGGCTAAGCCAAGGGCAAGACCACGAACTGGAGATAGAGCTGTTCCCCTGCGACACACAGCCCATGTAAATAAACACATATATAAATGGCTTCTCACGTGTGTATATGGCAGGTGCTTAAAGCCATATGCCTCCATGGAAGCGTGTGTTCATGGAAGCATATATTCATACAAGAATGGAACAAGCATCTAGCAAGCCAGCACGCACTAGGAAAGTGTTATGCAACATTGTGCCGCATGTACCCATGCAGATACGTATTCCTATGCAAGCCCATGGCATCCTGTATAATTAAGGCGACTTAAATTATCATGGCCCATTAAGCAAACATGCAAAATCTAGGCCAACAAGCAACCTTTAAAGCGAACATGCATACTTATGCGATCCAGCATCTTTCATGCGATCAACATCTTATGCATCTTAAGCACTACTGTGCAGACAAGTACCCCTGTGGAACCAAGGACTCTCGTGTGATCAAGCACCCCTGTGTGATCCAGCATTTTTATGCAAACAAGCATCTTAATGCGACTTCAGGCATTTAAGCCTCTCTACGTGATCAAGTATCCGTGGGTACTCAAGGACTTGGTCGATCAAACAACCATGTGCGATCCAGCATTTTTATGCCTTCAAGCAACTTCATGCGACCCTTAGGCATTACTGAGGAAACAAGCCTCTCTGTGTTCCCAAATATCCCTGGGTAATCCAGGACTCTGAGATCCAGCCTCTTTATGCATTCAAGCATCTTTATGCGACTTTCCGCATTTCTGGGGGAACAAGCCTCTCTGTGTGACCAAATATCCTTAGGTAATCAAGGACTCGGGTGATCAGACGACCATGTGTGACCCAGCATCTTTGTGCATTTGAGCGTCTTTATGCGACTTTAGGCATTTCTATGGAAACAAGCCTTTCTGTGTGCCCCCATATCCTTGGGTAAATCAGGATTCTGGTGATCAGGCAACCCTGTGTGATCCCGATCTTATGCATTCCTGTGGAAACACAAAAAACATGTTTTGTTACTTGTTTTTACCCAACATGCATTTATATGCGATCTTAGGCACCTTAATGAAACCAAGCATCCATATGTGGCTTTGTAAAAAACATGTAAAACCATACAGACAGAACCTGTAACTTTATGCGATTAACCATAAAACATGTTTTGTTACTTGTTTTTACCCCACATTTTAAACATACCAAACTCCTGTATCTTATGCAAACATACGGATTGGTAAACAGGAAGTTATCCTTTGCAGATGTGTGTTTCCGTAAACATGCAATGTTAGCCAACTGTGCATCCCCCTGCATCTGGGTAACCTGAAGCCAACACCAAGAGAGAACCCTATGGGGGACTTGAAGTTATATACAGCCAGAACCTGTGATAGGTTCCTTGTTAGCTGCAGCTGTAGCCTGTCCTAGGTCTTTTAATCCCTTTAATTAAGGAATTGGTGCAGGGAAAGGGGGCACACCCTGTTTTTCCTGCTTACTGTGAGGCTGCTGAGAGTATAGCAGTTAACCTCTTAAAGACCCACACATGCAATGCACAAAAAAACATATGCAGCGTGGCTGCATCTTTTCCCAAGGGTGGTGGCCAACACCTCCTCTGTAACCTAGACAGGGGGTGCTTTGGCAAAGGCCGGCAATATCTCCTTAAAACCTGAATGCTCACCGGAGAACTCTGGTGCCTCAGGGGAATAGGGTGTCATAGAGGCTTGTCCTTGATCCTCAGACCCGATGGGGAGCCCTTTTGCTTCTTTGCATTTTTGGCGGTCTTTGCTGTCCCAGACCCTTTAGGAGACATGTCCCTGTCTGGAGGACTGCTTATCAGGACACCCACCAGTCAGACAAGAAAAGGATCACTCTAAGGATAAACCCTGAGTCCTCCTTGTCTGAACAGTGACCAAACACTGTTGCTGGGCTACCGGGCCAATCCAACACACCCTACTGAGGAACCGAGTGTTCAGGGTTAAGGGGAGTCTTCGCTGAAGGAGACTGCTCTCTCTGCTGAGTCCACACCACCAAAGGTTCTCAGAGCCACAGGATAAACCTCCGCTCTGTGTCCCGCCTGCAGACTGACACAACTGAGTTTTTAAACTCACTGCTGTCTGTATCCGGGTGGACGTCACACCCACCCCTCCCCCCAAAAGCGTGCACGCGCGCGCCCACACACTATGCCCCCGTGCGCTACAGACGCGCACACACAGACGCGCGCGCACACAGACGCGTGCGCACACACAGACGCACATACACGCGCGCCGAACGCGCGCCGAACGCGCGCCGAACGGAGGACAGCGAGGAGGAAGGGGGTGACTGCCCAGGCAGGAAAAACAATCCGGGACTCAGCAATCTAACCCAGGCTGAAGAAGAGAACCGACAGGTAACAGTTTACACTTAACAATCAACCATTCAAGTAGAAATGTAGGATTGGCCAGGGGATAACCATATGGGGAATAGAAGCCATCCTGTCTAGTATAGACATAGTGGTCAACATTGCCTCTGCGATCAGCATAACAGGCCACCCATAGACCCCGAATAAACTGGAGGACCTACTGTCGGACCAAGTCCCGTAGGCCCCCCCACTTACCTCTCCACGCTGCAGGGTATTGCCTAAGCAAGAGGCCCAATCTTCACCCCTCACCGTGGGTATTGCCAAAAGACCTTCAGGGACCGGAGACCATCAGTAGGAACACCGCTCCCCTGGACCTATAGAGCACCCTGGCATCAGAAGCACTTAGCCATGGAATAGACCAGAGCTCTGGAGCCCAGAGTCCAGCCCTCAATGAGAGAGGCGTTATAGGCCAAACCTCGTTCTTCCACCGAGGCCCGGGTACCGTCCACTTTGGCTATGAAGCACTTTGAACGGATCCGGAATTCAAGCCTGCTTTAGTCCAGACAGGACCACCTAAGCAAGAGCTTTGCAAACGTGACCAACACCTAAGACACTGGCGAAAAAACTGAGGAGCTCCCAGTATGGGAGGGGTTATATAGGGAGGGAACTTCCTGTCTTGATTGCCAGTGTCCATCACCTGAAGGTAGGCTCTATAACCCACATAGTTATTAATATGCAGCTCTGTGTCCGGTGATGTACGATAAAGAAAATGGAAAATTGTATACTCACCTTTCCGTAATTTTCCTTTCCTGACGCATCTTCATGGCAGCACACACTGGGTTGTGACTCCGCCCCCACAACCTGACAGGATTGGTTAGCTATAAATCTGAGTGGGAGACACCCGGCATCATTCTCCGTATATATCATCATTGAACAATAGGGTGGGCAGTTGTGTGCTGCCATGAAGATGCGTCAGGAAAGGAAAATTACGGAAAGGTGAGTATACAATTTTCCATTTTCCTGACACATTCATGGCAGCACACACTGGGAAATAACTCGCCAGTCGGGAGGGTTCAATGCAAAGTATTTATTCCCTAGAGAGCCGAAGAGTTGGCCCTGAAGATAGATCTGCCAAATTCAGCTGTAGCCAAAAGAGCTGCGTCCACTCTGTAGTGGGATATGAAGGTATGCCTGGAGGACCAGGTAGCTGCTCTGCAGATGGTTTCTGAGGAGACCCCGTGTAACGGTCACCACCGCTTACGACTTTCCATCCAACCACGACAAGCTTATCTGACACACTCCGACAATATTGCATACACGATCCATATCCTTTCCCAGAATAAACGAGACTGCGCTCCGTTCTTGCTTCCAAAGATATGACAATTTATTAGTATTTTCTCAGCTTCTTATATCCAGTACAGCATAATACAGTTAATCACAGGACAATGCAATCTCCACCCCCCCTCACACCATGGGGGGCTTCAATCACACTCTAAAAGGCATTCAGGTAAGCTAACCATGTAGACCGGTCGGCACCGCATCTTCAATAGGGTTCAATTAACCTTGAATAGTAACACAGACATCTATACAAAAGGTATGACTCACTGGCTGACCTGGTCATGTCATCATGACTCCTTGTGATATCTCAGTCCTGAAATATGAAGTATTATTAATGTCCCATCTCATGTAATATGAATTATGATTCTTTGTCACCCTATGTACAAAAATGACTCCTGTTACATGGCTCCCTCCTTGTGGAACACTCCGGCAGACCCGGCTTGATCCTTTTCGGGTCAACTTGGGGATGTCCGGAACTAGGAGGCCGAAATGACGTCTGTTTGCCGGGATAACCGATCAGCATTGCCATTTTGCTTACCGGGTCGGTAGCTGATGGTGAAGTTGTAAGGTTGCAGGGCTAAGCTCCACCGCAGCAACCTACCATTGTCTCCTGAGACCCGATTGAGCCACACCAATGGGTTGTGGTCGGTGATTAATGAAAATTCCTGTCCGTACAGGTAAGGGTTCAACTTCTTAAGGGCCCAAACCAAGGCTAAACACTCCTTCTCCACTGCTGCATAGCTGACTTCCTGTGGGAGTAGTTTTCTGCTCAGGTATGCGACAGGGTGTTCTCCTCCATCCTCTCCGATTTGACTTAGCACCGCCCCCAGTCCAAACATGGAAGCATCTGTGTGAACAAGGAAACGTCTGTTAGGGGCTGGGGCAGCCAAGACAGGGGCATTTACCAGTGCTTGCTTGAGGGCTAGAAACGCGGCTTCACAAGCTGGAGACCACAGGACCTGCCTAGGTAAATTCTTTTTCGTCAGGTCCGTCAGGGGTTTGGCGATGGCACTATAGTCGGGGACAAAACGTCTGTAGTACCCTGCAGTCCCTAAAAAGGCCAATACCTGGGTTTTAGTGCGGGGTGTGGGCCAGTTAGCTACTGCCTCTACCTTGGCTGGTTCTGGTCTCTGGTTCCCACACCCTACTCGATGTCCCAGGTACTGCACCTCTGCCATACCTAGATGGCACTTGTCTGATTTTAATGTCAGGCCGGCGGTCTGAATCTTGTCCAGCACCACCCCTACGTGACACAAGTGCTCCTTCCAAGACTCACTGTAGATCGCAATGTCATCCAGGTATGCACAAGCAAATTCTTGGAAGCCATCGAGGAGCCTATCCACCATACGTTGGAAGGTCGCCGGGGCGTTTTTCATCCCGAATGGCATGACCTTAGACTGGTACAGGCCGAATGGGGTAACAAATGCTGACTTGGGGATAGCATCCTCGGCCAGGGGAATCTGCCAATAACCTTTACACAGGTCGATTGTAGTCAAATAACGTCCCCTGGCTATACGATCTAGCAGTTCGTCTACCCGGGGCATCGGGTAAGCGTCAGTGGTGGTCTTCTCATTGAGTCGCCTGTAGTCCACACAGAACCGGGTAGTTCCGTCTTTCTTAGGCACTAGGACTACAGGCGAGGCCCAAGGGCTGTCCGAGGGCTCAATGACTCCTAACTGAAGCATCTCCTTTATCTCCTTCCGCATCCCTTCTCGGACGGCTTCAGGGATATGGTAGGGGGCCTGTCGAAGGGGTGCTTGTCCAGGGGTCTCGACCTTATGCACAGCCAGAGTCGTATAGCCCGGTTTTTGGGAGAAAGTTGCCTGTTTCTCCCACAGAAGCCGCTTAGCCTGTTCCTTCTTTGTGGGACTTAACCGGTCCCCTAGCTGTACAAGGCTAATGAGATCAGTCTGGGGGTCTCCCTCTAGTAAATCTGGGAGGGGCAAATTTTCTGAGTCGTCCGCAGCAGGGGCGCATACGGCAGCGACATCCTCCTGCCGTTCCTGATACTCCTTCAGCATGTTCACATGAAAGGTCCGCTGGATTCTTTCATCTGCACAGCTGGCAATGACATAGGTGGTATCACATACCTGGGCTACTACCTTATATGGGCCTTGCCAGGATGCCTGCATCTTGTCGGTCTTTACCGGCTTGAGCACTAAGATCTTCTGCCCAACCCGGAAGATACGCTGTCGGGCCCCCCGATCATACCATCTCTTCTGTCTCCCCTGGGCCGCCTGGAGATTCTCCCTTACCATCAGAGACAGTTGCTCCATGGGGTCCCTGAGTTCCAGGACATAAGGCACTATGGGGGTCCCCTCCCGTTCTGTCTCTCCCTCCCAGTGTCCTCTAATGAGATCGAGGGGTCCGCGCACCCTTCTCCCATAGAGTAACTCGAACGGGGAGAAACCAGTGGATTCCTGGGGTACCTCTCTGTACGCAAATAGCAGGTGAGGCAGAAATCTCTCCCAGTCCCTGCAAGCATCCGAAAAGGTCCTCAGCATCTGCTTGAGGGTCCCATTGAAGCGCTCACAGAGACCATTCGTCTGTGGGTGGTAAGGTGAGCTAAGTAGGGGTTTAATATTGCACACCTTCCACAACTGCTGGGTGAGCACTGCGGTAAACTGGGTTCCCTGGTCAGAGAGGATCTCCTGAGGGAACCCCACTCTAGTGAATATCTTAACCAGGGCATCAGCTACTGTCTCTGCTTCAATGTTGGACATAGCGACTGCCTCTGGGTAACGGGTGGCATAGTCCACCACGGTGAGAATATACTTCTTCCCGGATGGACTAGGTCTGGCCAAGGGACCCACAATGTCAACAGCTATGCGGTAAAAGGGCTCCCCGATAATAGGCATAGACACAAGTCTAGCCTTAGGGTGGTCACCCCTCTTGCCTACCCGTTGGCATGTGTCACACGTTTGGAAGTATTGTCGCACATCCTGGTTAATATTGGGCCAAAAGAAATTCTGTGTGATCCTATGGGCTGTGCGACGGGACCCTAGATGTCCTGCTAGTGGTACATCATGCCCGATTCGCAGAATCTCCAGCTGGTATTTTTTAGGTACCACCAGCTGTCTTTTCTGTGAAGGGGCCTTACTTCTCTGGGCTGGCTTGGGGATCCTATACAGTCTGTCCCCCACCCATTCATAAAGCTCCCCATCTATTCCCCTTTCCCGAGTATCTGCCTTAGCCCTATACCTCTGTAAGGTCGGGTCCTCCCGGGTTTCCCTCCCGAATACGTTTGGGGTATCCCAGCCTAGGGGCGCCTGATCTATAGTACATGTCGGGGAAGATAGTCTTACCTGGGTCTCAGCAGCAAGCGGGTCAGTTCCAGCATCACGGGCCTGGGCACGGGTAGTCACTGGGTTGGCTTCATCAGGGCCCATGGGAGCGTAAGCAGAAACAAGAGGGGCCAAATCATTCCCCAGTAGTACATCCGCTGGCAAATCTTTCATCACCCCCACATTAACGTGTCCTGAACCAACCCCCCAATCCAAGTGAACACGGGCAACGGGCAGACGGAAGACAGTGCCTCCCGCCACTCTTACAGCTACTGTGTCTCCGGTGTGCTGGCTCTCTGGAATAAGGTTCTTCTGTAGCAGGGTCATGGTGGCCCCAGAATCACGTAGCCCATTGGCTACCTTTCCATTGACCCAGACAGTCTGCCTGTGTTGCTGCCTGTTGTCCCGGTTAGCTGCTTGTACTGGATCAGCCTCGTGCAGGATGCCCCAATGTTCTTCTTCCTCAACGCAGTGGGCCGCCGGCATGGGTGTGTGGGGGTTTCCCCTTTCTGGCTGTCTCCATGACTGTGACTGCCTGGCCGGATTCAAGGGACAGTCTGACTTTTTGTGCCCTGGTTGTTTACACCCAAAACACTTGATGGGTTGTGAGTAGTCCTGGGAGTTGAACCTGGGCTGCTGAGGATAAGTGGCCACTGGAGGTGGTGCTGTAGGACGGTACGACTGGGGTTTGTAGGCAATAGCCGGAGGGGGTGCCGCGGATCGATAATCCACACGAGCTGTTGTCTTGACCACAGAGTTATCCAGTTTGCGGGCGTCTGTGTATTCGTCCGCCAGGCGAGCTGCTTCCGGCAAGGAGAAAGGTTTTCGGTCCCGGACCCACTCTCTGACTTCCAGGGACAGTTTGTCAAAGAAGTGCTCCAGCAGGAACACCTGCAGCACCTCTTCCCTGGATTCTGCTTGACATCCACCGATCCAGTGGGATGCAGTGCGGTGTAGGCGGCATGCCCACTCGGTATACGAGTCTCCTGCTTGCTTGCTTGTTTCTCGGAAACGCCTCCGATATGCCTCTGGTGTGACTGCATACCTGACCATAGTTCATAATATCCTTGTCTGGGATGGCCCTGAATGCTTCACTGGCCCGGCCGGACAATTTCCCAGACAAAATGGTTACCCATTCCTCGGTGGGTACCCGGTGTAGGGCACATTGCCGTTCAAAATCAGCAAGGTACCCATCAATCTCCCCTTCAGCTTCAATGAAATTCTTAAAAGCAGCAAAATGTATTTGTCTCCTTTCCGTTGGTGCTGCTGTGACTTCTGCTGCTGCAGAACCTCTTTGTGGTAGCAAATGTGCATCCACAGCTGCTATAACCCGGTCTATGATCTCCGGTGGAGGGTTAGGACCATAATGTGCCAGTCTTAGTTCAACAGCCCGATAAAAACTTGCCTCTTCAGGTGTCCTGTCCGTTACGCTGGGTCTTTCCGTTACGCTGGGCCCTTCCGTTATGCTGGCCCTCTCTGCTCCATCCATTTGGACTAGTTCTGCAATAATGTCCATCTTCTTACGGTTGCTGGCCGGTCTGCCCCGGCTCTCCAGTAAGTCCTTGAGGGAAGAGCGCTTCATCCGTGCATACACCGCCTCCATTGTCATGTGTCCTTGTAGCCGTCCTTCTGAAGATGGAATCACCCCACTGCTGCCACCAATGTAACGGTCACCACCGCTTACGACTTTCCATCCAACCACGACAAGCTTATCTGACACACTCCGACAATATTGCATACACGATCCATATCCTTTCCCAGAATAAACGAGACTGCGCTCCGTTCTTGCTTCCAAAGATATGACAATTTATTAGTATTTTCTCAGCTTCTTATATCCAGTACAGCATAATACAGTTAATCACAGGACAATGCAATCTCCACCCCCCCTCACACCATGGGGGGCTTCAATCACACTCTAAAAGGCATTCAGGTAAGCTAACCATGTAGACCGGTCGGCACCGCATCTTCAATAGGGTTCAATTAACCTTGAATAGTAACACAGACATCTATACAAAAGGTATGACTCACTGGCTGACCTGGTCATGTCATCATGACTCCTTGTGATATCTCAGTCCTGAAATATGAAGTATTATTAATGTCCCATCTCATGTAATATGAATTATGATTCTTTGTCACCCTATGTACAAAAGTGACTCCTGTTACACCCCGCAAAATGCTGCCCAAGAGGTCGCCACTGCCCTGGTTGAATGCGCTCTGATGCCTTCCGGAACCTTCCGCTGTTGAATAGAGTATGCCTTTTCTATGGCTTTGACTAGCCAAGAGGCGATGGTCCGGGAAGTGGCCGCCTGGCCTCGTCTGGCTCCGTGAGGGATAATCAGGAGGGCGTCCGATGAGCGAAGATGGGTGGTAGCCGACAGGAAGCTGGAAATTGTAGACTTAATGTCCAACGCATGAGGTTCCCCCTCCTCGTTAGTAAGGCATGGTAATATGATATCCTGGCTATAGTGGAAAGCCGAGGCAACCTTGGGGAGGAAGCGATCAGAAGGCCTCAACACCACCCTGTCTGGTAGAAAGACTAAATATGGCTCCTTAAACATGAGAGCTTGCAACTCCGATACTCTCCTAGCTGAAGCTATAGCGATTAGGAAGGACAACTTCAGGGTCAGGTTCCATAAGGAGATTGAGCTGAGTGGGAAGAAGGGTGGATTGGATAGTACTTCTAGGACCACCGAAAGATCCCAGGTCGGAAAGGATGGACTTCTTGGAGGTCTGATCTTCACACAGGCCTGTATGAACTGGGTAATCAGAGGGTGCAGTGCCCATCTAGTGCCAGTCTTTGCGGATAGAGCGGAGATCTGTACCCTTAGGGTGCTTGAGCTCAGGCCTTTGTCAACGCCCATCTGTAGGAACTCTAGAACCTGGTAAGGGTCTGGCGAGATGTGATTCCAGCCTCTGAGTTGTGCCAAGTGGGTGAATTTTTCCCAAATTCTTGTATAAACCGTGTTTGTAGAGACCTTCCTGGCTTGCATTAAGGTTGCTATGACTGCCTGGGAGCATCCCTGTTCCCTAAATCTAGCCCTTGCAACCTCCAGGCTGTCAAGTGGAGCCTGTCGGGGGCCGGATGGAGGGATTGGCCCTGGAGTAGGAGGTCTGGTGACGCTGGTAGATGGATAGGAGGACAAGTATTGAGCTGTAGTAGAGTTGTGAACCAAGGCCTCCTTGGCCAGAATGGTATTACTGCTATTACTGTGGCTGACGATCTCCGGAGTCGGCATAGAAATCTTGCTATCAAGGGAGTCGGGGGAAAGGCGTATCCCAGGTTGAAGTCCCATGGGTGGAGAAGGCAATCCGTCCCCTCCGCTGTCGGAAAGGGTACTCTGGACAGAAATCTCGAGCACTTGGCATTGGCTGGTGTTGCCGCCAGGTCGATCTCCGGAATCCCCCAGGTCTCTGTCAGCATAGAGAACTCCCAGAGGTTCAGGGACCATTCGTTGTTCGATCGAAGTTCCCTGCTCAGGAAGTCGGCTAGCGTGTTTTGAACCGCTGGGACGTAAACTGCTCGTAGGTCCGATAGATGTGTCTGGGCCCATTCCATTATGGGGCGAACTTCCTCCAGTAGTGTGTGACTTCGGGTACCGCCTTGCCTCTGGACGTAGGCCACCGCCACTCTGTTGTCCATACGAATTCGGACGGACTTCCCCTGCAGCAGAGGCTCGAAAGCCAAGAGGGCCTGAAACGCAGCTCAAAAGCTCCAGAATATTTGAGACCACCCCCCGGGCAGGGAAGTGCCACTGTCCCTGGGCTGTCTCATCCAAGTAGTGCGCCCCCCAACCCTTCTCGCTGGCATCTGATGTCACGACTTCCGGACTCGGAGGAACTTTAGGTCTGAAACCCCCGAGATTGGGAGGCTGAGTCCACCAAAAAAGGTCGGGTCTCACATGGCTGGGAATGTTGATGGGTTGGTGCATTGAGGCCCCGTCCCATTGTCTGAGAAAGGTGTTTAGTAAAGATCTCATTCGCCACTGGGACCACTGGATCATGGGAATAGTTGAAGACATAGAGCCCAGCAGGCTGAGGCAGGACCTGGCTGACGTAGATTTGGAAGATAGTAGATTTTGCACCTTCCGAGCTAGGGGTTCCATCTTTTCTAGGGGCAACTGCACCCTGTTCTGTCTCGTATCCAACTGTGCTCCGAGGAATGTCATCGTTTGTGAGGGTTGCAGGCTGCTCTTCTGCCAATTGATTAGCCACCCGAAGCTCTAAAGGGTTGAGATTAGAATTTTGCGTTGGAGGAGCAGAGTCTCTCGATCTGCCGCTAGGAGCAGTATGTCGTACAAGTAATGGTGAACCCGCAGGCCCCTCTCCCTGAGAAGTGCTATGAGCGGGAGGAGGACCTTTGTGAATGTCCTGGGTACCGAAGAGATGCCGAAGGGTAGGCATCGGAATTGGAAGTGGTGTTGTCCGATTGAAAAGCGAAGGAATTTCTGAAAAGCGGGGTGGATTGGCACGTGAAGGTAGGCGTCTGATAGGTCGACGGACAGCATCCAATCTCCTAAGTTCACTGCCAGAAGGATAGACTGGAGACTTTCCATCTTGAAAGCTTCTATCTGGATCCTTTTGTTTAGGCGTTTGAGGTCCAATACGGGCCGAAGATCTCCTGATTTCTTTCGTACCAGAAACAGAGGGGAATAAAATCCCCTGCCTCTCTGGTGGGAAGGGACTTCTACTACTGCTTCTTTCCGAGTTAAATCCGAGATGTACTGCAGGAGAAGTTTCCTCTTGTCTGGGGAAGAAGGAATTTTGGTGGGTTGAAAAACCGTGTGAGGCAATGCCCCCATAAAGCTCCATCTGTGGCCTTGTTTGACCGTGGAAAGGGCCCATTGGTCTTCTATGTGCTCTGCCCAAACCTGTGCGAAATTCCTGAGCCGGGCGCCCACCTGAGCTGGGTGGGCAGGCAAATTTTCAAAAAGACTTTTGCTGGTCCCCTGTGGTAATGGCCTTGATCTTCTGACCCCTAGCAAAGGGGGGGCGAGTAGATCTCCCATCTCTTCTAAATTCCCTGCCTGGGCGGTAATTTCTGGCTTCTCTGTACCTATCGGGCAGATTGCGCCTGAGGGTAGGCCCTCTCTGGGGCTTGGGCCTCCTGTCGGAGGGGATAAGCCCCGACTTTCCTCCGGTAACTTTGGAGATTGCCGAATCCAATTTTGCACCAAACAGGTTTACGCCATCATACGGGATCTTGCACCAGTTGGACTTAGAGTTTGAGTCAGCGACCCATGGTTTCAGCCACAAGGCTCTGCGAGCCATTACCGAGGCTAACATGGAACGAGCCGAGGAGCGAATGACATCCACTGAGGCTCCTGCCACAAAGTCTCCCGCAAGCCTGATTTCTTGCAAAGAGGATATCACCTCCCCCTGGTCGGTGCCCTCTAGGAGGAGGAGGGCCCTCTCCGCGTTGGCTGCCCAAGTGGACATGGCTCTGGCAACTGCAGCCCTGGCAATCGCTGGTCTACACGCTCCCCCTGCTGAAGAGTACAACTTCTGCAATTCCAAATCCATCTTGCACATCTCGGAAAGAGACCGCGTCCTCTATCGGCAAAGTGACATGACGGGGGAGCCGCATCAGGGATGAATCGACAACGGGAGCGTTGATGAGGGGGGACACCTTGGACTCCATTAGCGGGTACAGCTTAGCGAGCTTATTAGAGAGGCTGGGCCGTCTGTCCGGTTTTTCCCACTCATCTTTAATGAGATCTTCCAGTTCCTCTATGAACGGAAATAGTTCTGGATCCCTCCTTAATTCGGGAAAATACTTCCCAACCTTTGGTTCTGCCACGGGTTCCTCCCAGCCTATAGCCTCCTTAATGGAGCGTGCAAAGGGTTCAACTAGGCTGTTCTCATCTCATGCTCTTCCTGGTCGGACAGGGTCCCCGCTAGCTGGGCATAGGGGTCAAAAGCCGATGAGGTGCCTGGGGTGGGGTCGCCACCGGCCAGAGGGGCCATAGTCCAGTTTGAATCTCGTACTGGTTCTCTGGCAAGACTTGTAGCTGTCCTGGTGTCCACCTCCCTTTCTTCAACTGCTTCATTGAAGCAGGTGCGACAGGCTAATTTTCCTGGCATTGCAATGGCACCGCACACCCAGCAGGCATTAGCCGCAGGACGGGTATGGTGACGCTCACGGTGCACTGATGGGGACCGTCTCCGGTGAGATCTGCTGTGGCGAGATCGGCTGTGGCGTGATCGGCTGCGCCTAGACCGGCGGTAGCGGGAGGAGGTTCTTGACCGACTTCTGCGGGATCTCCTTGATGAATGTCTGGATCTCTCCCTGCGCCGTGGGCTTGCATCGCTGGGCCTGACGGGACTGCGAAAAAAGGCAGTGTTTAGTGGCCGGCTCTCTTTTTTCTCTTCCCTACTTACCTCTATTGACGGCCTCCATACCTTGTTTGTTGACAGTGGTCTGCTAGGGCAGTGGTCTCCATAAAGCACAGAGATAGCAGGAGCAGCAGCTGGAGGAAGCAAACAAAAAAAGGGGTAAAATAAAGGTTTAGGCAGGAGAAGGGAATAGCCATTCTAGCCAGGGAGAGGAACCAAACATACCTGGGGCAAAAAAGACCAGTGAAGTTGGGGCAGAGCAGCAACCTCGGGAAGAAAGGAAAGGATTTCCCATTTAAAACTGGCGCCGCCGTCGCGGCAATGATGACGCGATCGTGCATGCGCAGTAGCGCCGTGCGCGACCCCGCGCCATCTTGGAAGAGGGCAAAGGATGTCCCTAACGTTATTGCTCTGCTGCGCGCATGCGCAGAGCAGCCAGGAGGCGCTCGGAGCGTGGGACAACAAGGCCCAGCAGGTCTGCGGGCTCCAGAACTTTGAAAATAGACCAAAGGAAAAAACAGCATGTAAGAGGGATCTATGCACCCAGACAGCCGAAAGAAAATGTTGAAACGAAGACAGGTAAGGGGAGCCACTGCCAAATCTAAGCTCATTTAGAGCTTGTAGGATGCCAGGTATTTGCCGGGATTTTGACCCCCGAGACCACCAGAGCGGGGTTCCCGCCATAGAGCTCTATTAGAGACTGTACAGGGGGGACTTCCAAACAGGAGAGGCTGAACCTGCTGGGGCGATAGCGGCAGGAGGCAAGCTGTACGTCCGTTCGTCCTGTTCAGGTGAGGATAAAAAAAGAGAATGATGCCGGGTGTCTCCCACTCAGATTTATAGCTAACCAATCCTGTCAGGTTGTGGGGGCGGAGTCACAACCCAGTGTGTGCTGCCATGAATGCGTCAGGAAATAGGCTTTTGTGTTACTTTTGTAATTTTGGAGGTTTCATATTTCTTCTAGGTATAGAGTTTTTTTTTTATTTTAGGTTAGTAGAACCTGTATTTTAGGTGAAACCATTTTTTTTTTGCAGCAAGACTTCCCTTTACAACAGTCTGCTGCATCATTTGAAATAAAAAATTAAATAAAAATTATATTACTTATAATGAACCCCCGCCTATCCACATAAATAACATAAAAGTTAGGCATACACCAATAAGGTTTTTTATCCCTGATAAAAATGGACCTGCTCTGGTGAACTTTACACTGCTGTATCCTGTGAATTATTTGAATTCTTATAATAGAACCACAGCCAGTGATCTTTAGTTACAATAAATTTGGGTATAGCCTACCATCATCTGAATTCTCTAAATTTTTGTATTAAAGCGGATGTAAACTACAATTTTTTTATTTATTTTTTTGTGTCACAATGTAGAGTATAAGATGTAATAGTGAGAGTCCCTATCCCTATGAAATTGGAGGTAAAATGGACACAGGGTTTGCGTATCTGCGGACCGCAGAACTACAGAGTGTAGAGTTTAAATGGAGAAAACTGCTCTGTCAGTTTTCTCCAGGGTTTGCTAGTTTTGAATGGGGCTGTGTAGTTGGAGATCCTGCAGAGACTTGGGCGAGATGGGATCTCCGGATCTTACAGACAGCAAGCAGGTTGTGTTCCCAGCTGAACACTACCAATATAATCAGGGACTGGTCAGAACAGAGAGAAGGAAGGTGGAGTGTGTGCAGCTGGCTGCTGGTTCAAGACACTGCATGTGGAAAGCTGTCTGTCTGTGGAAGACTATATCCCTGGTGTGGGGGGACTCCGTGCCTGGTGGACTGGGAAGCTGGTAGACCTGAGGTGGCTAGTAAGTCCAAAGGGGGCTGAAGGAAGTCTGGAGGTCTGGGAGACAGTAAGCTGGAGAATCCTGTTGAGGCCAGGGGTGGGCCAGATTTAGCAGGAGGCTTGGTATTTTTGAGTTCTATGAACGTTACTGGAGAAGAACCCCTGCGTGGGAATCCTGTATGTGAACTGTTGCTTTATTTCCTTTCAATAAAAATGGGTTGCCATACCCTCAAACCTAACATCTGACTGCTGTGGACTCACTAAAATCGCATTTACCATTAAGTTAACAACCCCCAATGTTTACAAAGATTTCCTATCATCTGTGCCCAGTCTTGCCACACAGAGTTAATCCAGCTCTGAGCAATCTTCTTTTATTATTTAGTGAAATAAAACAGACATTCAGGTAAAAAACTGTCTAATTAAAAAGTCCTTACCGCCCCCTTGCTTCGAGTGACAGGTTATTTACATATCTCTCCTGGATGTTATCATAATATGAGGTGATCCACAGTTCATAGACAAGTGACCAGGATGTGTTATGTGGGGGGAGGGGTGGATCTCTCTCTTTTTCTCTTTCTTTCTCTCCCCACATAACACATCCTGGTCACTTGTAAATGAACTGTGGATCACCTCATATTATGATAACAAGTATCAGTATTAAATAATTCCCTTGCCTTATTGTGTCATATTTTCCTTATTATTTCCTTTTCCTTCTCTGTGTGGCCACTCCTCAGTATGTCATAACTTAGCTGGTCTGGATTTCAGGTGCTGGGCTGAAAGTTACCTATTTTCCCTTTATTAAATCAGTAAGCAAAGTATTAAGTGTACATCATTTTCTTATATTTAAAGCTCAACTCCAGCCTTACCATCACTTTTTCACAGTTATACAAACTCCTCTCCTGCACTGAAATAGCTTACTGCACACTGTAAACTTTCAATGACGTGCACTAAAATCTGCAGCAGGTCAGACAGAGCCCACCTCATTTTTTGGCTAGAGGATATCTGGCATTATCTATCCCCTTTTCCCCCAGTCTTGCTGCCTTTAGTCCTTTCCTTTTAATTCATTGGATTGGATTTCAGTTTTTTCAATCATGGAGACTCACCATCACACGTGGATGTTACATAGGCCAGCCTGTGTGAAAATGCAGTCTGCCTAGAAACACCCACTTCTTTACACTGACATCTATCCACTAAGACATTTTTATATTTAAATAACTCCTCCCAAAAGACAGTACAATGCTTGAATCTGGACCTCCTGAGAGGAGTTCTAAGGCAGGGTCCTGTGATTTTTTCAGGAAGCTATTCATGTACAGCACCCTACTGTTCCTTCACGAGCCATGATCTCACTGCATTGCATAGGAAAGTAAAAAGTCTGGGTAATGACTTGTTTTGATTTTATACAGCGGAGTGGCTTAGTACATTGCATTTAAACTTGGCAAAAAACAAGCCCTGGTCAGGGCTCTCTTTATGCATTTCAAAGTTTAATTTTCAGATCTGGTTGGAGCTTCCCTTTAAAGTGGTTGTAAACCCTTACAGACCACTTTCACCTACAAGTAAGCCCAGATTAAGGCTTACCTGTAGGTGCTGGAAGAATCTCCTAAACCTACACGGTTTAGGAGATATTTACAATTTCCTGTACGGCGATGTCTTACTTGCATGTGCCGATGTATTCAATGCACGCGCACTCTAGAAAGGGCACGCTGTGCCGTTTGTAGCTGTGGTCATGCCATGACTGGTGGCTCCCGCGTGCATGATCGGGAGTGATGTTACGCGA
The DNA here is from genome assembly GCA_029574335.1 of Rana kukunoris. Classification (NCBI taxonomy): domain Eukaryota; kingdom Metazoa; phylum Chordata; class Amphibia; order Anura; family Ranidae; genus Rana; species Rana kukunoris. The sequence goes on along the minus strand of CM056052.1, from coordinate 408,481,644 downwards.
CTTCGGCCAGTCACAGAGCCGGAGTTCGGCCCTGGAAAGAAGAGGGGTGAAGAATGGATGCTTCCTACAACAGTGGATAGCGGTGACATCGCAGGCTTCGGTTTCAGGTAAGTGAAATATAATGGGCTACTATGCGATGCATAGCCCATTATGCTTTACTTTTGCAGGGAAACAAAGAGGAAGTAAAACCCATAAAGGTTTACGTCTTCTTTAAGGTTAAGTAAACTAAACTGAGAGTCATAATAGTAAATGCAAAACAATCATATCTACAGATGACATAAACACAGCACAGTGCAGATGGTGGGAGACAATCCAAAATGTAATAAATCTGACAGTTTGCTGAAATGTGATGACAAATTAGTATTTTTACAGGTTTTATGATGTGCCTCTCATATTGACAGACAATATGCTACATTTTCTCTTCATCTGTCTATCTAATTACTCCATGGCTCCTGCTGTAATTTTTTTTTTCACTTTAGGGAATCTAAAATACACAAAATGAACAGAACCCTATTTACTGGTCAATTTTTGCATAACAATGCAGAAGTAGATAATACAACAGTGTGATGTAAGATAGAACAGAACCTCATGGGGGCAGATGATGTCCAGGGTTCTTTCTGTAAATTAAAGTACCGTAGGTAAATTCTGGGTCTGTGGGCAGTGTCTGATGGTACCTCATAATTCTGGCCCAGAGGGTGCAGGAATCAGCAAGGAATTCCTGATTTATAAAAAATGATTATTCCTTTACCCATCCATGTTACCATGTTGCCTGTCAAGCTTGATGCGCAGCTGAACCCTCCTATCCTCCAATAAACCAAACAAATTCCTTATTGTAAAGAGCAAAGTGGTTGAAACTGAGAAGAAAGGCATAAAAACATACAGTCAGAAACATATAATGAAACATATGGCTGGCTTCTTCTGGGTGCTTAATCTTCCTCAGAGTCCTCAAAATAAATACTGTCTTCCCAGGATGCACCTGTTTTCTTCTTCTTAGCATGATTGATGGTGTGAGGATGGAGACTTTACAAGGGTCAAAACACTAATAAAACAGCCTGTAAACAGATATGGATGCAGTGCTGCTGGGCCAATCGGTGGCTTGTAAAGCAAAAACAATTGTAACCACAATAAACTTGGTGAAGTTCTGTACTGGAGGCAGGACACTCCCCACTTGGTATCAACCAATAGTACTGATTGGATGCTCAGATGAAAACAGCAATATCAATTCAGAAACTGGTTGGGGGATGAACTTTGTTACTGTTTCTGCAAACTTTAACCTCTTTCAAATCTTTATGTAGAAGTTTTGATAATAAAGCCTGGAGGCCACTACTTTATTTGGAACTGGCAGTTTCTACAGGCATGTGTCACTATATTGTAAATTAGTTTTGCAGTTTGCAAAATGATGATGTACTGCTTTATCTACCTGTTCAATAAGGTATTTGCAAGACTTTGAACTTGTCTTCACTTGCACAAATACAAGTCCTTGGCACTGAATGCCCCAGAATAACTACTTCAGTTTTCTGAGTAAGAAGAGTTGTTGGAGTAAGAAAGAAATGGTCCTCTGGGTCACTTGAAACTGGAATTAAAGGTCTAGCAGATGAGACTTCAGCCATGAAATTTGTCAGAAGCTCATGAGCGAACCACAAAGTTCCTATTCTTCTAGCTATGCATATTATTCTTTAACATGCCCCTACCATGTGAGAAGAGTGAAGTGGGTTGAAATACATCCCTGGTCTCTCAGATATCTTTTAATACTGTTGGTTTTAAATTCACTATTTGAAGAGATATGCAGTTCTTTGGCTGCCCGGCATATTTACTGCCTCTGAGCAGATGTGTTTTATGGGGCCCTGAATAGCAATGAAATGACCCAGGGCATTTATGAAATTGACGTATCCATGACTATTCACTGGACTTCAATGTTCACAGCTCTAATGGCCATGCAGAATAATATGCCTGCCCTGTGTTTTCTGTTTGTGTAACCCTATCTTGTATGATATGTGATGACAGACTAAGGCAAAAAACATTAAGGCCAACATTTGTAAAGAAGGGTCTGAACTGAGTCTATCAGCTATAAAATTGGCAATCTTTTGCATAGAATACCAAAAAGCTTACAGCAAGTAAAGCATTTGAAGATTCCAGTATTTACACAATACTGTGCTCTAATTATCCACAAGCCAGCAGCTCATAAAGCTCCTTCCGTAAATAGTCATCCCTGGCATTTGACTTGATGGTGATATTACAGCACAATCAAATAAGCAATAGCTAGGAATAAGTAATGGATTTTTCTTGTTTAGTTTTATTTTGCTTCCTTAAGCTATCCACCTACTCTCAGTAAAAAGTTTTTTTTTTTAAGAAATAAGTCATGTTTTTCAGGGCACCATTTCTGGGGATAGATTTCTTGTTTAACCACTTGCTTACTGGGCACATATACCCCCTTCCTGCCCAGGCGAAATTTCAGCTTTCAGCACTGCGTCGCTTTAAATTAAAATTGCGCGGTCGTGCGACGTGCCTTACAAACAAAATTGACGTCCTTTTTTTCCCCACAAATAGAGCTTTCTTTTGGTGGTATTTGATCGCCTCTGCGTTTTTTTTTTTGCGCTATAAACAAAAAAGAGCGACAATTTTGAAAAAAAACACAGAATATTTTTTACTTTTTGCTATAATAAAAATCCAATTTAAAAAAAAAAAAGTTTAGGCCGATACGTATTCTACATATTTTTGGTAAAAAAAACAATCACAATAAGCGTATAGTAATTGGTTTGCACAAAGGTTATAGTGGCTAGGAAATAAGGGATAGAATTCTGACAATTTTTTTTTTTACTAGTAATATGGCGATCTGCGAGTTTTGTCAGGACTGCGATATTGCGACGGACACATCGGACACTTTTGACACATTTTTGGGACCATTCACATTTATACAGTGATCAGTGCTATAAAAACGCACTAATTACTGTATAAATGTGACTGGCAGTGAAGGGGTTAACACTAGGGGGTGAGGAAGGGGTTAAATGTGAGTCCTGGGTGTCAGGGCCGTCTTTAATATGGTTTGGGCCCTGGGCAAACATTTTTTTTGGGCCCCCCCTCCAGCTTATTTTGGGCCTGGCTGGTTCACATGTATGTGTTTTGGCGGCCTGCAGAAAAAAAGGTTCATTCAGCATTTTAAAAATCAGCTACCTTGAAATCCATTCTACTTTTGCACCATGCTACTTACCTGCAGTTCTTGCACACACAAATGCACTGTGTTTTTAAAAGCGTGACCTAAACGTCTAAAAATGCAGCAAGTTTGACAGTGCGGGAACTGCAGATAAGTCACAGCAGACAGCAGAATGGACAGACAGTGCTGTATTTCAGTGCTTGATGGGCATAGGTGTGCCGTGTGTGCAGCCTATTACATGAGGCATGCGCTTTTCTTTGCAGGAAATGCAGGCATGGCGGCCCATTCAAATGTGGGCCGCCAAAACACTTACATGTGAACCAGTCAGGCCCAAAATAAGCCCATCAAGCAGTTAAATACAGACAGTAATGCCATGTGTTCTGAGGCCTCACTCAGCCTGGACTGCAGGGCTGCTCTGTGACTTAAAGAGTTCCTCTATTTTACACATGGCATGGCATGGGGTCCCATGGTGCTAAAGCAGAATGGACAGACGTTGCTGTGACCCCATGCCATGCCATGTGTAAAATACAGGAACTTTTAAAACACTGACCAGACCTGCAGTGAATCATCAAATATTATAAAGACTTTGGGCACACTCTACAGAAAACTTGTATTTACAATATAGCAAACAGTGACATACCTTGAGGAGCAGGACATGAAGAAGTCAGCCTCGGGAAGAGCAAACTGGGGATGTTATAAAATCACATTCTAATTCACTTTTATATACAAGCAGCACCCAGTGGCAGGAAGGGAGAAGTGCACGTCTAAAGGGAAGCCAGGGGTGCTGTACATTTTAAAACACTGGGAAGGGAAGCAGTACTGTCACCTGGCTGCGTGCCGCTGATGATTTTCAGCCTGATTTGTGGGCAGCACAGGGACTTAACGGGCGGCATGGCCACCATCAGGAATCATGGGGCCCCTTACACAGCTTCAGGCATGGGCCCCCTGGAGCAGAGAACGGGGGGGGGGTGCTGCCCCCTTAAATTGAGAAGCGGGGGGGGTGCGAATTTAGAAGCGGGAGGCCCTTTACAAAAAAAAGATTTAATAAAGAAAAATATATATAAAAAAAGGGGTGTAGCCATCTGGGCCCTTTAATAAAAAGAAAAAAAGAAATAAAAAATATATTATTTTTTTTTAAAAAGGGGGTTGCCATCTGGGGACATCTGGGCCCTTTAATATTTTTTTTTTTATAAAAATAAATTACAAAAAAAGGGGGGTTGCCATCCGGGACCTCTGGACCCTTTAATAAAAAATAAAATAAAAAAAATATATTAAAAATAAACATTTATAAAAAAAAAAGTGGGGTTGCCATCCAGGGGACCTCTGAGCCCTTTAATTATATATATATATATATATATATATATATATATATATATATATATATATATATATATTTATTAAATAAAAAAAAAAGAAATAAATATAAAAAAAAATTATAAAAAAGGGGGGTTGCCATCCAGGGCCCCCTGGAGCAGAGAACGGGGGGGGTGCTGCCCCCTTAAATTGAGAAGCGGGGGGGGGTGCGAATTTAGAAGCAGGAGGCCCTTTACAAAAAAAAGATTTAATAAAGAAAAATATATATAAAAAAAGGGGTGTAGCCATCCGGGGCCCTGGGGACCTCTGGGCCCTTTAATAAAAATAAAAAAATAAATAAGAAATATATTATTTTTTTTTAAAAAGGGGGTTGCCATCTGGGGACCTCTGGGCCCTTTAATATTTTTTTTTTTTATAAAAATAAATTACAAAGAAAGGGGGGTTGCCATCCGGGACCTCTGGACTCTTTAATAAAAAATAAAATAAAAAAAATATATTAAAAATAAACATTTATAAAAAAAAAAGTGGGGTTGCCATCCAGGGGACCTCTGAGCCCTTTAATTATATATATATATATATATATATATATATATATATATATATATTTATTAAATAAAAAGAAAAAAAAGAAATAAATATAAAAAAAATTATAAAAAAAAGGGGGGTTGCCATCCAGGGCCCTGGGGAACTCTGGGTCCTTTAATAATAATAACATTATTAGTTTTTTTTTTATAAAACAAGTTTTTTTTATAAAAAAAGGGCGGTTGTCATCTGGGGCCCTGGGGAACTACGGGCCCCTGGAGACCTCCAGACCTCTAAAAAAAATTGTCCCTTTAATAAAAAATAAAATAGAAATATATAAAATAAATATATTTTTTTATTTAAAAATAAATAAAAAAAGGGGGTTGTCATCTGGGGCCCTGGGGGCCTCCGGGTCCCTGGGGACCCCTAAAAAAAAATTGGCCCTTTAATAAAAATAAAAATATATAAAATAAATATATTTTTGTATTTAAAAATAAATAAAAAAAAGGGGGGTTGCCATCTTGGGCCCTGGGGGCATTTTTTTTTTTCAAAGGGGGTTGCTTTGGGCCCCCAACAGTGACAGGGCCCTGGGCAGCTGCCCCTGTTTGCCCTATGGTAGAGACGGCCCTGCTGGGTGTGTTCTAACTGTGTGGGGGGAGGGGGGTGACTGGGGGAGGTGACCGATGCTGTCTCCCTATGTACAAGAGAAGCAGCATCTGTCTCCTCTCACTGACAGGACGTGGAGCTCTGTGTTTACACACAGAGCTCCACGTCCCTGCTCTAAATCTGCCGATCAGCGGGTACCTGGCGGGCATCGCGACCGCCAGGCACACGCATCGGCATCGCGGGGACGCGCCGGGTGCGCGCGCGCGCCGCCATCGGCGCATGCGCGCCCCCCCAGTGGCCGGAGAAAACGATGGATATTCAGATCCCCTAAGCTGCCGTCAATTGACGATGAGCGGGGCCGCAAGTGGTTAAAATACAGTCAATCTTCTTGGCATAGATTTTATACTGCATAGTGTGGTTGATGACATCTTGAGATTCCTGTCATTCTCCTGGTAATCAGACTTCTTGCCAATGATGTCAGCATTTACAGTTGCATGGCATGTTTAAAGGAACACGTTATGTGGATTAGGAAAGTATTAGCTTGAATGAGGAAAATATAGGTTGAGGATCTCTTGAATCTGTGAGCTTTAGGTAGACTATCTGAGGTTACTCTATATCAGGGATCCTCAAACTACTGCCCTTCAGCTGTTGTAGAACTACACATCCCATGAGGCATTGTAACACACTGACATTCACAAACATGACTAGGCATGATGGGAATTGTAGTTCCTAAACAACTGGAGGGCTGTAGTTTGAAGACCTATAGTGTAGAGTCATCAGGACGGATTGAAGCTTCTGAATCTACATCTACCAGCACATAGGTGTCAATTTGGGGGACAGTCTGTTCTGTAAGATACAAAAAATCAGGCCCTGTTAGCATTGTTGTGCCTTTAAGGTGACTTGCAGCAACACCTCTTGTGTTATGATTTCCAGGATTGTAATGCCGTTTGTGTTGGGCAGGTCAATCAACGAATCTACAGCTCTGTTTTAACTTAAACATAGAATCACTGTTCTTAAATGACTACCAAAGGTGCCTCTCAACTCTGCAAAATACAAATAATAAATAAAAAAATCTCATAATATATCATATAAGAAGCAATGTACTTAGTTTAGAAATTGAATCTAAAAATTTTCTGCACTTCTATCAACATTCCATCACTCATCAAATCTGCCCCAGTTCATTCTAAGGCCAGTGTCTCTCTTGGTAGTTTATAATTATCATCCTGATTTGCCTGGCATTCGCAACATACTCTATTCCAAGCCATTTGATTGTTAGGTCTATCTCCTCACTGCATGACACATTTGAGGCCGCGTACACACAACCGAGAACCTCGTCGGGCTAAACCCATCGTTCCGCCCGACGAGGTTCTCGATGAGCGGTCGGAAAAGCTTGTCGAGCCAAAGTCCTCATTGAACAACGAGGAAAAAGAGAGCGTGCTCTCTTTTTTGGCTCGACGAGCTTCCCGACGGGACGCTTGTTGGAAGTGTACACACGACCGAGAACCTTGGCAGAATATGGATCCCAGCGAGCTTCTCGCTGGATTCTGCCGAGGTTCTCGGTCGTGTGTACGGGGCCTAAGCCTCTGCTTGTATTTTGAAAAGAAGATCACCAGGCTATGTAGCTATTAGGATGATCAAGAAACCTTTAAAGCAGGGGTCTCAAACTCAAATTACCTGAGGGCCGCAAGACAAGTTTTCCAATCCCATGGGGGGCCGCATGCAAACTTTCAAACTTCAAAAACAGTACTGGTGTCAGCGAACATATTATTAACCCCCAGCTCTGTGTCAGTGGACACATTATTAACCCCCGGCACTGGTGTCAGCGGACGCATTATTAACCCCCAGCTCTGTGTCAGCGGACACATTATTAACCCCCAGCACTGGTGTCAGCGGACGCATTATTAACCTCCCTGGCGGTATGATTCTGTCTGGAATTACGTACCAAAAGCGGTACAATTATTTTGCATGGAAATTCTGCGTTTTATACTGTAGGCCTGCAATTTTTAGGAATAACTCACTTAAATGTGTCCAAACCAGAGTCTAGTAGACATCCCGGGTATGATAAAGTTTGAAACACAAAATCATAAAATTATAATATAATAAATAACTATAAATAATTATAACAAATAATAATGTAATTATAATAAAAATTATTCACTAATGTAATCAAATCAAAATCACTGAAATTTGCTCAGTTGCAGAAATGTCGCTGTCATTACTTTTATTTTTTTATGACGACTTTCCCCACAAATCGCTATCGCTCAATTCTGCAAGTGATTATCATTTATTATCGCTGTTTTCTAGCTGCTCTAAAATCACTTTTGACATAAAGGGACACTTTTGGTTGCTATGGACAATCTACAGTTTGCAGGCACAAAAAAAATGTTTTTATTATGTAAAAGAACATGCAGGGCACTGGGCAGACCACTAGGGACAGGGGGGGTGTGTACTTTTTACATACAGTACTGTAATCTATAAGATTACAGTATTCTGTATGTAATGTGTTTGTTTACTTTTTTGAATTTGCCGCCGGTCTCCGCCCCCGTGTGCCGTTACGTCGCAGGGAACGGAGATCGGCGGCGCGCGGGCACTGTGTGAGTCGAATGGAGGACGCCACTCGCTCACACAGCGGGGATGCATCGCTGGATCCAGGGACAAGGTAAGTACAGTACCCTGCCTGGATACAAGGTAAACCAGCGTGCGCTGCAGGCTCTGCATATTCACCCCGATCGCGACTCGGGGATATTGATATTTACATAAATAATCCACCCCGAGTCACGCTCGGGGATACCGGCAAGGGGGTTAACCCCCAGCACTGGTGTCAGCGGACACATTATTAACCCCCAGCACTGGTGTCAGCGGACACATTATTAACCCCCAACACTGGTGTCAGCAGACGCATTATTAACCCCTAGTATTGGTGTCAGCAAACGCATTATTAACCCTGACCACTGCACTGCACATGGACCACTGCACACGGACCACTGCACACTGACCACTACACTGCTCACTGCCGACAGACCCCTACACTGCCGAAAGACCCCTACACTACACACTGACCACTCACCATCATGGCACGGCACATCAAGGCGCAGAGCCCAGCAAATCAGGGCACAGCACATCAGGGCACAGGGCACAGCACATCAGGGTACAGGGCACAGCACATCAGGGTACAGCACATCAAGGCACAGAGCCCAGCAAATCAGGGCACATGGCACAGCACACCAGGGCACATGGCACAGCACATCAGGGTACAGGGCACAGCACATCAGGGTACAGGGCACAGCACATCAGGGTACAGGGCATCAGGGTACAGGGCACAGCGCACATCAGGGCACAGAGCACCACACATCAGGGTACAGGGCACAGCACATCAGGGTACAGGGCACAGCGCACATCAGGGCACAGCGCACATCGCACATCAGGGTACAGGGCACAGCACATCAGGGTACAGGGCACAGCACATCAGGGTACAGAGCACAGCACATCAGGGTACAGAGCCCAGCACATCAGAGCACCACAGGGTACAGGGCACATCAGAGCACAGCACATAGGGGTACAGCACAACCAGCCACATCAGGGTACAGGGCACATCACATCAGGACAGGACATATCAGGACAAGGCACATCAGGGTACAGGACATGGCACATCAGGACAGGGCACATGGCACATCAGGTTACAGGGCACATGAAACAGCACATCAGGGTACAAAGCCCAGCAAATCAGGGTACATGGCACACATCAGGGTACAAATCAGGCACAGCACATCAGTACAGGACATCAGGGTACAAAGCCCAGCAAATCAGGGTACATGGCACACATCAGGGTACAAATCAGGCACAGCACATCAGTACAGGGCACATGGCACATCAGGGTACAAGGCACAGGGTACCCTGATGCACAGAGCCCAGCACATCAGGGTACATGAGGCACATCAGGGTACATGGGGCACATGGCACATCAGGTTCCATGAGGCACATCAGGGTACATGGGCCACAATCAGAGCACATCAGGGCACATGAGAGCACATCAGGTCACATGAGAGCACACAAGGGCACATCAGGCACATCACATCAGTACAGGGCACATGGCACATCAGGGTACAGGGCACAGGGTACCCTGATGTACAGAGCCCAGCACATCACTGTACATGAGGCACATCAGGGTAAATGGGGCACATGGCACATCAGGGTACATGAGGCACATCAGGGTACATGGGGCACATGGCACATCAGGGCACATGAGGGTACATGGGGCACAATCAGAGCACATCAGGGCACATGAGAGCACATCAGGGCAAAGGTCAGCGTTTACTTGTTGTTTTCTTCAGATGCAGAGCAGTGCAGGAAGCATCTGTCAGAGGTTTACTTCTCTCTCATCTCATGCTGCTACTCCCCGGCGACCCATCCTCTCTTTTCGTCCATCCCAGATGATGTCACAAGCCAATAGGGACGGACGACAAGAGAGGAGGGGCCGCCGGGGAGTAGCAGCATGACATGAGAGAAGTAAACCTCTGACAGACGCTTCCTGTGCTACTCTTCATGCACCTCGATCTACACTTCCGCGGCACCCGCCCTGCCTGCGGGCCATTTTTTACCGGTCCGCGGGCCGTAAATGGCCTGCGGGCCGGTACTTTGAGACCCCTGCTTTAAAAGATGTGCCGTGCAAAGAACTTGTCTATTGTAACTTCCTTGTATATTGATATGGTGAAAAAGTAGCATGCAATCATACCTTTTATGAGACTTCAGTTTAAGCTGAACCGTTCTGTAGCAATGTTTGAAAATGGATCCTTTAGAATAATCTACCAAAGGTACCTTGTGTGTGGGAAGTCTGTCGTGTGTGGTGCCACATTTTGGGGAGTTCTCTTGTTTGCAGACTTGAGGCTTGTCGATGACTTGCAGTGGTGGTGTATAGCAGTGGTCATCAACCCTGTCCTGCAGGGCCCACTAACAGGCCAGGTTTGCAAGATAACTGAAATGCATCACAGGTGATGTAATTTGCTGCTCAGTGATTGCCGTATTTCAGTCTGCATCTCCCCAAGGTAAGACATAAAACCTGGCCTGTTAGTGGGCCCTGCAGGAGAGGGTTGATGACCACTGGTGTATAGCATCTTTGGTTAGTATCTTCTTTTTCTCATGTCTTTTAGCTGAGTGTTGCTATGTGGCCAGGAGTGTTGATAGATGTACTCTGAGGTACATTGCAGAAAAACTTAGGGTTCAGTTTCTGAACTAAGCACATTGTTGCATCCACTGCATTCACTGTTAAGATATACAGCTGACTGTGCAATCAGTTTTGAAACCTTCTTTTAAAATTAACAAGGCAGATAAAAATAAGAACATAAAAACATCAATCAGACAATCAAAATATGTGTAATTGAACAATTAAACTTAAATGTGGACGGCTTTAAAGTGCAAACTTGAGATCCTGCCGTAAGGGTGTATAGGCTGTCCTCCAAAAATATGTGCCAAAGATGGTAACTGGTTTCTTCTAGGTGCTTGCCCTTCCTCAGAGTCTTCAAAATGGAGACTGGTTTCCAAAGATGCATCTCTTTTCATCATCTTAGGGAGAGGTATGATGGTTGGTTGGTTGCCTTACAGAGGTTAAAAACACTGCTAAACAGTCTGAAGATAAATACAAAAGCAGTGCTGCTTGGCCTCTAGGAGGTGCCTAAAGAAAAAAACAATAGGACAACAATAAACTTGATAAAGTCCTATAGTGGAGACATGACAGTAAGCACTAGCCACCAAAAAATGGGGGCCCTTTGTAACAGGGGACCTCCAATGAAACAGGTAGGGATGTATATGAAAATAGAAGTAGCTGCACGCTATAATGGTATGTAATGTGAAACTTAGAAAACATATAGTGGTGATAACTTTTTACTGCAGCTGTCACTAATGTGCTCCCACAGTAAACCAATAAAAAACAATAAAGGTGTGACAGCGCTTTAAAAGTGAAATAAACAATTATGGTGATAAACACTGATATTGCAATAATATGAAAAAAGTCCAAAAAATTTAAATTAATGAATCCACGTTGTGCAAGCAAACTCAAACAAAAACAAGCTTGTGTGATGTCTTCAAACAACCTCCATGAACGGAGTGCTCCCACCACCTCATGCAATGCTCACTCACCTTCTTTAAAGGACCCTGCAAGGGGTCAAGCACACCTTGCACCCTGTGCAAACATTCCCTCCCAGGGATCGCCCTTCATCCTCCAGATGAAGCCACGTGGGATGTGGTGAAACTAGTAGAGGTGGAGCCTGGCGGTGGACTACAATTACAACTACTACTAATGTGTGAGACTGTCATGTAATTTTAATGCTTTTAAAATTTCATTAAATGTGAGTTCAATGCTACCTGGGGTGGAGTGGTTTCATTTTTAACCCCTCGGATACTGCACTATAGGAGGCACTTTCATTTTTTTTCATGTGTTGCTGAACTTACCGTTAGTCATTGTGGATTTAAAGTTTGAAGCAGCACAGGGGAAGGAGTACTTGCTTTTGATTACGTTCATCCTTGGAGCCACCAAGATTCTCAGACGATCCCTGGGAGGGAATGTTTGCACAGGGTGCAAGGTGTGTTTGACCCCTTGCCTTCTTTAAAGGACCCTGCAAGGCGTCAAACACACCTTGCACCCTGTGCAAACATTCCCTCCCAGGGATCGTCTGAGGATGAACGTAATCAAAAGCAAGTACTCCTTCCACTGTGCTGCTTCAAACTTTAAATCCACAATGACTCCCAAACAAAGTTGACATCCTTTTTTTCCCCACAAATAGAGCTTTCTTTCGGTGGTATTTGATCACCTGTGTTTTTTTTGTGCTATAAACAAAAATAGAGCCACAATTTTGAAAAAGTTTAGTTTTTGCTATAATACTGTAAATATACAATTAAAAAAAAAATCAGTTTAGTCCGATTTGTATTCGTCTACATATTTTTGGTAAAAAAATAAATAAAATCACAATAAGCGTATAGTGATTGGTTTGCGCAAACATTATAGCGCCTACAAAATAGGGGATAGAATTATTACTTTTTTTTAATTATTATTATTTTTTTCACTAGTAATGGCGGGGATCTGTGATTTTTGTCATGACTGCAACATTACTAGATAAAGGGAAAACCGCCACTCCAGACGACACTCTTCAGTGGTGAGTAAGGTTCAAAAACCCAAATGGGTGCAGGCAATGCGTTGTGCAATATAAGGAAAGAAAAAAATTGTCAAATGTGTCTGATGTGTCCGCAGTAATGTCGCAGTATAAGGAAAGAAAAATGGACAGCCGCACTCCAATGGATGAAAAGACTTAAAAATAGTGCCTGTTTATTCCAGTCAAAAAACTAAAACAGCAAAAACAGCAAACAGTGGGGTAACAAAAGCTATGACTAAGCATCGGCTGTCGCTGTGAAACACGTCAGCTTTTGTTACCCCACTGTTTGCTGTTTTTGCTGTTTTAGTTTTTTGACTGGAATAAACAGGCACTATTTTTAAGTCTTTTCATCCATTGGAGTGCGGCTGTCCATTTTTCTTTTCTTATACTGCGACATTACTGCGGACACATTGGACACTTTTGACAAATTTTTGGGACTATTCACATTCATACTGCGAACAGTGCTATAAAAATGCACTGGTTACTGTATAAATGTGACTGGCAGGGAAGGGGTTAACACTAGGGGGCATCCAGGGGTTAAATATGTACCCCTGGGAGTGATTCTTACTGTGGGGGAGGGGGACTGACTGGGGGAGGTGATCGATGGTTGTCTGTATGTACAAGGGATACACCATTGGTCTCCTCTCCCTGACAGAGCTCCAAGGCCTTTATCCTTATCAACTTGGGGACAAGATGTTTGGCCCTGTTGAGGGCATGGGGCTTGGTATGGTTCAGGAGGCCATGCCCCTAAGTTACCCTCTCTTCCTTGCCTGCGAGATTGCAGCTTTAATAAGAATCTGGTGTGGATCTTTGGGGTGGAAAACACCCTTTTTTCTTGATTATTGCATGGAATATCCCTATCAAATCCATACCATATACATTTTGGGAGGGACCAAACACTTTGGGCCAGATTCAGAGAGCCATTACGCCGGCGTTACAGGAGATGCACGGCGTAAGTCTAAATCTGCGCATACGTATCGATGCGCCACATCCCCAAAACGATATACGCATGAAATATAATTTTTTTTGACCGGCGTAATTTCGATAGACCGGCACACACCATTGATTTGCTAGTCAAATATGCAAATGAGGGAGTTACGGGGATCCACAAAAGGAAGTTGGTGCAGCGCAGGCTACGCGCAGTGCGCAACAGCTGCACGTCCTGTCTAAAATTAGTCCATATAAAAGGTAGAATAAAATTAGACAATCCGTCTACATGTCAGCTAAAGCAACACTGTTAGGGACGAGCTGAGCAGTCACACTAGCAGGGGCATCCATGCTCATAGCTATACTACTGACTTTAGATGAGCAAAGAAGGAGGAGGGCATGGAGGAGGGCACGGAGGAGGGCACAGAGGAGGGCACAGGAGAGGATTTTTTTTTTCCAAAAACTTTTTATTTGCTTTTATAAACATTACAAAAAAAATATACATACATATATACATCAATACATAACATACATACAAATTACAAACATGGTCTCACTATCTTTAATAGCCCTTTAAAACCTTGATGGATATAATAATCTAATCTAATGCAATATTCTTACCTGATACAAGCCCCTCACTCTTTACTTGATATATCACACACGCATAGACATCTTTGGCATGAGTGATTCTGAGGTGTCTCGCATCTTCAGATTCACCTCTCATGCCATCATGGAATTAACCACAACCCTGCAGGACATCACCAGCCCAACACATGACACCACCCATGACACCCATGACAGCTACATATACAATCCTAGCCCCATCCCCACAGATTTCGAATAGAACATGTATGGGGACAGCTGGCTGGTTGGTGAGTGACATGGGTGGCAGGCATGACAGTCCCCCCATGATGCTGAAATCACAAGAGGCACATGAACTACTAACATCCTCCTTTCTTATCCCTTCAGGGTGACTCTGCATATGCACTGGGACCCCATCTCATGACTCCTATCCAGAAACCCCCATGGTACCCTGTTGTATTCCCCAAACTTTGTATGCCAGATTATCGGTGCATGTTGCATGCTGCACAACTTTGCAGTGAGAAAGGGCCTGGAGATTGACATACGTGATGACCTGACCCCCGAACCAGACAATCCCCCCTAACTGAGGCTACCCGTCTTCTGAGGGAAGAGCAGCCAGGAGACAGCTCACATTAGGCATCTTTGCACGTTAAACACACACATTTATCATGGCACAATGAGAATGCATGCATGCACACCACTGTGGTCTCTAGCACAGACACATCACATCCTCATCAAATTGGATTGGCACAAGCCCACCATGCAGGACTTGTGAGCAGCAACGCCACGGCTCCAATTATGTCACTGTACATTCATACACCATTCACACGGACCTGGGGATCACTTTTCCCTGGTCCTGGGGATCACTTCTCCACCACAAATGAGGGTGACGCCCCTTTTCCGGCAGGAATGTCACCCCCACATTCCAAAATCATTCACAAACAGAACCAAAAAAAATTAAAAAAAATTAAAAATCACCAGCAAAAAATAAAAATGCACAAACCTCCTCACAATATGAACTTACCCCGCTGAGATTTCCGTTAACTGCTCTATCCCTTCTTATCCCTGATCTCTCTATGACAGGATGGGATCCGGGTGGGGAAATGGACCTGAAAGACTTGTATGTGGGACCTGCACTTAAAACATTTAGAGCTCTCCAACTGGAGTACTCTATATCCACAGCTGAATACTTTAGATATGGCCAAATATCACACCTACTGAAGCGACAAGCCAGCCTTTACACTTTTCTCCCGTGGCATATAGCCCAATATTATTTAGCAAAGAGCACACGTAATAAAGGCATATCGCTGTTCTACTCTTACCTACAGGACAAATTAACATTTACTAAATCTCTTGATATGCAAGCCTGGGAGAAAGAATTCAATGTAGTGTATTCAGCCGATCAGTGGCAAACGGCCCTGAAGGTAACATACTCCTTCACCAAATGCATTAATCTTTGGGAACTATTCCAAAAAATCTTGTTGAGATGGTATCTCACCCCGTTCAGATTGTCCAAGATCGCGAAAGGTCTATCTCCCGGATGTTGGAGGGAATGTGGGGGAACAGGTACACTGCTCCATATTTTATGGTCTTGTCCCACTATACTAAATTACTGGCAACTAATCCAAGACCTAGTAGCACAAGTCCTTAAACTTAATCTGACCCTGTCTCCAGGGTTGGTGCTACTTTCTTTAGGTATAGACCAGATCCCTTACGACTCGAGAACGCTTATGTCCCACATACTTCTAGCCGCTAGGCTTGCCTTGGTTAGACATTGGAAGACCACCCTACAACCTACACTATCTGAAGTTATCCAAATAATCAATACCCATGGCTCATATGAACAACTATTTGCCTCCGGGGTGGGTAAATATAAGAAGATTAATAAAATCTGGGAACCTTGGAATCAATGGTATAAAACTCAATCCAGGTCTGATCCTCCGTGAGTTAGGACTGGCCGGTAATACAGTAGACATACTGACCAATACAAGTGTTGACGGACTGCCTTGTTATTCTGTTACTCTGTTTTCTTTTTTTCTTTTTTTCTTTGTTATTTTAGTTATATTACTTCATTTGTTATTTTGAGACTATTAACAAGATACTACTATGGGTTCTGCATGGAAACCGGCCCCAAAGACATGGTGGGTTACGGGAAGTTAATTACCTTCACCTGTTATGTGTGATACCATCATAATGTTGTATGGCTAATATGTTTCTACACCTGGTGACCCATTTCACCCATGTGTTTCTTTTCCTTTGTTTGTGTCAGTTTTGTCTGAAACTGTTAAAACTAATAAAAACTATTGAAACTAAAAAATAAAAATGCCCAGCAAAAATATAATTTAAAAAAAAAACACAACAAAGAAAACACAGAAAAGACAAAGATCACTCTGCAAAACAGTCACCAAATATCTCAAAGACACGTCACAAACAAACAAACGCTAATAAACAACAGAACAAAAGCACCTTGCTGTATACAGAGGAATACAAAGGGATGTACTTTTGCAAAGGAAGGGCGTTTGTGTCTGTCTATTTAAGCTCTCTGCGTAGCTCACTAAGTTGCCCGGGTCCACTTCCAATTTCACTGATTGCGCCGTTCCCGAGAGAGGTGCTGACCATGGTCTGCTTCATGTGCGCATTCGCGATCCGGCTGGCCCTTCATTTGCATGGGGTCATGGCTCATTTCAATGTAACACGCCCACGTCCTTCCCAATTTGAATTACTCCGCCTTACGCCTCGGGAATTAAGTTGGCTAAAAAAAAAAAAAACGCAGATATACTTCGGCAAGATGGCTCGGCTGGGCAAACTGACATACCTGTATGTCAGTCCGTACATGAGTGTGAACGCGTGGTACAGAGGCAAAACGAGAATAGGCCTATGTAAACAAGGCGGATCCCCATTCTGACAGGGGACAACATGGAGATCTGCTGTTTCTAGTGATCGGGAACAACAATTCCAGGTTGTCCCAGTGAGCCCATCTCCCACACAGTTAGAACACACTCAGGTAAACAGTTAACCCCTTGATCGCCCCCTAGTGTTAACCCCTTCCCTGCCAGTGCCATTTATACATTGATTATTGCATTTTTTTTGCTCCCTGGCATGTGTTGCTATAGATTCCTGAGGTGACACCACTTCAAACTATCACCAATTATGCAAGCTGTAAATACTGTATTAGGGGTCTCAAACCAATAGTGGGTCTGTGCCCCTCTAACCTTCTTTACAAGTGGCAATTATCTCCAATTCAGATATTTGCAGGCACATCTTGGCTCTCTTTTCTGAATATGCAACCAAACTATGGTCAAACAATGTCCAGAGACTGTGGAGATAGCCATACTCTCCATAATAGCAGGAACCCTAAAAGCAGTGAAGAAAGGCCTTTTAAGATTACTTCTCTCTTCAGGAAGGATGTTGATCCCTAGACACTGGATATTGGCAGCTACCCCACATATCAGTCTAAGCATTACTTATTAATAAATGGATAAATTATAAACTATTATTATTAAATTGAGTGCCTGGATTGCATTATCTACTCAACTTTAATCCTTTTTATAATTAAGACTTCATGTACCTTTGCAACAATGTCGTGCTATTAGGTCTATCCCAATAGCATCTCCTCGCTGTCAGACTAAAATGAAACATCAGAGACATATTAAGGCTGTCAATGCCTTTTGCCTGGCTTTAATGTTCACCCAATAAATGTATTGCCATCTGAGTCATTAACTGGCAAACCAGTATACAGGTCACAGTTTTTATGCTTGGGCCAGAGGAGTAAAAACTATTAGGCCTCGTACACACGAACCTTTTCCTCAACAGAATCCATCAAGAAACTTGGTGGCATAGTTTTTTTGCCAAGGAAAACGGTTGTGTGTATGTTTCCCATCGAGAAAACTGTTGTGAAATTCGACGAGAAAAAAAGAGAACAAGTTCTCTTTTTCCCCATCGGGAGTCTCAATTTCCTTGTCGTGTTTCTCCACGGGCTGGTTTAACAACGAGAAACACGTTTGTGTGTGTAACGGTCACCACCGTTTACGACCTTCCATCCACCCACGACAAGCTTGTCTGACACACTCCGACAATACTGCATACACGATCCATATCAATTCCCATAATCAAGACGAGACTGCTGCTTTGCACTTGCTTCCAAAGATATGAACACTTTAATGGTATCTTAGCTTGCTTTTTATACAGTACAAGATGTTACAGCCAATCACAGGACAATGCCATCTCCACCCCCCTATTCACACTGGGGCTAATTCTAATCCGTAGCTAGACATGTGGGCACTGCATCATCAATAGAGTTCAATTAACCTTGAATAATACACAATCACAGATAATCTTCACACATATCAGGAACCTCAATCACATTATCTAGACAGACAATCCGGCACCGATACTGACAGATACATTCCTTGAGATAATGACATCCTAATTCAGTACATTTGAATGGAGAATTTAACACATTGTTTTAGACACAATGAATCACACAATCAAAAGGTCGTTCAGGCCCTGAAGCAATTAACACCTTTCAAAAGCATGTGTGCCCATATTGAATAGGCAACAGCTTGTGATATCTCAAGACATCCACTATGTTATATTCCAGTCCTGCAATATGAATTATTATTAATGTCCCATCTCATGTAATATACGAATTATGATTCTTTGTCACCCTATGGCCTTAGTGGACATAAGGTGACCCTAGACATAGGAGAATCTCAGTCTGTCACGGTTCATGCCGTTACATCTCTCCCCTTTCGGTGGGAGACTGACACAGGTGGGAACCCCAAACGGGTTGACTCCGAAGTCAGTCAGTAGTTCCAGTCCTCCGATGCTGGTATCCATACTGTACCCCAAATAAATTGCTCCAAACTAAGCATTACTCACCTCGCCAACCTCTGCCTCTCTCAGAGAACACGTCTGCCGCTGGGGAGAGGCCTGGACTCGCCCTTCTCCCTGGAGTCCTCTCAGTCGCTGGAGAGAAGGCAGGGTGGCTGGGCTCAGTCCATAATGCTGTTGGGGGTTTGGGCCAACTGCCCCCCCTTCCTGGAGTATACCAGTGGAGACTGCAGTCCCATCCACAGGTGCCAGGTGAAAACCCCCCGGTGCTTGCAAAGCAAAGCAGACATCCTCCTGTCCCAGTCTTGTACCATTTTCTGGGGTTGTGTCAGTGGAGACTGAAGTCCCATCCACTACCCCAGAAACCCCCTCTTCTGATAGTGAGGAGCAGAGGCCCATGACACTCTGCTCTGTTGCCAGCTCTTCCGCTGGGTTGCTGTGAGTGGAGACCACAGTCCCATCCACTACCACAGGGTCCCCCTCTTCTGCTAGTTGGGAGCAGAGGTCCGTGACCCTCTGTTCTGTTGCCAGCTCTTCCGCTGGGTTGCTGTGAGTGGAGACCACAGTCCCATCCACTACCACAGGGACCCCCTCTTCTGGTAGTTGGGAGCAGAGGCCTGGGGCACCCTGCTCTGTTGCCAGTGATTCAGCTGTGGGTAAAAGCTTTACCACCTCAGCTTGTTGCTGGAGAGGGGGGCCAACCGCCCCGGCTCTCTGGAACTCCACACCATCCGCTTCGGCTTTAGGGATGGCAATCTCCATATTTTCCACTGCCGATTCATCAGCCAGGAGTTCACAGTTGTCATATGAACTTTCCTCATAGTCCCAGGCAACGGGAGCCCCACCCTGCTGCTGGGCCGAGTTTAGCAGCTGTTTGTAGGCGACCTCCAGCTCCCATTCTTGAATGGCCAGAAATTCTAAATCTTCCTGTGACCAGTGGCCTCCCGAGATATAAAATTTTTCCTCTCTGTGCTCCATTATGTCCTCCAAGCGCCACTCCCGATCATCCCCAAAGTCGGGATCACTGGTCATCCTCCAATACAACAATCCCAGGCCATCATAGTCATAGCCTTCTGTGGGGCTGTCATCCGCTGACCACGGGCACTCTTGGGCTACATACCACCAGAGGGCTCTGTAGCTCTCGTCTAGCTGCATCTCTGCCCGGATCAGCCTGCTTAACTCCGCTATGCACTCCTGCTTCGGTTGTTCCCCCAACAACAGCATTCGTACATCATACTGCGGCCAGTACCTTGCATAGATGGAGGGCAGAACCTTTCCTTGGTGATGCTGCTCCTGAGCTAACGCTTCCTTCCAGAGTTGGCACCGAATCACATCCGACCATCCCAGCAGGGCTTCCTCTGATACTGGTCCTCTATGCTGTATCCGCATCTCTTTTGGAATTCCTTTTCCATGGAGACTGGTATCTGTACCTCTCCTCTCTCTTTAGTTGGTGCTGCTGTGACTTCAGCTGCTGCAGCACTTCTTTGCTATCGCAAGGTGGCATCCACAGCCGCTATAACCCGGTCTATGATCTCCGGTGGAGGATTAGGACCATATTGTGCCAGTCCATGTTTAACAGCTTGATCAAAAAATTCTTCCTCAGGTGTCCTGTCTGTTACGCTGGGCCTCTTAGCTCTATTCATTTCGACAAGTTCTGCGATAATGTCCCTTTTCTTACGGTTGCTGGCCAGTCTGCCCCGGCTCTCCAGTAAGTCCATGAGGGAAGAGAGCTTCATCCGTTCATACAGCGTCTCCATTGTCATGTGTCCTTGTAGCCGTCCTTCTGAAGATGGAATCATCCCACCGCTGCCAACCAAATGTAACGGTCACCACCGTTTACGACCTTCCATCCACCCATGACAAGCTTGTCTGACACACTCCGACAATACTGCATACACGATCCATATCAATTCCCATAATCAAGACGAGACTCAAGCTCTGCACTTGCTTCCAAAGATATGAACACTTTAATGGTATCTTAGCCTGCTTTTTATACAGTACAAGATATTACAGCCAATCACAGGACAATGCCATCTCCACCCCCCTATTCACACTGGGGCTAATTCTAATCCGTAGCTAGACATGTGGGCGCCGCATCATCAATAGAGTTCAATTAACCTTGAATAATACACAATCACAGATAATCTTCACACATATCAGGAACCTCAATCACATTATCTAGACAGACAATCAGGCACCGATACTGACAGATACATTCCTTGAGATAATGACATCCTAATTTAGTACATCTGAATGGAGAATTTAGCACATTGTTTTAGACACAATGAATCACACAATCAAAAGGTCGTTCAGGCCCTGATGCAATTAACACCTTTCAAAAGCATGTGTGCCCATATTGAATAGGCAACAGCTTGTGATATCTCAAGACATCCACTTTGTAATATTCCAGTCCTGCAATATGAATTATTATTAATGTCCCATCTCATGTAATATATGAATTATGATTCTTTGTCACCCTATGGCCCTAGTGGACATAAGGTGACCCTAGACATAGGAGAATCTCAGTCTGTCTCGGTTCATGCCGTTATAGTGTGTATGCTAAGAAACCCGCGCATGCTCAGAATACTTTCGGTAAAAGTAGCGTTAGTAATGGAGATAGCATATTTGTCACGCTGTAACAGACTGAAAAGTGCAAATCATCCCCTACCAAACTTTTACTTAACACGCAGTAACATGAGATTAGCAAAAGTAGCCCCAATAGTTGTGGCAGTGGAATCAAACTTCGTATGTGTTGTACATCACCGCGTTTGAGAACGAGGAGATTTGATCTTGACAGTGTGTACGCAAAGAAAGTTTGTCAAGTTTCTCCACAAGCCTGACAAGGAACTCATCGAGGAAAACAATGTTTAATTTACGACGAGTTCCTCGGTCGTGTGTACGAGGCCTCAGAGCTAGAGACCAGGCAAGTAGCATGTTCACAAGGAGGTCAGTAATGGCAGCCCCAAAAATGTATTTTAGCAAAGTGCATCACAGGCTAGTGGGTGGATATGACCAACTCAGGGGCATTGATATAATTTCCTGAAGTGAGGCTGGGCTCCACTGATGGGGAAGCCACTTGCAACCAAAAGAGGAGTAATGGGCATGGGTATAATCTGACTACAGAATATACAGGCATTCCGTGTGCTTGCATAGCATGCCTGTAACTCCCTAATGAGAAGAGAAAGGATATAAACTGACCATGCTAGCATTGATCAGCTTCTATGCTTAAAGTGGTCAGTTTTCAACCAGGAAGTAGGGAAATGGCAGAATCAGGTATTATCAAAAGAGCACAATAAGAAATGTAATATATATATTGTTGACACAGGCCCACATTCACGTAGATCGGCGCATCTTTATACCGACGTAGTGCATCTTTTTTCCGCTACGCCGGCGCAACTCAGAGAGGCAAGCATGGTATTCAGAAAGAAAATGCTCTCAACGTTGCGCCAGCGTAACGTAAATTCCTCGGCGTAGCGTATCTTTTTTACACTACGCCGGCGCAGCACGAAGAGGAAAGCATGGTATTCAGAAAGCAAATGCTCCCAATGATGCGCCGGCGTAACGAAAATTCGTAGGCGTAAGTCGGCGTAATTCAAAGTAGGAAGGAAGTGGGCATGTTCCATTTAAATGAAGTGTGACTCCATGCAAATGAAGGGCCGAACGAACTGCGCATGCTCACAACTATGCCCGGCGTAACCCCTGAGATACGCCGGCCCACTTCCTACGCCCAGAGCATAAATACTAAAGACAAAAGCAATCCGCGCTTAACCCCCTTAGTGAAATGGTAAATAAATTATAAATAAAGTGAAAATATGAATGAAAGTGCTGCACCGCAATGCAAAGAAGCCCAATATGGGGCTCCACACAACATATACAGTATATACAAAGGAGAAAGGTGCGCAACAATGTGACATATATAAAAATATTAAATACACAAATTAATTGTAAGGAATGGAAAAAAACAAAGTCCCATATATGATTCCAAAATGGTATGTGCTTGAAAAAGTCCTATCAGGATACCATAGATACACAGTTCATAGGGGAAAAAACTCTTAATGACATGTAGATGTTTAATCGAAAAAATCAGCTGGTGGACAACATCTGCTCTGTTCAAGCGAGTAATAGATGGCCGCTTACCGCAATGATGGACCCTTCCAGGGGTCAGTCAGGCACTCAACATTAATATCCACTGCTGGGTCACGGGGGTTGCTCCACTGTTGTCCTCTCAGGGTCACTCCGGAACAATCAGGGGTATGGACAGAAAATTTCCCACCATGTACTCCAGAGGGTGGCTCAAAGATCTTTGCACTCAGATAGATCGAATGTGTCATGAAATTAAGATTAGAAAAAAGAACTCCATAGTGCAGCGGGTTAAAGGGAATGACATTTATTCAGTTTGCACTGACATAGGTTAAAAACAGTCTTCCACCCTGCACGTATGTGAATCCTCAAGATACAAATTAGTGTGCAGTTACTTCCAGCTATGGATCTGACCGATCATCTGGCAAGTTAGTGAACGTGGTGACGTCTGCAATACTAGGCTCCACCCGACACAGCGTTTTGTGCCTGGGTCGTTGGGGAGAGGTTATTCCCACGACCGTGTGAATGTGGTATGAATGGACAGCGACATAATTGGTGCCTTTGTGTGGCGTTGCTGCTCCTAAGTCCTGCACGGTGGACTTCGGCTAAACCAATGTGAGGTGGATGTGGTGTGTGTGAGCTAGGGAGCACAGTGGTGTGCATGCGTGCATTGTCCGTTCGCCATGCTGCATGTGTGTGCATTTACCATGCAAAGATATGTTCCACTAGGCAACTCCTGACTGCTGTACCTTCAGCAGACGGGGTCTCCTCAGGCAGGGAGGGACTGTGTGGTTGGGGGGTCATGTCTTTACATATGTCAATCTCCAGGCCCTTTCTCATGGCGTAGTTGTGCAGCACGCAACATGCACCGATGATCTGGCACACAAAGTTTGGGGAAAACAGCAGGGTCCCCCCGGACTTATCCAGGCATCGGAAATGGGACTTCAGGAGGCCAAATGTGCGCTTCACCACTGCACGGGTGCGTATGTGTGCCGCATTGTATCTTCTCTCTCCTCTGGTTTGGGGATTCCGGTATGGAGTCATGAGATGGGGCCAAAGTGCATATGCCGAGTCACCTGGAAGGAAAAAGACAGGAGGATGTTAGTCGTGCATGTGCCCCTCGTGATGTCTGCATCATGGGTCGGACAGTCATGCCTGACTCCCATGTCACCCACCAACCAGCCAGCTGTCCTTGTACACGTTCTGTTCGAATTCCGTTGGGATGGTGCTTTGACGGTATATGTAGCTGTCATGGCTGGCCCCGGGGTGTTTGGCACGGATATGCCATATGAGGCATTGGGCATTGGCTATCACCTGTACGTTGATGGAATGCCACTGCTTACGATTGCGGTACATGTACTTTGTGGCACAGGGGGGGGCGTAGTGCCACATGTGTGCAATCAGTGGCCCCGATGGTGCGTGGGAATCCTGAAATTCTGTAGAAATCATGCATTACCTTCTGCCGCAGCTGCTCATGGGTGGGTCTGATGATGTGGTGGGACATGCGTGTGAGGATTGCGAGGACAACCTGGTGCACGCATCTGCTCATGGTGGATTGTGACATCCCAGCCACAACTCCACTTGTACGCTGGAAAGATCCACTGGCAAGGAAATGGAGTGTTGCCAGTACCTTGACCAGTGGCTGCACTGCATGTGAGCGTTTTGTCTGGTTGGTGATGTCATCCTGCAGGGTTGTGGCCAATTCCAGGATGGCATCAGGGTTGAATCTGAAGATGCGATACACCTCCGATTCCCCCATGCCAAAGATGTTCATGCACGTTCAGTATATCCTCTCCCGTGCACTCCTAGGCGCCTGTGGACACAGTAGTAGTGCTAGGACCACGGCTGCCCTTGGCATGTTGGCATATGGATGTGTTGTCCTGAAAGTTTGGTTGCTCAGCTCATCTGTAACGGTGCTGCTGCAGCTGCTCTCCGCTGACCTGTGCAGGTCTGGTGCAGAGTTACGCCTGCTTTATGAGGGGTCATTTTAGGCCGGACGTACAACTTACATGCACCGCGCGTAGCCTGCGCCGGGCACACGTATGTTTGGGAATCGCCGTATTTCCTTTATTTGCATATTTGAATAGGAAATCAATGGGAGCGCCAATCCAGCGTAAATATGCGCCCATGATACGCTGGCGTAGGAAAGTTACATCGGCCGGTAGAAGCCTATTTTCAGGCATATCTGGTTCTGTGGGTACGGCGCACAGATACGGCGGTGCATATTTACACTTACACGGCGTAATTCGAGATATGCCGGCGTAAGTGCTTTGTGAATCTGGGCCACTGTGTCTACAGCCTTAAGGAGCCAGATTCATTACATTTTATTTTTAAGATTGCAAACACTAAGCAAAAACTAAAGGTTAACGCAACATGTTCTATAATTTACCATCTGTACACATTATTTTCTTTGTCTTAAATAAATACTGCATCCATGGGAATTCATTCTAATTACTGAAAACATGATACAACAGTATTTGCTTTGTTAAAAATTACTAAATATAGTATGTCTTTTTAAATTTCCTAGTGCAAGCTAATACAGAATCTCAATAGCTCCTGAAAATCAATACTTTCTTTTGTCAGAACTTTAATTTGTTGTTCAAATCCCTTGATTCTAATAACAAACTTGCCTTATTTAGCATTGACATTTACCAGTGTGCCAGAGGAACTTATATTAGCTCTGCGAAAGACTCTATTAGCAAGTACATTTGTTCTATCTGTACTTTCAGATTCGTTTTCCTCCACTCAGCCACGCATTGTTCTTGGCATTCATTTCAGTGAAGCATTTTGTCACAGCCTAATCTTTGATATATTCTCCCTCGTTTTTTGCAGAATTATGAAAACAAGATCAATACGAATGAGCATTTCAAGATAATTTAATTATTCATTTAGTTTGAGTAGCTGAAAATGTTCTCTTGTATCTATTGTAACATATTTTTTACTGTAGCTTAAAACCCTTGTTGAACATCAACTTTTTATAAGTAGATATAATTAGCATTGTTCTAGACTTTAATGAGAGGATGCTAAATTTTCTAATTAAGTCACCATATTTTCTTCTGAGAACTGCTAATCTGTAAATTTAACTGTACTGAAACAAGCAGATTGTTATATGGAGAAATTAATACATTACTAATTCAGTCACCTCTGGGAAATCTAAATGTTAATAATATCGTTTTAGTGCTTTAAGTGTGAAATTCGTTTAGCTTTTGAAATTGCACAAGATAGAAATATGAGGTAAAAGAAGCCATTTACAAGTTGAAATGTAATGGGCCATCCAGCTGGTTTCTATGGACAGCATACAAGACCATATGCTACTTATACACATGGAGAATGGTGTGCTATTAAAGGAAACTCGTACGGAAGGAAATGCAGAGGCATCCAATGTTTTCATCATTTTGTAAATGCTGTATCCCTGGTGGTTTCTGGTGTCAGTACTTTCTAATACACTAAGCTGGAACAAGCATGTAGATTCTTAGGGCTAGATTCACGTAGCCCGTCTTATCCTTGTGCGGGCGTAACGTATGTCATTTACGTTACGCCGCCGCAACTTTTTCAGGCAAGTGCTTTATTCACAAAGCACTTGCCTGTGAAGTTAAGGCGGCGTAGAGTAAATCACCCGGCGGAATTCAAATTCGGCGGGTAGGGGGCGTGTAGTATTTAAATCAAGCGCGTCCCCGTGCCGAACAAACTGCGCATGCGCCGGCCGTGACTGGGATTCAGTGCGCATGCTCCAAATCACGTTGCTAATTGTCAATGAATGCGACGTGAGCGTAACTAACGCACGGCCCAATTGTGAATCGACTCACGCAAACAACGTAAATTACGTCTGTCCCGACGTCCATACTTAACATTGGCTGTGCCTCACTATAGCAGGGGTAACGTTACGCCGGGCGTAAGTCTTACGTAAACGTCGTAAACAGATACGCCGGCCTAGCGTACGTTCGGGAATCGGCGTATTTGCTCATTTGCATATTTTACAACGGGAACGCCACTTAGCGGCCAACGTAAATATGCATCTGAGGCCACGTACACACGATCAAATCTGTCTGCTGGAAACGGTCTGCTAGACCGTCCCAGCAGACAGATTCGATCGTGTGTACGGGCAAACCGACGGATTTGGCCACCCGACAGATTTCAAAGCATGCTTTGAAATCTATCGGGTGGGAACCCGTCCGCCCAACATGTCTGCTGGTTAGTACACTTACCAGCAGACATGTCGTCTCGCACCGGCGCCGAATGGATTCGGCGCATGCGCGGAAGTGTTTTACTTCCTGGTGCGGTGACGTGGCGGCGTCAACGTCACCGCCACGTCACCGACACGTCAGTGCGCCGTCTGCTGGCGGGGGTTTTGGTTTGCTCGTGTGTACACGCGAGCAAACCAAAATCCAAAGAGACAGATTTGTTCAAATCGGTCGGACAGACCGTTTTGAACAAATCTATTGCCTCGTGTGTACGAGGCCTCAGATACGATGGTGTAAGTGCCTTACGCCGCTCGTATCTTAGCAACATCTATGCGTATCTCATTATGAGCATACACTTAAATTTGCGCGGGCTGAGATTAAGACTTACAACGGTGTATCTACTGATACGCCCGTCGTAAGTCTTTGTGAATCTAGCCCACAGTTTTAATAGTTCCTAATCTATCTACTTTTGAGTTGGTTGGGTTTAGTTACCAAAGACAAATAGACTGTCTGTGACAAAGGAGATTTGCTCCAGAGCTTTGCGAATGTGGTGATGTTTCACTTTGCTGTACCCAATCGCATGCGAGGAAAATGAAAAAAAAAAAAAACAGCATTTTTGCATGCAAATGATTGGATAATGAAAGTCCTCATTTCTGAACCTCAGTTCTCTGCAAAGAGCAACTTCCTTTGTAAAGTTAAAGATTAAGTAAAGCAAAATTTTTATATTCTTTATATGTGCCTGGTGTACCGTGTATTTGTATGAAAAAAGTATCGTATTCTCTTTGTATTGCTTCCTGTGTGTGAATTTTTTAAACGTCGCCTATCGAGATCTTTGAGGGTAAAAGTTTGACGCCATGCCACGAGCGGGCGCAATTTTTAAGCGTGACATGTTGGGTATCATTTTACTTGGCGTAACATTATCTTTATCAATATATAAAAAAATTGTGCCAAATTTATTGTTTTCTTATTTTTTAATTCAAAAAAGTGAATTTTTTAAAAAAAAAGTGTGCTTGTAAGACCGCTGAGCGAATACAGTGTGACAAAAAGTATTGCAATGACCACTATTTTATTCTCTAGGGTGTTAGAAAAAAATATATATAATGTTTGGGGGTTTTAAGTAATGTTCTAGCAGAAAAAACTGTTTTAGTCTTGCAAACACCGAATCTGAAAAACACCTAAGGTCCTTAAGTGGTTAATTGACAGCAATGGGAGACAATAGCGCCCCCTGCTGTGTTTCAGCCAATGAGGAGGGAGTGTCCCCAGCAGTTGATTCTCTCCTACAGCATCGCTGGATAGAGATGGGGATCAGGTAAGTATTAGGGGGGCTGGTGGGAGCTGCTGCACACTGAATGTTTTTTGATCTTACTGCATAGAATGCATTAAAGGGAAGTTCCGGGTAATTTGTGGTTTATTAAAAGTTAGGAGCTACAAAAAGTATAGCTGCTGACTTTCAATAAATAGCCACTCACCTGTCCCATGGTCCAGTGATGCAGCCACATGGAGGCCCACTCCTCTCCCCCTTATCTCTGCGGTGCTGTAAATGATGGAATCATCCCACCGCTGCCAACCAAATGTAACGGTCACCACCGTTTACGACCTTCCATCCAACCACGACAAGCTTATCTGACACACTGCGACAATCCTGCATACACGATCCATATCATTTCCCATAATCAAGACGAGACTACTGCTCTGCACTTGGTTTCAAAGATATGAACACTTTAATGGTTTCTTTCCAGCTTATTTATACAGTACAAGATGTTACAGGTAAACACAGGACAATGCCATCTCCACCCCCCTTGTCACACCATGGGGGGGCTTCAATCATATTCTAAAAGACATTTCAAAATACAATTACACAATGCCTTGACCTCCGTCCACATAACTATGGCCAGTTACAAGGTAGACATGTCGGCATCGCTACTGACGAGATACATTACATTTCTAAATACAATCACACCTGAGCCTCAATACATTCCTGTATGAATAGAATTCAATTAACCTTTAGCATAACACAATCGCAGTCTATTAATGTCCCATCTTCTGTAATATATGACTTATGATTCTTTGTCACCCTATGGCCCTAGTGGACATAAGGTGACCCTAGACATAGGAGAATCTCAGTCTGTCACGGTTCATTCCATTACAGGTGCCATCATTAGAACTGTGGGCACTCGGCCGTGACAGCTTGTGGCTTCACGGCCAGGCGCGCACTGCACATGCGCGAGTCTCGCTGCTCTCTCGGAGATGACAGCCAATCTTCTGGGACCTTTCATGTGTCCCAGAATATCGCCTAGAGGGAGGGGCCACCTAGGGGGAGAGTAGGAGTCGCCTAGGCAGCCCGAAGGTGGAAGGAGGAAGTGGGACAGGAAGTCCCCTTCAAAACGAAGAACCCACTCCCCCCAAAAAATGACATGCCAAATGTGGCATGTAAGGGGGCGAGGAGTACTTAAAGCGGAAGTTCCACTTTTGAGTGGTACTCTGCTTTAAATTAAAAAACCTTCTGCTTTTAGAACCACTTTAAGGCTTTAGAACCACTTTAATGCTTTGTCTAGGGCTACCTTAACTACTTGAGATCCGCGCTATAGTCGAATGACGCCTTTAGTGCGGATCTAAATTGCCAACAAGCCGTCAATTGACGGCTTGTCAATAGCACGTTCCCCGTGCGCGCTCCAGAGCGCGCCGCTGGGAAATTTTGTGTTTGCCGTGTCCCTTGGACACAGCCAATCACAGATCGCCGCGAACGACCAATCAGAGTGGCCGTTTGCGATGCGATATGTGCGGCGAATGAGAGATGATCTCATAGATCATCTCTCATTGCCGTTTTACAGAGACAGCGTCCTGTCTCTGGAGAGAGGAGACCGATCTGTGTCCCTTGTACATAGGGACACAGATCGGTCACCCCCCCAGTCACCCCCCCCTACCCCCACAGTTAGAACACTATGTAGGGAATACATTTAACCCCTTCCTCACCCCCTAGTGTTAACCCCTTCAATGCCAGTCACATTTATACAGTAATTAGTGCATATTTATAGCACTGATCGCAGTATAAATGTGAATGGCGCCAAAAATGTGTCAAAAGTGTCCAATGTGTCAGCCATAATGTCGCAGTCCCAATAAAAATCGCAGATCGCCGTCATTTCTAGTAAAAAAATAAATAAAAAATAATAATTCTGTCCCCTATTTTTCAGGCGCTATAACTTTTGCGCAAACCAGTCGCTTATTGCGATTTTTTTTTTACCAAAAATATGTAGAAGAATACGTATTGGCCTAAACTGAGAAAAAAAATGTTTTTTTTTTTTTTTTAAATTGGGATATTTATTATAGCAACAAGTAAAATATATTGTATTTTTTTCAAAATTATCGCACTTTTTTGTTTATAGCACAAAAAATAAAAACCGCACAGGCGATCAAATACCACCAAAAGAAAGATCTACTTGTGGGCAAAAAAGGACGTCAATTTTGTTTGGGAGCCACGTCGCACGACCGCGCAATTGTCAGTTAAATCGACGCAGTGCCGGAAGCTGAAATCTCACCTGGGCAGGAGGGGGGTATATGTGCCCAGTAAGCAAGTGGTTAAAAAAGAACATTAGTGAAATAGTTTGGGATTACCTAACAACCAGCAACTGTTGAGATCATCAATACTTTGGTTATATTGTAGTTATCCGGCTATATCATGGTATTTATTTACACTGTATATGTGATTATTATAGCACTTGCAGATAAGTAAGCAACAGAGGGTAGTAGCGTGACACTAATCTACTATTACACCAATTTACTTTGCCTCAGTATATTTGATGAAGATAATATAGGAAGCACACATTAGAAGTTATTAATTGAAACTGAAGCGTGCAAAATCTGGTGCACCTCTGCATGGAAGCCAATCAGCTACCAGGTTTTATTGCCAATGCTTAACCAAACAAGCTGGAGTTAGAAGCTGATTGGCTACCATGCACAGCTGCATCAGATTCTGGGTGCCCCAGTTTTAGTAAATCTACCCTATTGCGGTTTAAGAAAAAAAATGAAATTATGTTATTTATTTGTAATTCAACGTTTTTTAGAAGTGTGGTTTTGTCACAATATGTATTTTCACCATATACATGTATGTTATCACTTATTTACTTTAGTAATTAGTAATCTTGTCGATTGAAGAAGCATGGCGCTTAATTACTATTGCAATAACATTTTTTATGCTTATGAAACAACCACAGTAGCTACCATAGTTGATTTCATATTCTTTAAGTACTAGTTGTCCTCTGGCATTAATACTTTTAGCAGTAGTGTATTTAGGTTTTGTGCTGCCCTCGGCCTGACTAAACTTGTGCACCCCCTAATTTAAATATGACCATACACCTATTCTGTTTCTGTTTAAGACACGCCCTGACATTTTCGTGTGGGGACACTAGATCTAAGGGTCTGAGGGGGGGGGGGGGGCAATGGATTCCCTTAATTTGCATAGATTTCCTCTCACTTCCTGTTTGGGGCATGGAAGTGAAGGGAAATAACTGCGATGGGACAGGGATGGTAAAAAATATACTGACAGGGGCTAAAACCCTCTCTAAAGGCCCATACACACGGTAGGACATCCAACAAAATTTCCCTTGGATTTTTGTCCTAATTGATTTGTCCGATCACACCCATAGCATACACACGCTCGGACTTTTCTGCAAACTTTTCTAAAACTTTCCCATCATCACGTGGTTGTTCTGCTCTTTTCTGCTCTTTACTGCCACCCTTTGGTTAACTTCTGCTATTGTTGGTTGATTTTTACATTGGTTCTGAGCATGCGCATTTGTAATTTGTCCAAAAGTCCGATGGTTTGCTGTACACACGATCGGACTTTGCACCTTTGTTGCCTGAAAGTTGGTCCGTTCGCAGACCCAACTTTTTGTCCGATGAAAGCCAAAAAAGTTGGTCCGATGGAACGTACACACGGTCGGACAAATGCGAAAAGTGTCGGATTTTGATGTTGGTTGGGCAAAAGTCCGACCGTGTGTACGGGGCTTTACTCTATCCAAAATGAAAAAAAAGAGTGTTGCCTATAGTTCTACGTTAAGCACAAATTTCAGATAATTTTATGGAGAGGACTAAGAAGATATAACAATGCCAATGGTGCAGCAGAAAACATATAGCACAGTAAGGCTGGGTTCACACTACGATTTTCCCGTCCGTCAGCCGCATACGATTTCAGTTTTGAAAACGTACGGGCCCGTACGGGAAAGCGCATACATAGACAATGCATTGCAAATCGTATGCACTCAGATGCATCCGGGTGCGTACGATTTGCTGGCAAAATGTTTTTTAACAGTACACAAAACCATGTTCGACCACAGTTTTGAGTCAGTTTTTGAAACCGTATGGCAAACGCATACGTTTTTTTTTTTAACATTAAAGTCAATGGAAAACGCACATATGTGCGGTTCCATACGTATAAACCGTATGCGTTTTTCGTCTGAGCATGCGCATTTTCAAAACAAGAAAATCTTTTTTTATTAAATGACACTAATTCCAAAAACGTATGCGTTTTTTTTAATCAAAACCGGATGGAACCGTACGCACTTTTTGAAACTGTATACGTTTTATAAACGCATACGTTTACGTACAGTTCAATCCGTTTCAGCCGCATATGTTTTTTCATATAAATCGTATGCGGCTGACGGATGGGAAAATCGTAGTGTGAACCCAGCCTAAAGCCCCGTACACACGGTCGGACTTTTGCCCAACCAACATCAAAATCCGACACTTTTCGCATTTGTCCGACCGTGTGTACGTTCCATCGGACCAACTTTTTTGGCTTTCATCGGACAAAAAGTTGGGTCTGCGAACGGACCAACTTTCAGGCAACAAAAGTCCAAATTACAAATGCGCATGCTCAGAACCAATGTAAAAATCAACCAACAGTAGCAGAAGTTAACCAAAGGGTGGCAGTAAAGAGCAGAAAAGAGCAGAACAACTACGTGATGATGGGAAAGTTTTAGAAAAGTTTGCAGAAAAGTCCGAGCGTGTGTATGCTATGGGTGTGATCGGACAAATCAATTAGGACAAAAATCCGAGGGAAATTTTGTTGGATGTCCTACCGTGTGTATGGGCCTTAAGGAAGGTTTGTGGTCCAGAATGATAGGACAGTCAAAATTAGAAGCAGCTTGCGTTACACTAACAGGCGGGGACTCTTTTCGTGCTGCGCCCCTGCAAAGTGCTGCCCTAGGCCTGGGCCTTGTTGACGTAAGCCAGGATACAGCGTTGACTTTTAGTCACTAACCCCAAATGAGTTTGCAGATGAGGACTTCTGAATTTACTGAAGTGATATTTTTTATGGTCAGTAACTATGAAAGTATTGAGGATAGTGTGTCTACAGAAGAGTTTTAAAAGGAGTTCAACAGTAACAGCCAATATATTTACTTATAATATTTTTTTGTCATTGTTTTGCAAGTTATCCATGTTTCTGTTACTATTCATATGTCAGTCTTAACAGCCTGTCAAAGCAGATGCTGTATAATGTTGCTGTAACTCAGAGAGTTGTTTGGCTGCGACCTAATAAATCATACCTGATATGCGATGCAACAATTTCACAACATACTGATTGCATCATTGTGTTCTGAACAGACAACTATCCTTAAATTTATGGATGGCCTCAAAACAGAGACATTTTGAGTCTTTTGTAAACTTCACTGCGTCCAAACAAAGTTTAAGATTGCATTGTTACTGTGCTAGCATTCAGGGCCGGCCTTTGGGGTGTGGAAGCTGTGCGGCCGCACAGGGTGCCATGGGTAACAGGGGCGCCATGCGGCCACCCAGAGGCGTACTAAGGGGGAGGGTGGGCCGCCCCCAGGAACCACACCCTGGGGGGGGGGTGTCAGACCGGGGTCCAGAGATGCAGGGTTCTGTGTTATGTAAAGGGATCCAGAGGTGCAGGGTGCTGTGTAATGTAAAGGGGTGCAGGGTGCTGTGTAATGTAAAGGGGTGCAGCGTGTTGTGTAATGTAAAGGGGTCCAGAGATGCAGGGTGCTGTGTAATGTAAAGGGGTGCAGGGGGCTGTGTAATGTAAAGGGGTCCAGAGATGCAGGCTGCTGTGTAATGTAAAGGGATCCAGAGGTGCAGGGTGCTGTGTAATGTAAAGGGGTGCAGGGTGCTGTGTAATGTAAAGGGGTCCAGAGATGCAGGGTGCTGTGTAATGTAAAGGGGTGCAGGGGGCTGTGTAATGAAAAAGGGGTCCAGACATGCAGGGTGCTGTGTAATGTAAAGTTAAATTAAAACAAATTATTTGTTACAAATGTTTTTTTCCTCTTTGTGTATGTTTAGGTGACCAAGGGGCGGGGGGTGAAGATGGGGGGGGGGGGGGGGGCCGCCACAGGATTAGCTCGCACAGGGCGCCTGAACACCTAAGGCCGGCCCTGCTAGCATTAGCACATGGGCAGACAGTCAGGATATTCAGTCCTAGATATTCTGTGCTGTGCCCATTTTACTCCAACAGCTCCTGAACTGCTGTGCATTGGACCAAGTAGAAGAAATATAAGCCTTGATTCATTCGGTGAACAGCTGAGCCCCCATTGTGTTTAGCTGGTTAGTGGGCATTGAGGAAGAGGGAGGGAGTGGGCTGTCATTAATTTTGTCTTTTTTTTACAAGAAGTGGAGGGGGCTGTTAAATGAACATGCAATTGTAACCCAGGCCAGAGCCGTTGTCATCTGACAAAGCAGAAGGTACAACATGTATATCAGAATAGATGGATGATTTGATAAAAATATCCAGATCCAAGTTAAAATAGTAATGAGTCAGTAAATTTGGGTGTCATTTTTTTTGTCATTACAATTTTGTATTGTGACATACTGTACCCACAATGAAAGACTGATACTTGCAGATTTCACTTGTCACAAAATAAAGAAGTGTACCATGGGGAGTATTATAACTTTAGGGAAAAGGCAAGTTTAACATTTTTTTTTATGGCACTTAAACTTTCTTACTTCATACAACTTGTCGCAAAATTGACTGTGAATTTCTTATGAAACTAAACCACAGAACAGTGTCTTATCAAAAAAAAAAAAGTCTGAAACACCAAAAAAGTATTATAAATCAGCCCACATTTCACTTGAATAAATTCAGCTCAAATGCAACCCAATAACAGGTAGAATAAAATGATTTTCAATTGTTTGCATCTATACACCATACACAGTACTGTAATGCCAGTGTTGTACATAGAGCAGTAATCCAAATGTATATATACATTTTGGGCCAGATTCAGAAAGAATTCGATTCCCGCAGAGTATCAGAGATACTCTACGCGGCCGTACTTTACCTGGCTCTAGGTGGAATTCAGAGAGATTTTGGCCCGTAAGGTATGGCGGCGTAGTGTATTTCTCCTGGCGGAATCAAACTACGCGAATATGGGGCGTGAGGCACTTAAATTAAGCGCGTCCCCGCGGCGATCGAACTGCGCATGCTCCGTTCAGAAATTTCCCGCCGTGCATTGCGCGAAATCACGTCGTTACGTAATTTTTTTTTTGAGTAGCGTCGTTTACGGACATTCCTATTCCCGGACGACTTACGCAAAAAATAAAAAATAAATTGAAAGTCGACGCGGGAACGACGGCCATACTTAACATGGGCCGCGTAACGTTAGACTAGCTAATAGCTGGTTTAACTTTACGTAGCGAAAAAATGACGTACGCGACTGCGAACGACGCTCGTAACTTCGTGGATCGCCGTAAAAAGCTCATTTGCATACCCCGACGCTGAAAACGAACTCCACCCAGCGGCCGCAAAAAGATCACAGCGTAGATCCGAAGGCGTACGAAGACGTAAGCCTGTCAGATCGAAGCCCAACGCCGCCGTATCATGGTTTGAGGATTCAAACTAGTGATACGGCGCACGAAATTTGAAATTACTCCTGTCTAACACCAGTTAGACAGGCGTAATCGCTCTCTGAATCTGGCCATTTGTTTTTTTCAGATCATTAAAAGAAGAGTGTTTTTAATTCCTATTATCTGCTGTAGACCTAAACCACTTCAGCTCCGGAGGATTTGGTTGTCCAATGATCGGGCCATTTTTTGCGATTCGGCACTGCGTTGATTTAACTGACATTTGCGCGGTCGTGCGACACGGCTATCAAACAAAATTTACATACCTTTCTTCCCACAAATAGAGCTTTCTTTTGGTGGTATTTGATCACCTCTGTGGTTTTTATTTTTTGCGCTATAAACAAAAAAACAGCCATTGGTTTTTACAAGGCTCATTATAGCCTCCTTAAGGTGAGGGGCTTGTATTTACGTTTTCACTGAGGTTTTGCTTGCACAGCTGCACTGCTTGATCGTGTGGTGGATTGCAGGCTATTCTTGCACCTTTTGGATTTCTACATCACATTATTTAGACTTTTATGAAGCACTTTGCACTTTTTGAACTTTTATTTATTATTTATCACTTTGTATTAACTATGGACTTTTGAGCACTTAGCACTTTGAAGTTTGTTTTTATTATTTTGCTCGTTGTTACTGTGCACTGGATTGGACCATTCAGCACATTTTTTCACCAGTATTTTTACACCCCCCTTTTTTGGATTGTGTATTTTAGCCTGTTAATATTAATATTGGTGTTTGATATATACTTGTTTATTTTTAGCAAGCGCCACCACACCCCCCCATTATCATATCTATTGTGTGTGAACACCTTATTTGGTGGCTGCTGCCTTAGTTATTATTAGACATGTGCAGACTGGAATATTTCGTTTTGTTTTTTTCGTTTTCGTCCAGAAAATACATTTATTTAGTTACTCCCGAAAATCGTTTTGATTTATTTTGTTTTTGTCGGTTTTTTCATCCGAAAACTACGATTTTCGATGACTTTGTCGAATTAAACAACGGAAATTCGACAAAGCATCGGAAATCGTCGTTATGAATACAGAGAATATACCTATTCCCTGTATTCAGAACGACGATTTTCGATGACTTTGTGAAATTGAAAGACGGAAATTCGACAAAGCATCGAAAATCGTCGTTCTGAATACAGTGAATATACCTATTCACTGTATTCAGAACGATTATTTTAGATGACTTTGTGAAATTGAACGACGGAAATTCGACAAAGCATCGAAAATCGTCGGATCTGAATGAAAACGAAAATAAAGCATTTTTTATGTCGGATCTTTCGGTTTTCGTTTCTTGCACTTTCGTTTTCGTTCGTTAAAACGATAACGAAAATACCAGATTTTCCCGAATGCACATGTCTAGTTATTATTATTTTGGTATTGCGCATTAGTTACCCCCCTTATCTTATTTGACATTGATCACTGCTCCCTATGACAGGGAGCGGTAGATCAGTGTCCTGTGAAATGGCAGAACAGGGAAATGTCTTGTTTACACAGGCATCGACGGATTTTGCCTCAATCTTGTCTTGCATACACATGGTCTCACAAATTTTGTCGGAAAATTCCGAACGTCAATAATGCAGTGATGTACGAGACGTATGACGAGCCGAGAAAAAGTTCAATAGGCAGTGCGGCTCTTCTGCTTGAGTCCGAGCATGCGTGGAATTTTGTGCATTGGACTTGTGCACGCACGATCGGAATTTATGACAACAAAACTTGAGAACCAGCTCTCAAATGTTTGTTGTCAGAAATTCAGACAGAAGATGTCCGATGGTGCCTACACACGGTCTGAATTTCTGACAACAAACTCCCTTTGAACATTTGTTGTCGGAAATTCCGATCGTGTGTACGCGGCATAACATTTAACGGATCCAATATAGGGAATGCATTAAAGGAACACTAAAGTCAGAAATGTTTTTGTTTAAAAATATAGGATGCATTAAGGTAAAAAAAACTTTTACCTTTACAACCCCTTTAAGGTAAAAAATATTTAGGTATTAATATGCCCCCCCCCAAGTCCTCACTTAATCCAGTGCTGTGCCAGTCTATCACAGACTTGGCTGCTGTCCAGGGGCGGACTGACAACTCATGGGGCCCCCGGGCACTAGGGAATCATCGGGGCCCCCAGGTTTAAAGATGACCACCACACGGCAGCCATCTTTCTGATGCAACATTAATGCGGCAGGGCCTCGTGGAGGGGCACCTAGCTTGGCGACATGCAGAGTGGCATGAGACTTTGTTATAGGCTTAACTGTAGGTACAAGTGGTAGTACAGAGTTTACTACTACTTTAAGTCAGATTTTTTACAATAGTTTTTTTTATTCTATTTTTTTTTTACAACTCTATTGGGGGAGGGGGGCTTTGGTTAGATATCAGGGGTCTAAACGGACCACCTGAAGTCTCACTTTTGAGACAGAGCCAGGTATTAAGGACAGAGATTCCACAGTCCCTTTCCTGCAGCCTTTGTTGCACTGAAAATGAATGATCAGGAGACAGAGACTATTGCCCCTTCATAAACTGAAGCATAGTAAACATAGTTCAGGCAGTGAGAGAAATCCAGATTAGTGCAGTGGGTGGGGGAAATAATTGAATCAATCTTTCAACTGCTGCAGTGAAAGCCACAAAAGATCGGTTTCAGTTATTTCCCCCACCCGCTCTATCCACACATGATGCCCCTGGTGAGAATAATTGCAGGGGTCCCCCCCCCCCAAGCACCACAAGGGATGGAGTTGTGAGACAGTTGGTAGGGGTGAGTTAGTTTTTAGGGATTTATTTCATTGGCAGTGTCTATGTGGTGACTGGGGAGCGATGTTGGGAAGGTAGAGAATGAAAAGTGACCTTGGAATAATGTCACACAGCTGGGGGGTAGGAAGTAGCTCAAAGTGATGTCTGGCAGCTGGATGTATGGAGTGGCCTGGGGGTGATGCAAGCTGGGCAGGGGCTGAGAAGTACTCGGATAAAGACGTCTATAATCCAAAAAGGTCTGCAACCATCTTCAAATAGATAAAGCAATAAATAATACAATGGTACTTCTCAAAGAGAACAACCTCCTTTTATAAGAGATATATGCAACCCCAATAACTCTGTGTATGTCTAGATAATATGTGTTGTTTTTTTTTTTACCATTCTATTTAACCCTGTGTTATCCAAACCCTGTACAATCAAAAGTGTAAACTCAACACAAACTTAACACTTCATGGCTATAAGGTCAGATCTATGAATGTGGGGAATGCATGCAAGTGCGTACCCTTTCCCAACATGCACAGCAATGAGCTGCCCTTTAGCAGATGCACAGCATTTCTATTAATTGTTAATGGCACTCCCATGCATCTGCAAATGCGCCCATCAAACTGGACTCTTTCTTTTTTTTTTTTTTTTATCTTCAAAAGAAGTTTATTAAAGAGCAGTGCAGTACATTTAAATGCCCCAGAACATCCTGGGGCAGAATGATATACAAACAGTACAAAATAAAGTATACAACTTAGAATAAATTAAAAAACAAAGTTCATCACTCTACATAGAATAGGATATCCCACTGTACCTTGAGTCAAAAGTCATGAGAAAGTAGAATACCCCATAAGGGCACCTAATACCATTGTCCGTCCTGACACCCCCTATTGGTTCATACTGTGCCGGGGACCGACTAAAATGTTAAAACCAAAAAGTGTGCCTGTTTAAGTGCAAGACTGGACTCCCGGCTCCAGAATAACTGAGGCCTCCAGAGCCGTGAGACAGTCTCAGGCCCCATACACACGGCCAAGGTTCTCGCCAGAAACCAGCAAGAACCTCGCTGGGAGCTGCATTCCAGCGAGAACCTCGGCCGTGTGTACGCTCTCTGCTCGCCCCATCCGTCGGGAAACCCGTCGAGCAAATAGAGAACAGGTTCTCTATTTGCTCGACGGCCCTTCGGGATGAATGGCTGGTTGCCATTCCCGACGGGCGGGTCGCAGGTTCTGACGGCCGGCAGAGAACCTCGACGGGCGGAACGATGTGTTCCGCCCGTCGAGGTTCCCTGTCGTGTGTACGGGGCTTCAGAGTGAGGAATACATTGTTGTATTCCAGTGGTTCATTAAAACCTGGAGTATCTTGAAGATATCATCCGAAATTTACAACATCTCCTATGGTCGGGGTACCGTAGAGGAGATAATCTCTGACGTAAATGAACATATCGAAACTGACTGCTATCAAACAGTGTAGTAGAAAAAAAAAAGAAAAAACAGGCGAAAGAATAGGAGCAGAAAAGAGAAAAGAAAGAAGAAAAGAGAGTGTTGCCAACTACAGACTTCAAACGTTTGCATGAGTCGCCAACGTTCCTGGGGTAAAGGATATGCCAACATGCCTAGCCCAGGGTTCCCATATTGTCTCAAAAATTTTAGTGGAGTTGAGTATTGAGCTGACCATCTTCTCTTGATGCATAATCCAAGAGATTTTCCTCTTGGCCATAGTGACAGAGAATAATGGTTGTTTGCAGGCTCCAGCCAGTGTAATTTTTGCTCCTAGAAGCATGAAGGCTATCAGTTTTTGAATGTATTTAGGAGCTTGGGGGACAGGAATCCCAAGTAAAGCTATTTGGGGGGATTTCTCTACAGGAATTCCGGTTACCTTCCTGATGAGGTAGACATTCCCACCAAATATGTAACATGGAACCCTGGGCTTGACAATCTCGGAAACATAGTGGGGATGCGGTCAGAAACATTGCTGCCAGCCTACTGGGGACTAGGTACCATCTCATCAAAACTTTCAGATTAGCTTCTATCAGAGAAATATTAACAAGACCTTTAAAAGCTCTTATCCCTACCTTATGCCACTCCTCCAGGTCCCAGGTCACTCGAAGGTCCCTCTCCCACGCCTCCATATAGGAAAACTTGGATGTGGGTTCATAAAGTGATGTGTATATTATGGAAATGCCTCCTCTTTGTTCTGTTGTTTGGCTACACCAGCGCTCATAGCGAGTAAAATCTGGGGGGCATGGTTTGTTCTTCCAAATTGATGAAACGAATTGGAAAATCCGGGAATGCCGATCCTTCTCCGAGTCCGGCAGACCCAATTTCTCCACACAGTATTTCAACGGGATCGGGCCAGAGGTAGAAAGGAAGTGTCCAATTCTATAGAGCCCCTTATCCAACCACCAATGAAACGCCTTGGTATCCATGTCCGGGTTGAAATGGGGATTATGAAAGAGATTTGCCAAAGGTCGCATATCAGAAATTAAAGAAGGAAGATGCCTCAAATCATCCCCAAGTTTGAAGGATTGAGACAACGCAGGTGACATTATGGCGGGTCTGGATTTTTGGGGACACCATAGTAGGTCATCTAACAAACGATCAGGTATTGCCTGTCTCTCCATCTCAATCCAATCAGGTTTCTCCTGTCTAGAGTAGACTAGCGATAGTTGGGCCAGCCTCGCTGCTTGATAGTACCTAAATAGGTGTGGGAGATCGAATCCCCCTTGAGTCTTGGGACTGTATAAAACATTTTGGGCTAGCCTATATCCTTTATCACCCCATAAGAACTTAATTATTTTACCCTGGAATGTCTTAAGTTGATCTTTTTTAATTGCTATTGGGAGAGACCTAAATAAGTAAAGCAATCTAGGTAGGAGCGTCATCTTAATGTAATTAATTTTGCCTAATCAAGGTATTTTATGATGTGCCCACTTCTGGAGGTCAACTTCGAGTTTGCGAAACATGGGAGGGAAATTAGCCTGATAAAGGTGTTCGAACTTGGGAGTTAAATTTATTCCAAGATATCGAATGGAAGTATCTGCCCATTTGAATTGAAAAGAAGGTTTTAGCTGTTCAACTACTGAGTGTTAAAGTGTATATAAAGTGTCGCGCTAAACAAACATAGAAGCTGCATATATTGACATAAAAATGCAACACAAAATAAGCAATACAGAAGTGAAAAATTATATACAAATTAGTGCACCAAGTGTACAGTCCACACAGTGAGTGAAAAATACAAGTCCGATGGAGTACTAAATAAAAATATAGTTCCAAAGTAATAATGTTGATAATCTCGGGTCAGAAGTCGTGAGAAACTCCAGAGTGAAAAACCCTCCACCGATAAAGATGTAGGCTTACCGGAATTATCAGACTCAGGCAAACATATGTTTCATGAGTCAGAAAGGCTTAAAGTAAAGATTGGTGTCGTTGGAATCTCTCCAGGAACAAAGAAGGTAGACACTGATATCCAGACCTGATATCCAGACCATCACATGTACCAAGGATAACTTGAAGGCATACAGTAGAGTCGTCCCGATGCGTTTCGTGATAATGCATGTTGACAACGTGCATTATCATGAAACGCGTCGGGACGACTCTACTGCCGCCATCTGCGATTATATGCGCTGTGTACTGCTTCATATGTAAGTGCATCTGCTCATTAAAATTTTGAGTTTGTTTACAGTATTAAGCTATGTTGCTCTTTCTTCTTCCTTTCTGTATTTGTGACCATGAGCACTGTTGAGAACCAGCTGTATGCCTTCAAGTTATCCTTGGTACATGTGATGGTCTGGATATCAGTGTCTACCTTCTTTGTTCCTGGAGAGATTCCAACGACACCAGTCTTTACTTTAAGCCTTTCTGACTCATGAAACATATGTTTGCCTGAGTCTGATAATTCCGGTAAGCCTACATCTTTATCGGTGGAGGGTTTTCACTCTGGAGTTTCTCACGACTTCTGACCCGAGATTATCAACATTATTACTTTGGAACTATATTTTTATTTAGTACTCCATCTGACTTGTATTTTTCACTCACTGTGTGGACTGTACACTTGGTGCACTAATTTGTATATAATTTTTCACTTCTGTATTGCTTATTTTGTGTTGCATTTTTATGTCAATATATGCAGCTTCTATGTTTGTTTAGAGCGACACTTTATATACACTTGTTCTATTTTTGCTTTATTTCACAGCCGTGTCAGCTGCTTTAAAATACTTTTAATTAGCAGCGCGGTGTTACGCACCATACCAACTACTGAGTGTTGAATGGTAATGTTCAGTGCTTGGGATTTGTTCATATTAACCCGTAACCCTGAAATATTACCGAAAGATACAAGCAACTTGCAAATGGAAGGCAGCGAGGTTATTGGGCAAGTAACAAAAAGAAGGAGGTCGTCTGCAAACAAGGCGCACTTGTGAACTCGTTGTCCGCAGCGAACCCGTTTTATATTTTGGTCAGATCTGATAGCAATGCCCAGTGTCTCAATTGCTATGGCAAAGATCAGTGGGGACAAGGGGCAGCCTTGTCTAGTACCTCTGGTGGACTCTTTCATGACTTTTCCATGTTGCTTGTGTGTAGGGCAGCCCATTGAAATGAATGGGCTGCTCTACACGTGTGAAAAACATGCCCATGCTCGGTTGCCCCTGCAGGTGTGAACCAAGCCTAACTGTAAGGCCCCTTTCACACGGGGCACGTTCGCTTTGGCGGGCTCCGCGTTGCTCAGCGGAGGATTGATCCGCTGAGCAGACAGATGACATATCATTCACTACTCACTGTGCAGAGATGGACCTGTCAGTCCCACTCTCCTCTGAGGACTGCCTGTCCATTTCCATCCAATCCGCCAGACAGATGGAAAATAGGACCACTGTCCACCATCCATCTGATTTGGCGGACAGGATGAGATTGGATAGCAGATGTAAGCGGACATATCACTGCTGACATCGGGTCCAATCGGGTCCATCTGAAAAACAGACCGGCAGACCCGATCGGAAAGCCCATGTGAAAGGGGCCTTGGCACATAAAAAGTATAAATTCTCCATAAACATACCTGATTCTCTACATGATCAGAGTTCATACAGTTTTCGGAACATAGCCATGAACATTGTGCTCTGATATGTTTATTGAGGAATGTTGTTTTCTATATGGTGTGTAGAGTTTATGTGGTGAGTGTACACTTCATTGTACGGGGTGTGCAGAACACAGGGTTAAATGCAAAGGTCATAAATGAACTTCTGATTATGTGGGACATACACAGAGTGATAGGGGATGTTTATATAGATAGATAGTGATTAGTGTACTGTGCCTGCTTAGGATAGGGTGACCAGACGTCCCCAGTTTCAGGGGACAGTCCCCTGATTGAGGACACTGTCCCCGGACCAAGTCTGTCCCTGGTTTTGTCCCCAGATTGGATTTAATAGGGGGCAGGGGCAATTTCAAAGACAATCAGTGCAGAATTAAAATACAAAAATTAGAATTACACCCCTCCGCCGTGCCTACTAGCATAGGGGGGGTTGTATTTTTCCCATTATCTGTGCCCCTTCCTGATGATCATGTGCTGGTCGGAGTGGAGGGAATATTTCTTCAGTTTCAGGCGCATGCCCATTGAGTTTCGCTCGCATGTTCTTCTGCCTTGGCTCAAATCCTGGCCAGCCACCTGCCTATCTCCTTGCCTTCCCTGGCGGAGTGATCTTCCTCCACTCCCCATCCAGTAGTAGGCGGGGCCCGAAGAGCAAAACTTGAGAGGCTGTGAGGCGGGCGGCGACGGGCAGAGTCGCTGATTGTTGCCATTACT
Source organism: Rana kukunoris (assembly GCA_029574335.1). Classification (NCBI taxonomy): domain Eukaryota; kingdom Metazoa; phylum Chordata; class Amphibia; order Anura; family Ranidae; genus Rana; species Rana kukunoris. The sequence goes on along the minus strand of CM056052.1, from coordinate 408,436,934 downwards.
ACTAAAGAAAAAAATATGTCCCCGGATTTCATTTAAAAAATCTGGTCACCTTAGCTTAGGAGATATCTGTCCCAATGTCTCTCAGCTAGGGGAAGGGGTGCTGCAAACTCTGCCAGCTCCGACACACACAGTTACCTGCTATTTTAACCCTCCTTGTCACTTAACCTCCCTGGCGGTCTTCCCGTGTGTGGCACGGGGTGAGATTTTTAAGCTAAGATCGGTAACCCTGTGCCACACACGGACTTGCCTCGCTGGATGCAGAAAAAAAGTTTACTTACCTTTTCTCTGCGATCCAGCGATGAATCTCCGCAGTACACGGCGGCCGGATGTCCGCCTGATGCTGTGTGTACCGCCAATTCCCTTCCCTGCGAGCGTCGCGACGTAGGGGGGGGGAACGGCGCCAAATTCAAAAATGTAAACAAACACTATACATACAGTACACTGTAATCTGATAGATTACAGTACTGTATGTAAAAAATACACACCCCCCATGTCCCTAGTGGTCTGCCCTGTACACTACATGTCCTTTTATATAATAAAAACTGTTCTTTCTCCCTGCAAACTGTAGATTGCCCATAGCAACCAAAAGTGTCCCTTTATGGCAAAAATTGTTTTAGAGCAGCTAAAAAACAGCGATAATAAATCAGAATCACTTGCAGAATTTAGCGATAGCGATTTGTGGGAAAATTCGTCATAAAAAAAAAAAATAATGACAGCAAAAATTCTGCAACTGAGCAAATTTCAGTGATTTTGATTTGATTACATTATTGAATAATTTTTACTATAATTATATTAGTATTTGTTATAATTTTTTATAATTATTTATTATATTATAATTTTTAATAATAAAAAAAAAATAATCATACCCGGGATGCCTATTAGACTCTTGTTTGGATAGATTTTAGTGAGTTATTCCTAAGAATTACAAGCCTACAGAATAAAACGCCATATTCCCTTGCAAATAATGGTACCGCTTTAAACACCTAAAATCTGAAAGAATCATACCGCCAGGGAGGTTAACCCTTGACATGTTTCCACAAACATTTCCTCTGAGTCCTGACATGAAACTTTGTATTGTGTGCACTGCAGCAGCTTACCTGCACAAAACTTCCCTCACTCGCTCAGCTCAGCACCCTCTCTGCATTCAGCATGCAGTAGTCGGCAGTAGCTATGCCCCTCCTCCGGGTTCTCCCATCGCACGGCACTGAAGGGGGAATCTGACTGAGGGGAACACGGAGCGAGTGTGCAGGAGAACACTGAGGGGTGAGACAGAAAGAAGACTCAGAACTTCTAAATGCATACAGCGCCAGGCAGTGTAAGTATTTGGAAGCAGTGACACTGCTACTGACAAACCCCAGGATTGAGCTCTAACAGAACAGCTTCTCCGAGTGTGACTGTCCCTGCTCATGGGGCCCCCTACTGGCCACGGGCCCTCGGTCGATGCCTGAGTGCCCTAATGGTCAGTCTGCCCCTGCTGCTGTCAGTCAAATCCTGTGACAAGTGAGCCCTAAGTGTCAGGGACATGGCATGTGCAGACGTGCATTAGCAGGTGCCTGTTTTGCTGGGCATGGGCTAAGGCCTATGCGCAGGAATATTAGCGCTAACAGGCAAAAGCATATGCGAATGCGTGAAAATACATGCGCATGTTAGCCACTAATGCTGTTGCCAAATGCCCTATATAAGGACAGCGGCTGCACTAGTGCAGTGCATCTGCAGCTTTACCTTGTGTTCTTATCCCCTGCCTATATCTTATGCAGTATTTGACTTGTCTTCCTGACCACACTGTCTCCAGTCCTGACCTTTGGCTTGCCTTGACCCTGATTAACCTTTGCCTGTCTGCCTGATTTCCTGTTGCCAAACCCAGCTCGAACTCTGACTATTCTCTGCCTGCTGTTTATGATAGACTGATCCTCTGTGTATGACCTGGCCTGTCTGATTCTGCTCCAGTCTTCTGCTTCCAGTCTGTATAGCTCCAGTACTGCCGTCCTGCATCTACTACTTACCTGGATCCACTATCCTGCATCCACAGCATACCTGCATCCGCTGTTCCTGCTACCTTCTGCTGCTCAGCAATCCAGTCTGGTCCTGCTACTCATCAGCTGCCACCACTGCTACCAACAGATGACTTGGCCACTGTTGCAACTCCAGTGGTCCTTGAGCCGGGGCTGTATGAGAGGTCTCCTGATGAGTAAAAAAGTGCGCTTAGGAAAAAAGTATTAGTAGGACTGCAGCCCCCCAAAAAAGGATACCCCACTGGAGGGGTACCTAAGAGAAATGGTATATGCAAAAGGGGTAGTGGCGCTGTCCCAAACCCTGATTTATCAAGGATGAATGCGTCAGTGTGTCAACTTCTGAAACCAGTACTTGGGGGTTTCCTAGGTGCAAGTGTAATAAAAATACAGTGACACCATATACATCAAATATATACTAAACATATAGTGATAAAGTGCAAAAGTGCATAAACATGTGAATAATAATAAAGTCCATAAGTTCAAAACATAACGATGAAAAATGTGCAGCAATCCTAGATACGTAATTTCATCAGATGTGCAGATGGGTGGTATTGCTGTGGTCCGGTGCTCCCCCACCAGGTTCCCCACTCACCAGAGCCAATAACCCCTACAGGGGTACCAAGTGTGTAATCACAGAGGGATCCAGATGTCCTCCAATGGTGCTGTCAGCCCAAGATGAATGTATCCACTGGATAGTAATTATAAGGTCCTCACAGGAGTTTGCTTTTAACTGTTTCTGCTTGCAAGTGTCATTTTTTTCTCTGACACTTTTTAAACAGGTTTTTATTTCTCTCTGCTAAGGAAAGTGTTTAATTGTGATCAGGTTTTTTTTTCTCTGCTAATCAGTGGGGAGTGTTTAATTGTAAACAGGTGAAGAGGTGAGTATAAAAGTCTCAGTCAAAACTCCCATAAGGAGCTGGCTCCCAGTTCATGTTGCTGGCTTAAGTGATTTTCTAAACAGAAGTGTGATTTTTAAACACAAGTGGGAAGAGTTAAAAAACAGGAGTTTGCTTTTAACTGTTTCTGCTTGCAAGTGTCATTTTTTTCTCTGACACTTTTTAAACAGGTTTTTATTTCTCTCTGCTAAGGAAAGTGTTTAATTGTGATCAGGTTTGTTTTTCTCTGCTAATCAGTGGGGAGTGTTTAACTGTAAACAGGTGAAGAGGTGAGTATAAAAGTCTCAGTCAAAACTCCCATAAGGAGCTGGCTCCCAGTTCATGTTGCTGACTTAAGTGATTTTCTAAACAGAAGTGTGATTTTTAAACACAAGTGGGAAGAGTTAAAAAACAGGAGTTTGCTTTTAACTGTTTCTGCTTGCAAGTGTCATTTTTTTCTCTGACACTTTTTAAACAGGTTTTTATTTCTCTCTGCTAAGGAAAGTGTTTAATTGTGATCAGGTTTGTTTTTCTCTGCTAATCAGTGGGGAGTGTTTAACTGTAAACAGGTGAAGAGGTGAGTATAAAAGTCTCAGTCAAAACTCCCATAAGGAGCTGGCTCCCAGTTCATGTTGCTGACTTAAGTGATTTTCTAAACAGAAGTGTGATTTTTAAACACAAGTGGGAAGAGTTAAAAAACAGGAGTTTGCTTTTAACTGTTTCTGCTTGCAAGTGTCATTTTTTTCTCTGACACTTTTTAAACAGGTTTTTATTTCTCTCTGCTAAGGAAAGTGTTTAATTGTGATCAGGTTTGTTTTTCTCTGCTAATCAGTGGGGAGTGTTTAACTGTAAACAGGTGAAGAGGTGAGTATAAAAGTCTCAGTCAAAACTCCCATAAGGAGCTGGCTCCCAGTTCATGTTGCTGACTTAAGTGATTTTCTAAACAGAAGTGTGATTTTTAAACACAAGTGGGAAGAGTTAAAAAACAGGAGTTGAAAACAGAAGTTAAGACAGGAGTCTTCTAAACTGTAAGTAACATCTTAAACTTCCTACAAGTAATTATATTGTAACAGGGAAATGTGTGCTAGCAGGGTTGAAGGTTTTGCTCAGTGCACAGTGTGTCACATGTATACAAAATTGGTGCAACAGCTCCAGGATGGATACCGCTGTGACAGATGTGAGCAGGTTGCCCTTCTGGAAGCTCGCATTAGAGATCTGGAGGAACAAGTTGCAACACTGGGCAGAAAGGACAACCTTGAAAGGGGTCCTCTGCTCGCTGAGCAGGTGGTCAGTAGGGTTAATGTGGAGGGTGGAGGGGCAAGTCAGGATTATCAGATAGGAAGATGGGTTAATGTAGTTAGATGGAGTGGAAGGGGCTTGCAGACAAGGAAGGCCAATCCTGTGTTTGTGCATCAAAACAAATTTGCCAAGTTGGGTGAAGATGTGGAGGTGGCTAACACAGAGGTGGCAGCCCTAGATGTTACTGCTACCCCTAACAGCCGGGAGAGCAACCCATCTAGTAGAAGTGGTGAGGGGAGTGCAGGTAGGCCTAGACAGTTGGTGGTAATAGGGGATTCTATAATCAGAAGGACTGATAGAATAATTTGTCGCCAGGATCGCCTCAACCGAATGGTTTGCTGTCTCCCTGGTGCCAGGGTTCGGCATGTGGTGGACCAGGTGGATAAATTACTGGGAGGGGCTGGGCATGACCCAGCTGTCTTGGTCCATGTTGGAACCAATGACAGTATACATGGAAGGTGGAGGCTCCTTAAGAATCAATTTAAAGAACTAGGCTGCAAGATGAAGGGAAGGACCTCCAAGGTGATATTCTCTGAAATATTGCCTGTGCCATGCGCAACACAGGAAAGGCAGGGGGAGATTAGAGAGCTGAATGCATGGCTAAAGACCTGGTGTAGGAAGGAGGGATTTGGGTTTCTAGAGCACTGGGATGACTTTTCATTGGGGTGCAACCTATATGCTAAAGATGGTTTGCACTTGAATGGAAGGGGGTCTGCTGTGCTGGGGGAGAGGTTTAGGGGAATGCTGGAGGAGTATTTAAACTAGACTTGAGTGGGGAGGGTGAACGTGAATTACATCGGGCACACAGGTCAGTTAGGGGTCAGACATTAATGGAGAGTGGAATGGGGATAGATGGAGGTGGGGTTATGGCAGGTGACAAGAAAGTTCCCATGTTGCAAACAGCCATTGGAAATTATAGTGCCATTTGCACTACTAAAAATTATATGAATCATATGAAAAACGCCAGCGAAAAATGTAACAATACATTTAAGTGTTTGTTCACCAATGCCAGAAGCCTTCCAAGCAAAACAGGTGAGTTGGAAGCTCTGGTGCATGAGGAGAGCTATGATGTAATCGGTATTGCTGAAACTTGGCTTCAATCCTCACATGACTGGGCTATTAATATTCCTGGCTATGCTCTCTTTCGGAAAGACAGGGTAAAAAGGAAAGGTGGAGGGGTCTGTCTCTATGTGAGAAGTGACCTCAAAGCAAGCGTGAAAGAGGACCTGGTTGATGGAGAGTGTGATGAAGTTGAAGCATTATGGGTGGAACTGCATACAGATGTGCGTAGTTCAAAGCTAATCATTGGAGTTTGTTATAGACCACCCAATGTTAATGAGGAGGTGGAGACTCAGCTCCTTGCACAGATGGAAAGGGCTGCAAGGGCAGGGACGGTGATAATAATGGGGGATTTTAACTACCCAGAAATTGACTGGAATAATGGAATTTCTGGGACAGTTAAAGGACAAAAATTTAAAAACCTATTGCAGGACAATTTTATGGTCCAGTTTATTGAGGCCCCAACTAGGAATGATGCTCTGTTGGACCTGGTAATCTCAAACCATGCAGAGCTCATTACTAATGTTCAGATAAAGGAACACCTGGGTAGCAGTGATCATAACATGATTTCGTTTAATGTAAACTATAAGCAAGAAATACATACAGGAAAGATAAAAACACTTAATTTCAAGAGAGCAAATTTTCAAAGCATGAGGACTGCTCTCCAGGGCTTGGACTGGGAGGGAATATTGGCACCGATGAACACAGAACAGAAATGGGAATTCTTCAAAAAGACTCTTTGGAACCTCACTGCAAAGTATATTCCCATGGGCAATAAGTTTAAAAGGCTACAGATAAAACCTATGTGGCTCACGGTTAAAGTTAAAAAAGCTATAAACAATAAGAAAATAGCTTTTAAAAAATATAAAAATGAAGGAACACTAGTGTCGTTTAAATGTTACAAAGAATATAATAGAATATGTAAAAAGGAAATCAAGGATGCAAAAATTCAAAATGAACGACAGATTGCAAAAGATAGTAGGACAAACCCCAAAAAATTCTTTAAATATATTAATAGTAAAAAGGTCAAGTCTGAGCATGTAGGCCCTTTACAAAATAATCTAGAGTGGGTGACTGAGGACATAGAGAAGGCAAATGTATTAAATGCTTTCTTCAGCTCTGTGTATACAATGGAGAATGGGGGAGCTCATGTCGATATAGGGGGTGGGAGTGACACAGCCCCAAATCCACAATGGCTCAAAAGTGATATGGTCCAGAAATATTTAGACAGAATAAAGGTGGATAAAGCACCTGGACCAGATGGCATCCACCCACGGATCCTAAAAGAATTGAGCTCTGAAATTTCAAAGCCACTGTATCTAATATTTAGGGACTCATTAATGACAGGAATAGTACCACTGGATTGGCATAAAGCCAATGTGGTGCCCATATTTAAAAAGGGAACAAAGTCTTTACCTAGTAACTATAGACCTGTTAGTTTAACTTATATAGTTGGAAAGATACTGGAACGTTTAATAAAAGACCACATGGATGAGTTCTTGCTGGAAACAAACTATTTAAGCAGCAGACAGCATGGATTCATGAAGGACAGAAGTTGTCAGACAAACCTGATTTCCTTTTATGAAGAGGTAAGTAAAACCCTGGACAGAGGCGTGGCAGTGGACGTGGTATACTTGGATTTTGCAAAAGCGTTCGATACAGTTCCCCACACACGGCTCATGTGTAAGGTAAGGTCTACAGGATTAGATATATCAGTTTGTAAATGGATAGAAAACTGGCTGAAAGACAGAATTCAGAGAGTTGTGGTTAATGATTCTTACTCTGAATGGTCCAAGGTTATCAGCGGTGTACCCCAAGGTTCAGTGTTGGGTCCCTTACTTTTCAATATATTTATAAATGATATTGGGTCTGAGATCAAAAGTAACATTTCTGTTTTTGCAGATGACACCAAGCTATGCAGTGGAATAATGTCCTTACAGGATGTCTCCAATTTACAAGCCGACCTCAATGCTCTGTCTAATTGGGCGACTAAGTGGCAGATGAGGTTTAATGTTGATAAATGTAAAGTTATGCACTTGGGGGCTAAGAATATTCATGCATCATACATGCTAGGGGGAGTACAACTGGGGGGATCTGTAGTGGAGAAGGATCTGGGTGTTTTAGTTGATCATAAGCTCAATAATGGCATGCAATGCCAAGCTGCGGTTTCCAAAGCGAGCAAAGTCCTTTCTTGTATTAAGAGAGGTATGGACTCTAGAGATATCATTTTGCCCCTGTACAAATCATTAGTAAGACCTCATCTGGAATATGCAGTCCAGTTTTGGGCACCAGTTCTCAAAAAGGATATCGGAGAACTGGAGAAAGTGCAGAGAAGGGCAACCAAACTGATAAGAGGCATGGAGGAGCTCAGCTATGAGGAAAGATTAGAGGAACTGAATTTATTCACTCTTGAGAAGAGGAGAATAAGGGGGGATATGATCAACATGTACAAATACATAAGAGGTCCATATAGTGAACTTGGTGTTGAGTTATTCACTTTAAGGTCAACACTGAGGACAAGGGGGCACTCTTTACGTCTGGAGGAAAAGAGATTTCACCTCCAAATACGGAAAGGTTTCTTCACAGTAAGAGCTGTGAAAATGTGGAACAGACTCCCTCCAGAGGTGGTTCTGGCCAGCTCAGTAGATTGCTTTAAGAGAGGCCTGGATTCTTTCCTAAATGCACATAATATAACTGAGTACTAAGTTTTGTAGGTAAAGTTGATCCGGGGTAAATCTGATTGCCTTTCGGGGGATCAGGAAGGAATTTTTTCCCCTCCGGTAGCAAATTGGATCATCGCTCTGCTGGGGTTTTTTGCCTTCCTCTGGATCAACTGTGGGTATGGAGTTGGGTGTATGGGAGGATGTACTGTGTTTTACTTTGTTTTATTTTTATTTTTTTTTATGGTTGAACTGGATGGACTTGTGTCTTTTTTCAACCTGACTAACTATGTAACTATGTAACTCCTCCGATAAAAAAGGAAAAACAGGCTCCCATAGTGTAGTAAAAAATAATGGTTTATTTTGCACGAGTAAGGTGCAATGAATATATAGAAATGGACAGGTAGCTACATAAGCTTATCCAATAAGTATAAAATAGTCAGCAGAGTGGTATGAAAGAACATGCACCACAAGAAATAAAAAGAAAAAGAAAATTAAAATCCAAAAAATATATGTATCTGGAGCAGCACCCTCCACGCTGCATCAGTCACCGCCGTCGGAAGTGAGGCGCTGGCGTGCGTTCCAAGCGGCTCAGGCGGCAAACCGGAAGTGCGTGCGTGCTTGGCGTGTATGAGAGGTCTCCATCTACTCGTCAGGCTCTCCCAGATGGTAGGTAACACCCTAAGGCCCCATACACACTATTACATTTTCTGCAGATATTTGTGTTCAAATTTACCAAAACCATATAATATGAATTCAAACCTTAATGCCACGTACACACGATCGGTCAATCCGATGAGAACAGTCTGATGGACCGTTTCCATCAGACCAAACCGATCGTGTGTGGGCCCCATCGGTTATTTATCCATCGGTTAAAAAATTTGAAACTTGTTTTAAAATTAACCGATGTATACCTAACCGAGAAAAAAAAAAAAAAGATCGTTTGTAGGCACGTTCATCGGTTAAAAATCCACGCATGCTCAGAATCAAGTCGACCCATGCTTGGAATTATTGAACATTTTTTTCAGCACGTCATTGTGTTTTACGTCACCACGTTCTGACACGATCTCTGTAGGCATGACTAACCATCAGTCAGCTTCATCGGTTAACTGATAGAAAAATCCATCAGACCGTTCTCTGTTCGGATTGACCGATCGTGTGTACAGGGCATACGAGTTTCAATTTGTATGCAACCAGGCAGGCCCTTGCACTACATGGTTTTGGTAAACCTGAAGACAAAAATCTGCAGAAAATCTAATAGTGTGTATGGGGTCTTTTCTGCACTGAACTTCTTTGAAGTTGAATGACTACATAAGTGGTACCAGAAGTAAGGTAGAAAATTCAATTTTTTTGCATTGGCTCCATGTAGTATGCCAAAGGAGAGGCAAGTCAGTAGTTGAACCAACAACCAGATTCATTGCTGTCACTCACAGTTTTACTTTTTTTTTAATAAAATATTATTAAATAATTTTTATGGTATAAACCTTGTCAGAAGTATACAAAACACAGACACAGAGGCCCAGATTCACAGAGCGATTACGCCTGCGCAACTGGTGTTGCGCGTGCGTAAGTCTAAATGTGCGCGTGCGTTTAGATGCGCGCGATTCAGAAAACGAATTACGCCAGAAATCTACTTTTTTTTGTCCGGCGTAATTTCGTTAGACAGACGCATCCGTCCGCGCAAAAATGCGCTAGACACACCATTGATTTGCTAGTCAAATATGCTAATGAGGGAGTTGCGGGGATCCACAAAAAAACGCAGTTGCTGCGCAGGCTACGCGATGTGCGCAACAGCAAAATGTCCTGTCTAAAGTTAGAGCACCTAAAAGCTGGTCTAAATTTTGAAAAAACGTCTACATCTCACAGAAAGCAACACCGTTACTGAGGAGCAGACCACACACACGTGTTGCACTACAATTTGACTGCCAACATGCCAGGGGCATCGTCGCTCATAGCTGCACTAGTGAATTTAGATGACCAAAGAAGGAGGAGGGCACAGAGGATGGCACGGGAGAGGGTATACCGCACACACATAGACCTCTTTGGCATGAGTGATTCTGAGGTGTATCGCATCTTCAGATTCCCCCCTCATGCCATCCTGGAATTAACCACAACCCTGCAGGAGGACATCACCAGCCCAACACAACGCTCACATCCAGTGCAGCCACTGGTCAAGGTACTGGCAACACTCCATGTCCTTGCCAGTGGCTCTTTTCAGCGTACAAGTGGAGTGGTGGCTGGGATGTCACAATCCTCCGTGAGCAGATGTGTGCACCAGGTTGTCCCTGCAATACTCACACGCTTGGCCAACCAAATCATCAAACCCACCACTGAGGACCTGCGGCTGAAGGCAATGACAGATTTCTACAGAATTGCCAGATTCCCACGCACCATCGGGGCCATTGATTGCACACATGTGGCACTCCAGCCCCCCCATGAGACAGAGCACATGTACCGCAATCGGAAGAATTGGCACTCCATCAACGTACAGGTGATAGTTGATGCCCAAGGCCTCATATGGCACGTCCGTGCCAAACACCCCGGATCCACCCATGACAGCTACATCTACAATCAATGCCACATCCGAATGGAATTCGATTAGAACGTGTATGGGAACACCTGGCTGGTTGGTGAGTGACATGGGAGTCAGGCATGACTATCCCCTCCCGTGATGCACACCTCACAAGTGGCACATGCATGACTAACATTCTCCTGTCTTTTCCCTTCCAGGTGACTCTGCATATGCACTGGGACCCCATCTCATGACTCCTATCCGGAACCCCCAAACCCCAGGGGAGGAAAGATACAATCAAGCACACATCAAAACCCGTGCAGTGGTGGAGCGCACCTTTGGCCTCCTGAAGTCACGTTTCCGATGCCTGGATAAGTCTGGGGGTACACTGTTGTATTCCCCAAACTTCGTGTGCCATATTATCGTTGCATGTTGCATGCTGCACAATCTCGCAGTGAGGAAGGGCCTGCAGGTTGAGCTACGTGATGACCTGACCCCCCAACCAGACAATCAACCCCTAACCGAGGATACCCCGTCTTCTGAGGGAAGAGCAGCCAGGAGACCGCTCACATTGGGCATCTTTGCACGTTAAACACACACATTAATCATGGCACAATGAGAATGCATGCATGCACACCACTGTGGTCCCTAGCACACACACCCCACATCCTCATCAAATTGGATTGGCACCAGTCCACCATGCAGGATTGGTGAGCAGTAATGCCACGTCAAGGCTCCAATTATGTCACTGAACATTCATACACCAATCACACGGACCTGAGGATCACTTCTCCCTGGTCCTGGGGAACCCTTCTCCACCAAAATTGAGGATGACACCCCTTTTCCAGCAGGAATGTCACCCCCACATTCAAACAGCATGCACAACCCAAAATTTTAAAAAAATGTCAGCAAAAAAAATAAAAAAAATGCAAAAAATGTCAGCAAAAAAAAAAGGCAAAAAATGTCAGCAAAAAAAAAAATGGGGGAAAAAAAATTTATTGCCCTCTGCGTGAGCCACGCCTGGGGCGCCCCCGGCCACGGCCCCGGCCCCTCAGGGGAGACTCATGGGGGAGGGGCAAAGCCGGGGAAGGAGGAGCAGCCCCTGATATCTGCCCACCTGGCGGCCTGCCCTCCAAGGCCACGGCAATTCTGTCCAGGGAAGCACCAAGTGTTGCCGTGTTGGCCTGGATAGCCTGGGTAAGGGCCCTCACATCCTGCCCAACGCCTGCTGCTGTAGTCTGCAGTTCATTTAGGCAGGTTGTGAAAGCCCGGGAGTGGGAGTCCAGGTTACCCAGCGTATCCTTCATGGAGGACAGGCTCTCCTCCACCCGCCCAAAAGTCTGGCAGAGCTGTCCCAGATGGCGGGTCTGGAGGGCCTGGTCCCTTCGCAGACAGGCGGGCAGGAGATTGGGTGCCCCCCAGGTGCTCTGGGATGACATCCTGCCTCCAGCTGATGGTTGTGGGCGGGGAGAAGGGGAGGCCCTTGTGAGGGGAGCCATGTTGGGGGAGGAGGGGGGGCTCCCCCTTAGGGAGGGCAGGCTTCTGCCAGCCAGAGGGGAAGAGTCCGCACAAACCACTCGTCCAGTGCCTGACTCCTCCTCCTCATGATCGTCCTCCTCCTCATGATCGTCCTCCTCCTCATGATCGTCCTCCTCCTCTCGAACCTCCTCCGCGGACTGTGGCCTTGTTGGGGGGGCCTCATTAGGCTGCTGTCCTGGTGTTGGAGCGGTCAGGCCAGATGGCCCTGCACCCTCCTGCACATCTGTGGATGACACAAACCATTCACAGGTTGGAGGATGCACACACTTGGCACATATTCCCTTTCACCCCCTCCCCCACACATGCTACACACCTGATAGAACAAAAAACCTTACCTGGCACCGCGGGGACCGGACTTGTGTCAAAGCCTGGCAGGCCCTCCACTTCATGCCGGTGAAAGGTCAGGGCCACCACATGCTCCGTCGCTGTAAGCCTAATACGGCATGGTGGGCCCCCTCCTGTGCCCCTGGCATGGGCATGCATTGCGGCCAGTTTTTTTTTCACCAGACGCCGGAGATCATTTATTTATTTTTCGATCCCAGACCGGGTCCGTGTCTCCCCCTCCCCCGATGAATTCACCTGCTCCGTGATCCTATCCAATATCTCCCTCCTCCTGGCCGGGGTGGTGGTGGCACTCTGCGGGCCGTGGAGAAAACGCCCATACTCGCTAATGGCCCGGGCAAGAATTCTTTTTTCCCCCACAGTAAAATTAAGCTTTCTTTTTCTCTCAGTCATACTTCCAAACAAACTCACTACCAGTCTCCAAAAATCAGTCACAAATACAAGCACAACCAATCAGGCAAGAACACACACAAAGAGAAAACGAACACACAAAAATCACACTAGCACTCAGCAAGAAACAGTCACAAAAAAAAAAAAATAAAGCAAGAAAACAAACGAACAAAAATATATCAATCAAACAAACAGTCTCTCAAACACTTATCAAAAACACTTTCACAAATATACCAACAAGCACTTGATCACACAGAACACTAATCTGACAACTACAAGACACACTGCAACGAACAACAGGAACAAAAGCACTAGGTTCAATGGGAAGGGACACAAAGGGATGTACTTTTGCAATGCAAGTGCGTTTGTGTGTGTCTATTTATGCTGTCTGCGTAGTTCACAATGTTGCCCTAGTCCATTTCCAATTTCACTGATTGCGCCGCTCCCGAGTTGTGAGCATGCGCACAGCGGAGCTGACATGGTCTCCTTCACGCGCGCATGCGCGAGCCGGCCGGCCCTTCATTTGCATGGGGTCACGGCTCATTTCAATGTAACACGCCCACGTCCCTCCCAATTTGTATTAATCCTCCTTACGCCTCTGGAAAAAACCTTACGCTTACGCAATTTCCTGCGCAAAAGCTACGTGAATCGGGGGATTACGCGGCTAGATGGCGCAAGTCTAACGTAAAGGCGGTGCGCTACGCCGGTCCAATAATGCGCCGATGTACGTGAATCTGGGCCAGATTTCCTACTATTAGAATGATCTTTTTAGTATTATCAAGTAAATCCGTGAAGAATATTGCACAGTTTGTCTTTCCTTAAAATGCAAGTTTCAGGCTGGCAGAAAAGGAACCATTGGAGGGAGTGAAAAAAGTAACACTTTATGAAATAAAATAATAAAAATTAAGATTTCAGCATTTTCTTTTTATGGAAAAAAAATGCCTACAAAATATTTATAAGGTATAATTAATAAAGATTTGATGGGTAATTGTCCCTATACAGGTCGTTCTAATTTTTTTTAGCACAGTCAGTGATGGTCTGGGCAGGGCCGGATTAACAGAGGGGCTGATGGAGCTGCAGCTCCAGGCCCCTTTCTCAAGATAGGCCCATTTGCCCCAAAAAAAAAAAAAAAAAAAAAAATTTTTTTTTTTTTTTTTAGATCGACTTCAGGGGTTGTAGCTCGATGACCAGAGGTCACAGAAACCCCACATTTGGGGGATAGTCAGTTGAAGACCTACCCCACAACCGGTCAAAATATGTGATGGCTATCATTTATGGTTCCGGAGATACGGGCCTTGCTTGCACAGCCTGTCAGAAGCTACATACAGAGCAGCCATTATAAATACAAGCTGACACACTGCAGCAGACTGAGAAAAAAAATCATCATTTGTTTTTTGCTAGAAAATTACTCTATGGTGGTCTTTGCAACTTTTTATGTTGCACGGTATAGAGCTGCACGATTCTGGCTAAAACGACAACTGCAATTTTTTTGCTTAGAAGATAGATCACGATTCTCTCACGATTCGTGCGGCATAACATCATCTTTCACATTAAAATAATAATAAAAAAAATGGGCTAACTTTACGGTTTTGTTTTTATGGTTTTTATTATTCATTAAAGTAGGCAAATGCAGTGTGACATAAAATATTGCAGCAATTGCCATTTTTGTCTCTGCTAAAATATATATAATGTTTGGCGGATCCAAGTAATTTTCTAGCAAAAAATATTGCTTTTTAACTTAAAGGGGTTGTAAAGACAAAAATATTTTCCTCTTAATATAAAGTCTGACAGTAGCTGATAAAGTAAAAAGTAATGTTTTGCATTATAACTGGTTTGATACCTGTTGAAATTGAGCTGTTTATTCACCTCCAGCACTCCTGAATTGTTATTCCCACTGATTTCTTGGTTTGCAGTGCACGTTCATTCTTACTACATCACAGCCTAATGGGAACTACAGTTCCTATTAGACTTATCCTCCATGCTTATGAGGGTTAAGAGAGCATCTTCACGCAGGGCTGTAGTCATGGGGAGGGGGTGAGCACATTCTGCTTTCCACCGAGCAGGTGCTGGTGGAAAGCAAGAAGAGGAGAGACAGGAAATTGATTTTTTAACCTGGATTACTGTATTTTGGAAGTCAAAAGGAAAAACGAGGTAAGTGATATTAAAATGCTCTAGCTTACAGCAATCAATTGATCTATTAAAAAACAAACCTTTAATGTTCCTTTAAACAAGTGTTGGACTTTAAGTGGTTACATTTCTTGCATTTACACACAGAAGTTTGTCCTAAAAAGGAAGTTGGTTACAATGTTTCATGTTGTTTACAAACTTGGCAGACGGTCGGATATTTTCTTTACACACAGAAGTGTATCCCTTTGATATAAGAAGAATGCGTTAGTTACAATGTTTCCTGCTAAGAACTTGGCAGACTGTCCAGATATTTTCTTTTGACAGCTGAAAGTCTCTCCATTTGTTATATGAAAGAATCAGCAAACTCTGCATTGGAGATGTTGGGGGGTTGAATCAAGATCACAATTGTGCAGCTCTAGCACGGTACTGTATTTTTCAAATATGTTTTTTTTGGAAATATACTGTTTCATACATTAAAAAACACTAAAGTTAGCACGATTTTTTTTTTTTTTTTTGGTATCCTAAGCGATGCTTTAAACATTTTTTAGGTTAGATGTTTAGAGTTACAGAGGAAGTCTAGTGCTAGAATTATTGCTCTCGCTCGAATGATCGCGACGTATGTAACCTGTGTGTATCTGGCTCTGATACTAGCCAGTGCCTACCCAGCTACTGGCTGGTATCTCTCCCCAGCCTGTCCCCACACACCCTCTCACCTGCTGTCCTGTAGATGGGGGAATCACTCCTGTAGTGTTATTGTGTCCTGCCAGTGAGTACAATGATCAGTGTTGCTATCTATAGCTGGCAGCACTGATTGTTTTTGGAAAAACAGGCTAGTTGTACTGAAGTCGATTAATAGATTGACTTGTGTAAAACCAGCTAGCCCATACATAGATCGACTATGGCTGGTCCCTGCATAATTGGTGTAATTTCAATTCATGTATGACCCGCTTAACCACTACGCAGTCCCTAAACATCCTTCCACTCCTATACATTGTGCCCACTGTCATACCCTCCACACTCCTCTCCTGTACATAGTGCCCACTGTCATACCCTCCACACTCCTCTCCTATATATAGTGCCCACTGTCATACTCTCCACACTCCTCTCCTGTACATAGTGACCACTGTCATACTCTCCACACTCCTCTCCTGTACATAGTGCCCACTATCATACCCTCCACACTCCTCTCCTGTACATACTGCCTGCTGTCATAGACTCCTCTTCTGTACATACTTCCCACTGTCGCACCCTCCACACTCCTCTCCTATACATAGTGCCCACTATCATACCATCCCTATTCCCCTCTTGTACATACTGCCCACTGTCATACCCTCCACACTTCTCTCCTGTACATACTGCCCCATCATACCCTCCACACTTCTCTCTGGTACATACTACCCTCTGTCATACCCCCACACTCCTCCTGTACATACTCCCCACTGTCATACTCTTCACACTCCTCTCCTGTACAAACTGCCCACTGTCATACCCTTCACACTCCTCTCCTGTACATAGTACCTGCTGTCATACACTTCTCTCCTGTACATACTGCCCACTGTCATACCCTCCACATTCCTCTCCTGTACATACTGCCCACTGTTATACCCTCCACACTCCTCTCCTATACATAGTGCCCACTATCATACCGTCCACACTACTCTCCTGTACATACTGCCCACTGTCATACCCTCCACACTCCTCTCCTATACAGGCATGGACTGGCCATAGGGACTACAGGGAGTTTCCCGGTGGGCCGATGGCTCAGTGGGCCGTTTTCAATGACAGCCTGTCAAAGTATTGGCTGTGCAGCTCTCCCCTCCTTAATGTAGTGATGTGAGAAGAATGAGGAAAATACAGAGGAGAATAAGTGAAATAATAAAAGAGGTGAGTGAGGACTCCTTATGTTATGCTACTTATGTTTTTTTTGCACAATTGCGTATAGATTATATACTGTTTTTGTTCTTGTTTGCAAACATAAAGTGGGCCGGTCTGGATAAAGTCCAGGGCCAAATTTTGGTCTCAGTCCATCCCTGCTCCTATACATAGTGCCCACTGTCATACCCTCCACACTCCTCTCCTGTACATGGTGCCTGCTGTCATACACTTCTCTCCTGTACATGATGCCCACTGTCATACCCTCCACACTTCTCTCCTGTACATTGTGCCTTTTGCCGTACCCTTTGCACTCTTCTCCTGTACATAGTGCCCAATGTTAGACCCTCCACATTCCTCTCACTCACCTGCACATACTTCCCACTTATATACCGTCCGTACTCCTCCCCTATGTCGCTTACCCACAAAAACAGTTCTTTAAAATGATACTGAATACCCTCAATGTTACCAGCTCTAGAATGGACACACTTGTTAGTTCAACTAAAGGAAATCTCAGTTCTCATATTTGTTCTGTCCCATTATTAGAACTTATTTAATGTTGTGATTACTACGGTGATGTACAGAGGAACATCGGGGATCTCAGCTACTTTCCTGACATTACTACTTTTTAGAGGCCCTGGGGTAGGTTATGCCACAATGTACAAATATGCACAGCATATTAGCACATTAGGGTACACTTACATTTTCAGACTGGGCCCTCCATTGCTGCGCTGTGATTCCCACGCATTTATTTATTATTTATAAAAGGCCCCACCAAAATCCTCAGCACCAGGCCCATGATGTTCTTAATCTGGCCCTGGGTCTGGGGTGCCATGTCAGCTGCTGGTGTTGGTCCACTGTGTTTTATCAAGGGCAGGGTGAATGCAGCTAGCTATCAGGAGATTTTGGAGCACTTCATGCTTCCATTTGCTGAAAAGCTTTATGGAGATGAAGATTTCATTTTTCAGCACGACCTGGCACCTGTTCACAGTGCCAAAACCACTGTTAAATGGTTTACTGACCATGGTATTACTGTGCTCAATTTGCCTGCCAACATTCCTGACCTGAACCCCATAGAGAATCTGTGGGATATTGGGAAGAGAAAGTTGAGAGACGCAAGACCCAACACTCTGGATGAGCTTAAGGCCGCTACCGAAGCATCCTGGGCCTCCATAACACCTCAGCAGTGCCACAGGCTGATTGCCTCCATGCCACGCCGCATTGAAGCAGTCATTTCTGCAAAAGGATTCCCGACCAAGTATTGAGTGCATAACTGAACAGAATTATTTGAAGGTTGACTTTTTGTTTATTAAAAACACTTTTCTTTTATTGGTCGGATGAAATATGCTAATTTTTTGAGATAGGAATTTTGGGTTTTCATGAGCTGTATGCCAAAATCATCAATATTAAAACAATAAAAGGCTTGAACTACTTCAGTTGTGTGTAATGAATCTAAAATATATGAAAGTCTAATGTTTATCAGTACATTACAGAAAATAATGAACTTTATCACAATATGCTAATTTTTTGAGAACGACCTGTATTTGCCTAAACTCATGTGAGCAACATTCTTTCTATATCTGAAGCAAATTGGTGGAATTGCCCAACAGTTAACCAGTAAAAATAAAATTTCCTGACATTTGATATAATTCAATTTTTTTAATAGAATAAGGTCTTTACTATAACATTTAAGCCCCGTACACACGTACGAGAACCTCGACGGGTGGAACACATCGTTCCGCCCGTCGAGGTTCTCGCCCGGCCGTCGAAATCGGTGACCCGCCCGTCGGGAATGGCAACCAGCCATTCATCCCGACGGGCCGTCGACCAAATAGAGAGTCTGCTCTCTATTCGCTCTACGGGATTCCCGACGGGCGGGGCGAGCCAGGAGCGTACACACGGCCGAGGTTCTCGCTGCAATGCAGCTCCCAGCGAGGTTCTCGCTGGTTTCTAGCGAGAACCTCGGTCGTGTGTACGCTATTTTCTTGAGCGCTGGGCTGTGGAGGGGGCAGAAGTATCTGGCTCAAGCTTTCAGTGGCTTGCTGAGAGGATGAGGCGGTTGCCAGTCCAGGATTGTGGGCAGATCCAGACTTTATTGTCGCAATCTTACCCCAGTCTGGACTGGCTCTGTGAGGCAATGTGATGTCAGTCAACATCGGGCTTCAGCCCACTGTCTGCTGAAGACGGGTCAAGGTATGAAGAATGAACTGCACTCCTGTGATCCATAGTGGAAGTACAGCCAATCGAGCTGATAACCTCCTATGTTCTCTGCCTATTCTTCCCCTTTTTCAAGCTCTAGCTGCATACTACAGAACAACTTCCTTCTATTTCAGGAAATAGGAGAGTGAGATATTCTGTATGACCTTCTGACCAAGGTTGACAATGCTGCTCCTTTACAAATACAGTACAGTGAGCAACTTTTGTCACCATAGAGCAGTAGACACCAAACTGCGGCCCTTTGCTTGCCTTTATCCGGCCCCTAGATAGTATCCCTCCCACTGATACGAGACAATATTTTGACATCTGACACCGACAGTGCAGCACCATTTCTCCCACTGACAATAGGGCACTATTCCTCCCTATGATACAAACAATGGGGCACTATTTCTCCCCCTAAAATTTCCACACCCTGCTTGCCAAGTCTGGTCCTCCAAAAGTCTGAAGGACAATAAACCGGCCCATTGTTTAGAATTTTTGCAGACCTGTGCCATAGAGCATGTTACTGGTAGGATTAGCAGATAAAAATAATGGAAAAAAATAAGAAAACTTATGCAGCCATTACATGAAAGGACACATAAACTACAATCTATAAAAAGTATGATTTGGGGTTTAGATACACCTTAAGTTTGGGTCAGCCACATTCCCCCATATGTATGCTGCAGTGCAGAGTTTCAAATTACAAGGTATGTTTCTAATGGATTACCAGTCAAGTAACTGGACAGTGAGATTCTGTAAGACTCTGATACATTATCAGCAATAAAACAACATGACATGTTTATCACAAAACATAATGTTCGCCGTGTACAGCATTTCATGGCACCAGTATCCAATATTTATTTCTATAACAATTTCCTCTTATTTTCCATTTTTTTTTTTTTCATACGGATTAAAAGAAATGCTATATATGAGATTTAACAGATAAAACCAAGTCAAGGTTATAATTGAAACCTGTTTTTGAGAGTTTAATACATTTGATTTTTTCACTCTACAAAGCTGTTATTTTTCCCTAATTTTATTGAGCGCTGAACCTTTTTGTGCTTTTTTTGCACTTATCTTTGAACTTAAGTCTTCAGGCATAATAGACCAATTCTGTGGACCACTGACCTTGTTGAAAAGAATTTTAAGTTATAAACTGTATGAAGAGCATTAAGGAGCATGTGTGAATTACAAATGGATCTGCGGTGATAATGTAAATTCAGATACTGTATGTTTAGAGAACTCTACTACTAAAATAACTTTTATCCATGTGACAATAATTAAACCAGTTTGATAACAGGGTAGACTATTATACAACTTTGATGATTAAAAAACAAGTAGAATTTTTTTGGAAAGCATTTAACTGATCAGCAGTGACTGCAGTGATTATAGCAATAAGTGAATGTAGCGTAAACATAATATATTTCAGAAAAACATTGTAATTATATGCTAAAATCTGTCAAAGAATAGCACCATAAATAGGCAAGTATATAGGTGTAGCGAAAAATATGGAAAATCAGTAATTATATTTGGATTTTACTTAATGTACCGTATATACTCGAGTATAAGCAGTATTTGTCAGCCCTTTTTTTAGGCTGAAAATGCCCCCCTTGGCTTATACTCGAGTCTATACTCCTGACTGTGTACCTGAGTCAGACAGCGAGCATCCATTGTTGAAAAGTCATGCCTCCTCCTGGTTCTGTTTCGTGATAGGCGGAACACTTAGTTTCTCAGCAGACACATGTTCAGTTTTTCGCCTATCACGCACTTCCCCTTGTCTAAGGATGATAGGCAGAACACTGAACACAGTGTCTGCTGGGAAACTGAGTCCTTAGGCGAGAGGACGTCCGTGATAGGCGGAACACTGAACACAGTGTTTGCTGGGAAACTATCACGGAACAGAACGAGGAGGAGGTGCAACTTTTTACAATGGACATCCGCCTTCTGACTCTGCATGTCACCATAATCGGGTACATAGTCAGGAGTATAGAATCAGGTATGGTGATCGGCAAGGCTGCAATGGGCAAAGTGAGGTGAGGTTGCAATGGGCACAGTGAGGTTCCAATGGACACAATGAGGTTGCAATGGGCACAGTGGGGCGTGCAAATGGGCACCTCTTTTCTGCTTACAGTAGCTGCTGCATTCTCACCCTAGGCGTATACTCGAGTCAATACGTTTTCCCAGTTTTTGTGGTACAATTAGGTGCCTCGACTTATATTCGAGTCGGCTTATACTCGCAGTAGCACAATAGAATTTTCACCATATATTGTCACAGTTTCACACACCACTATTGCAGCAACTATGGATGTATTCACGTTTATAGAGAATAGGAATGTTAATTTAGAAGAGGTGTTTAGTGCACACAATAAATCCCACAACACTGATCTAGAGAGCCTTACCAGAAAACTGGGACACTTAATGGAAAAGAAGGTATCCCTCTGGTGGGATATACACACCTTCGATCAATACATTAACCACTTAAGGACCGCCTACTGCACATTTACGTCGGCAGAATGGCACGGCTGGGCATATCAACGTATATATACGTTGGTTTTAGTACCCAGCCGTGGGTCGCGGGCGCGCGCCCGCGGGCGCCGCCCGCGACCCGGTCCGAAGCTCCAGGACCGGGACCGCGGGATTCGCGGACCCGATCGCCGCTGCAGTGCGGCGATCCGTCCCTGGAGCGGAAGAACGGGGAGAGCCGTGTGTACACACGGCTTCCCCGTGCTTCTCTGTGGCCGGAGCATCGATCGCGTCATCCCTGTAATAGGGGGACGCGATCGATGACGTCACACCTACAGCCACACCCCCCTACAGTTGTAAACACACACATTAGGGCACACATTCCCTACAGCGCCACCTGTGGTTAACTCCCAAACTGCAACTGTCATTTCCACAGTAAACAATGCAATTTAAATGCATTTTTTGCTGTGAAAATGACAATTGTCCCAAAAATGTGTCAAAATTGTCCGAAGTGTCCGCCATATTGTCGCAGTCATGAAAAAAATCGCTGATCGCCGCTATTAGTAGTAAAAAAAAAATAATTAATAAAAATGAAATAAAACTATCCCTTATTTTGTAAACGCTATAAATTTTGCGAAAACCAACCGATAAACGCTTATTGCGATTTTTTTTACCAAAAATATGTAGAAGAATACGTATCGGCCTAAACTGAGGAAAAAAAATGTTTTTTTATATATTTTTGGGGGATATTTATTATAGCAAAAAGTAAAAAATATTGCATTTTTTTTTAAATTGTCGCTCTATTTTTGTTTATAGCGCAAAAAATAAAAACCGCAGAGGTGATCAAATACCACCAAAAGAAAGCTCTATTTGTGGGAAAAAAAGGACGCAAATTTTGTTTGGGAGCCACGTCGCACGACCGCGCAATTGTCTGTTAAAGCGACGCAGTGCCGAATCGCAAAAACCCCTTGGGTCATTTGCCAGCGTATTGGTCCGGGTCTTAAGTGGTTAAGGACAACATAGCACCCAGAAGAATCAGATGGGATATACCACCCAATGATGGGCTAGACGATAAGGAATCACTAGACGAATGGTATGAATTTTTTAATAACAGAAGTGTAGAAGGAGTCAAATTTCTATTAAAAAGAAAACAGAAAAAAATCCGTACAGTCCAACAGCAAATTGAAGAGTTAAAATTTAAACTAGACCCCCATAAGGAATCAAGTGACTTCCAAAAATTGGCTATGTCACTAAATAAAGATCTAGTATCTAAAGATCTGGAGGTCCAACAGCGGAAAACAAAAAAGTTTCAAAGGGACATGGCAGACTACAAAGCTGGTCACGTCTTTAAGTGGCAACAAAAGACATAACCAATACAACCAAGTTCGACACAATCAACACCAGTAAGAGAGGTCAAAATACAAGACCCCACAATATCGCAAACACGGCCCCTCCCAGATGGGAAGAACAAGGACCAAATCGGGAAAATATGAGACCCCAATACGAACAACCTACTAATGGAAACTATGTATCACACACACCCAAAAAACAATGGAAGAAACCCAATAAGAAGCCATATAAAAAACCATACAACAATGGCCAATATAACAACACACACAATAATGAAAGGAATCCCAGAGACAACAGAGGACCTCCTCCTCCTAATTATGAGTAATATGGAGGATACAATAGAGGACCGTACAGAATTACGACCAGCATGGACATTACTCTAGAGGACCTCCACACATGGCAGAATATTATGGAGCACCAAATAGGACCCCAGTAGTGACCCATAATAGATATGAGCCACTAAGACATTATCAAGAACAATACCAGGAAGACCCACGTCAATACTATGATTACCAACAATACACAGCACCACGCCCTTTTTTAGACAGGAAAAGGAGAGAACTCTCCCCTCGAAGATATACTCAAGACCCTCACCGCTCCCCCAGGAAACGTATACAAGAGACAGGACCAAAATCAAGTCCAGAACCAAAAGGGGAAACAGAGCAGGAAAGAGACAACAAAAGAAAAAGACCAGACGAGGAGAGAACGTAGTAAATCTGAGCTAGGTCCAACTCACACCTGAAGAACTAGCTGTTTTGGATAGGGGATTAAAACATGCACCAGTGAAAAACTTGAATAAATTTGACACGTACATTGGGATTAGAAAATACATTAGAAAATTAAACATGAAGAAATATTTTCTAAATGACTGATTTCAAAACACTCTACCCAGTGTCAAAGCTAATCAAAATATATCACCCAGGGTCAAAACGAATTGTAGTACATTAAGAAACAATTCGACATTTAATCCACAAGTCTCTGATAACCACCATATAGAAGTGTTCAAAAGATCGGTACTGGAAGATTTGGAATCTCTTAAAGTGAAGAAGAGTTTCGACCTAATACATATGAAAAAGGGCATCAAACTCCTCACAGACAGAAATTATATAGTTATCCGCCCTGCCGATAAGGGCGGAGCTATAGTCATCCAATCTAAAGAACAATATATGGGAGAGATTAATATACAACTGTCAGACAATGACACATACATTAAATTGTCAGGAAACCCTATGCATAAATACAAAAAGGAATTAAAACTAGTGGTCAACTTAGGAATAAAAAAAGACATCCTAAATAAAAAAGAAGCCAAGTACCTCATACCAGAATGCTGCCGTATCCCAATAATTTATACTGTACCGAAAATACATAAGTCGAAAGAAAATCCACCGGGACGTCCCATCGTTAACGGTATAGAGTCCCTCACATCTAGGATGGGACAATACATCGACTATTTCATTCAACCTGCCATTCAAAACACCAAAGCGTACCTAAAGGACACCATGCATGTCCTCCAGCTCATTGATTCTGCGCCGGTATTAGAAGGTCGGACACTATTAGCCACGGCCGATGTTACATCACTGTAGACGATAGTAGGGCATCAAGATGCCTGTTATGCCACGAAATGGCTACTACGTAACCACAGTGACCTAATATGCCAACAGCGGAAATATTTAATCGAATGCCTTGAATTCTGCCTGAAATATAATTATTTCTAGCATGACCAAATCTACTACAAACAAGCCATAGGCATAGCTATGGGAGCCAAATTTGCCCCTAGTGTTGCCAACGCCTTTATGGCCCAGTGGGAAGAATTAGCGGTCTATACCAACATGCCAGCAGAACTCACACTATATAAATTATACATCGATGATGTAATCATAATATGGAATGGCAGTAAACATAGTCTGGAAAATTACTTGAACAAGTTGAACGACAACGATAAAAACATCAAATTAGTTTGGAAAATAGATGAAAAATCAGTGGACTTCCTAGACTTAAATATCTCATTGGAAGAGAATAGAATTATAACAAAAACTCACTTCAAAGCAGTAGACACTAACAGCTACTTGTCCATAGATAGCTGTCACTTCAAACCATGGTTATATAACATCCCTAAAGGCCAATTGATAAGATTAAAAAGAAATTGCACGAAGGAAGAAGACTTCAAAGAACAAGCTAATTTCATTGGCAATAGGTTTGAAGAAAAAGGATACGACAGATCATGGTTAAATGAGCAGATCCAACATGTTCAAAATCTGGATAGAAAACCAATGTTGGAGAACAAAAAGATTACAACTGAAAAACAAGACAATGCACCATGTCTTATATTAGATTACAACACCCAACACAGGGACTTGAACAAATTAATTAGACGACATTGGCATATATTACTAAGCGATAAGGACTTGAAACATATACTTCCATCTAGACCCAAAATTGTATTTAAGAGAGCTCCCACACTCAGAGACATATTGGTTAAATCAGTCATTGTACCCCCTCCCAAACCCAGCTTTCCTTTTTCGATGGAAAAGGTTTTTTTCCCTGTAGAAACTGTTACGCATGTAGACATGCGAAGCGGTTCCAGGGAAAAAGGACACAGTTCACAGGTATTAATACAGGACAAACCTATCAGATTAAAGATTTTATAGGCTGCCATACCATAGGAGTCATTTATGTACTTCAGTGTGACTGTAAATTGCAATACGTAGGCAGGACCAAGAGAGCCTTGAAAGTACGAATAGAGGAACACGTACGCAATATAGTAAAAGGACGCACTAAGCATAGTGTATCGAGACATTTTGCACGAGTACACAATCAAGACCCTAGCACCCTTCAATTCTGGGGAATTGAAAAATACAAATCATCCTGGAGAGGCAGCCACATGGTAAGGGTTATCAGTCAAAAGGAATCATGTTGGATTCATACATTGAACACATTAACCCCTGCAGGCCTCAACGTGGACTTTGACCTCAACTGTTTCTTGAATAACTTCTAAGACCTTTCATTTATTGTATTTTATTCTAACTATGTATACATCTGATACACGTCCATTATCATTAATGGATGCTAGCTGATATATATGGAACCCATATTCATTAGAGATAATCCAAGTTCCAGATATCTGTAGCACTGTATTTACTTGGCCATTACAACAGTGATTCATATTCTACTTTTTTATTTATTCACTCATGTATGTATTGATTCTCTGTACAGTCAAATGTACACTTGGCCGTACAATTGTATAATTGTGTATCAACTACATTATGTTATCTGTTAACCTCAGGCTGGATGTGAAGTCACTGGTTTAGCCAGCTACATGCCAATACATTAGATATAGATATGCTTTTCTATGTATTTATGCATATAACATACCACACAGTAGATGATTCCATCTAGCATATATATATAGATACCCATATTCTAATATGGGTTTGATAACAGAGATACATTTTTTTCCGTTCCATTATCTAATTATTTTGCAGTGTTTTCGCATATGCTCCGATAGTGTTAAGATTGTATGCAACATTATTGCATTTTATTGAATTTATTTTAATGGGTAAGTTATACCTACACATCAGACCAGTTCGATGTGGTTTTATTATTTATATACAGTGTCATTTATTTCAATACACACTGTATTGATACATATCACTTACAGATATTACTATGTATTTTAATTCACCGTTCGCGGCTCTGTCTAGTGCCAGAATGCAGTTCCATGACATGGACTTCAAGAAAATGGCGCTTTGTTTACTTCCGGTCACTGAGTATTAAAGGTTTGGCCCCACAGCCAATCAGCATCCCTGAAGAAGTCACGAGACCGTGACGTAACGACGTAGGAAGTGCGACCACGTGACATACACAGCCAGCCGGAGGCCAGTAGACGTATGACGGCGCTAGTATTCGCAGCGTCCTGTCACTCAACCAGTTTACTGTTTGGCATTTTTTACCTTGTCTTTTATGTAAGAGGCTATATTTTTTCATTAAACCCCCCTCTTTTTATACGGGTTTCACTATGTTGGTGTCATTTTTTTCTACTCCACGCTCTGACCTGCATTCATGAGCTGCTAGATTCCAGGATCTACATTCTGGATGACCATCGAAAAAGCACAGCACCAAAGAGCGATACAGACACAACAAGAGAAGGAACCAGCCTTGCCCACCTGTTGCATTTATACCACTACCCTAAGGTAAGGGCAATATGAGACCGAATATCGGATGTGCTCACCCTTTATAGAAGATCCATCAGCCACTCCTGACCCATCTTTTTATTCAGTCATAGACTCTCATCACTGTCCACACTTTCCCACATTTTTTGTGGGTTCAGTTCACATTTTAGTGTGGTAGTCTGCTCTGCTACACACCAGAACAGCACTTTGTCTTAATTTGTTATATTATTTTAATATTGCATTGTGCACATTACACACATACTTTAGCGCTTATCACTTTTTATTATGTATTCATTTTAGCGGTTGTGTTACCTTTAGATACAACGGCTTTAGTTCACATCTATCCACTCTTGCTATTTGCTACATTCCAACACTCGCAGTAGCGCAATATAATTTTCACCATATATACTCGAGTATATACGGCATATTTCTGCTAATAATAATGCAAATATTGATCATTTACATTTTTTGAAAACAAACAGCAACACATCCTACCATCATTTTTTTAGCAATCCTAAGAAGAGAAGGTCTTAGCAGTTTACCAAGAAAACCAACAGGTTTGCTTCAAATCCTCAACCCCTTCAAGCATACACTTACTTTTCCTTTGCTCTCCTGCACCTCCGGGCAAAGAGGAGTACTGTATGTGACTTCATTTGACAATGGGAAATTAAGCACTGTTCCAAAGGTATTCTCTGGGTAAGTTGTTTTGTATTGCTCCTAGTTTTTCTAATGCTCTTAAGCTGGGTACACACTATAAGCTGGTTAGAACAAAAATAGAGATGTCTGTACTAACACAAGCAATGTTAGTGCAGCAATTTCCCCAGCTGTGCCTTGTATTTGCCCCCACCACCACCAGAACACACTGATCAGAGCCCCCAGCCATTGGCTGCCAGCGCTCGCCAAATTTTTGCTTTCCAGCATTCCTATTCGACAGAAGCTGCACACAAAAGGTAAAAAAACTTCTGCCTTTACAACCACTTTATGAGCAGTAGTCAGAAGTAATCACAATCTACCAGTAGACCACAGAGAGATGACTGGTAGATCACAGTTTGACTTGCTGACCCACGATTCTAGAGCACTCTCTTATCCCGGCAAGCCAGCAGAAGGAAAAAAGATCTTCAGATCTTCAGATCAGTGTGAAGCAATATTCTGGGCATAACAGTATAGAGTGCTTTCACACTGATGTGCTGCTGGTGCAGTCCAGTGTACCTGCAGCTTTCCTTCGGGTTTGCTGTGCTTAGCCATGGACTCCTACTATATCCTGCACAATTATGACACGGTAGCAATTACAGGTTTAAATCAGATGTAAGGAGGTGAATCGGTTCTCTGTTATCTTTGAATTCTTCCATGTTGTTCAGGTAGCTCTCCACCTCTTTAAGGTTGCCTACCCCTGGTTTAGATGAACAAACCTGATCTATAATTATGGTTGAATGCAAAAGTTGTAAAACTTTGAATTGAACTACTTGAATCCCAGGTACCTTCTAAAGCAATGCTGAAATGAATCTTATTTGCTCCAGGGCTTTTTTTAAACAGTGCCTCCTCTTAATTTATTTTGTTTCAGAGTTTCCACTGACTATAACTGACAACACTAAGCCTGACAACACTAAGCCTGACATCACTCAATATCATAATGTTTTTGGCACTTCCCATAAGCTCTGACAGCCTACAGGTCGTTCTCAAAAAATTAGCATATTGTGATAAAGTTCATTATTTTCTGTAATGTACTGATAAACATTAGACTTTCATATATTTTAGATTCATTACACACAACTGAAGTAGTTCAAGCCTTTTCTTGTGTTAATATTGATGATTTTGGCATACAGCTCATGAAAACCCAAAATTCCTATCTCAAAAAATTAGCATATTTCATCCGACCAATAAAAGAAAAGTGTTTTTAATTAAAAAAAAAGTCAACCTTCAAATAATTCTGTTCAGTTATGCACTCAATACTTGGTCGAGAATCCTTTTGCAGAAATGACTGCTTCAATGCGGCGTGGCATGGAGGCAATCAGCCTGTGGCACTGCTGAGGTGTTATGGAGGCCCATGATGCTTCCGTAGCGGCCTTAAGCTCATCCAGAGTGTTGGGTCTTGCATCTCTTAACTTTCTCTTCCCAATATCCCACAGATTCTCTATGGGGTTCAGGTCAGGAGAGTTGGCAGGCAAATTGAGCACAGTAATACCATGGCCAGTAAACCATTTAACAGTGGTTTTGGCACTGTGAGCAGGTGCCAGGTCGTGCTGAAAAATGAAATCTTCATCTCCATAAAGCTTTTCAGCAGATGGAAGCATGAAGTGCTCCAAAATCTCCTGATAGCTAGCTGCATTCACCCTGCCATTGATAAAACACAGTGGACAAACACCAGCAGCTGACATGGCACCCCAGACCATCTCTGACTGTGGGTACTTGACACTGGACTTCAGGCATTTTGGCATTTCCCTCTCCCCAGTCTTCCTCCAGACTCTGGCACCTTGATTACCGAATGACATGCAAAATTTGCTTTCATCCGAAAAAAGTACTTTGGACCACTGAGCAACAGTCCAGTGTTGCTTCTCTGTAGCCCAGGTCAGGCGCTTCTGCTGCTGTTTCTGGTTCAAAAGTGGCTTGACCTGGGGAATGCGGCACCTGTAGCCCATTTCCTGCACACGCCTGTACACGGTGGCTCTGGATGTTTCTACTTCAGACTCAGTCCACTGCTTCCGCAGGTCCCCAAGGTCTGGAATCGGTCCTTCTCCACAATCTTCCTCAGGGTCCGGTCACCTCTTCTCGTTGTGCAGCGTTTTCTGCCACACTTTTTCCTTCCCACAGACTTCCCACTGAGGTGCCTTGATACAGCACTCTGGGAACAGCCTATTCGTTCAGAAATTTCTTTCTGTGTCTTACCCTCTTGCTTGAGGGTGTCAATGATGGCCTTACCCATGATTGCGGTTTGGAGTAATGGACCAGGCTGGGAGTTTTTAAAAGCCTCAGGAATCTTTTGCAGGTGTTTAGAGTTAATTAGTTGATTCAGATGGTTAGGTTAAGAGCTCATTTAGAGAACCTTTTCATGATATGCTAATTTTTTGAGATCGGAATTTTGTGTTTTCATGAGCTGTATGCCAAAATCATCAATATTAAAACAATAAAAGGCTTGAACAACTTCAGTTGTGTGTAATGAATCTAAAATATATGAAAGTCTAATATATTGTATGGACGATAGGGGACTATAGCGGTGCTTATATTATTACATACAAAAATAATTTTTTAAGAATTTATTAAAATATTTAAACATATAACAGTATACATAATATATCTTATAACCAATACAAAGAGTCAGGTTGACATTAAAACCAGGTAGCTGTGAATCCCGGTTGTATATAAAGTGCGTGTTGCGAGCGGTCACAGCCCAGATGGTGTTCGGCCCAATATATTTCGCCTATAGAAAGGCTTCCTCAGGGGCTAGGTTGGGACCCACACTTACAATTCAGCTCTATCAAAATAGAAAAATTTCCATGTTACAAATAACATATTTAGTACAGCAAGATAGAAATAAAAATACAATTGTGCAGATGCATGTCTGAATAAGGCTGACCTTGTACACCGGGATGAATATCTCGACCTGGAGGCTGGGGGAGGGGGAGGAAAGAGATGGGGGGGGGGGCAAAAGGCGGCTAGACCTCACAGTCCATATGGAAATAGAGCTCGCCCTGTAGTCCGATGCATCAGAAGTTGAGATCAAAAGTGCATCTCCATAGGAGAGGAGAGAAAAAACGGGCTGGAGGAAACACAGAATACTAAATGAGACATGCGTTCCATCCATAATCATTGCGCATAATTTAGTATAGATCACAACATCTTAAGAAAATATATAGACTTACAAGGAAATTCTTTATATTAAAAATATAAAGGTGCAGTGCTGGGAGCGGCCACCGGAGTTCCCCTACTCATGCTGACAACATCCAGAGGGAGAATGGTTTCAAGTTGCACTCTCAGATAAATATAGAAGGAGAGACAAAAATGGAAAACACAAGAGAAAAAAGAGAAGTTTGTCAATGGCTAGATAGCTCACCATAGAGCATAGCAAAAAATTGTATCAATCACATGAAATGTTAGTGAACTGAGCAGCAAATGTGCTGAGTTCAAAGAGCAGAAAGGCATAATGGCAGCATAAGGGTTACCTATAGTCACAGTGTCAAAAACACAGCTCTCTTCGCACAAGCATTGTAAGAGAAAAGAATCCCTGCTGTCCGTTTAAATATCCCTCCTCTCCCGCACGTCCGAGCGTATGACGTCATCGGGCGTGTGAGGACAGATAAATGTCAAAGCACGTAAGCCAGATGGATACCGCTCAGTGCCTACATTACCCATAAAGCATCGCGATCTACCAGGTATGTGATCGCTGGCAGGCTCAGGAGCGCAGTGTCCACACCCATAGGGCGGATACAGTGGCATCCTAAGCCAATGGGTGAGGCATATGACAGCCCACTAGATGGAGGGGAGGGCGTGAGAAGGTGCCAAACGGCAAAGGAATAATGACAGGCGGGCTAGGGATGTTAAAAAGCCCTTGGGTGTCCATACGAAGATGCACAGAGATCCAACACCTGGTGCATGGGATAATGGGAAAAAGAGAAGGGGATATAGTTATTTAACCAAAAAGGTAAATACTAGAAGGAAGGCCAGATCGCGCAAGGGATCTGTGAAGAAAAAAAAAATGCCTCTAACAGGTCGGTGCATCTCAATAGTGACAGATCAGGGGTCCTCCGACCAAAGTAAGACGGGGAAGAAGGAAAGATGAAAGCAATCATTCAAACACGCAGCTGCACAAAAAAAGTGTCAAACGGGTATCATACATCAAAATGTATACAGTTCATTGCATATTATAATCATGATAGAGATAAAGTCATACACATACAAAACATAATATATAGGCATAGCAAAGTGTCCAAAGATGAAGATATCATATTTCAATAAAAAAGAACCTATATAACAAACCACGAACAAACAAAAACACACAAATAACAAAACATAGGGAACAGAGAGGAAATCAGGCTCACATGTACAATCAATTTATTTTGGATCTGTTGAAATTTATTCTGACGAGAAATGTTTTTCTTTTTGGACTCTCCCACTACCTCCAGGTACAGGGGGTTGCGATTGGGACTAAATGTGCCCCATCGTATGCCAACCTGTACCTGGGGGGGGTGGAAGAAGGAACTTTTTTCCAATGAGGATCCGTCGATGTGCCTGGGCCACGTCATTTCGTGGTTCAGGTACATCGACGATGTCCTACTACTATGGTCAGGCACTAGACTAGAACTTGAACAATTTATGAGTGGCTTAAAAAAGAATTCATATAATTTGAAATTCACTATGGAGTGTAGCCAGGATAGCATTAATTTTTTGAATTTAAAAATCTCGATTGGTTCTGATGGTACGGTGTTCTCTTCTTTATATCGTAAACCTTCCTCAGGAAACACCATTCTCCACGCGTCAAGTGGCCACCCTCTCTCTTTGGTCAAGAGTATACCCTACAGCCAGTACATTAGACTAAAACGAAACTGTGCCCTGAGTAAGGACTCCGAACTAGCTGCCAAAGATCTGTATCTTCGCCTCAGAAAGAGGGGATATAGTCACAAAAATCTAAAAAGAGCATACAATACATCAGCTCAAATTGAGCGAAAAGATTACATTTTTCCAAATAGGAAAAAGAGCACTTTACAACCCACACGTATCCTTACCCAATATTCAAATGATCACTGGCAATTCAAGACTATTTTGGGACGCTATTGGCCCTTACTTCTAGCGGACAATACAGTACGCAAATTTATTAAGGACCGTCCGGAAATTACGTATCGACGAGCACCCTCATTGAGGGATAAGCTTGTTCAGAGTCATTTTTGTAAGAAATGCAAAATGTGTCCATATATATTATATGGCCCTACTACTCTATTGCCTAATGGACACACACACAGTGTCAGGTACCACGTTACATGTCAGACGATTGGCGTAATATATCTGGCTAAGTGCAAAAAAAAAATGACGACTGCCATTAGTAGACATATGGGTAAGGAACACAATTTTGAACTGTCAATGATTCAGTTCGCAGCTCTTGAGCATGTACCCCAACATGCCAGGGGCGGCGATATTGATAGTACCCTACTCCAATTGGAAACAAAATGGATCCAATCTTTAAATGCAACCCAATACCCAGGGTTGAATGAATACATTAGTTATAAATCATTTCTTTAGTGACATTCCACTCTGGGCATTGGAAGCTATACCTACTCATTATTTCTTTATATACGTGGTTGTCAGTCAGGCTATACGAGATTATTGAACTCTCTCTCTCTACTCCTTGAATAAGACATTGATTTTATTCGCTTGATGCCCCTACCATGAATCCCCTAATATTTTGCTATATTCTTCTCTTTCTTTCATTGTACATTTTTCCCCTTCTCCTCTCAAACCCCCACCCCCCCCCCATTTTCCCTTTTTTTTCCCCCTTCCTTATTTTTTCTTCTCCCCTTTCCCCAACCCCCCTCCCCCCCATTCCCCCCTCTTTCCTCTCTGTTCCCTATGTTTTGTTATTTGTGTGTTTGTTTTTGTTTGTTCGTGGTTTGTTATATAGGTTCTTTTTTATTGAAATATGATATCTTCATCTTTGGACACTTTGCTATGCCTATATATTATGTTTTGTATGTGTATGACTTTATCTCTATCATGATTATAATATGCAATGAACTGTATACATTTTGATGTATGATACCCGTTTGACCCCTTTTTTTGTGCAGCTGCGTGTTTGAATGATTATTTTCATCCTTCCTCCTTCCCCGTCTTACTTTGGTCGGAGGACCCCTGATCTGTCACTATTGAGATGCACTGACCTGTTAGAGGCATTTTTTTTTTCTTCACAGATCCCTTGCGTGATCTGGCCTTCCTTCTAGTATTTAACTTTTTGGTTAAATAACTATATCCCCTTCTCTTTTTCCCATTATCCCATGCACCAGCTGTTGGATCTATGTGCATCTTCGTATGGACACCCAAGGGCTTTTTAACATCCCTAGCCCGCCTGTCATTATGCCTTTGCCGTTTGGCACCTTCTCACGCCCTCCCCTCCATCTAGTGGGCTGTCATATGCCTCACCCATTGGCTTAGGATGCCACTGTATCCGCCCTATGGGTGTAAACACTGCGCTCCTGAGCCTGCCAGCGATCACATATTCGGTGCTGAAATGGTCTCCCTCTCCCACCGTAGATCGCGATGCTTTATGGGTAATGTAGGCACTGAGCGGTATCCATCTGGCTTACGTGCTTTAACATTTATCTGTCCTCACACGCCCGATGACGTCATACGCTCGGACGTGCGGGACAGGAGGGATATTTAAACGGAGAGCAGGGATTCTTTTGTCTAAGGCCTCGTACATACGATCGAATTTGTGTTTTACTTCCTGGTGCGGTGACGTGGCGGCGTCAACGTCACCGCCACGTCACCGACACGGCAGCGCGCTCTCTGCTGGCGGGGATTTTGGTTTGCTCGTGTGTACACGCAAGCAAACCAAAATCCCAGCAGACAGATTTGTTCAAATCTGTCGGACGGACAGATTTGAACAAATCTGTCCGCTCGTGTGTATGGGGCCTAAGGCCTCGTACACACGATCAAATCTGTCTGCTGGAAACGGTCTGCTAGACCGTTTTAGCAGACAGATTCGATCGTGTGTACGGGCAAACAGACGGATTTGGCCACCCGACAGATTTCAAAGCATGCTTTGAAATCTGTCGGCTGGGAACCCGTCCGCCCGACATGTCTGCTGGTTAGTATGCTAACCAGCAGACATGTCTTCTCGCACACGCGCCAAATGATTTCGACGCATGCGAGCAAACCAAAATGCCAGCAGACAGATCTGTTCAAATCGGTCGGTCCGACCGATTTGAACAGATAGATTTGATAGTGTGTACGGGGCCTTACAGTGCTTGTGCGAAGAGAGCTGTGTTTTTGACACTGTGACTACAGGTAACCCTTATGCTGCCATTATGCCTTTCTGCTCTTTGAACTCAGCACATTTCCTGCTCAGTTCACTAACATTTCATGTGATTGATACAATTTTTTGCTATGCTCTATGGTGACCTATCTATATATATATACACACACTATATTACCAAAAGTATTGGGACACCTGCCTTTACACACACATGAAGGCTGTCCACAAGGTTTAGGAGTGTGTCTCTGGGAATATTTGACCATTCTTCCAGAAGCGCATTTGTGTGTTTATTTTCTCAATAGTGTTCTATAAAATCATGCCAAAGATTAAAGCTGAACTCCAACCTTATCTTCTGGCATTGTTGTACGATGCCCTCTCTTTTACTGAAATTGCATGATCTATCTGCATTTCATAAAGATGTACAAAAACTTCACTGATGTGTCACTAGGTCTAAAATAAGGCATGCAATGAAAACAGAAAGGTGTTATTTAATAATTTCATTAGCATGTTGAGGCGAGAGGGGAGAAAAACCACAGCTTTAAAATGTGTTGATTAAACTGTGAAGAATAACATACAGAATATGGCTTTATGGCAACTATTTAAAAATCTTGTTCAGGCTGCTAAAGAAGCAAATTTAGAAGGTTTTATTTCTTAATACAAATAGTAACCTTTAAGATTTTTCTAGCTTCCTAAGTCCAGAGCATTTTGTCCTATAGTGTTCTTAAGCCTTGATGAAAGGGGGATTCTAAACCCTTGAAATGCATTGGCTTGTATGAAAAAAAAAAAAAAACTCTTAATAAAATCACTTCTAGACTTTAGGTATTGGTTTTGTGCTTTCTTTTCTACACGCTACGCTTGTCAGGAATACGGGCCTTGGTATTACACTTATCCTCTGAAAAGGTGCCTAAGAGCTAGTCCATCCAAATATTGTATGTATTGTTCAATCAGGATATCCATCTGGACAAAGTGATCCAGTGTGCCACACTGCTTCTTGCTTATGAGTGTATCCTTTGGTGACCTTCTGAAAGAGGAGTCCTCAAGAAATCCAGTTCATTAGAGAATAATAGAGTGAAGGAATAACATCCTCAGCACCATCAGCACTTTTAGTGTTTTCCGCATAACACTATATTTCTACCACCCTTAACCAGCACCCACCTTGGACCCGGTCTTTATCTTTTTTCCATGTTATTTGAACCCTATGGATTTCAGGGTCCTTGACCCCACCTCTGTCCCTGTCACATATCCAAATCCTCTCTGGACCCCTGCTACTGTTTCCTACTCCCAGCATTTTTGTACATCTGCCTCCACCTCACCTCTCCTTTTACATCAAGAGCTCTTTTAAACATGCGGACCGTATGTGCGCTTTTTCATCCATCCGTTTACGGATGAAAAAGGGACATACGATGATCCCTATGAGATTGCCAGTGTCAGCGGCTAAACATCCGCTGATACCCGATCTCATCCGGGTCCGCAATCCTCCGATTCTGCAGACGGAGGAAAACCCTATTTTTTCTATCCTTCTGCGGGTGAACATGGACAGACGGTAGGGGAGATTGGAGATCTGACAGGGCGGTCCCTGCACAGTGTCATCTGCCGGCTCAGCGGGGATCAGCGGACAGATCCCCGCTGAGAAATCGGAGGTTCTCGGGGCGGATCATCACGGATCCGTCGCGTGTGAACGAGCCCTAACTGCATTTGACAAAAAGAGCATTAGCCTCCATTGATCTTGTTATTACAACTTCTCCTGCACATATACTTGCAGATGAACCCTAGCAGCCATAACATGGCTCCTTATAATCCCCTCTCCCAATCTCAACATTGATGCAGAAATGAGGCCAGAATGTAAATTTAAATATTCTTAAAACAGTATTTATTCCCAAAAGCAAACATTTATTATATTGCAGCTTACCAATCCTTAGATGTGATGGCTGCATTTTCTTACATTTTTAAGCTTTTTATTTATATATCTATATAGATAGATATATCCATCTATATATATCTATAATCCCCGAGCAAGTTGTTGTTTTTCACAGCACATGCTCTCCTGTAGAATGTATTCGTTTACACGGATAGGACAAACCACTTAACACTGATAGAGATGTATAAATTTATAATTTCTAATTTGTTCATGCAGAACCGTTATCTCAAAAGGAAAAAAAAAAAAAACGATTTGATGTTACTGATGATAAAATCTGAGTTTAAGTTTGGCTTCAATTTGTTAGTGGTTTTAAATCTACTAGTACATCTAATGCCGCGTACACACAATCACTTTTTGTGATGAAAAAAAACGACGTTTTCAAAAACGTAATTTAAAATCCCCGTGTGTGGGCAAAACGTCGTTTTATGTCTTCAAAAAAACGACCAAAAAAAAATTCGAACATGCTTGAATTTTTTGTGTCGTTTTTCAAAACGTAGTTTTTTGTGTCATAAAAAGTGATGGTGTGTGGGCAAAACTATGTTGAAAGCGACGTTTTTAAAGCTGCGCATGCTCAGAGGCAAGTTATGAGACGGAGCTTCAATGGAACAGAGTGCCGTCGAACGTGGTCTACATCACCACGCTTTGCTAGAGCATTTTGGAAAAACGATGGTGTGTATGCAACGTTTTTTTGGAAAATGAAGTTTGAAAAATGTCGTTTTGTTTCATCACTTGAAACGTCGTTTTTTTTCATCACAAAAAGTGATCGTGTGTACGCGGCATTAGGCCCTGTACACACGGGCAAGAATCCCGTTGTTTTCCTGACGAGATTCTTGGCAAGAAACTCTTGCCGCCCAAGTGTACAGACCGCGGTTCTCTTGAAAGGAAGGAACACGGTGATGTCATTGCGTACGAGGAGCATGCGCTTGTCACATTTGATGCCCTCGCCGCCATCTTGTTTCACCCTACCTATGCCGTGGAAGCTACCGCACATGCGTCAAAGTCATTTCGAGCATGCTCGGGTTTCCACGGCGACAGGTAAGTGTACACACTCTCTGGTTTCTTGTCAGGAAACAGGCCGACAAGAATCTCGACGAGAAAAAAGAGAGCAGGTTCTCTTTTTTTCTCGTCGAGATTCTGGCCTAATTTCCTGATGAGAAACCTAAATGCCTCATACACACAAACGAGTTGTGTCTCATGAATACAGGAGGTTTGTTACTGGTCAGATCACCAGACGAAAAACAGATGGGAAAAGCCAAAGAATGTGAAACTGATGCAGTCACCACATCCAGTAATTGGTAAGCTGCAGTATATTACATTTTTTTGTTCTGGGTTTAATACTGTTTTAACAAGCAGTAAACACACTTTACAACAAGTCATTATTGACCTTTGTAGCTGTAGGCATTTTAAAACAATTCATTGACATTAAGGTTTACAGCAAGAACAGTAGCTTGTTTTGCTCCCCGCTTCTAGCAATGTATGCCAGACATCCAATCACTAGAGCACATAACATGCCCTACAGTGATTAACATGCTTTCCATTTTTTTTTATTTTTTTATTTCAACTATTTATTTTTATTATTATATGCTGCAGTGCATTGCAATGGATTACAGTGTGTTATAACACACTGCAACATTCCTTATTTTTTTAAGCAAAACAATCATCCAGTGTTTTGCTGTGGGTTGAAACCATAGGACATAAGGAGAATTGCTTTTTTCTTGCATGTGGACTACATTGGGCAACACAGTTCAATGCTGTTGGTATGAATGTTTTTTAATGTGAATAGGTCTTAGACCCCTTTCACACTGAGGGCGTATTGCAGGCGATATAGCGCTTAAAATAGCGCCTGCAATCTGCCCTTAAAAAGCTGCTCCATTGTCTCCAATGTGAAAGCCTGAGGGCTTTCACACTGAAGCGTTTCGCTAGCAGGACGGTAAAAAAAGTAATCTTTGGAGCAGTGAAGGAGCGGTGTGTATACCGCTCCTCCACCGCTGCTGCCCATTGTAATCAATGGGACGGCACGGCTATACTGCCCGCAATGCGCTGCTTCAGCAGCGCATTGCAGACGGTTTTAACACTTTCTCGGGTTAAATGCACCCCGCTAGCGGCAAAAATGCGCCCATAGCGTCAGCAGTAAAAATAGCAGCATTTTACCACTGACGCTATGAGCAGCTCAGTGTGAAAGGGGTCTTAATGTGTTGTAAAATAACCTACTCAGTTTAAAATAGAAATGCAAATAAAATGTTTGTGTTTATTTCAAAGGTACAAAAGAGGGAGTGGCTAGTGAGAAATATTACTTTTAGGGGAAAGATGTAATCCCACAGCCCTCACCTATTCAATGGAATCTGTTGCTATGTAATCAGACAATCAGGGTTTCAACATTTTTTTCCTCCTACCTTTTCTACTTTTTCAGTGTATTGTATTGCCAAAGACAGAACCTTCTCTTTTTTTGGTTTTATTCATCTATTTTCTACATTTTTATAAATGTTTTGATTAGAGGTTGTTCCTGTGTTGCTATCCTCTGCTGGCCATGTGACCTGCTAGAATGAATCTTTACTGATGGTTACCAAACTTGTGATACATTAGGGAGTGGGAAGGAGCACAACTGGTATACAGAAAAAATGTGTGCCTCTTTTCATTGTTAATGGAAAGCTGCATTGCATTCAGGGGGTGGACATACCATATGTGCAGCTGCAAAAGGGCCCAGAGGGACCTAGGACCTATTTATACTAAATGTACAAGGGGTGGGTGCTGAGATCACGTATTGAGATCTGGACAAGTTTATGTAAATCCTAATGTACATTTAAATACATACTTTGTATTCCAATACTTTGTATGAATATAATCTTTTTTTACTATTGCGGTGTGGAAGTTTTTTTATAAATATTTACTGGGCCATGGTCTCATTACGGTTAACCCCCTTAGAGGTAAACCCGAGCGTGACTCGGGGTGGATTTTCTATGTAAAAATCGGTATCCCCGAGTCATGCTCGGGGTGGATGTGCAGAGCCTGCAGCGTGCTGGCTTACCTTTTTCCAGGCTGGGTATTACTGTATTTACCTTGTCCCTGGATCCAGCGATGCATCCGCGCTGTGTGAGCGAGTGGCGTCCTCCATTCGATTCACACAGTGCCCGTGCGCCGCCGATCTCCGTTCCCTGCGACGTTACAACGTTTTTGGGGGCGCAAGCAAATGAAAAAAAAAACACAAATGCAGCCTCACTGTGCCAACCAAAGGCAGCCACTGTTCCATGCCATCAATTGTCACCACTGTGCCATGCCAAACGCAACCACTGTGCCATGCCATCAATTGTTACAACTATGCCCACATCAATTGTTGCCACTGTGCCCACATCAATTGCCACTGTGCCCACATCAATTGCCACTGTGCCCACATCAATTGTTGACACTGTGCCCACATCCATTATCCCCACTGTGCCCACATTAATTGTCCCCCACTGGTGCCCACATCAATTGTCCCCACATCAATTGTCCCCACATCAATTGTCCCCACTGTTCCCTGTAAAATGCTGCCAGTCAGATTGCTCCCCCCCGCCTGGCACTTACCTTTCTGGGGTTCGCCACCCTCCTTCCACTGTCCCTCGATGTCTTCTACCGCCCTCGATGACGCTCCAGCCAATCAGGTTACGGATAAACAGAATCACTGAAACCTGATTGGCTGAGACAGCGTCAGTCTTATTCAAGGGACGTTACCCACTACGTTTCGAGATAAGACATCCGGGAGCTGAAGGACTGTACTGGGAAAGCCTATCAGAGCCACTGGTTCTGACAGGCACTTCCCCACAGCCAACCAGCTGTCCTTAGTCAGATAATCGGCGCCCTATGTCTGGTTATCTGACTAGGCTGGCCACAATAACATACACTCAGGCAATGCATGAGTGTATGTTATTTGCGTGGCGCTGCAAAACGAATGTTTAAAAGCCTTAAAGGGCCCGTTTACAGGAGGGGGGCGGGCAGACAGTACAAATACAATACAATTCAATACAGGAGGAATCAGAGGGCCCTGCTCATTAGAACTTACAGTCTAGAAGGGAGGGTCAAGTGATACAAAAGGTAATAACTGTGGGGGATGAACTGAAAATGAAAATACAAATGTTAGGTGTGGGTAGGATAGACTTCTCTGAAGAGGAGGGTTTTAAGGGATCGTCTATAAGCGAATGGAGTAGAAGATAATTGGACTGGTTGGGGTAAAGTGTTCCATAGAATTGGAGATGCTCTGGAAAAGTCCTGGAGGCGAGCATGGGAGGAGGTGACATGGGAGCTAGAGAGCAGCAATGACAGGTCCTCTTCCTGCAGCTTAATACAACATTCAGTGCAGAGGAGGGCCCAAGGGGAGATGTCAGGTAGGCTGTATGGGGCCATATGATTTTTAATGGCGGCCCTGATCAGGAAGCAATAATGTGCAGCTGACTCTGAGTGCATATAGACAGAAAGGGACTGAAAGCATCTAGAGGAGTTCAGAAGTGATGAAATACATACATGGACTAAAAAGGACCTGACACGGAGATGGCAGCTTGATTTGAGAGCTCCTGCTGCCGCTTCCTAAACTTCTTGCTTATAGTCCGTCCCCTATCTCGCAAGAGGATTCTATTAGTTTGAGTCTCCCCATTGGTGCAGAAGAAACCCTGATGGCACTGAAACAACTCAGCGCAGGGAAAAGCCCTGGGCCGGACGGATTTAAGGTTGGTTACTACAGGTCCTTCCAAGATATACTGATCCCCCACTTTACAAAGGCCTTTAATACACTGGCTTCCGCCACTCCAGTCCGACGGGACTTGCTTGAAGCACATATTTCCCTCATACCCCAACCGGGCAAAGATGACACTTTAGTTCCTAATTACAGGCCCATTTCCCTTCTCAACATTGACCTAAAGATATTTGCCAAGATATTAGCAAATCGTTTACTCCCTCTCCTACCCAAATTGATTTCTCTTGACCAAGTCGGTTTCGTCCGGCTGAAGGCATTAAACATTCACCACTGGCTCTCTACCTCCTCGACAAAAAGTTTATTTCTATCGCTCGACGCGGAGAAAGCGTTTGACAGAGTGAAAGCACTGAAGCAGCACTGTACTTTTCTCCCCCTCTCTGCAAAGAGCGGGTGGACTGTTTGTGTGCCCCTCTCCACCCCCCCTTGTCTAGTTTGTTCAGTGTCGCTCTTGTCGGACAGGCAGACGCTCATTCTTATACTCCGGCTGATTCGGCGGTCTTACTCTCTCTCGCCCACCCCCTCTGATTGGCAACAATACGGTTAACCTTAGAACTGTACCCCTAGCACAAGTTAAGATAGTTTCTCTAAACGTCCGCGGCCTCAACACCCCAGAAAAAAGATCCCAACTACTATATACCCTTCAGAAAAGTCTGGCACAGACAGCTTTTGTCCAAGAAACTCATTTTCGCTCCGTCGCAATTCAAAAACGTTTTAACCACTACTACCCCACGGTGTACCGCGCCTCTAATGAGGGATCAAAGACTAAAGGAGTCGCAATCCTCATTTCTAAAAATTGCCCCCTCTTGGTATCTGAAGCCAAAAGGGATAGCGACGGCAGGTATATATTTCTCAAGGGGACTCTCCATGGTAAACCAGTCCCATTGGCAAACATATATGCACCAAATAAACAACATATTCCCTTTTTTAGAGAATCCCTGCAACAGCTAACTGAAGCCCTTAACCCCTCATTGGATTCGTCATCCGCAACCTCCTGTTTTTCATACAGAGCACTCCGGGTACTCAAAACCCTCTTCCAGAACCTCACTTTACATGACACGTGGCGGACTCTGCACCCCAACGACAGGGATTACACGTATTATTCTGCACTTCACAGGAAATACACTAGAATCGACCATCTCTTTATCTCTCACAATGACTTATCCCTTCTCACAAAAGCTACCATAGACCCCATGGTGATCTCCGACCACAATACCATCTCTATCACACTGACCTTCCCAAAGACTAGGCCTGGGCTAGGGATTTGGCGCCTTGATAACTCACTTTTGACGGACCCTGTCACGGCACAAAACATACGCCAGCGACTTGCACAGTACTTCGCGGACAACGTGAATGACGACACAGCACCACCTACAGTGTGGGCGGCCCATAAGTGCGTCATTCGCGGCGAACTCATATCCTTGCAGGCGAACAAACGTAAGCTTAAAAATGAATGTATAGCTGCCCTCTCTGCTAAAATTCATGCCCTGGAACGGGCTCACAAACTATCTTTAGCCACTAAGTCCCTTACTGACCTACTCGAGGCACGGAAAGAACTGCTGGAAGTGATTGGTGCAACGTTGAAACACAAATATGCCCTTTCGCAGAAACTGTTCTATGAGTTCGGCGACAAGTCGGGTAAATATTTAGCAAGAGCCCTCCAAATCCGGAAGGCGACGAACACTATACATGAGATTAAGGACCCGACGGGGAACTCCTTCAGGTCTCCGGAGGACATATCCGCTCAGTTTGTCCGTTATTTCACGAAACTATAATCTGCCCCCCGTTGTGGAATCAGGCAACGCCCCGGATAGGCAAGAAGCGATCAGGGACTTCTTGGCAAAATATAGTCCGTCCCCTATCTCGCAGGAGGATTCTATTAGTTTAGGTCTCCCCATTGGTGCAGAAGAAACCCTGATGGCACTGAAACAACTCAGTGCAGGGAAAAGCCCTGGGCCGGACGGATTTACGGTTGGTTACTACAGGTCCTTCCAAGATATACTGATCCCCCACTTTACAAAGGCCTTGAATACACTGGCTTCCGCCACTCCAGTCCGACGGGACTTGCTTGAAGCACATATCTCCCTCATACCCCAACCGGGCAAAGATGACACTTTAGTTCCTAATTACAGGCCCATTTCCCTTCTCAACATTGACCTAAAGATATATGCCAATATATTAGCAAATTGTTTACTCCCTCTCCTACCCAAATTGATTTCTCTTGACCAAGTCGGTTTCATCCCTGGCCAGGAAGCCAGGGATAATACGCTGAAGGCGTTAAACATTCACCACTGGCTCTCTACCTCCTCGACAAAAGGTTTCTTTCTATCGCTCGACGCGGAGAAGGCGTTTGACAGAGTGGCTTGGGATTACATGTCTGCGACCCTACAGGCAGTGGGGCTCCCCGACCACTTCCAGAGACTGATTCTACATCTCTATTCTACTCCTACAGCCAGAATCAGAGTTAATGGCCACCTGTCGGACGCCTTCTCTATCTCAAATGGTACACGCCAGGGCTGCCCACTGTCCCCTTTAATTTTTCTACTCACTTTAGAACCCCTATTGCGTAAACTTAGAGATAACCCCGATATAGTTAGTATTAATATCCGTGATAGACAATACAAAGTTCCTGCTTATGCGGATGATATTCTTCTATTTCTCTCCAATCCCATGATCTCTATTCCCAACTTACTAAACGATTTTGACCTATTTCATAACCTCTCCAATCTTCAAATGAATTTCACTAAATCGAAAGCTCTCAACATCTCCCTTATAGTATCCCTCTGTCAGGCAAACTTTCCTTTCAGCTGGGAACCGCAGACCCTCACGTATTTAGGTATCCACATCCCCAAAAACTTAGACCAACTGTATGACAGAAACTATGCACCTATTCTCCAAAAGATAAGACAAGACCTCCTTAGATGGGCCTCAGGTAGGTTCTCCTGGTTTGGTCGAATAGCCATCCTGAAAATGAACGCCCTGCCTCGCATCTTATACGTCCTACAAACAGTACCGATCAAACTTCCACCCTCTTTCTTTTTTTTTTTTTTTTTTTTTTTTTTTTTTTTTGCATGTTAAAAAAAAGTGAGGTCAAGCAGTCTGTTTTTTATTTACTTTTTTACATTCACTCCTTCTGTAGCTACTGAATTAGTGGCACAACTAAAAGTACAT
Organism: Rana kukunoris; assembly: GCA_029574335.1. Lineage (NCBI taxonomy): Eukaryota > Metazoa > Chordata > Amphibia > Anura > Ranidae > Rana > Rana kukunoris. The sequence continues at coordinate 408,392,303 of CM056052.1, read as the reverse complement.
ACTTAAAACAAAAGAACAATTACTTTAATTAGCTATTATTGCACTGTGAAGATCTGATTAGCATTTTCACTTCATAATGAGAAAACCTTAAAAAAAATCTCAGCATGTAAGACAATATTTTAATAAAGTTTTCTTTTTCTTTTTTTTTTTTTTTTTTTCCCATAATTTTTATTGGTTTGTATAGTAGCAGAACAGGCAGTGTAGTGCAGCAAATACAGTAGAATTAACAATTAAATTGCGGTCGCAGCCGCTGTGTCACAAAAGGTAGTAGGCACACTGTAACATAAACATAAGTAATAGTAGGAGTGTCTTCCGAAGGGTGTCACAAAATCTGGGGTTTCCCCCTTTTGTTTTCCTTGTTATTTATATTTTTATTTTCCTGTTATATCCTGTCACAACGTCAATTTCAAAGGCGTGAGCTATAAGACTGTGCGCGGGAGCGGAAGATCAGGTGCAGTCATAACACATTATGCAAAGGTAAACCAATTCCGTCGGTGGACGAGTTCAGGGGGTGTTGTGTGCATCCAGTTGGACGCGTGGTTTTGGCAGGCAAGGGGTCTCCATCCATCCGGACCCTGTCCTAAGGGACTTCTGTAAAAGGGGTATTGGGAGTGTCGTAGTCTTATTGACCTATATGGGGATGTGCCCGGGGGCCGCCTTGTGCAGGCGACGTAGGCCCGGAGCAGCGGGGTTCTACCCTCCCTCCGCCCACCCCTAAAGGGAACAATCTGTGGGCAGGGGGAGTAGGAGTCCCTAGAGGCGGTATGGCCGCCTGGCGTTGCTCAGGGAAAGGGGGGGGGGGACGTTTAACACGGGAACAGATCAGGGGTCAGCAGCGTCAGCTTGTGGGAGGGGGTGGATCGGATCTACCCGGCTTGTGGAGGGGCATGGGCTGGTCATAGAGTTCCTATAGTGGGTCCAGCAGGCCCATGTGCATCTATATTTGTCTTGGGTGTCCTTGGCTTGGTGGATAAGCATCTCCATCTCCTCAATTCTGTTTACTCGGGCTCGCCATTCCTCTACTGTGGGGGGAGTGGGATCCTTCCAGCGAGCCGGTATGCATTGCGTGGCCGCATTTATCAGGTGCAGGGTGAGCGATTTACGATAAACCGATTTGGGAAGGGACGTGTGGTGTAAAAGGTACTGTGCGGGGGTGAAGTCAGGTGTGTAAGTGGTGATTTGAGATATGAGGGTATGTATCTCCTTCCAGAACGGTTGCAGGGCAGGACAGTCCCACCACACATGGAGGAGGGTGCCAATTTCCGAGTCACATCTCCAGCATGTGGGCGCTACGGAGGGGAAGATTTTGTGGAGTTTCTCAGGCGTTCTATACCATCGGGAATAGATTTTGAACCTGTTCTCTTGGGCCGACACGTTAACCGACCCCTTGTGGGTGTGTTCCCAAACCGCCTCCCAGTCCTCCTCCGAGAGGGAAATATCTAAATCAGTGTCCCATGCGTGGTGTATATCAGAGTTGGGCTTGAGTCCGGAGGTCAGTAGAGAGTATAGCGTCGAGATCAGGTGTTTCTGCGGTTCGAGTTGGTTGCATAAGCTTTCGAACGGGGTGAGGTCTCTGGTCCATACCCGTAGGGTCGGTGTTGTGTTGAGGAAGTGGCGGATTTGGAAGTAGTTGAATCGGGGGATAGTGGCGTCTGGAAGTTTCGAGGGCACGGCCGCGTGTGTCAGTAGGGAGCCGTTCACGAAGAAATGGTGGGCACGGATCGTTCGTTCGTGTGTGGGGGCATCGCCTGTTGACACTTGGATACCCGCCGGAAAGTCAGGATTGTGAGTCAGGGGTGTCATAGGACCTGGGGATGGAGTCATGTCCATGGATCTGCACGTTTTCCTGAATACGGTCATGGAAGCGTTGACGAGTGGGTGGGTCTTACAAGTAGCAGGAGTATTGCGCGTGTTAATCCATGGTAAGTGCGCGGGTCGTATCCCTATAATTGCGTCCTCCAGGGACACCCAGTCCTTGCTGTTCCTATGGACATGCCAGTCTACGATTCTAGTGAGGTGGCACGCGGTGTAGTAGAGGAACGGGTCTGGGAGGCCAATGCCCCCCCGGTGTTTTGGTAGGGTCAGTCTGTCCCAGCTCAGCCTAGCGGGGCGGTCGGCCCAAAGGAAAGATCGGCAAATCCGCTTGAGGGAGGTGAAAAAGGAGGGGGGCAGTTTGATTGGGATAGCTTGGAGTAAGTACAACAACCTCGGCAAGATATTCATTTTTATCACCGCCGCCCTTCCGAACCATGAGAAGTTATGTTTTGTCCAGGTAAGTAGGTCGGATTTCATCGTTCGAAGGGCGGGGAGAAAATTGTTAAGGTACAGGTCGGTCAGTCGTTTCGGGAGTTTTATGCCTAGATATGTAATATCCTGGGCTCCCCATTTGAATGGGAAGTTCTGTTTACAGAGGTCTGCCGTGGCTTGGGGTAAGGAGATATTGAGCGCCGTTGATTTGTGAAAATTGATCTGAAAATTCGAAAGTGTTTTAAACGTATGTAGGTCTTTGAGGAGGTTGGGTATAGTTATAAGGGGGTTCGTTAAAAACAGTAGGACATCGTCGGCGTATGCGGCGATTTTATATTGGCGATGGTTGATCGTGACGCCTCGGACGTCTGGGTTGTCTCTCAGTCTGCGAAGGAATGGTTCGAGGGATATGATGAAAAGTATGGGGGAAAGGGGACACCCCTGTCTTGTTCCGTTGTGGACAGAGAAGGCGTCGGACAGGTGGCCATTAACCCTCACCCTAGCGGTAGGTCGAGAGTACAATGCCATTATCATTTGGAGGAATCGGGCTGGTAGTCCTGCCCGGTTTAAAGCCGCTACCATGTAATCCCATGCCACTCTGTCAAACGCCTTCTCTGCGTCAAGGGAGAGAAAAAAGCCGTCCACCTTTTGCGAGGTGAACCAGTGATGTATGTTGATGGCCTTGGTAGTATTGTCCCTGGCTTCTCTGCCAGGGACGAAAACCCACCTGGTCAGTGGAGATCAGGTCGGGCAAGAAGGGGAGGAGCCTGTTGGCCAAGATTTTGGCATACAACTTGATGTCCACATTAAGTAGGGAGATGGGCCTGTAGTTGGAGGTCAAATTGACGTCTTTTCCAGGTTTGGGTATTAATGTGATGTGCGCCTCTAATATGTCTCTGTCTGTGTGGGGGGGGAGTGGGATGTTGTTAAACGTTTTGACAAACCTAGGAATAAGCACAGTTGAAAAAGTCTTGTAATATCCCGAGGATAGTCCGTCGGGGCCCGGGCTTTTCCCTGGCTTTAGTTGTTTGAGGGCCGCGAGAGTCTCTTCTGTCGTGATTGGTGCTTCAAGGAGGGACATGTCCGGGGTAGGGGAGGGTGGCGAGCCATGCGTCGCCAGAAATTCCTCTATAAGTCTAGGCCTCTGTGTCTCTATAGCCGGTGTAGATGGCGTGGGCAAGTCATAGAGTGAAGAAAGGTATTGTGTAAACTGCTGTGCTATGAGGTCGGTCCTGGTGATCTTGTCACCCGTCTCTGAGAGAATGGTGTGTATTGTTAGGGCCGCCCTCTTTTTCTGCAAGGCATTGGCTAGGAGTTTACCCGACTTGTTTCCGAACTCATAAAATAGCTTTTGGGTCAGAGCAAACTTACGTCGGAGTTTAGTGTGAATTAGGTCCAGGAGGTCCTGTCTAGCTTTCAGGAGCTCTTCATGTGTAGTGATAGCGAGGGAGCGTTTGTGTGTCTGCTCTAGGGATTTGATGCGTTGCGTCAGGTCGTTAAGAAGGGCCAACCTGTCCTTGCGGCGTCTTGACATCATGGAGATTATTTCCCCTCTGATGACACACTTGTGTGCCGCCCACACTGTGGCGGGTGCTACGTCCCCAGTTGCATTGTCCTCGAAGTATTGGGTTAGCCTTGAGGTTAGGGTGGCAACGTCCCCAGGGTCCAGGAGGATGGAGTCATCCATCCTCCAGATCCCCGACGGAATGCGCCTGCCTCGCCAGGTCAGAGTCATTGTAATTGGGTGATGGTCCGAGAGTAGCATGGGTTCTATAGAGGCACCTGAGAGCAGTGCGAGGTCGTTCTGAGAGATGAAAAAGTGGTCAATGCGCGAATATTTATTGTGCATGGGGGAGAAAAAGGTGAAGTCTTTTGTAGAGGGGTGGAGCGTGCGCCAGGAATCGTGTAAGGATAGCAGGCTGAGCTGTGACTTAATGTCCTTGAGTGCTCTGTAGGTCAGGCAGGAGGAGCCATTTGAAGTGTCTATAAGCGGGGACAGTGGGACATTGATGTCCCCTCCTAAGATCAGTATGCCAGTCTGGAAGGCGGTCAGGTGTTGGAGGGTGTCCCGAAAAAACTGAACTTGACGCGTGTTAGGCGCGTATATGTTTGCAATAGTGATGGGTGTTCCCAGGAGTTTCCCTTTGATGAAAAGATATCTACCCTGCACATCTCCCAAAGTGTTCTCTACCTTTAGCGGGCAGCGTTTGGAGATGAGGATGGACACTCCCTTAGTCTTTGACTCCGTGTCGGCCGCATGGTACACTGTGGGGAAATGGTGATTATGAAGCTTAGGGATGCTGTCCGACCTAAACCGTGTCTCCTGGAGATGCACTATATGAGGCTTGTCCTTTTGTAGGGAGTATAATAATTGAGAACGTTTTTCGGGTTTGTTGAGTCCCTGGGCGTTTAACGAGTAAAGTGTGAGTGCCCGAAAGGCGTCACCTACCTCAGGTGTAGTGGGGGCCGAGTTAGCCTGATCTGTCATGGTGGTCAGAAGAGGGTGAGGGTGGGGTGGGAGCAGTATCAGGGAGGATGGATGGAGCCGTGCGTTAACTAGGCGAGGGCTGGGGTTTAGGTGTTAGCTGCGCCCTGTAGGGATGGGGGGTGAGCAGAACACGAGTAAGGGGCCTCCCACCAGATGTGGGGGGGACCACTCGGAGGTCTACAGCGTGCGCGGGGACTGTGTCTTATGAAGGTGGGCAGGCAGTCCACCTCGCACAGCTGTGTGGGGGTTGGGCGGAGCACGCCAGAAGGCGGTCGCAGATAGTGGTATGCCAAGGAATGTGATAAATACAAAAACAAAAACAAAAACAAAAACAAAACCAAAAAAAAAACAAAACCCTGGTCTTAACTCTAAAATACCAAAACAAAAACGCCACGCCACCTCAGAGCAAAAGAGACCAAGGTCTTGTGTCATTGCGGAGACCGGGGTGCTGGGTGGAGTGGGGCAGAACTCATTAACTAGGTCTTCTAGCCTTGCTGTTGTGGGTGTAGCAACTAGGAGGGCCTGACAGCCAGGCAGGGGATCACAGGGTCGTTCCCATCTGGTCTGTGCGGTCCACCAATCCAGTCTCCTCCCATCTCTCAATCATCGCTCCGTCTCCCCCGTCCAAGGCCACCGTCTCGACTGGCAGAAAGTCTGCATGTAGCCAGGAGGGGGGTGACTAGCATTACTACTGTCTCCACCCGGGGGTTCGGTAGGGGCTATCTTAGTTCAAGAATATGCATGTATGCAACAAAGCCGTTCGACCACAATAATAATAGCTATGACATAGGTACAGTTCAAGGTTACCCCCTCATTACCAACCCTATATACGAACCCGTGTCCCTTAGAAGCGTAAGGGAGGTATAGAGCGTGCACTGTGGTAGCCCACAACCGTGAGGGTTCTCCAGGCGACGAGTCCGGGGGCTGTGTCCATTCCCACAGGGTGGCTTCTGTAAGGACAAGTGGGCGATGCAGTACGGTGTGGGTTCCACTGGATAGACCGAAGGTGGGGTGGTTCAGTTGCGGCGGGTGACAACAGTTCGTTGGTATCAGGGGGATGTGGGTCGTTCAGTGAGGGGTGGTGTCCTCGGCACGTCCGGTGGAGTCTGTGTCATCGGTAGGCGCGGGTGTTGTGAGTGGGGTCCAGTCATCAGGAGGGGGTCACGTGACGTACGTGATGGCAGTTCCCTGCTGTGCTCCAGAGGTATTCTCAGCCTGGCGCGGGCAGCGGGGCCTGGAGCGGTGTGTATCGGGGCGTCGGGCTGCATTCCGGGATCCAGAATCGACCTGGTATGGTCAGCGCATCGCCTCGTAGTGTGTCGCGTCTGGCGCCGGTGGATGACGCAGCTTGGTGGAGGCAGAGTCACTTCCGGAGCTTCCGCATCCGGGCTATGCAGTGCTTGTCGGGAGTTGGAGTCCACGGGGGTTAACACAACGAACGCCTCCCTCTGGGCGGATCTCAGGTCGCTATCCCTCGCACTGTGCTCTGGGTATCGTAGGCGGTGGTGGTAGTTTCCCAAAGCATGGAGAGGTGTGCCCATTGGGGTGATCTAGAAATTTGACTGAGAGAGGCTTGGGTAATGTGCGATTTATCGCGTATGGTCGCGTGGTCCGAGAGAGAGAGCTTCTCAAGGTTCAATGTAGCCCAGTTTATCCTCCACGGCATGTGAATGGTTAGCGTGTTAACAGAAACAGTCAAACAGTCAAACAGAACAATTGGCAACCGATGATGATTAACAGAACAAAATCAAATGTTAAAGGCAAGGTGGAACTCATGTGACAGCCATTTAATAGTCCCTCCGGGCTCGCCTGGCACCCGGGGGGTGGGGGGAGCCACGATCAGCTCGGTGGGTTTACGACCCTGTGGTGGAGCGGATTGGCGAGGGGGACCTCTGGCGCCTGAATCTGGAGGCCTGGGTCTCCATCGGTTCCGTGTGCGTTTTCGGCCATTTACTGACCGACTGGCGATAGGCCGCATACCATTCAGGGACCGCGATAATGGGCATATCCAGTGTCTCAAAAAAGCGAGGCAGGTCCTCCGGGACCCTGAGCAACGCGGTGCGGCCCTGGTGGGAGGCCGACAGGCAAAAGGGGAACTTCCATTTGTACCTGATATTGCGGTCCCGTAGGGCATCCAGTAACGGACGTAGGTCTCTCCGATGCTTTAGGGTAATCCCCGAGAGATCCTGGAATATGTGGACCGGGGCTCCCTCGTGCTCCAGTCGTTTGTCACGCGCCATTTTTAGGATGTCTTCTTTCATCCTGTAATCGGAGAGGCAGCAAACTATATCCCGTGGTGGATCTGTGTCTCTTCCCCTGGGCCGCAGCGCTCTGTGTATTCTGTCCATGGGGACGGATGCCTGTGGCGGTCTGCCCAGCACTGAGTTGAAGAGGCCCGCGACCACTTGAGGTACGTGGTCACCTTCCACGGCCTCTGGTAGGCCCCGGACCCTTAGGTTGTGTCTGCGTCCGCGGTTATCGAGGTCCTCGAGGTGACGGTTCATATCTCGTAGTTGTAGGGTATGGTCGTCGATCTTCCTTGTCGATCTTTTGAGGACGGTTTCGTGGCCCTCTGTCACCTTCTCCGTCTGTGATACTCTGTCAGTTAGCGATCTAATGTCCAAGCGGAGTTCCGCCACTGCCGCCGACAGCGCGTCTTTGATGTCGGCCGCAACCGCCCTCAGGTCGGCTATGCAGAGCGGCAGCTGTGGAGGGGGGCCAGGAGGGTCAACTCGATCTGTTGCCGGTGGGTACGCTCCTGCTTGCGACAAGAGTACTATGTCCGATGGTCCGTGTGGAGGGGGTTGTGAGGGGTTCGATGGGGAGTCTTGGCGGGAGGGCGCCATGTTGCCTCTCTGGGAACGGAACATGTCCGGTATGTTCTGAGTGGTTGTCCCGGTATTTTCCCTGGGGGATCGCGATCTCTTCCACCCTCTTTCTACCTCACCTATAAAAGGCTTTGTAGACACTTTATATGGTCCTCCAAATCACCTAGACTAAGCTGGGACAGGATGACTCTTCCCAAACTCAAAGGGGGGTTAGGCCTCCCGCATATCAAAAAATACCAAGTGGCCTGTCACATTGCGAGACTCGTCGACTGGCATGTACATGCACGTACCAAAGACTGGATCGCTGTTGAAAACTCCTTTGCCCTGGTCCCTCTAACCCACCTGCCGTGGATCTCTACCAAGGCAATCCCTAAAGAGTATACCTTACACCCCTTGACAGGACCTACGCTCCTTTGCTTTAGGCAAGCCAGCGACTCACTCAAACTGGTACATTCTCCTGGCCCCTTGACTCCTGTAGACAATAACCCGGACGTCCCACCCGGCATGCCGGTCGTCTCAACTCATCCGACAGTCCAGAGACGTGCGCTGCAAGCTCGGGACCTTTTTAACAACTCCTCGTTTATCCTCCTGATCCTCAGAGACATTTGGTCTCCTTGATTTATTCACTCCTGCTCGGGGACATAGACCAAAAAACTAACACGATAAATAGAGGGTGGGAGAGTGAACTTAACTTGGATCTCCAACAAACGGACTGGGATAACATCTTCACACACATCCACAAGGGTTCGATCAATATCTCTGCACAGGAGAACAGCTACAAAATATACTCAAAATGGTACCGTACTCCCGATAGATTGCACATATTTCATCCGACAGTCTCACCACTATGTTGGAGATGCAACACGGTACGAGGATCTCTACTCCATATATGGTGGAACTGTGCTATGATCCAGCCTTTCTGGGAAAACGTCCGCGAAACGATTGCCCAAATTACCACATACTCTCTAGACTTCACCCCAGCCCAATTCTTGCTTCATCATACGACGTTACCACAATCTACCTATAAGCGCTCCCTAGTACTTCATTTACTCAACGCTGCGAAACAATGTATCCCCTTGTATTGGACACAGCCTGCTCCTCCGAAGATGTCAGATTGGCTTTCGAGAATTAACAAAATTGCCGAGATGGAGGACCTGATCAATCAGGCTAAAGACAACCCGACGCCTTTTTGGCAAACTTGGGCTTGCTGGAACTATTTCCGTGACTCCCCTAGATTTGCAGAACTACTTCTTGTCTAAAAATGTTTTTTATCGTTTAAACAAAACTCGACTCTGTAACCCCCCTCTTTAGCATCTAAAGGGCTCCTGTACACCCAAGATACCCCCCCACCCCCTCCCCCCTGGGTTGACTGCTCCCACAAACTGAAGCGGTCGCCTCTGCCATTACGTCCTGTTATCAGAGGAATCAAGCGTCGGTCTGTCTGTCTGTCCGTCTGTAAATCCCTACATTTCTTAGTCTGTCTAAATCTGTTGGTTTCGATAGACCCCTGGTAATGGGCCCCTTCTGCCAACTCCCCCCTATAGTTTACTAGCCAAGATCAATACTGCACTACTCCAATGCATACTTATCACTTTCTCTAACGCTTGACAGCGATTTTCATGTTTGTTATCTATGACCACTGTTGTACCATGTACCAAATGTTATCTTATGTATGATGTGTTTCTACTTAGTAAGCTAGTTCTGATCTGTCTTGCATGACAGGGGCAATCGGCCACCTCATTTGTATATTTTATTTTGCAATACATGTATTGTACACCTTTTAATCTTCAATAAAAACCTTTTTAAAAAAAAATGGACTAAAAAAAAAAAAAAAATACAGTAACGGTAAATTATTTATTGTACACAGTGTTTTAGCAAACAATCAATTATCCGAATAGCAGTTAGATCAACATAACAGTTTTGCATTGGCTGGAAGCGTCAATAGCCTTGAGCTCATGCAAACCTGCAATACAAATTGTGGCAATTATATATAATATTAAGTTATTTATAGCCATGTTTCCATGTTCTTACATTTCCTTTTAGTAAATCAGATCCTTTTTTTTTGTTGTTGTTTAAGAGAAAAAGGCAAACCTTACCCAAAAGCTATGATTGAAAATCATCTTCTCCTGCCCTTAAAGTAAATGAACCAGTCGGTGAATAGACTTTTAATTGAAAAGATAATATGTTTTTGGTGAAGAACCATGGATTCTGCATTTCTTGTCAGCTGAGGCCTGCAGTCAAATGTAATACATTAGAGTGAAATCTTTTCTTGAATCGTTTGTGACTTTGGACAGAGCGATAGGCTGGAATACACTCAACAAGCACCAACTGTGAAATTCAGTTTTTCTAGTAAGTGGCTGAATTAATAGTATCTGAGCTATGCTCCACATATTTTCCAGGAGTGCTACAAGATATACAGCAGAAGAAATAAATGAGTTTCAAAACATGATATTTCTAGAAGAGAAAAACAAGAACTGACTATTCATTTGTGATTTCAGTCATAGAAAGAGGCATTACAAGTATAGACTATTAAAGCTATTTACTGATGTTAATTATTAAAGAGAATCCACTCAGCAAAAGGTATAAAATGAAAAACATGAAACAAATATGTAATAAAAGAGCATAAACTAATACTATTACTAATGTTTATATTTAGTAACATGCACACTAATTGGGAAGACCATCATAGAAAAATATAAAAAATATTAGAGACACAGCTTCAAATGCAGGCGCTACAGCAGGGGTAACCAGTCGTGGGCCACAATGAGCAGAGCGCGTGGATGGCAGTCCACTCTACTTTGCCATAGACTTCTATTATATCCTGTAGGTGTGGTGCACTTTCAGGAAGCACATCAAACTTGCAGGTAATATAAGTCTATGGCTCAGTGCAGCTAACCTGCAGGAAAGCCACAGGTGAACTGTGCTGTATTTGTGGTGCGGGTAAACAACCGTGCATCAGCGTGAAAGTAGCCTTAGGCCCCTTTCACACAGTCAGTCCAACCCAATCGGACCCTCCATTCACCTCTAAGGTGTAGCAGATTTAAACGGACTACCTCGCCTACCTCCAATCTGCTCCGCTTAAAAAGAGTAGAGTGGGCTCTATAGAGTAGAGTGGGCTGCCATCCACGCTCTCTGCTTATTGTCAAGTCGCTTAAGTGGCCCTCACTGCTCTGCACCTGCAGATCAGTTTAAAAGCAGCCCGGTAACCACTGCAGAACAGATATGCCCAAATATACACTGTGATTTTAGTAATAAACGTACCTTTAACCACTTAAGATCCGGACCTTTAGGCAGCTAAAGGACCCGGTCAGGTTTTGCGATTCAGCACTGCGTCGCTTTAACAGACAATTGTGCGGTCGTGCAACGTGGCTCCCAAACAAAATTGGCGTCCTTTTTTCCCCACAAATAGAGCTTTCTTTTGGTGGTATTTGATCACCTCTGCGTTTTTTATTTTTTGCGCTATAAACAGAAATAGAGCGACAATTTTGAATTTTTTTTTTTAACTTTTTGCTATAATAAATATCCCCCAAAAATATATATAAAAATATTTTTTTCCTCAGTTTAGGCCGATACGTATTTTTTTTACCTATTTTTGGTAAAAAATTCGCAATAAGCGTTTATCGGTTGGTTTGAGCAAAATGTATAGCATTTACAAAATAGGGGATAGTTTTATTGCATTTTTATAATTATTTTTTTTATTTACTACTAATGGTAGCGATCAGCGATTTTTTTTTCATGACTACGACATTATGGCGGACATTTCGGACAATTTTGACAAGTTTTTGGGACCATCGTCATTTTCACAGCAAAAAATGCATTTAAAATGCATTGTTTATTGTGAAAATGACAATTGCTGTTTGGGAGTTAACCACAAGGGGCGCTGAAGGGGTTATGTGTGACCTAAAATCTGTTTACAACTGTAGGGGGGTGTGGCTGTAGGTGTGATGTCATCGATTGTGTATCCCTATAAAAGGGATCACACGATCGATGACGCCGCCACAGTGAAGAACGGGGAAGCCGGGTCGCATCTCCAATCGTGGACCCACGGCTGGGCACTAGCACAGGACGTACCTGTACGTGCATGTGCCCAGCCGTGCCATTCTGCCGACGTAAATGTGCAGGAGGCGGTCCTTAAGTGGTTAATAACATTATTCTATTCTATTATATACTATCCCAGAGCAGGAGGTCGCAGGCCACATCAGAGGGCTCCACGGGCTACATGTGGCCCCCCGGGCCACTGGTTGGGCACCCTTGCGCTACAATATGTTTTCAGTAAATGTATGCTTTTGAAAACATCTTCCTTCTCTCCCCTTCATTATTATTATGGTTATACCTGAGATGATCTCTAATCCACATTGTGAGGAACACATAGGAAGCAACATCCAGGCTGTATTATAAACGGAACCAACAGGAAAGAACCCAGAAGGGATTTCCCTGTATAGGATCACCTATCCTCACTTGTTTTTGCCGATTACTTTACAGCAGTAGGGTAAGAAGTTAGCACACCCACAGGTGTGGAACACATCGAATGTTTCAAGCACTGAAGTCACTGTGTCACTTTAGAGATATTACCCAGCACCTTTATGTTTGCACCAGCACCTTTTTTTCCACGTATTGCATATTTATATATATTTATATATTTATAATTATTTATATATTTATTGATTTATATCAAACATCCATTGCACAATTGTTCTGCACTCAGAAGGACTTTGATAATAGACTCGGAATTTATTGCATGTGCTATATATACGATAACAAAAGCGCAGATCCCAAAAACCGAAAGATCCAACATAAACAAATGCTTTATTTTCATTTTGCAAAGCTCCTCAGTCTGCCTCACAGTAGTGCGGGAATATCCATTATACATCTATGCCAGTGTTCAAGTGTCAAAAACAGCATGAATACTACTGGAGAAGGCATCCCAAACATGGAATAAATGTAAAGCACCCATAGTGTAATGGATGTCAAAATCAGGTACCCCATAAAAAAAGATTATAGTTTTGCTAATGGAGAAAGTATAACTCATGGTATTTCTATTAAATCACCATGTCGATGGCAGCATAGAGTGAAAAGTCTGAATGGCATAAAGCACCCTGTATGGAACCATTGCTAATAAGAAGGGGGAACAAAAAAAGTCTGACCTTTGTCAAAAACTGTCTTTTGTGTTTTTTTACTTTTTGACACTTTTTTTTGGTGAATGGGTAGGGGTACAATGTACCCGATACCCATTCACATAAGGAGGGATCTGGGCCCCCCTTGTTAAAGGGGGCTTCCAGATTCCGATAAGCCCCCCACTCACAGACCCTCACAACCACCGAGCAAGGGTTGTGGGGATGAGGCCCTTGTCCCCATCAACATGGAAACAAGGTGCTTTTGGGGGGGACCCCAAAGCACCCTTCCCATGTTGGGGGCATGTGACCTGGTATGGTTCAGGAGGGGTGGTGTTCACTTCCCCCAAACCTGTCCTCCAGGCTGCATGCTCGTATAAGGGTCTGGTATGAATTTTGGGGTGGATCCCCATGCCATTTAAAAAAAAAATGGTGTGGAGTTCCCCTTAAAATCCATACCAGACCCAAAGGGCTTAAGATGAACTGGGGGGGGAGCACAATGTTTTTTTCCCCTTGATTTTTATCTATATTGCCGGGACCTGGCAATATATTACAGCCGCAAGCAAATGTAAATGACATTTTTTCCTTTAGAAATTAAATTTTCTACAGGACAGTAAAACACATCAGACAGATGCTCTACTTTACAGGCAGACTTAGTGGACCACTGTGCACAATATTTAAGTTTTACTGTTTCACTTTAAGCATTCTTAAAATCACTGCTCCTGAAAAAACAGTTGTTTCAAAAATGTTTTTTTTGCATTGATACATGTCTCCTGGGCAGTACCCGGCTCCCAATACACTTTTTATGGCAATAACCTGCATATAAGCCTTTAAAATTAGCAGTTTTGATTTTTCATGTTCGTGTCCGATATATGTTAATGGTGTTCGCATGGTCGCACACATTTTTAGCTTGTCTGCATGTTCTGGTGCGAACCAAACCGGGGGTGTTTGGCTCTTCCCTATTGGTGAATAGGGACAAGCTAGGTGAATGAATACATGGACATAGTGGATTTGATCAACCATGACGCTACAGACTGCAGTCACAACATATGAGTCCATCATTGCAAGGTAAGGCAAACAACAGCACAGTGAATATACTGTAACTACACTAATACCTAGTTAAAACAACAAAAACATTTAAATCTGTATAATGCCTTTACATTTGTAAGTCTTACAAAAAAGAACAAAGTATTAAATATATTATTGTAATTAATTGTTATTTTTATCAGATACAATAACTGAAGATTCATAAATCTAATCAAAGGAGTGTTAAGTGCTGCATTGGATTGGACCCAGACTTTGTCTGACATTTTTCAAATGTAGTTCCTAAAGGTTTTTATCTTGTCTGACCAGTACTCTAACACTTCTACCACATGCTGCTATTTAAGATGTCAAGGCACATTAGGACATCCGTGGTGAAATTCATTTCTAAAAATGGATTTTCTCAAGTGGACATCAAGCTGCTTCATAATTCTGCTTGGTTTTATCACACTTAACATGTGTTTCTTGCCAACCGTTTCTCTCTCTCTCTGACATTCATTCATGTCAAATGTCTGTACACATGGATATTTCTGCACTTTTGCTGATGGATGTTTGTTGAATTCTTTATGCATTATAAATAGGTGTTCAAAAAGTAGAACAATTATATTTTTGAGGGTAAAGCAGATGGTATAATAAAGTGTATGTAGAGGCATTTTTTTTTAGTTTTGGAAACAGTGGGGAAAGCGTTAGAACCTCTGTCAAGTTTTTATTGTTGCCTATGTCTCAGTTGGTAGAGAGTGACCCTCTATTTGTCTGGATTACAATTGTAACTGAAACAGAAAATAAGGTGACATCCATCATTTTAGAATTGTCATTTTAGAGGTGAGGGCAAATCATCCAATGAGGACACCTGTACATAACAAAGGTATGATAGGTGCATTCCCCTCATGTCATGTTAAGTCTCAGGTGCAGAAAGTTAAAGGACATCTTCCTAAGGCAACATAGGCAGCAAAATATAGATTGACAGGGTTTTAACCCTTCCTTATCCAAAAAAAAAGTTTTGGCTAGCCACTTTAAAGCATTTTCAGTCAAAATAAAGGCAAGTATTACATTTGTTTTAAATACTAACATTTCAATTTAAAGCCTAAGTTAAAGGGGTTGTAAAGGTACAATTTGTTTTACCCTAAATAGCTTCCTTTACCTTAGTGCAGTCCTCCTTCACTTACCTTCGATTTTGCTTTTAAATGTCCTTATTTCATCTGAGAAATCCTCACTTCCTGTTCTTCTGTCTGTAACTCCACACAGTAATGCAAGGCTTTCTCCCTGGTGTGGAGTGTCGTGCTCGCCCCCTCCCTTGGACCACAGGAGATTCATGACACTCTCTGACATTCAGTTATCTTCATTTTGTTTCAGTTACTCCTTTGTACTTTATTGTGTTGGAGTAATGGCACTTCAACTCTCGTTTATCATACTGTATTAGAGTCGGTTCACACTGGGGCGACTTGGGATCCGACTTGAAGTCGTCCCAAGTCGCGCTGTCCAGAAAAACAATGTAAGTGAATGGGAGCCGTCTTAATACACACTACTTAAGTCGCTCCGACTTCAGAAGAGGTTCCTGTACTACTTCAATCCGACTTCTAGGCGATTTGTACCCATTGATTTCAATGGAAGTCGCTTCCAAGTCTGATCACTGTCTTAACTGAAGCTACTTTCCAGGAACATAACATACATTTCTCAGGCAAACCTCTCCCTCCCCTCCCTCTCCCAGAGCTGATTGTTTTTTTATTGGCCACTGGAATGTCTCCTGTCCTGGAGACGACTTCAAGTCGTGTTGTAAATCTCCCCAGATCGCCCTGTGGTTCATGCTCTAGTCGTGTTGGAGTTGCTTCTGAAAGTCGTACTAGAAGTCGTGTCGCCCTAGTGTGAACCGACTCTTATTGTTTTATGTTTTTCCTAAACTATAAATAGGAATAGGTTGACAAAATATCTATTAATTAATATAAAAATGCTGCAGAACCCGCGTAGGCATGCGCGGGGTTTCCAAGATGGCCACCGGCATCTAAAGCTCCGCTCCACCGCGGCCTGTCAGCGCTCCTTACAGCGGACTGAGTGCCCCCACAGCTCTCTTACCGGGGTCCATATCGTAGAGGAGGCCCCCCCGGTTCCCGTGGATGTCAGCACCGCCCGCCAGGAAGAACCTTACGGGTCGGATGGCGGAGTCTCCTGGCCCCCTCAGCTATGCTAAGATGGCGGCTCCACGAGGCCTGCATGAAGCGGACCAGCCTGGGACCTCTATTGCTGACCAGGATCTTCCCCTCCCGCAATCACCAGGTACTGATTACCCCCCCTGGCTGCAGCAGCCTCCCCTGCCTCTACAGAATCCCTGCTGAACAGGATGGGAGCTGGAGTCCCCACTACACCCATGATAGATCCACACACAGGCATGCTGCTCTCTGTGTATGAGGCTCAGGAGGAGACCCCTGTCCCCACAGACTTTCCCTCTATGATGGCAGCCTTCTCACAAATGCTTTCCAAAAGCCTGGCTTTAAACGCAGCACAGATCACTTCATCCATACATGCGGATCTGCTGCATCTGGGGATGAGAATTGACACTATAGAGCAAAAGGCAGACCAGGCAGTGGCACGGATTAACCAGAACTCTAACAGATTACAAGAAATGCAGGACCAATTGGAGACTGTGTTCGCCAAGATCGACGACCTGGAGAACAGATCCAGACGCTATAACTTTTGGGTAAGGGGGGTCCCGGAATCAGACAAGGAGGTGCAAGGGGCAGTTAAATCACTCATTAGAAGCCTCATCCCTGACATAGCGGAGCATCGTCTGGAACTGGACAGAGCACACAGAGCCCTGCAACCCCCCCCCGATCGGATGGTTTACCCAGGGACATCATTGTAAAACCACACTTCTATGCTGTCAAAGAGGAGGTTATGAAAAGGGCTAGGCGCTCGGACAATCTCAATTTAAACGGCCACAAAATTCAGATCTTTGCTGACCTGTCTCCTTATACAGTGCAGAAGAGGGGTGCTCTCAAACCACTGTTGCAAGTTCTTTTGGAAAAAGAAATCACCTACAGGTGGTCGTTCCTGCTGCGTGTACATTTTTCCTACAGAAACAAAAATGTTGGGTTTTCATCATTTCCAGAAGGGGAACGCCTGCTGACTTAGCTGGGTCTGATCGTCCTAGAACCTCCGTCCCCACAGAACAGCAGGGGGACTCCCGGCTCCACAAAGAGTCCTCCGCCAGCAAGCCCGCTGCAGCAAACCTGGCTGACGCAGAACCACAAGCGCTCTAAAGAGAACTATCTAACTTGAGAATCGTTCCTGAATTCCTTTTTGTTTGACTGGGATCCTGACTTCTGGAGTTCTACCCCTGTCCACACAGAGAGGGGGTTCTCGTTCTCCCCTCCGGGAACCAGTGACAGCCTTACCGAGTCCGATTTGCCTTTATCACGGCCTGTTAGTCTCTCTGAGGCCTTGCGGGACTATTTTTACCTGTTTACTTATTTTTTGATGTTGCTGTTACACATTTTTTTTCTTTCTTCTTTTTGGACTTGGGGCGATTGACTGGGGCTCGTGGGGGGGGGGGGGGGGTCGGAGCACCGGTGCTCCAGGGGTTCCAGATTTTCCTTTAGTTTCTGGTTTACACTTATAGACAAGCTACTTAGCCCTTACTGGGAGATGGGGGGGTTGTTTAAAGTTGTTCACAAGTTTCTATGGATGTGGGGATGGGGGGCTCTATCTTTGTTCTCCTTGTCCAGTGTTCCTGTTCCCCCGGGAGGGGTGTACTGGTCCCTTGGGGATTTAGACTTGAGGGGGGTGGGGGGTTGGAGTAGTTAACATATGGGGACCACGTTCCCTTTTTCCACCTAGCTCCCTCCTTCTGTTCCCTTTTTTTTTTTTTTTTGGTTAGTTTCCCCTGGGGGTTTATCCCTATTTTCTTGGGGCATTCAGTTACTGGAGATAATGGGTTCTAGGTTAGCCCTAAGTTCTGAGTTACTGGTGACATGGTCGCGGTGGGCTTAGTGCACCTCCATTGGATTAGGAGCACCACTGGTGTAGCCAGATCCGTTTCCGGTTTCCCGGCTCTAGGGACTTACCGGCTACCTAGGGTTAGTGGGATGGGGGCAGGCTTGTCCCTTTCATCCCAGGGTGGGGAGGGGTCGGGGGACCCTGTGTTACATTTGATGCACTGTTTATCTAATGTATGCTCTGATTTGCCTTGCAGCAGCTATGTAATGTTATTGATTTTTCTTTTCCCTTCTCCCTCTTTTTCATCTCTTCTCTTTCTGCTCTCTCTTCGTCCTCCTTGGAGTGTCCCTGGGTATCGTGATGGGTTCCGGTACTTCATCCCAGGCGTATGGTCCACACTGCTCCGGCTGTCCGTCCTTCGCAGGGCTCTTTTTCTACGGGACACAGGTAGGCCACGTTTGTCTGGTATAGCTCTCACACCTCTGGTCCATGGCTAGCACACACCCCTCCCCGCCAACCCTCAAGCTTGTCTCCCATAATAACCCGGGCCTCAATTCTCCCGTGAAACGTAGGAAGCTCCTACAATTATACCATTCTACCCATGCGGACGTCCTTCTACTTCAGGAGACGCATTTCCCCTCCTCTTACAGGCCCACGTTCCTCCACCACCGATATCCCCAATTTTTTCTCTCGTCGGCAGATAACAAAACTAAGGAAGTAGCCATCTGTTTTGCTAGACACATTAACCTCTCCCTGGTAGAATCAATAATTGACCCTCAGGGTCGCTATGCCCTCGTATCGGGTCACATAGATGGGGAACTGTACACCTTTGTCTCTTACTACACTCCTAAAAGGGGACAAAGACTCTTCTTTGAATCATTACTACGCAAACTGCAACCTCACTTCAGGGGCTCAGTATTCATGGGGGGAGACTCCAACACAGCGTTTGACTTTTCGCTTGACAAGTCGGCTGACGGCACTTCTAGACCCAAACGCCCCTCCAGACAGAGCTGCAAAATTGCCAAGCTTCTACATTCGGTAGGACTGATAGACATTTGGCGTGAGGCCAACCCTCGCACGAAGGACTACACCCATTTTTCTGCACCACACAACTCATATGCCAGGATTGACCACATATTCACCCATGCTGCATCAGTTCCCCTGTTGTGTAACTCCAGGATCATTGATTCCCCCCTGTCAGACCACTCGATGGTGACTCTGCTTATCCGGAGGCCAACGAGTTCTAGGAGTCCGCCCCGCTGGCGCCTGAGGGAATCCCTTTTGAACGACCCGATACAATGCTCCCTACTGGAGGAGGCCATTAAGGAATACTTTCTGATTAATACCAGGGAAGAGGTGTCTCCTGCCTCGGTCTGGGCGGCGCACAAGACGGTTATCAGGGGAAAACTGATCCAATTAGCTGCCGCACTTAAAAGGGCTCACAGGGCTGAAACTCTTAAACTCACAGAGGAATTCCGTTTATTGAAAAAGGCCCACAAACGCCAGCCTACACCCGACTCACTTGCCCGACTGGACAAAACTCGTGCCCTTCTTAACCTTTCCCTGACGACCGCGGCCGAGCAGCACCTCCGGTGGTCTGGGGCCAGGTTTTACTCCCAAACTGACAGGCTAGGCTCCCGTTTGGCCACTAAATTAAGCCCCAAACAAAGGGCACTAGCCTTCCCTGAAATCCGGGGACCCACAGGGGATCTGACACAGGACCCGTTGAAAATAATGGAATCCTTTTCTCGGTTATACTCGGACCTGTACGGCCCTGCCAGTGTACCTCCCAACCCGAGAGGGGGGGAATTCCTAGATGATCTCCCTCTACCGTCGCTATCTAGGGAACATAGGGATATCATGGAATCCCCTTTTACACAGGAGGAGGTGTTGTCCACTATTAAGGCCCTCAAATTGGGCTCCTCCCCGGGTCCGGATGGCTTCTCTACCGGTTACTACAAAAAATTTGGAACGTGTCTAGCCCCTCACCTGACGCGACTGTTCAACTCTCTCAGGGATGGAGCCCGTTTGGGAGCTGACTTAAACTCTGCTTAGGGGTGTGTAATTACCGCCCCATTTCCCTGATCAACAACGACATTAAAATAATGACAAAAATCTTAGCAAACAGAATGTCCAGCTTCATATCTTCATATATTCACAAAGATCAGGTGGGCTTCATCCCTGGGAGACAGGGAACGGATCAGATCAGACGGGCTATTGATGTCATCTCCCTACTTAGATCACATTGGGATGGGGACTCGCCACAGGAGGGCTTCTTACTATCCATAGACCTACACAAGGCCTTTGATTCTATAGACTGGGGATACTTGACGGGAATCCTAGGAAGATGGGGATTTGGCCCTAGTTTCCTTAACCTCATCGGGTCGCTTTACTCAACCCCCTCTGCACAGGTCCGTTTACTGGGCAGGTACTCAGACTCCTTCCCTATAGGCAGGGGAACTAGACAGGGGTGTCCGCTCTCCCCTCTCCTATTTGCAGTAGCAATCAAGACATTGGCAGTAGCTCTGAGGTCGAATCCTGACATTAAGGGGGTAACTTGTGGGCCAGGGGAGCATAAATGTGCTCTCTATGCTGACGACCTCTTGCTCTTTGTCACTTCTCCCCATATTTCCACCCCAAATATACTGAAGACTCTATGGATTTTCAGTGAACTTTTTGGGTTGAAGGTTAACTTGGGTAAGTCTCTGGCTATGAATGTCTCCGTCCCCCCAGAGCTACTCCACAAGCTGTCCAGTAACTTTACTTTCGCTTGGGCTCCTGCACACATTCCATAACTGGGCATCAAACTAACAAGGGACTTCAACAGCCTCTTTAAAGCAAACTACCCCCCTATGATTGTCAATGTAGAGGGGACCTGGAGAGATGGGCCAAGTGTGGTTTGTCCTGGCTTGGAAGGGTGAATGCGGTAAAAATGACACTTCTGCCGCGTCTTTTATATTTGTTCCGTGCTCTCCCGATCCCATTGACGAAACATTTCCTCGCCAGATTCCAATCAGAGATTGTTCGCTTTGTTTGGGGGAAAAAGGGATATCGGTGTCCCTCGAGCATCCTCTTTCGCTTGAAAAAGCAGGGGGGCCTGGGACTCCCTAACTTATGGGGGTATTATCGAGCGGCCCAACTGTCACAAATGTCGATGGTTTTCGCTCAGGGTCCTAAGCCTGACTGGATTGCGATGGAACGACAAGCCATCCCTGCACATACCATTGACTATGTTTTGGGGTGTGATTCCAAACGCAGACCAGCCATTTTATCCCCCACGTTATCCCACTCCATAGCCCTCTGTACCAAACTATTTTCTCTGCGCACCCCGATTTCCCCTTTGAAGCCCCTTTCGCACCTTTTTCATAACCCTGACTTCCCTCCAGGGATGGATATCAGGGCTTTTCGGTGGTGGACGGACAAAGGCCTGTATAGGATAGGACACTTTCTCTCCTCAGCGGGCCCGCTTTCCTTGTCCCATTGCAAAAAACATCTAGATATGCCCGACAGCGAAGTCTTTAGGCTCTCACAAATTTCCCACTTTCTTCGCTCTGCTTGGTCAGACAAATCGTTACCCCCTGGCATAACGCCCTATGAAAACTGGTGCGCAAACACCAAGGATCAGAGAGGTGGGATCTCGCTGATATATGTGGCCTTGATGTCCAAGTCGGATAAGCCGTCTTATGCTTCTGCCTGGGAGAAGGACCTGAACAACTCATGGAGCACCGAGGTGTGGTACCGAGCATCGACCCAAGCATATAAAGGTATTCTTAACGTAAGGCTTATAGAGGCTAGTTTCAAACTTCTGGTTCTGTGGTATTATGTCCCTTCCAGGTTAGCGAGGATGTTCCGAGGGACCTCTCCACTATGCTTCAGGGGATGCGGTTTGGAGGGTAACATGTTGCATACGTGGTGGTCTTGCCCCCGCGTTAGATCATTTTGGAAAAGGGTGTTTCGCACCATCGGTGCCTTGCTAGGGGTAGTGGTAGCGCCTCAACCTAATGTGGCACTGCTGAATCAGTGCATACCAGGCCTTCCTAAGAATTCTAGAACTTTAAGCTTTTTTATTTTATTAGGGGCTAGAATGACCATAGCCAAATCATGGAAGAAACCCTCAGTGTCCTTCCTCGCCTTTAGAAGAAAAGTCTCCTGGATAATGTCCCAGGAACAAATCGTAGCTAAGTGGGCAGATCACACAGACAGATTCCTATCTATTTGGGAACCCTGGGCTACCTACTGTAAGGTGTCACTCATTCCTGGGATTCAGCCTGGTTGCGGGTCCACTCCAATATCGGCTTGATTGTATCTCTCTGTCCCTCTTCTTTCTCTTACTTTCCCACGTTTCTTCCCCTCTGTCCTCTTTCACACCTCTCTTGGTGAGCTTCTCTGCTGTTAGGTTTACTACAGTGTTATGTCTTGGGTGCTAAACATAGCTGACTTCCCCTGAACGGGCGAAAGCCTTTCCGTAAGGAGGATAGACGATGTTGATTTAAGGCGGCGGGAGGGCTGGGGGCCCGGCTCTCGGGGCGCAGCGTGATCCCTTTTAGGGGCGCCCGGGGAGCGGGGGTTCGCGGTTTCTCCGCGGCGATACCATATTCGAGGGATCGCCATTGGAGCGTCAGTAGGGCTGACTTAGCCCTGACTGACTGATTAGTTCAGGGGAGTGGACTTCAATGAGCTGTTTTGCTATGTGGGAACGGTACACCCGAAACTATTAGATTGGATGTTTCTGTTATAGTTTGTATACTTTAATGTGACTTTGCATTTGATTTTCTTGTAACCTGAAAAAGCCTTAATAAAATCCTTAAATATTAAAAATGCTGCAGAACCCTATCTCTTTATATAGTATTGGACATCTTGTCGACAAGCCCATGTGTTTTTTCTCCCCTTTATTTTCTTTCTCTCTCTCTCTCTCTCTCTCTCTCTCTCTTCTTTTACTTTTCTTTGTCTTTCTCTACATTTATTTTTTATTTACTTTTTTAAGTCTTTTTTTTATTTAAAAATAAAATAATAATACATGTACAGGTAATACAACTAAACATATAATATACAACAATACAGTACATACTGTCGTGTGCCCCTTTAAACCTTGGTCATAGTCTTTCTCTACATTTAGCCATGCCTTTTAATGCTTAATTTCTTAAAGAGGAGTTCCACCCAAATTTGGAACTTCCTCTTATCCCACTCCTTACCCCCATACATGCCACATTTGGCATGTAATTTTTTTGGGGGGGGAGTGGGGGCTTCAGTAGGAGTGGGACTTCCTGTCTCACTTCCTGCTTCCGCCGAGGGGCTGGTTAGGCGATTAAGCCTTAATCGCCTACACCAGCCCCTCCCTGTAGGCGATCACATGGGACACTGACAGGTCCCATGCGATCGCCTCTCCAATCAGAGGCGAGCCGCGCCGCGCGCGCATGCGCAGTGCGGCTCGCGCATGCGCAGTGGGAGCCCGGCCGTGGAGCCGAAGGCTGTCACGGCTGGGTGCCCACAGTCAGGATGGAGACGCCGGCCGGGGAGGGGGGGAGAGGAGCGGAGCCCCGGTCGGCGCGTCGCTGGAACGCAGGAGCAGGTAAGTGAGTGTTTATTAAAAGCCAGCAGCTACACTTTTTGTAGCTGCTGACTTTTAATAAACACATTTTTGGGCTGGAACACCCCTTTAATGTACATTTGCAATTCTATCTTAATATTCTTATGTTAATCTATGTTAAGATTAATACGTTTATTACTAAATATACTTAAGGTACCTATGCGCTCTATTGTACAGTTGTTGTTAATTGTATTATTTCCTTCTTGTAAATTTCTATGATGAAAATTTCAACAAAAGATATATATATATATATATATATATATATATATGTATGTATATATATATATATATATATATATATATATATATATATATATATATATATATATATATATATATATATTATATTATATATATATATATATATATATATATATAAAATGCAGTTATCTTTTAAAGGGCTTGTAAAGGTAAAACATTTTTTTTCCCTAAATAATTTCTTCTAAAAAATCCTCACTTCCTGTTCCTCTGCCTGTAACCCCACACAGTAATGCAAGGCTTTCTCCCTGGTGTGGAGTGTCATGCTCGCCCCCCTCCCTTGAGGGGAGAGGGGGCGAGCAGGAGAGTCAGGACGCCCACTAACACACAGCTCCTTTCTCTATCTGCAATGTAGAGAGTGTCCTCACTTTCCTGCTCGCCCCCTCGCGACACTCCGCGCCAGTGAGAAAGCCTTGCATTACTGTGTGGAGTTACAGGCAGAAAAAAAGGAAGTGAGGATTTCTCAGAAGAAATAAGGACATTTAAAAGCAAAATCGAAGGATGAGGTAAGTAAAGGGGGACTGCACTAATGTAAAGGAAGCTATTTAGGGCAGTGTTTTTCAACTCCAGTCCTCAAGGCACACCAACAGGTCATGTTTTCAGGCTTTCCATTATTTTGCACAGGTGATTTGATCAGTTTTACTGCCTTAGTCATGGGTCCTCAAACTACGGCCCTCCAGATGTTCAGGAACTACAATTCCCATCATGCCCTAGTCATGTCTGTGAATGTCAGAGTTTTACAATGCCTCATGGGACTTGTAGTTTCCGACACAGCTGGAGGGCCGTAGTTTGAGGATCCCTGGCCTTAGTAATCGCCACAGCCATTTCATCTGAGGAAAATCCTGAAAACTTGACCTGTTGGTGTGCCTTGAGGACTGGAGTTGAATTACGCTGATTTAGGGAATTCTTTTTTACCTTTACAACCCCTTTAACCCCTTTAACTTTATCATAAAGAGGGTATACCAGGGGAGTATATTTTCTAGCCAACAGCTAATTTTCTATCCAATAGAACAATAAATAACAAATATAGTAGTTAATTTCACTATGCTGACAACTTTTATTTTTTATTAGCAGGAAAGCTGGCAACATTACGTTCCATTTATGTTAACCAGTTGCTGACCAGCCACCGTCATTATACTGCTGAAGAGTGGCACGATCCCACGAACCGTCATAGCTGTACGTCTGTCCCTTCAAGCGGGATAGCAGGCGCGCGCCGACAACACAGTGGGCTTGACAACGCTTGTCGCCACCGGTCGTGATGACCGCCGGCCACGTGCGATCATGGGCACGAGAGGCAGAGCAGGAATGTGTGTGTGTGTAAACATATACATCCCAGTTCTGTGAGAAGAGAGAGATTGTGAGTTCCTATGAGCTGGGAACCATAATCTATAGTCAGTCCCATCCCCCACAGTTAGAACGCACACATAGGGAACACAGGTAACCCCTTGATCGCTCTGTAGTGTTAACTCAGTCCCTGCCAGTGACATTTACACAGTAATCAGTGCATTTTTATAGCACTAATCGCTGTATAAATGCCAATGGTCCCAAAAATGTGTCAAAAGTGTCTGATGTGTCTGCCATAATGTCACAGGCAGATACAAATTGCAGATTGCCGCCATTACTGGTGAACAAAAAATAAAAAACAATTACATAAATCTATAACTATTTTATAGACGCTATAACGTTTACGCAAACCAATCAATATACACTTTTTGCAATTTTTTTACCAAAAATATGTAGAAGAATATATATCGTTTATACAAACCAATCAATATACGCTTTTTGCGATTTTTTTTTAACCAAAAATATGTAGAATAATATTTATCGGCCTAAACTAAGGAAAAAAATGTGCATTTTAATAAAAAGTTGGGGCTATTTATTACAGCAAAAAGTACAAAATATTGTGTTTTTCAAATATCACCAAAAGAAAGCTCTATTTGTGTGAAAAAAAATGATGTATTTTTTTTTTGGGAACAGCATCGCACGACCGCACAATTGTCAGTGCCATATTGCAAAAAGTCATTGAGCAGCCAATTCTCACCAGGCTAAAGTGGTTACATTTTTAATTTTGTTTCCACATTTACATAGATGGCTATGAATATTATAATTTGTTTACAATAAACCCTTGCTTTTTGGGCTAATGACACTTTAAGATAATTTTTTTGGGAGCAATAGGGTAATAAAATGCTAACATTTTTCATAGTTAGACACTATTAGCAGTAATAATGACCTTTACTTCATTAATAGAGAGGTGCCAAATACTTGGACATTTAATATTGTCAGTGAACTCTGCTACACTGTCTAATTGGTAATGTGAACACATTATTGCAAAAGGTAACAATTTACAAAATGGGAAATCTTTCCTCTGTGGGACTTTGAAAGGCAGAGAATCTTCAAACACAATCAGATTGTATCAAAAATTAAAATTTTATTAAAATAAGTTAAAGATAATATTCTTGATAAAAAATAGGATGTGTGTTCTATTTTTTATCAAGTATATTATCTTTTAACTTATTCTAATAAAATATACATTTTGTATACAATCTGATCGTTTTTTAACCACTTTAGCCCCGGACCATATTACTGTCCAATGACCAGAGCACTTTTTGTGATTCGGCACTGCGTCGCTTTAATTGACAATTGCGCGGTCGTGCAACGTGGCTCCCAAACAAAATTGGCGTCCTTCTTTTCCCACAAATAGAGCTTTCTTTTGGTGGTATTTGATCATCTCTGCGGTTTTTATTTTTTGCGCTATAAACAAAAATAGAGCGACTATTTTGAAAAAAATGCAATATTTTTTACTTTTTGCTATAATAAATATTCCCCAAAAATATATAAAAAACATTTTTTTTCCTCAGTTTAGGCAGATACGTTATCTTCTACATATTTTTCGTTAAAAAAATCGCAATAAGCGTTTATTGATTGGTTTGCGCAAAAGTTATAGCGTTTACAAAATAGGGGGTCATTTTATGGCATTTTTATTAATATATTTTTTTTACTAGTAATGGCGGCGATCAGCATTTTTTTTCAGTACTGCGACATTATAGCGGGCACTTCGGACACTTTTGACACATTTTTGGGACCATTGGCATTTTTTTAGCGATCAATGCTATAAAAATGCATTGTATTACTATAAAAATGCCATTGGCAGTGAAGGGGTTAACACTAGGGGGCGGGGAAGGGGTTAACTGTGTTCCTGGGTGTGTTCTAACTGTATGGGGGGGTGGACTCACTGGGGGAAATCACTGATCTTCTGTTCATACATTGTATGAACAGAAAATCAGTGTTTCCCCCGCTGACAGGAACGAGAGCTTTGTGTTTACACACAAAGCTCCCGTTCCTCGCTCTGTAACGAGCGATCACGTGTGCCCGGCGGCGATCGTACCCGCCGGGGATGCACGCGGGACTCGGGCCCGAGCGGGGGGCGCACGCGCAGGCCGCCGGCGGCGCGCACGCGCCCCCTAGCGGCCTCTAAAGAGCGGACATATAGCTACGGGCTCTCGCATAGCAGTGCCACCGTCCCGCAGTAATATGACGGCGGGCGATCGGCAAGTAGTTAAGATTCTCTGCCTTTCAAAGTCCCACAGAGGAAAAATTTCCCATTTTGTACTTTCTTCAGGGATGTGGGCAGAGACTCTTTTACCATAAGTTTATGACACAACCACAATAAAGGTAACAATTTAGGGCCAGATTCACAGAGCGATTACGCCGGCGTTGCAGGAGATGCGCGGCGTAAGTCTAAATTTGCGCATGCGTTTCGATGCTCCGCATCCCCAAAACGAGATGCGCAAGAAATCTACTTTTTTTGTCCAGCGTAATTTCGATAGACAGGCGCATCCGTCCGCGCAAAACTGCGCTAGACACACCATTGATTTGCTATTCAATTATGCTAATGAGGGAGTGACGGGGATCCACAAAAGAACTTTGGTGCAGCGCAGGCTACGCGCTGTGTGCAACAGCTGCACGGCCTGTCTAAATTTAGACCATATAAAAGGTGGTATAAAATTAGACAATTTGTCTACATGTCAGAGAAAGCAACACTGTTAGTGAGGAGCTGAGCAGTCACACGTGTTGCACAACAATCTGTATGCCAACATGCCAGGGACATCCTCGCTCATAGCTATACTACTGACTTTAGAGGAGCAAAGAAGGATGAGGGCACGGAGGAGGGCACGGGAGAGGATATACTGCACACGCATAGACCTCTTTGGCATGAGTGATTCTGAGGTGTCTCGCATCTTCAGATTCACCCCTTATGCCATCCTGGAAATAACCATAACCTTGAAGGAGGACATCACCAGCCCAACACACCGCTCACATGTAGTGCAGCCACTGGTCAAGGTCATGGCAACACTCCATTTCCTTGCCAGTGGCTCTTTTCAAAGAACAAGTGGAGTGGTGGCTGGGATGTCACAATCCTCCGTGAGCAGATGTGTGCACCAGGTTGTCCCTGCAATCCTCAGATGCATGGCCAACCAAATCATCAAACCCACCACTGAGGAGCTGCGGCTGAAGGCAATGACAGATTTCTACAGAATTGCCAGATTCCCACGCACCGTGGGGGCCATTGATTGCACACATGTGGCACTCCAGCCCCCCCATGAGACAGAGCACATATACCGCAATCAGAAGCATTGGCATTCCATCAACGTCCAGGTGAGAGTCGATACCCAAGGCCTCATATGGCACGTCCGTGCGAAACACCCCGGATCCAGCCATGACAGCTACATCTACAATCAGAGCCCCATCCGAATGGAATTCGACCAGAACATGTATGGGGACAGCTGGCTGGTTGGTGAGTGACATGGGTGGCAGGCATTACTGTCCCCCCCCATGATGCACACATCACAAGGGGCACATGCATGACCAACATCCTCCTGTCTTCTGCCTTACAGGTGACTCTGCATATGCACTGGGACCCCATCTCATGACTCCTATCTGGAAACCCCCAAACCCCAGGAGAGGAAAGATACAATGAAGCCCACGCCCAAACACGTGCAGTGGTGGAGCGCACCTTTGGCCTCCTGAAGTCACGTTTCCGATGCCTGGATAAGTCTGGGGGGACCCTATTGTATTCCCCAAACTTCGTGTGCCAGATTATCGGTGCATGTTGCATTCTGCACAACTTCGCAGTGAGAAAGGGCCTGCAGATTGACATACGTGATGACCTGACCCCTGAACCAGACAATCCCCCCCTAACCGGGGCTACCCCGTCTTCTGAGGGAAGAGCAGCCAGGAGACAGCTCACATTAGGCATCTTTGCACATTAAACACACACATTAATCATGGCACAATGAGAATGCATGCATGCAAACCACTG
Source organism: Rana kukunoris (assembly GCA_029574335.1). NCBI lineage: Eukaryota > Metazoa > Chordata > Amphibia > Anura > Ranidae > Rana > Rana kukunoris. Next base: position 408,363,493 of record CM056052.1, on the reverse strand, counting down.
TGGTCCCTAGCACAGACACCCCACATCCTCATCAAATTGGATTAGCACAAGGGGGGAAAACAAATGTATGCCGTTGGTGTGAGCCACGCCTGGGGCACCCACGGCCACGGCCCTGGCTCCTCAGGGAAGACTCATGGGAAGGGGGGAATCCGGGGGAAGGAGGAGCAGCCCCTGGTCTCTGCCCACCTGGTGGCCTGCCCTCCAAGGCCAGGGGCAATTCTGTTCAGGCCAGCACCTAGTGTTGCCGTGTTGGCCTGGATAGCCTGGTCGAGGGCCCTCACATCCTGCCCAATGTCTGCTGTTGTAGTCTGCAGTAGGTTTAGGCAGTTTGTAAGAGCCCGGGAGTGGCAGTCCAGGTCCCCAAGCGTATCCTTTATGGAGGACAGGCTCTCCTCCATCCGCTCCAAAGTCTGGCTGACCTGTCCCAGATGGCGGGTCTGAAGGGCCTGGTCCCTTCTCAGATTGGCAGGCAGAAGCTCGGCCACCCCCCTGGTCTTCTGGGATGACTTCCTGCCTCCAGCTGAGGCTTGTGGCCGGGGAGAAGGGGAGGCCCTTGGGAGAGAAGCCCTGTTGGGGGAGGAGTGGGAGGGGCTAGCCCTTATGGAGGGCTGGCTGCTGCCAGCCAGAGAGGAAGACTCCTCCAAAAACAGCAATCCACTGGCTAACATGACATCCTCCTCCTCCTCAAACTCCTCCTCCTCAACCTCCTCCTCTTTAACCTCCTCCGAGGACTACGGCCTTGTCGGGGGGTCTTCATCAGGCTGTTGTCCCTGGGATGGTGCGGTCAGCCCAGATGGCCCAGCACCCTCCTGCTCATCTGTGGATGACACAAAACATTCACAGGTTGGAGGATCCACACACTTGCCACATATTCCCTTTCACCCCCTCCCCCACACATGCTACACACCTGATAGGGCAAAAAAACCTTACCTGGCATCATGCCTTCATGACTGGAGTCATAGCCAGGCAGGCCCTCCACCTGTTGCCTATGAAAGTTGTGGGCCACCGCACGCTCCTCCGCTGTCAGCCTAACAGGGCATGGTGGGCCCCCTCCTGTGCCCCTGGCATGGGCTGCCATTTTGGCCAGCTTCTTTCTGACCAGATGCCGGAGGTCATTGATCTTCTTTTCAATCCCCGACCGTGTCCGGGTCTCCCCCCGATGCATTCACCTGGTCAGTAATGTTCTGCAAGATCTCACGCCTCCTGGCCGGGGTGGTGTTGGCACTCTCCGGGCCGTGGAGGAAACGCCCATATTGGGAAATGGCCCGGGCAAGAATTTGTTTCTCCCCCAAAGTAAAATTTAACTTCCTCTTCCTCTCATTCATACTCATACAAAAACTCTCTCCCAAACAATCTGCAAAAATCACTCAGAAAAACAAGCAGGAAAAATCAAGCAACAAAACAAACAAAAATCTATCAACCAAAAAGTCTCACAAGCAGTCACCAAAAAACACTTTCAAAAATCTTCTACAAAACACTAGATCACACAGTCCACAAATATAACAAAGACAAATCACAACGCAACAAACAACAGAACAAAAGCACCTTGCTGTATAGGGAGGGATACAAAGGGATGTACTTTTGCAAAGGAAGTGCGTTTGTGTCTGTCTATTTATGCTGTCTGCGCAGTTCACTAAGTTGCCCTGGTCCACTTCCAATTTCACTGATTGCGCCATTCCCGAGTTGTGAGCATGCGCACAGAGGTGCTGACCATGGTCTGCTTTATGTGCGCATGCGCGAGCCGGCCGGCCCTTCATTTGCATGGGGTCACGGCTCATTTCAATGTAACACGCCCACGTCCTTCCCAATTTAAATTACTCCGCCTTACGCCTCTGAAATGACATTGCACAGGCGCTATTTTCTGCGCAAAACAATCGAGAATACAGTGATTGCGCCGCTACATTTCGTAACGTAACGTAAAGGAGGTGCGCTACGCCAGTCAAAAAATGGGCCGATGTACGTGAATCTGGCCCTTAGTCTTCTGAGTAATGTAATGTTACATAGTTAGTCAGGTTGAAAAAAGACACAAGTCCATCCAGTCCAACCACAAAAAAATAAAACAAACAAAATAAAAAACATAGTACAATCCCATACCCCAATTCCATACCCACAGTTGATCCAGAGGAAGGCAAAAAAAAAAACCAGCAAAGCATGATCCAATTTGTTACAGCAGGGGAAAAAATTCCTTCATGATCCCCTCCGGATTTACCCTGGATCAACTTTACCAATGTTATTTGTGGATTGTTGGAATATGGGAAAATGGACCAACATACATCAAATGTTTGCATAAACCCAACAGTCTTTATACAAATATATTAAAATACAATTAAAACATTTTCTGTATACAAAGTGATTTGGCATTTTGTAGCCATGGAAATTGGCAAGAACTTTTTGGAAGTGGTCCAGCATGCAAATTCACTGTGCCAATAGTTGGGAACTTAGGATCTCTATATGGCATTCAAATGTATAGGTAGGTATCCAGTGATACCTGCTCTGAATGTGAGCCATAGGAGCTACCATAAAGCTTCGTACACACAACCGTTTTTTTGTCAGGGAAACTGCCAGGAGAGTATTTGGCTGGGAATCCCGGCTGTGTGTATGCTCCCTAGCAGTTTTCCCGTCAGGAAAACAACCGGGAATCCCAACGGGAAAGTAGAGAACCCTGGTCTCTATTTTCCTGCCGGGATTCCCAGCAGAGTGTTTGCTGCTGAGAAAACTGGTCGTCTGTATGCTTTCCTGAGTGTAGAAAAACCGTGCATGCTGGATAACACTTTGACGCATGCAGTAGCATACAACGTTAGTCTGGGGTGTAGCAAGATGGCGGTGACAGAATTGAATGTGATGAGACATCGGCTCGTCGTAGTCGATGACGGCACGCGTTCTTGCCTTTTAAAAGAACGGTGGGTTTTTGTGTGGCTGTGTGTATACACAGCTTTTCAGAGCAAACGTGCGTTTTTTTTCCCCAACGGGATTCCCGGTCGTGTGTACAGGGCTTTAGTGAAGGAATAAAGAGAAGCCCAGAGCATTAGAATGCAATGGCATATGCGCAGGGCGGACATGACGGGGTTAACAGGGGAAGTAAATGTTAGTGGGAGTTCTGTAAGAGTTTTTGGTGGGAGGGGTTGAGGCATGTAAAAGCTGGCCCCTCCCTTTCCTAGTCAAGCACATCCTGGGGGAAAGTTTCAGGAAGGCAGCATGTCTGTGATGGAGAACCTTTTGGCCCAACTTAGGGAGCAGGCTCAGGCACGGGGGGAGGATTGGCTACAAGGGGTTTTGGGGCCTGTCCTGCTGCAATCGGATGGGGATGTCCAGGCTGCGGTTCCCGCTGCTGGCAGGGCTCCTAGATCCAGGCCTCCAGAGCGTTTTTCTCCTGAGTGCTCTAGGGCCGCCACGCGGCAGGGGGGGGGGGCGGATCGGATGCACGATCGGGTCCCCCGGCCAAACGATCGGCGATGGATGCGGCGGGGAGTCCTGTGCGAATCCCTGGCTGGGCTAACAGGCTTCCTGTGGAGCATGGGGAGGGCTCGGGAGTGGTGCTGCGGCCTAGCAGGACACGCGGTCGCGGCGCCCCCCCCCCCGCGGCGGCAGCGACGGGTACCAGGCCTGGTGCTGGACGGAAGGATGCAAGGGTCCCCGGACCTCCGGTTGCCTCGGCAGGGGACGGAAGAGGGCGATCGAGGATGGGTGGCGCAAAGAGCGGAGCGGAGGCCGGCCAGGCTGAGGCCTCACACACTGGCCCTGGCAAGGCTGTCCAAAAGTCGGTGGACGGGTATGCGGTGCGGCGGAGGGATCGGATGTCTGAGGATCGGGCGGCAGCTTTGGCTGTTGTGCCGGGCGGGCCTTTGTTGGAAGGGGAGCTGTCGGACGGGCCACTGACGGTCGGTGAACTGGCAGACTCTGAGGACGAGATCGCATCACTGCCCAGGAGGGTGGCGTCGGTGGAGAGCAGTCGTTCGGCTGGCGGGTCAGCACCTGCGCAGTCCGGTGAGTACAATTTACCTGTGCATGGGTGTGACGTGGCTGGTAATGCAGGGCATGGGAGCCAAGCAGGGGTGATGTCTCCAGTGGTAGGGGGGGCTGCTGGGGAAGGTGGGGGGATGCTGGCATTTTTGGAGGGTATTAAAGTGTTGATGCAGAAGTTTGAGACGGTTGAGAAGTCGCGGATGGGTCCGGCGGCCGCCTGGGTCCCGCCAGCTGTTGGGGTCCCGGGTGCTACTGGGGGGACGGCTGCCCTTGTGGTTCCGGTGGGGGATTCCCCTATGCCGGTTGCGCAACAGGGGCCCTCCAAAGTTTCGCTGGGGGAGTCGGTGGGTAGGCAGGACATTGTCAGGCTGGCCGACGTGGCGAAATGCGAGGTGTATCTGTGCTATGAGGGACCTTTGGGGTCACATTTGAAACCAGAGGTGCGGGAGAAGTTGTGGAAAGGGGATTACGTGGACATCTTCTCTCTGTTGCCCCTGGAGCAGTTTAATTTGAAAGAAGAAGGAGGATGAGGAAAGCGGAGGTACAGGCTGATTCCTAGGACGTTTGCTAATTGGCTGCAGGCGTTTGGTCTCATGGCCAGTGTACTTGGGGAGAAGCATCCTGAGTGGTGCTCTGCGCTTTTTTGCTAGTGGGGTTCCATTGCGGAAGCCTATAGAGTGTATGGAGGCACGGGGTGGCTCCGGTACGATGAGCAGTTTCGGCAGCGCAGGGCCATTCGGCTTGATCTGCGGTGGGACCAAAAAAACATTACAGTGTGGATACGGCTTATGGCATCTCCGCGGTGTCCAAATCAGTCTTTTCACTGGGGGGCCGGGGGACCTGCTGCCCAAGGTCAATCGGCCAGGAACAAAAAGGGGTTGTGTTGGCAATATAACTCTGGCACCTGCAAGTTAGGCAGTTCTTGCCGATACAAGCATGAGTGCTCCGGGTGCGGGGGTGCCCACCCTGGCTTCAGATGTTTTAAGCAAGGTAAGGGTAAGACCGGCGATTCTGGAAACAAAAGGGAAGACGCCAGTGAGGGTGGAAAGGATGCGGCCGTTCCTAGGTAGGTATCCTGATAGGGCGGCCGTCCGGGTTCTGGAAGAGGGTTCCACAGTGGGTTTCAAGATTCCGTGCAATTTGGAGGTGGTTCCTCCAGTGGGGCGTAACCTCCGGTCGGCCATGCAACATCCTGAGGTGGTTTCTGAGAAGCTGGATAAGGAGGTTGCTTTGGGTCGCATGGGTGGTCCTTTTGCTACTGCGCCGCTTTCGGACTTGGTCGTGTCCCCGCTGGGGGTCGTGCCCATGAAGGAACCCAATAAATTTCGCCTCATTCACCACCTGTCCTACCCTAAGGATGGGTCGGTTAATGATTTGATCGATCAAAGCATGTGTTCGGTTACGTATACGTCTTTCGATGCCGCGGTCGGCTGGGTTTGGTGTTATGGTAAGGGTGCCTTGATGGCTAAGATGGATGTGGAATCGGCTTTTTCGGCTGCTCCCGATCCACCCGGCTAGCTTCCGGTGGCTGGGGTGTTACTGGGAGGGTGAGTTTTTCGTCGACAAGTGTCTGCCGATTGGTTGCTCGGTGTCCTGTGCCTTTTTTGAGCTTTTTAGTTCATTTGTGGAATGGGTGGTGCAGGATGTTTCTGGGGTGGATTCTGTGATTCACTACCTGGATGATTTCCATTGCATCGGGCCGGCTTCTTCCAGAATCTGTGGGGTGCTCCTGGCTACTTTGGAGCACATCACAGAGAGGTTTGGCATTCTGTTGGCCCCTGAAAAAACTGAGGGACCTTGTTCGGTTATCAAGTTTTTGGGCATTGTTCTGGACTCCTAGGCTATGGAGTGCAGGCTACCAGAAGACGAGCTTTTGGATTTGAAATAAGGGGTGACGGAGCTTAGGGGGTTGCGTAAGGTCCAGCTGCGAGTATTGCAGTCGTGGTTGGGCAAACTATATTTTGCATGTCGCATTTTGCCAATGGGGCGGATCTTCAGTCGCAGGCTTGCGGCTAGCACGGCTGGCGTTAAGTCGCCGAGACATTTTGTTAGTTTGACTAAAGAGCACAGTGGGGATTTGGAGGTGTGACATTCTTTTCTGGAATCCTTCAATGGTCGGGCTCTGTGGATGGCGGGTCCGGTGAGCAACTTTGACCTTGAGTTGTTTACGGATGCTGCGGGGTCTTTCGGTTTTGGGGCCTTTTTCCAGGGCCGTTGGTGTGTGGGTCTGTGGCCTAGCTCATGGGTGGAGGCTGGTTTCACAAAGAATTTGGTCCTGCTGGAGCTGTTTCCGGTGGTCCTGGCAGTGGAACTGTGGGGTGCGTCTTTCAGGGATCTGAAAGTGCGTTACCACGGTGACAACATGGGTGTGGTGCAGGTCATAAATACGTTTTCTGCAGCACTTGGTTTTGCGATGTTTGCAACTCAATATTTTTCTGTATGCGGTGCACATTCCGGGGGTTGAGAATGTGGTCGCTGATGCTTTGTCTCGCTTCCAGTGGGACAGGTTTCGGGAGCTGGCACTGACGGCAGAGCAACAGGGAGTATCGTGCCCCGAATGGTTGTGGGAGGTAGCGTTCGCCTCTTAGAGGGATGGATACAGAGGTCTTTGAGCTCAGGCACTTGGTCATCTTACAAAAAGGTATGGCAAGCGTGGCTGGATTTTGTTCAGGAGTTGGGGGAGGAGCCTGTGGGCAATCAAGTGCGGTGGCTTTTATTATGTTATGTTGCCAAGTTACTCGAGTGTGGGCTATCAGTAGCAAGGGTTAATACCACTTTGTCGGGTTTGGCATTTTTGTTTAAGTTACAAGGTCAGATGGACTTCACTAAAGATTTTTGGGTCCGTCAGGCTATGAAGGGATATGGTTCGCCGAAACACTAGGAGACCGGTTACGTTTGAAATTTTGGGTGGCATTTTGGAGCAACAGTTTTTGGTCTGCTCCTCAGCGTATGAGGTTGCCCTGTTTAAAGTGGCCTTTTTGTTGGCATTTTTTGGAGCCTTTCGCATCAGGGAGTCGGTGAGCCCCTCCAAGAAGGTTCAGGTGGGCATTGGTTTCCGGGAGGTTGTTTGTGGTAATGATGATTTGAGGTTGCTTTGGAGCAGGTCCAAGACGGACCAGGCCGGTAGGGGCAGGTCAGTGCAGGTATTTTCGGTCCCGGGTTCTACTTTGTGCCCGGTTGGGGCGGTCAGAGCCTATTTAGGGTTACGACCAAAGTCAGTGTGTTCATTTTTGATACATTCGGATGGTTCCCCTCATTTTCAATTTGTGGCGGTTTTCAGGAAATGTTTGGGGGGTTTGAGCTTGATTGGTAGGGAGTTTTCCTCGCACTCTTTCTGCATTGGGGCGGCAACGGAGGCTGCCAGGGTTGGAAAGGATGGGGAGGTAGTTAAAAGGATCGGGCGGTGGGTGTCCAGGAGATTTTTGTTATATGTCTGTCCTCACTTAGTTGTGGGTGTATGTGTGGTGGGGGGGGGTGTAATCTGGTGAGGGTTGCACTTTATATTGTGTTGGGCGATCTGTTGTCTCGGTGCCCGTTTTTCCTGTTGTCTTCTTTTATTTTTCAGGTGATGTGCCGGGACTGGTCTGGATCTTGGGCCACTCATACGTGTGCTGGGGGGCTCGGAGAGGTGATGCCAGACCTGGGGGTAGGCAGTTGGGTTTGTCCAGACGTAAGGCCTGTGTGAGGTGTTTGGGAGTCCCGGGTATGTTGTGGGGAGGTGAGTTTCCTGAAGTTCAGCGTTTTGCACAACGGGACAGGCCACCTAATGTTTTGGTGTTACACGTTGGTGGCATTGATTTGGGGGTCAGGTCAATGATGGACATCATGCGTGACATCAAGATAGATGTTGAGTGATTGATGTTGCAATTTCCAGATATGGTCATAGTCTGGTCGGACATCGTAGCTAGGACGACTTGGAGGATGGCTAGGTCTGTTGAGGGACTTAACAGGGCCAGGAAGAAGGTTAACGATGTTATAAGTAAATTCATGGTGGAAAAAGGGGGTCTGGCTGTTAGACACCAGGATTTGGAACATGACACTTGGAGGTATCTGAGGGGTGACGGAGTACATCTAAATGATGTTGGGATTGATCTTTGGGTGTTGGGGTTGGAGGATGGAGTGCAGAGAGCCCTTTGTGTTTGGAGGGGCGTCCAAGGGTAAGGTGGTTCCCCTTGGGTGCTGTGGCGGGTGTTGGTCTTGGCAGGAGAGGAAAGATATGGCAGAAGGAGGAGTGTTGGGGACCCATCGTTGCTATGGGTCACGGTAATGGTTTCCAGCTAACGGAGGTTAGCTGCGAAGTGATAATGGGGCACTGCGGTCAGTGGCTGTCTCCGGGCCAGTTTGTCAGCAGGAGGCCTATCATACACTGTTAAGTACCGCAGTGCATTATGGTTTCTCCCCTCTAGGGGTATTGAGTCCCTGCTGAGACAAACACCATTTATATGTTATTTACTGTATTTATGTTATTATATTTATGTTATTAAGTTTTTATCTTAATTTTATAGAGTTATTTATCTATAATTGTTTAGTAAATTGGTCTGCTACGGCCTGTTATAACTCCAACACTGGTGTGGTCTCGGTTTCTATAGTTAAGAGTAAGGGTGTAAGTATATGGGGTTAATGTGGGTTTAATGACATATGTTATACAGCAGTCATGTACAAAGCCATTTGGCTCACTTATGAAATGCATCTTTGCTTCAGTGCGCCCAGAGGCGATTTAGTTTGCATGTGTTGCGCTATATAAGTTTCTCACTCACTCACTCACTCACTCACTCACTCACTCACTCACTCACTCATCCTTCAGTGATTTGCCCGTTCACCAGATATCCGTTTACAGTTTTTTTTTCTGATCCTAATTCTTGCTGTGATGCTGTTCCCTGCTACTCCTCATCTGCTTCACTTGTTCTTGATCCAAGTTTTAGTTCCCTCTTCCTGACTGTTCCTTGCACCTCTAGTTTTACTTTATTATTCCATTCTTCCCTTCTGTTTGTATGTATTGTATGATAGTTAGGTTTGCTAGTTAGGTTTTCTGTCACTCGGTTACTATTCACTTATATTTTCACATTTGCCTTGTATACCGTTATTGGATGAGGTTTTGTTTCACTATTAATAAATCTTTCTTAAATCATATTTGGTTTGAATCCTTCTTCCTTGAGTTTAGCTCATTGATCTGGTCATCCCTGCTGCCGCTGGATACCTGCACTTGATATCCCTTATATAATGTTTATGTAGAGCTTAATGATGTCATCATCCACCCCAATCATGTGCATGTAATGATGCTACATCATTCAAACTGATTTTATCTGTGAGTGTACCATATCCATTCAATTTTCTGTAAGCCATGAAACTGTCTGAAACAGTAGAATTTTAATAAAATGTAGTACCTTCTGGGACTTCTTTATCTCTTATACATGAATTCTGGGAAAAAGATTTGCTCAGGACAATATTAAAGAGGCTACTGGGGAAAGGAAGGGGTGCAAACTGCTTCAGGTAAAGAATGCATACATAGAGAGCCACCACCAGGAATTATGGGGCCCCTTACACAGATTCAGGCATGGGCCCACTGGAGCAGAGAACCAAGGGGGGGGATGCTGCCGCCTCAAATTAAGAAGCAGGGGGTGCCCTGGGGACTTTTGGGGCCCTTACAAAAAGATAAACAAAAATAATTAAAAAAAATACAAAAAAGGGGGCCCTGGGCCCTTTAATAAAATGTTATAAAAAAATTAAAAGAATCTATAAAAATATATATATTTTTTTTTTAAAAGGGGGGTTTCCATCTGGGGCCCTGGGAAACTCCGGGCCCCTGGAGATCTTTGGTCCCTTTAATAAAAAAAATAAAAAGATAAAAAAATAAAAATATACACCTTTAGTAAAAACAAAACAAATATATATATATATATATATATATATATATATATATATAAAAATGTATAAAAAAAGGGAGGTTGCCATGGGGACCGTCGGGCCCCTTACAAAAAAAAGGGGGTTGCCATCCAGGCCCCTGGGGACCTCCGGGCCCCTTACAGGTGTACTTCCTGTACCCCCCTGATGGCGGCCCTGCATGAACACTTAAAATAACTTCCCATACCTTCTTGGTGGACCTTCCTGTCTCCTCTAGGGGCACTTTAGAGAACAACCAATCTGTGTCACAATTGTCACAAGCATAACATAAACTGCATAACACTAAGCTTTTTCTAAAACATCTTCTAAACTGTGTATGTCTATGATGTGTAATTTATGTTATTATTTTATCATTGTAAAAAAAAAAATATTCTAACAAATACAGCATTTGCTGTAACAGGCATCAATATTTGATTTACTAGATCTGCATTTCATCCTGAAGATAGAGAGCTAGTAATTGGGTCATTTGCTTGTTCACTTAGGGACATCATGTATTTTACAAGTGGAAAGAACAGAGAATTATGGTACAAAATTCCCTGCAGTGTCATAGCCTTGGTAAAGAAGTAATATATTTCCTTGTTAGGGAATATCCTATAAAGATGTGATGTATGATTATTATTAGGGCTTTGACAACATGATGGATATTAAAGGAATGTTACCCTATAACCCTCTGTGGTCTTTGCTCATGAATAATACCAGCATGCATATTGGATCCCACTAACATTGCTGACCACAGTTTTGGGCAGGGAGCTTATTTTTCATTGGAGTGGAGTAGAGGACTACATCTGTGCAATTTGCAAAGGGCCTCTGTCATGGATCGTGAGATATTAAAGTGTTTCTACGTGAAATCCATATTCATGTATTGCAGAAGATGAGACATTGTGTATAGGACATATTGCAGGATGCCTCTGTCTGTCTAGATGTGGATTGGAACGTAATCAGCCTATTGAGGACTATTGGAATGCTAAGTGGCTTGTGAAATACCTTTCCATTGTGTTCTGCAGATGAATAGCCGTTGTCAGAGACGAGACGCCTAGCCACTTCGTCCGGCTACCTGAATAGATAATTGACTCATGTTAATTGTTGTTCTGATTGCTTCATTGTAGTAATTACCCCCTGGGGGCTTCTGTCTCAATACACATAGTCCTGCTATTCAAGCTTTGGGACCAATCTCTGCTGAGTCATTTTGAAGTCCTCATTTGCATGGAAGAGGACCTGAGTGCAAAACCACAAATGTACTTTACAATTGACCAATAGAAAAGCGGTTGTTGGGGGCAGGATGTTCCAAATTCTGTATAAAAGTGTGCTGTGTACTTTCAATAAAGAGCTCTGGTTGAAAATACATACAACTCGCTTGGTGTGTGTTCTTCATGGATCCAATCGGCACATAGCTATAGGTTGGATCCCGGAATCTTGGATGACTGGACCATCAGAAGTTGCAAGCTGCAATCTGATCGAATAGAAGCAGAGGAGTGTCGGGAGAGCAGGACCTGGGCGAGAAAGGGTCTCGTCACATTGGTGGCAGCAGTGGGATTTGCTCTCCAGTTACTGGGACAACTCCAAACCACCACCATGAATGACCAGCTATGTAGCCTGCAGGAGAACCATGCTAAAAGACTTGCTTGAAGAGCCGTGGAGGGACTGGTGGGACGAACAAGGCCACCCTGATCATTACGCTAGCCGAGATGGATCAGAGGGATGGTGATGCAGGACCCCGGTCGGTTGAAGACTTGTTCCAGCAGCTGAGTTTAACAGCGGTTGGCATTATATGGTGCTAACCCATCAGAGACCGCCAGACAGCATACCATTAGAGACCTCCAGCGGCAGGATGAGAGAGAACGAGAGCGTCAAGAGAGAGAACGAGAGCGTTAAGAGCGAGAACGAGAACGGCAACAGGAGCTGAGAATTGCAGAAATACGGCGATCGGTGACAACACCTAAAGAAGCAGCACCAAATGAAAGAAGAGGAGAGGTACAGATACTGGCGGTAACCATGGTAGAGGAATTCAGAAGGAGGTTACGAGAGAAGCAGATACAGTACAGAGGACCAGTATCAAAGGAGGTCCTCCTTGGATGGTCTGATTCGATCCGCTGCGAACTCTGGAAAGAAGCGCTAGCCTGCGAGCAGCGACACCAGGGAAAAGCTCTCCCCTCCATCCATAGAAGGTACTGGTCACCGTATGAAGTAAGAATGCTGTTATTGGGGGAACAACCGAAGCAGGAGTGGACAACAGAGTTAAGCAGGCTGATCCGGGCAGAGATGCGGTTGGACGAAAAAAAAGAGCCCTCCGGTGGTATGTAGCCCAAAAGTACCCGTGGTCAGCGGATGACAGCCCCACGGAAGGCTTTGACTATGATGGCCTGGGATTGTTGTATTGCAGGATGTACGAGGACCCCGACTTTGGGAGCGATCGGGAGTGGCGTTTGGAGGACATAATGGAGCACAGAGAGCGAAGACTAAATCTCTCGGGAGGGCACTGGCTACAGGAAGATTTGGAATTTCTGGCCATTCAGGAATGGGAACTGGAAATCGCCTACAAACAGCTGCTAGACTCCGCTCAGCAGCAGGGTGAGGTTCCCTTTGCCTGGGACTATGAGGAAACATCAGTTGACAACACTGAAATCCTAGATGATGAATCGGCAGTGGAAAATCTGGAGACTGCCATTCCCAAAGCTGAAGTGCTGACCGCAGGGTTGAGCTCTGCTAACCTCTGCTCAGTACAGTACCTATAGCATCTTCTGGGTTACATGGACAGGAGATGGTGAACCTCTGTCCCCAGACACCAGTTGCAGAGACAGGGGATTTAATAGATTTTTCTGCTGAGGAAGAACAACCTGATGAGCCTCCAGTAGAAGAGCTGGGATCAGGGCCAAACTTCACTGTGCTCTGCCCAGCACCAAGGGCAGTTTTTGTGGAGTTACAAGGAACTTCCCCAGCTGAAGTGCTGGTCACCGGACAGAGGGATCAAGACCTCTGCCCCACCCCTGTGGCAGTTCCGGAGGCTCAGGGTGAGAAGATGGCGATCACTCCCCAGCCACAGATTACAGAATGTATGGACTGTTCAGAGGATGTTACAGATTATGCACCCCCAGCAGAAGTGCTGGCAACAGGGCAGAGTGCTAGCCATCTCTGCCCAGCAACGGGACCAACTGTGGAGTTCCAGGGAGCCGGGGCAGTTGGCCCCCCTCCCCAGCAACCAGCTGAGGTGGTAAAGCTCTTACTCCCAGCGGAATCACTGGCAGCAGGACAGGATGCTACTGGCGGCTGAACCCCACTACAGCTTGAGCGGATATCGGTGGATGGGACTGTGGTCTCCACTCACAGCAACCCAGCGGAAGAGCTGGCAACAGAGCAGAATGCCCCGGGCCTCTACTTTCATCTAACAGAAGAGGGGGTTCCTGTGGTAGTGGATGGGACTTCGATCTTCACTGACTAAACCCCAGAAAATGATACGGCCCTGAGACAGAAGGATGTCGGCTTTGCTTTGCAAGCACTAGGGGATTGTCACCTAACACCAGTGGATGGGACTTCAGTCTCCACTGGTATACCCCAGGAATGGTGGCCAGTTGGCCCAGATCCCCAACAGCATGATGAACTGAGCCCGGCCACCCTGTCTTCTCTCCAGCGGCTGAAAGGACTCCAGGGAGAAGGGCCAGTCCAGGCCTCGCCCCAGTGGCAGGCGTATTCCCTGAGAGATGCAGAGGATGGCGGGGTGAGTAATGCTCTGTTTGGAACAAGTCATTTGGGGTACTGTATAAATACTGGCATTGGGGGACTGGAACTACTGACGAAGTTCAGAGTCAACCCATCTGGTGTCTCCTACTGTGTTAGTCTCCTTCCAAAAGGGGAGCTGTGTGCCAGACCTAGCCGGGACAGGGGCTTTTGGAGAGGACTGAATGCAAGCCTCTTGCTGTCCGATTATGGGCCAGGGCCTCAAACCAGGAAGGCGGATGGTTTATCCCGGCAGACAGTCCTGGAACCTTAAGGCCTCGTACACACGATCGGACATATCCGATGAAAACGGTCCGTGGACCATTTCCATCGGATATGTCCGATCGGGAGTTTGATCCGATGGCGTGTACACACCATTGGATCAAATTCCCCGCCGCCGGACGGCGCGGTGACGTGGCGGTGACGCGGCGGTGACGTTGACGCCGCCACGTCACCGCCACGTCACGGCACCAGGAAGTTAAACACTTCCGCGCATGCGCCGAATCCATTCGCCGGCGGCGCGGCGGCGGTGGGGGACGACATGTCTGCTGGTAAGTGTACTAACCAGCAGACATGTCGGGCGGACAGATTCCCACCGGATAGATTTCAAAGCATGCTTTGAAATCTGTCAGGTGGAGAAATCTGTCCGCTAGCCCATACACACGAGCGGAGATGTCTGCTGAAACGGTCCATCGGACCGTTTTCAGCGGACATATCCCCTCGTGTGTACGAGGCCTAAGACTACTTTTCCAACATCCTCGAATGGACCCGTTTGGGTCCCACTGCGGCTGTTGGACTACTTCCCAGGGGAAGTAATGTCATGGATCGTGAGATATTAAAGTGTTTCTAAGTGAAATCCATATTCATGTATTGCAGAAGATGAGACATTGTGGATAGGACATATTGCAGGATGCCTCTGTCTGTCTAGATGTGGATTGGAACGTAATCAGCCTAATTGAGGACTATTGGAATGCTAAGTGGCTTGTGAAATACCTTTCCATCGTGTTCTGCAGATGAATAGCCGTTGTCAGAGTCGAGACGCCTAGCCACCTCGTCTGGCTACCTGAATAGATAATTGACTCATGTTAATTGTTGTTCTGATTGCTTCATTGTAGTAATTACCCCCTGGGGGCTTCTGTCTCAATACACATAGTCCTGCTATTCAAGCTTTGGGACCAATCTCTGCTGAGTCATTTTGAAGTCCTCATTTGCATGGAAGAGGACCTGAGTGCAAAACCACAAATGTACTTTACAATTGACCAATAGAAAAGCGGTTGTTGGGGGCGGGATGTTCCAAATTCTGTATAAAAGTGTGCTGTGTACTTTCAATAAAGAGTTCTGGTTGAACATACATACAACTCGCTTGGTGTGTGTTCTTCATGGATCCAATCGGCACATAGCTGTAGGTTGGATCCCGGAATCTTGGATGACTGGACCATCAGATGTTGCAAGCTGCAATCTGATCGAATAGAAGCAGAGGAGTGTCGGGAGAGCAGGACTTGGGCGAGAAAGGGTCTCATCACAGCCTCCTCTACAGTTTATTAAAGCGGAAGTCCGCTAAAAAAAAAATATTAAAAGCCAGCAGCTACAAATACTGAAGCTGCTGACTTTTAATATTAGGACACTTACCTGTCCTGGAGTCCAGCGCCGTCCACAGCAGAGGACGAACGATCGCTCGTCACCCTGCTGCCCCCCCCGCCATCTTCGGTGAGGGAACCAGGAAGTGAAGCGCTCCGGCTTCACTGCCCGGTTCCCTATGGCGTATGCACAAGTCACGCTACACCAGCCGATTGGCTCCCGCTGTGTTCGGTTTACCCGAGATTGTGTGGCCAGAAGTGTGTACAAATACCTATCTTTGGAAAGGTATCTGCACCACCTCCCCCCTGAAAGGTGTCAAATGTGACACCGGAGGGGGGAGGGTTCCGATCAGTGGGAGTTCCACTTTAGGGTGGAGCTCCGCTTTAAGTCGCTTTGTTTGTTTGGTGAAGTCAACTATCTGTAGTGAGCATTTGATTGCAAAGAATTAGCTCCATTAATTAGCTACAAATCTGAGCTTGCACAAACTTATAGGTTCATTCCTAGCATTCAGCAACTGGATTTTTGCTCATTAGTAAAATTTTACATTTTAATACATGCCTGGGGTATTGCCCAAGTATCGGCTGTTATGCCACCACCCAAAAAAACACCTTACCTAATTTAAATAATTCAAACCAAACAGACTTTATTGGGTTTAAATGGCCAATCAGCCCTACAACAACCAACCATAAAAAAACACTTTGTTACACAATATAAGTGGTGATAAACAGAAAAAACATAACCTCTCAGACTGGTCTTCTATGCCCTAGGGTTTTTGAAGGCACCCTTGACTGACCAACTAGCTGTATCTGGCACCACCTTGCCAGCCGCAACTGACCAGCTCAGGGACAATTGTTTGGCAAATTCATCAGCCGATACAGCCAAATTCCCCAACATGTATTACTTCCGCCCTTATTAGGGCAGGTACACCCAACCAGAGATGGACCCAACCCATCGTTCTCCAAAGAACGCAATCATCTCTGCCTTCAAAAACCCTACAACTTCTGCCAGCTACCACAACAACCTAACAATCCCATCTTACAAACAACACTAAAACCACCCTGTTGACTACCACAGGAAAAAGGGGACTGGATGGCGGGAGAATCTTGTCCAGTGCTATTCTCTGGTCCAACTGATGCTAGAGGGTCGCCTCCCACAATGGAACCCCTAGGACCACACCCTGTCCCACCCTAATCTCCTCCAATATGGTACTACCTAATAATATCCCTCCTATTAACTGAAATAATATTTTAACCCCTACCTTACTATAGCCTCTCTAGTCAAACCCCATAATATGGGTATTCCGCTGATGCTGCGCCTGAGCTCCTGGCCTGTACTTTTTAGTTGGAAATTAAAAGTAAGAATCTGAGACAACAAAGAGAACCAATTAAACTGCAAATACTATGCAGGGAACCCCCCTAACCCTATTTATTTCAACCTAAACTGTGTGCTGTAATAATACAGAACAGTTCAGCATAATTCTACAGATTTGCAGGGTGCTTTTTGTCCACAACCACAAATGCTTGCCACAAACTGCTGGGCCATTATACTATGCAAACTAGACATGAATGAAGTTTAACCACTTAATACCCGCACACCGTCATATGACGTCCAAAAAGGGGATCTGTTATCCCGGGTGGACTTCATATGACGTCCTGCACTTTGCAGGGGGATATCTGAATGATGCCTGCACCTAGAGGCATCATTCAGATATAATTTTTTTCTGGCGGCGATCCTGCGCACCGTAAGAACGATCATAGTGGCACCATCCGGTGCTTCTCTGGGCTCTCCTGTCCCATCGGGGGCCCGAGCGCAATGTGATGACGTCACGCCTGGGTACCCGTAAGTAAACACACCGCAATTGCGGCTAGTTTGAATGAGATCTGTGAATTTTTTTTCACAATCTCATTCTTTCCAGCCTGGAGGAGAGATGTGGGGTCTTATTGACCTTGCATCTCTCCTTAACTGCTTGCCAACTGCCCGGCGCCATTTTACTGCAGGAAGTCGGCTCTGCTGGGCGAGAGCCCGTAGCTATACGTCCGCTCTAAAGCGGCCACTAGGGGGGCGCGTGCGCGCCGCCAGCGACCGGCGCGTGCACCCCCGAGATCCCCCGGGCACACGCGATCGCTCGTTACAGAGCGAGGAACGGGAGCTATGTGTGAAAACACACAGCTCCCGGTCCTGTAGTTTGAATAAGATCTGTGAATTTTTTTTCACAATCTCATTCTTTCCAGCCTGGAGGAGAGATGTGGGGTCTTATTGACCTTGCATCTCTCCTTAACTGCTTGCCAACTGCCCGGCGCCATTTTACTGCGGGAAGTCGGCTCTGCTGGGCGAGAGCCCGTAGCTATACGTCCGCTCTAAAGCGGCCACTAGGGGGGCGCGTGCGCGCCGCCAGCGACCGGCGCGTGCACCCCCGAGATCCCCCGGGCACACGCGATCGCTCGTTACAGAGCGAGGAACGGGAGCTATGTGTGAAAACACACAGCTCCCGGTCCTGTAGTTTGAATAAGATCTGTGAATTTTTTTTCACAATCTCATTCTTTCCAGCCTGGAGGAGAGATGTGGGGTCTTATTGACCTTGCATCTCTCCTTAACTGCTTTCCAACTGCCCGCCGCCATTTTACTGCGGGAAGTCGGCTCTGCTGGGCGAGAGCCCGTAGCTATACGTCAGCTCTAAAGCGGCCACTAGGGGGCACGTGCGCGCCGCACCCCCGAGATCCCCCGGGCACACGCGATCGCTTGTTACAGAGCGAAGACCGGGAGCTATGTGTGTAAACACACAGCTCCCGGTCCTGTCAGCGGGGGAAACGCTGATCTTCTGTTTATACAATGTATGAACAGAAGATCAGTGATTTTCCCTAGTGAGGCCACCCCCCCGTACAGTTAGAACACACCCGGGAACACACTTAACCCCTTCCCCGCCCCCTAGTGTTAACCCCTTCACTGCCAATGGCATTTTTATAGTAATCCAATGCATTTTTATAGCATTGATCGCTAAAAAAATGCCAATGGTCCCAAAAATGTGTCAAAAGTGTCCGAAGTGCCCGCCATAATGTCGCAGTACTGAAAAAAAATGCTGATCGACGCCATTACTAGTAAAAAAAAAATAATAATAAAAATGCCATAAAACTACCCCCTATTTTTTAAACGCTATGGGCCAGATTCAGGTAGAGTTAGGCTGGAGTATCAGTGATACTCCAGCCTAACTGTCACTTTGAGCCGGCGTTTTTGTTTTCTGTAACCAGAAAACAAGAAACGCCGGGTTGGAGTTCCTATACGAGCGGCGTAATTGTATTACGCCGTCGTATCATAACTTCAATTTTAAAAATGGCGCGCGGGGTGTTCCCGCTGATTAACGCCGAGAATATGTTAATCAGCGGGAATCGGAAATTCACGATCGTATTTGGGCGCGACGCAGTGACTTTCCGACGTTTCCGTAAGAGATACGCGACGTAAAGATAAAGCAGTCCCCTAGTGGAGTATCCTATGTTAAGTATGGCCGTCGTCATCGCGTCGCAAAAAAAAAATTTGAGACGTTTGCGTAAAACGTCTGAATGGGGATTGACGTCATTGACGTTCCCTGAAAGAACTCATTTTCGCTACGCCGCCGCAACTTTAGGAGCAAGTGCTTTGTGAATAACAGTACTTGCTCCTAAAGTTACGGCGGAGTAAGGTAAATGAGAAACGTTACTCCAAAGTAAAGAAGCGCCCATCTACCTGAATCTGGCCCTATAACTTTTTCGCAAACCAATCAATAAACGCTTATTACAAGGGATGTTTACATTCCTTGTAATAGGGATAAAAGCTATCAAAAAAAATAAATGTAAAAAAAAAGTGTAAAAAATAAATAAATAAGTAAAAAAATAAATTAAAACGCCCCTGTCCCCGGTAGCTCGCGCACAGAAGTGTACGCACACGTAAGTCCCGCCCACAAATGTAAACGTCGTTCAAACCACACATGTGAGGTGTCGACGCGTGCGTTAGAGCATGTGTAACAATTCTAGCACTAGACCCCCTCTCTAACTCTAAATTGGTAACCTGTAAAAATTTTAACGCGTCGCCTATGGAGATTTAAGTAACGAAGTTTGGAGCCATTCCATGAGTGTGCGCAATTTTAAAGCATGACATGTTAGGTATCTATTTACTCGGCGTAACATCATCTTTTACCAAAGAATTGGGCTAACTTTACTGTTTTGTTATTTTTTAATTCATGAAACCATTTTGAAAAATGATTGCACAAATACCGTGCAAGATAAAAAGTTGCAATGACCGCCATTTTATTCCCTAGGGTGTCTGCTAAAAAAAACATATAATGTTTAGGGGTTCTGAGTAATTTTCTAGGAAAAGAATATTGATTTGTACATGTAGGAGAGAAGTGCCAAAATAGGCCCGGGAAGGAGGTGGGTTTTAAAGCACGGTATTGAAGTGGTTAAAGGCCACAGTAGTCTTTTATGATAAACACAAATGTAGCGCTCACCCCGAAGGAGCCGCTGATTAGTTTGGGACCGGCATGTTGTGTTGCCAGTGGTTCTTGCCTAGGGATAATATTGGTGAGGGTGGATACAGAGCAAGTGTCCAGACATCAACTTGAGTTTTCAATGCTTTATTTCAGGACCCAACACGGCCAACATCAACACAGCACACAATAGAGAAAGGTTGATGAGCAGAGAGAGAACTACAGTATCAGGCCTTGGATATCAAAGATAGAGCAAGCCTGCTCTCAGCATCGTCAAGTTCAAACGTCGCCACTCTCGAGTGGGTAAAGTGCCCCTGGACAGGCGATTAACTTGAGCCTGGCAGCCGAAGGGCCACTTCCAAACAAAGTCACTGGGAGGAAACAGAGCCTCTGCCACAGGCCTGGTAAATTTTGAAGTTATCAGAGTTAGAACTAATGAGTCCTCCCATTAAGTCCAATTTTAAGGTCACCAATTGACAGCTGAAGTGTGCCTGTCGTGTGGTGTGGTGACTGGATCCCCGGTGGTTCGTCCAGGCCTCGCGGATAACCTCTGTCTCTGGGTTCTCCCGAGCCAATCCCCCACCGTACAGCTCCCAGCTTAGGATCTGGGACCCAGCAAGCTACTGGGGCCCTATTTGCATCCGAGTGAAGCTCCGCTTGATGCACAACTTCGGCCAGACGGGCCTCAATGGCGGGGCCCATGGATGCGTGCACCCTGAAGGTGGATGCCGCACCTGGAACTCGGGCCCACGTAGAACAGAACACTAATGGCAGCTGCCCCAGATACCCCCCGCCAGCATGCCCAGAGAGGGAACCGCTCCTCTGATTGGCTGCTGGGGGAAGGTGGGTCTGTCAGAACCCCTCTAGCGCCAACTGTCCCCCAGGGGTGATAACACACCCCTGCCATGCAGATTGACCTACAAGGCAGCTCCAAACCGGCAGCAGCACCAGTCTAAATAATTTGCGAATGGGAGCAAACTTAACTCTCCCATTCCCCACTAACTTTAGTGTAACGCCCCACAAAATAAGGGGGGGCGCTACACAACCATGTCCAATACAGTATATGACAACAACTATGAATACAGATTTGAGTCAATGAACTTTGAAGGCACTGTATCTGCAGCCCATTTTTCCATTTAATGGCCTCCAGTTGCACTGTGCTGCCTATGATTCAATTACCCAAACATATCACAGATACATACACCTTAATTCTAGGTCACAAACGGTAAAAGGGATTTCAAATAGGTTCCCCCATTCAAAGACTTAAGGACCCTACAACTTGCATGTGCTGCTATGTCTATAAGACAATCAAAACTTAACATGAAAACCAACATTATATTTAGGAAAGCAAGGCAGGAAACTTGTGAGAGGGAATTCTTTGCTCCTCTCAATATTCTGCCATTAACAATTGCTGTGCCTGACAGCCCTTCATCTCTGTGACTCCTGTTCTGGGCCTACCTCTTTGTAGGCTTACATTTAGCACCCTTTGTTGGAAAAGATACAGACAGTCATAAATGTTTAATGAGGAGGGCAGACAGCTGCACAAGACTAATTTTGAGATAGACCGTCATAGCATGGGAGTCGCATCACCTCAGCTGGCTTAAGTGCAAAATTCTCATATCTAATTTTTAATTGTTCTTGATTGATTGATTGACCAGTTTAATAGGAAGCCTGTACTGAAACATGGGTGACAATTGATGCTCCTTCTGCAAAATATATAATGCTGACCCACTTGTATACTGTCTTGGTTACTGACCAAGAACGACTTGTCTGTTTAAGGTCAGAGAACTTGAAAACATTTCAGTGAAGGCTGCATATGTTGCCATTGGCGTTGTTACGTTTTCTTTTTTTCCTATACCAAATACCTGTTGAACTGTAGTAAGAGTGGTGTGGCAGCACTTTCAAGAGAAGGGTAACCATCTAAGGCAGGGGTGGCCAACCAGTGGCCCGGGGGCCACATGTGGCCCGCAGAGCCCTTTGATGTGGCCCGCGACCTCCTGCTCTTTATTGGTGGGTTGGCAAGCCCAGATCGCAGCTTACCAACTTGCCATATGGCAGTATCGGTGCCGGCTTTTGCCACAGCCAGAGTCTATGGCAAATGACAGCTAACCCGCAGGATAGACGCAGGTGCACTATGCTGTACCCGCTGTGTGGGTAAACCGCAGCACATCAGTGTGAAAGGAGTCTTGGGCCCTTTTCACACGATCAGCCGACGAAATGGGACTCTCAATTCACCTCTACAGAGCGGCAGATGTCCATTTACGCTCGCCTACCTCCAATCTGAAAAACAGAAGGGAATTCATCCCCTTCCACCTGGGCAGATCGGCGGGCCTATAGAGTAGCCATGACCGGTTATCCGCCTGCTTCGCTCATTGTGGCCCGCGACTGGTTACCAAGTTGCTTAAGTGGCCCTCGCTCTTCAAAAGGTTGGGCACCCCTGGTCTAAGGTGACTGCCAAATTGACATTAGCTTGTCATCCACTGCTCCTTTGCCTATTTGCTGTACCACAACATTGGGCCAGATTCAGGTAGATGAGAGTATCTTTCCTCTGGAGTAACGCTTCTCATTTACGTTACTCTGAAGACCCTTTCAGCGCAAGTCCTGTAATTCACATAGCAGTTGCGCGTAAACTTGCGCCAGAGTAACGATAATGCGCTGGCGTAACCCGACGCAAGTGGAAGTGGGTGTGATCATATGTAAATGATGGGCGGAGCCCGGCGCAGAGGCTTACGTTCAGCGCATCATCCACGGAGCATGCGCAGTGAGTGCGGCTCCACTCGCCCCCTTGTGCGCATGCTCACAACTTCCGTCGTCACCACTTCCTGGGAAACGTCAGCGCAATGCGTTCCGCTGGGCGCTTAAAAGCGCTGGCGGAAACGCCATTCCGGCGCAAAAGTAGTTCCGTTTCCCCCCACCCCAGGGAAGATACTTTTGCACTGTAATGGCTGCTCCCGCTACCCCCAGAGAGAGGAGGAACCTCAACTTTAATACCCAGGAGGTCTCAGTGATTATCTCGGCTATGGAGACGGATAATGAATTTCTATATGGCAAAAAAAGCCAGAAGACCAGCCGGGAGAGGAAGCAGGGCATCCTGGAGTCGATTGCTGCCAGGGTCAATGTCCTGGGCTACTCCACCCGGACTGCTGGGGACATACAAAAGAAAATAAATGACCTGCGGCGCAAGGTGAGGGACAAGGTGGCCTCCATCAGGAGGTATGAGAGGGGCACAGGTGGTGGTCCCCCATGTCCTGTCACCCTGACCGCAGAGGAGGAGGTGGTTGCTCGCTGCCTGGAGAGGGAGCAGGTGGAGGGGGTCGCAGGCTATGACTCCGTGGAGGAAGGCACAAGGACAGGTAAGTGTTTTATAATCCCCTATTTGTTGTTTTGCATTTGGGGGGGGGGGGGACATGTGCCAAGTGTGTGGGACCACCAACATGTGTCTGCTTTGTGTCATCCACAGATGACGGAGCTGGGCCATCATCTGTCAGCCTGCATTCCACCCCATCCCCCCCACGCCATCATGTGCCCGAGCCACTGGGTGGTGAAGAGGTTGTGGAGGAGGAGAGTGGCCACACCACACCTGCCGAGGTGGTTGTGGAGGATCCTGCTGTGGCAGAGCAGGACTTTTCTTTGGTTTTGTCTGTCTCCTCCCCTTCTCCTGGCCCGTCTGTCGTCCCCTCCCCCATCCTTGGAAGCCCCTCAAGGGCGACTCCTTCCACCCGAGGACATCCATCTTCTGGCCCCAGGAAGGCGACCCAGAAGACCAGGGGGGTGTCTGATGGTGTCCAGGACCAGTTGGCGAGGGATCACGCCAGGCAGACGGAACAGATGGGGGCCATAGCGGTGCACTTGGAGAAAGTGGCTGACAGCCTGGGCTCCGTTGCCAACCTCAGCAACGCAGTGCAGGATGTCAGCTCTAATTGCGCTGCAGTGGTCACCACTTTGGGGGAGGTGCAGGGGGATATCCAGCACCTTACTGCAGCCGTCCAGGCCAACACTGCTGCCATCCATGGGAACAGTGCTGCCATCCGGGAGCAGGGGAGGCTGAGTCGGCGGGCCCAGCATTACCAGGTGACCCGTCAGCTCCGGATGCAGGCCCAGACGAACACATACCTTGGACGGATAGCCAGGGCCTTGGAGGGCACGCAGGCCACACCTGCCAGGAGTGGCCCACCTGGGGATCAGCCACCTCCAGATGCCCCCCCACCCCCACCCACTCCATCCAGGCAGCTGCGGAGCCAGAGAGGGGCCCCCAGAAGAAGCCCCCGGCATCCCCGATGAGGCCTTTTTTTTTTCTGGTTTTATATTATTGTTTTTGACATACTCAGGTCATGAGTTTATTTTTTATTTTTCTCAGGTTATGAGATTATTTTTCTTTTAATGATCAGGATATGATATTTTTAATTTCTTTTTGTACTGCACACGGTCAGGAGTGCAGGGGACAGTGTGAATGGTGTGTGAATGTGAGAGGGTGGCACTCCTGAAAGTAAGGGGTGTCACCCTCGGCCGTGGTGGTGAAGTGAACCCCACGGCTGAATGAATGATGTGTGAAAGGTGTGTGAATGGACAGTGACATCATTGGGGCCTTGACGCTGGCGTTACTGCTCCCAACTCCTACATGCTGGACTTGGGCTAATCCAATGCGATGTGTATGTGGTGTGTGTGATCTAGGGACATCAGTGGTGTACACGCGTGCACTGTCTGTGTTATTAATGTTTTGGTTTAGTGTCCAAAGATGCCTACGGCGAGGACCCTCCTGACTGCTCTTCCATCAGCAGACTGGGTGTCCTCTGGCAGGTGGGGACTGTGTGGGTCGGGGGTCAGGTCATCACGTATGTCAATATGCAGGCCTTTTTTCATAGCAAAGTTATGTAGTATGCAACATGCACCGATGATCTGACACACAAAGGTAGGGGAATACAAGAGGGCCCCCCCAGACTTATCCAAGCATCGGAAATGGGACTTCAGGAGCCCAAATGTTTGCTCAACCACTGCACGGGTTTTGATGTGTGCTTCATTGTATTTTCTCTCCCCTCTGGTTTGGGGGTTCCGGAAAGGAGTCATTAGATGGGGTCCCAATGCATATGCAGAGTCACCTGTAAGGTAAAAGACAGGAGAATGTTAGTCATGCATGTGCGATTTCTGTTGTGCATCACGGGAGGGGATAGTCATGCCTGACTCCCTTGTCACTCACCAACCAGCCAGCTGTCCCCATACATGTTCTGGTTAAATTCTGCTGGGATGGGGCTCTGACGGTATATGAAACTGTCATGGCTGGACCCGGGGTGTTTGGCACGGACGTGCCATATGAGGCGTTGGGCATCGGCTATCACCTGTACGTTGATGGAGTGCCAATGCTTCCGATTGCGGTATATGTGCTCTGTGGCACTGGGGGGCTGTAGGGCCACATGTGTGCAATCAATGGCCCCCACAGTGCGTGGGAATCTGGCAATGTTGTAGAAATCTGTCATTGCCTTCTGCCGTAGCTCCTCAGTGGTTGGTCTGATGAACTGGTTGGACATGCGTCTGAGGATTGCAGGGACAACCTGGTGCACACATCTGCTTATGGAGGACTGTGACATCCCAGCCACCACTCCACTTGTACGCTGGAATGATCCACTTGCTAGGAAATGAAGTGTTGCCAGGACCTTCACCAGTGGCTGCACTGCTTGTGATCGGTGTGTTGGGCTGGTGATGTCATCCTGCAGGGTTGTGGTTAGTTCAAGTATTGCATCTGGGCTGAATCTGAATAGGCGATACACCTCCTCATCCCCCATGCCAAAGAGGTTCATACGTGTGCGGTATATCCTCTCACGTGCCCGCCTTCTTGGTTCCAGGGGACCCATCAGTAGTTCTAGGACCACAATTGCCCCTGGCATGTTGGCACACAGAGGTGTTGTCCTTGCAAGTGGGGGTGCTCAGCTAGCTCTTATCGTCGGTAACGCTGCTGTAGCTGCTCTCCTGCTGACCTGTGACCGTCTGGAGTAAAGATAAAGCAGCCTTTTGTAGAAATAACTTTGCGCCGGACGGACCAGATACGCGCGGCGCATGTAGCCAGCGTATGGTGCTAATCCGTTCGTGAATTGTGAAAAATCCCTCATTTGCATATTTGCAGGGGAAATCAATGGGCGCGACTGATGCGCCCAGCGAAAATAAACGCTGACGATACTCTGGCGTCGGAACGTTCCGCCGGTCGCAAATGAGTCGTTATTGGGCGCATCTAGTTTGGTGGGTACGGGCACATAGAAACGACGGCGCATCATCACAGTTACGCGGCGCATATCCAAATACTCCAGCGCAAGTGTTCGTTAATCTGGCCCATTGTGTTGACATGCTTTCTTTGTGTTTCATCATTGCATTGATATTCCTGCAGCTTCTGATTACTGCCAAATGGACTAGAGCAGGGATCTCCAACCTCCAGCTGTTGCGGAACTACAGGTCCCATGAGGCATTGTAAAACTCTGACATTCACAGACACGTTGTTTTACCTAACGAGATTCTTAGCCGGCCGAGTGTACACACACTCCATTTAAAAGAACCGCCGCTCTTTTGAATTTAAAGAACGCGGTGAAGTCATCGACTACGACGGGCATGCGCTCGTCACATTTGACTTGGAAGCTACCGCACATACGTCAAAGTCATTTCGAGCATGCACGGGTTTCCACAGCGACAGGTAAGTATACAGACGCTCGACGAAAAAATAGAGAGCAGGTTCTCTATTTTTCTCGTCTAGATTCTGGGCAGTTTTCTTGACGAGAAACCTCAAAGCCTCATACACATGCTCGGTTTACTTGGCAAGAAAGCTCTGCCAGCAGCTTTCTTGCCGAGAAAACCATGCGTGTGTACAAGGCTTAAAATATAGGTCCAGGCCACTACTATCCATAGGGCTGCTCCACATAGCTATGCAATTTAACACTTTTGCCACAAAGCTGCTGTTCTTTCTCTGCAACATAACAGTCATGGTAAAATTACCAGTCTTTTGGGTACAACCTGCACAAGGAGTCTGTACCACAAACCTTGGTGTAAGTAGCACCTGAATAATACTCAACAGCAAAAGATCTGCACTCTTCCTCTTTTTTGTACCTCCCTTTCCACTATCCACTCTAAAACATTCTCCATCAGCATTTTCTGCAACATCTGCAGTTTCAAGCAATAGGGGGGAAGTCAGATGAGGGGTTTAAAAGGCTTACCCTATGGCATATCAAATGCGGAAGGGGGGTCAGCATGGGTCCACACTGAGTAGCACAAAACCAAGCTTGAATCTCTTTGTATATCTCTTAATTCCACTCCGCCATCTTCAGATTGTTTGACTAGGTAGGTGTCTCTGCCACAGCTGCTGGAGTAGAAAAAAAGTCACCTAATCACCCCCATGCCCATCATATCAATGTTAACATAACAAAACTGTTGGATTTACAGCTTCTCCCATTCAGTCATCTCCCTTTTGAAAGTTGATGGCTTGTGTTGCACCACAGTAAAAGCCACCATTTTGTTGCCCAGAAGGCCTTCTATGCCCTTCTCCAGCATGTAAACTCTAATGTTTTTATGTCTAAAATTAATTCCCTGCTCTAAAAGGAAACCTCCCCTTTTTACCCACAGCTATTAGAAACACAACAGTGTCTAGAAACAACATAAAGTACAGTACTGTAATTTTTTTTTATGTAATGTCTTCATGTCAGTGGGCTATGCAGTCAGTCTATGAGTCCACATGAGCAAAGACACAAGGTCCAGAAATGGACAGTACTGTTACATCTTCTTCACAGTCCACTGGGTAAATTAGCTGTGGCTGGGAAGGATGCAGGGCAGGGCACAACACTTTGTGTTGGTGGTGCCACCCCATGTCCAGCACTTTGGTGATGGTGAAAGCACAGTCACTTTTCCCCCTTCCTTCTCATTGGCCTTGTTTAGTGACTTCTTAGAACCACCCCCCCCCCACCCTATTCCCCAAGTGCCTGGGCCTATGCAATAGCCCAGACTAGGGATGAGCCGAACACCCCCGGGTTCGGTTCGCACCAGAACCTTCGAACAGACCGCGGGTTCGTTCAAACATTTAGAACCTCATTGAAGTCTATGGGACCCGAACGTTCGAATTCAAAAACGATCATTTTAAAGACCAATATTCAATATAATGTTGGAAAACGTTGTTCAGACCCTGGGTCTTGCCCCAGGGAACATGTATCAATGGAATTTTTTTTTTTTAAACGGCCGTTTTTTCCGGAGCAGCCATTTTAATGATGCTTAAAGTGAAAAAAAAAATCCTTTAAATATCACACCTGCTGGGTGTCTATAGTAGTAGCACATGTTTAGAAATGTCCCTGCACAACATGAGAGGACTATAAAAAAAAGTAATTAATACTGCTTGCGCACGTGCTGTGTGGCAACAATATGTCAAATATTTTAGCGGTGGTGGGGGGCCATTATTGTTTTGTGAAAGAAAATTTTTAGAAAAAAAGGCACCCCTCAAACATACTGTAATTGGAGCGCAACAAGGAGCCACGTGCAAAGTATTGCATCAAAAATTGTTATTAGGCGCCCCTGTTAAACAGGGGCAGAAAAATTGTGCCTTGGGCACAACACAACACTGCAACCCCTCCCAATAACTCCAATTGGGGCGCAACACGGAGCCACGTGCAAAGTATTGCATCAAAAATTGTTATTAGGCGCCCCTGTTAAACAGGGGCAGAAAAATTGTGCCTTGAGCACAACACAACACTGCAACCCCTCCAAATAACTCCAATTGGAGCGCAACAAGGAGCCACATGCAAAGTATTGCATCAAAAATTATTAGGCGCCCCTGTTAAACAGGGGCAGAAAAATTGTGCCTTGGGCACAACACAACATTGCAAGCCCTCCTAATAACTCCAATTGGAGTGCAACAAAGAGCCACGTGCAAAGTATTGCATCAAAAATTGTTATTAGGCGCCCCTGTTAAACAGGGGCACGAAAAATTGTGCCTTGGGCACAACACAACACTGCAACCCCTCCCAATATCTCCAATTGGAGCGCAACAAGGAGCCATGTGCAAAGTATTGCATCAAAAATTGTTATTAGGCGCCCCTGTTAAACAGGGGCAGAAAAATTGTGCTTTGGGCACAACACAACACTGCAACCCCTCCCAATAACTCCAATTGGAGCGCAACAAGGAGCCACGTGCAAAGTATTGCATCAAAAATTGTTAGTAGGCGCCCCTGTTAAACAGGGGCAGAAAAATTGTGCCTTGGGCACAACACAACACTGCAACCCCTCCCAATAACTCCAATTGGAGTGCAACAAGGAGCCACGTGCAAAGTATTGCATCAAAATTTGTTATTAGGCACCCCTGTTAAACAGGGGCAGAAAAATTGTGCCTTGGGCACAACACAACACTGCAACCCCTCCCAATAACTCCAATTGGAGTGCAACAAGGAGCCACGTGCAAAGTATTGTATCAAAAATTGTTATTAGGCGCCCCTGTTAAACAGGGGCACGAAAAATTGTACCTTGGGCACAACACAACATTGCAACCCCTCCCAATAACTCCAATCGGAGCGCAACAAGGAGCCATGTGCAAAGTATTGCATCAAAAATTGTTATTAGGCGCCCCTGTTAAACAGGGGGAGAAAAATTGTGCCTTGGGCACAACACAACACTGCAACCCCTCTCAATAACTCCAATTGGAGCGCAACAAGGAGCAACGTGCAAAGTATTGCATCAAAAATTGTTAGTAGGCGCCCCTGTTAAACAGGGGTTGAAAAATTGTGCCTTGGGCACAACACAACACTGCAACCCCTTCCAATAACTCCAATTGGAGCACAACAAGGAGCCACGTGCAAAGTATTGCATCAAAAATTGTTATTAGGCGCCCCTGTTAAACAGGGGCAGAAAAATTGTGCCTTGGGCACAACACAACACTGCAAGCCCTCCTAATAACTCCAATTGGAGCGCAACAAAGAGCCACGTGCAAAGTATTGCATCAAAAATTGTTATTAGGCGCCCCTGTTAAACAGGGGCAGAAAAATTGTGCTTTGGGCACAACACAACACTGCAACCCCTCCCAATAACTCCAATTGGAGCGCAACAAGGAGCCACGTGCAAAGTATTGCATCAAAAATTGTTATTAGGCGCCCCTGTTAAACAGGGGCAGAAAAATTGTGCCTTGGGCACAACACAACACTGCAACCCCTCCCAATAACTCAAATTGGAGCGCAACAAGGAGCCGTGTGCAAAGTATTGCATCAAAAATTGTTATTAGGCGCCCCTGTTAAACAGGGGCACGAAAAATTGTGCCTTGGGCACAAAACAACATTGCAACCCCTCCCAATAACTCCAATCGGAGTGCAACAAGGAGCCGCGTGCAAAGTATTGCATCAAAAATTGTTATTAGGCGCCCCTGTTAAACAGGGGCACGAAAAATTGTGCCTTAGGCACAACACAACACTGCAACCCCTCCCAATAACTCCAATTGGAGCGCAACAAAGAGCCACGTGCAAAGTATTGCATCAAAAATTGTTAGTAGGCACCCCTGTTAAACAGGGGCAGAACAATTGTGCCTTGGGCACAACACAACACTGCAACCCCTCCCAATAACTCCAATTGGAGCGCAACAAAGAGCCACGTGCAAAGTATTGCATCAAAAATTGTTATTAGGCGCCCCTGTTAAACAGGGGTTGAAAAATTGTGCCTTGGGCACAACACAACACTGCAACCCCTCCAAATAACTCCAATTGGAGCGCAACAAGGAGCCACGTGCAAAGTATTGCATCAAAAAGTGTTAGTAGGCGCCCCTGTTAAACAGGGGCAGAAAAATTGTGCATTGGGCACAACACAACACTGCAACCCTTCCCAATAACTCCAATTGGAGCGTAACAAGGAGCCACGTGCAAAGTATTGCATCAAAAATTGTTATTAGGCGCCCCTGTTAAACAGGGGCACGAAAAATTGTGCCTTGGGCACAACACATCACTGCAACCCCTCCCAATAACTCCAATCGGAGCGCAACAAAGAGCCACGTGCAAAGTATTGCATCAAAAATTGTTATTAGGCGCCCCTGTTAAACAGGGGCAGAAAAATTGTGCCTTAGGCACTGGTGGCGGAGCCCAGAAACACAATATTTCTTACTAGCTATCAGCAAGAAAAGTGAGGAGGAGAAGGATATTCCATAAGCAGCATAAGAGGACAGTCACTCAGCATCAGCATACGCAGTCTAAAAGGGATCCGACATTTAAAAAAAAAATATTATTCAGTAACATCAGCATCAGGTGCTTGGTAGCTGGTGTTGATCCAAGCCTGATTCATTTTGATGAAGGTCAGTCGATCAACAGAGTCGGTGGAGAGGCGCACCCTGTGATCGGTAACAAAGCTTCCAGCAGCACTGAATGTGCGTTCTGAAAGAACACTGGATGCAGGGCAAGCCAGTAGCTCAATTGCGTACTGTGCAAGCTCTGGCCAGTGATCCATCCTCAAGTCCCAGTAAGCCAGAGGATTTTCGGTGTGGAAGGTGTCCAAGTCGGATCTTGCCCCTAGGTATTCCCTGACCATGTAAACCAGACGCTGGCGATGGTTGCTGGAACCGGTCAGACCTTGGGGCTGCGGACTAAAAAACTGTCTGAAGGCATCGGTCAGACGGCCACCTTCTCCACCGCTCCTTCTGTGACTCACCGAAGCCTCAGCAAGACGTTGTCCAGAGCCAGGTTTTGGTAATCCCCCCGGTTCTGGGAACGCGCATTGCACAGACCCTTCTCCAAGGCCTCCCGCAGAAGTTTCATCTTCTGCTCCCTCTGCGATGGCAACATAAGGTCCGCAACCTTACTCTTGTAACGTGGATCAAGGAGAGTTGCCAGCCAGTAATGATCCCTCTCCTTGATAGCACGTACACGAGGATCCTTACGCAGGCTTTGCAGGATCAGGGAGGCCATGCAGCGTAGGTTTGCAGAGGCATTCGGGGCACAGTCCTCTGGGTCACTGACGACGACAGGATCCACAGGCACCTTATCCCAGCCACGTAAAAGTCCACGTGTTCCTTGGGACTGTAAATGATCCCTTGAAGACTGCTGCTGCTGATGCTGAGTGCTAGGCTCCACTTCCATGCTGCTGATACAATCATCCTCCTCCCCCTCTTCCTGTGTGCTAGGTGGGCAAGCAGGCCCACTGTCTGGGTAAAGGGGGCCTTGAGAGGTAAGGAAGTCCTCCTCTTCCTCCCTCTGTTCTGCCTCAAGGGCCCCGTCTATTATTCTACGTAGCGTGTGCTCCAACATGTGAATAAGATGGACAGTCTCACTGATGCATGCACTGTCACTGCTCACCATCCTCGTGGCCTCCTCAAATGGTGACAGGACAGTGCATGCATCCCTGATCAAGGCCCACTGGCGTGAGGAAAAAAAACTAGCTCCCCTGACCCAGTTCTGCTGCCATATTGGCACAGGTACTCATTGATGGCCCGCTGTTGCGTGTGCAGCCGCTGTAGCATTACCAACGTAGAGTTCCATCTGGTGGGCATGTCACAAATTAGGCGGTTCTTGGGCAGGTTGTATTCCCTTTGGAGGTCAGTCAGCCGAGCAGTGGCATTATATGACCTCCGGAAATGCACACAGACTTTCCTGGCCTGCTTCAGGACATCCTGTAAGCCCGGGTACCTGCCCAAGAACCGCTGTACCACCAAATTCAGGACATGCGCAAAACAGGGAACGTGGGTGAGTTTTCCCTGTCGCAGGGCAGAGAGGAGGTTGGTGCCATTATCGCTGACCACCATTCCAGGCTTCAGCTGGCGTGGCGTCAACCACCTCTGAGCCTGACCCTGCAGAGCTGACAAAACCTCTTCCCCAGTGTGGCTCCTGTCTCCCAAGCACACCAGCTCTAGCACCACATGGCATCTCTTGGCCTGCATTCCTGCGTAGCCCCTCGTACGCCTACGGAGCACGGCTGGTTCTGAGAAAACATCACCACAGGAAGAGGCCACAGAGAAAGAAGAAGAGGAGGGGGTGGAGGAGAGAGGTGTGTCACAAACAGTAGTAGTGGTTTGGAGGCGTGGTGGCGGAACAACCTCCAAAACTACTGGACCTTGCCCTGCGTTCTTCCCAGCTGCCAGCAGAGTCACCCAATGCGCCGTAAAAGACAGGTAACGTCCCTGTCCATGCCTGCTGGACCATGAGTCAGCGGTAAGATGCACCTTACCACTGACCGTCCTGTCCAGCGAGGTAGAGAGCCGAAATCGCCTTCCGTGAGAAAAAGTGGCGTTTTGGTACTTGCCACTGAGGTACTGCACATTGCACAAACTAACGGAAGGGGGACGAATCTACCAACTGAAAAGGTAGCAGTTGAAGTGCTAGCAATTTCGCTAAGCTAGCATTCAACTGCTGGGCATGTGGATGGCTGGGATTGTACTTCTTTCGGCGCTGCAGCAGCTGGGGCAGGGAAATTTGCCTGGTACCATCAGTAGATTGCCCGCATGTACTACTACTACTAGCTTGTGACACACCTATTCCTACACCTTCACTGCAGGCTTCAGAGAGGACTGGGGGTCTAGTGGGGTTGGAGGTCCCAGAAGGGCAAGGGGGGGTACGCTTTTGTCTTTGGTGTGGGTCTTTCTGGTGTGCTTGCCAACGAGCTGCATGGCAGGTCGACATATGTCTGGACAAGCATGTGGTACCCAGGTGTTTGATGTTTTGGCCACGTGAGATACGCTTGCGACATATGTTGCAAATTGCAAAGGTACGATCTTGTGGACATGTTTTTAAAAAAGGCCCACACCAAAGAACTTTTGCTGTACCGGTCAGACACAGTAGTGCCATGCACAAGCGCCGTAGATGTGCGCTGTAATGCAGTTGGTGTGCCCTTAAGCTGACCCCTGGAGGGCATCCTGCCTCTTTGGAGATGTGCATGTGCCTCGTCCTCCTCCTCCTCCTCCTCTTCCTCCTCCTCTCTTCTATCAGGCACCCAGGTAGAGTCAGTGACCTCATCATCCCCTCCCTCCTTATCACTGTCAACAACCTGGCAGTATGCTCCAGCTGGGGGAACATCACTGCCAGATTGCTGTCCCTCTCGGCCACCCCCTCTCCCTGGACTCACATCAATGTCTTCTTCTATCTGTGTTCCATCATCGGAGCCTTCAAAACGCTGCGCATCTTCATTCAACAGCATGTACCCAACACTGTGTTGAAACAGTTCGGGGGACTCCTCAGGAGGACACGGTGGGACTAGGGAAGGATTGTGTGATGCCATGGTTCAGAGGGAAGAGGAAGCCTTGGCAGCTGTTTTGCCAGACAAACTACGATCAGTCTGTGTGAGAGAGGATGAGGAGGATGAGGACAGCTTGGTCATCCAATCTACTATTTGGTCTGCATGTTGAGGCTCAACACGGCCAGCTCCCGAAAATAAGGACGAGCGGCCACGTGCTGAAGAGGATGCACCGCGTCCACCACCAGCGTTGCCTCTAGATGCAGAGCCTGCTTGCCCTCGTAACGCTCTGCCTTTCTTTGTTGTTCCTCCAGACATTTTAATAGCCTGCTCAGGAAAAATCAGAAATAAACAGCAAACGTATAGTAAGATCAACTGCGTTTATGGGCAAAAACACAGCAAACTTATAGTAAGTTCGACTGAGCAAAAACACCGCAAACGTGCAATGTGCAGTATGATCGCCTGTCTTTATGGGCAAAAAACACAGCAACGTGCAGTATGATCTACTGTGTTTATGGCCAAACACACCGCAAACGTGAAACGTGCAGTATGATTGCCTGTCTTTATGGGCAAAAAACACAGCAAACGTGTAACGTGCAGTATGATCGCCTGTCTTTATGGGCAAAAAACACCGCAAACGTGCAACCTGCAGTATGATCTACTGTGTTTATGGCCAAAAACACCGCAAACGTGCAACGTGCAGTATGATCGTGTTGCAAATAACATAAATGTCTGAATTTTGACCAGTCTCTGATTCCAGTCAAGAACAGCTGGCTCTCTGGTAATACAGGATGCCCTCCCCCCCCCACAGGAAGGCAATCTCAGACTTCTTACACTAGACTTCAATGGGTCCAGGAAACCAGACAGCTGTTGGGCAGTCTCCGCAAACAAACAAAGGACATTGATTAGGACACATGATTACAAGGGTCAAATGAATTGATTGTATTGGAGATGGTATGGTCAAGATCGCCCCCCAGAGGCTAGTTATGGCATGACAGCCACGAACAAGGATGTGAGTCATGAAAGTGCAATGATTGGTTGAACATCAGATGGGCAGGCAAGATGGGAGGTGTTGCGAATGATTAATGAGTGAGGTTTGGTAAAAAGGAGTTTGAAAGAGAACTCTCTCTCTGTTTTCCCTTGGGAGCATGCTGGAGTGAGCCTGTCATCAGAAGGCCTATGCTGAAGCCACATGGACTAGGCCGCATGGAAGCCTGGCCGGTATTTTGGGCCTAGCCATGTGGCCAACAACGAGGCCTAGCATGCTCTTAATCCATCAGGAGTCGGCCAGGAACGGACTTTAAAGCGCTAAGTATGCCTGTATCTTACTACTGTAGTAGGCCATATGTTTTTGTTAGTGCTTATATATTGTGCAATAGGCATTCTATGTTACATCATTGTTTGTTATACAATGGACACTTTTTGTTAGAATAAATATAATTGTTTGATTTCAAAAGGTGTCTGTCTCATTAACTAACGCTTAGCCTCAGGCCTAGAGCACGCTTTGGCCTGATATACATTAGCAGATACGGGACTCATGCATGTTAACCACTTAAGACCCGGACCAATACGCTGGCAAATGACCCAAGGGGTTTTTGCGATTCGGCACTGCGTCGCTTTAATAGACAATTGCGCGGTCGTGCGACGTGGCTCCCAAACAAAATTCGCGTCCTTTTTTTCCCACAAATAGAGCTTTCTTTTGGTGGTATTTGATCGCCTCTGCGATTTTTATTTTTTGCGCTATATACAAAAATAGAGCGACATTTTTGGAAAAAAATCAATATTTTTTACTTTTTGTTATAATAAAAAACCAATAAACTAAATTTTAGTCAAACATTTAGGCCAAAATTTATTTAGCCGCATGTCTTTAGTAAAAAAAAAAAATCGCATTAAAAAAAAATTAGCTACCTAGCGGGAACAGCGACACTAATACAGCGATCAGAAAAATGATCGCTTAGTGATGCTGGCAATAGGGAGTGAAAGGGTTAACTAGGGCAGTGATCAAGGGGTTAAAACTTTATTGGGGGGGGTGGGGGGGCTACCCTGACACTAACACTGTCTGACTGTCACACTGTCTGTCACACTGACACTAAATACAGTAATCATACATGTATGATTACTGCATTCAGTGACACTGTGACAGGGGGGAGGGGGGGGGCGATCGCGGGGGTTAAATGTGATTTTGTGTGTGTGTAGTGTAGTGTTGGTGCAGGACTTACTTGTAGTGTGGTGATCTCTCCTCAGCGGCGCTTGAAACAAACGCCGAGGGAGAGATCACGTCGCTTCCTCCTTCCTGTGTTTACACAGGAGGAGGAAGTGACAGGTCAGGCGGGCGCGCGCATTGGCTGGGAGCGATCCGGAGGGGGCGGATGAAAACGGATAGCCGCCCCCACTTGTCGGATCGCTCCTGCAGCCGCGCGGACCGCCGCATGTACGGGGGGGGGTCCGATCGGACCCCCGATCCCCCCCAAGGCACCAACGTATATATACGTTGATGTGCCTGTCGGTGCCATTCTGCCGTAAATGTACATGCGGCGGTCCTTAAGTGGTTAATACAGATGCAATAGCTGATATATAGGTATTACAAGTTACAGTGAAGGATAGATACGTATAGTTGGTTGTTGCATGTTTTTTTTATTTACTTCAGATCACCTGTCTTTATGGGCAAAAAACACAGCAAACGTGCAACGTGCAGTATGATCTACTGTGTTTATGGCGAAACACACCGCAAACGTGCAACGTGCAGTATGATCGCCTGTGTCTATGGGCAAAAAAACACAGCAACGTGCAACATGCAGTATTATCTACTGTGTTTATGGCCAAAAAAACACAGCAAACGTGCAACGTGCAGTATGATCGCCTGTCTTTATGGGCAAAAAACACAGCAAACGTGTAACGTGCAGTATTATCTACTGTGTTTATGGGCAAAAAAACACAGCAAACGTGAAACGTGCAGTATGATCGCCTTTCTTTATGGGCAAAAAACACCGCAAACGTGCAACGTGCAGTATGATCACCTGTCTTTATGGGCAAAAAACACAGCAAACGTGCAACGTGCAGTATGATCTACTGTGTTTATGGCCAAACACACCGCAAACGTAAAACGTGCAGTATGATCGCCTGTCTTTATGGGCAAAAAACACCGCAAACGTGCAATGTGCAGTATGATCTACTGTGTTTATGGCCAAACACACCGCAAACGTGAATCGTGCAGTATGATCGCCTGTCTTTATGGGCAAAAAACACAGCAAACGTGCAGTATGATCGCCTGTGTTTATGGGCAAAAAAACACAGCAACGTGCAGTATGATCTACTGTGTTTATGGCCAAACACACCGCAAACGTGAATCGTGTAGTATGATCGCCTGTCTTTATGGGCAAAAAACACAGCAAACGTGCAATGTGCAGTATGATCGCCTGTGTTTATGGGCAAAAAAACACAGCAACGTGCAGTATGATCTACTGTGTTTATGGCCAAAAACACTGCAAACGTGCAACGTGCAGTATGATCGCCTGTCTGTCTTTATGGGCAAAAAACACAGCAAACGTGCAACGTGCAGTATGATCACCTGTCTTTATGGCCAAAGACACAGCAAACGTATAGTACAGCACAATCTCCTGCCTAATACAAACTAATAGCAAATCTAGCTAAGCTATACAGTGTATAAATATATGTACAACTCCTAAGGATGTATATATATTCTCTACACACTTTAAAATCAACTATACTGACTACTAGCCTTCCTACTCTCTATCTATCTATCTATCTATCTATCTATCTATCTAAAAAGACACTGTGGGGTAGATTCACATAGAGATACGATGGTGTATCTACTGATACACCGTCGTATCTCTGAGATTCGATGCTCGGATCTATGCGGGTGATTCCTCGAATCAGGTTCCGCATAGATCTCCCTTAGAGCCGACAGGTGTAAGTGACTTACACCGTCGGATCTTAGGCTGCAATCTCCCGCCGGCCGCTAGGTGTCGCTTCCGTTATTATACCCGACCAATATGCAAATGAGGAGAACCGCCGATTCAGAAACGAACGCCCGGCTGTCGGTTTTTTTTTTCGTTTGTGTTGCATTCGGAATTTTTTACGTCGTTTTTTTTTAGTGTATTTTTGTGCGTGAACTTGAGAGAGAGGAGCCGGACTGCAGGAGTTGGGAGTAGGCAGACCCTCCCCCGGAGGCAATTGCCATCCTTCTCCATGCCCCTGGTGGCAATGGCGGGTGTGAGGGGGGCCTCCCACTCACCCCACCCTACCTGCTCCTCTTGGGAGCCCAACTGGGGCCCAACAGGACCCCAACAGGGCAGAGGGACTCCCCCTATGATCACTAAGGGGGGACTATAGTTGGTGGGGGGGTGATAACACTTTTTTGCACCAGTGCCACCATCCAGTGTCACCTGCCAGTGCCAATTAGTGCCACCTGCCAATCAGTGCCAACCAGTGCCACTTGCAGGGTCACCTGTTAGTGCCACTTGCAGGTCACCTGTTAGTGCCTGCCATATGCACTGGCAGGCACTAACAGGTGGAAATGGCAAGTGGTACTGGTTGGCACTGATTGGCAGGTGGCACTTATTGGCACTGGCAGGTGGCATTGGATGGCACTGGCAGGCACTAGTTAGCATTGGCAGGTGGCACTGATTGGCATATGGCACTGGTTCGCACGTGGCACTGGCTGGTGGCACTAACAGGTGACCCTGCAAGTGGCACTAACAGGTGACCCTGCAAGTGGCACTGGTTGGCACTGATTGGCAGGTGGCACTAATTGGCACTGGCAGGTGGCACTAATTGGCACTGGCAGGTGACACTGGATGGTGGCACTGGTGCAAAAAAGTGTTATCACCCCCCCACCAACTATAGTCCCCCCTTAGTACAGACCCCCCTCCCTCAGTACACAAACACCCCCACCTCAGTACAGACCACCCAGTAGTAAACCCGCTCAGTACAGACACCCCCCTCAATGCAGACACCCCCCAGTAGCACAGACAGTAACCCCTCTCAGTGCAGACACCCCCCAGTAGTAAAGACAGTAACCTCCCTCAGTGCAGACACCCCCGGTAGTACAGGCAGTAAATCCCCTCAGTGCAGACACCCCCCAGTAGAACAGACATTAACCCCTTCCCTCAATGCAGACACCTCCCAGTAGTAAAGACAGTAACCCTCCCTCAGTGCAGACACCCCCCCAGTAGTAAAGACAGTAACCCCCTCAGTGCAGACACCCCCCAGGAGTAAAGACAGTAACCCCACTCAGTGCAGACATCACCCAGTAGTAAAGACAGTAACCCCCCTCAGTGCAGACACCCCCCTGTAGTAAAGACAGTAACCCCCCCTCAGTGAAAAATATAAACATATGCGCTAGAAACAACTAATTGTGTGATACCTTACTAAGATCAATCCAATAGTGATAATTATTCAAAACCCTGAATAGGGGATATACGTGTTGCCACAGTGGGGTGAGGCATCTGTGGATCACGAAGGGGGTGATCCGTTGCACCACTAGCGGACAGTGTTAAATATCGGCCTAATTTGGATAAAAATTGGCCGATGCCCGATTTCTCCAAAATGGCTGAATATCGGCCGATATATCAGTCGCCATCTAGTTTGGATTTAAATTCTTAATTTTTCACTTCACATTTTCATGAATGAATCACCCACAAAGCAAACCCAGACACATTCACCTTTACCTAGAGGTGATGGTAAATCTTCCATAGAGACACCTGTTTTGGTGGCAGTTGTATAAGTTTTCTGAATTTCCAATCAATCCTATTGCATCTCTGGAACAGAATGTCAATTGAAATTTCCCCCAACAGGACACAGACAACAAAAGATAAACTGATAGGGGTTTTAGCCCCTCTGTACGATATCTAAAAACAAAACAAATGTTTTAGCTATACACACATTTTACATCCGCCAGGCCACAGCATTTTTAAAAGCAAGCACAGCAACAGCTGTATGTTTCTCTTATTATAGTTTTTTTTTGTTATCATGAAGCTATAAAAAAGAAATAAAAACTAAAGGAACTATATAATAGAGTGTATTAGATATACTGTATACCTATTCTATGCTATTCAAAATTGTCATACTGGTGAAAAGCAATGTCCTAGAGGTTGCGCTTCTTGCGGAAAAAAAAGAGAAAAAACAGTTTGCCATTTCAAACCTTTAAAAGCATTATAAATAAAGATAAACTTCTCATAAAAAAATCCTGATTGCATACATGTAATGTTCTGAAACCTGAGAAAGCCTATTATTTACATAATAATGGAAAGCACAGCTGTTTTTCATTTCAAATAATAATGCCAGTCAACTCGGTACTTTCCGCGTGTATATAAAATCTGGTATTTTCCCAAGAAAAAATAAATAAATGCAAGAATGAAATTGCCCAGCTTACAAAATTTTTACTGAAAGTTTTACGAAAATACCTTTTAAAGCATGTTTTAAATAAAAACTGGATTTGCTTTTACACAGTTCATACAAAGTACGCCATTTTTACAAAAGATAACAAACATAGTGCTCAAAGGCAAAGCATAACTACTCAGGATTTTTAGAACAGACCAGGTAAATATTTAAAAATATCTATAAAAATATTATTTTTTTGAAAATTTTGATCTATACAGTAGAAAATTAAAATCAATACAACAATAAAGACATATCTGTAAATCCCCTCTAGTATGAAGGACTATTGTTGAAGATGACGCCTGACATGTATCAGACTCCTAGGTCCTTCTTATAGGCTGAATGTCATCTAGAGCATACATATTCTATAAAATAAACATATTTAAACATTAGTACATTAGTACAATTTCATCATTGATAAACCTTTGCATGGGATTGCTGGCCTGTTCTAAAAATCCTAAGGGGTTATGCTGTGCCTATGAGCACTAGGTTTGTTTGCTTGTTCATTGGATTGGCCAGACCAGGCCACACAGGCACTGTCAATTATTTAATTTCTTTGTATTTTACGAAAGATAAATCCACATTATATGTTTTCATTTAATGTATTTTTTATTACAAATTATGGAACACATAATACCATGGACTTTGCCTTTCCTCTGAAATAAATTGTTCTTATAGGGTAAAAATCCCCCTTCTGAGAACCATTCAAGTAAATGACACTGTTGAAGGGGTTGTCAATGCCGGGATGAGGTCATGTGGAAGTCAAAGATGCCAAAGTGTGCCCGTCCTGTATTGAGATAGGTGGAACTTGTACATACAATGACCAGGTAGGTGTAGTGTGCAGAGATGATAGCTGCTTGCTGCCAGCCCTAATACCGCGTACACACGACCGTTTTTCGGGTTGTAAAAAAATTAAATTTTTTATGGTCTAGAAAAAACATTGTTTTTTTCAACCCGCCTGCTAAAACGGCCTTGCCAACACACGATGTGAAAAAAAAAATGCTCTAGCAAAGCGTGGTGATGTACAACGCGTATGACGGCACTATAAAGGGGAAGTTTCATTCAGATGGCGCCACCCTTGGGGCTGCTTTTGCTGATTTTGTGTTAGTAAAAGACGATTTGCGATTTTCAGTCTATTACAGCGTGATGAATGTGCTTACTCCATTACGAACGCTAGTTTTACCAGAACGGGCGCTCCCGTCTCATAACTTTCTTCTGAGTTTTTTCACGTTGTTAAAGCCCACACCATTTTTTACGACGTTAAAAACGTTGTGAAAAATTAGAGCATGTTCTACATTTTTAATGGCCATTTTTTACATCGTGAAAAATGCTCTGAATCCCACACACGATCGTTTTTAATGACATTAAAAAAAACGTAATTCTTTACAACCCGATAAGGGGTCATATGTACGCGGCATTAGATTACCATTTTGTGGGTCTTAAATGGGGGTGCAGTAATCTGATCTGATGAAAATGTAGTTAAAAACTAATTAGGGTTTCCTATAAGCAAATATTTTTTTTATAATGTGCAAAATAGTCATTCATGAAAAATTATTACAATTGTTGACTTTATTCTTAAATAAATGAGTAGGACTTGGCTGTCACGCTGAAAGCCCAGCCCTGCAGATTACACTGGGGCAGCAACTATCTCACTATATAATTAGTAGGGCTGGGCAAGCATTCTGGCAGCCTGGTTCTGCAGAGTGCAGGAAACAGGTAAAGCATTATGAAGCCAGGAAAGACTCTGGCCTAAGTTCAACACTCCACCACCACAGTGCCCAAGACAGGTGCCTTTGCTGTCTCTGCATTCGCTGGAAATGGTAAACCCTAGGTAGGTTGACCACGTGTCCCGGATTGCCTGGGACAGTCCCGCATTTTGCAGGTCTGTCCCGGGCACCTTCATTCCAGGATAATACAGTGTCCCGGAATGAAACTGACACAGCCACCCCTCAAGCCAAACTAATGCACCCAAAAAAGGCTGCCATAATACCGCTTTACTCACTAACCGTACTTGTCCTGGCCCGGGAATGCATGGCGGAGCACAGTCCCCGCCCCCTGCTTGTGATTGGAAAAATCATAAATCCCGCCTCTTGTGTCCAATCACTGTGCTGTGATTCGTTACAGCACAAGCTGATTTTTGGGAAGGGGGGTGTCCCTGAATGGTAGTTTGGAAATGTGGTCACCCTATCCCTAGGTAATTCTATAAAAGTTATGTGAGAAATAAAGTGCTTCAGAAACAAGACAGCATAAAGGTGAATTTAGCTTTCTCAAAAAGAAGAAATATGCATACAGAAAAGAATATATGAAAACAAAATAGGCCGAATGTTGTAATAAAACTGCCCTATATGTGTTGTAATATAACTAGTATGTATAAGAACCATAAAAGACTCAGCAATCAAATACAGGTCTCTGAAGGGGAACATATATCAGGATATTGTTCCACAGTTATTGTTTCAGCAAATGATCCTTAAAGTGGTTATAAAGGCAGAAGGTTTTTTACCCTTATAAATGATCTGCTCTCTTTCTCCTCTCAGGTTCGAGTGATAGCAGTGGGAGCCATTGGCTTCTCCTGCTCTTAATCAAATCCTGTGCCACTGGGACGAGGCCAAGCCACACTGTCTATAGACACAGGAAGCATGGCATTAGATCAAGCCCACACAAGTGCCCTCATAGGAAGCAGCTTCCTATGGGGGCACTTGCCAAAGAGGTGGAGCCAGGAGCACTGCAAGGGGATCCCAGAAGAGGAGGACCAGGGCTGCTCTGTGCAAACCATTGCACAAAGCAAGTATGACATGTTTATTATAATAAAAAAAGGTTTACAATTAGTTTATAATCACTCACTCACTAGAAAAAAAATGCTTTTAAATCAAATGTGTTCCTAATAGGGATGAGCTCCGCGTTCGATTTGAACGTATGTTCGACTCGAACATTGTCTGTTCGTACGTTCGACGAAATTCGAATAAAATGGGTCGTTCGCGCCAAATTCTTCGAGTGGCGCACAACGACCCATAATTCACTGCGGCATTGTGCGCTGATGATTGGCCAAACATGCACTATGACCCTGCATGCTTGGCCAATCACAACGCGCAAAAAACAGAGA
Organism: Rana kukunoris; assembly: GCA_029574335.1. Lineage (NCBI taxonomy): Eukaryota > Metazoa > Chordata > Amphibia > Anura > Ranidae > Rana > Rana kukunoris. The sequence continues at coordinate 408,320,237 of CM056052.1, read as the reverse complement.
GCCATAATTGGCCAAAGCCAGGGTGGCTTTGGCCAATTATGGCTCAAGGCTTTAGCACACGCCCTACACTATATAAGGCCGCCTGCTGGGCGGCCTTGTGTAGTGTGTTCCAGCGCTGAACAGAGATCAGTCAGAGAGACAGAGAGATAGGGTCAGATCCACAAAGAATTACGCCGGCGTATCTACAGATAATTCCAATTCCCCGCCGGCGTATCTTTGTTTTGTATCCACAAAACAAGATACGCCAGAATTACACCAAGAAACGACTGGTGTAAGATTATTACACCGTTGTCTCTTAGGTGCATATTTACGCTGGACGGTAGGGGCGCTTCCATCTATTTCCAGCGTAAAATATGCAAATGAGCGAGAAATACGCGAATCCACGAACGTACGAGCGGCCGGCGCATTCCCTTTACGTCGTTTGTGTAAGCGTATCTCCGGCGTAAAGCTACCCCTGCTATATGGAGGCGTACACAATGTTAAGTATGGACGTTGGGCTAGCGTTAAATTTTCCATCGTTCACGTCGTTTGCGTAACCCGTTTGCGAAAAGGGAATTGCGTAAGTTACGTACACGTCGTTTTCATTGACTATTTGCGATGTGATTTCACGCATGCGCACTGGGATACGTCCACGGCCGGCGCATGCGCAGTTGAAAAAACACATTGTTTGCGTCGGGTCAGTGATCATTTTAATAAAACACGCCCACCAACAACCCATTTGAATTACACCCGCGAACGCCGGCCCATTTACTCTATGCCGCCGTAAGTAACAGCGCTATTTATTTGAGGATAAGTAATACGCTGCTGTAACTTACAGTGGCGCAGAGTAAAGGGGTTAGGCTCAGAAAGCGCAGCAGCTTTGTGGATCTGGCCCATAGTCTTTTTATATAGCTAGATAGAGCAGGCAGGCTAGTCAGTTTAGCTTAATTTACAGTGTGTAGAGGATATATATACATCTCTAGGAGTTGTACATATATTTATACACTTTATAGCTTAGCTAGATCAGTTCTTCCTAACTTACTGGCAGGCAGGTGATTTTGCTATTTAAAGACGTTATCACAGGTATAGACACCAAGCAGGTACAAAATTTAAAGGAATTTTTCATATTTCTTTTTTAATTTAAGCATCATTAAAATCACTGCTCCTGGAGCAGTGATTTTAATGATGCTTAAATAAAAAATAAAAAATAAATCCTTTAAACATTGTACCTGCTGGGTGTCTATAGTTTGCCTGTGAAAATGTCTTTGAGAACCAAGAATCAATTGAAAAAAAGTTTTAAAAACGGTCGTTTTTTCAGGAGTCCTGCTCCTGAAAAAACTAGATATGTGCATTCCCGTTCGTACGAATGTTATTTTCGTACGAAAATGTTCATTTCCGTACCCGTGGGATAATGTGTACATACGAAAACGGTAAAGCACCAAAATACGAAAACGACGGGATTATGAATGAGCCACATAAGAACGACCGCAAATACGAACGAACGATCCGACGGGAAAAAACGACAAAACAAAAACGTCAAAATAACGAAAATGAAATCTGTATCAAAAGATTTGCATTGTGTATTTTGTTTGAATCAGTTTTGTGTTCGTTTTCAGTTGTATGTTCATTGTTCAATGACATCTATAACAAAAGAATTTCATTATGTATATTGAATGAATTCCTTTTTCTGTTCGTATTGTGTATTCAAAATACTGAAGGCAAATCTTTTGTTATAGGTGTCATATCAACATACGAAAATAACAAAAGAAAACAAATTCCAATGCAAATCTTTTGTTTATCGTTTTTTTGAATGGCCAGAGAGTTAGGCTGGCCATACATGATACAATTTTCTGTGCAATTTTCTGTACAATTTTCTTTAGATTTACCTTCAACTATGTAGTGCAAGGGCCTGCCTGATTGCATACAATTGAAAGTGTTGTTTAGTTTGACCTCATATTATATGTTTTTTTGTAAATCTAAAAGAAAATTGTACAAGAAAATTGAACATGTATGGCCAGCCTTAGTTACTGAAAGCAGCTTCTCTTTTGTGCTGAGTAGTGAGTACACTAGTACAGTAAAACCAAATAAACTTTTCTGTGGATTTTCATCTGAAGGGAGATCAGTTGGCCAGACTTTTGAACCCAAAAATGGTTTTCTGATGCAGTTTAAAAACGAACACATTTTCTGAGAACGATCGGAAAACGATCGTTTTTATGTTTGTTGTTAAAACAGTCTGACCAAGTGTATGGGGCTTAACAATAGTTAATATGGATGAGCCGCGTGTTGGAAATCCCGCGATATATTTAGGAAAGTACAAAATGATGAAAATCCTTTTTTCTGTTCATATTTTCAGGGAGATCTGGCCAACTGATCTCCCTTCAGATGAAAATCCACAGTAAAGCCAAATAAACTTTTCTGTGGATTTTCATCTGAAGGGAGATCAGTTGGCCAGATCTCCCTGAAAATATGAACAGAAAAAAGGATTTTCATTATTTTGTACTTTCCTAAATATATCGTGGGATTTGCGGCACTTTCAACACGCGGCTCATCCATATTAACTATTGTTAAGCCCCATACACTTGGTCAGACTGTTTTAACAACAAACATAAAAACGATAGTTTTCCGATCGTTCTCAGAAAATGTGTTCGTTTTTAAACTGCATCAGGCAGGCCCTTGCACTACATAGTTGAAGGTAAATCTAAAGAAAATTGTACAGAAAATTGCACAGAAAATTGTATCATGTATGGCCAGCCTAACTCTCTGGCCATTCAAAAAAACGATAAACAAAAGCTTTGCATTTGTATCCGTTTTCTTTTGTTATTTTCGTATGTTGATATGACACCTATAACAAAAGATTTGCCTTCAGTATTTTGAATACACAATACGAACAGAAAAAGGAATTCATACAATATACATAATGAAATTCTTTTGTTATAGATGTCATTGAACAATGAACATACAACTGGCACTAAAAGAAAAACATTCAAGATACACAAAATGCAAATTGACGAAAATTCACGATAATTATTGTCTAACAAGTAACGAACATGAATTAAACAGAATAACGAACCATCCCGCATGTACGAAAATATAACGGTAACGGAAATACGAAACGATTGGAATACGGAAAAATCGTGTCGTACGACAAACGAACGGGAACGAATGGGAAAACGGGTGTCTTACGAAAAATGAACGGAAACGAACCGACGGGACCATACGAAACGTAACAAAAAAAAACGATCCGTTTATACATGTTCCCTCAGGCAAGACCCGGGCTCTTAAAGATGTTTTCACAGGCAAACTATAGACAACCAGCAGGTACAATATTTAAAGGAATTTTTCATATATATTTTTTTTAATTTAAGCATCATTAACCACTTCAGTACCATGGGTGTTTTTCAGATTTGGTGTTTACAAGACTAAAACATTTTTTTTGCTAGAAAATTACTTAAAACCCACAAAAATTATATATATTTTTTCTAACACCCTAGAGAATAAAATGGCGATCATTGCAATACTTTTTGTCACACCATATTTGCGCAGCGGTCCTACAAGCGCACTTTTTTTGGAAAAAAACACTTTTTTGAATTAAAAAATAAGACAGCAATAAATATGACCCAATTTTTTATATATTGTGAAAGATAATGTTACGCCAAGTAAAATGATACTCAACATGTCACGCTTACAAATTGCGCCCGCTCGTGGCATGGCGTCAAACTTTTACCCTTAAAAATCTCGATAGGCGACGTTTAAAAAATTCTCTAGGTTGCATTTTTTGAGTTGCAGAGGAGATCTAGGGCTATAATTATTGCTCTCGCTCTAACGATCGTGGCGATACCTCACTTGTGTGGTTTGAACACCGTTTTCATATGCAGGCGCTACTCATGTATGCGTTCGCTTCTGCGCGCGAGCTCGTCGGGACGGAGCGCGTTAAAAAAAAAATTGTTTCTTATTTTTTTTTATTTAGTTTATTATTTTTTATACTGGAAAAAATGAAAAAATAGAATGATCACTTTTAATCCTATTACAAGGAATGTACACATCCCTTCTAATAGAAAAAAGCATGACAGGTCCTCTTAAATATGAGATCTGGGGTCAAAAAGACCTCAGATCTCATATTTAGACTAAAACACAAAAAAAAAAAATTCAAAATTGAAACTGTCATTTTTTCAAATGACAAAAAAAAATGTTTCTTTAAGACGCTGGGCGGCACTGACGTTTTGACGTCATTTCCGCCCAGCAGAGCTATGGGGACGGGTGAGGGACATTTTTCCCTCACTCGCATCCCCACACAGCAGACGAACGGACCCGATCGCCTCCACCGCTACCGACGGCTCCGGTAAGCGGCGTAGGGCGCGGGAGAGCGGCGGGAGGGGGGCCCTCTCCCGCCGCCGATAATGGCGATCTTCGTAGAGACCGCCGTTATCTTTTACATGACCACTCACACTAAAGATGGATACCTTGGTTGTGGCAGCAGCAGGAGGAGGAGTCAGGCACTGGACGAGTGGTTTGTGCGGACTCTTCCCCTCTGGCTGGCAGAAGCCTGCCTTCCCTAAGGGGGAGCCCCCCCCCCTCCTCCCCCAACATGGCTCCCCTCACAAGGGCCTCCCCTTATCCCCGCCCACAACCATCAGCTGGAGGCAGGATGTCATCCCAGAGCACCAGGGGGGCGCCCAATCTCCTGCCCGCCAGTCTGCGAAGGGACCAGGCCCTCCAGACCCGCCATCTGGGACAGCTCTGCCAGACTTTTGGGCGGGTGGAGGAGAGCCTGTCCTCCATGAAGGATACGCTGGGTAACCTGGACTCCCACTCCCGGGCTTTCACAACCTGCCTAAATGAACTGCAGACTACAGCAGCAGGCGTTGGGCAGGATGTGAGGGCCCTTACCCAGGCTATCCAGGCCAACACGGCAACACTTGTGCTTCCCTGGACAGAATTGCCGTGGCTTGGAGGGCAGGCCGCCAGGTGGGCAGATATCAGGGGCTGCTCCTCCTTCCCCCATGAGTCCCCCCTGAGGGGCCGGGGCCGTGGCCGGGGGCGCCCCAGGCGTGGCTCACGCAGAGGGCAATAATTTATTTTTCCCCCTTTTTTTTTTTTTGCTGACATTTTTTGCATTTTTGTTTTTTTTTTGCTGACATTTTTATTAAATTTTGGGTTGTGCATGCTGTTTGAATGTGGGGGTGACAATCCTGCTGGAAAAGGGGTGTCATCCTCAATTTTGGTGGAGAAGGGTTCCCCAGGACCAGGGAGAAGTGATCCTCAGGTCCGTGTGATTGGTGTATGAATGTTCAGTGACATAATTGGAGCCTTGACGTGGCGTTACTGCTCACCAGTCCTGCATGGTGGACTGGTGCCAATCCAATTTGATGAGGATGTGGGGTGTGTGTGCTAGGGACCACAGTGGTGTGCATGCATGCATTCTCATTGTGCCATGATTAATGTGTGTGTTTAACGTGCAAAGATGCCCATATGAGCTGCCTCCTGACTGCTCTTCCCCTCAGAAGACGGGGTATCCTCGGTTAGGGGTTGATTGTCTGGTTGGGGGGTCAGGTCATCACGTAGCTCAACCTGCAGGCCCTTCCTCACTGCGAGATTGTGCAGCATGCAACATGCAACGATGATATGGCACACAAAGTTTGGGGAATACAACAGTGTACCCCCAGACTTATCCAGCATCGGAAACGTGACTTCAGGAGGCCAAAGGTGCGCTCCACCACTGCACGGGTTTTGATGTGTGCTTGATTGTATCTTTCCTCCCCTGGGGTTTGGGGGTTCCGGATAGGAGTCATGAGATGGGGTCCCAGTGCATATGCAGAGTCACCTGGAAGGGAAAAGACAGGAGAATGTTAGTCATGCATGTGCCACTTATGAGGTGTGCATCACGGGAGGGGATAGTCATGCCTGACTCCCATGTCACTCACCAACCAGCCAGGTGTTCCCATACACGTTCTGATCGAATTCCATTCGGATGTGGCATTGATTGTAGATGTAGCTGTCATGGGTGGATCCGGGGTGTTTGGCACGGACGTGCCATATGAGGCCTTGGGCATCAACTATCACCTGTACGTTGATGGAGTGCCAATTCTTCCGATTGCGGTACATGTGCTCTGTCTCATGGGGGGGCTGGAGTGCCACATGTGTGCAATCAATGGCCCCGATGGTGCGTGGGAATCAGGCAATTCTGTAGAAATCTGTCATTGCCTTCAGCCGCAGGTCCTCAGTGGTGGGTTTGATGATTTGGTTGGCCAAGCGTGTGAGGATTGCAGGGACAACCTGGTGCACACATCTGCTCACGGAGGATTGTGACATCCCAGCACCACTCCACTTGTACGCTGAAAAGAGCCCACTGGCAAGGACATGGAGTGTTGCCAGGACCTTCACCAGTGGCTGCACTGGATGTGAGCGGTGTGTGTGGGGCTGGTGATGTCCTCCTGCAGGGTTGTGGTTAATTCCAGGATGGCATGAGGGGGGAATCTGAAGATGCGATACACCTCAGAATCACTCATGCCAAAGAGGTCTATGTGTGTGCGGTATACCCTCTCCCGTGCCATCCTCCGTGCCATCCTCTGTGCCCTCCTCCTTCTTTGGTCATCTAAATTCACTAGTGCAGCTATGAGCGACGATGCCCCTGGCATGTTGGCAGTCAAATTGTAGTGCAACACGTGTGTGTGGTCTGCTCCTCAGTAACGGTGTTGCTTTCTGTGAGATGTAGACGTTTTTTCAAAATTTAGACCAGCTTTTAGGTGCTCTAACTTTAGACAGGGCATTTTGCTGTTGCGCACATCGCGTAGCCTGCGCAGCAACTGCGTTTTTTTGTGGATCCCCGCAACTCCCTCATTAGCATATTTGACTAGCAAATCAATGGTGTGTCTAGCGCATTTTTGCGCGGACGGATGCGTCTGTCTAACGAAATTACGCCGGACAAAAAAAAGTAGATTTCTGGCGTAATTCGTTTTTGGAATCGCGCGCATCTAAACGCACGCGCACATTAGACTTACGCACGCGCAACACCAGTTGCGCAGGCGTAATCGCTCTGTGAATCTGGGCCACTGTTTCTGGAGCAGTGATTTTAATGATGCTTAAACAAAATAAAAAAAATAAAAATAAAAATTCCTTTAAATATTGTACCTGCTGGGTGTCTATAGTTTGCCTGTGAAAATGTCTTTGAGAACCCGGGTCTTGCCCGAGGTAACATGTATCAATGGAAAAAAGTTTTAAAAACGATAATTTTTTCAGGAGTCCTGCTCCTGAAAAAAATGACCGTTTTTAAAACTTTTTTCCATTGATACATGTTATCTCGGGCAAGACCCGGGTTCTCAAAGACGTTTTCCAACAATAACTTGAATATTGGGCTTTAAAATGAGCACTTTTGACTTTGAACGTTCGAGTCCCATTGTCATGATCTATGTCATGGCTTGGGTCACCTGCTGGTGGCACTGTTTCTCTCAGCAACAGGGGTGCAGTTCTGGTGTCCACCAGCGGGTGTCTCCCATGGGATGGACTCCTCTCTAATTGGACTGAACTGCTACAGGTATATAAGCCCGCCCTGCACTACAATCCAGTGCTTCAGTATTTTGCCTGTCAGCCCTGTTCCTGTTTGCTCAAGATACCTGTTGCCAGCTCAGTTCCTGATTTGATCCCGTTGACCCCGGCCTGAACCTTGGACCTTTCTGATTTCTCCTATCCTTGACCCCGGCTTGAAACTTGGACCTGCTATATACGCTCTGTCTTTGGTATATATATTCTTCACTAGTTTTGGTGGCTTGACTATTGCTGTGTTTGTAGTTTGCTGTTTGTCTTGTAGGTTTTCTGTTTTGCACGTGTGCCTTATTTCCAATAAATACATATTGTTTTACTTCCCTCTGTGCCTATCTTCCGTAGTGCAGCCCACTGACCTGTTGTCTATACAGGCATCCAATATTAGCTATCTCCCTGACATAATACTGAAGCCATATAAACAGGTCGGCTGCACTTGCTATTTTAAAAATGCTTCTGGAAGATATTTTGTACCTGTCACTCCCGGCAACAGCAGGGCTGGTGCAAGGATTTTTGACACCCTAGGCGAAACCTAATTTTGCCGCCCCCCTTGGCTCCACCCCTGACCCCACCCCCTTTGCCCTGCCCATGTACTTATGTACTTTTGTACTTATTGTTTTAGCGGTCTTTCTTCTCCAGCACGGAGCAGCGTATCCTTCCGGGTCTAGGCGTTCCTAAATCACGCCTTCCGAAAATGCCCAAAGTGACACTCGGCAAAATAAACGACGCCTGCGCAGTCAGCACTACACGGCAGGGGCAGGCGCCGTATAGAGCTGTAAACAGCCAAGTGTCACTTAGGATATTTTTGGAAGGCGTGACACGCTATCCAAGCCCGTCAATCAATTGCGCTTGTTTTAGGAACACCTACTCCCCGCAGAAATCCCCGCTCAGAGCCGGAGAAGAAAGAGTGCTAAAACGATAAGTACAAAAAATAAATAAAAAATCCAACATACTGCAGATGTCACCAGTGTGCTGGATCTAGTGGCAGAAAGTTGATTTTTGGGTGAACCTCCACTTTAAGGTGGCAGCCCCTACATGTATATCCTACCTAGGTAGAATAAAAATATGAAAGGAAAAAAGTATATAGGTGTTGGCGCCTCCTAGTGTTAACGATGCCTGCTTACGCAAGTGAAAGTGCAATGTGTTAAATATGGGGTTAGTGAAAATCAAATAAATAATATGCTAAAGATATAAATGCAAAACGATTAAAGGTGCATAAATATATAAGGGTGTATGGATATTAATATCATAAATGCAAACAATGATCCATATATCATACGGTGCTAGATTAAAAAATAATAAATGCTAAACCATAATTAATAGTCCATATTCAAGTGCGGATAGGTTGGCTGTAAACTGCATGCAATAAAGTGCTGGTAAAACGTGCCAAGGTGCTAAGTGCCAAGATTAAGGAAAATTCACTGGTGATTCACTGATGCCCTCTTCCTCCATACTCTGGTGTATCCCGCACTCACCAGATCAGAGACCCCCTCCTGGGGTACAAAGCATTTACAACCTATCTGCACTTAAATATGGACTATTAATTATGGTTTAGCATTTATTATTTTTTAATCTAGCACCGTATGATATATAGATCATTGTTTGCATCTATGATATAATTGTGGCATATATATGCAGTTTTCAGCCAACATATCCGCACTTAGTTATGGACTATTAATTAAGGTTTAGCAATTTATTTTTAATCTAGCACCGTATGATATATGGATCATTGTTTGCATTTATGATATTAATATCCATACACCCTTTTATATTTATGCACCTTTAATCATTTTGCATATTATTTATTTGATTTCACTACCCCCATATTTAACACATTGCACTTTCACTTGCGTAAGCAGGCATCTTTGACTGTAAGGGATGCCCATCAAATGCCATCTCACCAGTGCCCATCAAATGCCATCTCACCAGTGCCCATCAAATGCCATCTCACCAGTGCCCATCAAATGAAGCCTCATCTCTGCCCATCAAATACAGTCTCAGCTCTGTCAATTAAACACAGCCTCACCAGCGCCCATCAAATGCCTTCTCACCTATGATCATGAAATTCCATCTCACCAGTGCTCATCAAATACAGTCTCACCCAGGATTCAACAAAATCCAGGTGCCCGGTCGCAATTGCGACTGGAATTAGCGACCTGGCGCCTGGGGAAGGAAGCTTAGGCCTGCAGTCAGGAAGCACGTTGAGCCAAAAAAGAGAGCATGCTCTCTTTTTCCTCGTTGTTCAATGAGGACTTTGGCTCAACAAGCTTTTTGGACTGCTCATCGGGAACCTCGTCGGGGCGGAACGATCAGTTTAGCCCGACGAGGTTCTCGGACGTGTGTACGCGGCCTCACTTGTGCCCATCAAATACAGTCTCAGCAGCGGCTCCCATCAAATTCCATCTCACCTATGCCCATCAAATGCCATCTCACCAGCACGCATCAAATACAGCCTTACCTGTGCCCATCAAATATAGCCTCACCAGCGTCCAAATTCCATTTCACCTGTGCCCATCAAATGCCATATCACCAGTGACCATCAAATACAGCCTCATGCACGCCCATCAAATAAGTCTCACCCGTGCCCATCAAATAGTCTCAATTGTGCCCATCAAATACACCTTCACCAACGTCCATCAAATTCCATCTCACCTGTGCCCATCAAACGCCATCTCAGCCGAGCCCATCAAATACAGCCTTACCCGCACCCATCAAATTCCACCTCATCTGTGCCCATCAAATACAGTCTCACCTGTGCCCATCAAATACAGTCTCACCTGTGCCCATCAAATTCCATCTCACCTTTGCCCATCAAACGCCATCTCACCTTTGCCCATCAAACGCCATCTCAGCCGAGCCCATCAAATGCTGCCTTACCCGCACCCATCAAATTCCACCTCACCTGTGCCCATCAAATACAGTCCCACCTGTGCCCATCAAATACAGTCCCACCTGTGCCCATCAAATACAGTCCCACCTGTGCCCATCAAATACAGCCACACTCGCGTCCATCAAATACAGCCACACTCGCGTCCATCAAATACAGCCACACTCGCGTCCATCAAATACAGCCACACTCGCGTCCATCAAATACAGCCACACTCGCTCGTCCATCAAATACAGCCACACTCGCGTCCATCAAATACAGCCACACTCGCGTCCATCAAATACAGCCACACTCGCGTCCATCAAATACAGCCACACTCGCGTCCATCAAATACAGCCACACTCGCGTCCATCAAATACAGCCACACTCGCGTCCATCAAATACAGCCACACTCGCGTCCATCAAATACAGCCACACTATCGCGTCCATCAAATACAGCCACACTCGCGTCCATCAAATACAGCCACACTCGCGTCCATCAAATACAGCCACACTCGCGTCCATCAAATACAGCCACACTCGCGTCCATCAAATACAGCCACACTCGCGTCCATCAAATACAGCCACACTCGCGTCCATCAAATACAGCCACACCCGCGTCCATCAAATACAGCCACACCCGCGTCCATCAAATACAGCCACACCCGCGTCCATGAAATACAGCCACACCCACATCCATCAAATACAGCCCCCCCCCCCCCTGCGTCCATCAAATACAGCCACACTCGCGTCCATGAAATACAGCCACACCCACATCCATCAAATACAGCCCCCCCCCCCTGCGTCCATCAAATACAGCCACACTCGCGTCTATCAAATACAGCCCCCCCCCTGCGTCCGTCAAATACAGCCACACTCGCATACAAATACAGCCCCCCCCTGCGTCCATCAAATACAGCCACACCCCTGGGTCCATCAAATACAGACACACTCGCGTCCATCAAATACAGCCCCCCCTGCGTCCATTAAATACAGCCACACCCGCGTCCGATCAATCACATCAGTGTCAATTAATGCAAATCAAGCTCTGGGGGGGAGGGGGCAGATATTTTAATATACACACATACATTTAATTTTTTTTTATTGTTATCACATACACAAAAATGTTACTTTACTCACCAGTCACCACACCAACTTGAAAGGTGAACCCTGTGGTGGCTGCCTGCCCTCGCTCACACCTCTGCTGTTGTACAGTGGCACTGGCAGGGTGCCTCTTCAATGCTCCACCTCACCTGTCCCCCCCAAGCCCGGGAACCGCCAGTACTAATAATCCCATGATGCATCGCGCGGCATCAGGCTCCACACACTGTGACTGACAGGACTCAGGAGAGGGGGGGGCGCTGTGCTGCGGACTGTACACATCCTCTTGTCACACACAGACTGTCAGTCATTGTAGACACTGGACAGAGAGAGAGAGAGAGAGAGAGCTGAGAAGGGAGGGGCTGCTGCTGCCTCATGTGAGTCGGCTCTTTCTCCTGAAAAGGAGGATCATTGATTGCTGGACACGGACGGACCTTTGAGGACACAGGAGATGAGATGATCACAGTATTGTATGCACACTAAACAGCGGAGGGTGCCCAGGCTGGGGGGGGGGGGAGGCGAGTGCGGGACCTATCTATGCCACTTGTTACACCTGCTCATGTCAGTCAGACACACTCAGAGCAGAGAACTGGAGCCGCGCGGGGGTCTGCCTAGCAGCGCTGCTTGACATGTCAGGGCTCAGGACGCTGCCGCCTGCCAGCATTTTGTGGAGGACAGTGCGGGAGTAATAGCGTTCGGGCGCTCCTAGGCGACAGTGCGCTCTAGGCGGTCGCCTAATCCGCCTAGTGGTAGCGCCGGCCCTGGGCAACAGATGACAGAGATTTCTGCTATCAGGAATTAAATGATTACACTAGAGAGCAGTTATTGGAATGTATCCGTATGGCTCATGTTTTTGTTGATTGTGGCAGTTTTTTATTTGAGGATGTGCAGCCATTGATTCAGATCTGCACAGACTTGGCCCAGTCTGTCTGCTATGCGTGATGATTATACCCCTCCTTTTTAGTGCAGTCAGGTAGAGTCTTTGGTGTGGCTGTTGGAAGATACTCAGCCTTCTTTCATGAGCAGATGATGAGCGAATACCCATATTCGATTTCCGATATTTCGCGATATTGAATTTCGCGAATATTCGTTAATATCGAATATTCATGATATTTATAAACAAAAAAATTGCGAATTTCGCCCATGCGAAATTTCGCTAAGCAAAATTTCGCGATTTTTTTTTTTTTTTTTTTTAATAAAATTCAGAATATGATATTTACGAATATTGCTATATTTTATAAAACAAAAAAAAAAAGCGAAATTTTGCATTGGAAATTTAGATGCAAAAATTCGCAATTTTTCTTTAAATTGATTGCAAATTTTATTGCGAAATTTATTGCGAAATGTGAAAAATATGAATATTCAAAATAGCGAATATTCGCGAATACTCGAATATGCAATATTCGTAGCGAATATTCGCAATGCGAATATTCGTGAGCAACACTAATGAGCAGTACTCAGCTTGTCCTCAACAGGTGCTTGGAGCATGCATTGATTCTGTGCAGTCTCTGGTCAGACAAGCCGTGTGCAAACCTGATTTTGTGAGACCATTATTACAACTCCCAACCATCCATTTCTGTGTCTAGTTACCAACCTGCTGGGATGTTTTTTTCTTTACCCCCAATTCCCACTTTTGCTGAACAATACACCCTGCTAACAGCAAAATACCAGTCCCCTGTTTCCTCCTGCTGCACTTACCCTGCCTTTAACCCTTCTGCTGCTTCTCAACTGCCTCCGTCTGTTCCACCAAAATCCTCTTCAAGGTCGGAACCCTCTGTTTCACCACCCCTCCGCTCTTCACCTCCATTACTTCCAACTCTATACCCATATACAAATCCTCAGTGGTGAAACCAAAGAAGAAGAAAAAGTTTTTTCCAACCCGCTCGATCCTGCCACTAACCCAATCTGCATCCACTTCGGCCAACCTGCTTCAGCCTGTTGTTCCAGTGCCAACCGCCCAGCCTGTTGTTCCAGTGCCAACCGCCCAGCCTGTTGTTCCAGTGCCAACCGCTCAGCCTGTTGTGCCAGTCGCCCAGCCTGTTGTGCCAGTCGCCCAGCCTGTCGTGCCAGTTGCTCAGCCTGTCGTGCCAGTGCCAGTTTGCCAGCCTGATGTTCCTGTGCCAGTTTGCCAGTCCGATGCTCGTGCCAGTTTGCCAGTCCGATGCTCCAGTGCCAGCGGTCCAGTCCGATGCTCCAGTGCCAGTTGCCCAGCCTGTTGTGCCAGCTGCCCACCCGAAGGTGTTCCCGTTTGCTGCCCAGCCGGAGGTGTTCCCGTTTGCTGCCCAGCCGGAGGTGTTCCCGTCTGCTGCCCAGCCGGAGGTGTTCCCGTCTGCTGCCCAGCCGGAGGTGTTCCCGTCTGCTGCCCAGCCGGAGGTGTTCCCGTCTGCTGCCCAGCCGGAGGTGTTCCCGTCTGCTGCCCAGCCGGAGGTGTTCCCGTCTGCTGCCCAGCCGGAGGTGTTCCCGTCTGCTGCCCAGCCGGAGGTGTTCCCGTCTGCTGCCCAGCCGGAGGTGTTCCCATCTGCTGCCCAGCCGGAGGTGTTCCCGTCTGATTCTCAGCCCGATGACCCAGAGTCTGCTGATCTGTCACCATCTGCTGTCCACCTTGGTGTCCTGGTTCCTGGCTTCCAGCCTGACGTGCCTGGCTCCCAGTCCAACGTTCACGGCTTCCCGTCTGATGTCCCGGTGCCTGACTTTAAGGTTGATGTGTCACTTTCCCAGCCTAATGACCCTGAGTTCCCTGCCCTGCCTGTTTTCACCCCTAGATACCAACTTCCTGACCCTGGTGGAGGTAGGATGCAGGTTCCGTTTCCGGACTTGGGGGGGCTGGTCTCCCAATGAATTAAAAAACTTGGACCGAAATACTTTTTGGGACTCTTCCGCATCCACTACCAGGGCAAGGGCAGAATGGGGTGTCCAGAGGCCACCCCTTGGGGGGGGAACTGTCATGATCTATGTCATGGCTTGGGTCACCTGCTGGTGGCACTCCCAGCAACAGGGGTGCAGTTCTGGTGTCCACCAGCGGATGTCTCCCATGGGATGGACTCCTCTCTAATTGGACTGAACTGCTATAGGTATATAAGCCCGCCCTGCACTACAAACCAGTGCTTCAGTATTTTGCCTGTCAGCCCTGTTCCCGTTTGCTCAAGATACCTGTTGTCAGCTCAGTTCCTGATTTGCTCCAGTTGACCCCGGCCTGAACCTTGGACCTTTCTGATTTCTCCTATCCTTGACCCCGGCTTGAAACTTGGACCTGCTATATACGCTCTGTCTTTGGTATATATATTCTTCACTCGTTTTGGTGGCTTGACTATTGCTGTGTTTGTTGTTTGCTGTTTGTCTTGTAGGTTTTCTGTTTTGCACGTGTGCCTTATTTTCAATAAATACATATTGTTTTACTTCCCTCTGTGCCTATCTTCCCTAGTGCAGCCCACTGACCTGTTAGCTAATATTGGATGCCTGTGTAGACATCCCCCTGACACCCATAGACTTCAATGGGGTTCTAAATGTTCGCGCGAACGGTCGGTCTGTTCGAACCTTCTGGTGCGAACCGAATGCGGGGGTGTTCGGCTCATCCCTAGTTCTTAACACAAACGTAACAGTTCTTTCAACTTCACTACAACTTATTCTAGTAGTTCTTCAGCCCACTGAGCTCCTGGTCTCTCATTATACCCACTGATTCACTGCCACTGAATCCCTTGAGCTCTTCCAATCTTCACAGTATCTTCGTTGAGCATCACCTCCACCTTTCTCCTTGGTCCCTAGCTTGGTACTTCTAATAGTTCTCAAGCTTTACCCCTGCTGGCCTACTCGGTCCCTGACTTGACTAACAAGGCTGCTCTGCAAGCATCACCTCCGCTGGCTGGGTCCCTGACTTGATCATCGTCTGAAGTTTGCCGATTCCCCACCTGCTTCAGTTACTCACTGTGGTCCCTGGTAATAAGGTGGATGGTCCCTTTGTGACGACAGCTTCCCCTCTGCCTCTGACCACGACAGGTTCTCAGGCCGGCAGAACCATCACTTCTGGTTGGACTGCAAGCCACAATTCCAACCCTGTGCTGCTCTCTCGCTTTTGTATAGACTCTCAGACAGCCTAGCAGCCAGATGCCCCCGAGATAGGCCCAATATCCCGCCTAGCAGCCCAAGGCAACATGACACACGTCCACACAGATCATAGATCACTTGGTTTTTCCCTGGGCATTCCCCAGGTTTTGTTGTTATCTCATATCTAGTACCACCAAGTACCCAGCCACCTAGTGGTAGAAGAGAAAAGTGCAACAAGGCCAAGCTTAGGAAGAAATCAATAGATCTCTAACAATTGACCGGGATAACTACTCCTGGCAAATACATTTGTGAAGAGCTCCCTGCCTAAACTCCAGGGTGCTACATAATAATACACATGGATTCTCTATGTAATAGCTTGGTGGCATCTGCATCACAACTTTCTGAATAAAGATCATTTTCATAATTGTTGGTCCTGAGGGATAACAACTGCATGATATACACAAGGATTTTCTGAATGTGCTCCAAACAGGAAATATCAACTGTAACAAAAATAGTTACTGGAACAGAGAAAAAGCTACACTTAAACACATTAAAGCAGGGGTTGTTAACGTGGGATCTATGGACTACTTATCGGATGGATATCAGGGGTCGGTGTGGTCACATATAAAATTACTTTTACATTCACTATACAGCCCCCTCCCTTTGTCCCAATCAATGGTTTCCCATTGAAAGAAATTGAAGAAATACATATAATCATTCTGTGCACAACTGCTATCGTGTGACACTCTATAATAGCAGAGGGTAATCTTAATTTTCTAGTAGTAGGTTTGAGTAAAGTTAAAACAATTTTGTTTAATTTGCACAACATAATTGTATTTCATTTTTGTAATGAATGGCCATTACTTTTTGCATGAAAAGCAGTGAGTTAAAATGTTTTACTTTATTCAAACTTTGTGTATGTCATATACAGTATGTATGAGGCAATCAAATTTAAATAAAATGAAGTATATATATATATATATATATATATATATATATATATATATATATATATGTATTCATTGCATGCAAAGTTGTGTTTCTGGGGAGGAGGTCAAGAAAGGTTAAAAACCACTGTATTGCAGGGTCAGTCCATTTGAAGCTGTCACTTTAATTGGGGGTTGATGTTAGTGGTCTGAGTCACACACTGCATTCATATCACTGTATTTCCACAGTAGTGAAATATTTATATAAGCATTATAAATACTAATACTGTATTTGTTGATTGCAATTGTAGCCATGCAAACTAAATTTGATATACAGTATTTTTATATATGTTTTAACTCTTACTTTCAATTAATTGCTGTGATGTTTACAAAACTCATTTATGAAATGAAAATGCATTATATATTACTGCACTAACCCCTGCTTGCCCAGTAAAACATATGAAATTAAGTTATTTTGCTCTAAGCTAACTATCCAACGGTATCTTGCTTACAAACATACACATGTCTCAAATGCTATCAAACCAAGTGATGCATGTTAGAGCAATATACATAAAATGAATGTGGTATTAATAATGCCTTAAGGTTTTGGGGAAATTGTGAAGTAGCCAGGATACTGTATCACAGCAGTGATGCTTCACTGAATTCAATAACATTTTACTTCAACACAGAAGATGTGCAAATCAATCCCATCCATCAGCTTTACTTCTTCCTGGATTTAAGGTTATGTCAGAAATCCCTACAGGCCAAGTACCATCTTTTCTTAATTCAAGTCAGGTACCATACTGCACATTTTTGTTTTAAAATAGTGAGCCTGAGATATGGGCTTTTGTAATTATTCTTGAAAAAAAAAAAATCCATCTTTTTCTAAAAAGTAATTAATAGTTTGACATTTAAAGATGAAACCAAACATATTCACAAGGGCATATCCAAGCGAATTCAAATTGCACAGCAATGAAGTGTGTTCATCAGTAAAGAGAAACCATTAATGCAAGAATCAATCTATTCAAATTCTGTTCACTGATTCACTTGATTATCTACACTACCACGATTAAAGGAATACATCAAGTAAAACACAAATTTCAATAATAAATGCTTAGTAAGATTTTCTCTTCATCTGTTTTTGCGTTATGATATTGGATGCATGGTTTAGAATGATTAGGCCTAACAGTTTGCTTATGACACAACAATTTCAAAGCACAAAGATTTGCCCACTAGTGATCAGGATAAGCTTACTTTTTAAACAGATTGGGCTGAATACTTAAAACTGTTAAAAATGAGTAGTGATGAGTTTAGGGTTTGTGTTCACCCAGGGGCGGACTGACCATTGGGACTCTCGGGCACATCAGGGTTGCCAGGCTCAATAAAACCAGGGACAATATGTAAAAATCTGTGTTTTTTTTTACATCTGTCCCTGATATGTCCGAAACCGACATGCTTTTGATGTGAAAATCCTGGGATTTTAGCTGCCCTGCCTCTGCACTGACTCCTGGCGTGGTGGCTATCTGTAAGCCCAGGGGCCCCATAATCTTCTATTGCCCGGGGGCCCCATGAGTTGTCGGTCCACCCCTGTGTTCACCATATATTTAACCAAAATCTAATTTAATTTAAGGCTTGCGAAAGTGTCGAACTAATGTGAAAGTCTGTGACCACAGCAACCCATTACTAATAGTCTACTTCCAGGATTCAATACTGCAGTCAGGTAGCTTAGAGGGGCCAATCATGTTTTTTTTTTCTTTTTAATGTTCTAGCATTGAAAAGGTGTGAAAAATAAGAAAAGTTGGGACAGCAGGTAAAGCTGGGAGCTAATTCTAGTGTTAATTGCTGAAAATGTCTATTTTGGTTTACGTACATTATGTCACAGATACACTAACAATCATAGGCGTGCGCAGTCTATTGCATTAGGGTGTGCACCCCAAAACTCAAACATACAAATGCGTATATATATATATACACACATACATATATATACACACACACACACACACAAACACTCACATATATGTACGTAAAACCACCCATTTATGTTCCTGCCTGACCCAAGTGCCTTCGCTAACCTTTTAAAAAAAAAAAAAATGCATAGATTTTTTTCTAGGGCATTTATTATTATTTTTTAAACTGGAGACTGCAAAGTATTGTGCCCACAATCAGCAGAATGCGGGTAAAGTGTCAGGCTCCTGCAGACACTGCCTACAGTTCTATTGCCCATAGAACTGTATGGCTGCCTACAGCTCATTGCAGAGCTGTAGGAAGGTGTGCTGATCAGTGTTCCGGCTGCCGTGTTGAATTGAACGTGTATTTTATACATTCACAGATTCCTATCACTGAGGCTGGATTCACACCTATGCATTTTTTGCATTTTGAAGATTTGCACTACAGTCCATTTAACATTGTTTCCTATGGAATACGTTCTGTAGTGAAAATCTGCAAAATGCAAAAAGCACTAAAAATGCCATAGGTGTGAATCCAGCCTTAATGATGAGGCTGTGTGGGTGCAGAGGAGGGGAACTAAAACATGTTAAACCCTATATACGGGTGTAACATGCAACATGTTCTAAAAGGTGAACTCATCCTTTAGGCCTGGTTCACACCTATGCAGGTTGCAGTTGATGCATATTTTAGGTGAGTGGCGGCTGGTGCTCAAAATTTTTGGGGGAGCGCAAACAAACGAAAAAAACAAAAACAAATGCAGCCTCACTGTGCCCATCAAACGCAGCCACTGTGCCATGCCATCAAATGCAGCCACTGTGCCATGCCATCAAATGCAGCCACTGTGCCATGCCATCAAACGCAGCCACTGTTCCATGCCATCAAACGCATCCACTGTGCCATCAATTGTCACCATGGGCCCCTTGTCGCCACTGTGCCCATCAATTGTCGCCACTGTGCCATGCCAAACACACCCACTGTGCCATGCCATCAAACGCAGCTACTGTGCCCATCAATTGTCACCACTGTGCCCATCAATTGTCACCACTGTGCCCATCAATTGTCATCACTGTGCCGTGCCCATCAATTGTCATCACTGTGCCATCAATTGTCACCACTGTGCCATGCCAATTGCAGTCACTGTGCCATTAATTGTCACCACTGTGCCCATCAATTGTCACCACTGTGCCATGCCAAACGCAGCCACTGTGCCATGCCATCAAACGCAGCCACTGTGCCATCAATTGTTACCACTGTGTCCATCATTTGTCACCACTGTGCCCAGCAATTGTAGCCACTGTGCCCTGGAAAAAATGCTGCCACTGTGCCCTGGAAAATGCCCACCCCCCCCGCCTGGCACTTACCTTTCTGGGGTCAGTCATTCTGCTTCTACCATCCCTCGATGTCTTCTCCCGCCCTCAATGACGATTCAGCCAATCAGGTTACCGGTAACCAGGCTAACCGCTGGCTCTGATAGGCACCTCCACAGCCAACCAGCTGCCGTTATTCAGATGGCCGGCCATCTGAATAATCAGCGGCAGCGGCAACAATACATAGATTCATGCAATACATGAATCTATGTATTGTTCAGTGGTGGTGCGAGAGCCAGAGTGGGCGGCACTCCCTCTATCCATGCACCACCACTGTTTTAGGTGCATTTTGCATTTTTCATTACACGTTTTTGATCCATTGAAGTCTATGGAACCAAAAACACAACCTGCTGGTGCCTGAAACTTTAAAAAAAAATGCACAAATGTAAACCACATCCATAGGAAACCATGTTACATGGACTGTAGTGTGTTTCTGATAAACTGAAAACACACAATAAAAATACATAGCTGACAGGTGCTTGTATCTACACAAGCAATGCTGTATTCTGATGGGGGGGACCCCCCACTGTAAGAATACACTGATTAGTGCTGTAGCAGAATTATTATGATAAGAGTTTTTGATAAGGTAAGGAATTTCTGGGACTTCTGAGCTGCTCCATAGATGTATTCCATACACACACACACATTATGAGTTATTAAAATACATTTTTAACAGGATATAATGAGTATGTGGGAATACATTTGTGTAACACCTCAGAAGTCCCAGGAATTTCTAACCTGTTCAAGAATTGCATGTTCTCTGTCAGTAAACCTGCAAAGTACAGGGCAGGTTTACAGCACATAATTGTATAGTGAAAAAGGTCACAGTACTCACAGGTAAAGGGCTGCTATCTGTCTTTAGATATTCATCATTCCCAGGGAAAGCTGTGCTGTGTGCTGGACAGGGGGAAAGAGATCCGGGGTGC
This sequence comes from Rana kukunoris, assembly GCA_029574335.1. NCBI lineage: Eukaryota > Metazoa > Chordata > Amphibia > Anura > Ranidae > Rana > Rana kukunoris. Next base: position 408,299,545 of record CM056052.1, on the reverse strand, counting down.
ACTCAGTCAGTGTGTGATGATCTCTTCCTCTTCCTGCTCCTCCTCCCACCTGTACTGGAGCTGTGAAAAAGGCACTGAAAGCCCCGACTGACTCAGCCAGACAGGAACTGAGGAGACAGACAGTTTCCCTCAAATGCTGCATCGTAGAGGAGATCAGAAAGCTGTCTTCTGTCACACAGGGGATAGGATGGTGGGTAACTCCTGTGAGGAGGACTGCAGTCACAGCTGTGAAGTAAGCAGTCAGGAGTTTTCCGATGCTCTCTGAAGTTCATGTGCTTTTTCTCTGACAGCTGGCGGCGGAGTGATCTTCAGCTAACAGGGAGCCGGAACTACAGAGTCAGCATCGGAAAATGCGGCTGACTGGCTGATTACTCCGCAGCCAGTGGCTGCAGTTCCCACAGGAGTTACACATCCTCCATGACAAATAGTCCCATTTTCAGCTACTAGAGGTGAGAGAAAAAGAAATCTCACACATTTTGCCAGCAAAAAAGCCCTGGGGTGTGTTGGGTGTGCCTGGGCATTAGGGTGTGCCCAGGCACACCCGGCACACCCCGTGTGCACGCCTATGCTAACAATGTGTTGTAAAGTGGTATACCAAATTTGGGAGAGACTTTAGATTGTTTCTAGGGAACATTTTTTGCTGAAAACATCCATGTTACCACTCAATGTCAGTGCTGACAATAGATTTATGTATCGCATGGAGAGGGATGTGCATATCATGGACACTGGGGTGTGAAGGGTGTGCATATCATGGACACTGTTCTCACTGTATGCTCAGCAACTTGCTAGCTAAGACACTCTCGCCTTTGCAGCTGACAGCATCATAGCAATGTTCAAGGAAAGAAGGGTTCCCCCTGGAAATCGCACATCTATGATGTCCTACTACAGGGGTATCCAAACATTCTAAACAAAGGGCCGGTTTATTGTCCTTCAGACTCTTGGAGGGCCTGACTTTGGCCAGCGGGGGTAGAAATTTTCCTGGCCTCAGTGGGACTAAACATCTGGTATTAGGGGAGAAATAGTGCACCATCGTTGGTGTCATAGGGAGGGAGGAATAGTGCTAATAGTGCCCCATTAGTATTGTTAGTGGTAGAAATGATGCTCTACTGTCAGTCTCAGATGGCAGAATAGTGTCTTGTATCAGTGGGAGAGATAGTGCCCCAAGGGCCAGATAAAGGCAAGCAAAGGGCCGCATCTGGCCCTCGGGCTGCAGTTTGGAGACCACTGTCCTACTACGATGTTTGGCTGCTTAATTTCACCCCGCACCCCCCATTTGTAATTTGTATTTGTAATTTGTATTGTTTATCACTTCAGAAAAAAAGAAAACTCATATACAGGAAAAATTATTATTGACTATTTATTATGAGTGAACTGGAAAAATTGCACGCGGCCTGTTTCAATAAGCCAGGTGTCTAAAAGTGATACTAAAGTCTTGTTTTGTTTTCCCCCAAAAATCATGTTATACTTACCTGCTCTGTGAAATGGATCCTCCTCTTCTTGTGTCCCTCTTCTCTGCTCCTGTCCCCTCCCTCCTGTCGAGTGCCTCCACAGCAAGCAGCTTGCTATGGGGGCACCCAAGCCAAGTCACAGCTCCCTGTGTCCCTTTAGACATGGAGCCGTGGCCCGGCCCAACCCCTCTCTCTCCTGATTGGCTAACTGACTTTGACAGCAGTGGGGGGCAAATGGTGCCTCTGCTGTGTGTCAGCCAATCAGGAGGGAGAGTCTCGGATGTCCGAGACACTACTGGACCATATCTGTAGAGGGATAAGTATTGGGGGGGGGGGTGGATGGGGTCTGCTGCACACAGAAGGCTTTCTAAAAAACTTCTGACTTACAACCCCTTTAACTATAACAAGAGATCAAGGGTGAAAGTGGACTTCTTTCACATCATGTTTCCAATTAGTATTTGCCTTATTTTTTTATTTATTTTTTACCAGTCTAATGCCGCGTACACACGATCATTTTTTGTGATGAAAAAAAACGACGTTTTCTGTGAAGTAAAAAACGACGTTTTTGAAACGTCACTTTTCAAAGACGATGTTGCATACACACCATTGTTTTTTTCACAAAAAGCGAGGTTACGTTCACCACTCTTTTCCATTGAAGCTCGCTTCATAATTAGCTTCTGGGCATGCGCGGGTTGAAAAACGTCGTTTTAAACGACGTTTTTGCTACACACGGTGACTTTTTGTGAAACAAAAAACGACGTTTTGAAAAACGACACAAAAAATTCAAGCATGTTGGAATTTTTTTTTGGTCGTTTTTTTTTAAGAAAAAAAACAACGTTTTGCCCACACACAATCAATTTAAATTATGTTTTAAAAAACGTCGTTTTTTTTCATCGCAAAAAACGACCGTGTGTACGCGGCATAAGTAACTGATAATTAAAAGGCTGTACCTTGTCAGTTTTATGTCTGCAACATCTAGTATTGTGTGCATTTATGTGCCCTATAATAAATCAACTGGTGATTCTTGTGTAGCTGTATGTCAAGTCACCCTGCAGACATGTACAAACCTAGTAAAAATTTCCCAGTAAGATTTGCAGTCTAAAGTGTTTTTTTTAAGGCTTCTGTTGAATCTCCATTTGCTAGAGGGGGCAATAAATTTAGAAGTTTCCTATGCATAAAATTTCTCTCAGGAAATCTTAAAACTCAAAAAAAAATGTACTTCATTGTCAGATACTAGTTGCTCTGGGTTACCTTCCCTGCTGACAACTGTGTAAAGAAATGTAATTACAGTAGCCAATTTTATCTTAGAGACAAATGCAATTTACTGTAATATTCAATCAATGTTATAGCAAATTGTCAGTCCACAGGGTCCTCTGTAAAAGGACCTACAATATCAATGGTTAGCCTTTTCCAATCAGAATCAAGAAATAGCACTAGCTGGGGTGGTGAAGAGTGTGTGACAGCAGATTTGTCCTTGACTCCCTGATAAACAACGCAAGGCTGAAAGGCAGTTAGTACGTGGACATGCACATCTGGCCACTGGTAAATTTCATATGGTCTTTGCTTCATTCTTATGATTTCTTAGTGATTCTCATATGCAAGTTGTATAGCATGCTCTTTCAAGGTCACTGGTATTAGTAAGCTATAAAATTCACAGACAATAGAGCCATCAACCAAAGACAGTTAATGTCTAATCCTGTAGAAAGGTTGTGAAAGAGGACTCAATTTATTTTCTTAGTTTAGCTATTTGCTTTGAAAAATGTCCCATAATTGCACTTATACTAGGCAAGCAAGACAAGCTTGCTTTTTGCACGGGGCCTTAAACTCAGATGCCATAACTGCATCTACACCAGTAAAAAAAACAACTTCAACATCATCATCATACTGTGTACTGGGAGCTGGGTATAAGGCCTCGTACACACGATCGGACATATCCGATGAAAACGGTCCGCGGACCATTTCCATCGGATATGTCCGATCGGGAGTTTGATCCGATGGCGCGTACACGCCATCGGATCAAATTCCCCGCCAACCGGACGGCGCGGTGATGTGGCGGTGACGCGGCGGTGACGTTGACGCCGCCACGTCACCGCACCAGGAAGTTAAACACTTCCGCGCATGCGCTGAATCCATTCGGCGGCGGGGCGGCGGCGGTGGGGGACGACATGTCTGCTGGTAAGTGTACTAACCAGCAGACATGTCGGGCGGACAGATTCCCACCGGATAGATTTCAAAGCATGCTTTGAAATCTGTCGGGTGGAGAAATCTGTCCGCTAGCCCATACACACGAGCAGAGATGTCTGCTGAAACGGTCCATCGGACCGTTTTCAGCGGACATATCCCCTCGTGTGTACGAGGCCTAAGGGTAACCATGACAAACATTTAGCAGTAACATTTTTCAAACTTGGTTTGTATTGTATTGTGTAGATAGAATAAAAGTGATACCAAAGTATTGTTTTTTTTTAAAAAATAACAAACATTATATGCATTAAGGTGAAGAAACATCTCTTGATTAAAGGCCCCCCAGCCCCCCCCCCCCCATTTTACTTACCTGAGCCCTGAAAAGTCCTGTGTCTTGAACACGCTCGATCTTTGCCCAGGCTTCTCATTGGATACATTGATAGCAGAGCAGCCATTGGCTCACGCTGCTGTCAATCAAATCCAATGACGTGGGCTCCGGGGGCAGGACTGAGTCATACACTCAGTGGCTATGCACGCCAAGTGTATGACATAGCTTGGGAGAGAGCTTCCCAGAGAGGGCTAGCTATTGCAGGGAGGATCCACGAGAGCCACGAGGGACCACCAAAGAGGACGATCTGGGCCACTCTGTGCAAAATGAACTGCACAGTGGAGCTAAGTATGGCATGTTTGTTAATAACCCCTTCCTTACCGGGCCATAGGGATTTGACGGCGGCAGCAACCCCTCGCTGATGAGAGTGGACGTTTGTTCTCTGCGTTCTAGGGCGCGCGCGAGCCGGGCACCCGCAATTACCGCTGATCACGGCAGGAGTGTGGATCTGTGTGTGTAAACACACAGATCCACCTCCTGTCAGCGGTGAGGAGACTGATGTGTGCTCCCAGTACAGAAGAACACACATCGGTCTCCTCCCCTTGTGAGTCCCCCTCCCCCTACAGTTAGAACATACTCTAGGGAACATTTTAACCCCTTCAGCACCCCCTAGTGTTAACCTCTTCCCTGCCAGTCACATTTACACAGTAATCAGTGCAGTTTTATAGCACTAATCGCTGTGTAAATGTGAATGGTCCCAAAAACATGTCAAAAGTGTCCGATATGTCCACTGCAATGTCACGGTCACAAAAAAAAACGCAGATCGCCGACATTACTAGTTAAAAATAAAAAATTCCATAAATCTATCACCTATTTTGTAGACGATATAACTTTTGCGCAAACCAATCAATATACGATTATTGCGGGTTTTTTTTACCAAAAATATGTAGAAGAATACGTATCGGTCTAAAAATTGGCGCTCTTCTTTTGTTTATAGCGCAAAAAATAAAAAACGCAGAGATGATCAAATACCACCAAAAGAAAGCTCTATTTGTGTGGGGAAAAAACCATAACAATTTAATTTGGGTACAGTGTTGCATGACCGCGCAATTGTCATTCAAAGTGCAACAGCGCTGAAAACTAAGAATTGGTCTGGGCAGGAAGGGGGTGAAAATGCCCTGTATGGAAGGGGTTAAAGAAAAATTAAAACTTAACCTATAGTGTCACTTTAAGATAAAAAACCTTCTGACTTTACAACCACTTTAGGTATCTTTGCTGACCATTTGGTTATATGCAATTCTGCCTACCCTAATTTCTTTGTGTTAAGCAGCTTAGTACATTTTTATGATTGGTCTATATAGTAAACACGATAGGGGTTCTTTTTCTACCATAGCATACTTCATTTTGCTTCTGTAAGAAGCAGGGATGTATTCTGGCCTAGGCCAACAAGGCCCAGGCCTAGGGCGGCACTTTGTGGGGGGCGTCACTCTCTCCTCTTCCCACGGCATCCCTCTGTCCGTCACCCACGGCAACTCTCTGTCCTTCTCCCAGGGCGTCCCTCTGTCCTTCACCCACAGCATCCCTCTGTCCTCTTCCCATGAATATGACAGGGATGTGGCTTTGACAGGAAGGGGTGTGATATATTTAAATTAGGGGGTGCGCAAGTTTAGTCAGGCCTAGGGCAGCACAAAACCTAAATACACCTCTGGTAAGAAGCAACAGTTTTCTCCAACTGGTCTGTTTGGCACTGTGCAATGACCATACCAACACCATAGTCTGAAGCATCTGTAGTAATATTAGTAGGTAGAGAAGGATCAAACAACTCTGGTGCCGGGTTGAGTATGATGAGCTGTTTAACAGTTTCTAAGCTGTGCTGGGATGTCTCTGACCAGCATAACAATAAAAGCAGTGCAGCGCAACCTAAATGTAAATATAAACACTAATATATAATGTCCATGAGAAGAAACAGTCCACAAGTGATTGTGCAAAGGGACAATGAAAAAAACGGCATGCAATGTGGATCAAACGTGGCCAGAAATCCCTCCACCGCACACAGTGGCCTCTCACCTCACTAATTCGACCTATAATACGTCACATGGCATGTTACTCATTCCGACTATAACTACTTAGAACATCCAATCGATCAGCATACTAAAGGTGTCGATCAAGGTCCTGAGCTTTGTCTCCAACATGCATATGAACCATAAATGAAGACAATCTAGTGCTCTCTGTATAGGGAGTGTTTTAATTGTAAGATAAAACAAAAGCGAAACTACTCACAAAGACAGCACTCAGACGCGAGTGCTTACAGAGAGCATAGGAAACAATAGCAACATGGCTTTGGGTGACGTCTTTCGTGACTCCTCCCCCTCAAATGTTTTGCAGGATATGAGATGCAAAATTACGATGAGGTAAATGCACCACACCCTCCGATTGCCTGTTATTGTGGTTTTTGCATATGTTGAATGTTAAGTGAGCAAGGCCTACCTGGTAAATTCTTTCATCTATATACAGTATATCTGAGGTGGTATTATACTGTTGCTTTTCTAACATTGATTAATCAGGCAATAGTTCCTCTTGTGATATACTGTGACCCAGTTTGTCTAAAATAGTAGTACTATTTCAATGCTATTTTGAACAATTTTATGGTACTTGTCATGACTCTCCAGATATGGTAGTACAACTATATTATACAAATACTGTAGCACTGCACATGAGTTACATTGCTGAGTTTTGAAAACATCAGATTTTGAACTAGGTGCTGAAGCTATTCCATAAGGTACATGTTTCAACTAAGCATTCACTTGGGTCCCATTGAGGAAAGCCTGAATTTTGTTACAGAAATGAGTGATAGCAATAAATACTGGCACCCAGATTATGCAATACATTTAGCTTAACCTGTGAGAAGCAAAGGGAAGTGACCTACCCAATAAACTTGGATAAACCTTTTGTTTGCACTAAAGTGTCTGGTCCTTCCTTTTATTCAGTTAGGCCGCGTACACACGATCGAATCTATCTGCTGAAAACGGTCCGACGGACCGTTTCAGCAGACAAATTCAATCGTGTGTACGGGCAGACAGACAGATTTTTCCAGCAGACAGATTTTAAAGCATGCTTTAAAATCTGTCTGCTGGGAACCCGTCTGTCAGACATGTCTGCTGGTTAGTACGCTAACCAGCAGACATATCTGTCTGCACATGCGTCGATTTCGACGCATGTGCGGAAGTGTTTTACTTCCTGGTGACGGTGACGTGGCGGCGTCAACATCACCGCCACGTCACCACACTGTCTGCCAGTGGGGATTTTGGTTTGATCGTGTGTACACGATCAAACCAATCTATCCCAGCAGACAAATCCGATCAAAACGGTCTGTCAGACCAATTTGATCGGATTTATTTAATGATGTGTACGCGGCCTAAGAGTTAGCTTGTAGAATCAGGAATGCCCCACTGACTGGACAACACCACAGGCACAGGTAAGTGTGCAAAACCTTGTGGTTTTGGGGAGTTAGAAGTGGTGTAGGGGAGTGTAACTTTTGCCAAAAGTGGGGGGTGAGATAATGCAAGAGGGAGGAAATTATATAAGGATGAGCGAACATCCCCCCAGTTCGGTTCGCTCCAAAACTTGTAAACAGGCAAAAAAATTGTTCAAACACATGAACACCATTAAAGTCTATGGCACACAGGCATGAATAAAAATCAAAAGTGTTAATTTAAAGGCTTATATTCATGGTATTGTCAAAAAAAGTGTTTGGGGACCTTGGTGCTGCCTCAGGGGACATGTATCAATGCAAAAAAAAGTTTAAAAATTGCATTTTTTTTGGGAGCAGTGATTTTAATGATGCTTAAAGTGAAAAAATAAAAGTGAAATATTCCTTTAAATTTCATGCCTGGGGGGTGTTTATAGTATGCCTGTAAAGTGGACCATTTTTCAGGTGTTTAGAACATTTCTAAAGGAAAAAAGTCATTTAAAACTGATTGCGTCTGTAATGAATTGTCAGGTCTCAGCAATACAGATAAAACTCATTGAAAAAATGGCATGGGTCCCCCCCCCCAGTCCTTTATCAGGCCCTTTTGGTCTGGTATGAATATTAGGGCGAACCCCAAACCAAAATTAAAAAAAAGTTGCATACCAGGCACTTCAAGTCTGGTGTGGATATTAAGGGGAACCCTACGCCAATTTTTTTTTAAATGGCGTAGGGGTCCCCCTCAAAATCCATACCAGACCCTTATCCAAGCAGGAAACCTGGCAGGCCGCAGGAAATGAGGGGGGACGAGAGAGCCCGTACCGTACCAGGCCACATGCCCTCAACATGGGGAGGATGTTTTGGGGTCTGGTCTGGACCCTAAAGCACCTTGTCCCCATGTTGAAGGGGACAAGGGCCTCATCCCCACAACCCTTGCCCGGTGGTTGTGAGGGGCTGTGGACAGGGAAACCCCTGTGGCATCAGAGGGGGCAGAGTCACCAGAGCTGTCAGAGCGAGAGAATCGTCAGTCGGTGGGAGCCTCCTATGGAGTCGCATCTGTAGCGGCTTTTTTTTTGGTCCCGTCGGAGCAAGATGGATGAACTTTTTTATTTTTTATTCTTTAATAAATGTGGCTCTTTCTTTTTTCAATTTGACACTTTTTTTGGTGAAATGGTAGGGGTACAATGTACCCCATTACCAATTCACATTTTGGGTGCCTGGGGGTCCCCCTGTTAAAGGGGGTTTCCAGATTCCGATAAGTCCCCCACACACAGACCCCCACAACCACCGGGAAAAGGTTCTGGGGATGAGGCCCTTGTCCCCATCAACATGGGGACAAAGTGCTTTAGGGTCCAGAACCCAATGCATCCTCACCATTTTGAGGGCATGTGGCAGTTCAGGAGGGGGGCCGCTCACTCATCACTCCTACGACCTGCCAGGTTGCGTGCTTGGATAAGGGTCTGGTATGGATTTTGTGGGGGACCCCTACGCAATTAAAAAAAAAATTGGCACAGGGTTCCCCTTAATACCCATACTAGACCTGAAGGGCCTGGAATGGAATTTGGGGGGACCCCAACACGCAATCTTTTTTTTTTCATTTTTGGTTCGTTCCCCTTAAAATTCATACCAGACCCAACGGGCCTAGTAATGGACTGGGGGGGAACCCATGCCATTTTTATCTGTATTGCCGAGACCTGACAATTCATTACAGCCACGATCATTTTGAAATAGTTTTTTTCCTTTAGAAATGTAATTTTGCTGTGGGACTGTTCTAAACACAGGAAAAATGCACCACTTTACAGGCATACTATAGACTCCCCCCAGCAGGCCCGGACTGGGACAAAAAATAGGCCCGGGCATTTTAGACTGAGCAGCCCAGGGCGGGGGGGAGAAAGAAAGATAGATAAAGATAGAAGGAAGGAAGGAAGGAAGGAAGATAGATAGATAAAGAATGGAAGGAAGGAAGATAAGATAAAGAAAGATAGATAAAGATAGAAAGCAAGAAGGGAAGGAAGATGGATAAAGAAAGAAATATAGATAAAGAAAGAAGGGAAGATAGATAAAGAAAGAAAGATAAATACAGATAGAAAGAAAGAAGAGAAGGAAGGAAGATATATAAAGATAGATAGATAAAGAATGGAAGGCAGGAAGATACGATAAAGAAACATAGATAACGATAGAAAGCAAGAAGGGAAGGAAGGAAGATAGATAAAGTAAGAAATATAGATAAAGAAAGAAAGAAGGGAAGATAGATAAAGAAAGAAAGATAGATACAGATAGAAAGAAAGAAGAGAAGGAAGGAAGATAGATAAAGATAGATAGAAAAATAGATAGATAGATAGATAAAGATAGATAGATAGATAGACAGTGGCGGTGCTTCTATAGAGGGCGCCGGAGCGCCTGCCCCCTCTGGCTCAGCTGCGACAATGGGCACAGTGGTGACAATGGGCACAGTGGCGACAATGGGCACAGTGGCAACAATGGGCACAGTTGTTTGATGGCATGGCACAGTGGCTGCGTTTGATGGCATGGCACAGTGGTGACAATTGATGGGCCAGTGGCTGTGTCTAATGGGCACAGTGAGGCTGCATTTTTTTTTCATTTGCGCCCCCCAAAAATGTTGAGCACCAGCCGCCACTGTAGATAGATAGATTATTATCTATCCAGCTATCTATCTACATTGGCGGCTGGTGGGGGGTGCAAACAAAAAAAAAAGAGAGAAAGAAAGAAAGGTGAAGAGAGACAGAGAGAGAAGGGAATGAAGGGCACCCCCTACATCAGTGTACAGTACTCACTCAGAGGCAGGAGGGACTGACTGGATGGATGGAGATCAGACTCCATCTTTCCTTTCTGTTTGGCTTTAGCTTGAATCTTCACAGACATGGGAGGAGAAGAAGAGAGGAGGGGGAGGAGTAGAAGCAGCTCCTCTCCTCTAACTGGCCGTGGGGGCAGCAAGGGGAGGGGAGAAGTGTCAGAGCTGGCTTTGATACCCCAGCTGATCTCTCTCTATCTGGCGCTGTGTTGGTGGTGTACACCCCTGGGGAGACGTGACATACGGCCCGCCGCGGCCCGCTGCGGCCCACCGGGCATTTCCCCGGTTTGCCCTATGGCCAGTCCCGGCCTGCCCCCCAGGCATGACATTTAAAATAATATTTCACTTTTATTGTTTCACTTTAACCACTTTAGCCCCGGACCATATTGCTGGTCAAAGACCAGAGCACTTTTTGTGATTCGGCACTGCGTCGCTTGAACTGACAATTGCGCGGTCGTGCGATGTGGCTCCCAAACAAAATTGGCGTCCTTTTTTTCCCACAAATAGAGCTTTCTTTTGGTGGTATTTGATCATCTCTGCGGTTTTTATTTTTTGCACTATAAACAAAAATAGAGCGACTATTTTGAAAAAAAATGCAATATTTTTTACATTTTGCTATAATAAATATCCCCCAAAAATATATTAAAAAAAAACATTTTTTTCCTCAGTTTAGGCCGATACGTATTCTTCTACATATTTTTCGTTTAAAAAAAAATCGCAATTAGCGTTTATTGATTGGTTTGCGCAAAATTTATAGCGTTTACAAAAAAGGGGGTAGTTTTATGGCATTTTTATTAATATTTTTTTTTACTAGTAATGGCGGCGATCAGCGTTTTTTTTCAGTATCGAGACATTATGGCGGACACATCGGACACTTTTGACACATTTTTGGGACCATTGGCATTTTTATAGCGATCAATGCTATAAAAATGCATTGTATTACAATAAAAATGCCATTGGCAGTGAAGGGGTTAACACTAGGGGGCAGGGAAGGGGTTAAGTGTGTTCCTGGGTGTGTTCTAAGTGTATTGGGGGGTGGCCTCACTAGGGGAAATCACTGATCTTCTGTTCATACATTGTATGAACAGAAGATCAGCGTTTCCCCCGCTGACAGGAACGAGAGCTATGTGTTTACACACATAGCTCCCGTTCCCCGCTCTGTAACGAACGAGCGTGCGTGCCCAGCGGGGATCGCGTGCACGCGCCCCCTAGTGGCCGCTAAAGGGAGGACGTAGAGCTAGGTGCTCTCGCCCAGCAGTGCCACCGTCCCGCCGTATAACAACGGTGGGCGGTTGGCATGTGGTTAAACATTATTGAAATCACTGCTCTCAAAAAAACCTTTTTTAAAACGTTTTTTTGCATTGTTACATGTCCCCTGGGGCAAAAAGAGAGAGCGCAGCAGCAGAGGAAGCCTTATACAATTTTAGCTAGGCTTAGCTGAGCCACCCTGACCCATTGGGACCTGTCCAGCAGGAGGCCTGCGCAGCAGTCACCACATGAGCTACAGGATTCACCAAAGGTGAGTGAGTAGCTTCAACCACTACACCCCATAGCCTATAGAGTAGAAGCATTCAGGTGCAATACCCAGCTAGCTATCTACAGATGGACAGCTTAGAACCACTTAAAGCCAGCACAGCTATCCTACACCTATTGCTTGGGGATTCTAAAGAAGCACCAGGTACCTTGGCATGTTTCTACAGAGGAAAAGCTCCTGCATTCAGTGTTTAAAATCCTTTCTTTAACCAGCAGACCTGATCCATTTATCCTACGGGAGGACAGCCGTGTGATTTTTTTTTTTGGTTGCAGAGACAGTTTTGGTTGCAGAGACAGTTCATGTCCTCACTTTACATTCAAATTAAAGTTCTTGTTTATTAATTAAATTGTATACCTTAAAGCTCAGTAGTGATCTATTCCTTTGCAAACCTAGTGGCACTTTTATATACATCCACAGCCTAAATTATACTTACAACTTTAGATAACACTAATTAGGATGTTCAGTAAGCGCTATTGCCAAATGGAAGCTATTATTTAACGAAAGGCAAACAATTTTTACACTAAAACCTGAAATTGGCCAAGCTTTGTAAGTTAATTATATATTCAACTTACATTTAATACAAACTCTTCTGTAGGAATATCAGAATTTCCATCCTGAGGACATAAATCAAATTTCAGCCTAAATCGATCCAATAAAATCAATTTGTCTGTGTTTTTCTGTATTTATATAGTTCACATTTGGCAAGAAAGTCAGGACATAAAATACATTTTGGAGTCAACTGTAAGTTCGAGGCACTATCTAGTGTAAAAGTATAAATTTCTTCTTAGCTCAAACACATTACCCTGATTAAATACATCAATAATTTAATAGAATAGACTGTCCTTCAAATGGACTCAACTGGAACTCTTGCTTGCAGAATAGTAAAAAAAAAAAGGCTTGAAGATAAAAGTCTCTGAAGAAATCATGCTGAACAAAAAGACATAAAGATGAAGGAAATGAAGGAAGGTGTGAATCAATGATCTTAAAAGATTAATACAGGCATACCCCACTTTTAAGTACACAACGGGACCAGAGCATGTATGTAAAATGAAAATGTACTTAAAGTACAATACCTTTTTTCACTTCTAGGCTGTAGTGGGGGTGCCAGAGGCTTTAGTGGGGGCATCAGGGGCTGTAGTGGGGGCGTTGGGGGAACACTCACATGTAAATAAGCTCATCTGATGCAAGGGGGGGCCGCTCCAATCCATCCCCCGGATATCGCGCTGCACACAAAGGACAGTGCTATGGAGAGGCTGGATGGCATTCTGTGGCTGACAGGCTGGAACTGGGCAGGCTAAGTGCTCAGAACTTCAGTTCCGTCTAATGCGGGTGCACGGCGCGGGAATATTTGTACTTGTGAGACACTTTACATACACTCGCAGGTATGTCCGTACTCGAGAGTGTACGTAAAGTGAGTGTCCGTAGAGCGGGGTATGCTTGTACAAGGAATTCTAATATAGGGTGGTAAGTAACACATGCATTAAATGTGTGGTAGTAAATTAGTTGATGGAACTAAGGATAACAAAAAACGATGAAAAACTTCAGTTAACAACATTGGAGAATTATTTCTGCATTGGTTTTATAAGAATTGCTCATCAGGATACAAAACAGAATAGAAAGCTACAACTTGTAGCAGCCCTGTGCAAACCCATGTCATGTGATCTAGTACAAGTACATCATTTGCAGTGAAACTGAACAACTTCTTTACTTCCCCAGAATATGAACCTTGCTAGGTTTGGAGGAAGGCTGCTTTAAAAAAGTATAGAGTATGCTGAGATGCATAAAAATCAATATAATAGTGACGGTGTGCTTATGGAGTTAAATGGAGGTAATGCTGATATTAGAAACCATGTAGTGGACCAGTATATGGATAGTATCTCTCTACAATAGTGAATGAAATAAAAAAAAATATGTTGCAAGGAGTGGTCAGTAAGACCAGTCTTTCATTTGGAAAATTAGAAAATTGAGTACTGTCTGTAAAACTTTTTATTTGCATTAACATACAATTTTTCAGGAAAGCTTTCAGGGTATGTCCCCTTCTTCAAGGTCCAAGCGGTACTCTTTAATACAGCTACAATCACATCAAGTATTTGGAAAATGTAAATTCAGTCCAACTACCAGTGGGTACTGCTTGTGATTAACCACTTGCTTATTGGGCACTTAAACCCCTATCCTGCCCAGACCAATTTTCAGCTTTTAGTGCTGTCACACTTTGAATGACAATTGCGCGATTATGCAACACTGTACCTAAATGAATTTTTTTGAATTTTTTGATGAGGCTGTACTGATGGGCACTGATGGGCACCGATGGGCTGCATTCATGGGCACTGATAAGGTGGCACTGGTGGGCACTGATAGGCGGCACTGGTGGGCACTGATAGGCAGCACTGAGAGGTGGCACTGATGGGTGGCACTGAAGGGCATTGATAGGTGGCACTGGTGGGCACTGAGAAGTGGCACTAAAAGGTGGCATTGATAGGTGGCACTGATAGCTGGCAGTGATGGGCACTGATGAGTGGCAATAATGGGCACTGATTGGTTACACTAATAGGCAGCATTACTAGGTGGCACTGATTGGCATCCCAGGTGGGCATTGATAGGTGGCACGTGTGGGCATTGAAAGGTGGCACTGTGGACACTGACAGGTGGCAATGGCAGGTGGCACTGGCAGGCAGTATTTTTGGGCACAGAGGAGGCAGATGTGCCTCCTTCCTCTTCGGGACTGATGTCCCTTGTAAACAAGCTGATGATCAGCTTTGTTTTCTCCTTGAGCTGACAGAAAAAAAGACGATCACCGATCCATTATTTACATCATGTGATCAACTGTCATTGCCTGACAGCTGATCACATGGTAAATGGCACGGGACCGGCCCCTTACAGGGATCTGTGATCCACCGAGTCTCAGTGACTCGGTGATGACAGTGCGCCGTGCGTGCCCTGCAGGGGGCGCACGTTGCACGTGCAAAGGGGAAATTCACCCTTTCAGTGGTACTGCACTTGCATTGCAAGGGTTAACTGATTGTTTAGGACTAGGTGATTTGAAAAAGCAAATTTACTCACCCAATTCTCTGCTCCTGTATGCTCCGCTGCAAAAGTGGACTCCCCGAAGCCTCTTCTCCCCAATGCCTCGGTGGTCTAAAGTCCTCCTATGTCATGAAGACTGATACAGGGTCCATAACCCTACACTGGACATAAGGACACAAAGGGACAGTCCATTGACAGAACATTGGGGGGAAACACTCTCTGTTCAGGAGCGGGGGATCTGGTAAGTAAGATAGTTTTTACTGTCCCCTTAGAATAAATTAACCATTAACCCATGCAGTGTGGGTGCAGCCCCCTTGCTAGCAAGAATTTTTAGGTTTTCTGAAGTTGAGCTTTAGCAACTGTTTTTCTTTTTTAGAAGAGATAAAGTAGTAAAGTAGTGTTAAAAAAAACGACAGAAATGCCGATCACTGCATTTCCAGTCAAAAAAAGAAACTCAGACAACTGCTAAAATTTGAATACCGCCTTGGGCTGATGATCGTTGTTAAACTATGCTTAGGCCTAAAGAAGCAGCAAAAAATGAACAGATGTCACTTCTTAAAGATGCTGTTAGAAAATGGCTAACTTTGACATTTTGAATAAATCCATTTGTAGACTTAATACTTTCCTTATTAAGCCTTTAAGATTGAGGAGAACGCTGATGTCAGAGGTCTAGCTGTACTTGTACTATGCTGCGTATTTTCATGAAATACCTGTGAAATGTTGAAATGTCTGAATATGTTTTGTCCTTTGACAATTTTAAAGCAACTACTGGAGCAGACATCTTTGATAGAATAGAC
Source organism: Rana kukunoris (assembly GCA_029574335.1). NCBI lineage: Eukaryota > Metazoa > Chordata > Amphibia > Anura > Ranidae > Rana > Rana kukunoris. Next base: position 408,283,955 of record CM056052.1, on the reverse strand, counting down.
ACCTTTTCATCTGATGATCTGGGCTGGAGGTACTGTGCTGACACCTGTGCTGGTGGTGCCAAGGCAAATCAGTGTCCAGTTTCTGAAGGTTGCTAACCATCTTGTGCAAGGAGTCAGTTTCCAATCAGAAAAAGGTTGGCTGTGAAAACTATGCTTGCAGAACTAAAAGACATATTTAATTCAGTGGTGCAAACTGCCAATTATGTGAAATCTTGAGCCTTAAATGCAAAGCTTTTCAGCTAACTTTTCAATAAGATTGGCAGTGATTGCTTACAATTTTATACAGTTGGATGAGTCATGGAAAAGTGCTGGTACATGTGTTTGAATTACATACTACAAGTCCAATTGTTATTGAGGTCAGAACAAAAGCAACTAGTCAAGAACATTATACAAATTTCAGAGGTTCATTGGTTATATGTCTTGTGATGCCAATGTACAGGGAAAACCTTTCTGATGTATCTGTAAGACTGAACGTACTGAATGTCTCATAATGGTAAAAACAGCATGCTATTCACTCCGCTAATGATACACTCTCTGCATTCAAAGAAAACATTTTGGAAAAAGAGGGCTGCATCAGGTTTGTTTGAAAACCTTTGTGTACTGTTAGTAATAATTTTTTTATTTGTACCAAATAACTGAGAAAAATGATTTAAAACCTTAAAAAAAATGGCCAAATACTTTCTTGAAAATAGAATTTCCATTAACTCACATGACGCGTACACATGAACGTTTTTCGGGTTGTAAAATTTTTTTTTATTTTTTTTTTAATGTCATTAAAAACTATCGTGTGTGGGCTCCAGAGCATTGTTCACAATGTAACAAATAGGCATTAAAAATTTCGAACATGCGAGTCGGGGACCGCGATGGACGCCTGAGAGCAGAGCTCCAGCTACAGCAGGCAGACAACGGCTATCAACAGCCCATCCGAGCAGCAAAATATCGCCCTGCATGGCGGATTCACCGCAGCGTAGGCTCCCTACATAGCGGGAATGACTAAGCCCAAAAAATCGGGGAACCGTCCCCAGAAACTGACGGAGTTCTATCCCCTCGAGGCCAAGCAACATGGCGCCGGAGCGACCTCCACGCCGACGGCGGGTCCACGCTCGCAACAGCACCCGGCCAGCAGAACAAGCAAACGGAGCAGTCCTCCTAGATCACCCACCTCTCCTCCACCTACACCCTCTTCGGGCAGCCCTGAGAAGTCCAGGTTCAGATCAGATGCAACGGATGAAGAGGTGAGCGTTTTACTTATCTCAGGGGAGGAATCTAGGGAGGACACGAGGGAGCTCCCTGACTCCATTGACACTTTCCCCACGACCAATCAGCCAGTGATGGACACTGTCCTGAAGGAGATGCTGGTCTCCTTGAGGAGTTATTTACACACTGACATGGTGTCGTGCCTCCACAAGTTTAGCAGAGAACTGGGCTCAGTTGCTGACAGAGTGACACATGTAGAAGTTAAAATGGGAGAGTTTGCTGACACGATAAATGATCTGGTAGATGCCAATGATGGGAGGGAGGATGAGCTGGAAGCACTTAAAACAAAAATGGCAGATTTGGAAGACAGAAGCAGAAGGAATAACGTTAAGATAAGGGGGATCCCTGAGACAGTACAGCAAGCTGATCTGCGTCTATATGTCTCCCAACTCCTAGCTGCAACCCTCCCTGACATGACGGAGCTGGACTTTAATGTGGATAGAATCTACCGTCTACCCAAGCCCTCGTATCTGTCAGAGAACATACCCAGGGATGTTATTATAAGATTTCATTTTTATCATACCAAGGAAAAGTTGATGGCAGCATCCAGGGTGAAAGGGAAAATTCCAGCGCCATATGACAATCTACAATTTTATGCGGACTTGTCGCAGTTCATGCTGCAAAAGCACAGAAATCTAAATACAATCACGAAGGCTCTCAGGAATTGCAATCTTAGCTACAAGTGGGGCTTCCCGACAAAACTGATTGTCACTAAGGAGGGAACGAACTATGTGATAGATTCTATGACCAAGGGTCTGGCCTTCCTTAAATCATGGGGGATTACACCTGACCCCCAATCCCAAGACCCAGTGAAATCCAACCGCACTACACCATCTCAGGTATGGCACAAAGTGAATTCAAGAAATGCCCGCACCCATAAATAGTTCGGATTGGTTGCTACATACCAACGTTCACCTGCTGAAGGAGAAGTCTGTGCGGTCCGTGTTACACTTATAGCTCGGACTTTCCTACCCCAGATTATTTGAGTGGCCATGAGCCACACTCTTGTTTACCTTCCATTGGTTGGGCTATCCGCCTGTGTTGACTGTTTTTTTTTGTTTACATTCTTGTTTTTCTCCCCATTCGGATCAAACCGACGTCTCTATGAGTGCTCCGAGCCCATCTCAGCAGGACCCATGAAGACCCGATGGCCACAACAGAACCCTCAGCCGGCACAACCAAAGATGAACAATCTTCTGACAGTGAGTACGATTTATTCACCTTATGCTACTCCACCATCGCACACAACCAAATGGCGTTGAAATTTCTGCCAATTAATGCCAAGGGTCTTAACCACCCGGCAAAAAGACGCTCGCTGTGGAAAGAAGCCTTACACCAACACTGTGACATCTTGTGTGTACAGGAGACCCACTTCGCCATGACTTCTCCCCCTAAGTGCAGCCATCCCAAATTCCAGCACTACTTTTACGCCAATGCGGACGAGAAAAAGAAGGGAGTGATGATAGCCATAAGGGACCCTGTAGCCTTTAAGCTACATTCACTGGTGGCAGACCCCCGGGGTCGATTTTTGATCCTGATCTGTGACATTGACTCTATTACCTACACAATAGGGAACGTTTATGCACCGAACAAGGGGCAAATTCGTTTCTTCCACAAGGTTATGAAGAAAATAAGGACTATGGGGAAGGGTAAAGTTTTATTGTGTGGAGATTTCAACATCACCCCGGACCCTTCTGTGGACTCCACAGCCATACATAGACGAGCTCCTGCGTCCTTGGGAGATTCCCTGAGGACTCACGAAGTGTTCGATGCCTGGAGATGCCTCAATGCGAATGAGAGAGGCTTTTCCTTTTTTTCCAATTGCCATAGATCGTATAGTAGAATTTACTTGTTCCTAGTGGATAAGTGCTTATTGTTTGATTGTACTGGTGCCAATATCAATACCATCACCTGGTTGGACCATGCCTCGATTACGCTGTCTATAGGCAACAATGCTAAGGACCCCGACACTCGGGCCGCGGAAAGCTTACTCCAGTTGCCCGTCACATGATCATGCGACCCCCCCTGTGTATTCCCACCCCCCTGGAACCCGCCCCCTGTCTACACTCTGCCCAATGCAATATCTGTGTGTACTTCTACTGCCACTTCCAACGTCAGGATATGACGTGTAACACCCTTCCAGTACACATACACCCTGTGACTGCCCCCTCTCCGCATGCAGCTAACCATGAAATTGAAACACTGAGAGGGGCCAACTATCCGGGAAACGCTAAGAGCTCCCGCAGTTTCTGACTATATTGCTTATGCAGGCTCCTCCTCTATTAGAGTATAGTAGGCTCAGCGTCCCTTCGGGACCCATTTAATGTGATCAGGAGGACTGTGGTGTATACTGTATATGCGTCTTTAATTTTTCTGTTCCCTGAGTTGCCTGTGTTACATTTTAGGCTATTGTTTTACTGTACCCGTGATGCACGCTTGAATGATATGTACCATCGCTTATGAAACCTTGTACGTATTAACCCTGTATTGTAAAATCTTTAATAAAAAATTATTTGGAAAAAAAAAAAAACAATGCTAATAGAGGAAATACACGTATCTGGAGAGCGAACCCCAGGCTGTTTCAGGATGGTCCGACTAGGTCCAGAATAGACAGTCAACTAAGGGAATTTTTCACATTCAATTGCCCATCGGTGTCAGACCCTAATGTGCTTTGAAATGCCCATAAAGCATTTGCGAGAGGGATCTTGATTCAGCAGGGGGCTAGGAGTAAAAGGTTGAGGCAGACACATATGAATAACCTAATCTCAGAAATAGAGGCTCTTGATAAACAAAATAAAAGTAGAATGTCCCCGACCACTACGGCTCGACTATCACAGCTCCATACTGAGCTCCGCCTGCTGTTCCAAGAGGACTTTGAAAAGTCCTCAAGAAGGTTAAAACTATAATATTACACAAGTGGCAATAGAGCGGGTAAGATGCTGGCCAATAAGCTTAAAGGACAGAGACACAAGGCACAAATCCCTTTTCTTATCCACCCTGTGACAAAGACTAAGCTCTACCACCCACAGGAAATAGCAGACACCTTTAGCAAATACTACAGTATGCTGTATAATCTTAAAGACGACCCTAGTATTCCCCAGCCGAGCACCCCACTGATAGACTCATTCCTGCAACACATAGATCTACCAGAGCTCACTCCTGAACACCTAGAGAAGTTAAATTCCTCTATTTCAGAGAAAGAGATAGGGGAGGTCATCAAGAATCTCCCCAACAACAAGTCTCCAGGGCCAGATGGCTTCACAGGAGAATACTATAAAAAAATTCAAGATACCCTAGTCCCACATATGGAGAAGCTATTTAATTTAGCGGCTACAGAATCCCTTATACCTCCGGAGATGTTGAAAGCTATGATAGTAGCACTGCCAAAACCTGGAAAAAAAACAGATTCCCCTTAAAATTTTAGGCCAATTTCATTGCTCAACAACGACATAAAGATTTACGCCAAGTTACTTGCAAATAGGCTGGTAGACATATTACCCAAATTAATTGATAGGGACCAATCCGGGTTTACTAGGGGACGTCAGACGTCGGATGCCACCCGCCGTTTGGTCAATGTGATCCATATGGCGGTTGGTGAAGGAACGTCTTCTCTGCTCCTGGCGCTGGATGCAGAGAAGGCATTTGATAGGATTCATTGGCAATTCCTCTGCAGAGTATTGGATAAATTTGGGTTCAAGGGATTCATTTATTCATCGATAATGGCATTGTATACTCTTCCATCTGCACAGGTTTATGTAGCAGGGGTGTTGTCTACTCCATTCGCCATATCCAATGGGACAAGGCAGGGGTGTCCCCTCTCACCATTGATTTTTAATCTTTTAATGGAACCACTTGCTTCCTATCTGCGCAGCCATCCGGATATCTCGGTCATCACGGCGGGAGGAAGGGAACATGTCATCAGCCTTTTTGCCGATGACGTCATCCTGATGCTGTCAAAGGCAGAAATCTCCTTACCAGCGGTACACAAGGCGTTACATACATTTAATACTGTATCGTACTATAAGGTTAATGAGTCTAAATCATATATTCTGAATTTGGGAATTCCAGCAGGGGTTGAGGACTTCCTTGGGAAGAAAGTTCCCTACGCGTGGAAACAAGAGGGTATCACCTACTTAGGCATCACCCTGACCCCCAAATCAGGGGACCTTCTGCGGTCCAATTTTACACCCTTTCTGGAATCACTAAAGTCCAAATTGACGGCCCTAGCGAAAACAGAACTGTCATGGCTGGGCAGACTAGCAGCCTTCAAAATGCAGATCCTCCCACAGGTGTTATACCTGTTCCGCACACTCCCCATAGTTATACCAAACTCCTATTTTAAATCTATGCAATCCCTGATAAATAACTACTTATGGCAAGAAGGGAGGGCAAGATGTGCTTTTGGTAAGCTTGTCAAACACAGGAAGGCGGGGGGGATAGGCCTCGTCCACATCCAGGATTATTATTTTGCTACCATTCTAGCCCAACTTAAACAATGGTTTTTGCCATATTCTGAAGCCTTATGGAAAAATCTAGAAGAAGTTCAGGTCCCACAGAATAATCTAATGAACTTTCTACTGACAGCCCCAATTGCAGGCTCACTTACCACTAAATTAGCACCACCTATACAGGCCTCGGTCAGAGCGTGGTTGTACTTGTCCAGAAATACAAAAGGGGAGGTTGACATATTACCTGTGGAACTTCCATTGCCGTCACTAGGACTTTTGATACCGAACATGAACATCTCAACTTGGATAGATAAGGGGATTAAATATGTAGAAGATATAGTAGAGGGATCCCATCTCAAGTCATTTGCTAGACTCCAGACAGAAAATAACTTTACAGCCTCTGAACAGTATGCTTACATGCAAATAGACCACTTGTGGAGAAACACCCCGGGACTGCTCACTAGCATACCGGGGAAGATCTTGAGGTTCTATAGAGATCCCTGAAGCTCGACAGGAGGAATATCTATTGTATATAATACCTTGCAGAGTAAGCTACTTTGTGAGAAATCTCAACACATGCTAGCTTGGGAAAGGGAATTGGGGGCGGAACACACAGCCTGGGAATGGGAAAGATCGTTTAGACTAACGTACGCATCTACAAGAAGTATCAATCTAAGGGAAATGCAACACAAAATTACACTTAGATGGTACCTTACCCCATATAGGTTGTCAAGAATTTTCCCTGGAGTCTCTCCACTCTGCTGGAGAGGCTGTGGCGAAAAGAGCTGTGCCACATTCTTTGGTCATGTCCCAAGCTGCACCAAGTCTGGAAGCAGATTGAAAGATTGACGACTGTGGTGACGGGGGCTCATCGCGTGTTATCACCGGGGATGGCGATACTATCACTGGATCTACATAGTATACCGGCATTGCATAGGACCATTGTATCACAAATCATTATGGCTACACGTCTTGCAATACTGGAAATCCGTAGAAGTACCCACGATTACGGAGATCATACACATCATACATACACATGGCACATACGAAGTACTTCACTCCTCGGCCATGGGTAACTATTATAAGACATCTCGAGATTGGAATGATTGGTTGAATTGGTATAAGGAAGGTGCACGTCTGTAATGAAGCAATAGATCGGGCGAGGGTCATATAATATAATATTATTTACTGTGATATTAAAATGGAAAACTTAATACTGCTGTTGACAATAAGCACACGTCACTTAGAAATTGAATGCGGGAGAGTTTTTGTTCTATTTTGTTTTACTTTGTTTTATTGATGTTACTCCTATACATGGTTATTCAGTTGATTTAGTCCTCTTTGTTCAACCTGCATCTGATTATTACACATACCTATGATGGGGTAAGGTACCAATGTTATAGGAACTCTAACTACAAAAGGAGCGTATCTCCGTACAAAGGGGCAGGGGATTTGCTAACTGTGCTCCCTGGAGTGACCGAAGAGAGGGATCGCGAGGGGGGGGCAGGAGGCAAGGTACATGTCCTAAACCTCGATTAAGTACCTGTGATTACGTGTGTATAAGAATTAACTGGAGATTTCCTTCCTGTACCTAATGCCCTGCTTAATTTCTTCTTCTTTTTGGATGCATGTCTGTATGTTTTGAAAGAATTATTTCAATAAAAAATATTGGACAATAAAAATTTCGAACATGCTCTAGTTTTTCACGTCGTTTTTAACGTCGTAAAAAATAGTCGTGTGTGGGCTTTAACGACGTGAAAAAAACACACATGCTCAGAAGCAAGTTATGAGACGGGAGCGCTCGTTCTGGTAAAACTAGCATTCATAATGGAGTAAGCACATTCATCACGCAGTAACAGACTGAAAAGCGTGAATCGTCTTTTACTAACACAAAATCAGCAAAAGCAGCCCCAAGGGTGGCGCCATCTGAATGGAACTTCCCCTTTATAGTGCTGTTGTATGTGTTGTACATCACCGCGCTTTGCTAGATCATTTTTTTTTCACGATCGTGTGTAGGCAAGACGCTTTAGCAATCGGGTTGAAATAAAATAGTTTTTTCTAGACTATTAAAAATTTAATTTTTTACAACCTGAAAAACGGTCATGTGTACGCGGCATTACAGACATATACAGTATAAGACATACACAGATAGCATTTTACACAGCTGCCTACTCTTTAACCACTTAAGGACCGCCTACTGCACATATACGTCGGCAGAATGGCATGGCTGGGCACATCAACGTATATATACGTTGATTTTAGTACCCAGCCGTGGGTCATGGGCGCGCGCCCGCGGGACCGCGGGACTCGCGGACCTGATCGCCGCTGCAGTGCGGCGATCCGTCCCTGGAGCTGAAGAACGTCGAGAGCCGTATGTAAACACGGCTTCCCCGTGCTTCTCTGTGGCCGCAGCATCGATCGCGTCATCCCTGTTATAGGGGGACGCGATCGATGACGTCACGCCTACAGCCACACCCCCTACAGTAGTAAACACACACAGGGAACACTCAAAGTCACAGCGCCCCCTGTGGTTAACTCCCAAACTGCAACTGTCATTTCCACAGTAAACAATGCAATTTAAATGCATTTTTTGCTGTGAAAATGACAATTGTCCCAAAAATGTGTCAAAATTGTCCGAAGTGTCCGCCATAATGTCACAGTCACGAAAAAAATCGCTGATCGACGATATTTGTAGTAAAAAAAAAAAATAAATAATAAAAATGCAATAAAACTATACGCTATAAATTTTGCGAAAACCAATCGATAAACGCTTATTGTGATTTTTTTTGACAAGAATATGTAGAAGAATACGTATCGGCCTAAACTGAGGAAAAATAAAGTTTTTTTATATATTTTTGGGGGATATTTATTATAGCAAAAAGTAAAAAATATTGCATTTTTTTTAAAATTGTCGCTCTATTTTTGTTTATAGCGCAAAAAATAAAAAACGCAGAGGTGATCAAATACCACCAAAAGAAAGCTCTATTTGTGGGGAAAAAAGGACGCCAATTTTGTTTGGGAGCCACGTCGCCCGACCGCGCAATTGTCAGTTAAAGCGACGCAGTGCCGCAAGCTGAAATTTCACCTGGTCAGTAAGGAAGTGGTTAAAAACTGTCTGGGATTTGCTCTGTTTAAAATTCAGCCTAGTTAGAGTGCTTAAATATTGTTTATAGAGCTACTTCAATATGTGCTACAGTGTCACGAAGGCCATCTCTGACATAAAATGTGCAGTAGGTCAGGCTAGTACCTCAAGTTGTCACCCAATAGTTTATGGATCTGATCCCTTTTGGGTATGGTATTTACACCCTTGCCCAAAAAATGTTGGCAGGTGGAAAAATGAGTATGTCTGGGCCAGTGTTTGACTCTCTGCACTATCAAAGCTCATACATCTGTACTCTGTACTCTGTATCTTGTTTCACAGACCATTGTCTACTCACCAGATGATCAGGAAGCCCTAATCTGGTTATGTCTACTCTTCAGAAATAATAGGATTTTTTGTACTCACCGTAAAATCCTTTTCTCTGTCGTCCATGGATGGACACAGATCCTTAATTCTTGACATTTGGGTTATGTTCCTGTTTATAGGAAAGGCTCCTATAGAACAGGAACATAACGCACAAATCAAGATTTCAGGAGCTTTGTCCGTCCAGGGGGGAAAAAATAAATATTTTTTTTTAAATTGGAGATAGTCCTATCTCTACTCTCACTGACTAGGTGGGATTCCTTTCTAGCCATCATTCTGCAAGGCCTGTGTCTGAAATGACAGCATTGTCCAGCAAGGAACTCATTTTTTTTTTTTTATGAATAAAGACAAGGTAGTGTTTAGGCCTAGGACTTTTTAAAAAGATAGCTCCCAGATTACACTGCAATCCATTCCCATGTTTGCCTCAATTGCGCAGGAATGGTCTTATATTTAAAATATGTATATATATATATATATGAAAATTAAAAAGAAACACAAACTTTATTTCGTTTCATTTTGTTTATATTCGTAAAATACATATTGTCGATAGTCGCTATACCGAATCGATTTGTTTTGTATATATATCGATTCGATATCTAAGTATGTATATATATATATATATATATATATATATATATTCGTGATAACGATTTGTAGCTTGGAAAATTGTTTGTTTATTCAATCAACACACACAATGATAATATCTCCTCCTATGCTCAAATACAATACAACACCCTTCTCACTCAGTTCTCACGAACTTTGCCAGTAATTCAGCCTCCAGCACAAAATTAATCAGCTGATTGGACTGTAATGCCGCCTACACACGATCACTTTTTGTGATGAAAAAAAAACAACGTTTTCAAAAACGTCATTTAAAATCACAGTGTGTGGGCAAAACGTTGTTTTATGTCTTCAAAAAAACAACCCAATTTTTTTTCGAACATGCTTGAATTTTTTGTGTCGTTTTTCAAAACGTCGTTTTTTGTGTCATAAAAAGTGATAGTGTGTGGGCAAAACGATGTTGAAAATGACGTTTTTAAACCAGCAAATGCTCAGAAGCAAGTTATGAGACGGAGCTTCAATGGAACAGAGTGCCGTCAAACGTGGTGTGCGTCACCACGCTTTGCTAGAGCATTTTGGAAAAACGATGGCGTGTATGCAACGTCGTTTTGGAAAATAAAGTTTGAAAAACGTTGTTTTGTTTTGTGAGATAAAATGACTTTTTTTTTCATCACAAAAAGTGATCGTGTGCATAAGATTTACTCTGAGATGACCTTTGTTTCATTAGACCTTTAACGACTGAACAAATCTTGTCAAATTAATTTGTTATTTTTGCTATCATTTCTTTTGTATTAGTTGAAATTCATTATTTTTTTCTTCGGACATTAAGGCCGCGTACAGACGAGGAGACATGTCCGCTGAAACATGTCCGACGGACCGTTTCCAGTGGACATGTCTCCTCGGATATTTGGTCCGATGGCATGTACACACCATCGGACCAAAATCCCCTCGGATGAATAACGCGGTGACGTGGCGGTGACGTTGACGCCGCCGCGTCACTAATCCAGGAAGTAAAATACTTCCACGCATGCGTCAAATCCATTTCACGCATGCGGGAGATTTATGTCCGCTGGTTAGGCGTACTAACCAGCGGACATGTCCGAAAGACAGGTTTGCAGCGGACAAATTTCAAAGCATGCTTTGAAATTTGTCAGCTGGAAAAACCTGTCCGCTAGGTCGTACGCACAATCGGATATGTCTGCTGAAACTGGTCGGCGGACCAGTTTCAGCGGACATGTTCGATCGTGTGTACGCGGCCTAAGATGCATCTCAAAGTCCGACAGATGCAAAATTCATCCGAATTATGATCCTTTTACGAAATATGTCAAATGCAAAATATCGTTTAGACAAAACTCATCATGCATAACTTCTGCCTCTCACTTTAAGCCTTGTTTATTAAACGAAAGAGGATGGCATACATTTTTTTGGCAGATACAAAAATCCGCCATAACTTTATGACCACTGGCAGAAAAAGTGAATGACATTGATTATCTTATTACAATGGCATCTGCAGGTCAATGGGATATATTAGACAGCAAGTATACATGTTGTCTTTGAAGGCAATATATTGAAAACAAATTGACATTGCCATTTGTTATGTATGGGGCAGCATAGCTGGAGACCGATCAGCGTGCCCATCAGATCAATGAAAGAAGGTGGCCTGGTCTTATAAATCACATTTTATTTTACATAATGTGGATGGCCAGGTGTGTGTGCATTGCTTACCTAGGTAAGAGATGGCATCAGGCAGCAGTATGAGAAGAAGTTAGGCTGGCAGAGACAATTGAGTCAGGATAGCCTGTGTCAGATACAATCGACAAACCAAATCAGATTTGTGTGAGGGTGGTTAGCCAATCCCTTTGGATCCTCCACCTCACCCCCCGCAGATATGCAGTAGAAACAGAAACTAGAATAAATAAATGAAAAAAAAGGGGGATTATTGAAGTACATCACTCTTGTGCAGAAGTGTGCAGTGATGTACTGCAGACAAAGGACAACTTTGCCTGTTTTAGTAAAATTAAATAAAAAATTTGTTAAACCAAAGTCACCTAGTGGGAAGGTGTCAGCCTTTTCCAATTTGGTTGGCCTCCTTCAGCTATTCTTCCAATGCAGCAAAGCCAGCCAGCAGGTTAAATGAATGTAAAGGAAGCTATGTCAAACAGGAGGGACAAAATTTGGGGCACTCTAGATCTCATCACTGTTGCCCAAATGTGCCTGGTATCGTCCTTCACACAGCACAAAATGTGACAACCCAAAGCCATCTAGTGAGAAGGCAGCTTGGGGTATTCTGTGATCCCTCTGAGATGGTGACAGAAGATCCCTGTTTTCTTGTGTCAGGAAGGAATGACACTGAACAGTTGTTAATATTTGCATATGAGCAAACTTTTATACAAAGCATTTATGGGTGCCACTGCTATAATAGTATAAAAAAACTACACCAACCAGAAAAATAAATACTAGCGCAAACCCCCTTTAAATGATAAATAGCAAGCAAAGAATAATAGCAATAATCAATCACATTATATATAGTAAGTTGGATCAAAGTTTAAAGTACATACAAAGGGCCAGATTCAGAGAGAATTCGATTATTGTAGCGTATCAGAAATACACTACGCCGCCGTTTTTTACCTGGCTCTACGTGGAATCCAGGTAGATTTTGTCCAGTAAACGACGGCGGCGTAGTGTATTTCTCCCGTCCCAATCCATCTACGCGAGTAGGGGGCGTGAATCATTTAAAATAGGCGCGTTCCCGCGGCGATCGAACAGCGCATGCTCCGTTCGCAAATTTCCCGCCGTGCATTGCGCGAAATCACGTCGTTACGTCATTCGTTGTTTGAGTAGCATCGTTTACGGACATTTCTTTTCCCGAACAACTTACGTAAAAAAAAAAAAAAAAAAAAATTAAATTCGACGCGGGAACGACGGCCATACTTAACATGGGCAGCAAAAAGCTGGTCTAACAGTACGTAAATAAAAATAGACGTAAGCGATTGCGAAGACCGCTCGTATCTTCGTGGATCGCCGTAAAAACTCATTTGCATATCCCGACGCATCAAAACGACGCAAACTCCTCCCAGCGGCCGCAAAAATATCGCAGCGTAGATCCGAAGGCTTACGAAGACGTAAGCCTCTCGGATCGAAGCCCGAAGCCGCCGTATCATGGTTTGAGGATTCAAACTAGTGATACGGCGCGCGAAATTTGAAATTACTCCTGTCTAACACCAGTTAAACAGGCGTAATTGCTCTGTGAATCTGGGCCAAAGAGTTTTTGTATGTACTTTGAACTTTGACCTTATGCATGGACATTCCTGCCTATTTGTCTTTAAAAAGTACATTTCTGCAGTAAAAATTATTTTGTTTGGTGTGCTTATTTCTACTATTATAAATACTGGATAGACCTCCTTAAAGCCCTCACAAATTTCCTGCTCCTCCTTATCGTCAGCACCCCAACCTTCCTCCTCACCATTAGCACCCCAAGGCTCCTCATTTACCAGAGCTCTGTGAAGGTCTTGCGTAGAGATGAGTCCGCGACCCCGTAAGTTCAACTCAAACATTGAGTGTTTGCTTTTTCTAAAACTTCTCAGAAACTCAAGAGTGTGTGTCAGCCTGGAACTAGCAAGCCTCTCAGTGCACTGTGCAGAGGACTGGACTGGACTGTAGGCAGATAAGGGTCAGCAGGGGAGGACACTGACAGATGAGATCACACCCTGGATGGAAGGAGGACACATCCTTAGATATCAGGGCAGGGTTCATGCTGGGACTAGTAATCCTTCACTTTTGGGGAATGTGACCCCCCAAAAGAACTACAGGTTGCAGCATGAACCTCTCAGAGCTGAAGATGTTTCCTGCATCCCTGCACACATGATAACTCATCCCCCCTTCTGTCCAGCCACTTACTGTCTCTTCTCTCTCACTACTTGTTTGGCTCTTACTACACCTCAGCTTTTTATGTTCTGCCACATTTTCTTAACCCTTCTGTATGCTAAGCAATCCTCTCAGTAGTGGCTCATCTGCAACTATCACAGCCTCAGAATCTTGCCAGCATTCCATTCATTGCTCGTTATTCCTTCAACCTGCCAGAATTATTTTTCCTCCACTGCAGCGGTGTAACCACAGGGGTCGCCATTGCAACCCAGCCTCATACTCCAGGGGGCCCATGCAGTTTCCCTCTGAATAGGAGGGGCGGCATATAGATGCCCTCCATGTTCTTCTTGCAGGCACTGAATGCCTGCAGGAGGTAAAGGAGAAATAGCGGGCATTCAGCAGCTGCAAGAAGATCATGGAGATCACGATCCTCTATATGCCGCCCCTCCTATCCAGTTTCCTTCTGCTGCCCACAGGACTCTCAACTCTCTCCTGGCCCCTCTGTGATCTTCCCCAGCAACTTCTCTGCTCTATCCCACCCCACCCCCCATTCTCCAACCCCCTGCTGTCCTCTGGTCCCACCTGTGCTCTTCTTTAGTCCCCTATTCTGTGCTGTTCTCCGGTCCCCCCCCTGTGCTGTTCCCTGCCCCCCTGTGCTGTTCTCTGGTTCCCCCTGTGCTGTTCTCTGGTTCCCCCTGAGCTGTTCTCTGGTCCCCCCTCTGTGCTGTTCTCCGGTCCTCCCCCGTGCTGTTCTCCGGTCCCTCCCCCACGATGTTCTCTGGTCTCCCCCTGTGCTGTTCTCCTACCCCCCTTGTGCTGTTCTCTGGTCCCCTCCATGTGCTGTTCTCTGGTCCCCCCCTGTGCTGTTCTCTGGTCCCCCCTGTGCTGTTCTCTGGTCCCCCCTGTGCTGTTCTCCAGTCCCCCCTGTGCTATTCTCCAGTCCTCTCATGTGCTGTTCTCCGTTCCCCCCCCATGTTTTCTGGTCCCCCCATGCTGTTCTCCGGTCCCCCCCCCTGTGCTGTTCTCCGGCCCCCCCTGTCCTGTTCTCTGGTCCCCCCTGTGCTGTTCTATGGTCCCCCCTGCGCTGTTCTCTAGTCCCCCCCTGTGCTATTCTCCAGTCCTCTCCTGTGCTGTTCTCCTGCCCCCCCTGTGCTCTTCTCCAGTCCCCCTGCTGTTCTCCAGTCCTCTCCTTTGCTCTTCTCTGGCTCCCCCTGTGTTGTTCTCCGGTTCCCCCCATGCTGTTCTCCGGTCCCCCCCTATGCTGTTCTCCGCCCCCCCCCCCTGTTCTGTTCTCTGGTCCCCCCTGTGCTGTTCTCTGGTCCCCTCCTGTGTTGTTCTCTGGTCCTCTGCTGTGCTGTTCTCTGGTCCTCTCCTGTGCTGTTCTCTGGTCCCCTCATGTGCTGTTCTCTGGTCCCCTCATGTGCTGTTCTCCCGGCCCCTCCTGTGCTGTTCTCCGGACCCTTCCTGTGCGGTTCTCCGGTCTCTCTTGTGCTGTTCTCTGGTCCTCTCCTGTGGTGTTCTCCGGGCCCCTCCTGTGCTGTTCTCCGGTCCCTCCCTATGCTGTTCTCCGGTCCCTCCCTATGCTGTTCTCCGGTCTCTCCTGTGCTGTTCTCCGGTCCCCTTCTGTGCTGTTGTCCGGTCCTCTCCTGTGCTGTTTTAAGTAGGTGCAAGAAAGATGCAATAGCAGAAGTAGGAAGAGACTACATATTTAGTTCTTAAAAGATGGATAATATGCACACTTGGGACGAAGGAGGAAAAGTCGCATTAGCAGGCCCAAAATACCTGAATGCTATTCACCTTTGAGGAAGAAGAGGTAGATTATATAAAAATTGTAAATTTTGTAACTATAAACATTTTGTAAATAATGAAATAACAGTTGTAAAAAATGCATATAACAGCTACAAACACAACAAGGTATATAGGGTTGTGATTTAGTTTAAAAAAAATGTTTTACTACTATGTTTAATAATTTTATTAAACTTTCAAAATAATATGGTGCAGCACTGTAAAAAAAAAAAAAGAAGCTGAAAAACTATACTATATAACTACTGTATTTATTTATTTTTTAATATAATCTTTTGACATATAAGATATAACAGAGACAACAATACCTCAACAATGAGGGTTTGAGAAATAGCAGATTCAGCTGTAGAGGTAAATACAACATATCTCAACATAAAAAAAGTGGGGAATAGGGGAGTGGATATAGGTTTGGGGAAGGGGACGAAAACACACAAGGTTACCGTTCCAGAGGGGGGGTCCCCTGAAAATCTGAGAGAGAGCCTGACCCAAGCTGAAGGCCAGCATCATACATTCCAGGACATTTCTCAGCCCATCGGCCGCCAGGAACCCGAACAGCCTCACCCCCAGAGGAAGGGGGCATATCCCCATCTGGGGGTAGAGCCTCCCAAGCCCCCCAAGCAGCCCCTCCAGGCGAGGGCCCCACCAAAGCACCAAGGCTACCGGTCAACGCTCACTTTGTGCCATTATCAGTGCATAATAAGAACATTTAAAAAAGGGGTTGGGGGGGGGGGGGGGGCAAAACAAGAACATAGAAAAAATGTGTAGAAAATATAGCAAACATGAGATTTGGTCAGGTTTGTCGGATCTATTAACCGAAAGGAGATAAAAAACAAACAAAACAAAAAAACAGGTAAGGACGAACAAAGGACCTCAGTATCACAAAGAATTATAGTAAATCTGATTCAGGCATGCACATCATCATTAACAGGCAATTTTTGAAAGAAATATGTCTCTATGAGGCATTAACAGCGCTATATGAATTTATATCAATTGAACTCAAAAGTTCAAAATCTGCTTTTGTGAGGTGCAAAAAACAATCAGGATCTCCTATCCTAAAAATAGTAGCTAGCCTCAAATACTAAGGACAATGTAACAACAGCTATTATACACTAAAAACAAATAATGAAAAACAATCTTGAGTGTATATGACACGCATATGTCAATGGGGTACTTCTTTTTTTTAAAAATACAAATAAAAGTAGAAATAAAAAATATAGCACATAGTCTGTTGATCTAAAATGTTCTTTGTGGGAAATAAACTTGAAATTTGGTTGAAAAGACACAAATCCAGGCTTTCCTTCACTTGTAGTCCCCCTCTCGGTTTTGTACTCACCAGATAGACATGGTGTTAATCGCCTTCAGATATTGGGATCTCCCTCCTGTGGAGTTCAGCCCAGCCCAGCAGCAATATTTCTCTGTGGAAACTAAGGGGTTAATCCTCCGCATTCTGTAAAAAAGACTGTTTGATCCTGTATGCACAGATCCCGACTCCAGTAGTTCTGTTTTATTCAGACCTGTTCTGGAGTCAGTGGAAGAAGAGAAGGATCTGTGCATACAGGATCAAAGCCTGGATTTGTGTCTTTTCAACCAAATTTCAAGTTTATTTCCCACAAAGAACATTTTAGATCAACAGACTATGTGCTATATTTTTTATTTCTACTTTTATTTGTATTTTTGAAAAAAAGAAGTACCCCATTGACATATGCGTGTCATATACACTCAAGATTGTTTTTCATTATTTGTTTTTAGTGTATAATAGCTGTTGTTACATTGTCCTTAGTATTTGAGGCTAGCTACTATTTTTAGGATAGGAGATCCTGATTGATTTTTGCACCTCACAAAAGCAGATTTTGAACTTTTGAGTTCAATTGATATAAATTCATATAGCGCTGTTAATGCCTCATAGAGACATATTTCTTTCATACATTTTTTCTCATTATAATAGCCGCTTTTTCTGCATATACATTTACATAATTTGTCCATTGAGCGCTAGGACCAGCCTCTATCTTAGGATATATCCTGGTATATCTTTTCTAACAGGCAATTTTTAACGAGGCCTCCGCTAGCTCCAACAGCACAACTTCCAGGCTAGATGGCACAGCGCTCTGGTCAGCAATAACTACTGTATTTTGCTATTGCTCATGCAATATGGGGTTGAGGGGTTTAGTTTTTTTCCACTTTCCTATATCTTTTAGATTTGTTTTGTCTGCTTCCTTCATTCACTTCGGGCCTATTACTGTTGTTGAAATTAATCCGTTAGGGTTTCTGCTGCTTTAAATAAGCCAAGCTAAGTGTTAAATTTAATTAAATGTAAGTGCACATGCTAAATATGGTATCGCTGATCTGTCCATGAGAACTGTACAGTTCTGTAACACCACATACAGCTATATAAATTAAGATGACCATATTTTTTAAATGAAATCTGGGGACATATTTTTTCTTTACTAGTAATGGCAACAATCAACGACTCTCTGCCATCGCCGCCCGCCTCACAGCCTCTTAAGTCTTATGCCGCGTACACACGATCACTTTTTGTGATGAAAAAAAACGACGTTTTCAAAAACGTCATTTAAAATGACCGTGTGTGGGCAAAACGTTGTTTTATGTCTTCAAAAAAACTACCAAAAAAAAAATTTGAACATGCTTGAATTTTTTTGTGTCGTTTTTCAAAACGTCGTTTTTTGTGTCATAAAAAGTGATGGTGTGTGGGCAAAACGATGTTGAAAACGACGTTTTTGAAGCCGCGCATGCTCAGAACCAAGTTATGAGACTGAGCTTCAATGGAACAGAGTGCCGTCGAACGTGGTGTACGTCACCACGCTTTGCTAGAGCATTTTGGAAAAACGATGGTGTGTATGCAACGTCGTTTTGGAAAATGAAGTTTGAAAAACGTCGTTTTGTTTCATCACTTGAAACGTTGTTTTTTTTCATCACAAAAAATGATCGTGTGTACGCGGCATAACTCTTCGGGCCCCGGATACAACTGGATGGGGTTGCAAAACAAAAGAAAGGATTCTTCTGGACAGCCACACTCCGAACAAAATTTGCCTTTATTGTAAAAATCCAAGATAGAAAAACAGCGCTACATGTCACAGCATACCGGCAGAGCTGATGCGTTTCACACTGTATAGTGTTTAATTATAGCTACTACAGGATGGGGAGCAGAAGAAGATCACTCCGCCAGGGAAGGCAAGGAGATAGGCAGGTGGCTGGCCATGATTTGAGCCAAGGCAGAAGAACATGCGAGCGAAGCTGAATGAGCATGCACCCGAAACTGAACAAATATTGCCTCCAGCACATGATTTTTAGAAAGGGGCACAGATAATGGGAAAAATACAACCCCCCTAAGCACGGCAGAGCGGGGTGTGTAATTCTATTTTTTTTTTTATTTTTATTGTACACTGATTGTCTTTAAAATTGCCCCTGCCCCCTATTAAATCCAATCTGGGGACAAAACCAGGGACAGACTTGGTCCGGGGAAAGTGTCCTCAATCAGGGGACTGTCCCCTGAAACTGGGAAAGTCTGGTCACCCTAATATAAATGCATCTCCAAGCACGTGATAAAAAGAAAGCAATTGTGTTTTTCTTATGTAGCGCCTGGTTACTTTAAGTACCGGTGCTGTTTAAATTTAGAGGGAGATCAGAGTGTAGTTAAACTCTGATCTAAATTGTTATGTGAAAAACAGGGTCTCTGTCTCAGCTTGGCGGTGCTGTGGGCTCATTCTGTTGTACTGGGGTGTTCTTCCCACCCCTGTGCAGTAAATACAGCAGTGGTGTCAAGGTTTGGGTGCTCTTCCCCAGCAGCCAATTAGGAGGGTTGAGCCTCGCTGTGTATGCTTGGGGAGGGTATTTATGGGGCAGACGCCATTGGTTCTGGTTCTCCTTCGTCCAGTGTGGCACCCATCTTTAGGGCGGCCACATCACGGTGCCCCGGCGTTATGGCCCACCTGGCCGGGGTGTGCGTGCCATGCAGTGTTCCTGGTTCCTGGGGCCATGTTGGCCCGTAACATCTGAGCAGCGACGTTGACCCAGTGAGCCACTGGGTTCCCACCTTTGAAGATCCCAAGCGGTATTGAGAGGCTGGCGATCCAAAAGGGCCTCAAGGAACCACCGGGGATCAAGGTAGCCGGACACTGAAGGATTGATCACCTGTCAGTCGGTACCTGGGCAACAAGTTGAAGGAGATCCAGGCCTAATTCACCTGAGGAGGATTGTCTCCGTAACTACAATCAGAGAGGGCCTGTGGCAGAGGTGTCTCCCTGACGTTCACCAAGGAATGTCTGTGGCAGAGACTTTTCCTCAAGTTCAAATTCAATAAAGAGGGTCTGTGGCAAAGGTTTGAGTGATACTCCGGCTGCCAGGTCAGTGAGAGAGGCCTGTCCGGGTACGATAATTGCACTCAAGCAGGAGTGGCATAGAGAAGTGTTACGTTTGGGAGCAAGGACTGTTTCCCTATCATTACGCCTGAATTTGCTATTCTCGTTTCTTCATTCAACTTTACTTTCCTCATCACAAGTTGTATTGTTTTTACCCGGCTGGGTAATAAAGAGCACATCAAAGAGCACCTTTTGCGGACATTCCTTTACTTCTACTAAATGCACCATGCACCCCTAGGAATTCGGAAGAGCCACGAGGTAAATGTGCCACCTAAAACAACCAGCAGCTCCTCCGGGGGTTAGGCTACAAGTGGGGTCTCGTCCGGGATAGGCTGTTATCTCGAATACCCGAATTCAGAAGTTTAATCTGCCATTAATTAAAGGAATTGTCGTGTGTTAAACTGTGCCTGGTGAGGAAGGAGTTAACGTTGCCATTAAAGTTGGGTGCACGTGCGGCAAAGCAACGTGCGCCTGCAACGTGTAAGAAAAAGAACTCAGGTGGGAGGAGTCACCCAAACCTGCGCGAGACATAGAGTGAGTTTGGCGCCAAAGGACAGAGTGATTGTTCGCCCACGAGAGAGAGACGTGCAAGCATGTCTGTGCCATCAACGCCATTTGAAAGGCTGCGACCCCCGATGTCTGTTCCGGGAGTTAATGCGATGTCTGCTGCTGCTGAAATCCCCCTGACAGATACCGGAATTCGAATGCAGACACAGGGGAAGTTCGTCCTGTTTTCCAGCGGTAGCGTGGAGGCCCTCGGACTGTCCTGCCCCTGCTGTTCGGAGCTGGCCATCTGCATTTTGCCTTTTGCCCAGTGCAAGAAGTGCCGGGACTATTTGTTTCAAGAGGAGCCAACGACTGAGTCTCCCTGGGAGTACAAAGTGGATTGGATCACTAGGACCATCACCGCGGAAGAAGAGGCCACTATGGCCGGAACCCTCTTCAACTACAGTGATCGCTGATCCGGAAATAGTGACTGTTTCATCTACACTGACTCTGCCATTGGCCGTTACCCCGATTGTGTCACCGGAGGTAAGCGATGCAGATGATAAAGAATGTGTGCCTATTGTGGAAGCAGATGCCGTAACGGAGACAGCACTTACCAATGTGGTCTCTGTTTGGCACGCTATTGGAAAGATGGGCCCTGCTCAGGTCTCCTACGGCTGTGGTAGAGGCCTGCCCTTTTGCAAACATGACAAGGTCAGTACCTTTGCTGGAGAGCGTTTGTGTTTGCCTGCTGAGGAGTATGAGTGTTCTGACCTGGACTCATTATCTGATGCTGGAGATGACTAATGGTTCAAACCGGAGTTTCCCGAGACACAGCGGGGTAAAAACTCCCAGGCTGCCAAGCCCCGCAAGCACAAAAGACAATCCAGAGATGCCATTCGGATGTCCCGCAGCTGACATGGAAAGTTGCCGTGCCAAGTACCAGTGTTGTTAACCCCATGCCTGCTCTTTGCCCCATGCCCGTGTTGAAAAGAGCGCCTGACGATATCGTCTTGCAGGGACTTGGACACCCCCGTACCTTGCCGAAATTGGCCCACCTGCAATGCATCCTTATGAGAAAGGTGGCCATGGACTACGGGTGGGAGTTTCCCTATGTTCCTCCATCTCTCATGCCCCAAATTGAGAAGATGAGAGAGGAATGGTACAAGGACGCTATCTGGGAATGTTTAAATGTACCAAGGGCTGCCTGTGATACAGACTACACCTTTGTTTATTTGAGCCAACAGTATGAAGATTGCTTGAGGGACTGGAGCCCTGGTCAGTATATTTTCAGTGACAGATTGGTTCTCAAATGTCCCGGGAAAGTGGATCAAGTTTTCTCTGTTACCACTACAAATAACCGGAGGGACATCATCACTTTGCCTGATCCAAGGTTCTACAAGTAGGACACTTGCCTACAAGTGCTATTTGTTTTCAACTGTTGCTTTGAAGAAGTCCTGGTTCTGGTTCTCCTTCGTCCAGTGTGGCACCCACCTTTAGGGTGGCCACATCATGGCGCCCCAGCGTTATGGCCTACCTGGTCAGGGGGCGTGTGTGCCATGTGGTGTTCCTGGTTCAGGGGCCACGTTGGCCTGGAACATCTGAGCAGCGACAGAGAGCCAGTGAGTGACTGGGTTCCCACCTTTGAAGATCCCACGCGGTATTGCTGTTCGGTGGGGAGTCCGTCTGAGGAGCGCCATTGAGAGACTGGAGATCCAAAAGGGCTTTGACAAACCACCGGGGATCAAGGTAGCCAGACACTGAAGGATTGATCACCTGTCATTCGGTGTCAGTAAGTTGAAGGAGATCCAGGCGTAATTCACCTAAGGAGGATTTTCTCTGTAACTCCAATCAGAGAGGGCGGCCTGTGGCAGAGGTGTCTCCCTGACGTTCATCAAGTGAAACAGCCAAAACCGCACCTAGGAACATTTGTTCATTTTTAATATTATTATACAGGATTTATATAGTGCCAAAATGTTGCACAGCACTTTACAATATGAGGACAGACAGTACAGTTACAATACAATTCAATACAGTAGGAAATAGGGGGCCCTGCTTGTTAGACCCATCCCTAATCTTTTATAACAACTTGCTAGATTTATAAATCTTGTTGCCTGTTTAATATATTCAGCCTATGAAAATAATTCTAATATATTAGTTTAATATGGTTGTAAACCTTTACATATACCCAGTGAAGGGGCTATCTTCAGGTGATACACCGAGATAAAACATATCCTCCTGCATAAGTTGTACCTGTCTATCTGCAGTCTTCTCTTCTCTACATCTGTTCTGAGTGCTGAATATATAGGCTTGTAGTCAGAGTCTACACCGAGGAATACGATACCCTAACTACCCAGGCCTGAGGTGTGCCATTAGCCTCGCTGGACAGTACGCCTATAAGTGGGCATACCCTGAAGTAATTATGAAGAAATGAATGAAGAAAATGATAACATGAAAAAAGGGGGAACGGGTGGGTGGGTACCCAGAAACCCCACCGACGCCTGACATTAGAGGGGAGGAGGGATAAATAGCCCTCCGACTCCTCCTACAAACTCAGGCACGCCTGCGGCCCCGCCTTCCACTTGTAGTCAGAGTCTACACCGAGGAATACAATACCCTAACTACCCAGGCCTGAGGTGTGCCATTAGCCTCGCTGGACAGTACGCCTATAAGTGGGCAAAAAGACCCAGAAGTAGGTGTGATAAAAGAAATGGAAGGGCACGAATATCTGTCTGGTAGAGAAAGCACGCCCTGACAGTCTCAAGAACGGCTCCGATAACCATCCGTTACGACAGCAGAAAAAACCAGCGTCCCAAGAACCGATGATTGGAAGGAACCCCGAAACCAAATGACTGTCCCGTGCCTGACCAACTAAGCTTTCCTCCAAAAGCACAGACATGGGACCCACTGCTGGTGGCGAGAGGATACGTGGGGGAATGGAACAAGGGCCGCCCTGAGGAGCCCTGTGAAAGCAACACCATCCAATAGGAAGCAACCAGTGACCCATGTCAAACACCCACAACCGCTGACCTAACTATCCATACCTGGTAAGGGGACGTGAGAAGGAGAGATGCAAAAATGGACAACTGATAGGAGGGAAGGGGTTTGAGAGCCGGGTACCCGAAAGATGAGTCGCTGATGTTAATGGACGAGGCCACCACGCAGTAGCGATATGCAATGATACAGAGACAGAACCAGACATGGAATGACCCGACCTACCCGAGTAACTGGGACCCCCCCTATCAACAGGCCGGGCAATGGACAAAGAGCCTGGCCTGACAGACCCGCCCCGACGATCTGGCAACCTATGAACAAGAGAACAGCCCCAAAGATAAGCAACGACTCCATGGATGAGAACCCTAATAAAATTGTCCTAGCAGGAACGGCCAGAACACGCTCAATGCTGGTATGTGAAGCAGCCGGGATGGAACTGGACCCAAACTGAAATGTACCGCCTACTCTGCTGCGGCCGGAAAAAAGGAAAACCCCTTGTAGCCCTACCACCCTGCTGAGCCAAGTACGGGCCAACCCCTGAGTGACGGCGTACTGCCATGCTCTGTACCCCCCACGTGGAGCAGGCGGGATGCACCAGAATGTGTCGCCCCCTAAACGTGCCGCACGCCCAACCCTAGAAAACCGAAAGAAAAGACAACAGACAACAAAACATGAGACACCCCCCCCCCCCCACTGTAGCTGCCTGGGCCAAGATGTGAGCAGAAATGACCAGACCTCAGCGCGTGAATGAACCTGACGACAGATCCTACCCAAGTGTATGTGCCAAGTGTAAGCAGTAAGCGAGCCCGAGTAACCTGCCGCGCAGACAGGTAATTAAAAACGAAACACTCAAGGCGATGTACCCACAGACCGTGGTGGGTAGATATATAGGCGTGAGAATGAACGTGCACGTATGACGTATGTTATACAGGCGAGAAGATTGTGGTCAACAATCATTTAAAAACGAAACCTCAGCCCGTATGAATCTGTAGACGTGACAGATCCTGAGATGCGCACCCTGGCTAACTATACCCGAAAGAACAGTATGACGAGACAAAGAAAACAAATAAAGCTACAAGGCTGTATGTGCGCTGTGACTGCATAGCACCGACAAGCTATGTGCCCAACCCTGCTGGAGTAGGACCCCCAACAGAACCACAACCCCCTCTATGCCTACCCAAGTATGAAGACCTGGCAGTGACGGAGGGACCCCAGCCTGTCAAAGAACCCAACGACCCCCCCCCCCGTGAATAACGTGAGTGAGTGCGAGTGACCTGCTGCACAGCAGAACACTGAGGACCCGTGGACCCACAGACCGTGGTGGGTAGTCCTGCCCGTGAAATGAAACCCAATGCATAGTAAGACGTGACATGACAGGCGAGAAGTTTGAGGTGAACAATCGTCTGGAAAACAAAAACCTCAGCCCGAATGGATCTGTAGACGTGACAGACCCCGAGATGCGAGCCCTAGCCAACCGTACCAGGAAAGCAACCTATGAAAAAATAATGAGACATGGAAACGAACAAAGCTAGAACGGCCACTGGTGCAAGCTGAACCTGCGTGACGACAGAAACACGCCATGACAGAAACACGCCATGACAGAAACACGCCATGACAGAAACACGCCATGACAGAAACACGCCATGACCGAAACACGCCATGACCGAAACACGCCATGACCGAAACACGCCATGACCGAAACACGCCATGGACTGAGCTGCTGTGACCGAAACTGATGACAGAGCGGCGACAGAGAAAATGCTCCGCGACAGAAGCATGCTGCTGACCGCATCGCTATGTCATGACAGGAAACAGACAGAAAACATACCGCTGACAGAACCGCTGAGACAAAACATACTGACAAAACCGCTGAGACAACACATACTGAAAAAACCGCTGAGACAAAACATACTGACAGAACCGCTGAGACAAAACATACTGACAGAACCGCTGAGACAAAACATACTGACAGAACCGCTGAGACAAAACATACTGACAGAACCGCTGAGACAAAACATACTGACAGAACTGCTGAGACAAAACATACTGCCAGAACCTACTGACAGAACCGCTGAGACAAAACATACTGACAGAACCGCTGAGACAAAAAACATACTGACAGAACCGCTGAGACAAAAACACACTGACAGAACCGCTGAGACAAAACATACTGACAGAACCGCTGAGACAAAACATACTGACAGAACCGCTGAGACAAAAACATACTGACAGAACCGCTGAGACAAAAACATACTGACAGAACCGCTGAGACAAAAACATACTGACAGAACCGCTGAGACAGAAACATACTGACAGAACCGCTGAGACAGAAACATACTGACAGAACCGCTGAGACAGAAACATACTGACGGAACCGCTGAGACAGAAACATACTGACGGAACCGCTGAGACAGAAACATACTGACGGAACCGCTGAGACAGAAACATACTGACAGAACCGCTGAGACAGAAACATACTGACAGAACCGCTGAGACAGAAACATACTGACAGAACCTGCTGTGACAAAAAACAAAAACATACTGACAAGAAACATGCAATGACATCCCACCAACTCCCCCCCCCCCCTTTTCCAGAACCGCTGAGACACCGGACAGAGTCCTAGCCGAGGCTTAACAGGATGGGTGGGTGGGTGGACTGATGTGTGTGTCGTCGTCCCAAACCCCCCCCCCCCGGCGCGAGCACCGGGCGGCCTCCTAAAAGGTAGACTGAGCCCTGCAGCATGGGTGGATGTGCGCCCCCCCCCCCCCCCCAGCACTGGGATGAGCGGGAGGACACAAGCTAGATGAGCCTGCCAGCGTGAGAGAGCGGGCGAGTGTGAGGTCCCCCCCGAGCCCTGGGAGAAGCGGGCGTGAGCAACATCCTGCAATGTGGTGGACTGACGCAGGCTATGATCCTAAAAAGCCGTCCGTGTAATCACAAAGTCCCCATGCAGCTCCGTACAAAGGATTTCTATAGAGACATAACACATGCCTTTCTGATCTTACTTGTGTTCACAATTCTACCGGATGGCGCCCAGGGAAAGGATGTCTGCAGAACCCCCCTCCCCCCGGCGCGAGCACTGGGAGAGGCAGCCAGGCGTACGGATGCCCCCCCCCTCTCCCAGTGTAACCCAAAGGAGCCGGAGGGTGGACGAAGGGGTGCCCCACATGCGTGATCCCGGAAGGAGAAGCGGGCGGCCCCCTCACTGCCAGATAGAGCCCAGGCAGCGTGCGTGGATGGACGGGTGCCCCCCTCCCCCTGCGTGAGAAATAACTGCAATGGTGGATGCCTTGCGAAAGCTCCGGAAGTCTGTGAGCGGGGCACCCCCCCCCCCCCAGCTCGGTGTGAGCGCTGGTAAAAAGGGGGGGGGGGCAGTGCCTGTATGTAGCCAGACGAGGGTTACCCAGTGGATGAACCATAGTGAGACACCTGGTCTTGCAGCCGCCCTGCAAGAACCGGAAGTGACGTGGCTACCCAGAAACCCCACCGACGCCTGACATTAGAGGGGAGGAGGGATAAATAGCCCTCCGACTCCTCCTACAAACTCAGGCACGCCTGCGGCCCCGCCTTCCACTTGTCTGAAGGGGTCAGAGAGCTGAAGATACACTCTGCAGAGTTCAACGAGGAGAGGAGAGAGACACACTCCCCTTCATACCGAGCTGGGGCTGCCAATCTGCTGAAGGTCCCTCCTCAGTCACAATCTTGTCTCTTGGTGTCAGTAAATATTGTCAGAAGTGAATCATGCTAACAGCATGACAAAGCAACAGATAGAAATTACTCTTCATGCTTTTAATTGAGACAAGTACACACAATAGAAGGATATGGTTTGTTCATATTTCATGTCTGAGGTTTACAACCAATTTAAAGGGGTTATAAAGTCTAAAAGTTTTTTGCCTTAATGCATTCCTTGCATTAAGGTAAAAAATGTTTAGGTGTCAGCATCGCCCCCTCAGCCCCCCTTTTACTTACCTGAGACCTCATTCGATCCAGCGCTCTGCATGTCTCTTCTCTCCCCTCACTTCCGGGTCTCTCTAGCTTTGCTCGGGCACCGGTAGCCATTGGCTCCCAGTGTTGTCAATCAAATCCAGGGATGAGGAAGCAGAGGGGTGGTGCAGAGTCCCGCTGTCTGTGTCAATGGACTTTAAAGTGCTTATAAACTCAGACAGGAAATGTAAAATAACCATACCCTTCTATTGTGTGTACTTGTCTCAATTAAAAGCACTAAGTGTCATTTCTGTCTGCTGCTTTGACACTTCTGACAATATTTACTGACACCAAGAGAAAAATTGTGACTGGGGAGGGACCTTCAGCAGATTGACCCTCTACTCACTGAGCTATGCAGAGTGTAACTTCAGCTCTATGACCACTTTCTTTCTGAACTCTCATGCAAGCCTATATATTCCCATAGGGGCACTGGCCAGAGAGGAGGGGCCAGTAGCACCAGCGGGGTACCTGAAAAGGGAGGTTTTCTCCCAGGGGCGAACCTAGGGAATTTGGCACCCGGCCAGATTTCTGGCACACCCCCCCCCCCCCCCCCCCCCGACAAAATGAGTGACAGTATATTATAGTGCAAATTAGGGCTGTCTAGGGTATTATGGTAGCAGGCTATGGCTGTATAAGCTATTATAGTGGCAGGTCAGGGCAGTATAGGGTATTATAGGGGCAGGTCAGGGCAGTATTTGGTAATATAGGGAGAGGCTAGGGCAGTATTGTGTATTATGGTGGCAGGCTAGGGCTGTATAGGGTATTATAGAGGCAGGTTAGGGTAGTATAGGGTAATATGGTAGCAGGCTAGGGCTGTATAGGGTATTATAGGGGCAGGTTAGGGCTGTATAGGGTATTATAGGGGCAGATTAGGACAGTATAGGATATTATTTGGGCAGGTTAGGTCTGTATAGGGTACTTTATGGGCAGGTTAGGACAGTATAGAGTACTATAGGGGCAGTTAAGGCTGTATAAGGTACTATAGAAGCAGGTTAAGGCTGTATAGGGTACTGTAGGGGCAGGTTAGGGCTGTATAAGGTACTATAGGTGCAGGTTAGGGCTGTATACAGTGAGTGACAATGTGCTCACTTACGGTGTAGCTGCAGATGCAGACACTTGTGGCTTAGGTGTGCTCTCCTCTTTCTCCTCCAGGATCAGCCAGTGCCCTTGGGAGCAGTTGAGGAGGCAGCCACGACCCCAGTTCCGCCCACCAACTTCAGCTACCTCTGGACTTAGGAGGCATTGAAGATCATTGAGGAGCAGTCTGCCTGATTGAATGACTGGGAGACAGGCAGTCCCCCTCTCTGCACCGCTGGTCCCCCTGCCGACCCGATGAACATCTTCTGATGTTTACAAAGCTGGGAACCACCGGCTCATTATGATGGCCCTGCCACAATCTTCTCTCACAGGTGCAACCCCTGGACTGACACCCCCCTAATGTGCGGAATCCGGGTCGGACCACACCCCCGCCCCCCTCTTGGTACACCACTGTTCCCGCTCTGTGCGATTCCATTGGTAAGTATAGACATGTTTTTATTCTATTTTTTTTATTACCTTTACAAGCACTTTAAATCTGTATGGCCTCGTACACACGATCAAATCTGTCCGCTGGAAATGGTCCGCCGGACCGTTTCAGCAGACAGATTCGATCGTGTGTACGGCCGAGCCGACGGATTTGGCCACCCGACAGATTTCAAAGCATGCTTTGAAATCTATCGGGTGGGAATCCATCCGCCCGACATGTCTGCTGGTTAGTACACTTACCAGCAGACATGTCGTCCCGCACCGCCGCCGCACTGCCGCCGAATGGATTCGGCGCATGCGCGGAAGTGTTTTACTTCCTGGTGCGGTGACGTGGCGGCGTCAACGTCACCGCCACGTCACTGACACGTCAGCGCGCTGTCTGCTGGCGGGGATTTTGGTTTGCTCGTGTGTACACGCGAGCAAACCAAAATCCCAGCAGACAGATTTGTTCAAATCGGTCGGACGGACAGATTTGAACAAATCTGTCTGCTCGTGTGTATGGGGCCTATAAGTTTAGGTTTACTTTAGAATAATCTGAAAAATGTATGTTGATGTCTGATGGGCTCCTGACAATATTGCATGCTATGCTTTGTTCCTTTTACGATTAAATAAGGTTGAATAATAAAGATTAGAAACATCTATTATTTTGAAAGAAAACCTTTGTTGAGGGAAATATGAAGTCCTTTATATCTGCCCGTCTGTCACAATAATACAAGAGCTTCAATACTTTCTTAGTCATTGAGGCAGAACAAGTGTTCAGATCAGGAATTCTGACTTCACTCTTATTTTATTTGCTGCATACTTGTTTAGCATCAGTTGTATAGAAAGTATGACAAGTATGACTCTCAGAAAACAGGCATTTTCAAAAGGCAGTCATAACCTATTTATTAAAAAACAAAAGCAGTTCTAACTGACTAAATTTCTTATTTCTAAACTAAAAACGAAGTAGCTTGACATTAAAGCGTAATTCCTAGTTTATTTACAGTGATACCAACCGTGTTTCACGGAAAAGCTGGACGCTGAAAATACCACAAAAAAGGAAAGAGTGTAAAACAATTTGGATAATTTTATAAAGTCTAGCTGACTAGATTAACACAACCCAAAGCAGGCCTCTTGGGAGCTCCAACAACAATCAAATAGAAATAGGCTGTTTTATCCTCAAATCCAGAAAGTACTTAAAGCGGAGTTCCTGGACACATTTTTTTAATTCATTTTTATTGATCCGAGCATAATGCATTATTCAATAATAAAACGATTATAAAAGGTTAGTAGTGGATGTTGCTACAATATATATTTTATACTCACAAGTTTGTCCCTCCTGTTCTGGCTGTTGCCATCATGATTGTGGGCATGTGAAGCCCAATTAATAACTCTTCCGGGATTAGTGTTGGAGAGATGTATGCTGGGTAACCAGCATGCACCTATTGATCTCGCGCATTCGCGATTCACCGGTGGCCGTAGCGCCTATTGTTTCTTTTTTTTTGAAAAATTATTTTTATTGAAAGATTTGCAACCAAGACATACAAACATTTGAATGAGAGTAGACCATGGCACACACCAGGCCACTCGCGACCAACATGGTCCCAACATTGACAAACTACCTAACATAGGTAACTGCCTACCAACAAATCCAATCCCCACTCCTCCCCCCTCCCCCCAAAACCCCAAGACTCAGTCCACCACCACCCTTGGCAACCGCATCGGAAAAAGAGAATCGGGCACACATTTTAGTCGAGCCAAATAGATATTGGCAAGAATAATTAACATCCAATTCATTATGAAGACAAAATCCCCAGCGGACTGTCCTCCCCCTCAAACAATGAAAATATGGTATCATAAGGCCCCTCAGAGCCCCCCCTCCTTTACATCAAGGATAATCCCATCCGCTGGTCAAGTGCATCTAGCAGTCCGTAGACCATTAGCCCATCAGTCAGTCTAACCCGCAGTAGCATCAGAGTTGTACCAGGCCAAACCTTGTCAAATTTCTTCACACATCCCCTGGAGAGGTAAATTGCTCTATAAAAGGGCAGCATAGAATTCACCAGGCCTTTCCAGAAAGCTATTCCTGGTGGGGCGGGCGATCTCCACTTGAACAAAATGGCCTTCCTCCCATAGAATAGCAAAATATTCAGCAATGTTCTGAGCTCCCTGGAAGGAACCACCTCCTCCACCAGACCCAGACGACACACCTGTACCGACAAGGGAACAGGCACCTGTAGCATATCTCCCAGACAAGAAACCACCCCCTCCCAAAATACCTTAATCTGCGGGCATTCCCAGAAAATGTGCTTTGCATCGGCTGGCGAAAAAGAGCACCTCCAGCACTCCGAGGTAACTGACGGTACAAAACAGAAAGCCTCGCAGGGGTAAAGTAAATTCTGTGCAAAAATTTAAATTGTATCAGCCTATCTCTTGCCGAGACCAAATGTTTAAAGGGCTGATCCCACATGTCATCCCAATCCTCACCGTCTATACCAGGGACCTCCCTCTCCCACCTCTCCCTGCATTTAATTAATGCCGCCGGCCTCTTCTTAAACATCTCCTTGCGTGTGACAGATAAAGTTTTAGGAAGATCCTCTACCATGAGCAAATCCTCAAGAGCCGACTGCAAGGACTCAATCTTCCCTTCTCGAAATTGAGCCTGGAAGGCATGGCGAAGCTGAATGAACCTAAAGAAATAGTATTTGGGGAGGTCAAATCTAGCCTTAAGCTGATGAAAGGTAAGTAGTGCCCCATAGCTAGTTATGTTTTTAAGGAGCTTGATACCACTTACCCCCCACACCATCAGGTCCGGAAAGGAATAGAAGTGAGGCAGCCTGGGATTCCCCCACAGTGGAGTCTGTGGCGAGAAACCCAGGTAATTGGGGCAGGCGAGACCCACCGCCTCATCCCACACCCTGACTGTCGCCCGCATGGCCGACGTCAACGGTAGGTCAGATCCCACACCCCTATGTACAGCCAAATGAAGAGTCTCATCATAAGACCCCAAGTGAGCCTCCTCTAGCACTGTGGCAGAGTCCCCGTCAACAGAGGTCAGCCACCTGCAGACAAACACAAGCTGTCCCGCGAGATAGTACTTCCTCCAGTAAGGCAACGCTAATCCCCCCTGACCCCAGGGTTCCTGGAGCACCTTAAGTCCTATGCGCAGCGTTTTGGGGGCCCAAAGGAAGGAACTAGTAATGCCATCTAGTTGTTTAAAAAATGATTTAGGAACCCTCACCGAAGCATGGCGCAAAAAGTACAAAAAAAACGGGAGGATTTTCATTATCACTAAACTTACCCTTCCCATAAGTGAGAGCGGAAGCCTCTGCCACGCCTGAGCCTTCTGTCTAAAAAAGGACAAGAGGGGCATCAAATTAAGCGTTAAATAATCAGAACTCTTTGCCGTGACCTTGACTCCCAAGTGTGTTATGGAGGAGACCCATTGTAGAGGTAAGTCCGGATCTACCCCCCCCCCCCCGGCTCCTTCATCTAAAGGCAGTATAGATGACTTACCCCAGTTCACCTTCAGGCCTGAAAAGACAGTAAAGTCATTCAAAATCTTCAATGCTGCTCGGAGAGAGTAACCGGGGTCCTCCAGAAACAAAAGAATGTCATTGGCATATAATGCCAGACATTCCCTTATATTACCCACTCGAATAGCCCGGACCTCACTAGACTTCCTAAGTGCCACAGCCAGGGGTTCCATTGTGAGGGCAAAAAGAAAAGGGGACAGGGGGCACCCCTGCCTAGTACCCCGACCCACCGGAAAAAATGGGGAGATCGATCTGCCCATCCTAATTGCCACTCTGGGAGCACTATATAACAGAGCTATCCACTGCCTAAAAACTGGAACAAACCCCATCCTCTCCAGTACATGGTGCATATACCCCCAATCAATTGAATCAAAAGCATTTTCTATGTCTATTGACACAATAATTCTAGTACCCCCATCCGGCCCAGGAAGCTGCAGATGTGTAAACAACCTCCTCAAATTAGTATCTGTAGACTTCCCGGGCATGAACCCCATCTGATCAATATCGACCAGAGAGGAGATCACCCCGACAAGCCTGCCAGCTAGGACCTTTGTCAAAATTTTAAGATCCGTGTTTAAAAGGGCAATAGGTCAATAAGCAGAATAATCCAGCGGGTCCTTGCCAGGCTTGGGCAAGAGCACCATGTAGCGCCTATTGTTTCTAAAGTTGCCATAACAACTGGCGGTGAGGGAGGAAGGTCCCGCCCCTGTTCTGGCAATTGCCATCATGATTGTGGGCATGTGAAGTCCAATCAATAACTCTCCCGGGATAAGCGTTGGAGAGGTGCATGCTGGGTAGCCAGCATGCACCTCTCGATTTCGCACATGTGCGATTTACCGGCGGCCGTATTACCGATTTTTTCTAATGTTGCCATAACAACTGGCGGTGACGGAGGAAGGTTCCGCCCCTGTTCTGCCCATTGCCATCATGATTGTGGGCATGTGAAGCCCAATTGATAACTCTTCGGGGATCAGCATGCACCTATCGATCTCGCGCATTCACAATTCACTGGCGGCCATATCGTCAATTGTTTCTAAAGTTGCAGTAACAATGGGCGGCGATGGAGGAAGGTCCCTCCCTGTTATGGCTACCACCTTAAATCGTGTAATTTCCTGCCAGGAAATAACACGATTGTTTATCACAGTACTGACCACAGACTCCTGGAAAATTATGACACATCAATTCCCAGGAGCACAGGTGGGAGAGGAAGTGACACCGAGCGCCGCGGACCAGGAAGTGTCAGATTAGGAGGACTACATAACAACAGGGCGTTTCTGGTAAGTATGAAAAAAAATCCTCCAAATATTACTTTATAAGTTTAAAGGAGTCTGATTATGGAAAAAATAATACTCTGCTTTAAAGTTTAATTGTAGCAGCTGAATTACTCTGCTCCACCCTCCCAGCAGTGATTGAGTGCTGAGATCCAACTTTAACACCTTTGCTTGCAGGATGCAATGCTTCACAATGCCAACAGCTAAAGAGGAAATTATGTGTTAGGTATGTATGGAACATCACATTCAAAATGAAACAGTATGGAGTGTGTAATTGGAACATACAATATAAATGATACCTTCCAGAGTACAAAATAAACTGGATTTTTTGGGAATACCTTCAATAAAAGGCCTTTGATGTTCATTGGGGCATTTTTTGTTAGCTAATTGCCCTACTAGCAGGTAGTGTCTTTAATTGGGGAGATTGAACTAGCAACCCTTACTGACATAAACAGTTGCATTTGGTCTTTTATAGTGGTGGCAGACAGGTCTCCTGAATGAAAAAATAATACCTGCAAATGCCAGTTGTCAGCTGCAATTGTGTGTTAGATTGATCATTACTGCATATGTCAGTAGTGAAAGCCATATTGGATTAGACCTTTTAAATCAGCAGCTGCTATTAAAAATTGCTGTTATGAGCAATTGCATTCAGTGCTACACAAAATGGCAGTGGACGACAGGCAAGCACATTTATTATATTGCCATCTAAGAGAGATGTATAATTGTCCACATTAGCAGCCCACCATAGTTTGAAAACAGAAGTCACAATAATAGATTATTGTTATGTGCACTCACATTAACCACATTTTACTGTGGCAGGTTGGCTCGTCTGCATGAATCACTGTCATTGTACATCAGGCGCGTACACAGTGATCTGCCCATTCGATCTGCCCATTCGCAAGCGGAGGAGCCAATCAGTGGGCCACCCGCGATTGCTCCAAAGAGAGGCAGAACAGGGATCTGCCAGTGTAGACAAACTGATCCCCGTTCTGTCAGGGGAATAGAGAGATTGTCTGTTCCTTTCCTAGTGATTAAGAACAGCGATCTCTCTCTACTCCCTGTCAGTCCACGTCCACCCCCCCACACAGTTCCTCCCCTTGATCGCCCCCTAGTGTCAACCCCTTCCCTGCCAGTGTCATTTATACAGTAATCAGTGCATTTTTATAGCACTAATCGCTGCATAAATGTCAATGATCCCAAAAGGTGTCAAAAGTGTCCGATCTGTCTGCCGCAATGTCGCAGTCCCACTAAAAATTACTGATCACCGCCGTTGTGTGTGTATTTACTGTAGTTGATTTTTAGCTTCTGCCCACCTCATGACAGGGAGGAAAATCTAGCATGGGGTTTCAGAGGATTAGGGTAAAAGGGTCATGAGACCACACTGAGTAGGATCAAGTAAATAAATCTCTGCAGAATTCTCCTACACCTCAACCTGCCATCTCCAGCAGCACCTTTCCCAAGGCCAGTGTCTCTTCTGCAGCTTTCTGGAGAGGAAGAAAAAAAATTCCCTAAATTACCCCCATGCCAGCTTGGCAAAACTATTAGCAGTGCAGCTTTTTCATTGGAATCGACCCTCTTCTAAGACTTTAACCTATGCTACATCACAGCCATTATTTAAGTCTAGGTTTACATCCATGTGGTTGCGGTTGATGTGTTTTGCAGGTGCATTTTGCGATACATTTTGCATTTTTAAACCCTTGTTTTTGTATGCAGTTGTCATGCATTTTGCATTTTTTTATTTATTTATTATTTTTATCTTTAAACACTCTGGGCCAGATTCTCATATATTTTCGGCGGCGTAGCGTAAGCCATTTACACTACGCCGCCGCTGCGTACTAGAGCAAGTGCTTTATTCTCAATGCACTTGTTCCGTAGTTTTCGCTGGCGTCTCGTAAATCGCCAAGCGTAAACCCGCGCAATTCAAATGGGGCGGCTTGTATTTAAATTAAGCGCGCCCCCGCGTCGAACGAACTGCGCATGTGCCGGCCGGGGAAAAAGCCCAGTGCGCATGCTCCAGCTCACGTCGGGAAGCGTCGTTGAAACCGACGTCAAAACGACGTGAGCGTCATTTACGCAACTCCCTATTCGCGAACGAGTTAGTAAAACGACGTAAGCGACGGAAAAAGCCGACGCTGACACGACGCCATACTTAACATGGCATCCGACGGGACCCGACGGCATCCGACGGTACTTCGTAAGGTTACTCCACATAGAAGCTGGGGTAACCTAACGCGAACAAAAACGACGTACGCGACGACGGGACGGCGTAAAAGCGATCGAGAATCGGCGTACTACCTCATTTGCATATGCAAATGCAAAAACAACGTAAAGGCCACCTAGTGGCCGGAGTTGTCATTACACCTACGATCCGAAAGTGTAATGCTTTTACACTTGTCGGATGTAGAAGCGTATCTATGCAAAAGTGATGCTAAGCATCACTCGCATAGATACGAGGACAAAAAAAAGGCGTTACGACGGGGTATCTGAGATACTCCGTCGTAACGCCTCTGAGAATCTGGCCCTCTGTATATAGCTGGTTGCTAAGGAGCAAATCCATACCAGACCCTTATCTGAGCATGCAGCCTGTTCTTCAGGAAAGGGAGGGGACGATCAAATGCCCACCCCCCCCCCCAAACCATACCAGCTTATCAGAGTCTAGAAACCCCCTTTATCAAGGTACAGGGATCACTTGCATTTGTACATTGCGATCAGCTGTGTTTACTTGCGTTTACATGCGGTTGCATTTAGCTGCGTTGGAAAATTCTTGCCATTTCTGATGTGCTTCCTTTTGTTTTTCTTTCCTTGTTGCATCTGCTATCTGCAAGTGAAATAGTACAATGCAATTACCTGCAGTTATGTGCAGATAGCTGCAATAAATTGGTCCTGGATGCAGTCAAATTCAATTTTTCTAACCACACCAAACCCAATGTAACAAAACCGTTGCTAAATGCAGTGTGTGTATGGGGCCAAAGGAAAGCATTGTCTGAGTTTAGCTGCGGTAGATAACTTGATCTGTCTGCAGTTAAAAGCTGAATTCTATCTTCCCGTGTGAAAGGGGCCTTAAAAACCCCAAAATAATGTCCCCCGATGTAGATCCATCATCAATCACGCTACCGGCCACACCCCTGATCCCAAAAACCCATCACCCAGTTAGTGATATCACAATGGGTGGGGCCACCAGGTGATGTACCCCTACTCATTCACATGGGGGGCAGGATCCGCGGACCCCTTTGTTAAAGTGGGCTTCCAGATTCTGATAAGCACCCCCACCTGCAGACCCCCACAACCACAGCCCAGGGTTGTGGGGAAGAGGCCCTTGTCCCCAACATGGGGAAAAGGTGCTTTGGTGTGGGGGGGCAGAGCCCCAACCTCAAAGAACCCCCCATGATGAGGAATGTGGTTTGGTAGGGTTCAGGAGGGGGGCACTAGCTCACTTGTGCCCTCCCTTTTCTGACCTGCCGGACTTCTTGCTCAGGGAGTGGTATGAAAATTAGGGGACCAAACACCATTTTTTTCACCATTTTTTTATCCAGCAATTTTTTTTTACAACTCTAACCCCACTGACAGCTAATGACTCATCGGTTGTTAAGGATATGGTGGCTGGCTTCACACACTGCAACCAGCTTTATACAGTGTTTTGAAAGGGGAAAAAAGTATCTCACAAAAGTGAGTACACCCCTCACATTTTTGAAAATATTTTAATATATCTTTTCATGTGACAACACTGAAGAAATTAAACTGCTACAATGTAAAGTAGTGAGTGTACAACTTGTATGACAGTGTAAATTTGCTGTCCCGTCAAAATAGCTCAATACACAGCCATTAATATCTAAACCGCTGGCAACAAAAGTGAGTACACCCCTAAGTGAAAATGTGCAAATTGGACCCAAAGTGCCAGATTCTGGTACATTGTGCGGCGGCGTAGCGTAAGCCATTTACACTATGCCGCCTCAACTTAACAGAGCAAGTGCCGTATTCTCCAAGCACTTGCTCCGTAGGTTGCGGCTGCGTAGTGTAAATGGCCCGGCTTAAGGCCGCGTAATTCAAAGGGGACGGCTTGTATTTTAATTAAGCGCGCCCCCGCGTCGATCAAACTGCGCATGCGCCGACCGGGAAAAAAGCCCAGTGCGCATGCTCCAGCTAACGTCGGAAAACGTAGTTGAAACCGATGTGAAAATGACGTGATCGTCACTTCCGCAATGCCCTATTCGCGAACGACTTAGTAAAACGACATAACCAATGGAAAAAGACGACGCTGACCGGACGCCATACTTAACATGGCATACGACGGAACTTCGTAAGCCTACCCCTCATATAGCAGGGGTAGGTTTACGCTTACGGAAACTACGGAAACGACGACGGGGCGGCGTAAAAACTTTCGGGAATCGGCGTATTAGGCTCATTTGCATAGGCAAATGAGAAAACAACGTAAAGGCCACCTAGCGGCCAGAAAAGTAATTACATCTACGATCCGACGGTGTAAGTTTTTTACACCTGTCGGATCTTCACTGTATCTATGCGTAAGTGATTCTAGGAATCACACGCATAGATACCCAGTAAAAAAAACAGAGATACGACGGTGTTTCCTGCGATACACCGTCGTATCTCTTTTGAGAATCTGGCCCGAAGTGTCACTATTTTGTGTGGCCACCCCAAGGCCTGGTCCTTCAATGCCGCCCCCCCATCCCCCATGACATTGGGGGGGGGGTCGGGGGGTGAGCGTTTTTTCGCAGACAATGACTGGTGTTAGTGCTTCAATCATTCCTGCACCATGGTTGTTATGGTGTCAGGATGATTGAAATGCATTATTTCTATCATTACATTGTAATATAAAATTAAATAGTTCAACTCACCAAAAAGGAGAATGAGTGTGTTACTTGCCACGCTGCCTGCCACCAGATGGGAATGTCACTTGCCACGCTGCCTGCCACCAGATGGGAATGTCACTTCCCACACTAACTGCCACCAGATGGGAATGTCACTTGCCACGCTGCCTGCCACCAGATGGGAATGTCACTTGCCACACTGCCTGCCACCAGATGGGAATGTCACTTGCCACACTGCCTGCCACCAGATGGGAATGTCACTTGCCACATTGCCTGCCACCAGATGGGGATGTCATTTGCCACACTGCCTGCTAGCAGAATGGGGTTTGCCACAGTTACCTGGCTGCC
Organism: Rana kukunoris; assembly: GCA_029574335.1. Taxonomy (NCBI): domain Eukaryota; kingdom Metazoa; phylum Chordata; class Amphibia; order Anura; family Ranidae; genus Rana; species Rana kukunoris. The sequence goes on along the minus strand of CM056052.1, from coordinate 408,245,234 downwards.
ACCCAAAAAGTACCAGTTTGTGACTAATTGCATGTAAAATCAAGCCCCCCCCCCCCTCAGCATTGCAGTGTGCCGTCAGCCTCTCCTCTCCCGCGTGGGGAAACTAGCTGCAGGTAAACCATGAAACAGAGGCACATGAGACTCGAGTGAGAGATGAGAGTGAGGGTGGGCGGTGAGAGATGACATCATTCTCTCTCTTTTGTGTCACGCAGCCTTCGCAGTCCTGTAAGTAAGGGTGGAAGTTAGAACAGAAGTGCGGGCAGGGGTCAAGTCCTGGGAAAACAAGTGTGGGAACTCACCCAAGATTCTCCACCTCAAAAATACAAAACAAGTGTGTGTGTTTCTATATATCAGGGCAGGCCCAAGACACTGTACTGCCTGGCCTCAGGAATGAAGTACTGACCCCCTCCCCCAAAAAAAAAATCTTGCCCACCAAAAGGCCCCAACATTAATTATTTATATCATTACAATTAAAACCCAAATTAAATTTATCAGTAAGTCAGATTTACATGCAACAGTGATGGTGGGGTTCAGACACAGGCAGGGGTGGTGGGGGGGTTTAGACTCAGGCAGTGGTGGTATGGGGGTTTAGACTCAGGCAGGGGTGGTAGGGAGGGGGTAAGAGACAGGCAGGGGTGCTAGGGAGGGGGTAAGACACAGGCAGGGGTGCTAGGGAGGGGGTAAGACACAGGCAGGGGTGCTAAAGAGGGGGTACGACACAGAGGTTGTAGGTGTTAGACAGGAGGCAGGGGTGGTAGGTGTGTTAGACACAGCCAGGGGTGCTAGGGAGGGGGCTAGACACAGGCAGGGGTGGTATGGGTGTTAGACACAGCCAGGGGAGCAGTTTGTCTGGGGGGAGCGGTGTGACAGGTGGGGGAGCAGTTTCTTGGGGGGGGGGGCAGTGTGTCAGGTGGGGGAGCAGTGTGACAGGTGGGAGAGCAGTTTCTTGGGAGGGCAGTGTGTCAGGTGGGGGAGCAGTGTGACATGTAATGCACAGCTGCACTCAGCTCACCCCACATCACACACACAGCTCTCTGTGCACCAGCCTTAACTCCCCCCCCGCATGCAGTACTGCCTCGCACAGCTCTCCCTCCACCTCTTCACGGCTCAGCCTCCTGTTCTCGTCTTGGGTGTCCCAGCCAGGTCCTGCAGCACCACCAGCAGCAGATTCCTCCCTGCTGCCTCCTGCTCCACCAGTCCACCATACCTAGAGCCGACCACAAAGTGTGAGGAAACCCGCAAGTACCCGGAAGTAGCGCGGAGCTGCATGTAGGTGGACTGGGCGCTAAGAAAGGAGAAGGAGGAGGGTGCCGGATGCCGCATACCTCATCCCGATCGGCTCAGGCGGCTCTAGTCCTGCAAAGGGAAAGGCGTTCCCGCAGGACTCAAGCCCTGAGTGCGGGCAATGAGAGAAGATGGAATCTCTCTCCGCCACCAGCCCTGCCTGCTAAAAAATTACTTGTCTCCTCCGCTGCACGGCGCCGCCCCTGCATACAGTGTCGCCCCGAGGCCTGGCCTCGTTGGCCTTGTGGGAAATCCAGCCCTGGCCACCATTATTTTCCAGCATGGCCCTAACCCTCTTGGTCATGGAGTTTACCAGAGCTCAACAGGTTTTCACTGGAGTTCTCTTCCACTCCTCAATGACGACATCAAGGAGCTGGTGGATGTTAGAGACCTTGTGCTCCTCCAACTTCCGTTTGAAGATGCCCCACAGATGCTCAATAGGGTTTAGGTCTGGAGACATGCTTGGCCAGTCCATCACCTTTACCTTAAGCTTCTTTAGTAAGGCAGTGGTCATCTTGAAGGTGTGTTTTTGGGGTCGTTATCATGTTGGAATGCTGCCCTGCGGCCCAGTCTCCGAAGGGAGGGGATCATGCTCTGCTTCAGTATGTCACAGTACATGTTGGCATTCATGGTTTCCTCCATGAACTGTAGCTTCCCAGTACCGGCAGCACTCATGCAGCCCCTACCTTGTTCATTCACAGTAGAGATGGCTGACCGATTTTTCCCCATGCATGATATTGACATGGAGGTCTTTTGTTATTCACAGTGGTTATTTTCTAGTACCAGCGTGGATGGCATGCTATGATATTTTCGATTGATTTCGATGATATTTTAATGTTCTGTCTGCCAATTTGTGTGATATTTTGCATTTAAAAGTGCCCGTTTGAGTATCTCAGTTTTCCACACCATTCATCTGTATCTAAAGGTGGTTGTCCCAGCACCATCTTTACTTATTGAGTATGTAAGTCAAGTCAGTGAGCTCAATCCGGTGTTTCAGGTGTGGTGGATATGCTGGTATATCGGTGAGCACATTGATTGTTGCGCTTGATGTTTATCCTAGCGTTTTCTACTCTGTAGAGCTTCTAGTTTGGGTTTTAGTTTTCCTTTCCCATATTCAAAATGGTGTTTTTAGCATCAGCCACATGGGATTCAGAATGAGGCACTGCTAGTGCCCCCCCAGGATGACGTCAGATTAGTGACAAAACATGTCGGAAGGAGCAGCGTGCAGACATCTCTGCGTTAAACATCTCGCTTTCACAGGTGTTTATATTGTTGCCGGCCGGCCGCATGTTTTTCTTAGAACTTTTTACTGAATCTGTATACGCTTTGCAAGAGATACTGTCTTTTTATTTTTTGAATAAATAACTATCTGGTTTTACCTACGGCAATTTTCCCTGCCCTTTCTTTTTGAGCTGCCATCACCTCATCGCTACTTGAACCGTGTATGGGTCCACCATAAGCTGTACCATCAATTACATTCCTGATTAAAACGGCTTACTATGTCATTTGACCAGACTAAACTTCTGAAATCTTTGGAGCAAAAGGTCCTGGCTGGGTATTAGCCACAAGTGCTTAAACTTGCATCTGGTAAGGGTGCACTTTGCGTGGTGGTGGATTCACTGTGTTCATTTTATACAGTCACAAGATTTTCACTGAACCTTTGACTGCTGGGCCGTCCTTCATTGAAGGAACCATCAGAATCTTCAATAGATATTGGAGGATTCTACATAAGTCACATGTTTCACTTAACATTTTCAATCATTTTCCCTTTATATTCATTTTTTGGTTTGTGTTCACATTTGGTTAATATGTCACTGTAAGAGCGCAGCTTATTTTTCTATTCATTGTTGTTTTGTGTGTATTTCACTTTGAGTTGCAGCTACAACTGGTTTATTTCCAACGCAGTTTTCTTTTTCATATGTATGTGCATATTGATTGGTTTGCGCAAATTTTATAGCATTTAAAAAACTATTAGATAGATTTATGGACTTTTTCTTTTTTTATTGTTTGTACCAGTAATGGCAGCGATTAGCGGTTAAACCAGACCAATCTGACACTTAGGCCGCGTACACACGACCAAATCTGTCTGCTGGAAACAGTCTGCTAGACCGTCCCAGCAGACAGATTTGATCGTGTGTACGGGCGAGCAGACGGATTTGGCCAGCCGACAGATTTGAAAGCATGCTTTCAAATCTGTCGGCTTGGAACCCGTCCGCCCGACATGTCTTCTCACACACGCGTCGAATGGATTCGACGCATGCGCGGAAGTGATTTACTTCCTGGTGCGGTGACGTGGTGGCGTCAACGTCACCGCCACGTCACCGCGCCGTCTGCCGGCGGGGATTTTGGTTTGATTGTGTGTACACGGTCAAACCAATACGTCCCCAGCAGACAGATTTGTTCAAATCGGTCTGCCCAACCGATTTGAACAAATCTGTCTGCTCGTGTGTATGGGGCCTAAGTGACTCTTTGTGGGGAACAGTGACACCAACACAGTGATCAGTGCTAAAAAAAAAATACACTGTCACTGTATACATGGCACTGGCAGGGAAAGGGTTAACATCAGGGGCGATCAAGGGGTTAAGTATGCTCCTAGGAAATGCTTTCTAACTGTGGGCAGTGTGGATGCACTGGAGGAAAATATAGATCCATGTTTCAGCTTAGTTGAAACACAAGATCTCTCTTTTACTCCTTGACAGAACAGCGGTCTGCCTTGTTTACATAGGCAGACCGCCATTCTGCCTTTCCTCTGAATGACCCGCTGATTGGCTCCCCCTGTGTCCAATCATGTCCATATATGCAGTGGGTAGTCTGGAAGTGGTTAAAATAACCCATTCTTGGATTATTAATGAGTATTTTCCAGTCCGCTTCCCACCAACCAATTGAATGTAATGTTTCTTCAGCTAAAATTTGAAAAAACATGTTGATGTTTACTGCAGGGTAAATCCTGCGCTGCACTTCAAAGTCTTTGGCCTGTTCCAGTGCTCCACCAAATGTCTGATGTTTACTGCAATTTTGCATTGCACCTCAAAAACTGCCTCATATATCTCTCTTAAATTGCCTAAGCTGGGTACATACTGTCCTGCCACTGTACAATATTTCTGGCAATTTTCTCTCAAATAATACCAAAAAATAACCTTGTCTCTCCCTCTTTTATATAGTGGCCTAATCATAACTGACCCTCTACAGTATGTTTTTGCATTATCTCTAAAATAAATATTATTGCAAGATAAAACCTGCTTTGTCACCATTGTTTTGCTTTTTATTAATGTGTTTACATACTGTCCTGATGCTAGCCTACATCTAAATCGAAAAGAAGCTGCGCAAATAGCATAAATATTGACCACACAGTGGACAATCATTAGTGTATAGAGTCATGTGAAAAGTCTCCAATGTGAAAGGATAGCACAATATGTGCAGGAAATATTAGTCCTCCAACATACAAATGAGTCCCTATAGCAGAAAATGTCCTAGTGATGAAAGTGATTCAAAGAGCAATCTTCTAGCTGAAGATGTATTACTCCTCAATAGGAAGCCATAACCGCAAAACACCACGAAAAGATGACCGAATAGGAAAGAGGATCCTCCACCCTACGTGATTAGCAGTCGCTTACCAGATGGGAAGATCCCAATTAGAGATCTTCTGTGGGCATATGGCTATAAACCCAGCCTAAAGGTTTGTCTGGCAAGATATCTTCACCCAAATTCTCTGCGATCCTCTACCGCTCAGGAAAGAGTGGGACAAAACCAAGCGCAATGAAAGAAAAAAAGGGGGAACATAGCGTAATCCAGTATAGATTTAAGAAAGATAGAGAATAAAAACACACTCACATTTGAGTAGATATAAAATCGCATGTAAAAAGTTCTGTAGCTGGCCGGCTAACACAGCCTGTTCACTCCGGGACTCCGTGTATTGCAGTGACGTCAGCACGCCTCCTCACCCATGGCGTTAGCTGGCCGGCTACAGAACGTTTTACATGCAATTTTATATCTACTCAAATGTGAGTGTGTTCTTATTCTTTATTTTTATTAAATCTATACTGGATTACGCTATGTTCGCCCTTTTTTTCTTTTATTGCGCTTGGTTCTGTCCCACTCTTTCCTGAGCGGTAGAGGATCGCAGAGAATTTGGGTGAAGATATCTTGTCAGACAAACCTTTATAGCCATATGCCCACAGAAGATCTCTAATTGGGATCTTCCCATCTGGTAAGAGATTGCTAATGACATAAGGTGGAGGATCCTCTTTCCTATTCGGTCATCTTTTCGTGGTGTTTTGCGGTTATGGCTTCCTATTGAGGAGTAATACATCTTCAGCTAGAAGATTGCTCTTTGAATCACTTTCATCACTAGGACATTTTCTGCTATAGGGACTCATTTGTATGTTGGAGGACTAATATTTCCTGCACATATTGTGCTATCCTTTCACATTGGAGACTTGTCACATGACTCTATACACTAATGATTGTCCACTGTGTGGTCAATATTTATGCTATTTGCGCAGCTTCTTTTTGATTTTCATGTTTATATTGTGTGTATCTCACATTTTAAGTTGCAGCACTATCTTTTTTTTGTTTTTATAATTACTTTGACAGCGCAGTATCTTTACATTTCTATGCTAGCCTACATCTATCAAACACAAACCTGAAGTCTATATCTATAGGTGGTATTTGGGGAAATGTGGCATTGTGGTTTTGTCTTATGATATGGTGTGGGTGGGGATACACCTTTTTCTATGTTTTCCCCATGTATAATATACTGTATATTTAAACAAGAAACCAGAAAAGTTACAGAACCGAGAGCTCAATTTATTTGTCAATGGGCCAGATTCTCAGCGGCGCTACGACGGAGTATCTCAGATACCCCATCGTATCGCCGTTTTTATTTGACTCGCATCTATGCAAGTGATTCCTAGAATAACTTTGGCATAGATACGCCTGAAGATCCGACAAGTGTAATACCATTACACCTGCGGATCGTAGTTGTAATGACAACTCCGGCCACTAGGTGGCCTTTACGTTGTTTTCTCATTTGCCTATGCAAATGAGGCTACTACGCCGATTCCCGATTGCTTTTACGCCGCCCCGTCGTCGCGTACGTCGTTTACGAACTCGTAAGGTTACCCCTGCTAATGTGAGGGTTAACCTTACGCAGTACCGTCGGATCCTGTCGGGTGCCGCTGGATGCCATGTTAAGTATGGCGTCGGGTCAACGTCGGCTTTTTCCGTCGCTTACGTCGTTTTACTAACTCGTTCGCGAATAGGGCATTGCGTAGTGTCGATCACGTCGTTTTGACATCGGTTTCCACTACGCTTTCCGACATGAGCTGGAGCATGCGCACTGGGCTTTTTCCCCGGCCGGCGCATGCGCAGTTCGTTCGACGCGGGGGCGTGCTTAATTTAAATACAAGCCGCCCCCTTTGAATTACGCGGGCTTACGCTGGGCGTTTTACTCTACGCATCCGCAAACTACGGAGCAAGTGCATGGAGAATACAGCACTTGCTCTGTTACGTTGCGGCGGCGTAGTGTAAATGCGTTACGCTACGCCGGCGAATTTCTATCAGAATCTGGCCCAATATGTTTAATGAATAATATAAGATCTTGGTGCTGCAATTTTTCTTTTTAAGAATATGTTGGTGGTCACTGGGGACAGAGTTTTAAGAATAGATAGGAGTATGGAAAGGTTGCAGTGCCTGAACTAGAACTAAAATACTTTTCAGCTTTACAAAAATTCTATTTTTTTCAGGTTGGTTGAAGGCTTGGCTTTTCTGACAAGAGATAAAGTGGATTCATTTTATACTGTTTTAACCATCATATTTCAGAGAAACAGGCATACCCCACATTAAAGTACATAATAGGGTTTATCTACTAAAGCTGAAAAGCGCAAAATCAGGCTCACTTCTGCATAGAAACCAATGAGCTTCCAGGTTTTAATACCAAACTTAACTGAACAAGTTGGGGTTAGAAGCTCATTGGTTTTTATGCAGAAGTGAGCCTGATTTTGCACTATCCAGCGATAGTAAATAAACCCTATTGTGTACTTAAAAGTGGGGTATGCCTGGTACTCAAGGACTAGGAGAGAACTTTAAACAAGGACAGGACATTATTTCTAACATTAAGACACATCTGACACAACAAATCTGTAGGAAGAGGGAAGTAGAAATGTTAGTATAAATCTTTAGTCTGTTGTATTTCCTTTAGAAATGAGCTTTGCAGTTCAGTCCCACGACACAGCTCATGGGACTACAGAGCCCAGCCATCATCCCAAGCACTTGTGTTTGGAAGTCCTGGATTTCTGAACAACGCATGCTGAAGTTAGAGACACAGCACGTGTGTCATGTCCCGGGGTGTATTCGAACCTGGGTCTTCCTGGTCTTAAACCATAGCCTTACCTGATGTGCCACAGAAGAGATCTAGGCCTTGGGAATATCCTTATTGTGTTCAACACACACCTCGGACTCACTAGCTCCACCTGCTGCCAGCTGTGGACAATTCTCATTCTGGACAGCCTTTAAATAGGAAGTGAGGTCATCACTCAGCGCCCGTTTATTTGGATTACTTCCTGGGTGTTTTGTCTTCAGTGATCTGCATTGTATTGAACTCCTGCCTGATATCCCGACTATTCTACAGCCTGCTGATTTTGTACTTTACCGCCAGATCGTGTATGACCTTTGCCTGCCTGACCCTTCTCCGGAATCCGATTGTGAACTATTTGCCTGATCCGTTGCCAACCGTATCTGCCTGACGACTCTTTGCCTGGATCTCCAGCATACCTGTTCCACTTCAGGACACTACCTTTTACAGGTACCTAACATAATAAACGGGCCACAATGGCAGTGGACCCTGCTGAGATTGTTAAGGCGATTACACGTCAGGGACAACTGATCGGAGCGCATGAACAGCATCTTTCTTCCCTGGACGCCAAGTTAGATGAACTTTGCACTATGCTTAAATCTTGTTTGCCTGGTTCCTCTGCAACGGTCCAGATGCCGGATCCTACTTCTGCTACGGTCCAACCCGCCTCTTCTGTACCACCAAAACTTCCCTTGCCTGACAAGTTTGGTGGTGATACTGAGGACTGCAGAGGCTTTTTAAATGTTTGCCGTTTGCATTTCCGCAACAACCCTGTGACTTTTAGCACTTCATCTGCCAAAGTGACTTTTGTAATTTCCTTGTTAAAGGGGAAGGCCCTGGCCTGGGTCTCTCCTTATTTGGAACGAAACGATCCTATACTTCAAGATGCTGAGAAATTTCTGGCTTCTCTCCAGACTGTATTTGACAAGCCAGATAGAGCATCTGCAGCTGAGTACTCCCTCTTGGACATACAACAAGGCACCAGATCTGTGGCACAGTATGCTATTGAGTTCCGTACCCTTGCTGCTGAGACTCATTGGGACTCAAGGGCATTACGTGCAGCCTTCCGAAAAGGTCTCACAGATCGCATCAAGGATGAATTAGTCTATAAGGATCTCCCAGAAGACCTTGAGAAATTCATAGAGCTGTGTGTTCGTCTGGATGTTCGGTACCATGAAAGGTGCCAAGAGAGACTTAGAACCCGCAAGTTTCCTAAGCCAGTTTACCGTTTGGCCCCTAACTTCCAAGCACCACCTCAGCCAGAACCTGAAACCTCTGTTGAACCCCAGGCACCTGTGGAACCCATGGATGTGAGCCGTCTCCACCTAACTGAGTCAGAGAAACAAAGGAGGCGTTCATTGGGCCTATGCCTGTACTGTGGACTTAAAGGACATTTAGTATCTGTCTGCCCTTCCCGTCCAGTAAAAGGCAGGGTCTAACCAGTGTTGGAGGAGCTGGCTTAGACCTTACAGGTAGATCCTCCAAGACCAAGATTACTGTTCCGGCTACTATCCATTTACCTTCTAAGCTTGTTTTCTGCGAGGCTTTTGTGGATTCTGGAGCTGCTGGCATATTCTTGGACTACAATTTTGCAAGAAAGAACAACATCCCGTTTGTTCCAAAGTCTAGACCCCTGAATATTACCACCCTGAATGGACAGCCCTTGGGAGATGGCATTGTGAAATTCGAGACTACGACAATCACCCTTCAGGTAGGCCTCCTCCACAAAGAGGAAGTTGTCTTGTCTCTCATTGATTCTCCGCTTCTGCCTATCATCCTTGGTTACCCATGGTTGCAACTTCACAACCCTTCTTTTGATTGGGAAAAGGGAGAACTAACCTCCTGGGGATCGTGCTGTCGCCCTAATTGTTTGTCTCAACCCAAAAGACTTTCTGCTTGCATGTTGGCTCCTGTGACTATTCCACCTACCTTGCCTCGTGAATACCATGACTTTGCAGATGTATTTTGCAAGCAAAAGACAGAGGTGTTACCTCCACATCGTCCTTTTGACTGTACAATTAAATTGATTCCCGGAGCACCTCTTCCCAAAGGAAAGACCTACCCCTTGTCTCTGCCTGAACAAAAGTCTATGGAGGAATACGTAAGAGACAACTTGGAAAGAGGTTTTATCCGACCCTCTTCTTCTCCAGTAGGAGCAGGTTTTTTCTTCGTTGAAAAGAAAGATGGGGGCCTTCGACCATGCATAGACTATCGGGGGTTAAATCAAATCACCGTAAAGGACTCCTACCCTTTGCCTCTCATTCTTGAACTGTTTGATGTACTTAAGGGGGCTGTCATCTTCTCCAAGCTAGACCTACGAGGAGCATATAACCTGATTCGAATTAAAGAGGGGGACGAGTGGAAGACAGCATTCAACACTCGTAATGGACACTTTGAATATTTGGTCATGCCATTTGGGTTGTGTAACGCACCTGCTGTCTTTCAACGTTTCATGAATGAAATTTTCCATGATTTCAGCAACCGCTTTGTGATCATCTACTTGGACGACATTTTAATCTTTTCCAAGACTCATCTAGAGCACATCTCGCATGTGAAACAGGTATTACAACGACTTAGAGAAAACCATCTTTATGCAAAAATCGAAAAATGCAGTTTTCATCAAAGCTGTATTCCTTTCCTTGGGTACATCATAAGTGCTGACGGTTTCCAAATGGACCCTCAAAAACTTTCCGCTGTCTTGCAATGGCCCCAACCGACCACTTTAAGAGGACTCCAAAGCTTTTTAGGGTTTGCAAATTACTACAGACGCTTCATTAAAAGTTTTGCCTCCATTGCGGCACCCCTTACTGCCATGACTAAGAAGGGTACAAATTGTAAGGTGTGGTCTTCAGAAGCAAGATCGGCTTTCCAGCGATTAAAGGACACGTTCAGTAAAGCTCCAATTCTTCAGCATCCAAATCCTGATCTCCAGTACATTGTTGAGGTTGATGCCTCTGAGGTTGGAGCAGGTGCCGTACTCTCCCAGAGACAGCCAAAGTCTGGTAGAATCCATCCAGTAGCTTTTTTCTCTAGAAAGTTTTCTCCTGCAGAGATGAATTATGATGTTGGGAATCGAGAACTACTGGCCATCAAATTGGCATTGTCTGAATGGCGACACCTTCTGGAAGGGGCTCCCAAGCCTTTTACTATCCTCACTGACCATAAAAACCTACTGTATCTTCAGACTGCTAGACGTCTGAACTCACGTCAGGCTCGATGGGCTCTGTTTTTCTCCCGTTTTAATTTTGTCCTTTCTTATGTTCCAGGGCATAGAAACAAAAAAGCCGATGCTCTTTCCAGACAGTTCGCTACCTCTGAAGAAGATCAACCAGGCGAGCAGTATATAATCCCACCTCACAAAATTGTTGCGCAGATCTCCACGGCTCTTTCCCAACAGCTACAAGAATCCCAGAATCGTGTTCCCCAGGGCTTGAAGATACCACCAGGTCGCCTGTACGTAGCCCCTAGTCTCAGAAAACCTGTACTCCTCTGGGCACATAATGGCGTGTTATCCGGTCACCCTGGTGTCACCATCACTCTTAAGACCTTGCAACGTCATGTATGGTGGCCTCATATGAAAAAGGATGTTACTGACTATGTGGCTGCCTGCCCAACTTGTGCTGCTAATAAAGTACCCCGCACATTGCCAGCTGGACTGTTACATCCACTTCCGGCACCTCGCCAGCCTTGGACCCATTTGACCATGGACTTCATTGTAGACTTACCCAAGTCCGAGGGCATGACTGCTATATGGGTCACAGTGGATCGTTTTTCCAAAATGTCTCATTTTGTGCCGCTCCCGGGATTACCTACAGCGAAAGCACTGTCCACTCTTTTCCTTTCCCATATTGTAAAACATCATGGCATACCTACCAATGTCGTCTCAGACCGCGGATCCCAGTTCGTTTCCCGATTCTGGAGAGCGTTCTGCAAGAAACTGGGAGTAACGCTCTCGCTCTCTACTTCACATCACCCGCAAACTGATGGTCAAACCGAACGCATGAACCAGACCCTAGAAACCTATCTTCGACATTATGTCAATGCCTTACACTCCAACTGGTCTGAGTACTTGCCTTTAGCTGAGTTCGCCCTAAATTCCCGTTGGCACAGTGCTCTTCATACCACACCATTCTACGCAGCCCTAGGCTATCACCCTCAGACTTTTCCTCTACTTCAGCCTTCTTCTGGTGTACCAGCAGCAGATCAGCGGGTAAAGAATATTCTACTACATTGGAAGAAGATTCGTTCATTACTACAAAAGTCAGCAGGCAAGTACAGACTTTTTTCCAACAGACGAAGACGCCATATACCTCCATATGTGGTGGGGGACAGAGTTTGGCTATCAACCAAGTATGTGAGACTGAAACAACCTTCTACCAAATTGGGCCCTCGATTCATTGGTCCTTACAGGATCATTGCTCGAGTTGGGCCAGTTTCCTATCGCTTAAAATTACCTTCCTCTCTCCGGATACATCCTGTGTTTCACGTTTCCCTCCTCAAAAAAGCTATTTTCAACCGCTACTCCAGATCACAACAGCTACCTCCTCCTGTTCTTGTTGATGGACAAAGTGAGTTTGAAGTCTCCAAGATTCTTGATTCCAGAAGACATGGCCGTGGCCTTCGGTATCTGGTTCATTGGAAGGGATATCCTGTCACAGACCGCTCCTGGGTTCCAGCCAAAGATCTACATGCCCCTTCTCTTATACGAGACTTCCATGCCTCGTTCCCCACTAAACCCCGCTAGGCCCCCGGAGGGGTCCATTGGGGAGGGGGCCCTGTCATGTCCCGGGGTGTATTCGAACCTGGGTCTTCCTGGTCTTAAACCATAGCCTTACCTGATGTGCCACAGAAGAGATCTAGGCCTTGGGAATATCCTTATTGTGTTCAACACACACCTCGGACTCACTAGCTCCACCTGCTGCCAGCTGTGGACAATTCTCATTCTGGACAGCCTTTAAATAGGAAGTGAGGTCATCACTCAGCGCCCGTTTATTTGGATTACTTCCTGGGTGTTTTGTCTTCAGTGATCTGCATTGTATTGAACTCCTGCCTGATATCCCGACTATTCTACAGCCTGCTGATTTTGTACTTTACCGCCAGATCGTGTATGACCTTTGCCTGCCTGACCCTTCTCCGGAATCCGATTGTGAACTATTTGCCTGATCCGTTGCCAACCGTATCTGCCTGACGACTCTTTGCCTGGATCTCCAGCATACCTGTTCCACTTCAGGACACTACCTTTTACAGGTACCTAACAACGTGGGACCACAGATCCCAGCCATCCTCCCGTGCGTTTGTGACTTATGTTGTGGGAGTCCTGGATATCTGGAGTGAGAAGGCACACAGACGGGAGCACGGAATGCACTAATTATCTGCAAAGTTTGACGTTCATGAACTGGAATCTTTAATGGACTATTATTATTATTTTATTAATATTATTGTATAAAGCATATATGGTGTATCTAAACACTGTGTTAAAATACTAAGCATATATAAACAGCGCTTATATGTGGATGATCCTCATAAGTGAACAACACAATATATATATATATATATATATATATATATATATATATATATATATATATATAAAAACAAATGATGTGAACCCGTGAAATAAGTAGTGTTTCAAGCAATAAGTTCATAAAGTTTGAAAATGTAAAAATTAAAACAATGATCTTCACAGTAATCTTCCACCGCACCCGATGTGAGAGTGAATCCTCCACCAATAAAGTTAGCCACTCACCAAAACGAGTTGCCTAACACTCACGTGCTTTGGCAAAAGAGCATGATGTATAATTCTTAACCCATCAGGTAAATTCCAATTCCAATATTGTGATACGTGAATAATCCAAAAATAAAGAAAGCATATAATAGTGTGATATCGTAAAAACAATTTAATACACACCACATAAAATCTGCAAAGATTGCACTCACAAAAGCAAATGTATCAAAAGCGTGAATCACACAAAGCAGAAGTTATTCAATATTCAAGTAGCTGATGAACTGTGGTCACAGCGGACCTGTGTAAACAATCAGATGCTTCTCACCATTCCACCTGCACCATACTTGTATCCCTGGTTAGAAAAATAACTCACGATCGCTAATAAATAGCATGATGTATCATGCAGAGCGATCTCCCCACGTTGGTTCAGATGTTCATATGTTTAAATGTAGCTGAGCCTCGACATGTTTCGTCATATAGACGTATTCATAAGGTTGAGCTACATGTATGTTAGTGTGTTCTTATATATATCCAGCAGTGCACTTATTAATATTATTACTGATTTATTTGGTTAATAGTATTATTGATATTTTGTTTTTGTTTCAATGCTTCTTCTGTCCAGATCCAACACCATCTCAGACCCGCCAGCCATCCCAGTCAACAGACAACACACCTCAGTGTAGAGTGGCAAAAACAAACTGATTTATTTTCACACATGAACACAATAGCTATCCCTCTCGGGAAAAAGAAAAAGAATGGAGGGCGCACTGACCTAGTGTGATACCGTATAGCAAGGTCTTAAAATATTAAAATCAATAGTCATACTCACAAAGATGAGTTTAAAATCAAGCCTTGAAAGACAGCTCAGCAAATGTCCAACAATATCAGCAGAACACGATTAGTTGCTTTAGTCAAATGGTATCTGACTGTTACAACGGTCAGATACCATTTGACTAAAGCAACTAATCGTGTTCTGCTGATATTGTTTGACATTTGCTGAGCTGTCTTTCAAGGCTTGATTTTAAACTCATCTTTGTGAGTATGACTATTGATTTTAACATTTTAATAAAGACCTTGCTATACGGTATCACACTAGGTCGGTGCGCCCTCCATTCTTTTTCTTTTTTCTTAGTTATTTTGAATTTCCACGATTCTGAGGAGGACTGCAAGACTCTGGAAGATACCATTTAATTGGATTATATGACCCCATAGCAAAAAATACCGGAGCGCAGGAGAATTGTTCTTGTTTGACATTATCCCTGTCGGTAAAAACATTTTATAGGAATGGATGCATTGTACACATTTCAAATAAGAATGGTATAAAAAAAAGACCCAAAGGAGGATACAATAGTGAATAAAAATAACTAGTAATGATTTAAATAAGATATTGATATTTTATTTTAAAATAATTTTAATGCTTTACATACTGTAAATAATGACTGAATAATGCATAAGTGAGTAAAAAGCAAAAATCTGCAATCACACCGACAGCTCAGCCCTGTGGATTACACTGGAAGAGTGCCTCCCCACTATGTAATGAGATGCAATCTTCTGTCACTTTGATAGCTGTTCGCTGCACTCTGTGCATCCGGTGTGCACAGAACTCATGAAGCATATCTCTTGATACAGAGTGAGGTGTTGTCACAATGACAGTGGTGCTCTGTTGATTACATATGGAGAGATATGCTTTTCCAGTGTAATCTGCAGGACTGAGTTGTCAGTTTGATAGCTCAGACCTACACAGTACAGGAGAAACCAGTGCAATGCAGAGTCAAGGG
This sequence comes from Rana kukunoris, assembly GCA_029574335.1. Lineage (NCBI taxonomy): Eukaryota > Metazoa > Chordata > Amphibia > Anura > Ranidae > Rana > Rana kukunoris. The sequence goes on along the minus strand of CM056052.1, from coordinate 408,230,095 downwards.
AGGCTTCAGTCCCAGCTGAACTTGCTGTCAAGCACATCCTAGGGCAAATTGTTTCTGTCTCTGCTTCATCTTTGTCCAGTCTATGGATTTGGATGCTTCCTGGAGTTCAGCCTAACTTTATTCTTATTTAACCTTAAAGGTAGGGTGACCAGACGTCCCCAGTTTCAGGGGACAGTCCCCTGATTGAGGACACTGTCCCTGGACCAAGTCTGTCCCTGGTTTTGTCCCCAGATTGGGGCAGGGGCAATTTCAAAGACAGTCAGTGCAGAATAAAAAAAAAAATTAGAATTGCACCGCCATGCCTACTAGCATAGGGGGTTGTATTTTTCCCATTATCTGTGCCCCTTTCTGATGACCATGTGATGGTCGGAGCGGAGGGAATATTTCTTCATTTTCGGGCGCATGCCCATTCAGCTGCCTTGGCACAAATCCTGGCCAGTCAATCTCCTCACCTTCCCTGGCAGAGTGATCTTCCTCCGCTCCCCATCCAGTAGTAGCTGGGGCCCGAAGAGTGAGATTTGAGAGGCTGTGAGGTGGGCGGCGGCGGGCAGAGAGTCGCTGATTGTCGCCATTACTAGTAAAGAAAAAAATATGTCCCCGGATTTCATTTAAAAAATCTGGTCACCTTACCTTAGGCCTCGCAAAGCCTAGAGACTGAAGGCTGGGCAGAGCACTTCAGCACAATTTTTGCTTGCAGCACAAAAAAGTAAAAACAATAAATCCAGTTGCTGGAGAAGGAGGGGGGCTGGATCCAGAGCAGATACAAAACAATTCATTTCTTGGGGTGAAGGTCTACTTTAAAGTATTTCATTAGAGCCTTCACACAGCTTGAATCTAAATAGGTGTGAGCTTGTCTCCTCCATCATACAGGATGTCTGGGAGGCAGCAAGGTGAGGCTGAGGAAAGAAACGCGCTCCGCTCCAAGCTTCTTGACAGTTCCGTTTCGCTTAAAACTCGCAGTCACACCTTCACCTATAAATACCGCTGACTTACACCGAGAGCTCTTTGCAGGCGATGCAAAGCCTCGCAACCTCACACCTTTCCTCCGGGATGATGTTTTTTTTTATTCCAGAAGTAACCGAGAAGAGCATCAGGGGGGGGGGGCTTTTAAAGCCCGATAGACGAAGAAACAGATGTCACGAAAAGATGAAAGTTCAGGAAATGCACAAAGCCTTGTCTCTACATCTAATGACTAAGTGCAGAGGAAGCAAAAAAAAAGAACAGGAAAAAGTAGGGCTGTGGAAATTAACTATTAATTCATCAATTACATTTTTTTGATCGATCAAAATTCTTTTGTTTGGTACTCACCTCTCCACCGGCTTCCGGGCCTTCAGGGAGTTCCGTTGGAGATCCGATGACCTCACGGACACTGGCGGGGCTTGCTGTGTCCATCTGAAGGGCCCCTTTGCTGTGCCTTCATATCTGCATGCTGGAGTAGGGTGACCAGACATCCCCAGTTTCAGGGGACAGTCCCCTGATTGAGGACACTGTCCCCAGACCAAGTCTGTCCCCGGTTTTGTCCCCAGATTGGATTTAATAGGGGGCAGGGGCAATTTCAAAGACATTCAGTGCAGAATTAAAATAAAAAAATTAGAATTACACACCCCCGCTCCATCGTGCCTGCTAGCATAGGGGGGTTGTATTTTTCCCATTATCTGTACCCCTTTCTGATTATCATGTGCTGGTCGGAATGAAGGGAATATTTCTTCAGTTTAGGGGTGCATGTCCATTCAGCTCTGCTTGCATTTTCTTCTGCCTTGGCTCAAATCCTGGCAACCTTCGACACCTACATGACTATGGACGCACAAATAGGGTCAGTAGTCAGCGGATCTCACCATCTGCTGCGCCTACTACGCAGACTTACTCCATTTATTCCCAAAGAAGACGTAGCAGTCGTGGTAGGAACAATTGTAAACTCCAGATTGGACTATGCAAATGCCCTTTACCTCGGACTCCCAAAGTACCAAATCGCTCGTCTGCAAGTCGTTCAAAATACGGCCGCCAGACTTGTGACTGGGAAAAAACCCTGGGAATCCATCTCACCTTCACTGAGATGCGTTCATTGGTTGCCAGTATAGGACAGAATTGCTTTCAAAGCACTCTGTCTGACACATAAGTGCATCCATGGGAAGGCCCCGCAGTATCTATGCGAAAAGATAGAAGCCCACAATTCCAATCGCGTTCTGCGATCCACCGACCAAAATCTGGTCAAGTTACCCAAAGCCAGATACAAGTCCAAAGGAGAAAGAAGGTTTGCTTTCCAAGGTCCCAGACTATGGAACGCTTTACCAACCAGCATTCGGTTGGAGGAAAACCACCTGACCTTCAGAAGATTAAAACTCTGCTCTTTTGATGTCAAGAGAGACAGAAACAACAAGCGCCCAGAGGCGATTTAGTTTGCATGTGCCGCGCTATATAAGTTTTCATTCATTCATTCATTCATTCATTTCATTCATTCATTCAAGCCACCTGCCCATCTCCTTGCCTTCCCTGGCGGAGTAAGTCAATGTAGTAGCCTGGGGGCCCGGAGAGTAAGACTTGAGAGGCTGTGAGGCGGGAGGCGACGGGCAGAGTCTCGCTGATTGTTGACATTACTAGTAAAGAAAAAATATGTCCCCGGATTTCATTTTAAAAATCTGGTCACCTTACTTAAAGGGGTTGTAAAGGTTTGTTTTTTTTATTTTCTATATGGGTTACTTTAAGCTAGTGCATTGTTGGTTCACTTACCTTTTCCTTCAATTTCCCTTCTAAATGTTTTTTTCTTTGTTTTCTTTGTCTGAATTTCTCACTTCCTGTTTCTCTTTAGTAAGGTGTTCAATAAGCTGTTCCAAATGTCTTTCCACCGCTTGGATGATGGTGGAAAGCTTACTGAGAAGAAACAGGAAGTGAGAAATTCAAACAAAGAAAAAAAACATTTAGAAGGGAAATCAAAGGAAAAGGTAAGTGAACCAACAATGCACTAGCTTAAAGGTACCTATTTAGAAAATGAAAGACGAACCTTTACAACCCCTTTAATGCCTTTATTATCGTGAAAAGACTAGATTACGCTGGTAATAATAATAAAATAATCCAGAAATTCTCAGCACCTCAAAAGATTAACACCCACGTATCACATCAGAAACTGCTGACCCCCCACCTCTTACCTTTTGAGTTAAGAGATGGTCAGCTGAGCTCTATGATAGATCGGCTATTGCTCCTCCTTAGTCATTTCAAAATATTGTAAACGTTTTCCCAAAAGGTGCACTTTGATCCGTATTCTATATAGCATACCACATGACGAATCTAATGGTAGTAAATTATGTTACACAAAATGTCTACAAATCTAAATTATTTCCTTTTTCCAAAAGGAAAAATGCTTTTTTTCCCGTAGAATTGACAGTTCTCATAGTAGATTGAATTAGGAATGAGTTAACTAAACACCATTCTGAAATGGATGCATGTTACTATAGATACATTCTTCTAACATATCTGGAATCCTGTAGGTGGCGCCAAATGCTTATGATAGCATGCTGAGTCTTTATAGAAATATGACTGGATATTTTCATAAATGAAAGGGGCACATTATATTTTGGGCCATAAAAATGTGCTCTGTGTTTGATAACCAATCTTCTGCTGATATTGTAGTGGACCTGCCACCACTTTGCTTTATTTATGATATCCTTAAAAATAAATACTGTTTCAAAACTTTTACAAGCAAAAGGCACAAAAGATATTGGAATATCTCAACCTCGTTTCTTTCAACAGATTGATATCTACACTGGTGAATTATCCAATTATCTTTTGTTTGGCCTGCATTTTCTAAGAATTCATTTTAATGGGCAATCATGTTTCTTTCTAAAGAATAGGCACCTTGCTTTATTGTACTGACAGTTCTTCAATATATCCCAAGCAGCTTCTAAATACATTTTTTAATTTTCGATCTGGATTTAAAATAACACAAAATTTGCCTTGCAGTATTGCAGGCTGGTACACCTAAAACGAGTTTATGCATAGTTTCATATTCTACCTTTCTTTTCATTTAACAATCAAATCACCTTTTTTGGCATGTTTTTTTTTATTTATTATTATTTACAATTTCTCAATGTTCTTAAATTTTGTTTTTCAGACAGGTTAAATTCATTTTTTTAACGATTAATAAGGTCACAGCCAGATACAGTATATATACTGGTAAATACAATTCACCAACGCTAAATATGTCTGTAGCTATGTAGTGCTCCTGTTGCTACTGTTCATTACACAATCAAGTATTATACCACAAACCACAGCGCAAATAGTACCAAATTCCTAAAGTGCAAATGCTGTGCATACACCATAAACATATGTTTTGAATATCAGAACAAACAAATCATAAAAAAATGTGAACTGAAAAGCAAGTAGATAGTGCTCCAGTGTGGAAATATTCTAAAGTGCCGTAGTGCTCCAAAAATATCACACGTTGATCTGTGCTCCACACACCCCCTCGTGCTTTAACTCAACCGATGGTATAGAGCCCTTAGCAGTACTGCATGTGGGTCTACAGGCTTTGGCTGATGAGCGGAGATATGTCACTTCCTCTATGTCTTCCTATGTAATTACCCCTCGTGCAAGAAGGGTGCAAGGGGGTGCAAGAGGATCCATATAGTATAGTATGTTTTTGTTTATTGTAATAATAGGTTAACAACACTCTTACAATATTCCAGAGTAATATTCGCTTTGTACAAACATCCTTAAAGTTCTTTATACAGGGCAATCGGCTCACTTCAGTAACTGGCTTGGTTCTTACAACCTCGCGGGCATTCCACCGCTCATCAGATGTAATGTCACTGAGGAACCGGAATCTACGTTGACGCGCTTCGCCCCTTCCACAGGGCATTACCAAAGACCTCTCACCTTCATGCACGAGTGGTAGTTACATAGGAGGACATAAAGCAAGTGACACCTCCCCGCTCACCAGTTTAACATGCAGTACTGCTAAGGGGTGAGTTAAAGCACAAGAGGGTGCGTGGAGCACAGATCACATGTGATATTTTTGGAGCACTACAGCACTTTATACTATTTTTGCACGGGAGCACTTTTGGAAGAAATTGTTTTTGGGACTTTTCTGAGTGCAAATACAGACTTTCGCTAGCTACTTGCTTTTCCGTTCACAGTGGACTTTTTTTTTACTATTTGTTTGTTCTGATATTCAAAACGTATGTTTATGGTGCACTTTAGGAATCTGGTACTGTTTGCGCTGCGATTTGTGGTATAGCACAGCCAAATACAGATCTAACAGGTTCCAAGGCAAGATTGAAGCTCAGAACCCATTTTATTATTTTCTACCTTCTCCATGTGCAACTACACCAATGTATTTTAGGAACTGTAAGCTCTGCATCCTTTTACTTTGCTTAGGTAAACCTTAAAATGTACATAAACCCAAAATCTATTTTTGATGTTTGGCACCATGCCTACATATTGATGTACAGTTACAGGATGTTTTTTTTAAAAACTGTTACAAAGTTTCTATCCTGCAGATCCTATGCTGTGCCATTAGTAGCAGAGTTGTCAGCTTGCATTGTACTCCATTAGGCTCTTTCACACTGGGGCAGAGAAAACAGGCAGGTAAGCCACTTATTTACTGCCCCTAATTACCATACCGAAATTGTAGCATAACAACCTGACAGGGCTGAAAACATGCCACTGCTACAAAGCAGTTTTAGCAATTTAACGTGTGCAGCAGAGTTTGATAGGTGGCCTTGCCTGTCAAACTCGCACATTGAGTTCAATGGGACCACACTGCAAATGAGAGCCAAATCTCAGCTTTCAGTTGAGGCATCGTCCAGCAAGGTGAACTTGCTATTCAGAAAGGTTGTTTTAGCAAATGTAACTTGGACAGCAGAGTTTAATAGGTGGCACTGAATGTCAAACTTGCCCATTGAGATCAATAGGGCCGCAATTGAAAACCAAACCAAAGCCGGCTCTCAGTTGAGGCATGGTCCAGCAATCTGAAATTTTTGTTTGGCAGTTTAAAAAAGGAAAAAAAAAGAAAAAAAAAACTGGTGTCAGCCACTGACCTCTGAAAAGCATATCACCACAGATCCCTTCCAGGGGGCGGTTAGCACTGACTTGCTGAATGATCCCTCAGTTGGCCATCGGACTGCCTATCAGGTATACCAAACTGCCACTTGAAAAAGCCTTCAAAGCATACTGACTATGCTGCTGCTAAATTCAAGGTAGTTGCTTAGTTTGCTGCTTTCAGACTGCAACATGAAGTGCTGTTATTGGCAGGATCTCAAGAAAAGAAGCAGATTTCTAAAAAAAAAAAATACTTAAGAAAACTGCATTTAGGGCCCTTTCACACGGAGCGGTCCGTTTTGCGGTCCGCTCCGTGTGTCCGTCGGCTCAGCAGGGGGTCTCCGCTGAGCTGTCGGGCGGACAGGGCGGTCCCCGCACACTATGCAGGGACCGCCCTGTCTCTCCTCCGCTATGCCCTATGGGGAATCGGATGGAAATGGACTGTCTGTCTGTTTGCATCCGATCCGTTTCACCGGACGGAAGAAAAATAGGACATTCTTCCGTCCGAAAAAATGGATGCGGATCTTGCGGACGTTAGCGGATGCATCATCCGCTAACGGATCCGCTCCCATAGGGGCCCATTACAAGTCCGTTAACGGACTTGTAATTAGCGGACCGTTCGTCCGCTAGTGTGAAAGGGCCCTTAGTGAGGCATGATGCAAAACATACCATATAAAAAAGACTTGGGGTTTAAAAACACTTTGATAGATGTAGGTATTTGTTTAAACTAATGCAGACTAAAACCTATGCTCTTACACTTACCCTGCCATCTATTTAGTGTGAATTCTTCCTTAAACAATACTCAGTTCTGACACTATTTCAAGTTTAAAAACAAAACCCCTGCTTATCTTTGCACATTCATCAAGTATACAGAAAAAAAAAACATCTAAATTATTAATTAAATCTTTAAGCAGCTATGTCTTCAACTTTTTCTTATCAATAAAATAAATGCAAAAAATGATATAAGTGAACATATCTAGAAAGAATGGTAGTAAAGGTACTATTAAAATAAATCAAACAGTATAAATAATAAAAAAAAGGCAGAAAAGTACATGCAGTCTAGGCAACGGTCAATCTATTGTTTTTTTTATTATGGACGAGCTATGTAAAGCTTAAGGTTTGCTAGAGATAGAACAAATGAAGAACAGAGGTGGGGGAGGGTATTGCTGAGCTAATAATAAAGGCAGAAAAGAAGATGTGCTTCTCCAACAGTTGTATCTGCAGATAGCAAAATTCTGTCAATGCTTTGATCAGTGGCCAGGCTGCGTCTTCAGCTTTCACCTCCTTCTGTACTAAATCTTAAATTAGTTTCAGTAGCGTTTTCTCTTACTTACTTACTCTTACTGACTGTCTGTGCGCTGGCTTCTATGAGAATCCAAAGGAAAAAAAAATATTCATAAATGGTGCAGCTTTCCCCTATGGAGAATTGCCCTCTAGTACTGTATTTCACTCCATTGATACGAATTACAAACTGCACACATAAACAACTTTTGATTAGTTGGCTCTTCCTGGAAGCACACAGTACACATTTGGTTAGCCAAAGAAAACCTGCACCCAATGGCTTGTTAAGACTTAAAGAGTAACTCCACCTTTGTTGAAAATAAAGCAATCATCTCAGGGTGATAAATGTACACATTTCACAGATTTTATCAAACTGTAGCAGATTCCTACAATTTGATGTTCTAAAGAAATAGCTGTTTGTTTCACCATGTCTTTTGCAGACTGCTTCTGAATAGGTCTGGTCAATGTTCTTATCGCACACGTTCCTGGCAAATATGGCTCATAAAATGGTGGGTGCTGCAGCGATTACCAGTTGAGTCCTAGAAACATCAAGCAAGCATACATATTCACCAGCACACCATGGATTGACAACTTCCGTCCAAAGGTTTCTTTAATGAAAGAGATCACATCACAAAGAAAAGTGCAATGTGTTGGAGCCACGCAGGGCCTTTGTCAGGCTTCTGATTAGGAGCTACTGAAACATTATAATCAGCTGATGCACTTTCAGTGTTCTAGGGGGATGCAGCCTTTTTTTTTTTATTATTATTGAAAGTATTTAACCTTCGGGGGAAAATCTCACCAAATCTGAAATTCCTCTTGAAGGGGATTCCTAAAATTTGACTTTTATCTTAGTGCAGATGTCTGGGAAAATCAGTGAGACAACCCCACAAGCAGAAAATTCAATTTCTGGGGGTATCCTGTAGACCAGGGATATGCAATTATTGGACCTCCAACTGTTGAAAAACTACAAGCCCCATCATGACTGAATGTCATGCTTGTGGCTGTCAGAGTCTTGCTATGCTTCATGAGACTTGTAGTTCTGCAACAGTTGGAGCTCCGCTAATTGCATATCCCTGCTGTAGACCAATGGTCTACAGCAGGCTTCTCCAAACTATGGCCCTGCATTTGTTCAGGAACTACAATTCCCATCATGCCTAGTCATGTCTGTAAATGTCAGAGTTTTGCAATGCCTCATGGGACGTGTAGTTCCGCAACAACTGGAGGGTCGTAGTTTGGAGATCCCTGGTCTACAGAATGTCTCCAGGTTACCAAATTGCACTAGATTTCATAAAAAAAAGGAAAATGTATTATCATACCATTACTTACCATAATTTTTCTTTCCTGATGGACTCCATGGCCTACGTGTGGGTTAACGCTATAGGACCCCATACCCATAAAAGTCAGCTCACCTACCAGTACTGCATTCCGTAACTAGCCGACTACTTACTATGAGGGTGGGAACAGTATATGATAATACATTTTCCTTTTTCCTGACAGACTCCATGGCAGCCTACGTGTGGGAAATAACTAGCCAGACCACACGGGTGGGTATGCTGAAAAAAAAAAAACGTTAATTTGTCCCGGTTCTAGAACCAAAATTCACAGAGGAAAGAGATGCAGGCTCAATACAGTAATGCAACAAAAATGTATTTATAGAGGACCAAGAGGCCGCTTTACAGATAACTTCCGGGGGCCACATGGCGTGCCGCTGCCCAGGAAGCTGCCATCCCTCTGGTGGAGTGTTCCATCACTGCCTGTGGGGAGAGAACCACGGCCTGTTCGGCCAGTAGGGAGCCGCTTGAAGTCTCCGCAAGAATTTGAGGATTATTGGGATCGGGGAAAGGCATATGCCCTCTTGAACCTCCACCGATCCGTCAAGGCATCTGTCCCGCCTGAATGCAACGAGCCCTCGTAAAGAATTTCTTCATCTTGAAGTTGTAGGGGGAAGCAAAAAGATAGACTTGGGGATTAATTCCCAGGGACAGGATCCATCAGAATGACTGTTCGTGGAGGGACCACTCGTTGTTGTCTAACTGAGTGCGTGAGAGAAAGTCCACCTGGGAGTTCTGTACTCCAGGGATGAAGACTGCTGACAGGTTGGCCAGGTTCTTCTGGGCCCACCTCATGATGAGTTAGACCTCCCGCAGAAGGGTAGAACTCCGTGTTTATCCTTTGGGACACATACTACTGCTCCCTGGGATTTTAGCAGATCCATGTTAGAGCCTGCCTCTGCTCTGCCGAACTTGGGAGTAGGGTGGAAATGAATCTGGGAGGAGGAATGTTGGAGAAGGACCATGCGTGGCCTGATGACACTGTCCTGCTGACCCAAAAATACATGATCGAGGCCGCCCAGACGTGCCGAAAGAGGAGCAGGCGGGCTCCCACCCGACCCGCCTGGGCGGGCGTTGTCTCAAAAAGACTTTACCTGTTCGCGTCCACTTGACGCCTGGCTTGTTGTTGGCTTGCGGAAAGACGTCTGACCTCTGCTCCAGTTCCTCCTGAAGCCCCTACCAGGTCTGTAGAAGCGAGCTTCCCTTGAACGCTCCGGGCTACGTCTTCGAAACTGAGGTTTCTTCCTTCCAGTCTGACGTCTATCCTGAGGGAGGAAGCCCGATTTACCACGAGTAGCCTTAGCTATAGCGTTGTCTAGTTTGTTGCTAAACAGAGACGATCCCACAAAGGGAATTTTGCACCAATTTTGTTTTGATGACGGGTCAGCAACCCAAGGGCGTAACCACAGGGCCCGTTTGGCTGTAACTGAGGACAGCATAATCCTTGCCAATAGATGGATTAAATCAACGAATGCCTCCCCCAGGAAGGCCACCACTAGCTTCAGCTCTGCTGTTTCAGAATTCCTGGCCAGATCTTTAGAAACGCCCTTAAGGAAAGAGTCCACATTCTCCATCCAGGCCTCCATTGCCTTCGATAAGGCTGCCAAGGCAAGGGCAGGTTTGCAGGCCGTATTGGCAAGACTGTAAATTCTTTTAAGATCCTGATCCATCCTTCTGTCGAGACTGTCCTTGAAGGACACTGAATCGGCTAGCGTCAGAGTAACATGCTTGGCCAGATGCATTACTGCCGCGTCTACCAGAGGGACATTCTCCAGGTGTTTTATATCATCCAATTTGAAAGGATATAATCTGGAAGCTTTGTTGGTCATAGAGGACTTCCTATTTACCTTACTACACTCTTTGTCAAAGATGCCCTTCAGTTCAGTTAGTAACGGAAAACTTGGGCGCTCTTTCCCCAGACGCTTGAAATACTTTTTCTGTTTAGCTGGGGAGTAGAATGATTTTCCCACAAAAGAGCCTCTTTAATGGCTTTAATAAGCAGAGATACTTGGGAGAAATCAAACTCCAAACTCTCCTTATCGCTTTCCTTTTCGCCTTCCGGGGAAGCTGACGAGGAAGCGTAGGGCTGGGAAGGACCTGGATCCTCGTGGACCTCATTGGCCGAAGAACCAGTCCCGATGGTACTGGCCTGGCTTTGTGCGTGGGACGCAGCCTTCTCCTTGTGTGTCACATCCCCAGCAGGCTCTTCGATCAGAGCGGCTATCATGGCGGTGGGAGAGGTCTGAAAGAGGAGTAGGAACTTCTCCTCTGATGGTGAGATACAGACGGAGAATTGCGTTTGCTCTTCAATTTAGAAGACGAATGGCATTGCAGTCTGGCAAGGTCCGAGTTTGTCTGAATTACGGCACGAGGATCTGAACCAGAGGGGCTAGAGAAAAAGAAAATCTGGGGGGGAAACCATCAAGCAAAAACCACTACTTTGCTCGTCTGTCAGGGAAATCCCAAACTTAACAGGCGAGCAACTGCTTTAAATTCCCCGCCGGTGACGTCAGACGTCCATCACACACGCGCCTGCGTGGTGAGAAGCGGCCTAACGGCACCTGCGCAGCTGCCGCAAGTTTTACCGCACTGCACATGCACGAGCCAAGCATCACTGTGGAATTGCACATCGCGCATGCGCAAGCAGCAATGACGCCCACAACCCGGAAGCACCACGGCGAGTTCTCCAGCCGCCATAAGCCAAAGAATATACAAGCATAGAAAAAGCAGCCAGCAATAAGGGGGAAAAAAATGAACAATACATAAGACAAATACACACAAAGGGCCAGATTCAGGTAGTTTGCCGCATCTTTCCGGCGGCGTAGTGTATCTCATTTACACTACGCCGCTGTAACTTAGAGCGGCAGGTCCCGTATTCACAAAGAACTTGCGCCCTAAGTTACGGCGGCGAAGTGTAAATGGGCCGGCATAACCGCGCGTAATTCAAAGTAGGCTGGTAGTGGGCGTGTTGTATATTAATGAATGGTGACCCCACGTAAATGACGCGCCAAACGAACTGCGAATGCACCGGCCGTGGACGTAATTCAGTGTGCATGCTCAAAATCATGTCGCAAATAGTCAATGCTTTCGACGTGAGCGTAACCTACGCCCAGCCCCATTCTGAATTGGCTTACGCAAACAAGGTAAACGACATGAAATTCGACAGCTGTTCCCACGTCCATACTTAACATTGCCTGCGCCTCATATAGCAGGGGTAACTTTACGTCAGTCCGATGCCTTACGTAAACAACGCAAATAGATACGCCGGGCGCAACTACGTTCGTGAATCGGCGTATCTACCTAATTTGCATATTCGATGCGTAAATCTACGGAAGCGCCACCTAGCGGCCAGCGTAAATATGCAACTAAGATACGATGGCATAAGAGACTTACGCCGCTCGTATCTTAGCAAAATTCCAGCGTATCTTGCTTTCTGAATACAGAAAAAGGATACGCCGGCGCATCCTAAAACTTACGCGGCGTATCAACAGATACGCCGACGTAAGTTCTTTCTGAATCTGGCCCATAGAAACGACTGCCATGGAGAGATGATGATGTCAGACCTTGCCAGCTGTGGGACTCCAGAATCTTGGGCACAAACAGCAACAATGTAGTATGGTGAGAAAGTTGCTAAAAAGCTCTCCACCCGTCCGTGGCTGGGATCCGAGCTGCACCGCTAAAGTGTGCTATCCATCCTGGGACATCTGAATGAATGAACATTTTGGATCCATGGAGGAGGACAAAAAACGAACACAGTACTGGTAGGTGAGCTAACTTTTATGGATATGGGGTCCTATAGCATTGCAGAGGAGGCGGGGTAAACCCACACGTAGGCTGCCATGGAGTCTGTCAGGAAATGACAGATTGAAAAGAAAAGGTATCATTTTACCAACATTAAAATACAACAATGTTTGTGTAGCAATTGTATATGCTATGTTATTATTATTATTTTTTTGTTCGCTATACCTTTGCCTCAAAAGTCACCCTTTTACAGGATGTCTAAACTCTACAAAGTGTCATATAATAAAATATTTTCAAAAATTTGAGGGGTATACTCACTTTTGTGCGAAACTGTATAATATATATATTATTGCAGCTTACTAGTCTTTAGATGTGGTGACTGCATTTGTTTTTTTGAGTACATTTTCTGCTGGTACAGAAAACACACTGGCAGAATTGCAATGTTGTTGTGACTTTATATGCATACAACTAAAAATCTTTGCCTTCCAAGCTACCCATGTATTAAAGATTTGTGGCACAGATTAGAACAGCCTAGGGTGGCAATCCTGTGCCTCATAGATACAGTTAGATCAGTGAGCATTGTCACCAGAAGTGTCCTAATAATAACCTCCTTACCCAAAATGTATCGAAAGGGGAAATATGGGACATGTGAAGAAAAATGGATGTGTCTGATGTTTGTCTTTGATTACACCAGGGAAATGAATAATACCACACTAATGTCTGGGCCTGTAGCAGGAAATGAAATCTGTGAATGCATCCAAAAGAGAAAAAAAAATTGATCTGACAGGTGTCAAATGCTTTTTTAACTGTCTAAAACGTATGACTACTACCACTTGTAAAATGCATTCACCAGCCTGTTTTTTTTCATTCTCCAATATCATGGTATGCTCTTTCTTGGGTCATCTACTAAAATTGACCACATTTATAACATATCCTTCTTCCTTTTTTAATGGCAGTTTATTGTTTTTTTTCAACATAAGTTCTAGAGACACGCTATTATTGTTCAACTATTTATTTGCTATATATTCACTATAATTTAATTGAAAAAAAAATAGCTTTATTTAAACTGAGAGTCTGAAATTATTTTCAGCATTTCATAAAATCCCAAACATTATTTTGAAACAATGCAATGCAATTTATCTTATCAGTTCCTGTCTTCTCCCCTCCAATAGCGAAATGGGGGGGGGGGGGAGCAGGAACCAGACTAAAGGAAAAATAAAGAGAAAAAAAAAAGAAAAAAAGAGGGAAAATAAAAAAAAAATCCAAAGGAAGAAAAAGAAGGGGGAGGTTGGCGGGAGAGACCTACGATAACTGTAAATATAGAACTTATATAGACATATACTCGGGGATGTACAGAGACTATAAAGTTAATCAATATTAATTAATTAAGTCATACTCTGATTTGCCATCAGGGTCTGATATTATTTCATAATATAGTTTAGTTTCCTTAAATTTAAACCATTTTGCCAAAGTCTTATATATTTCATGACCAGCTCTTTATTTCTACAGGTTATTTCTTCCATTAGACAGAGCTCGTCAACCCTTTGTAGCCATTGTGAGTTGGTAGGTATTAAACTTTTCCCCAGTATAGTGGAATCAAAGATTTACAAGCGTTTAACAAATATGGGGTCACAGACATTTTGTATTGCTCTGTCGTTTCATTCGTACAATGAAGAAAAAACTTTAATGGTTCAGGTTTTACCCCTTCCTTACCGGGCCATAGGGATTTGACGGCCGCAGCAACCCCTCGCCGATGAGAGTGGACATCACATGACGTCCTTTGTTCTCTACGTTCTAAGGCGCGCGCACCCGCGGCACCACTCGCGATCCCGTGCACGTGCCTGAAGGCCGCGAATGCCGCCGGGCACCCGCGATTACTGCTGATCACAGCAGGAGTGTGGATCTGTGTGTGTAAACACACAGATCGACCTCCTGTCAGCGGTGAGGAGACTGATGTGTGTTCCCAGTACAGAGGAACACACATCGGTCTCCTCCCCCTGTGAGTCCCCCTCCCCCTACAGTTAGAACATACTTTAGGGAACATTTTAACTTCTTCAGCGCCCCCTAGTGTTAACCCCTTTCCTGCCAGTCACATTTACACAGTAATCAGTGCAGTTTTATAGCACTAATCGCTGTGTAAATGTGAATGGTCCCAAAAACGTGTCAAAAGTGTCCGATATGTCCGCCGCAATGCCACGGGCACAAAAAAAAAAAGCAGATCGCCGCCATTACTAGTAAAAAAAATGCCATAAATCTATCACCTATTTTGTAGACGCTATAACTTGCGCAAACCAATCAATATACGATCATTGCGTTTTTTTTACCAAAAATATGTAGAAGAATACGTATCGGTCTAAACTGAGGGGAAAAAAATATAAAAAAAAAAAAAATGGTGATATGTATTAAATAAAAACGTAAAAAATATTGTTTTTTTTTTTTTAATTGTCGCTCTTCTTTGTTTATAGCACAAAAAAGAAAAACCGCAGCAATGATTAAATACCACTAAAAGAAAGCTCTATTTGTGTGGGGAAAAAACATAACAATTTAATTTGGGTAGAGTGTTGCATGACTGCGCAATTGTCATTTATAGTGCAACAGCGCTGAAAACTAAAAATTGGTCTGGGCAGGAAGGGGGTGAAAATGCCCTGTATGGAAGGGGTTAATTTCTTGGCCCAGTATCAGAGAGATCACCTTTGCCACTTCTTCCCAAAAATGGGCAGATTTTAGGGCAGAAACACCATATATGCCCGTGTGTAGCTCGCTCTCCACATTATCTTCAAAACAGGGTCAGAAATTGTATGTAATTTTACTGGTGTATAATGCCATAGAAATAAAAGTTTAAAGTTTACCTTTGTCATTCTGCTTGAGGTGGCAGGCATATAAGAAAAATATATAATCTTATCTTTTTGTTTATCTGTTAGTGTAATTTGCTAATCTTTTTCCCACCGGCCTATGTAATCTGAGTATCCAGGGTATTGCAGATTTATCAAAACTTTGAGAAAAAGAGAAATACAATGTAGTGGTTGATTTCTATATTGCATGGTTTAGGAGATATTTACACTAATAACAGGCGCCAATGTCTATGGTGCATGCGCGCCATAGACAATGGCGCAGGCGCACTGACTGTGCTGTATTTGTCAATGGCATTATTGTAGATAATGCCGTATTTCCACGCATGCCAGTCACGTGTGAATGCGTGGGAGTGACATCATTGCCGCTCCGGCCAATCACAGCGCCAGAGCGGTGAGACCAGGAAGAAGCAACATGTCGGTGGCGGTGGACGGGACGGAGGAGGAATTTTGTGGGCTTCGATCACAGGTAAGTGACACATGCTGTGCATACTAGCTCATTATGCCTTTCTCTTGCAGGTTTTTTTTAATTAAGGGTTTACTTCCTCTTTAATTGGTTTAATCTTTGGGTCTTTTAGTGCTTGGTGTAGTAGCGGTGTTACCTTTGGGAACCATGATTCAAAGCCCTTTATTGAGTACTCCCGGCATGAAATATTCATATTTCAGCAAGGGCATTAGTGGGGAATTATATTCCCAACCATACCGAGTATGTAGGGAGTCCCATATTATCAGGGTTGATTTAGTCAGGGGAGATATTGTAGACAACAGCCCTCTCAAGGGTTGTGTTATCCAAATTCAAAAGTTGATAACCAGAGTGATTATTTAGGTACACAAATGTCATAAACCAGGAAGGAAAATCCAGAAAATATATTGAATATTGTCAAAACACTAACAA
Source organism: Rana kukunoris (assembly GCA_029574335.1). Taxonomy (NCBI): domain Eukaryota; kingdom Metazoa; phylum Chordata; class Amphibia; order Anura; family Ranidae; genus Rana; species Rana kukunoris. The sequence continues at coordinate 408,213,965 of CM056052.1, read as the reverse complement.
CACAAATAGAAGGCTGCTGGTTTACTAAAGGAAGTAAAATTTGAAAGTGAAATTTCCCTTAGGCTAGTGAATGACATTGGGGTTGATTTACTAAAGGGAAATCCACTCTGCACTGCAAGTGCACTTGAAAGTGCACTTGCAGTGCAGTCGCTGTAGATCACTGTATATTTGAGGGGAAGCTCTGAAATTAGGGGAAGCTCTGCTGATTTTATTATCCAATCAAGTGCAAGCGAAAATGGTGTTTTTTTCTTTCCTTGCATGTTTCTCAAATCTACAGTTACTGCATTTTCAAGTGCAATTGTAGTGCAAAGTGGATTTGCCTTTCGTAAATAACCCCCATTATGTTCTGCTGACTTTCATCATCTAATCACATGTCTTGCTTTTTTTTTTTGCTCACCACATTCACTAATTTAAGAAAAAGTTTCCCTACAAAGTAGGGCTCTGGAAATTAAAGATTAATTCCTTGATTAATCGTCCATTTTTTTTTTCGATCAAAATTCTTTTGATCGGTACTAATGTATTGTAAATGATCCGTGATCCGAACGGGTCACCATATGGAGATCGGCACACCACGTGATCCACGTGAATTATCCAATTATCTTTTGTTTGGCCTGCATTTTCTAAGAATTCATTTTAATGGGCAATCATGTTTCTTTCTAAAGAATAGGCACCTTGCTTTATTGTACTGACAGTTCTTCAATATATCCCAAGCAGCTTCTAAATACATTTTTTAATTTTCGATCTGGATTTAAAATAACACAAAATTTGCCTTGCAGTATTGCAGGCTGATACACCTAAAACGAGTTTATGCATAGTTTCATATTCTACCTTTCTTTTCATTTAACAATCAAATCACCTTTTTTGGCATGTTTTTTTTTTTTTATTATTATTTACAATTTCTCAATGTTCTTAAATTTTGTTTTTCAGACAGGTTAAATTCATTTTTTTTAACGATTAATAAGGTCACAGCCAGATACAGTATGTATACTGGTAAATACAATTCACCAACGCTAAATATGTCTGTAGCTATGTAGTGCTCCTGTTGCTACTGTTCATTACACAATCAAGTATTATACCACAAACCACAGCGCAAATAGTACCAAATTCCTAAAGTGCAAATGCTGTGCATACACCATAAACATATGTTTTGAATATCAGAACAAACAAATCATAAAAAAATGTGAACTGAAAAGCAAGTAGATAGTGCTCCAGTGTGGAAATATTCTAAAGTGCCGTAGTGCTCCAAAAATATCACACGTTGATCTGTGCTCCACACACCCCCTCGTGCTTTAACTCAACCGATGGTATAGAGCCCTTAGCAGTACTGCATGTGGGTCTACAGGCTTTGGCTGATGAGCGGAGATATGTCACTTCCTCTATGTCTTCCTATGTAATTACCCCTCGTGCAAGAAGGGTGCAAGGGGGTGCAAGAGGATCCATATAGTATAGTATGTTTTTGTTTATTGTAATAATAGGTTAACAACACTCTTACAATATTCCAGAGTAATATTCGCTTTGTACAAACATCCTTAAAGTTCTTTATACAGGGCAATCGGCTCACTTCAGTAACTGGCTTGGTTCTTACAACCTCGCGGGCATTCCACCGCTCATCAGATGTAATGTCACTGAGGAACTGGAATCTACGTTGACGCGCTTCGCCCCTTCCACAGGGCATTACCAAAGACCTCTCACCTTCATGCACGAGTGGTAGTTACATAGGAGGACATAAAGCAAGTGACACCTCCCCGCTCACCAGTTTAACATGCAGTACTGCTAAGCGGTGAGTTAAAGCACAAGAGGGTGCGTGGAGCACAGATCACATGTGATATTTTTGGAGCACTACAGCACTTTATACTATTTTTGCACGGGAGCACTTTTGGAAGAAATTGTTTTTGGGACTTTTCTGAGTGCAAATACAGACTTTCGCTAGCTACTTGCTTTTCCGTTCACAGTGGACTTTTTTTTTACTATTTGTTTGTTCTGATATTTAAAACGTATGTTTATGGTGCACTTTAGGAATCTGGTACTGTTTGCGCTGCGATTTGTGGTATAGCACAGCCAAATACAGATCTAACAGGTTCCAAGGCAAGATTGAAGCTCAGAACCCATTTTATTATTTTCTACCTTCTCCATGTGCAACTACACCAATGTATTTTAGGAACTGTAAGCTCTGCATCCTTTTACTTTGCTTAGGTAAACCTTAAAATGTACATAAACCCAAAATCTATTTTTGATGTTTGGCACCATGCCTACATATTGATGTACAGTTACAGGATTTTTTTTTTAAAAAACTGTTACAAAGTTTCTATCCTGCAGATCCTATGCTGTGCCATTAGTAGCAGAGTTGTCAGCTTGCATTGTACTCCATTAGGCTCTTTCACACTGGGGCAGAGAAAACAGGCAGGTAAGCCACTTATTTACTGCCCCTAATTACCATACCGAAATTGTAGCATAACAACCTGACAGGGCTGAAAACATGCCACTGCTACAAAGCAGTTTTAGCAATTTAACGTGTGCAGCAGAGTTTGATAGGTGGCCTTGCCTGTCAAACTCGCACATTGAGTTCAATGGGACCACACTGCAAATGAGAGCCAAATCTCAGCTTTCAGTTGAGGCATCGTCCAGCAAGGTGAACTTGCTATTCAGAAAGGTTGTTTTAGCAAATGTAACTTGGACAGCAGAGTTTAATAGGTGGCACTGAATGTCAAACTTGCCCATTGAGATCAATAGGGCCGCAATTGAAAACCAAACCAAAGCCGGCTCTCAGTTGAGGCATGGTCCAGCAATCTGAAATTTTTGTTTGGCAGTTTAAAAAAGGAAAAAAAAAGAAAAAAAAAACTGTTGTCAGCCACTGACCTCTGAAAAGCATATCACCACAGATCCCTTCCAGGGGGCGGTTAGCACTGACTTGCTGAATGATCCCTCAGTTGGCCATCAGGTATACCAAACTGCCACTTGAAAAAGCCTTCAAAGCATACTGACTATGCTGCTGCTAAATTCAAGGTAGTTGCTTAGTTTGCTGCTTTCAGACTGCAACAGGAAGTGCTGTTATTGGCAGGATCTCAAGAAAAGAAGCAGATTTCTAAAAAAAAAAAAAATACTTAAGAAAACTGCATTTAGGGCCCTTTCACACGGAGCGGTCCGTTTTGCGGTCCGCTCCGTGTGTCCGTCGGCTCAGCAGGGGGTCTCCGCTGAGCTGTCGGGCGGACAGGGCGGTCCCCGCACACTATGCAGGGACCGCCCTGTCTCTCCTCCGCTATGCCCTATGGGGAATCGGATGGAAACGGACTGTCTGTCTGTTTGCATCCGATCCGTTCCATTCCACCGGACGGAAGAAAAATAGGACATTCTTCCGTCCGAAAAAATGGATGCGGATCTTGCGGACGTTAGCGGATGCATCATCCGCTAACGGATCCGCTCCCATAGGGGCCCATTACAAGTCCGTTAACGGACTTGTAATTAGCGGACCGTTCGTCCACTAGTGTGAAAGGGCCCTTAGTGAGGCATGATGCAAAACATACCATATAAAAAAGACTTGGGGTTTAAAAACACTTTGATAGATGTAGGTATTTGTTTAAACTAATGCAGACTAAAACCTATGCTCTTACACTTACCCTGCCATCTATTTAGTGTGAATTCTTCCTTAAACGATACTCAGTTCTGACACTATTTCAAGTTTAAAAACAAAACCCCTGCTTATCTTTGCACATTCATCAAGTATACAGAAAAAAAAACATCTAAATTATTAATTAAATCTTTAAGCAGCTATGTCTTCAACTTTTTCTTATCAATAAAATAAATGCAAAAAATGATATAAGTGAACATATCTAGAAAGAATGGTAGTAAAGGTACTATTAAAATAAATCAAACAGTATAAATAATAAAAAAAAGGCAGAAAAGTACATGCAGTCTAGGCAACGGTCAATCTATTGTTTTTTTTATTATGGACGAGCTATGTAAAGGTTAAGGTTTGCTAGAGATAGAACAAATGAAGAACAGAGGTGGGGGAGGGTATTGCTGAGCTAATAATAAAGGCAGAAAAGAAGATGTGCTTCTCCAACAGTTGTATCTGCAGATAGCAAAATTCTGTCAATGCTTTGATCAGTGGCCAGGCTGCGTCTTCAGCTTTCACCTCCTTCTGTACTAAATCTTAAATTAGTTTCAGTAGCGTTTTCTCTTACTTACTTACTCTTACTGACTGTCTGTGCGCTGGCTTCTATGAGAATCCAAAGGAAAAAAAATGATTCATAAATGGTGCAGCTTTCCCCTATGGAGAATTGCCCTCTAGTACTGTATTTCACTCCATTGATACGAATTACAAACTGCACATATAAACAACTTTTGATTAGTTGGCTCTTCCTGGAAGCACACAGTACACATTTGGTTAGCCAAAGAAAACCTGCACCCAATGGCTTGTTAAGACTTAAAGAGTAACTCCACCTTTGTTGAAAATAAAGCAATCATCTCAGGGTGATAAATGTACACATTTCACAGATTTTATCAAACTGTAGCAGATTCCTACAATTTGATGTTCTAAAGAAATAGCTGTTTGTTTCACCATGTCTTTTGCAGACTGCTTCTGAATAGGTCTGGTCAATGTTCTTATCGCACACGTTCCTGGCAAATATGGCTCATAAAATGGTGGGTGCTGCAGCGATTACCAGTTGAGTCCTAGAAACATCAAGCAAGCATACATATTCACCAGCACACCATGGATTGACAACTTCCGTCCAAAGGTTTCTTTAATGAAAGAGATCACATCACAAAGAAAAGTGCAATGTGTTGGAGCCACGCAGGGCCTTTTGTCAGGCTTCTGATTAGGAGCTACTGAAACATTATAATCAGCTGATGCACTTTCAGTGTTCTAGGGGGATGCAGCCTTTTTTTTTTTATTATTATTGAAAGTATTTAACCTTCGGGGGAAAATCTCACCAAATCTGAAATTCCTCTTGAAGGGGATTCCTAAAATTTGACTTTTATCTTAGTGCAGATGTCTGAGAAAATCAGTGAGACAACCCCACAAGCAGAAAATTCAATTTCTGGGGGTATCCTGTAGACCAGGGATATGCAATTATTGGACCTCCAACTGTTGCAAAACTACAAGCCCCATCATGACTGAATGTCATGCTTGTGGCTGTCAGAGTCTTGCTATGCTTCATGAGACTTGTAGTTCTGCAACAGTTGGAGCTCCGCTAATTGCATATCCCTGCTGTAGACCAATGGTCTACAGCAGGCTTCTCCAAACTATGGCCCTGCATTTGTTCAGGAACTACAATTCCCATCATGCCTAGTCATGTCTGTAAATGTCAGAGTTTTGCAATGCCACATGGGACGTGTAGTTCCGCAACAACTGGAGGGTCGTAGTTTGGAGATCCCTGGTCTACAGAATGTCTCCAGGTTACCAAATTGCACTAGATTTCATAAAAAAAAGGAAAATGTATTATCATACCATTACTTACCGTAATTTTTCTTTCCTGATGGACTCCATGGCCTACGTGTGGGTTAACGCTATAGGACCCCATACCCATAAAAGTCAGCTCACCTACCAGTACTGCATTCCGTAACTAGCCGACTACTTACTATGAGGGTGGGAACTCCGTCTGCCATGCAGTCCATCAGGAAAGGAAAATCATGGTAAGTATATGATAATACATTTTCCTTTTTCCTGACAGACTCCATGGCAGCCTACGTGTGGGAAATAACTAGCCAGACCACACGGGTGGGTATGCTGAAAAAAAAAAAACGTTAATTTGTCCCGGTTCTAGAACCAAAATTCACAGAGGAAAGAGATGCAGGCTCAATACAGTAATGCAACAAAAATGTATTTATAGAGGACCAAGAGGCCGCTTTACAGATAACTTCCGGGGGCCACATGGCGTGCCGCTGCCCAGGAAGCTGCCATCCCTCTGGTGGAGTGTTCCGTCACTGCCTGTGGGGAGAGAACCACGGCCTGTTCGGCCAGTAGGGAGCCGCTTGAAGTCTCCGCAAGAATTTGAGGATTATTGGGATCGGGGAAAGGCATATGCCCTCTTGAACCTCCACCGATCCGTCAAGGCATCTGTCCCGCCTGAATGCAACGAGCCCTCGTAAAGAATTTCTTCATCTTGAAGTTGTAGGGGGAAGCAAAAAGATAGACTTGGGGATTAATTCCCAGGGACAGGATCCATCAGAATGACTGTTCGTGGAGGGACCACTCGTTGTTGTCTAACTGAGTGCGTGAGAGAAAGTCCACCTGGGAGTTCCGTACTACAGGGATGAAGACTGCTGACAGGTTGGCCAGGTTCTTCTGGGCCCACCTCATGATGAGTTAGACCTCCCGCAGAAGGGTAGAACTCCGTGTGTATCCTTTGGGACACATACTACTGCTCCCTGGGATTTTAGCAGATCCACGTTAGAGCCTGCCTCTGCTCTGCCGAACTTGGGAGTAGGGTGGAAATTAATCTGGGAGGAGGAATGTTGGAGAAGGACCATGCGTGGCCTGATGACACTGTCCTGCTGACCCAAAAATACATGATCGAGGCCGCCCAGACGTGCCGAAAGAGGAGCAGGCGGGCTCCCACCCGACCCGCCTGGGCGGGCGTTGTCTCAAAAAGACTTTACCTGTTCGCGTCCACTTGACGCCTGGCTTGTTGTTGGCTTGCGAAAAGACATCTGACCTCTGCTCCAGTTCCTCCTGAAGCCCCTACCAGGTCTGTAGAAGCGAGCTTCCCTTGAACGCTCCGGGCTACGTCTTCGAAACTGAGGTTTCTTCCTTCCAGTCTGACGTCTATCCTGAGGGAGGAAGCCCGATTTACCATGAGTAGCCTTAGCTATAGCGTTGTCTAGTTTGTTGCTAAACAGAGACGATCCCACAAAGGGAATTTTGCACCAATTTTGTTTTGATGACGGGTCAGCAACCCAAGGGTGTAACCACAGGGCCCGTTTGGCTGTAACTGAGGACAGCATAATCCTTGCCAATAGATGGATTAAATCAACAAATGCCTCCCCCAGGAAGGCCACCACTAGCTTCAGCTCTGCTGTTTCAGAATTCCTGGCCAGATCTTCAGAAACGCCCTTAAGGAAAGAGTCCACATTCTCCATCCAGGCCTCCATTGCCTTCGATAAGGCTGCCAAGGCAAGGGCAGGTTTGCAGGCCGTATTGGCAAGACCGTAAATTCTTTTAAGATCCTGATCCATCCTTCTGTCGAGACTGTCCTTGAAGGACACTGAATCGGCTAGCGTCAGAGTAACATGCTTGGCCAGATGCATTACTGCCGCGTCTACCAGAGGGACATTCTCCAGGTGTTTTATATCATCCAATTTGAAAGGATATAATCTGGAAGCTTTGTTGGTCATAGAGGACTTCCTATCCACCTTACTACACTCTTTGTCAAAGATGCCCTTCAGTTCAGTTAGTAACGGATAACTTGGGCGCTCTTTCCCCAGACGCTTGAAATACTTTTTCTGTTTAGCTGGGGAGTAGAATGATTTTCCCACAAAAGAGCCTCTTTAATGGCTTTAATAAGCAGAGATACTTGGGAGAAATCAAACTCCAAACTCTCCTTATCGCTTTCCTTTTCGCCTTCCGGGGAAGCTGACGAGGAAGCGTAGGGCTGGGAAGGACCTGGATCCTCGTGGACCTCATTGGCCGAAGAACCAGTCCCGATGGTACTGGCCTGGCTTTGTGCGTGGGACGCAGCCTTCTCCTTGTGTGTCACATCCCCAGCAGGCTCTTCGATCAGAGCGGCTATCATGGCGGTGGGAGAGGTCTGGAAGAGGAGTAGGAACTTCTCCTCTGATGGTGAGATACAGACGGAGAATTGCGCTTGCTCTTCAATTTAGAAGACAAATGGCATTGCAGTCTGGCAAGGTCCGAGTTTGTCTGAATTACGGCACGAGGATCTGAACCAGAGGGGCTAGAGAAAAAAAAAATCTGGGGGGGAAACCATCAAGCAAAAACCACTACTTTGCTCGTCTGTCAGGGAAATCCCAAACTTAACAGGCGAGCAACTGCTTTAAATTCCCCGCCGGTGACATCAGACGTCCATCACACACGCGCCTGCGTGGTGAGAAGCGGCCTAACGGCACCTGCGCAGCTGGCGCAAGTTTTACCGGACTGCACATGCACGAGCCAAGCATCACTGTGGAATTGCACATCGCGCATGCGCAAGCAGCAATGGCGCCCACAACCCGAAAGCACCACGGCGAGCTCTCCAGCCACCATAAGCCAAAGAATATACAAGCATAGAAAAAGCAGCCAGCAATAAGGGGGAAAAAAATGAACAATACATAAGACAAATACACACAAAGGGCCAGATTCAGGTAGTTTGCCGCATCTTTCCGGCGGCGTAGTGTATCTCATTTACACTACGCCGCTGTAACTTAGAGCGGCAGGTCCCGTATTCACAAAGAACTTGCGCCCTAAGTTACGGTGGCGAAGTGTAAATGGGCCGGCATAACCGCGCGTAATTCAAAGTAGGCTGGTAGTGGGCATGTTGTATATTAATGAATGGTGACCCCACGTAAATGACGCACCAAACGAACTGCGAATGCGCCGGCCGTGGACGTAATCCAGTGTGCATGCTCAAAATCATGTCGCAAATAGTCAATGCTTTCGACGTGAGCGTAACCTACGCCCAGCCCCATTCTGAATTGGCTTACGCAAACAAAGAAAAACGACATGAAATTCGACAGCTGTTCCCACGTCCATACTTAACATTGCCTGCGCCTCATATAGCAGGGGTAACTTTACGTCAGTCCGATGCCTTACGTAAACAACGCAAATAGATACGCCGAGCGCAACTACGTTCGTGAATCGGCGTATCTACCTAATTGCATATTCGATGCATAAATCTACGGAAGCGCCACCTAGCGGCCAGCGTAAATATGCAACTAAGATACGATGGCATAAGGCGCATCCTAGAACTTACGCGGCGTATCAACAGATACGCTGACGTAAGTTCTTTCTGAATCTGGCCCATAGAAACGTCTGCCATGGAGAGATGATGATGTCAGACCTTGCCAGCTGTGGGACTCCAGAATCTTTGGCACAAACAGCAACAATGTAGTATGGTGAGAAAGTTGCTAAAAAGCTCTCCACCCATCCGTGGCTGGGATCCGAGCTGCACCGCTAAAGTGTGCTATCCATCCTGGGACATCTGAATGAATGAACATTTTGGATCCATGGAGGAGGACAAAAAACGAACACAGTACTGGTAGGTGAGCTGACTTTTATGGATATGGGGTCCTATAGCATTGCAGAGGAGGCGGGGTAAACCCACACGTAGGCTGCCATGGAGTCTGTCAGGAAATGACAGATTGAAAAGAAAAGGTATCATTTTACCAACATTAAAATACAACAATGTTTGTGTAGCAATTGTATATGCTATGTTATTATTATTATTTTTTTGTTTGCTATACCTTTGCCTCAAAAGTCACCCTTTTACAGGATGTCTAAACTCTACAAAGTGTCATATAATAAAATATTTTCAAAAATTTGAGGGGTATACTCACTTTTGTGCGAAACTGTATAATATATATATTATTGCAGCTTACTAGTCTTTAGATGTGGTGACTGCATTTGTTTTTTGAGTACATTTTCTGCTGGTACAGAAAACACACTGGCAGAATTGCAATGTTCTTGTGACTTTATATGCATACAACTAAAAATCTTTGCCTTCCAAGCTACCCATGTATTAAAGATTTGTGGCACAGATTAGAACAGCCTAGGGTGGCAATCCTGTGCCTCATAGATACAGTTAGATCAGTGAGCATTGTCACCAGAAGTGTCCTAATAATAACCTCCTTACCCAAAATGTATCGAAAGGGGAAATATGGGACATGTGAAGAAAAATGGATGTGTCTGATGTTTGTCTTTGATTACACCAGGGAAATGAATAATACCACACTAATGTCTGGGCCTGTAGCAGGAAATGAAATCTGTGAATGCATCCAAAAGAGAAAAAAAAATTGATCTGACAGGTGTCAAATGCTTTTTTAACTGTCTAAAACGTATGACTACTACCACTTGTAAAATGCATTCACCAGCCTGTTTTTTTTTCATTCTCCAATATCATGGTATGCTCTTTCTTGGGTCATCTACTAAAATTGACCACATTTATAACATATCCTTCTTCCTTTTTTAATGGCAGTTTATTGTTTTTTTTCAACATAAGTGTTAGAGACACGCTATTATTGTTCAACTATTTATTTGCTATATATTCACTATAATTTAATTGAAAAAAAAATAGCTTTATTTAAACTGAGAGTCTGAAATTAAATGCAGAAGTTAATTTTTTTATTATTATTATTTTCAGCATTTCATAAAATCCCAAACATTATTTTGAAACAATGCAATGCAATTTATCTTATCAGTTCCTGTCTTCTCCCCTCCAATAGCGAAATGGGGGGGGGGGGAGCAGGAACCAGACTAAAGGAAAAATAAAGAGAAAAAAAAAAGAAAAAAAGAGGGAAAATAAAAAAAAAATCCAAAGGAAGAAAAAGAAGGGGGAGGTTGGCGGGAGAGACCTACGATAACTGTAAATATAGAACTTATATAGACATATACTCGGGGATGTACAGAGACTATAAAGTTAATCAATATTAATTAATTAAGTCATACTCTGATTTGCCATCAGGGTCTGATATTATTTCATAATATAGTTTAGTTTCCTTAAATTTAAACCATTTTGCCAAAGTCTTATATATTTCATGACCAGCTCTTTATTTCTACAGGTTATTTCTTCCATTAGACAGAGCTCGTCAACCCTTTGTAGCCATTGTGAGTTGGTAGGTATTAAACTTTTCCCCAGTATAGTGGAATCAAAGATTTACAAGCGTTTAACAAATATGGGGTCACAGACATTTTGTATTGCTCTGTCGTTTCATTCGTACAATGAAGAAAAAACTTTAATGGTTCAGGTTTTACCCCTTCCTTACCGGGCCATAGGGATTTGACGGCCGCAGCAACCCCTCGCCGATGAGAGTGGACATCACATGACGTCCTTTGTTCTCTACGTTCTAAGGCGCGCGCACCCGCGGCACCACTCGCGATCCCGTGCACGTGCCTGAAGGCCGCGAATGCCGCCGGGCACCCGCGATTACTGCTGATCACAGCAGGAGTGTGGATCTGTGTGTGTAAACACACAGATCGACCTCCTGTCAGTGGTGAGGAGACTGATGTGTGTTCCCAGTACAGAGGAACACACATCGGTCTCCTCCCCCTGTGAGTCCCCCTCCCCCTACAGTTAGAACATACTTTAGGGAACATTTTAACTTCTTCAGCGCCCCCTAGTGTTAACCCCTTTCCTGCCAGTCACATTTACACAGTAATCAGTGCAGTTTTATAGCACTAATCGCTGTGTAAATGTGAATGGTCCCAAAAACGTGTCAAAAGTGTCCGATATGTCCGCCGCAATGCCACGGGCACAAAAAAAAAACGCAGATCGCCGCCATTACTAGTAAAAAAAATGCCATAAATCTATCACCTATTTTGTAGACGCTATAACTTGCGCAAACCAATCAATATACGATCATTGCGTTTTTTTTTACCAAAAATATGTAGAAGAATACGTATCGGTCTAAACTGAGGGGAAAAAAATATTAAAAAAAAAAAAAAATGGTGATATGTATTAAATAAAAACGTAAAAAATATTGTTTTTTTTTTTTTAAATTGTCGCTCTTCTTTGTTTATATCACAAAAAAGAAAAACCGCAGCAATGATTAAATACCACTAAAAGAAAGCTCTATTTGTGTGGGGAAAAAACATAACAATTTAATTTGGGTAGAGTGTTGCATGACTGCGCAATTGTCATTTATAGTGCAACAGCGCTGAAAACTAAAAATTGGTCTGGGCAGGAAGGGGGTGAAAATGCCCTGTATGGAAGGGGTTAATTTCTTGGCCCAGTATCAGAGAGATCACCTTTGCCACTTCTTCCCAAAAATGGGCAGATTTTAGGGCAGAAACACCATATATGCCCGTGTGTAGCTCGCTCTCCACATTATCTTCAAAACAGGGTCAGAAATTGTATGTAATTTTACTGGTGTATAATGCCATAGAAATAAAAGTTTAACGTTTACCTTTGTCATTCTGCTTGAGGTGGCAGGCATATAAGAAAAATGTATAATCTTATCTTTTTGTTTATCTGTTAGTGTAATTTGCTAATCTTTTTCCCACCGGCCTATGTAATCTGAGTATCCAGGGTATTGCAGATTTATCAAAACTTTGAGAAAAAGAGAAATACAATGTAGTGGTTGATTTCTATATTGCATGGTTTAGGAGATATTTACACTAATAACAGGCGCCAATGTCTATGGTGCATGCGCGCCATAGACAATGGCGCAGGCGCACTGACTGTGCTGTATTTGTCAATGGCATTATTGTAGATAATGCCGTATTTCCACGCATGCCGGTCACGTGTGAATGCGTGGGAGTGACATCATTGCCGCTCCGGCCAATCACAGCGCCAGAGCGGTGAGACCAGGAAGAAGCAACATGTCGGTGGCGGTGGACGGGACGGAGGAGGAATTTTGTGGGCTTCGATCACAGGTAAGTGACACATGCTGTGCATACTAGCTCATTATGCCTTTCTCTTGCAGGTTTTTTTTAATTAAGGGTTTACTTCCTCTTTAATTGGTTTAATCTTTGGGTCTTTTAGTGCTTGGTGTAGTAGCGGTGTTACCTTTGGGAACCATGATTCAAAGCCCTTTATTGAGTACTCCCGGCATGAAATATTCATATTTCAGCAAGGGCATTAGTGGGGAATTATATTCCCAACCATACCGAGTATGTAGGGAGTCCCATATTATCAGGGTTGATTTAGTCAGGGGAGATATTGTAGACAACAGCCCTCTCAAGGGTTGTGTTATCCAAATTCAAAAGTTGATAACCAGAGTGATTATTTAGGTACACAAATGTCATAAACCAGGAAGGAAAATCCAGAAAATATATTGAATGTTGTCAAAACACTAACAACACAAATAGAAGGCTGCTGGTTTACTAAAGGAAGTAAAATTTGAAAGTGAAATTTCCCTTAGGCTAGTGAATGACATTGGGGTTGATTTACTAAAGGGAAATCCACTCTGCACTGCAAGTGCACTTGAAAGTGCACTTGCAGTGCAGTCGCTGTAGATCACTGTATATTTGAGGGGAAGCTCTGAAATTAGGGGAAGCTCTGCTGATTTTATTATCCAATCAAGTGCAAGCGAAAATGGTGTTTTTTTCTTTCCTTGCATGTTTCTCAAATCTACAGTTACTGCATTTTCAAGTGCAATTGTAGTGCAAAGTGGATTTGCCTTTCGTAAATAACCCCCATTATGTTCTGCTGACTTTCATCATCTAATCACATGTCTTGCTTTTTTTTTTTGCTCACCACATTCACTAATTTAAGAAAAAGTTTCCCTACAAAGTAGGGCTCTGGAAATTAAAGATTAATTCCTTGATTAATCGTCCATTTTTTTGATCGATCAAAATTCTTTTGATCTGTACTAGTGGTGCAATGTATTGTAAATGATCCGTGATCCGAACGGGTCACCATATGGAGATCGGCACACCACGTGATCCGCGGAGCTCTGCTGCTGCCTCGGCCATAGGAAAGGCCGTAGCTTTGGCCTAGCTCCCGGAGAGGCCGCTATCTTGGTCCACCCGGCGGCGGCCTAGGTGAGCCTAGAGCGGAGCACTGACGTCATCACCTCAACTGCTCGGGTTCGGCCGGCTTCTCTGGTAATACTAAGCAAGCACTAATCTTCCTATACAGTGGTGTTGACCATATTACAATGGGGAGATGTCTGTGGATTACAGTGGGGAGATGTCTATGGATATTACAGTGGGGGAGATGTCTGTGGATATTACAGTGGGGAAGATGTCTGTGGATATTACAGTGGGGAGATGTCTGTGGATATTACAGTGAGGGGATGTCGATATTACAGTGGGGGAGATTGTGGATATTACAGTGAGGGGATGTCGATATTACAGTGGGGGGGATTGTGGATATTACAGTGAGGGGATGTAGATATTACAGTGGGGGAGACTGTGGATATTACAGTGGGGTGATTGTGGATATTACAGTGAGGCGATGTAGATATTACAGTGGGGGAGATTGTGGATATTACAGTGGGGTGATTGTGGATATTACAGTGAGGGGAAGTAGATATTACAGTGGGGGTGATTGTGGATATTACAGTGGGGTGATTGTGGATATTACAGTGAGGGGAAGTAGATATTACAGTGGGGGTGATTGTGGATATTACAGTGGGGTGATTGTGGATATTACAGTGAGGGGATGTAGATATTACAGTGGGGGTGATTGTGGATATTACAGTGGGGTGATTGTGGATATTACAGCGGGGAGATGTCTGTGGAAATTACAGTGGGGGAGATGTCTGTGGATATTACAGCGGGGAGATGTCTGTGGAAATTACAGTGGGGGAGATGTCTGTGGATATTACAGTGGGGGTGATTGTGGATATTACAGTGGGGAGATGTCTGTGGATATTACAGTGGGGACTAGGGATGAGCCGAACACCCCCGCGTTCGGTTCGCACCAGAACCGTCGAACAGTCCGATCGTTCACACGAACATTTAGAACCCCATTGAAGTCTATGGGACTCGAACGTTCAAATTCAAAAACATTCATTTTTTAAGCCCAATTTTCAAGTTATTGTTAGAAAACGTCTTTCAGAACCCGGGTCTTGCCCCAGGGAACATGTATCAATGGAAAAAAGTCTTAGAAACGGTCGTTTTTTCAGGAGCATGACTCCTGAAAAAAATACAGTTTTTAAAAACGGTCGTTTCGTTTCACTTGTATATGCCGCGAACGATCGTTTTTGTTCGAAATTCGACGAACGATTGAACGGACGATGTTCGAGTCACACATACGTTCGTTTCGAAACGCGAAGCTCATCCCTAGTGGGGACTATATATGGTGGTGATCCGAAAAATGTATGTGCATTATAATTAATTGAAATTAGTCAATTAATCGATAAAAAAAAAAACCGATTAATCAAACACGGAAATTTTAATCAGTAACAGCCTTACTACAAATTAAAGATTCCTTTGCAAAATGAACAGTAAAGGCAAATATTTGTTTGACTGTATTCTTTATTTACATTTTATGTCAAGTGACACGTTAATAGTATGCAGATTATTTAAACTGCTTTCACCCGTAGTTGAAAAGTCACAAATAATATGATCCAAGTACATATGTCTTTTACAGCTTGACAGTTAAATAACAGTGAAAAGAGACTGGCTAAGAGCCAGTAGATGACAGCACAAAAGATGTAAATTGAAAAATAAGACAGAGGTCATAAAAAAAACCCTCAGAGCCTTTCAGTTTTTTTTTTTTTTTTTGCATTTTTATACAACCATGTTAGAAGATGAAATAATAAATACACATTGAGGATAACATGAGTCATCAGCATTGTAGTAGAGCCTATGACCTCTTAAACTGCATAATTTATAGAGATACAGTGCGTCTATAAACAAGGGATGCAGGTGAAGGACGTGTTTCTGCTGTTTGCAGGTCTGTCAAGTAATAAAATTCATTGCCTTTTTTTCAATATGGATCCTGTTTTAATTGAAAGACCATTGCTTAAATTGATGCTTTTCCCCCAGTAGTTTAAATGACTATACAGAAAATAATACATTTCTCCATGCATTTTTATATATTAAAAAGCTGTAAATGCAAAAAAACAGTCTATCTTAAATTACAAGTCCATCTAATAGCACCCTCCCTAAAAAATGCTGCTGTCCAAAGAGATGGAGGAGCCACTCTAAAGCCTAGTGCACACTAATAAACATAAAGGAAGGAGAACTCTGTGCTTAACCTGGTGAAATTATATATGATATAGTGAAATAAATTGATCAAACAAAACAATGGCGCTGCTACTCGTGATTAGTGTTGAGCGGACACCTGAATGTTCGCGTTCGGCGGGTTCGGCCCGAACCCCATTGAAGTCAATGGGGACCCAAATTTTTGACTACTAAATGTCTCTAAAAAACGAAGGGAAATGCTAGAGGGCTGAAAATGGCAGCATTGCAAGTACTCTGCAATCAAATATGGATAGGGAAGTAACTTAAAATAACATAAAATACATAAAAAAAATCTTGACAAGCAGGAAGCTTCCCCAATGATGGGACACTATTCCTCCCACTGATACCAATGATGGGGCACTATTTCTCCCACTGACACAAATGATGGGACACTATTCCTGCCAATGATATTAATGATGGGACACTATTCCTCCCACTGATACCAATGATGGGGCACTATTTCTCCCACTGACACAAATAATGGGGCACTATTCCTCCCAATGATACCAATGATTGGGCACTATTTCTCCCACTGACACAAATGATGGGACACTATTACTCCCAATGATACCAATGATGCGGCACTATTTCTCCCACTGACACAAATGATAGGACACTATTTCTCCCACGGATACCAATATCAAATCGAATATCGCACTCAATGTTGGATTGATTCCTAAAAGTGTCCTATTGTGAAAAGCTATTTCACTCCTATATTCTGGGACTTTTGTCTTTTATACAGCACTTTTTTTCACACACTCATTTGGACTTATTTGCTAATCTTGCACCTTATACGGTTTTTAAGGTTTATTTATTTGATTATATATGCCTTTAATTTTTCACCTAGTTGGTCATTTTACACGGTGATTTTTTTAATGAATTCCTTTAATCACTTGCTTACTGGGCACGTATACCCCCTTCCTGACCAGGTGAAATTTCAGCTTCCGGCACTGCGTCCCTTTAACTGACAATTGCGCGGTTGTGCGACATGGCTCCTGAACAAAATTGACGTCCTTATTCCCCCACAAATAGAGCTTTCTTTTGGTGGTATTTGATCACCTCTGCGGTTTTTATTTTTTGCGATATAAACAAAAAAAGAGCGACAATTTAGAAAAAAAAAATTTTACTTGTTGCTATAATAAATAGCCCATTTATTTTTTATTTTTTAAAACATTTTTTTTCTCAGTTTAGGCCGATACGTATTCTTCTACATATTTTTGGTTAAAAAAAAAAAAAAATTGTAAAAAGCGACTGGTTTGCGCAAAATTTATAGCGCTTACAAAATAAGGGACAGAATTCTTCTTATTTTTTTTTACTTGTAATGGCGGCGATCAGTGATTTTTATTGGGACTGCGACGTTATGGCGGACACATCGGACACTTTTGACACATTTTTGGCGCCATTCACATTTGCTATAAATATGCACTAATTACTGTATAAACTGTGACTGGCATTGAAGGGGTTAAAACTAGGGGGTGAGGAAGGGGTTAAATGTGTACCCTGCATAGTGTTCTAACTGTGGGGGACTGACTGGGGAGGTGATCGATCTGTGTCCCTATGTACAAGGGACACAGATCGGTCTCCTCTCTCCCCTGACAGGACATGGATCTGTGTGTTTACACACATAGATCCACGTCCTTATCCTGTAACCGGCGATCGTGAGTGCCTGACGGTCATCGTGGCCGCCAGGCGGGCGCGTGCCCGTCGCATCCCTGAGATGCCAATGCGCGTGCCTGGCGGCCATGATGACTCGCGCGCCCTCTAGTGGCCTGGAGGAGCAGAGGCCGTAAAAACACGGCCTCCCGGGGAATTAGAGCCACCCTGCGGCCGTACAAAGTCGTACGGCCGTCGGGAAGTAATTAAATAGGTCTGAATTTACACTGATTATTTTAGTGGTTGCGCGCTTGTTTATATTTTATATATATTTTTTTTACATAGTGCACACTAATGCCCTGTACACACGACCAGTTTTCCTGTCTGAAAAACTGTGATGAGAGCCTTACGTCGGGAATCCCGACTGTGTGTATGCCCCATCTGACTTTTTCCCACAGGAAAACTGCTGGGAAAAAAAGAGAGCAGGATCTCTTTTTTCCCCTCAGGAAAAAATCCTAGCAGGAAAACCATTTGTCTGTATGCTTTTCCAATGGGAAAAAACATGCATGCTCGGAAACAATAAGAGGCATGCTTGGAAGTAGGGATGAGCCAAACACCCCTGGGTTCGGTTCGCACCGGAACCTGCAAACAGCCCAAAAGTTTGTGTGAACTTTAGAACTCTGTTAAAGTCTATGGGACTCGAACATTTGAAATCTAAAGTACTAATTTTACAGGCTAATATGCAAATTATTGTCCTAAAAAGTGTTTGGGGACCCGGGTCCTGCACCAGGGGACATGTATCAATGCAAAACAGTTTTAAAAAAGTCAGTTTTTTTAGGAGCAGTGATTTTAATAATGCTTAAAGTGAAACAATAAAATTGAAATAAATAAATACATTTCGTACCTAGGGGGGTGTATAGTATGCCTGCAAAGTAGCGATTGTTTCCTGTGCTTAGAACTGTCCCTGCACAAAATGTAATTTCTGAAGGAAAAAAGTCATTTAAAATCACTCACCTTAGGGTCTGGTATGGATATTAAGGGGAACCCTGCGTCAAATAAAAAAAAATTATGTGGGGTTCCCCCCAAATTTCCATTCCAGACCCTTAAAGTCTGGTATGGATTTTAAGGGGAACTTCACCCCAAATGTAAAAAAAAAATGCTGTAGACCCCCACACATTTTTTTTATGAATGACTTTTCTCTGTATTGCAGAGAGCCGACAATTCATTATAGCCGCGAGTGATTTTAAATAATTTTTTTCCTTCAGAAATTACACTTTGTGCAGGGACAGTTCTAAGCATTGGAAACAAGCGCTACTTTACAAGGAAAATTTCACTTTTATTGTTTCACTTATAGGAATTATTAAAATCACTGTTGCCAAAAAAACTTTTTTTTGCATTGATACATGTCCCCTGGGGCAGGGTCCAGGTCCCCAAACACTTTTTATTACAATAACTTGCATATTAGCCTTTAAAATTAGCACTTTAGATTTCAAACGTTCGAGTCCCATAGACTTTAACAGGGTTCTAAAGTTCACACGAACTTGCCGCGAACACCCCAAATAGTTTGCTGTTCGGCGAACAGGCAATGTTCGAGTCGAACATGAGTTCTACTCGAACTCGAAGCTCATCCCTACTTGGAAGCATAGAGCTTCATTTTGTCGGCTCTTTGTAGTCTTTTACGAGGAATTCCGTCGGGAAAACCATTTTTTTTTTTCGAAGGGAAATACGCTCGTTTGTACGTGGCATAACAGTTTTTGTTTATTCAATCCAGAAGGCTGAACGAAAAAAGCTGAAGAGCTCGGGAGAAGCCACTGTATTAACTACCCATTCTAACTACAGGTATGTTAGCACAGCGATCTCCCCCACTGAGCTATTGTGTTCTGATAGGAGGACAGCCCTCCTGCTAAAACACACCAGTCAGTGCTCTCAGCCATTGATTGATTGTGCTGATCACGTGCCAATCGGCAGACCTTTTTCGGTCATGCCCTTTTGACAGAAGCTAGCTTCTGTTGGCCCGGTTGCCTTATACACAGGCCAAATGTTGGACAGTTTCTATTGAACCACCCAATACCGCCTGATATTTGGCCCATGTGTTGGCCCTTAAGGCTGAATTTACACTAGAACAGACAGCTGCCAGAGCACTTTACCTTTCTGGTAGGTGTCTATTCCTGAGGGGCAGTGTGGTGCTCGATTCAGCAAATCCTAAAAACACAAAGAAAACAAAGGCAGGTACAACATTTAAGGACTAGTAAGCTGTAAAATACTACCAGTACTTTTTTTTGTTTTGTTTATAAAGCCACTTTAGGGAAACCTGCTATATCAATACATAGTCACATAGTTACATAGTTAGTCAGGTTGAAAAAAGACACAAGTCCATCCAGTTCAACCACAAAAAAATAAACAAACAAACAAAATAAAAAATATAGTACAATCCCATACACCCAACTCCATACTCACAGTTAATCCAGAGGAAGGCAACAAAAAAAACAGCAGAGCGATGATCCAATTTGCTACAGCAGGGGAAAAAAGTTCCTTCCTGATCCCCCGAGAGGCAATCGGATTTACCCTGGATCAACTTTATCTACAAATCTTAGTACTCAGTTATATTATGTGCATTTAGGAAAGAATCCAGGCCTTTCTTAAAGCAATCTACTGAGCTGGCCAGAACCACCTCTGGAGGGAGTCTGTTCAACATTTTCACAGCTCTTACTGTGAAGAAACCTTTCCGTATTTGGAGATGAAATCTCTTTTCCTCTAGACGTAAAGAGTGCCCCTTTGTCCTCAGTGTAGACCGTAAAGTGAATAACTCAACACCAAGTTCACTATATGGACCTCTTATATATTTGCACATGTTTTTTTTTTAAGTTAAATGTTTATTGGGTTATTACCATACAAAAGGTACAAAAAACAAAGGACAAATAGTGAGGAGATATAGAGCTAAGAAGCTCGAAAACATGGTAACAGAGCAGCGGATACAACAATCATATTTGCACATGTTGATCATATCCCCCCTATTCTCCTCTTCTCAAGAGTGAATAAATTCAGTTTTTCTAATCTTTCCTCATAGCTGAGCTCCTCCATGCCTCTTATCAGTTTGGTTGCCCTTCTCTGCACTTTCTGCAGTTCTCCGATATCCTTTTTGAGAACTGGTGCCCAAAACTGGACTGCATATTCCAGATGAGGTCTTACTAATGATTTGTACAGGGGCAAAATTATATCTCTATCTCTGGAGTCCATCCCTCTCTCAATACAAGAAAGGACTTTGCTCACTTTGGAAACCGCAGCTTGGCATTGCATTCCATTATTGAGCTTATGATCTACCAAAACCCCCAGATCCTTCTCCACTACAGATCCCCCCAGTTGTACTCCCCCTAGCATGTATGATGCATGCATATTCTTAGCCCCCAAGTGCATAACTTTACATTTATCAACATTAAACCTCATCTGCCTCAACCTCCTCACATAGTCGCCCAATTAGACAGAGCATTGAGGTCGGCTTGTAAATTGGCAACATCCTGTAAGGACGTTATTCCACTGCATAGCTTGGTGTCATCTGCAAAGACAGAAATTTTAATTTTGATCTCAGACCCAATATTATTTATAAATATATTGAAAAGTAAGGGACCCAACACCAAACCTTGGCGTACACCGCTGATAACCTTCATTAACCACAACTCTCTGAATTCCGTCTTTCAGTCAGTTTTCTATCCATTTATAAACTGCTATATCCAATCCTGTAGACCTTACCTTACACATAAGCCGTGTGTGGGGAACTGTATCGAACGCTTTTGCAAAATCCAAGTATACCACGTCCACTGCCACGCCTCTGTCCAGGGTTTTACTTACCTCTTCATAAAAGGAAATCAGGTTTGTCTGACAGCTTCTGTCTTTCATGAATCCATGCTGCCTGCTGCTTAAATAGTTTGTTTCCAGCAAGAACTCATCCATGTGGTCTTTTATTAAACATTCCAGTATCTTCCCAACTATAGAAGTTCAACTAACAGGTCTATAGTTACTTGGTAAAGACTTTGGCCCAAATTGACAGAGTTATTACGCCTGTCTAACTGGTGTTAGACAGGAGTAATTTCAAATTTCGCGCGCCGTATCACTAGTTTGAATCCTCAAACCATGATACGGCGGCTTCGGGCTTCGATCCGAGAGGCCTACGTCTTTGTAAGCCTTCGGATCTACGCTGCGATATTTTTGCGGCCGCTGGGAGGAGTCCGCGTCGTTTTCAGCGTCGGGATATGCAAATGACTTTTTACGGCGATCCACGAAGATACGAGTGGTCTTCGCAATCGCTTACGTCATTTTTTTGCTACGTACTGTTAGACCAGCTATTTGCTGGTCTAACGGTGCGTAGCCCATGTTAAGTATGGCCGTCGTTCCCGCGTCAAATTTAATTTTTTTTTTTTTTTTTTACGTAACTCGTTCGGGAATAGGAATGTCCGTAAACGACGCTACTCAAACAACGAATGACGTAACGACGTGATTTCGCGCAGTGCGCGGCGGGAAATTTCTGAACAGAGCATGCGCAGTTCGATTTTAAAATGCTTCACGCCCCCTACTCGCATAGATGGCTTGCGCTGGGAGAAATACACTACGCCGCCGTGGTTTACTGGACAAAATCTACCGGGATTCCACGTAGAGCCAGGTAAAATACGGCGGCGTATTGTATTTCTGATACTCTACGCAAATCTAATTGTATGTGAATCTGGGCCTTTGTTCCCTTTTTAAATATAGGCACCACATTGGCCCTGCGCCAATCCAGTGGTACTATTCCCATTATTAATGAGTCCCTAAAAATTAGATACAATGGCTTTAAAATTACAGAGATCCATTCTTTTAGGATCCGTGGGTGGATGCCATCAGGCCCAGGTGCTTTATCCACCTTTATTCTGTCTAAATATTTCTCGACCATATCACTTTTGAGACATTGTGGTCAATTCACAAAGAGAAACGTTATTGGTTTTCTTCAGGTGTTAAATTACCACTCCTTATTTAACACTAGCAAACATGGTATTCACAAAAGCTATAATCGTTATTTAACATAGTCGTTATGGTTTTCAACTGACTCTTTATCCAAACGTTATGCTAACTACTCAGACGTTATTATTAACATTTGGGACGTTAAAATAACTCTTAAGATCGTTAAATAATGCTGGAGAGATGCATTCTGGGAGCAGAAGGGGAGGAGAACAGCTGCATGTGGAAAAGAGCAGATACAGAGAGAGAGAGAGAGAGAGACAAAAGCAATACACATGGAGATTGAGCATGTGATGTGCAAAACTTCTAGTGTGTGCTTTTCTAAAGCCATGTGTGTTTCCTCATACAGAGAATAAATCATGAGAGATGATAATCGGAATTTAGCTATCACCTGGGTTTCAGAAAAGTCATCCAAAATAGTACGTGAACGGAATACACGTTTATAAATCTAAACAACATTCTAACGCGTTCTTCTTCGCCTCTGGATAATTTTAAGTTCAAATAGAGCACGGTTCTAGCTTGCCCAACACTACACTACACTACAAAAATCGCCAAAAGCTTCCTCTAACAACAAAATATCGCCTGGGAAATGTCATAACGCCACCCTGAGGGAGGTGTTAATTTAACGATTGCTTAACGATTGATAACTGTCAAAAAAAAATTTGTGAATTGCACTTCTGTACATATTTAACGATTTGACTCTTTCAAATAACGTTTTGAATCTTTAAAATAACGATTTGACACTTTAATAAGGATCCACACCTTAAAATATCGGTTCTGTGTAGGGAAACGTTATTTGATGATTTTTCAAAGCGTTAAATCGTTTAGTGAATTGAACTAGCTTCAAAAACGTGCAAAATCGTTAAAATAACACTCGCAATCTGAAAATAAAGCTTTGTGAATTGACCCCATTGTGGATTTGGGGCTGTGTCACTCCCACCCCCATTATGGACATGAGCTCCCCCATGCTCCATTTTATACACAGAGCTGAAGAAAGTATTTAATAAATTAGCCTTCTCTTTGTCCCCAGTCACCCACTCTAAATTATTTTGTAAAGGTCCTACATGCTCAGACCTGTCCTTTTTACTATTAATATATTTGAAGATTTTTTGGGGGTTTGTCCTACTATCTTTTGCAATCTGCCGTTTGTTTTGAATTTTTGCATCCTTGATTTCCTTTTTACATATCCTTTTATATTTTTTGTAACATTTAAACGACACTAGTGCTCCTTGATTTTTTTATTTTTTAAAAGCCCTTTTCTTATTGTTTATAGCTTTTTTAACTTTGACCGTGAGCCACATAGGTTTTATTTTTAGCCTTTTAAACCTTTTAAACGTATTGCCCATGTGAATATACTTTGCAGTGAGGTCCCAAACAGACTTTTTGAAGAATTCCCATTTCTGTTCTGTGTTTATCAATGCCAATATTCCCTCCCAGTCTAAGAGCCGGTTCACATTGGGGCAACCTGGTATCCGACTTCAAGTCACCCCACTTGCAGTCGAGAAAATGAATGAAAGTGAATGGAGGCCATCTTAATGCACACTACTGAAGTCGCTCCGACTTCAGAAAAGGTTCCTGTACTACTTCAATCCGACTTCTAGGCAATGTGTAGGCAACTTGTACCCATTGATTTCAATGGATGTCGCCTCAGAAGTCGGATCACTTTCTTAACTGAAGCAACAATACAGGAAGATAACATACATTTCTCAGGCAAACCCCTCCCTCCCCCTCCCTCCCACAGAGCTGATTGTTGTTTGATTGGCCACTGTAAATCCTTCTGTTTTGGAGGCGACTTGAAGTTGCCTTGCACTGTCCTGGAGGCAACTTGAAGTTGCCTTGTAAGTTGCCTGATGATTCATACTCAAGTCGTGTCTAAGTTGCCTCCCAAAGTCGTGCTAGAAGTTGTGTTGCCCCTGTGTGAATGGGCTCTAAGTCCTGAAGAGCAGCCCTCATCCTTGGGAAATGTTCTCTCTTGAAATTAAGGGCCAGATTCTCAAAAGAGATACAACGGTGTATTGCAGTAAACCCGTCGTCGTTTCCATCGTTTCCGTAAGCGTAAACCTACCCCTGCTATATGAGGGGTAGGTTTACGAAGTTCCGTCGTTGCCATGTTAAATATGGCGTTGGGTCAGCGTCGTCTTTTGCCATCGGTTACGTTGTTTTACTAAGTCTTTTCGCGAATAGGGATTCACGTAAACGACGCTCACGTCGCTTTCATTCACGTTTTCCGACGTGAGCTGGAGCATGCACACTGGGCTATTTTTGCGGCCGGCGCATGCGCAGTTCGATCGACGCGGGGGCGTGCTTAATTTAAATACAAGCCGCCCCCTTTGAATTATGCGGCCTTACGCCGGGCCATTTACACTACGCAGCCGCAACTTACGAAGCAAGTGCTTGGAGAATACTGCACCTGCTCTGTTAAGTTGCGGCGGCATAGTGTAAATGGCTTACGCTACGCCGTCGGCCATTCTACGAGAATCTGGCCCAAAGTGTTTTTATCTTTCCTGTATGTATTTCTTGCTTATACTTAACATCAAATTAAATCATGTTATGATCACTGCTACCCAGGTGTTCCTTTATCTTAACATTAGTAATAAGCTCTGCATGGTTTGAGATTACTAGGTCCAACAGAGCATCATTCCTAGTTGGGGCCTCAATAAACTGGACCATAAAAATGGTTTGCAATAGGTTTTTAAATGTTTGCCCTTTAACTGTCCCAGCAGTGCTATTACTCCAGTCAATTCCTGGGTAGTTAAAATCCCCCATTATTATCACCATCCCAGCCCTCGCGGCCCTTTCCATCTGTGCAAGGAGATGAGTCTCCACCTCCTCATTACTATTGGGTGGTCTATAATCAACTCCAATGATTAACTTTGAACTACGCACGTCTGTATGCGGTTCCACCCATAATGCCTCGGCCTCATCACACTCTCCATCAATCAGGTCCTCTTTCACACTTGCTTTGAGGTCACTTCTCACATAGAGACAGACCCCGCTACCTTTCCTTTTTACCCTTTCCGAAAGAGAGCATAGCCAGGAATATTAATAGCCCAGTCATGTGAGGATTGAAGCCAAGTTTCAGCAATACCAATTTCATCATAGCTCTTCTCATGCATCAGAGCTTCCAACTCACCTATTTTGCTTGGCAGACTTCTGGCATTGGAGAACAAACACTTAAATTATTACATTTTCCTCTGGTGTTTTTCATATCATTTTTAGTAGTACAAATGGCACTATAGTTTCCAATGGCTGTTTGCAACATTAGAACTTTCTTGTCACCTGCCATAACCCTCCCCCCATCTATCCCCAATCCACTCTCCATTAATGTCTGACCCCTAACTGACCTGTGTGGCCGATGTATTTCTAGTTCATCCTCCACCCTCAAGCCTAGTTTAAATACTCCTCCAGCATCCCCATAAACCTTTCCCTCAGCACAGCAGACCCCCTTCCATTCAAGTGCAAACCGTCTTTGGCATATAGGTTGCAACCCAATGAAAAGTCAGCAAAGTGCTCTAGAAACTCAAATCCCTCCTTCCTACACCAGGTCTTTAGCCATGCATTAAGCTCTCTAATCTCCCCCTGCCTTTCCTGTGTTGCACATGGCACAGACAATATTTCAGAGGATATCACCTTGGAGGTCCTTCCCTTCATCTTGCAGCTTAGTTCTTTAAATTAATTCTTAAGGAGCCTCCACCTTCCATGTATTCTGTCATTGGTTCCAATGTGGACCAAGACAGCTGGGTCATGCCCAGCCCCTCCAAGTAATTTATCCAACTGGTCCACCACATGCCGAACCCTGGCACTAGGGAGACAGCAAACCATTCAGTTGAGGCGATCCTGGCGACAAATTATTCTATCAGTCCTTCTGATTATAGAATCCCCTATTACCACCAACTGTCTAGGCCTACTTGCACCTCACCACCTCTACCACGCTCTGCTGTTAGGGGTAGAAATGACAAATAGGGCTGCCACCTCTGTGTTTGCCACCTCCACATCTTCACCCAACTTGGCAAATTTGTTTTAATGCACAAATACAGGACTGGCCTTCCTTTTCTGTAAGCCCCTTCCACTCCCTCTAACTGCATTAACCCATCTTCCTATCTGATAATCCTGACTTGCCCCTACACCCTCCACATCAACCTCACTGACCACCTGCTCAGCAAGCAGAGGACCCCTTTCTTTTTCTTTTTTTTTTTAAGTGTATTTTTGTGCGTGAGAGAGGAGCCGGACTGCAGGAGTTGGGAGTAAGCAGACCTCCCCCAGAGGCAATCTGCCATCTTTCTCCATGCCCCCGGGTGGCAATGGCGGGTGTGAGGGGGTCCTCCCACACAGCCCGCCCTACCTGCTCCGCTTTGAAGCCCAACAGGGCAGAGGGACTCCCCTATGAGGGAGTGAGAGGATCTAGCCCGTGGAGCCAGCCCTGTTAGTCCTTCGCCTCTCTTTTTTTAGAGACCGCGTGGCCAAAGTGCGTGCATGTTAACCAAATTTCGAGTGCGTGTAAGTGTGGTGGTTTTGTGGGAGGGGGTGGGTGTACTAAGCGTAGGCTTACCTCTCATAGCACACCCACCGGGAGCCGGGCTGAGACCACCAAACTCAATTCACATATAGCCTAGACTGGGATCCGAACCCTTAGCTGCAAAGGTGAACGGCTTGTCAGCGCAGTGCCAATCGCGTTGAGCCACCGCAGCTCCATCAGAGAACCCCTTTCAAGGTTGTCCTTTCTGCCCAGTGTTGCAACTTGTTCCTCCAGATCTCTAATGCGAGCTTCCAGAAGGGCAACCTGCTCACATCTGTCACAGTGGTATCCATCCTGGAGCTGTTGCACCAATTTTGCATACATGTGGCACACTGTGCGCTGAGAAAAACCTTCAACCCTGCTAGCACCCATTTCCCAGTTACAATATAATTACTTGTAGGAAGTTTAATATGTTACTCACAGTTTAGAAGACTCCTGTCTTAACTCCTGTTTTCAACTCCTGTTTTTTTAACTCTCCACTTTAGTTAAAAATTCCACTTATGTTCACAAAATCCACATGCAAGCCAACATCAGCAGGGAGCCAGCTCCTATGGGAGTTTGTACAGACACTTATATACTCCCCTGTGAACAATTAACCACTCCCCTTAATTAGCAGAATAATAAAAAAATAAGCTGTTTAAAAAGTGTCAGAGAAATGAGGGGAAAAAAGTATTTTAAAAACTGATATCAAACATATCAAATAAAGGAGGAACACAAAAAAAAAATCAATACTTGCAAGCATTGCACTGGCATCAGCAGATTGTGGGTGCAATGTCTGGCTCCTGCAGACTGTCAGTGAAGCTGTTTTCCCATAGCACAGATGAGGGCAGGCTTTTCATTCATTCCATGAATTATAAAGAAACTACAAGGATGCTCACAAGTGACCTTGTAGTGCATTGAGAATTACAATTTGTCAGCCACAAAGGTTGTCGGTACTTGTAGTCTATTCATCTACAGAACTCTGTGCATGAATGATGCAACATGTGGGTGGAGCCCTGTGCGGCTGTGTTCTTTTTAAATTGTGACAGTGGGTGCAGTGAGCAGATCCCTGCCCAGCTGTCACCGTGGAGTTGATGGGGTTATCAGGGGGAAAGATGCAGGAGCGTGATCATGTTGCATGTTCCATCCTAAAAACAGGTGGAATTATGTAACATGTTCCAAAGGCGAATTTATCCTTTAATATGCTGTCACATCTACACACACACACACACACACAAGCATACCATGTTTTTTCTTGATGCAAGAGATTTCATTGCAGGGATTATGTCATCAAATTGTAGCCCACATCACAACCTTTCCTTATCTTTTTTTTTTTTTTTTAAATCAGGTAAGTTGTTTTGAAAATATCTCATCCAGAGCAAGATAACAGCCATTGAACATAAATAATGACATTACAAGCATATCAAAGCATGAAGAAACATCAAGGTCTTGTATAAAAGACAAAGTCCAAGATACAACTGTACTTCATTGCAAAATAACCAGATCTATATGAAGATTGAACAAAAGTTTTCATATATAGCAAAAAGATTGAGTGAGTTATAGAAGTTTATTCATTATAAGGTCAATAGGCGATAGGCCAGGTATAGTTAACTAGTTGTCCAAAAAACGTTCCTTGTCTAAGTCTATGTTTTTGTGCATGAGGAGACCTCTGATGACATTAACATCATCAGAAGTAGGGATGAGCCGAACACCCCCACGTTCGGTTCGCACCAGAACCGTCGAACAGACCGACCGTTTGCGCGAACATTTAGAAACCCATTGAAGTCTATGGGACTGGAACGTTCGAATTCAAAAACGATAATTTTAAAGACCAATATTCAAGTTATTGTTGGAAAACGTCTTTGAGAACCCGGGTCTTGCCCCAGGCAACATGGATCAATGGAAAAAAGTTTAACCACTTAAGACCCGGACCAATACGCTGGTAAATGACCCAAGGTGTTTTTGCGATTCGGCACTGCGTCGCTTTAACAGACAATTGCGCGGTCGTGCGACGTGGCTCCCAAATAAAATTTGCGTCCTTTTCTTCCCATAAATAGAGCTTTCTTTTGGTGGTATTTATTCACCTCTGCGATTTTTATTTTTTGCGCTATATACAAAAATAGAGCGACATTTTTGAAAAAAAACACAATTTTTTACTTTTTGTTAAAAAAAAAATCAAATAAACTAAATTTTAGTCAAACATTTAGACCAAAATTTATTTAGCCACATGTCTTTAGTAAAAAAAAAATCGCAATAAAAAAAAATAGCTACCTAGCGGGAACAGCGACACTAATACAGCGATCAGAAAAATGATCGCTTAGTGACGCTGGCAATAGGGAGTGAAAGGGTTAACTAGGGCGGTGATCAGGGGGTTAAAACTTTATTAGGGGGGGTGGGGGGGCTATCCTGAACCTAACACTAACTGAATTTACACTGCCTGTCACACTGACACTAAATGCAGTGATTAGATCACTGCATTCAGTGACACTGTGACAGGGGGGTGGGGGGGCAGATCGCAAGGGGTTAAGTATGCCTATGTGTGTGTGTGTCAGTGTAATGTTGGTGCACACTTTCTGTGAGGTGTTCCTCTCATCGCAGCGGTTGGAAATACCACTGCGATGAGAGATTACATCACTTCCCCCTTCCTGTGTAAACACAGGAGGAGGAAGTGACACAAAGGGGGGAGCGCTGCTATTGGCTGGGAGCGATCGCGGGGGGGCGAGCAAACACCGACATCCGCCCGCTCGTCCCGGATCGCTCCCGGAGACACGGGGACCTCCGCACGCCGCGGAGGGGGTCCCGATCGGACCCCCGACCCGCTACTGGGCGAGGACGTAAATTTACGCCCTTGTGCCCATCCGTGCCATTCTGTGGCTGTAAATGTGCGTGCGGAGGTCCTTAAGTGGTTAAAAAAACTGTCATTTTTTCAGGAGCAGGACTTTTTTTTCCATTGATACATGTCCCCTTAGCAAGACCCGGGTTCTCAAATACGTTTTCACAGGCAAACTATAGACACCCAGCAGGTACAATATTTAAAGGGATTTTTTATTTTTTATTTAAGCATCATTAAAATCACTGCTCCAGGTGTCCTATTGTACCTGCTGGGTGTCTATACCCGTGATAACGTCTTTAAATAGCACAATCACCTGCCTGCCAGTAAATTAGAAAGAACTGATCTAGCTAAGCTATACAGTGTATAAATATATGTACAACTCCTAGGGATGTATATATATCATCTACACGCTGTAAATTAAGCTAAACTGACTAGCCTGCCTGCCTGCTCTATCTAGCTATATAAAAAGACAATCTCTCTGTCTCTCTGACTGCTCTCATTAACATCCTCAACACACTACACGAGGCTGCCCAGCAGGCAGCCTTATATAGTGTGGGGCGTGTGCTAAAGCCCTGAGCCATAATTGGCCAAAGCCACCCTGGCTTTGGCCAATTATGGCTCTCCGTTTTTTGCGCGCTGTGATTGGCCAAGCATGCAGGGTCATAGTGCATGTTTGGCCAATCATCAGCGCGCAATGCCGCAGTGAATTATGGGCCGTTGCGCGTCACTCAAATTTGGCGCGAACGACCCGTTTTGTTCGAAATACGTCGAACGTACGAACAGACAATGTTCGAGTCGAACATACGTTCGTATCGAATGCGGAGCTCATCCCTATTCAGAAGTCTTCAAATCTTCTTGATGAATAAAATAGGAAGTGCCAAGTGTGCTGAAGCCCAGGCCTTAGTCAGTCTACTGCACTTATAGTAATTCTGAGATATCCTAGTTTACACCAAGAATTTAAGTAATGGTTAAAATGATTTTGGAATAACATAAGTGTACTGAAGTCCAGGCCCCAGACAGTCTATTGCACTAATGGTATATCTGCTACATTCTAGTTTACATGAAGAGTGCAAGTAATAGTTAAAATACAAGGTGAGATTTAAAAAGCAAAACAAAATATATATCAGATTCCATCTAAGATATGCAGATTAATTTTAATCTCTTGGAAGCACAAGAGAACCTTCGTAATAACACATTTCTTGCCTGCAATAGATTGAAATGAATGTATTACAGATAAGCTGATTTGTCAACAACATCTCCGTTTCTTTTTAAATTACACTTTTAGAAGATTTCATTGTGGCTTACGGATTAAAGTACTGTACATGTTATGAATCTCTAGCTACCGTATTTTTCGGACCATTAGACGCACTTTTTTTCCTCAAAAATATAGAGGAAAATGTCTGTGCGTCTTATAGTCCGAATGAACATCTGGCACTGCCCCCCGCCGCCGCCGTCAATGCCCCGCCCCCCCGCACGATAATCCCCCGACCTGAACTTCAAAGTCCTGGTTCCCGCGGCCTCCTCCCGCACAGTTGTCGCTTCCGCCGATGCCCAGCTTTTTGCTCGGCTGCAGCCACGGAGGTGCCTGGTCAGTGACAAAGCCTTGTGAACTTGTGAAGCCTCGTAATACAGAACCCCACTATGCAGCTCGTCATGCAAGGCTCAGGTAGGACACTATTGTGAGAGGAGAGTGGGGAGGAATTTATGGCAGCCAAGGAGTGAGTGAATGGAAGGCTGTGCTGTGTTTGGAGGACAGGTGACAGCCTGCTCTGCTGGGACTTGTAGTGCCTCTGTGGGGGGCTGAGATATGGCAACCTGCTCTGCTGGGACTTGTAGTGCCTCTGTGGGGGGGACTGAGGATTCCTCAGTTTCCCCACAGTATAGGACACTACAAGTCCCAGCAGAGCAGGTTGCCATATCTCAGCCCCCCACAGAGGCACTACAAGTCCCAGCATAGCAGGTTGCCATATCTCAGCCCCCCACAGAGGCACTACAAGTCCCAGCATAGCAGGTTGCCATATCTCAGCCCCCCACAGAGGCACTACAAGTCCCAGCAGAGCGGGCTGCTTTTACAGAACAGGAGAAGCAGCTGGAGTAGGGCAGTTTGTACTGGGAAGGGAGAGAAGACGGCACAAGTTTGAGATGGGGGAGGATTTTTTTCTGAGAGTGAGGATTTATGCTGGGAGGGATTTCTTTGGCACAGGTCAGGCTGCATTTCATTGGCACTGGTAAATAGTTTAGTGGACCATTTGGTTCAGAATATTTTTTTTCCTGTTTTCCTCCTCTAAAACCTATGTGCGTCTTATGGTCAGGTGCGTCTTATAGAGCGAAAAATACGGTATTTACTCTTTCTGCTGTTCATGTGACCCAAGTTGGAGTGATGTAAACCAATGTGTGAAATGATTGAATTATTTGTGTTCTGGTACTTTATTTCTGGTATTTAATGTACTGGTGGCATTTACATACATAGTTATATAGAAGTGAAGTTGAAAAAAGACACATGTCCATCAAGTCCAACCTATCAATTAAATTTCATTTAATATACTGGTGGTATTTAAATAAGCTTGGATTTTGCTTTGGCCCCAAAGAGCCTAGATAATAGTTGTATCCCAGAAAACTTAGAAGCACATTGTATTTTATGCCTCTTACACACGATACTCCTGTTTGAGCATGAATGAATGATAACTTGTATAGCGCGGCACATGCGAACTGAAATGCCTCTGGGCGCTTGTTGTTCCTGTCTCCTTTGATATCAAAAGAGATGAGTCTTGATCTTTCTCCTGAACGCTAAGTGGTTCTCTACCAAACGGAATGCTGGTTGGTAAAGCGTTCCATCGTCTGGGACCCTGGATCGCGAATCTTCTTTCTCCTTTGGACTTGTAGTTGGCTTTCGGAACCTGGAGCAGGTTTTGATTGGTGGATCGCAAAACGCGATTGGGTTTATAAGCTTTTATTTGTTCGCATAAATAATGGGGGGCATTCCCATGGACACATCTATGCGTAAGACAGAGAGATTTAAAAGCAATTCTGTCTTTAACTGGCAGCCAGTGAAGGGCTCTCAGTGAAGGTGAGATGGATTCCCAAGGTTTTTTCCCAGTTACAAGTCTGGCGGCCATATTCTGAACGACTTGCAGATGAGCGATTTGGTACTTGGGGAGTCCGAGGTAGAGGGCATTTGCATAGTCCAGTCTGGAATTAACAACTGCTCCCACCACGATCGCTAAATTTTCTTTTGGGATGAAAGGAGTAAGTCTGCGTAGTAGGCGCAGCAAATGTTGGGATCCGCTGACTACTGCCCCTATTTGTGCGTCCATTGTCATAAAGGAGTCAAAAATGACCCCTAGACTTTTGACTTTGGCGCTAGGGGAGATGATTTTGCCCAAAATGGGCGGAGGTGTCCATGCTGTTGAAGGTTGATTCCTATGCTTGGCGTGAAACAAGAGAAGTTCTGTTTTTGCTCCATTGAGTTTAAGATAACCCTTTGTCATCCAGTCCTCTATCAAAGAGAGGCATGTCTCTAGATTGAGGTGGTGCTCCTTTCTGTTGCAGATGCGGAAGTACAGTTGCGTGTCGTCTGCATATGAGTGGTAAAGCAGTTTTTGGCTGCATCTACTTTTTCAGAATTTTTTTGTATGTACTGTATTTGCATGCATTTTTGCTTATATGCATTTGTGCAATTTTCCTGCAAATTCATGCACACGTGCAAAATTGTATTCTCGTGTTTTTTGTTCTGCACACATTTTGCGCACAATTGTGCACAAAACACGTATTTGCATGCGTAAAGTACTGACCAAAAATGCAGATTTTTACATTTTTATTTTAATGAAGAATGCACGGCTCTTGTTTATGCGCCTGTGTGCATAGGCACATTACAATTATTGGGCTGTATTTTAACTTAGTAAAAAGAAAAATCTGCACTGAGAGTTTACAAGCTGCAGTTTGCAAGAGGCTTAACAGCTAAAACCAATGGTATTCTGTACTCCTACTTCTGGACCTTTTGACTGCCTTAAATACAGTTAACCCCGACTGGGCTCTTCGCTGGCTCTCATCCTACCTATCCCAATTATACTTCCTCCTCTCCTCTTCCTTTCTTCGTTGGGGGACCCAACGGTTCTGTTCTTGGACCTCCCCTATTTTTAATTTACACATCCTCCCTGGGTCAGCTAATAGCCTTCCATGACTTTCAATATAATTTGGGGTGTCACCCCAATCTTTCTCTCCAGCCCTCAGCTCACTCCATACATCTCCTCACGCATCACTAATTTACTAACCGACATATCAGTCTGGGTGTCACACCACTTCCTCAAAATGAAGAAGGTGAGGCTGTGCCTTCGAATTGCATTTTGATTGGCCAGACAGCCTGTGGGCGGCTCCCCAGTTTTCAGCCCTGGACCACTCCCACCCAGAGACACACAGCCGACATCTCCATGAGGCTCATTGAGGCTGCGGCTAACACATGGTGCTCGTGGATCCCTCAATAGAGACGGCTCTCCTGTGCTCATGTGACACTGCATGTGGAAGTTCCCACCCACTCTGCAAGTGCTCCAACATTTTTCAAACTAATTTTTTATGTTGTTTTATACGTATATACTGAATAAATTCCTAATCTGTTTAAAGGATTGGCCCTTCTCTCTCCTAATTTTGCTTTCCTTCCTCAAACTCAACCTGTTCAAAAACATATAATATTTCCTTCCCCATGTGCCCCTTCCTCTGACTTCTCTGTCAAGAGTAATGGCACAACTATCAACCCATCCCTGTATGCCAGGGTGCTAGGTGTTATTCTGGACTCTGAACTCTCTTTTCAGAACCACATCCAATTACTTTCCAAAGCTTGCCACCTCAACATCTCTAAAACACATCCCTTCCTAACCAATGAAACCACAAAGCTCCTGATTCAGTCCCTGGTGAGCCTTGGGCCGTGTCCTGTTCCGGTAAATCAAGTCCGTGTTCTGGGGACAATATTTGACTGTAATCTAAATTGGATACCACAAGTCAATCAATGTATCCGCAATGCACTGCATTATATCAGGTGTCTGAGAAAGGTCAAAAATGTGTTTTCTCAGAACCACTGGAAAGTCCTGGTTCAATCTCTCGTCAACTCCCGGATTGACTTTAACAACATTGTGTATCTGGGTATGCCTCTAAAGTGGCTGAAGAAAATCCAACTCGTCCAGAACCAGGCTGCCAGACAAATCTCCGGCCTAAACAGGCGGGAGCACATTACCCCTACCCTACGTTCACTGCATTGGCTCACTGTGGTAGATCGCGTTGAGTTTAAGGCTCTTTGTCTCGCCTATCGTGCTTATCATGGGATGGGCCCGCAATATCTGAATTCCTTGATAACGCGATACGCCCCTGCACGAGCACTCAGATCACTAACAGCCGGTCTTGTCATTTGTCCATCTGCCCGTTTGCTTACCTTT
Source organism: Rana kukunoris (assembly GCA_029574335.1). NCBI lineage: Eukaryota > Metazoa > Chordata > Amphibia > Anura > Ranidae > Rana > Rana kukunoris. The sequence goes on along the minus strand of CM056052.1, from coordinate 408,178,848 downwards.
GGGGGCAGATGCTTTTCTGTGAGAGCTACGGCTCTATGGAATAGTCTCCCTGCTTCCATTCGGTCCCTCCCTTCTATTATAGCCTTTCGTAAAAGATTAAAAACCTGGCTTTTCGAGAAAAAGCAGGTTGAGTTATGTTAGTTCTCCCTGTTGTGCCCTGTTGATCTGTCTCTTGGCTTTTCCTGCTCTTCTCTTTTTCTCTCTCTCCCTGATTTGATTTACCTATTTTTGTTATGTCTTCTGCGCTTAGACGCTGCCCTGACGGGTCAGTATTTGGCGCACTATAAATCCATTAAATCAATCAATCAATCAATCTTGCCTTGACTACAGCAACTCCGTCTTCATTGACTTACCTTTAACCCCTTCCCTACCAGCCCATAGGGGAATCACATCATGGTGATCCCCTCGCCGATGAGACAGGACGTTGCACAACGTCCTGTCTTCACGGCGTTCTAGGACGCGCGCTCGCGCCCGTGGCACCACCCGCGATCCCGCGCGCGTGCCCGACGGCCGTGATTGCCGCCGGGCACCCGCGATTTCCGGAAATCACGGCAGGAGTGTGGATCTGTGTGTGTAAACACACAGATCCACCTCCTGTCAGCGGTGAGGAGACTGATGTGTGTTCCCAGTACAGAGGAACACACATCGATCTCCTCCCCCTGTGAGTCCCCCTCCCCCTACAGTTATAACATACTTTAGGACACATTTTAACCCCTTCAGCGCCCCCTAGTGTTAACCCCTTCCCTGCCAGTCACATTTACACAGTAATTAGTGCAGTTTTATAGCACTAATCGCTGTGTAAATGTGAACGGTCCCAAAAACGTGTCAAAAGTGTCCGATATGTCCGCCGCAACGTCACGGTCACAAAAAAAAAAACGCAGATCCCCGCCATTACTAGTAAAAAAAAATTAAATAAAAATGCCATAAATCTATCACCTATTTTGTAGGCGCTATAACTTTTGCGCAAACCAATCAATATACGATTATTGCGTTTTTTTTTTTTACCAAAAATACGTAAAATACGTATCGGTCTAAACTGAGGGGAAAAAAAGTTTTTTTTTTAAAAAAAATATTGTGAGATGTATTAAATAAAAAGGAAAAAATATTGTGTTTTTTTTTAAATTGTCGCTCTTCTTTTGTTTATAGCGCAAAAAATAAAAACCGCAGAGATGATCAAATACCACCAAACGAAAGCTCTATTTGTGTGGGGAAAAAAACATAATGATTTAATTTGGGTACAGTATTGCCTGACCGCGCAATTGTCATTCAAAATGCAACAGCGCTGAAAACTAAAAATTGGTCTGGGCAGGAAGGGGGTGAAAATGCCCTGTATGGAAGGGGTTAAGCAGGTTATCCCCCCTTCAGGCATCATGAATGCTGCTGCCAGCCTCATCCACCTTACAAACCGCTCACCGTCTGCTACCCCACTCTGCCAATACCTCTATTGGCTGCCAATCGCCCAATGAATTAAATTCAAAATACTAACAATAACTTACAAAGCCATCCACAACTTTGTCCCCAGCTACATCACTAGCTTAGTCTCAAAACACTAATCAAATCATCCTCTTCGTTCCTCCCAAGACCTCTTGCTCTCTAGCTCCCTCATCACCTCCTCCCATACTCGCCTCCAAGACTTCCCTTGAGCCTCCCCCATTCTTTGGAATTTCCTACCCCAATTTGTTTGACTATCTTCAATTCTATGCACTTTTAGCCCATCCCAAAACCTATCCTGCCCACACCTAACAACTGTGCTTTCATCAGCTCATCACCCCACAGCTATTACCTTTTGTATCACTTGACCCTCCCTTCTACATTGTAAGCTATAACGAGCAGGACCTTCTGTTTCCTCCTATATTTAACCGTATTGTAACTGTACTGTTTGCCCTAATGTTGTAAATCACTGTGCAAACTGTTGGCACTTTATAAGCCCAGTATAATAATAATAATAATAATAATAATAATAATAATAGTGATAATATTTAAATTCCATTGCAAAAAATAAAATACCTACCTATAGTTGTTGGGTGTTGCAATGCAAACACCAATAAACCATCAAGGAAAGGAAATTGATAATGCCAGATGAAGTGGGTTTAAACCTAAGATCTGTTTTATATGGTATTTTTGCTTTTTCTACTGCTCTGTAGGGATGAGCTCCGCGTTCGATTCGATTGGGCTATTTAAAGACGTTATCAGACACCCAGCAGGTACAATATTTAAAGGAATTTTTATTTTCTTTTTTTAATTTAAGCATCATTAAAATCACTGCTCCTGGAGCAGTGATTTTAATGATGCTTAAATTAAAAGAAAAAGAAAAATTCCTTTAAATATTGTACCTGTTGGGTGTCTATAGTTTGCCTGTAAAAAAAACGTCTTTGAGAACCCAGGTCTTGCCCGAGGGAAAAAAAGTTTTAAAAACGGTCGTTTTTTTCAGGAGTCCTGCTCCTGAAAAAACTACCGTTTTTAAAACTTTTTTCTATTTATACATGTTCCCTCGGGCAAGACCCGGGTTCTCAAAGACGTTTTCACAGGCAAACTATAGACACCCAGCAGGTACAATATTTAAAGGAATTTTTTTATTTTTTATTTAAGCATCAATAAAATCACTGCTCCTGGAGTGATCTTAATGATGCTTAAATTAAAAAAAAAAAATTAAAAAAAAAATTCCTTTAAATATTGTACCTGCTGGGTGTCTATAGTTTGCCTGTGAAAATGTCTTTGAGAACACGGGTCTTGCTCGAGGGAACATGTATCAATGGAAAAAAGTTTTAAAAACTGTAATTTTTTCAGGAGTCCTGCTTCTGAAAAAACTACCGTTTTTAAAACTTTTTTCCATTGATACATGTTCCCTGGGGCAAGACCCGGCTTCTCAAAGACCTTTTCCAACAATAACTTGAATATTGTGCTTTAAAATGAGCACTTTTGAATTTGAACGTTCGAGTCCCATAGACTTCAATGGGGTTCTAAATGTTCGCGCGAACGGTCGGTCTGTTCGAACGTTCTGGTGCGAACCGAACATGGGGGTGTTCGGCTGATCCCTACTGCTCTGTTTTAGCACTTTAACTTGTTTTTTTTCTACATATTTTAATTAATTATACAGTATGTGGTCTAACCTGCTCTTAGTCAACTGTCACTAAACTCCCAGCAACTTTCTGGCTATTAATTCCACTGCTAAACATACTGTAGATAGGAGCGTTTTTCCTGACTGAGGAAGAGATGAGATTTCTTGAAATGCATCCTATTGGGCATGTCTGAGGGTTACTTTAGAGGAGAATGGATGCTGATCTTGGAGCCACACATCCTGGCTTGTTAGTGGTCCTAACCATCTGGCAGTTTTGCCGGCACTCTGCTATCTCTGAGTCATCTATACTTTCGGCCCTGGTATGGGTGTCTCCATGGGTGTCCACATGTAGGCAGTGGGACAAGGGGGGGGCGAGTGACACCCCTGAAATTGGCAAGGGTCTACTGTGGCCGCATCTGTAGCTGTGCTGGCTTTGTGTGAGTTGGGTCCACAGCTGCTTCAGATCAGTGTCATTGAGCTTACAGAACTCTTTACTGTCACCTCTGGATGCTCCCTGTATGTGCGCAACTTGTGATAAGCCCCATACACACGGTAGGACTTTTTGACAACAAACTTCAAAATGAGAAAATTTTCAAAAAAATCCTACCGCGTGTACGCTCCATCAGACAAACTTTTTGGTTTTCATCAGACAAAAGTTCGCTCTGCAAACAAACAAACTTTTCGGCAACAAAAGTCAGACGGTGCAAAGTCCTATCGTGTGTACAGAAATCCATCAGACTTTTGTATGCCCAGAACCAATGTTAAAGTCAACCAACAATAGCAGAAGTTAACCAAAGGGTGGCGGTAAACAGCAGAAAACAGCAGAAAAACCATGTGATGTTGGGGAAAGTTTGCGGAAAAGTCCTGCGCTGTGTATGCTATGGGTGTGCCCGGCCAACTCCCTTCAAACAAAAATCCACGGAAAAGTTTGTTTGAAGTCCGATCGTGTGTATTAGGCTTTAGATTGATTGACCATGATTGACCATGATTGACCATGCCTGTTTTTCTCCAGCTTTCTTAATGTCCATCCATTGTTTGCTGGGTCTTGTCTAAATTCTTGTCTTTGTTGATTGTAGCTTTGCCTTGTTTTGTGTCTTGCTATGTCTAGTGTGTGATATCCGTTGTCTTGCCTCACTTTGTTGCCCTTTTACTAATACTAACATTAATAGGTAAATTTGATCCAGGGAATATGCAATTGCCTGTTGGGGGATCAGGAAGGACCCCCCCCCCGGAACAAATTGGACCATGCTTTATTGTCTTTTTTTTTTGTTGCCCTTCTCTGGATCAACTGTGGGGGTATGATACTGTATATTGAGTTGTTTTCCTACTTGTGTGTGTTATTTTTATTTTTATTTCTGTTTGTTGATTTGGATTACAACCAGATTAACTATGTTACTATATAACATGGCAGCTTTTCATCACAAGTACCTGGATACTTGTCATGTGCACAATTAAGATTGTGACAGTTGCTAAGGCAGTTGCAAACTGGGGTGTAAAATCAGCCATGGTGTCTCAACTCCAGGGATGAGCCGAACATACCCGCGTTCGGTTCGCACCAGAACCGTCGCACAGAACGAGCGTTCACACGAACATTTAGAACCCCATTGAATTCTATGGGACTCGAACGTTCAAATTCAAAAACGCTCATTTTAAAGACCAATATTCAAGTTATTGTTGGAAAACGTCTTTGAGAACCCGGGTTTCGCCCCAGGGAAAAAGTTTAAAAAACTGTAGTTTTTAAAACTTTTTTTCATTGATACATGTTCCCTCGGGCAAGACCCGGGTTTTCAAAGACGTTTTCACAGGCAAGCTATAGACACCCAGCAGGTACAATATTTAAAGAATTTTTTTTTTTTAAGCATCATTAAAATCACTGTTCCAGGAGCAGTGATTTTATTAATGTTTAAATAAAAAAAAAAAATGAAAAATTCCTTTAAATATTGTACCTGCAGTGCAGGGTGTCTATAGTTTGCCTGTGAAAACATCTTTAAGAACCCGGGTCTTGCCCGAGGGAACATGTATCAATGGAAAAAAGTTTTAAAAACGGTCGTTTTTTCAGGACTCCTGAAAAAAAAAACGTTTTCAAAACTTTTTTTCCATTGATACATGTTCCCTCGGGCAAGACCAGGGTTCTCAAAGACGTTTTCACAGGCAAACTATAGACACCCAGCAGGTACAATATTTAAAGGAATCTTTAATTTTTGCCGCGTTTTTGTCACGTTTTCGCAGTAAAATAGCGCTAATAAAATGCCCCCCATGCCCCTCTCTATTGAAATGAATTAAAAACGGGGTGTGAAAGGACCCTAAGTGCCCTGCTGCTCTCCAATGGGAAAAGGGGGAATTGAAACTACTCCCCCTTTTCTATCATTCTCTACACACTGTAAATTAAGCTAAACTGACTAGCCTGCCTGCCTGCCTGCTCTATCTAGCTATATAAAAAGACAATCTCTGGGGGGCGTGGCCTGGACGCGCTGGAAGATGGCAGCTTGACTCCGTAGCTCCCGCCACTGCAGTCTTTCCTTTCCACACCGGAGGTTCTTCCGCTGTTTTCGATACCCGCTGACTGTACGGTTTCGATCCTGTGACGCCAGTGTACAAGAAATAACAAGTACGTTCGCCGTTAAATCGGCGGTTTTTCCGTTCCAACGGCGATAAAGACTCATACATGGCAGCCCCTAATGTAAGTGCGTCACAGGGAATTTCGATGGACGCTCGAATGGCTCATTCGACACCTCATACCGAAATGCCAGCTGTGGGGATAGGGAACAACACTGAGATGAGCTACCATCAACCCAGTCTGTTGGACCTCCAAGCTGTTGCAATAGATATTAAAAATGACATTAAAGCTAATCTGACAGCGGCAATTGCAGAGCTCCGCATCGATATACAAGACATTGCACATCGTGTGCAAAGTGTGGAAATAACTAATACGCGGCATGATAATGCCCTACGTAAAATGGATAGCAAGATGAACATGCAATTACTTCAAATGAGAGACTTGCAACGTCAAACAGAGGACTTGGAGAATAGAAGTAGACGTCATAATTTGCGCATACGTGGCCTACCTGAAGAAATAGAAAATGAGCATCTGCAACCTGCCATTGATTATATACTTAATGACCTTTTGGGCAGACCTCCTGCGTCTAAAATCAAAATGGAGCGCTTACATCGCGCGCTCAGACCCAGAGGCAAAACAGGTGATCCTCCCAGGGATGTAATTTGTTGCTTGACTGATTATAGACTGAAAGAAGATATCCTGCTGAAAATGAGGAGCAAATCTAAAATTTCATACAAAGGGGCATCTATACAAATTTTTCTGACCTTTCTAACATCACTTTGCAAAATAGAAGAGATCTCAAGCCCTTGCTGGAAGTCTTACGCAGTAAGAATATTGTATACAAATGGAAGTTCCCGTTTGGCCTTTCGGCCACTTTTCAAGGTCGCTCTGCTATATTAAGAGTCCCTGAGGACCTTAAAATGTTCTGTAACACCATGAACATTCCTTTGATCGACGTCCCAGATTGGTATGCGGAGTTCCGTCCTAATTATAAGGCTAGAATGGATGACGAACCGGAAGTCATGGAGACCCACACCACAAGATTTCGTAGACGTCGATCCCCTTCAAACGAACAACTGTCTACCTCAACGCATGGTCGTAAAGATGATTCGACAGGATCGCCACGCTCAAGACGTGCCCGACGCAACTATTGACCTACTTGGGCCCACTCTCTTTATTTTTCTCCTATGAGCTCTGACTCAATTCAGTATGATATGTATCAGACCCCCTTGCTCGCTACTGCCTGCAAGGTTGTTTTTTTTTTTTTTTTTTTTTTCAAAATTGTCATATTTCTTCTGATATGTTCGTTTATTGTTTTATTATTGACGGTATATCTATGCCTGTCTCTATTGCCCAGAGTTTTTCAATATTGGATACTTTTTTAAGTCTGTTATTTATGCGTTATCCTTTATTGAAGCATTAGCTTTGATATATGTCACGTAGTTGTATACTTTGTTGAGATTACTAATATCTTCACATTTTCACTTGAAGGTTAGCTCCTTTTATTAGTATTATAGTTATTATTCATTACTTCACTGTGATGCTGTTCCCTTTCTGATTAAGAGCTCATTTATTGTTCTGAATGTGCACTCCTTCACCTATGATACATGTTGCTCATGCTGTAGCGGCGGAGATCGGTAGTGGCGCTGTTTTTTTTTTTTTCTTTTTTTTTTTTCTCCTTTTTCCGGCTAGTGCTTGCCAACCCCCACACAGTAGTAGAACATTGGGTGTTGTATATTTGATATCAACGCCTGTTCGTTCTACTCTGTACTGTATCACCTTAGATAAGATCGTTTTTGGGAACTTTATTTGATTTCCCACGTGTTATTTATTCAAGGGTTTTTTTTCTAACCCTTGCCCCATCCCGTATTTTTGTTTTTGATCCCCCTTTTGTGCTTCCCCTGCTGTCGCTTTTTACAACCGCTTTTTGACAAATTTTGTGTGTTCAGATTCTTTTTCACATCTGATAGCACTATGACGCACCGAGGGGCTGTTTCGCCTCCGCCCCCATTGGTTAATTTTTATTCATTAAACGTTAAGGGTTTGAATATCCCTGAGAAGAGATCTCAGTTGTTTTTATTATTGAAGAAGGCCAAAGCAGACATAGTATTCCTGCAAGAAACTCATTTCCGGAACAATGACATCCCTAATCTTAATAACAAATGGTACCCTTCTGTTTTTCATGCCACCAATCCCGAATCTAAATCTAAGGGAGTCTCTATTCTTATTTCAAAAAATTGCCCCATTCAAATTCAAGACACCCTCTCTGATATTGAGGGTAGGTATTTATTTTTAAAAGGTTCCCTATATAACAAGAATATCACTTTGGCTAATATTTATGCTCCCAACAAAGGTCAAGTCCCATTTCTCAGGAATACTTTAAACTCGCTTTGCTCTTTTCAATCGAGTATGCTGATTCTGGGGGGGGACTTCAATTTGGCTATTAATCCACTGTTAGACACCTCATCTGGATCATCCACAATATCCTTCTCTGCACTCAGATCGGCCAAAACACTTCTTAAAAGTCTGAACCTACATGATTCTTGGCGTACCTTGTTTCCAAACACTAAAGATTATACTTATTTCTCTCCGCCACATGATAAATACTCAAGAATCGATTATTTTTTTATATCCCAATCAGATCTGGATTCTCTGATTTTGGCAACCATTGAACCCATGGTTCTCTCAGATCATCACCCAATTTCTATATCACTCAGATTCTCTTCGATCCCCGCTAGATCCCCAATTTGGCGTCTCGATAGTTCACTCCTCAATAATCCTGCAGACGTTGAGGCTTTGAACTCAATCCTTTCAAAATACTTTGAAGAAAATGACTCCCCAGACACACATCCCATGACATTATGGTTAGCACACAAATGTGTTGTAAGGGGAGAATTAATTTCGATTGCTTCTAGGAGAAGAAAAGCACGGGATGCATATGTTAAATCCCTTTCTGATCGTATTCATTCTCTTGAGAGCAAACACAAGTTATCACTAGCAAAAGAGGCCCATGTTGAGCTCCTTGAGGCTAGGAAACTCCTACTAGAGGTACTCGAAAAAGTCACTAAACGAAAATTCATTCTATCACGTAAGCTTTACTATGAGTTTGGCAATAAAGCTGGGAAATTACTTGCCAGAGCTATACAAATAAAGAAATCTGCATCTACCATACACTCAATTCTAGATCCTACTGGTAAGAAAATTTCTTCCTCCTCTGAAATAGCTAAACAATTTGTAAATTTTTATTCCAAATTATATAATATACAGAGAAATACTCTTTCTGATACAGAAACCCAAAGGAAACAATTGATTACGGAATTTTTAGCGACTTACGGCCCCAAACCAATTTCTAAAGAAGAATCAAAACTTTTAGATAGACCTATTGATTCAATAGAGACATCCAGAGCACTCAAACAACTTAAAATTGGAAAATGTCCAGGTCCAGATGGCCTGTCGGTCTCCTACTATAATTCTTTTTCTGAGATCATAATGAAATACTTTTTGAAGGCTTTTAACTCAATCCCTGACCGACCCCTTTGTAATGTAATGTAAAAGATCTCCTTGAAGCCCATATTACGATGATACCGAAACCAGGAAAAGACGATTTGCTAGTATCCAATTATAGGCCCATTTCCCTGCTCAATGTGGATCTAAAGCTGTATGCCAAGATAATAGCTAACCGTATTTTGCCCTTACTCCCTAACTCAATATCCCTAGATCAAGTGGGTTCCTAGAGAAGCTAGGGACAACACCCAAAAGGTCATTACAATTCATCATTGGTTAAATAACACATCTAAACCAGGCTTCTTCCTCTCCCTTGACGCGGAGAAGGCGTTTGACAGGGTTGATTGGACATATATGCGTGAAACTTTGAAAGCTATGGGATTTGGAGATCGTATGTTACAATTCATCCTTGTGTTGTACTCATCACCCACGGCTAGAATTAAGATAAATGGATGCCTGTCGGACGCTTTCTCCGTGTCGAATGGGACACGTCAGGGTTGTCCCCTCTCTCCTATTATTTTCATACTGACTCTGGAACCTTTTCTTTGTAAGATCCGAAATAACCCCGATATTAGGGGAATAGGGATCAGAGACGGACATTATAAATTGGCTGCTTACGCCGATGACGTCATCCTTTTTCTATCAGAACCTATTACCACGATACCAGTCCTTTTAAAAGAATTATCATTTTTTGAAGTAGTCTCGAATTTAAAAATTAACTTCGATAAATCTAGAGCCTTAAACGTTTCATTACGACCCGATGTAGTTTCTCTTTGTCAGAAAAATTTCCCCTTCAAATGGGAATCCCATGCACTCACATATCTGGGAATACATATTCCATTGAAATTAAAGGATCTATACTCCTGCAATTTCTTTCCCATTCTCAAATCTATTCAAGGCGATCTTGAAGTGGGATGCTGGCTACTATTCCTGGTTTGGCAGAGCTGCCATCATTAAAATGTCTATCCTTCCGAGAATTCTATACCTCCTCCAAACAATCCCGATAAAATTACCTGCTTCTTTTTTCAACACATACAGAAAAATCTGTTTAAAGTTTATTTGGTTCTCCAAGCGCCCTCGAATAAGGTGGGATAAACTTGTATGCCCCAAGATGCTAGGGGGAATTGGATTACCGGATATCCAAAGATATTATTGGTCCTGTCACTTATCCAGAATTGTGGATTGGGAGTTACACAGGAGTTCGGAAGACTGGATTAATCTTGAAGAACTAACATGTAATGCTTTACTCCATCAATTGCCTTGGTCAGACCCTAATAAGATTCCACGATCCGTTAAAAACCATCCTCTTTCTAATGCCACTTTACAGATCTTTAAATCTCCGTGTGCTAAATTAAATATCTCCTCGTTTCCTGGACCTATGACTCTCATTAACCCCGGTTCAAGATTTCCCTCAAAACCTATAGGGGCTCCTCTTTCATGCTCACCTGTAATGTTGAGAGCTGAATCCTTTTTTTTGAAGGGCAGTTTTACCAATTATGACGAATATCTTAAACACTTTAAAAATTCTGGAATTATTCTCCAGGAATTTGAAAATGTTAAACGATTCTTCCTTACAACTATCTGCTCTCCCCTTTGGTGCAGGAAAAAGACGCCCTTTGAAAACATGTGTACAGAAATGGCTCCCCAAAGACATCTAATTTCTAGAAATTACGCTTTGTTATTCTCGAATATTAATCCCAAAGATGATATAACCTCCAATTACTGGGAAAGATCGCTTGAGATAGATATTTCACCTGAGGATTGGGAAAAGATTTTCACCTATATACATAAAGGTTCACTGAACGTGTTGACTCAGGAGAATGGTTATAAAATTTATTCCAGGTGGTACAGAACTCCATACTTGATTAACAAGTTTGACCACACATCCTCTCCCTTGTGCTGGAGGTGCAAAACTAATGTAGGCAATCTTCTGCATATATGGTGGGATTGTCCTCTCATTCAAACATTTTGGAAGGAGGTACATCGAATCATTCCCATTATTACTACTTACGTTCCGGACTTTACTGCAGCCCAATACTTACTGCATCACACTTCACTACCCCGCTCTGTTTATAAGAAGTCTATTATTATTCATCTGATTAATGCTGCCAAGTTGTGCATCCCAGCTAGATGGAAAGACCCGTCTCCTCCTTCCGTTTCGGAATGGTTTCAGAGAATTATTAGAGTCGCTGAGATGGAGGAATTGATCCAACAAGCCAGAGACTCTCCAAATTTTTTTTATGAAAAATGGGCTTGTTGGATTCATTTTACCAATTCTGATGAATACACGAACATAATTACTTCTTGAAGGTATTATCTTTGTTTTAGACTCCCTATAATATAGACCAATATTGCTTGTCTTGAAGGTGACTGTTTATTGTTTACTTAAGTCATGCTTACTCTTTATTTCCCCCCTTTTCCATCCTTTTACTTCCCCCTCTGTTACTTTGTAGTTTGTTATGTACTTGTATATCTCTTAATTATAGTATGGATTCGCCTTCCCTAATTTTGATCATATACCTGCTCACTGTAGTATTCACATGCATCTATATGTTGCTCAGTTGTACTTTGTGTTTTTACGTGTGGACATGTTTGTTGTTGTACTTTATTCTGAAATACCAATAAAAATTTTGAAAAAAAAAAAAAAAGACAATCTCTTTGTCTCTCTGACTGCTCTCATTAACAAGCCGGAACACACTACACAAGGCCGCCCAGCAGGCCGCGTTAAATAGTGTGGGGCGTGTGCTAAAGCCCTGAGCCATAATTGGCCAAAGCCACCCAGGCTTTGGCCAATTATGGCTCTTTGTTTTTTTGTGCGCTGTGATTGGCCGCAGTGAATTATGGGCCGTTTTGCGTCACTCGAATTTGGCGCGAACGACCGCTTTTGTTCAAATTTCGTCGAACATACGAACAGACAATTTTCGAGTCGAACATACGTTTGTATCGATCGCGAAGCTCATCCCTACTCAACTCTATGCATTGAGAACCAAGAAGCACATTCCCTCATGAGACCACTACAAAAAATAATCCTCATTAGTTAACAACAAAAATGTTCAATACATGAAAATATATGTAAAGCGCAATAAAACGAAATGTGTGACGTTGACAAGGCCGACTCAGCTACAACCCATTCTTCCCAACACCTGATGGGAGGGGGCAGTGACCAGGTTCTTATTAGTTTTTCTTTTTTTTTTTTTTTTAACTGAAAAGTTCTTTATTTTTATTTTTTTTTTCCAAATGCAAGCAAAATACAAAATACAGTCAAACATACAGTTAGAGAACCGGGTCTATAAAGTAAGGCACATCCAAGAAAAAGAAAGACAGACAGAAGAACAGATCTATCTGAACTGAGAATAGAGCAGTAAGGATCTGTCAACAAAAACTGCTCAACTAAAGCTGTAAAAAATACTCATCATGGATACCTCACGGATAGTAATGAGCATTGGATTTAACGGATAAACAAACAAACATATCATCAAACAGAAAATAAAAATAAAATAAAACAAAAATAGGTGACAGGAACAAAATACCAGGAACATAAAAAGCTTAAAACCGAACTTTGTGTATGGAATTTAAAACCAAGGGAAAAGAAAGGAGAAGAAAAAATAAAAAACGAAAAAAAAAAAAAAAAAAAAAAAAAAAAAAAAAAAAAAAAAAAGGGTTCTTTCTCTATTAGATCATATATTGAGAACTGTTTATGAGTGTTCTGAGATACGGTGCAAAACCCAAGGGTTCCATTTAGCATCATGAAGTTGCAGGGTGTCTCTAAGAGTGTGGTGAATCTTCTCTGTGAGCATGATCTGGTCAATCCTAGACACTATCTGTGCCAGAGGAACCACGGTAGACTTCCAGTGGAGCGCAATTGTCCACTGGACAGCCACACAAATCGTGTGTAACAGACGCATGAGGGGTTTAGGTGTATCCGGTATACTCTCGAACAACAGACAATGGGTATGTGTCAGAGTCATGCTGCCCCCAGCCAACTTATCCATCAAGACTAAAACCTCCCCCCAGGTGGAGCGCAGCTTTTCGCATTCCCAAAACAAGTGCAAGAAAGAACCCTGTTGAGGGCAACCACGGAAGCATAAGGGGGAACTCTGTGGGAAGATTTTACTCAAGCGGAGGGGAGTGAGGTACCAACGTGTGAACAACTTCACCGCTGTCTCCCTAACCGAGAGGGAGACCGAGCACTTCCTCATGTTCTGCCAGCAGGCATCCCAGTCTTTGTACTCAAAATCTAGGCCCAATTCGAGGTCCCACTGAGACATGTGTTTCAAGAGCGAGTCACCCTCCCCGCCTCCCATGTAGCCGTACAGTATGGAGATGAGACTCTTCTGTCTAGGGGAGGACGAACATAGCGTCTCAAATGCCGTGCTAGTGTCAGATGGAGCAGCTGCATAGTGTGTTTGATAGAAATGACGGACCTGCAAATATCTATAATATTCCCTCAAGGGGATGTTCTTTAATTCACGAAGACTAGCGAAGGAGGCAAAACCACCTTCATGTTGCAAGTCCGCCAAGGTAGTGAGACCACTGCTTGACCACCATCCAAAACAAGAGGGCGTGTGAAAGGCTATGGGAAACCTAGGGTCCCCTAAAAAGGCGGCCCCTGGGGGGAACCTGGAAGTAAGGCCCAGACGGGCACTAAACCTCTCCCACATCCCAAGCTCCTGAGAGACTATTTGATTTTTACCCCTTAATAATATAGAGCAAGTCTTTGAGGACCACAAAAGACCTGGCAAGTAAAAGGGTTCAATCGAATCAGCCTCGAAACGTACCCAGGGGACTCTAGGGTGTCTGATGTTCCACTGCGCCACCTGAGAAAGTCTGCTAGCTAAAAAGTAGAACCAAAGCTGAGGGACTCCCAAACCGCCCATCTTGTATGGTCTGTAGAGCACCTGTCTGGAAAATCTAGGGGGTTTATTATTCCAAATGAATTTATTCAAGTGAGACTGCAATTTCAGGAGAAAAGTCTTTGAAACTGCCACGGGCAGGGCTCTAAAAAGGTACAGAAGCTTAGGCAAAAATGTCATCTTACTAGCCGTGATTCTACCTAAAAACGAGACTCTATATTGGGACCAAGATTTGAGAAGCTGCTTCAATTGAGCGACCAAAGGGAGGTAGTTAAGGGGGAAAAGTTGTGTAAAATCACCCGGTAACCTAATACCCAAATAGGAGATATCTGACCCAGCCCAGTGAAACTTAAATGTCTGCTTGAGATTCTCCAGCTCCGCAGGGGGGAAGCCCACCGGAAGGGCCACAGATTTACTAACATTCACCTCCAGGCCAGAGATTTCAGCGAATGAGGAAAGGGTGTCCAAAAGATTGGGTAACGAAACTAAGGGGTTAGTAATAAATAAAAGGACATCATCCGCATACATGCATAGTTTGTACACAGATCCAGACTTACAGTAGCCCATGATATCAGGGTGCCTAAGGATGGCCATAGCAAGTGGCTCAATTGCAAGGGCAAAGATGAGCGGAGACAGGGGGCAACCCTGCCTCGTCCCCCTGCCGAGCCGGAAAAAGTCAGAACTACAGCCTGGGATCTTGATACGTGTTCTGGGATTCGAATAAAGTGCATGAAATGAGTGTAAAAACTCTCCTCCTATACCGTATCGATGCAATAGGTGAGACACATAGTCCCAAGACACACTGTCAAATGCCTTATTGATATCCAACCCTAATAGAAATAATTTTCTGGAAAATAGGTTTGCATCTTGTATCACGTCCGCTGCTAAACGGATATTATCTGTGATAAATCTATGCGGGATAAAACCCGATTGAAAGGGGGAGATCAGGGAGGAGATTACACCACCTAGTCTGTCAGCCAAGATCCTACTAAAAATTTTTAAATCATTATTAATCACCGAAATCGGTCTATAGTTCTGTGGCAAGGAATGATCCTTATTGGGCTTGGGTATAAGGGACAAATTGGCCAGAAGCATCTCCTCTGGAAATGAACCACCCTGGAGAACAGAATTAAATAAACTAACCAATCTAGGGGCCAATTGGGAGGCAAATTTTTTGTAGTAAATGGCCGAAAAACCATCCGGGCCAGGGGAGGAGCCATTCTTCAGACTCTTAATAACCGCCAGGACCTCCGAGATTGAGATGGGAACATTGAGAGTATCTGCTTGGGACCTAGAGAGGGCTGGGAGGGGGACTCCCTCAAATTTGTCCTTGGCTGCCTGAGAGGGTTGTGATTGAGGGGTCCCTAATAGAGAGGAATAATAGTCCCTAAAAACACCTATCACTTCCTGGGGATGAGAAGTCAAGTGCCCCGAGGGGGACCTAATTTTATATATATGAGGAGGACGGAGGGATTGATTAAGCTTCCTAGCAAACATTGAGGATGCAGCATTGCTATGTAATAGAAATCGGGCCCTGGACCATCTCAGTGCTTTCTCAACTTTTGCTGAGAGCAGAGTATCCAATTCGAGTCGTTTCTGATCAATAGCACGCCTAGTAGACTCCAACAATAGAGCAGTGGGGTTCTTATACAGTCTATCTAGTTCCGCGGTGAGTCTGAGGATGTCACATTTATTCTGCTTGTTACGAGCTGTTGCAAGACTAATAAGCTTGCCTCTAAGCACAGCTTTGTGAGCAAGCCAAACCGTGGACAAAGGGGTCTCTGGAAGCGCATTAAGTGTAAAATACTCATCAATGGCCTGTGACACCTCAGACTCCACTATTCGATCTGAAAGAAGAGCCTCATTAATTCTCCAGGTGTAGGAAGAGGGGGTTTGTGAAGTTAAATTAGTGGAAAAGGAAACAATATTGTGATCGGACCATACACAGCTATGCAAGGAGGAGTCTATAGAGTTAGCCAGGAGATATGGGGTGGAAAAGACATAGTCCAACCTTGAATAGCTGTCATGTGGGTGGGAATAAAATGAGTATTCTCTGACCCCCACATTGTGAGCCCGCCAGGAGTCCACCAGCTGCAGCTCCTGTAGGCTTTTTGTTAGGGACTTAGGGAAGGCCCCTGAACTTACCGTCCCGGAGGACCTGTCCAAGGAAGGGTTAGCTACCAAATTGAAATCCCCCCCAATCAGCATATGTGGTGAAAGAAACTGAGATAAAGTGACAAAAAAAAAAGCAAAAAAGGAGGCTGGGGATTCATTCGGGGCGTAAACACTCGCAATAGTAAGTTCCTTATTACCGACAGTCCCTTTGATAATAACAAAACGGCTCTCCCTGTCCTTATATACTCTTTGCACCTCCATGGGGAACGAATTATGCAAAAATATGGCAGCGCCCCTACTTTTGGAGGAATGAAGCGTACAAAAAGACTGAGAAAAGGCCCTATTGAAGTATTTCGGGTGGGATGAGCGGGCAAAATGGGTTTCCTGTAGTAGCAGTACCTGAGCTTTAAGTTGTTTATAGTGAGAAAAGGCTTTCTTCCTCTTAGAGGGGGAATTAAATCCCTTTACATTGTGAGAAATAAAATTAATCATTGGTTAAACAAGGAAAAAAAAAGCAGAATAAATCCAGGAAAGGGATGCCCTCCCCAAAGGGGCGCAGATACATAACCAGAGACCTCCGAATTAACCCTTGCAGCAGCCCCCCTAAAACTGTGGGGCCTCTTATAACCTGAGAAGTTCTACCAATTAATAAATGAGAATTTCTGGAACCACATTTGTATGCAATAGAGAAGAACACAACCCATATCATGAGCATAATCAAAAAAAACAGAGAATCACAGAACACAAACAACCGAAACAAAACAAAAAAAAAAATAGGAGGCAAAAAATAAAGTACAAAATTAAAAAAGGACATTGGATCAGGAAATCTTCGTAGTCCTGATAAGTAAAACTGAACACCGAGGCACAGGGGCCTCGAACCCAGCATGAGCGCCAAATAAAACAAAAGGCCCAAACTAAAAAAGGGGCAACCGATACCGTCTCCGGGAGGGGTAAGGCGAGCAGAGCGCTGCATTGCTGGGGTGAGCCGCATTGCGCGGCACCAAGGGACAAGTAGCGAAGCACAGTGAGACTGTAGGGGATAGGATAGAGATTGTCATCGTCGTCCAAGTCAATGAGTGAGACTCTTCGTTACAGACATAAGAATACTCGTGTAGTTATCAGATCCGAGGAGAGGCTTCATCATATCGAATTCTCCGTCTATCTCGCCTGGTGGGAGGTGTGTGCCAAATTTGTGAGGGTCTGGGGGTCAAAGGGGGACGTCGGAGAGCTGCAGCATCTAAGAGACCCAGCTTCACCAGGATCTCCTGACCCTCAGTGATGTTAGTGGCTGTATACGTGGAGCCATTATGAGGGATCTGCAGTTTAAAGGGGAATCCCCAGCGATAGCGAATCCTGGCATCTTGGAGGGGGCCTGTGATTTCTTTCATGGCGCGGCGCCTATCCAACGTGGCAGGGGAGATATCAGGATATATCTGAATAACCCAATTATCAAGGGTGATCCGGGGGGTATTGCGAGCAGACCTGAGTACTTCTTCTTTAACAAGGAAGTCCTTCATGCATAATACAATATCCCTGGGGGGTTTATCAGCTGGAGGTTTTGGTCTCAGAGCCCTATGGATACGATCGCAGGTGAACTCAGAGGCTTCTTTGTCAGGGAGAAGAGACTTAAATATCTTAATGGCGGCTGGGATCAAATCAGTGACAGTCTCGGGGACCCCCCTCAACCTCAAATTATGTCTTCTGTTTCTATTATCGAGGTCTTCTATTTGAGATTGCATGAGAGAGAAGGCTTCTTGCAGGGCTTCATGTTCTCTGCTAAGGTCATTGTATGCTAACGACAGCTCGTCGTGCTTATTTTCTAAAAGGTCTGTTCTGGAACCTAGAGCAGCTATCTCCTGCGAAAGGGCATGGGAGGTTTTGTGAAGCTCTGTCTGAAATTTCGATGCCAGTCTGGTATACATGGCTTCCAGACTAGAGTCCAAATCTGCTTTAGATAGGGCAGGGGGGTACTCACCACCACCTCCGAGCGGGTTAAGGGATCCCGGGAGTTCAGAAGCCGAGGACGGAGCAGGAGAGAGTGGCGGGGCCTCAGCGCCATCTTGAGCCATGCTGCACTGTTCTCTGGCGCGGAGCAAATAGTGTGTCAGCGAGGTCTGAGAACGGCTCCCGGAGTGCTTCTTCTTGGACGACGGCATGCACGAACGTCTCCGATGCCGGGGGGAGCAGATGAAAATGTGTAGAAAGCGGTATATAGCCCCCGTAGAGCGTATTAGGTCCCGAGGTGCACGGAGCTAGAGCTTCAAGCCGCCATCTTGCTCAGCGCCGCGCATGCGCCCCCAGTTTTTCTTTTTTTTTGCTGAACCGGCAAGCACACGTGCATGAAACTACAGATAGGCTGTTGCGATGTTTATGAGTACATCTTATCGTTCTTTTTCTGTTTTTTTTTCCCCATGTTTCCTAATTGCCTGTCTGATCCAGGATAACTCACCTATTTTAGGCCCTCTGTGCCTAGCAGAGTGATCGGGGACAGCTTCACTTAGTTTTGGTTTATATGTATTTCTAGCTTAGAGATTGCAACCTCTGTCCCTTTATATTATCTGTTGGGCGGCCAGTTGGGCCTTCTGTCTAATGTAATGCCTCAATGTTTGGTAAGACAGTGATATATGTTCTCTCCAACCCCTTTTTTTTCTTTTTTTTTCTTGTTTCTTTCTCGTTGTTATTGTACAATGGAAAACTTTTTCTATATATAAATAAAGATTTTATATATATATATATATATATATATATATATATATATATATATATATATATATATATATAAAAAACGAAATGTGTGTAAAACATTAAAAATGCAAGCAAAGATGCATGACAGCAGTAAGAGAAAGATGTAATCAGGACCTTACTGTTATGAACTGGGCTGGTATCACATTCCTGTTTTAATTACAGCATGTAAAATGAATAATTAGACTTTAACCACTTCCATACCAGGCACTTACGCACCTTCCCGCCCAAGCCAATTTTCAGCTTTCAGCACTGTCGCAATTTGAATGACAATTGCGCGGTCATGCTACACTGCATCTAAACAAAATTGGCGTCCTTTTTTCCCCACAAATAGAGCTTTCTTTTGGTGGTATTTGATCACCTCTGCGATTTTTTTTTTGCGCAACAACTAAAAATAGAGCAAAGATTTTGAAAAAAAAATAAAGTTTTTATTTTTTCTGTTAATTTTTTTGTAAATGAGTATGTTTTTTCTTTCAATTACGGGCACTGATATGGTGGCACTGATGGGCACCAATGAGGTGGCACTGATGGGCACCGATGAGGTAGTTCTGATGGGCACCGATTAGGTAGCACTGATGGGCACTGATAGGCGGCGCTGGTATGGGGCACTGATGGGCACTCATGGGCGGCACTGATGGGCACTCATGGGCGGCACTGATGGGCACTCATGGGCGGCACTGATGGGCACTCATGGGCGGCACTGATGGGCACTCATGGGCGGCACTGGGCACTCATAGGCGGCACAGGTGGGCACTCATAGGTGGCACAGGTGGGCACTCATAGGTGGCACAGG
Source organism: Rana kukunoris (assembly GCA_029574335.1). Lineage (NCBI taxonomy): Eukaryota > Metazoa > Chordata > Amphibia > Anura > Ranidae > Rana > Rana kukunoris. The sequence continues at coordinate 408,159,226 of CM056052.1, read as the reverse complement.
TGGGCACTGATAGCTGGCACAGGTGGGCACTGATAGGTGGCACAGGTGGGCACTGATAGGTGGGCACTGGGCATGGATTGGCACTGTGGGGTGGCACTGACAGACACTGGGGTGGCACTGATGATCACTGAGGGGTGGCACTGATGGATCAATGTTGCCAATCAGTGCCCATGTGTGGGCACTGATTGGCATCATTTTTTTTACTGCCCCTTTTTTTTTTTGTCCTTTTTTTTTGTCCTTTTTTTATTTTATTTTTATGCTCCCTGGTGGTCTAGTGTGGGCACTCCCTGGTGGTCTGTGTGGCGATCCAAGGGGGGGCTGCGCTGATAAACAATCAGCGCGAACCCCCCCTGTCAGGAGAGCCGCTGATCGGCTCTCCTGTACTCGCGTCTGTCAGACGCGAGTGAGGAAGAGCCGTCGGCGGCTCTTCCTGTTTACATTGTGATCAGTCGTGATTGGACACGGCTGATCACGTGGTAACGAGGCTCCGCCGGAGACTCGTTACCGAGATCGGAGGTGCAGGGTGTCAGACTGACACCCCGCATCACCGATTGCCGCGCTGCGCGCCCGCACGTTTGAGAACGGCTAGTCACGATTTCATAACCACTTCCCGGCCGTAAATCGGCTATTGGCCGGGCGGGAAGTGGTTAAAGTACCACATAGAAATTCATGTATAATAATAAAAAAAAAACATTCATTATTGCCAACCTACAGCATATTATATTATCACTGCAGTGAAAATGTCTACCTGTTTCCACAGGTCACTGAGCACACATACATTTTAAGATTGAACAGATTGCTATATGTATTTCAACTGTTTTATATAGCCATTTGGAGATCAAACTTTAGGCAACATGGAATAATCTTCTTTTTTTTTTTTCAAATTCAGAATTTTACAACATGGTTTAAAAAAAAAAAAAATGTTTACAAGACCTCCCATATTACTATGTTGCTCTGTGAACATTACTATTTGCTGAGATGGCCACTAAGCAGTTAAATTTGTACCATTGTAATATTTCATTGTCAAGACTTTGAGCAATATACCAACACACTGAAACCATCACAATTGATAATCGAGAGCTGTCTTACATAACAGTGCGGGATTCATTTCTAATAACAAAAAAGAGAACAAAGCAACACTATTCTGCACTGCCACAGTCAAGATTGAGGATTTGAAAGAAGAGATGGGCCATGTTTTTGATTTATAATGATTGCAATCTAATTACAATCCAATTCATGTCACCAAATGCAATTGGATTTTAAAGTGCTTCACTATAGCCTGCCAACTTGTACAGAAGAATTTGATCTAGAAACTGTATTTTCCCTGCTACAGCAAGTCAGCATATAATGTAAAAAGAGATGGTTTCTTTAATCCAGCCAGCAAGAGAGAGATTGACTGTTGCCTCAGATTCTTCTGTTTTACTGGAAACTTTTTTGGTTGTTTAATACATATAATGACTTATGATAATGAGAATGTTAAAAGCTGAAAAACCTATTGTTTTTTTATTATACCCATTTATAAAGTGCAAGTGTTTTGCAGAGAAAATTACCCATTTGCATTAATCAGTGCTCCAGTAAAAAGCAAACAATTCAGTTCTCCTTCCACAGCCATTCACATGCAGACGCACTGTAGGGTCAAAATTTGGATGGAAACCAGTTAACGTATTAAGCCTGGTACACACAATCGGATTTTCCGTGGACAAAGCATAGGACTTTTGTCCAAAGGGTGTTGACCATGAACTTGTCTTGCATACAAACGGCACACAATTGTGGTTTTTCAGCTCTTTAGCGACACCCTTTGGGCACCTTATGCTAATATGGGGTAAAGGTGTAGTGCTTAAACAAATGGTAGTGAAAAAAGTTCATAAATGAAATTCAATGGTTTGAAGATACCAAAAAGTTCATAACAAAATTCACATTGTGAAATCAATGAGATGAAGAAGGTATGAAACCATCACCAACACCCGTTTAAACTGACCCTTACCAGAAGTGCATAGGGTATCAGAATTGAGTAAACCAAGGAAATATCCATGGCTTCTCCTATCCAACGACCAGCCAATACAGAAATAAGGAAACTTGTTTAGAATGGCACACTTGATATGCTTGGCTGTGATCCTAGCAAACTTGGCTATACATACACTCCAGAGATGAAGCTCAGTAGTCACATATATAGAGGATGGAAAGAAAAACGCTCATTGCGCAGACATCCAAAAACTAGAAACATTTTTAAGTGTATGCTAGACATAAAAACTCACATAATGTGAAATGGTAATAAGCAAAAAGGAAAGCGTCCAGCACTTCCTACCAACAAGATGGTGGCTGTAAACTCTGTCTACTCCAGTGCGTCACATGACACTCAATCCACCCAACGTTTCATCACCAACGTGCATCTCCAGGGGTGTGGTGTAGCGGTATGACGCTAGTGTTTAAAAAGAGCAGACCATAGACCACCACGGGGACCACACCTTAAGAACTTTAGTGTGGAGACAGTACTATTTAATAACTAACCTAAGAGGGGAGAGGAAGAAGGGGAAAGAAAAAAAGGAAAAAAAAAAGGGAAAAAGACTCTGAGGTATCTGCAAATACAGCAGCTCATATGTGAGGTAATTTCCACTGGAGATAACCACATACTGCAGATCCCTACCAGGGGGGATATCACTAGTCTCTGTCAAATCTCCTCAGGACACTCTTCCACACTGAGAACCCCTGACTAGCCCTCACACCTGGCTAGATTAAGGTGACAGCATAAAGGATTCATATCATCTGATATTTTATCTTTCATCAATAGACTTTACACAATAGGATTCATTCCTTGTCTGAGGCCTCCCCAGCAATTCAATCTGAGTGGATACAATACACAGAGACAGGGGACTAGTGGTTACCTCAGCATCGCTCCTCAAGACCCTCAGTCCATATTCCCCCCCCTGTCAGAGTACATTACAGCCTCTCAGATTAAGTCTACCACCTGAAGAAATATACACCAGATAATTTTAAGGCTGCAACCTTAAGAGGAAAACTTTCATTCAACAATATCTTACTTAATCTGCAATAATCGCAAGTCATTTACTATAATTCATTTCAGGGATACTTTTAAGGTGGCGACTTAGGGAAGACCCACCACTCACCGTCGGGTGTCTGATGACAACATTTTTTGAAGATCTTAGATCCCCCCCCATCTACAGTAATGACACCCACTTATTATATTAAACAGGGACTCCACCTATAACAGATTTTGTCAGTTTTCACAGTTTGACTACAAGCCCTGGTACCCAGGTATGAACTGAACACTAAAATATCATGCTCCTCCCAATGGTTGATTCAGGATACTTAATAAATCTGCCGACCCTAATATTAACTTAGCTTTGACTCATGTGGGTGCAAATATTCTGCTACACATTCAATACATGAAGGGAAAGCGAAACAAGAAGAACAAGAATACTATTAAAACTTTAGCCGTCGAGGAATCTCTTAAAAACATGGACTCCAAACTCCGGACACATACGCTGGAAATTACCGAAAATTCTATGTCTGTCAAACAAATGTCATCTCACTGTTAGCCATCTCACCACCCCCTTCATCAGACTCTATATCACATACAGCGCTATACTCGTCTGTTGTTAAAGAAGGAATAATATCCACAATGTTGGGTCAATTAACCCCTTCTGAGGCCCCTTCTCAAAACCCTATCTACATCCATTCTAATACTGAACGCTCCCCTGAAGCCCCCTTCAATGTTACTGACTTATTCAACAGGATATCAGAAATTCTAGATAGGGGCCTCGCCCAGAATGCTGAAAAAATCACTAAGGACATCAGAGCTGACTTCCAAAGTCTTGGAAACAGGATCGAATCCATAGAACGGAAACTGGATATTAACCACTTAAGACCCAGACCAAAATGCAGGCAAAGGACCTTGCCCCTTTTTGCGATTCGGCACTGCGTCACTTTAACTGATAATTGCGCGGTCGTGCGACGTGGCTCCCAAACAAAATTGGCGTCCTTTTTTCCCCACAAATAGAGCTTTCTTTTGGTGGTATTTGATCACCTCTGCGGTTTTTATTTTTTGCGCTATAAACAAAAATAGAGCGACAATTTTAAAAAAAATGCAATATTTTTTACTTTTTGCTATAATAAAAATCCCCCAAAAATATATAAAAAAACATTTTTTTTCCTCAGTTTAGGCCGATACGTATTCTTCTACCTATTTTTGGTAAAAAAAATCACAATAAGCGTTTATCGGTTGGTTTTCGCAAAATTTATAGCGTTTACAAAATAAGAAATAGTTTTATTGCATTTTTATTATTATTATTTTTTTTACTACTAATAGCGGCGATCAGCGATTTTTTTCGTGACTGCGACATTATGGCGGACACTTCGGACAATTTTGACACATTTTTGGGACAATTGTCATTTTCACAGAAAAAAATGCATTTAAATTTGCATTGTTTACTGTGGAAATGACAGTTGCAGTTTGGGAGTTAACCACAGGGGGCGCTGTAGGGGATGTGTGCCTATGTGTGTTTGTTTACAACTGTAGGGGGTGTGGCTGTAGGTGTGACGTCATCGATCGCGTCCCCCTATCACAGGGATGACGCGATCGATGCTGCAGCCACAGAGAAGCACGGGGAAGCCGTGTGTACACACGGCTCTCCCCGTTCTTCCGCTCCAGGGACGGATCGCCGCACTGCAGCGGCGATCGGGTCCGCGAATCCCGCGGTCCCGGTCCTGGAGCTTCGGACCGGGTCGCGGGGGGGCGGCCGCGGGCGCGCGCCCGCGACCCACGGCTGGGTACTAAAATCAACGTATATATACGTTGATGTGCCCAGCCGTGCCATTCTGCCGACGTAAATGTGCAGTAGGCGGTCCTTAAGTGGTTAATGTCTCTAGAATCGAACAAAATACTGACCACATACAACACCTGCAAGAACAACTGGAGGTGGCCCAGGCCAGAATAGATGATTTGGAGAACAGATCAAGGAGGGATAATTTCAGGCTCAGGGGGCTACCTGAGTCCATCACAGATGTACACTCAGCTATACAGCACATCATAAAAATCCTGATCCCATCCATGCCTATTCACAAAATGGAATTAGACAGAGCACATAGATCCCTAGGCCCACCAAGAAAAGACGGCTTACCGAGAGATGTGATAGTAAAGCCTCACTATTACTCCACCAAAGACGAGGTGATGAAAAAATCTCGACAACAAGAAAACCTTCAATATCAAGGTGCAACGATTCAAATATTTTCAGACATATCTCCCTACACCATTCAGAAGAGGAGAGCGATGAAACCACTACTTTCTGCCCTCATGAAAAAAGACATTAAATACAAATGGGCCTTCCCATTCGCCTTAAAATTCAACTATAACGGCAGACTCCACGTAGTACACAACTTTCAAGAAGGTGAAAGACTATTACTAGACCTGAAAATTATTTCACATGAACCAGCCATGGACACTTTACCACCGCAACAAACCTCAGCTAAAAGAAATACACCCAATAGTCCAACCTCAAATCCCTGGAATAGAGTCAAACACAGGAAAGTCTGAAATAACTCTACTAAACATCAACTGAAATGATTTAATCTTAGCTCCGGTGGTGTCCATCCCCCATTCATATAAGTTGTTGTGTTCTTTTTTTTTTTTTTTTCTCCCCAATAGGCCTTCTTTTAATATGAATTGTTTCTCAATTCTTGATCAAATTACTTATAAGGATTTCTGGTAGAGTAAGAGTTAATATTTACTGGCTCACTTATATAATTTATTTATTTATTCTTGTGGTTTTTCAATATCTACTTACCCATATGGTTCTACAATTTTTTTTTTTTTTTATGGTATTAAATAATATATATATATATATATATTTTTTTTTATTTTTTTTAGGGGGAAGGTACCATCTCCTCAATTGTTATTTTTGGGGGATCAACCCTTTGTTTTTCAAAATTTAATTCATGAACTTTTTGATTGTCGCTGACAGTCGGCGGTGAGGCCCTGAGCCTCAACCTACTTCTTGGAGCGACACTTTGTCGCCCTGACAAGTAGGAAGTTAGTCCTCTAAATGGACTACTCTAATAAATTCTGTTTGATTGAAGGAAGGAGCAAACTTCCCTTCCTTCAATCTGGGTCATGGTTTGACCTTTTGCAATACTACATCTTGCTTTGTTGTTACCATTTTTGCCTTTATTTCCATGTATCTATTCTCCCCTTCTTTTCCCCCTTTACCTTCCCACCCTCCCTCCCGGCCTACCTGCCATCACAGGTGTCTTCTGAGCTATGGACTCAGTCTTCAAGACATGATCTGTCCATAACACTCTTTACGACCCATGGCTGGCTCAAATAACACTACTAAACCCCTGCGTGTTGTGACACACAACACCCAGGGGTTGAACTCTCCTATTAAAAGACGAAAAGACCTCCAGGCATACAAGGCGCTTCATGTAGATATAGTGCTCCTGCAGGAGACACACTTCCCAAGGCGGTACTCCCCCTCATTCCTACACTCCCACTTCCCAGTATTCTACTTATCCAACGCGGAAAACAAGACGAAAGGAGTGGCTATCTTGTTATCCAAATTTTGTAATTTTAATTTACTAAAGGAATATGGAGACCCGGGAGGAGACTCCAACCTGGCTTTCGATTTGGGTTTAGATAAATCCAAACCAAATAATAATAAACTCATAAGGCCAACCAAAATTAGCACACAAGTAGCTCGCATGCTTCATCAATCCCGATTGACCGATATTTGGAGAGAATTAAATCCGAAAACTAAAGATTACACCCACTATTCTAATCCTCACAAATCGTACTCCCGCATAGACCATATATTATTATCCAACCATCATGTCCCAGCAGCCTCTAAATCCACTATAAAGGATGTCCCTTGGTCAGACCACTCCATGGTTCTATTAACCTTGAGAAAAGAGGACACAACTCATAAAATGTCTCACTGGACACTTAACCAGTCAATCTTAAAAGATCCCACTCTCATGGCAGAAATTGAACAATCCATAAAGGAATATTTTGAAATTAACGATACTAAAGATATATCCCCCGAAACCTTATGGGCTGCCCATAAAGCTACAGTTAGGGGAAAAATAATACAAATTGCAGCCAAACTTAGAAGACAAACAAAATTGACCATAGAGAAATTGGAAGAGACCTATTTAGAGTTACGTAGAAAACATAAATTAGACCCTCTCAGTGTTCCCACCCACGATCTTGACGCTGCTAGATCGGCCTTAAACCTAGCTCTGACAGCAAAATCAGAAAATGATCTAAAATGGACAGGTGCCAGGTTCTACCATTTAAAGGATAAAATAGGTCCAATGCTAGCACGCAAACTATCTCCCAGATTTAAATCGAGAACCATCCCTAAGATAAAAATGGCAGATGGTACCCTTACCCTAAATCCTCGGCGGGCGATGGGGGCCTTCCACGACTTCTATTCCAAGCTCTACGCTAAGGATAGTAACTTTTCTTCGGACAAAATAGGTGAATATTTGAACAGCCTGAATCTTCCCAGGTTGACAAAGGTTCACAAGGAGTTGATGGAGGCACCCATTTCAGCTGAGAAAGTTATGTCAGTGAACAAAAACTTAAAATTAAACACAGCTCCTGGCCCTGATGGATTCTCAGGGTCTTATTACAAAACATTTCCTATCATTCTATCAACCTACCTAGCACGATTTTACAATCATTTGACTGAGGGCTCCCCTATAGATAAACAACTTAATTTGGCCTATATTTCGTTGATACCGAAACCCGATAAAGATCATAGCCTAGTGGAGAACTATAGACCGATATCCCTCATTAATAACGACCTAAAAATACTTACTAAAATAATAGCTAATAGGATGTCTGCCTTCTTAGGTCAATACATATCCAAAGATCAAGTAGGTTTTATCACAGGGAGACAAGGCCCGGACCAGATCAGGAGAGCTATTGATCTTATCTCTTTAATGTACTCGGGGTGGTCTGGAAGCACTAGACAAAGAGGTATGCTCCTCTCACTTGATCTCCAGAAAGCCTTTGATTCAGTATCTTGGCCATATTTGTTTTCTGTTTTGAATCGTTGGGGGATTGGTTCTAAATTTTTAGGAATCATCTCCGCTCTCTATTCCTCCCCTGAAGCTAAAATCCGGTTACAAGGCATATTCTCGGAATCTATAAATATCCAAAGAGGCACAAGACAGGGCTGCCCTTTATCTCCTCTGATATTCGCTATTTGTCACGTACCTGGTTATGGAGCCCAATGTGCAGGGAACGGCCTCTCGTAATCCTCTGACTCAGGAACCCCTGGTAGAGCAGACAGGGGATACAAAGTCTGGAGGGACACAAGTGCCTGGTGGGAAGCTGGAGATGGACCGGAAGAGGAAGTGAACAGGTGTTGACGAGGTCCTAGCAGAAATCCAGCAAACACAGGAACGGTGTTGTAGCACTTGTGAATAGGAGCCAAGGGATTGTCAGACACTGGATCAGGTACCAATCAGGAGACGGAGACAGGTACGAGGGTTAAATCAGGTTCAGACCGGGTCAGTGAATCAGGTAAGCAGACAGCAAGACGGGTTCAAGCAGAGTCGGTAGTCGGATCAGGCCGGGGTCAGAGGCAGGCTGCAGGCAGAGAAGGGTCAACGGAAGCCGGGTCAGGTATTCGGTAATCAGGCAGACAGGTAACAGGTTCAGATTCAGTCAGGAATTGCTGCAGACTGGTCAGCAAGATACAGTGGGATCGGATGGTTTAAATAGCGGTTCTTGGCGCCGAAATGACGTCAGCGCGCGCGCGCGCTCCCGCCGTGCGCGCCGCGTGCACGCTCGCGCCGCGTACATCGCGCGCCCCCGCGCATGCGCTGAAACAGACTTCTCCTGGCGCTGTCAGTATTGGTAAGATTCCTGTTTCTCTTATCATGACACTATTGTTATTGAATCTCTGGCCATAGCCATCCAAATTAACTCGAATATCAGGGGAGTTCATTGTAATAAAAAAGAACACAAATGCGCATTATTCGCAGATGATTTGCTACTCTTCGTGACCTCTCCTATCTCCTCCCTTCCGGAAATTTTCTCCCTGCTAGACGAGTTCTCTAAAGTCTCGGGTCTCACGGTAAACATGCCTAAATCTAGGGCCCTTAATATTTCTCTTTCAGAACCCACAGTGTCCTTCTTGAGAAACAAAATATACTTTCAAATGGGACTCTATGTCTACTAACTATTTAGGTATCAACCTGACCCCAAATTTCCATAATTTATACTTAGCCAATTACCCTCCTATGTATAGGAAACTCGAGAAGGACCTTACCGAATGGGGAGCGCAGAAAATAGGCTGGATCGGCAGAATTAATTCTACCAAGATGACTCTCCTCCCGAAACTCCTATATCTTTTTCGATCCCTTCCGATCCCGATAATAAAAAGCCATCTAAAATCCTTTCAAGGTAAAATCACCAAGTTTATCTGGAACAAAAATGGAACCCCGTCTTCCCTCTCGTAGTCTGTTTAACTTACCTGAACAGGGAGGTCTAGGAGTGCCAAACTTGTTATGGTATTATCAATCCGCGAGGTTAGCGCAATTATCAGAGGTTTACCTTAAAAATGATCGCCCAGATTGGATAGAAATAGAAGAACAGGCTTCCCCCATTGTCCACAATTGAAGAACTCATGTGGCGCACTCCTAAAAGTAGACCCCCTATACTATCCCCCACCCTATCACAAGCATTGGTATTATGGGATTCACTTAAAAGCAATCCACTCTTAATTTCTAGAGGCAAACCTTTGTCAAGTATCTTTCTCGACCCATCTTTCTGCCCCAAAACGGAAGTGGACTCCTTCAAATGGTGGCTTGATAGGGGGGTGTACCGCATTGGACGTTTCTTTCAACATACAGGTCCTCTTCCTGAGCAATTCCTTATAGACAACCTTTGCCCCCCCCCTCTGAAAGATCCAGACTACACCCAATACATACCTTTGCTCAGAAACTTTGGAACGATAAAACAATTTCTGGCCTTTTGACCCCATATGAACACAAATGCGAACAAGCTCAGAATAGGAAAGGTAACATCTTTATCATCTACAAATCTCTTGCATCAAATAACATACAATTACCTCATATGCTAGCTTGGGAAAGAGAGCTTCAAGAGGACTGGGACTTGGTGGACTGGCAAAAAAACTACTCTAGATCTCTTAAGGGTTTTAAGAGTCCATCCCTCATTGAAGCTAATATAAAAATTTTCACTAGATGGTACTTGGTCCCATTTAAATTGGCCACCATGTATCCGTCATCCTCACCACTATGCTTTAGAGCAGGGATCCTCAAACTATGGCCCTCCAGCTGTTGCAGAACTACACTTCCCATGAGGCATTGTAAAACTCTGACATTCACAGACATAACTAGGCATGATGGGAATTGTAGTTCCTGAACACCTGGAGGGCCATAGTTTGAGGACCCCTGCTTTAGAGGTTGTCAAGGAATAGGCACCATGATCCATACTTGGTGGGAGTGCCCTAGGATACGGAGATTCTGGAACAGGGTATTCCAGATTATCAGGAGAGTTATCGGTTGTAACCTCCATCAATCTCCTGCAATAGCCTTATTGAATGGACTAATACCACAGAGCTCCAAGGCCATTAGACAGCTGATTCTATTTATACTGACTGGCGCCAGAATCACTTTAGCGGCTGCATGGAAGAAACCGTCGGTTTCCATTTTACACATGAAGAGAAAGGTTACATGGATTATGGAACAAGAAAAAAGAATTAACTCTATGTTAGATACCTCTACCCAGTTCACTGAAATTTGGGAACCTTGGTTGATTTACATGGGAATCTCCCACAACATGTAAGTTTAGTTTTGGCTCTGGACTCAGACTGATGTAATCCTATGGCAGGTAGGCCCACCCTCCCTTTCCCTTTCCTCTCCTTCCTCTTTCCTCCTTCTCCCCCTCTCTTTTCTTTATTTTTATTCTTTCTCTTGAACAGGAGATATTCATTACATATCATATTCTCCACTGGTCTCAGGTAATGCTGATTTAGTTTAACTGGATGTATGTATTAAATTCCTTGTCTCCTTCTAGGTTTATAAGTTAAGAGTTGATTGAGAGATGTTTCTCTGGACAACATTTGGATCTAATTTTTTTTGTCATCAGGGGGGGCTGCCCCCCCTCCTCGACACAGATTGCTCCCGGTGGGGGTGTCGGGGGGAGGGGATGCCCCCGGAAACCTATCCTCTCCACGGTTCGGTATGATTTATTCCTTACATATATTTTAGTTTTATGATCTCAGCTTTTGATAAAAGTTTTATAGATTGCTTAGTAAACAGGGAATTTTAGCCCTAAAATGTTGTCGCTACCTCTACTGATTCCCATCCCTCCTGATTATACACGTTTACACTCCCATGTTAGACTTACCAGGTATATAGTTGGGACATTGGGGGGGGGGGGGGAGGGAGGAGTAGGGGAAATCTAGTTAAGAAATGTAATCTATTGTTTACTACTATAATTGTCAACACGATGTTTCCTGATGCATTTATTGTATTACGTTTATTACTCTGTATGCTCTTTATTTTATTATAATAAACTTAAATTTAAATGAAAAAAAAAAAAAAGAGCAGACCTAAACTAGAAACATGAAATTGGATGCGATCCATAGACAGAAAGTGATCCTCTCAGGGGGTCAACACCAACTAAAATATAAAGTGTGGAGTGTAATTAACTAAAAAAAACTCTCCAGGCAGAATGGGAAATTCATATTTCTACAATAGCAATGAATTACCATGTCGGGGGTGGGGGGAATGGACCCAACAATGGCAATGGTTGAAAGGAATGTTGTGTTTGGTGAGCATTGCTTCTGAGCATGCGTGTTTGTACTTTGGACTTTTAACCCGATGGACTTGTGTCGGAAGGAAAATATGACAACAAATGTTTGCAGAAAATTTTAAAACTGTTCGCTTCTCCATTGATTACTGCCACTCTGACATTATTGCGTACAATGTAGGACCAGCAGTAAATTAGGACACCAAGGACCTACCCAAAACTCAAAAGGCCAGCTGCCATGGAAGCAAAGCACAAGGTAAGTATGTTGATACTTCCTATATGCCCACCAAAATGAAACAAACATTTAATCCTTGTAGTGCTTGGGGAGCCCCACTTTTTTTTTTTAATAGAATTAAGTTTTAGGAAAATATGTTGCTACTGTACAGCAAATTTTCTTTAGTGAGTTTAGAAGATTAAAAAACTAAAATTTGAGCCCAAGGCAAACATCTAAATTAACTTTTAAGAAACTTACAATGCATACAAATAGTTTTAGCTGTCAAGGGATGTAATGCTGTTTTATCAATCTCGTACTGTGCTGCATGCTGTGCAATGAATCATCAGTAATACTATTGATTCACTGCACAGTGAGTGAGCTGGTGACGTAAGCAGGGGAATTTAATAAAGCTCCAATGACAATTTTCTGGTGGTAGGTCCCTTTAGAACTACCTGTGCCTATGTCAGGCAAGCATTTGTACCAATTTTGGTAATGTTACTGACACAAGAAGACATTTTGTTTCAATAGTTTATTGTTTTTTTTTTTGTTTTTTTTTTAGGAAACAAGTAAGATAAAAAAAAGGGAGATTGTATAAGGAAGCATCGAACAATCCTCATCTGCTCCAAGCATTTATCAGGAAAACATACAAATACAGGTTTGGGAGGAAACATGTGAGGACCACTGCACTAGCAACACATTCAAGCAGTTCTAGCTACCACAACTTTAATGCCACGTACACACGACCATTTTTAATGTCATGGAAAAAACGTTTTTCTCTACGTGATTCTTGTCAAGCCTGCCTTGCATACACACGATCGTGAAAAAAAATGCTTGAGCAAAGCGCGCTGACGTACAACACGTACAACGACACTATAAAGGGGAAGTTCCATTTGAATGGTGCCACACTTTGGGCTTGATAATGCAAATTTCCCTTCTCATAACTTGCTTCTGAGCATGCACGTTTTTTTCCCCGTCGTTAAAGCCTACACTGACCATTTTTCACAACGTGAAAAGCGTTGAGAAAAAATAACGCATGTTCTAAATTTTTATTGGGCATTTTTCACTTTGCAAAAAATGCTCTGGAGCCTACACATGGTCGTTTTTAATGACCAATTTAAAAAATGGCATTTTTCTCGTCATGAAAAGCGGTCGTGTGTACGCGGCATAAGAACCTGTGGCAGTGACAGATTCTTTAAGAATTACCACCTCTTCCCAGATTAAGAAATTGGCAGTAGTTAAAGCGGAGTTCCACCCTTAAAATCACTTTTTTTCATTACATCCAGCATACTGGCGTCAGCGCCAGTATGCTGTTTTTTTTTTTTTTTTATGCGTGTACTTACTTTATATCACAACATTGAATTCCAGGCGCACCGCGGAGTGTCGCCGCTATAAGGCGTCACGCCTTCCGGAAACAGCCGATTAGCATTCGGCTTTTACTAGGCGCCTGCGCACAGACCCAGGAGCTGACTGCGCAGGCGCCGAAAATAGCCGGTCCTAGTTCGGGTTTTTTCGGAGGGCGTGACGCGGCTATATACGGCGCCTGCGCAGTCAGCTCCTGGGTCTGTGCCCAGGCGCTGAGTAAAAGCCGAATGCTAATCGGCTGTTTCCGGAAGGCGTGACGCCTTATAGCGGCAACACTCCGCGGTGCGCCTGGAATTCAATGTTTTGATATAAAGTAAGTACGCGCATTAAAAAAAAAAAAAACAGCATACTGGCGCTGACGCCAGTATGCTGGATGTAATGAAAAAAAGTGATTTTAAGGGTGGAACTCCGCTTTAACCACTTAAGACCCGGACCAATACGCTGGCAAATGACCCAAGGGGTTTTTGCGATTCGGCACTGCGTCGCTTTAACAGACAATTGCGCGGTCGTGCGACGTGGCTCCCAAACAAAATTTGCGTCCTTTTTTTCCCACAAATAGAGCTTTCTTTTGGTGGTATTTGATCGCCTCTGCGATTTTTATTTTTTGCGCTATATACAAAAATAGAGCGACATTTTTGAAAAAAAATCAATATTTTTTACTTTTTGTTATAATAAAAAACCAATAAACTAAATTTTAGTCAAACATTTAGGCCAAAATTTATTTAGCCACATGTCTTTAGTAAAAAAAAAATCGCATTAAAAAAAAATTAGCTACCTAGCGGGAACAGCGACACTAATACAGCGATCAGAAAAATGATCGCTTAGTGATGCTGGCAATAGGGAGTGAAAGGGTTAACTAGGGCAGTGATCAAGGGGTTTAAAACTTTATTGGGGGGGGTGGGGGGGCTACCCTGACACTAACACTAACTGACTGTCACACTGTCTGTCACACTGACACTAAATACAGTAATCATACATGTATGATTACTGCATTCAGTGACACTGTGACAGGGGGAGGGGGGGGGGGGGCGATCGCGGGGGTTAAATGTGTTTGTGTCTGTGTGTAAGTGTGCTGTTGGTGCAGACTTACTTGCTGTGTTGTGATCTCTCCTCAGCGGCGCTTGAAACAAACGCAGAGGGAGGGATCAGATAGCTTCCTCCTTCCTGTGTTTACACAGGAGGAGGAAGTGACAGGGCGGGGGGGCGCGCGCATTGGCTGAGAGCGATCCGGAGGGGGCGGGTGAAAACGGATAGCCGCCCCCTCTTGTCGGATCGCTCCTGCAGCCGCGCGGACCGCCGCATGTACGGGGGGGGGGGGTCCGATCGGACCCCCGATCCCCCCCAAGGCACCAACGTATATATACGTTGATGTGCCTGTCGGTGCCATTGTGCCGACGTAAATGTACATGCGGCGGTCCTTAAGTGGTTAAAGTAGAACTATAGGCAAAACATTTTGTTTATTTTGTAAACCCTGTCAGATTTTTTATTTTGTTTTGCCATCTGTATCTAATTGGGGAGATTTACCTTAACTTCCTTTCCAATAGCCTAAATCGGAAGAAAAGTCCATCTGAGTTGACAGGTCCCCAAATCCCACAGGGTCTTGGAAGGATCAGGGAAAATCCAGATGGTGTAGAAAAAAAGGATATAAACAGGGAGCAGGAATGTGGTAATATTATGGTAATTTTAATAAATAATGAAAGCAAAACTCCATTGGTCATGAGCCTTTCAGTGTGGTGGGCACAGTGGATGAGGAAGAAAGGAACGCACTGAGGAAGGGATGTCCAGTATTGACACCCCAACCTCAGCACCAGGCACTAAAAAACGTATGCACCTTTCTGTGATAGGTACATGAATCAGCTGCAATCACTTACAAATTCAGTTTTCAGCAATCTGATGGAATTCTAAAGGGTGCCTATAGCCTCGTACACACTATACGATTGTTGGCAGGGTATTGTCTGTTTACAGACTGTTGTCCTAAAATCTTACCATTACTACGCTCCTTTTGACAATTGTTGTCCAACTTTCGGCCAACAAATGTTGGATAACAGGCTAGTAAATATTCGGCTCACAACGGTGTGACCTCAGATTTTCATATGGTCAGTACACAAATCAGTCACACAAAAGTTGAAAGTACCAACACGCATGCTTGGAATCAATGCTCACCAAACACGAAACTAGCAGAAGGGGCCCAAAGGTAGGTGCTCAAGAGCCAAAATTCCTTGTAGTATGTCACTACGTTCGTGTTTTGTGTCACAACAAATGTGTAACGTTAGTATGCAAAACAAGATCCAGGCACAAGCCCTTTTGACAAAAATCAGTCGCTTGGTTGGTCAACAATCATACTGTGTTTACGAGGCTTAAGACACCCATTATAAATTACCCCAAAGCTGCTTTATAGCAGAATGAAGAAATAATGGGCCAGGTGCCAGGTGCCGTGCTACGCACTGCAATAAATGTGTGAAAACTGCAAGACTGGCAGAATAAAATTACAAATTATTTGACAAGCAAACCAGTTTACATATATGTTTTACAACTCACTAGGCTGCTTTTCTTTCTTTTTTTTGTTATGTTTATTGAATTTTCACGATATCACGATAACAAGACAAGAGCTGACAGTGTGCATAGAGCTGTCTAAAATAGTATAAAAACATAAACCTTGTACACACGTTAGGATTTCCATCTGACAAATCCGTGGAAGTTTGTGTGAAGGGAGTTGGGCGTGAACTTGGTATGAGGACAGATGGCAGAACGTTTTCAGCCAACAAACACGAACGTAGTGACGTATTAGACGTTCTACGTGGTTTTTCGGCTCTTTAGCTCCACCCTTTGGGCAACTTATGCTAATGTCGTCTTATGGTTAGCATTGCTTCTGAGCATGCTTGTTTGTACTTTGGATTTTTTTGTACAGATAATCGGATAATCCAACAGCACACATTTGTTGTTGGAAAATTTGAAAGCTTGCTATAAAACATTTGTTGTTGGAAATTCCGACAACAATTGTTCGATGGAGCGTACAAACGGTCAGATTATCTGACAAAACTCTGTCATTACACATTTATTGTTGGAAAATCCTATCGGGTGTATAAGGCTTTAGACTCTGCAAATTTTCTTTCTTCTGATGATGCCTAAATAGCTCAGGTTATCATGATAAAATCTGTCTCCTGTAAAGGGAGTCTCTTTTGCTGCAAAACACAACTTCCAGGGAAATAACTCAGTGAATAGCTTTAGCTCCGATGTTGCAAAACTAATTTGTCACATCTGTGAGTTCTGATGCAGCTGCTTCCACCATAATCTAATCATGCAGGTCTATTTCTTTGTCACAGTTTTACTTTATTCATATCCTCGTCATCAGCATTGCTTTCTCCAGTTGATAAATTAATGATCAATGGTGGTGGTTACATGAAAAGTGTGAAATGCGCTCATTACTTAAAGTGGTGTTCCAGCTAAAAGCTATTTCTAATTTTAGCTCAAACAGGGAATGTCTAGCTGTTAGGTTTATATCTGCATGTGAGAGATTTCCAATCCTTACCTATCACATGGGACCGCAGCCCACACTATCCACCCCCTCAGACCCAACACTTCCAATGAACAAAAACCAGACAACTGTATGGCATTGCAATGGCCGTGGCACCTTTATTGGTTTAATCAAATAATAATAATATTCCATATTTATTTAAACAAATATACCATATTGATAGTGAAACTTTATTAATGCACAATTCCCTGCTCAGTCTTAGGACTTCGAGCAGCTAAACAAAATTAATATATATGATACCATCTTTATTTAATCAAAATATCGTATTGATAATAAACCTTCAATAATGCAAAAAACTCCCTGCTCAGTCTTAGGACTCGAGCAGCTAAACTTGAACAAACTGTAAAGTCCCCCCCCCCAATTCGGGGGTGACAAACCACATAATTGTGCCAACGACAGGGAGGGGGGTGGGGAGAAAAGTCCAGTACCCAGCCAACAGCCCCGAGCAGCGGCAGCTGCAGCCTTATATAGGGTCCAGATGGTTCCAGAACCTTCCAACTGATCACCTGCTCTTCATGGACCAATCAGAGCACATCTTTCCACAGATACCTGAAATGATATTCAAAATATGTGTAAACACAGGAAGGAGGAAGTGATGTGATCTCTCCCTCAGCGTCTTTTTCAACCACGGCTGAGGAGAGAAGACATCACCTAGTAAGTCTGCACAACACTACACTGACACACACTACACACAGGCACATTTAACCCCCCCCCCCCCGATCGCCCCCCTCCCCCTGTCACAGTGTCACTGAATGCAGTAATCATACATGTATGATTACTGTATTTAGTGTCAGTGTGACAGTCAGTTAGTGTTAGGTCCAGGGTAGCCCCCGTACCCCCCTAATAAAGTTTTAACCCCTTGATCACCGCCCTAGTTAACCCTTTCACTCCCTATTGCCGGCATCACTAAGCGATCATTTTTATTAGTGTCGCTGTTCCCGCTAGGTAGCTAATTTTTTTTTTTATTGCGATTTTTTTTTTTTACTAAAGACATGTGGCTAAATACATTTTGGCCTAAATGTTTGACTAAAATTTAGTTTATTTGATTTTCCTTATAACAAAAAGTAAAAAATATTGTTTTTTTTTTCCAAAAATGTCGCTCTATTTTTGTATATAGCGCAAAAAATAAAAATCGCAGAGGCGATCAACTACCACCAAAAGAAAGCTCTATTTGTGGGAAGAAAAGGACGCACATTTTGTTTGGGAGCCACGTCACACGACCGCGCAATTGTCAGTTAAAGCGACGCAGTGCCGAATCGCAAAAAGGGGCCTGGTCATTTACCTGCATTTTGGTCTGGGTCTTAAGTGGTTAAATTACATACATTTTTTTTTTGTCAGCAGAAAGCCAAGCATAAGGGGGAGGGGTGGCCGCAGGACCCATGTGCATGGGCCCAAATGAATTGTGCCCTATTATGCCATTATTGATGGCAAAAGGCAAACATTTCATTTGGTAAACAGACAGCAGTAAGCATCCTCCTTCATTTTATTATTACCATACTTTTTATTTTTATTGCTGGCTATGTCCCCAATTGAAGAGATGTCTTCTTACTGCACAAGCCAGAGGCTTAATTAGAAGTGGAAAAAAAAATCTTTTGAGTTATATTCAAGTTTCAATTGCCAACTGTTATGAGCAGTTGTCAGTCAGTTTTTAGCATGGATAAACAAAATCGAATTTCTTGTCAGTTTTTGTAGAATATTGCACAGTACTGTACTTTGTATCATGATATTGAATTATACAGCTTTCATTGATTAAAAAAAAAATATATATTTTAACCTCTTCAGCCCTGGAAGATTTTACCCCCTTCCTGACCAGAGTACTTTTTACAATTTGGCACTGTGCTGCTTTTACTGGTAATTGCACGGTCATGCAACGCTGTGCCCAAACTAAATTTGCATCCTTTTTTTCCCCACAAATAGAGCTTTTTTTGGTGCAATTTGATCACCTCTTTTTTGATTAATTTTTTTTTGCGCTATAAACAAAAAAAGAGCGACAATAGATTTGAAAATAATAACTATGGGCCAGATTCACAGAGCCATTACTCCGGTCTATCTCCTGTTAGACCGGAGTAATTTCAAATTACCCATGTCGTATCATTAGTTTGAATTCTCAAACCATGATACGACGGCTTCGGGCTTCGATCCGACAGGCTTACATCTTTGTACGCCGTCGGATCTACGCTGCAATCTTTTTCCGCCCGCTGGGTGGAGTTTGTGTCGTTTTCAGTGGCGGGGTATGCAAATTAGCTTTTTCCGGCGATCCACAAAGTTACTATCGTCCGTCGCATTCTCTTACGGCATCTGTAGTCATCTTTTTGCTGCGTAAAGTTAGGGAAGCAAAAATGTTGTCTAACGTTAGACAGCCCATGTTAAGTATGGCCGTCGTTCCCGCGTTGAATTTCTAAATTTTTTTTGTTTTTGCGTAAGTCGTCCGGGAATAGGAATGTACGTAAACGACGCTACTCAAAAAACAAATGACGTCACAACGTTATTTTGCGCAATGCACGGCGGGAAATTTCTGAACGGAACATGCGCAGTTCGATTGCCGCGTGACGAGCCTAATTTAAATGCTTCACGCCCCCCTCATCGCGTATTTCGATTCCGCCGCGAGAAATACACTACACCGCCGTACCTTACGGGCTGAAATCTACCTGAATTCGTCTTAGAGCCAGGTAAAATACGGCGGCGTAGTGTATCTCTGATACTCTGCGCCAGGGAAATTGTACCTGAATCTGGCCCTATATTTTTTACCATTTGCTATAATAAATATCCCCAAAAATGTTTTAAAACAACAAATTCAGTTTAGGCCAATATATATTCTTCTACATATTTTTGGTTAAAAAAATAGCAGTAAGCATATATTGATTGGTTTGCGCAAAAGTTATAGCTCTTACAAACAATGGGAAAGATTAATGGCATTTTTATTTTTGTTACTAGCAATGGCGGTGGTCTGTGATTTTTAGCAGTACTGCGACATTTTGATGGACAAATCGGACACTTTTGACAAATTTTTGGGACAGCTATCAGTTCTATAAATATGCACTGCTTACTGTATAAATGTCTCTGGTAGGGAAGGGGTTAACACTAGGGGGCAATCAAGGGGTTAAATGTGTGTGTTCTAACTGTGTGGGGATAGGACTGACTGGGAGGAGACATATTGTTGTCCCTACTTACTAGGAACAAACGATAAGTTTCCTGTACCTTGACAGGACAGGAATTTGTGCATATGTACTGTGTTTTATAAAACAAATTACATTTTTCCTCTTCAATAAAATACTATTTTCATATGTTTTTTCATCATTTGTTGCGTTTCAGTGCCAGTCTACATAGTGTACATGCGGCTGCTTGGAGTTTCTTATAGAGGCCTATCTGAGGCCGCGTACACACGACCGGTTTCCTCGGCAGAATCCATCAAGAAACTTGGTGGGAGAGCTTTTTTGCTGAGGAAACCGGTCGTGTGTACGTTTTTCATCGAGGAAACTGTCGAGGAACTCGACGAGCAAAAAAGAGAGCAAGTTCCCTTTTTCCTCGACGGGAGTCCAAATTGGCTCGTCGTGTTCCTCGTCGGGCTGCTTTTCGACGAGAAACTGTAGCGTGTGTATGCTTAGAAACCCGCGCACCTTCGGTAAAAGTAGTATTTGTAATGGAAATAGCACATTGAAAAGACTGAAAAGTGCAAATGTCTCTTACCAAACTTTTTCCTAACATGCAGTAACATGAGATTAGCAAAAGCAGCCCCTGCCGTTGTATGTGTTGAAGTCACCGAGTTTGAGAACGAGGAGATTTGGTCTTTAACGTGTGTATGCAAAGCAAGCTTATCAAGTTCCTCGACAAGCCTAACAAGGAACTCGACGAGGAAAACTATGTCTTTTGCCTGAGGAGTTCCTCGGTCGTGTGTACGAGGCCTGACATTGTGATAATGCACACAATTGGGATACAGGGACAGAGCATTGTCACCCTATAATTCAAAGCGCCTGAACAAGGACTTTTACAGCAGAATCACCAGGTATTATTATTTTCTTTTTATTTATTTATTTTTTCATCAATACATTTTCATTGTTTTATATTAGAACCAGGATAAGACATGTTTACAAGCTAGAAATAAACAATATACAATCTGACTGTATTAAATCTGCAGAATCTCTAGATTTAGCAAAACTATGCAAACTATCCTACCTAGACCTAGAATTTACCCAGAGCTTATTACATTTGGTGTAGTTTCACTTTTTCTAATCATGTCTGAGGAAAAAAAAAACAGCATTTTTGCTTGAAAATGATGGGTGGTGTCAGTAGAACTTCACCTCAGTCATTAAAGAGGAGCTCAAGTTCCCTCAAAAAAAAAAAAAAAAAAAATGAAGTCAGAAGCTATATATACCAGCAGCTACAGTACATATACTCCTGAATTTTAATATAAGGACACTTACCTGTCCAGGGATTTAACAAAGTCCTCACCCAAGCCTACTCTTCAATCGGTTTTGGGTGTAGGCGCGAGCATCTTGGGTAAGGAAAATCAACCCCAGTGCCTCAGATTCTCACTTTTAAAGTTGTGTATTTCATCACTAGTTCCCATCAGCTACCTATTTTTTTAATAGTGAAATATCTATGGTGCATGCACACATGCACCATCTTTGATTTGGGTACTAGTACATCCAACGCTGTCGACTGCCATTTTGGATTGGACGCATACCTGGAGGAGATTTGTGGAAGTATTTAGCATGCCTGTGTGTTTACATAAGGTTTAAGGAGTTAAGCCTCTAAAAATCCTTTTAGTTGGACACCCTCTGTTAGTGTTTATTTCAGAGTAGTACTGGATGATATGCCTATAATGA
This sequence comes from Rana kukunoris, assembly GCA_029574335.1. Taxonomy (NCBI): domain Eukaryota; kingdom Metazoa; phylum Chordata; class Amphibia; order Anura; family Ranidae; genus Rana; species Rana kukunoris. The sequence goes on along the minus strand of CM056052.1, from coordinate 408,137,486 downwards.
CCACTCTGGCAAAGAGGGTCATTGTCTTCTGGGGCTTGATGTTCACAGCGGTGTGGTGTGAAGATTTCTATATATGAGTTCTTCAGGAGATTCACATTTTGTTGGAGCACCATGATTATTTATGATTTATGGACTTGTATAACTATTTAGTTGCTAACTTTAGCACTTTTAAGTTCACTTTTTAACAACTTTTTTTTATTTATTAGTCAATGTATCAATGTATGCTTTAGTTAATTTTGTTAGTTGTTATTTAATAACAATCTGCACAATTACAAGGAGATGGTTTATATTTTTGCACAATAACACGTTATGCTTTAGTTTATTTATCACATTTTCAATATTTATATTGGTATTTACTATTTGTCTGTTAGTATTATTTTATGTTATGTGTATATGTTAATTGTGTATCGCCCCTGTACTTTGCAGTGCTGGTGCTAGTCAAATTTAAGGAGAGATCAGAGTATAGTTAGGCTCTAATCTTGATTGTTAGTGGCAAACTGCGGTCTCTGTCTCAGCTTGGCTGTACTGTGAGCCCATTCTGCTGTGCTGGGGTGTTCTTCCAACCCTGGTACTGCAGGTGTCAGCAGTGGAGTCAAGGTTTGGGTGCTCTTCCCAGCAGCCAATGACGAGGTTTTGTTCTCGCTGTGCATGCTGGGAGGGGTATTTATGGGACAGATGCCATTGTTCTGGGTTTTTCTTCGTCTAGTGTGGCACCCACCTTTAGAGTAGCCACATCACAGTGCCCGGCGCTATGGCCTACCTGGCCGGGGGCGTGCAGTGTTCCTGGTTCCGGGACTATGTTGGTCCGGAGCATCTGAACCAGCGATGGGGATCCAGTGAGCTGCTGGGTTCCCCCTTTTTGAAGATCCCAAGCTGTGTGCTGTTTGGTTGGGAGTTGGTCTGAGGAGCGCCATTGAGAGGCTGGCAGTCCAATAGGGCTTGGACAAAACCACCGGGGATCACAGGTAGCCGGACACTGCGGGACTAATTACCTGTCAGTCGGTACCTGGGCAACAAGTTGAAGGAGATCCAGACGTAACTCAACCAAGGAGGCATATCTCCAAAAATTCTATCCAGAGGGGACCTGTGGCAGAGGTATCTTCTAAGGCTCTTTGAGAGGGGTCTGTGGCAGAGACTTTCTCTCAAGTTCAAGTTCACCAAGGAGGGTCTGTGGCAGAGACGTATTCCTATAATTGTCCGAGTGACACTCCGGCTGCCAGGTCAGTGAGAGAGGCCTGTCCGGGTGCACTGAACCCACTCCGGTGGGAGTGGTGAAGAAAAATGTTACGTTTGGGAGCAGGACTGTTTCCTATTATTACGCCTGAATCTGCTAATCTTCCTCCTTTCAACTTTACTTTCCTCACTGCAAGTTCATTGTTTTTACCCGGCTGGGTAATAGAGAGCACAGCAAAAGAGCACCTGTTGTGGACATTCCTTTACTTCTGTTTATGCACATATGCATCACTCACCCCTAGAAAATTCAGAGGAGCCACGAGGTAACACGCTGCCCTAAAATCCAGCAGCTCCACTGGGGGTAATTCATCCTGTTTTCCAACGGTAACGTGGAGGCCCTCGGACTGTCCTGCCCCCGATGTTCGGAGCTGCCTATCCCTCTTCTACCATTTGTTAGATGCAAGAGGTGCCAAAGCTACCTGTTTCAAGTAGAACCACCGAATGAACCTCCCGCGAGTACAAGCTGGATTGGATCACTGGGACTGTGACCGCGGAGGAAGAGGCCCCATGGCCGGAACCCTCCCCAACTCCAGTAGTCGCTAATCCGGAGGGGGTGACCGTATCATCCATGCTGACTCTGTCATCGGCTGCAACCCCAACGGTATTGCCGGAGGTAAGCGGTGGTGATGATGACTGAGTGTGTGTGCACCTATCGTGGACATTCCTTTACTTCTGTTTATGCACATACTCATCACTCACCACTAGAAAATTCTGAGGAGCCATGAGGTAACACGCCACCCAAAATCCAGCAGCTCCACTGGGGGTAATGCTACATTTGGTTTATACCTTGTATCAGGGTATAGTGGTGACAACTGGTTAAGCAGTTTTTTTTTTCATTTTCATACTCAGAGCTCAAGTGCACATTAATCTTTACAGTTGTTATCATTAATAATAAATGTTGATAGACCATTATTTAAATTACTGTGATCATCTTTAGCATGCTCTTCATCAATGGCAATTTGAATCATATTTGGAGCATATTATTTTTTTGGTCAGGTTGCAAAAATATACAAGTCCATCTAGTTCAACCAAAAATAAAAACAATCCCATATACATAATCCTTCTCCCACAATTGATCCAGAGGAAGGCAACAAAAAAAAGTCCTGCAAAAGATGATCCAATTTGCTACAGCAGGGGAAAAAAATGTCTCCCTGATCCTCTGAGAGGCAATCAGATTTTTCCTAGATCCTATAAATGTTACGACCCAGTTACATTATGTACATTTAGGAAATAATCCAGGCCTTTTTTAAAGCAATCTACTGAGCTGGCCAAAGTGGCCAGAACCACCCCTGGAGGGAGTCTATTCCACATTTTCACAGCTCTTACTGTGAAGAAACCTTTCTGTATTTGGAGATTAAATATTTTTTCCTCTAGACGTAAAGAGTGCCCCCTTGTCCTCTATGATGACCTTAATGCAACTCAATGCAAAGTTCACTATATGGACCTCTTATATATTTGTACATGTTGATCATATCCCCCTTAATCTCCTCTTTTTTAAGGCCGCGTACACACGATCAGACTGGTCCGATGAAACTGGTCTGCAGACCAGTTTCATCGTACCAATTCGATGGTGTGTACGGCCGTTGTCCGTCAGACCAAAGTTTTAAAACTTGCTTTAAAATCTGTCCGACTGACAGGTTACTTGCTTTAAAATCTGTCCAACGGACACCTGTACGTCGGACAGATTCGATTGATTAGTATGCAAAAGCATCGGACCAAAAACCCGCGCATGCTCAGAATCAAGTCAACGCATGCTTGGAAGCATTGAACTTCGTTTTTTCAGCACGTCGTTGTGTTCTACGTCACCGCGTTCTGGTCTGATTGGATTTTTGGTCCGATGGTGTGTACACGCATCAGACCATCAGACCACTTCAGCCTGGTCCGATGAAAACGGTCCGTCAGACCAGTTTCATCGGACCGGTCTGATCGTGTGTACGTGGCCTAAGAGAGAATAAATTCAATTCCTCTAATCATTCCTCATAGCTGAGCTATTCCAAAAAACTGAACTGCATGCTCCAGATGAGGTCTTACTAATGATTTGTACAGGGACAAAATTATATCTCTCTCGCTGGAGTCCATACCTCTCTTAATACAAGAAAGGATTTTGCTCGCTTTGGAAACCACAGCTTGGCATTGCATGCTATTATTGGGCTTATGATTTACCAAAACCCCCAGATCCTTCTCCACTACAGATCCCCCCAGTTGTACTCCCCCTAGTATGTATGATGCATGCATATTCTTAGCCCCCAAGTGCATAACGTTACATTTATCAACATTAAACCTCATTAGCCAATTAGTTGCCCAATTAAACAGTGCATTGAGGTCGGCTTGTAAATTGGAGACATCCTTTAAGGCCGTGTACACACGGCAGAGAACCTCGACGGGTAGAACACATCGTTCCGCCAGTCGAGGTTCTCTGCCGGCCGTCGAAATCGGCGACCCGCCCGTCGGGAATGGCAACCAGCCATTCATCCAGGCGGGCCGTCGAGCAAATAGAGAACATGCTCTCTATTTCTGCTCGACGGGATTCCCGACGGGATGCTCGCCGAGAGCGTACACACGGCCTAGGTCCTCGCTGGAATGCAGCTTCCAGCGAGGTTCTCGCTGGTTTCCAGCGAGAACCTCGGTCGTGTGTACGCCGCCTAAGGATGTTTTTCCACTGCATAGCTTGAGTCACCTGCATATTTTTCTGTTATAGCTGAGCTTATCAACATTCTAACCCTAGATTGTAAGCTCTAACAAGCAGCGCTCTCTGATTCCTCCTGTATTGAATTGTACTGTAACTGTACCGTCTGCCCTCATGTTGGAAAGCGCTGCACAAACTGTTGGCGCTGTATAAATCCTGTATAATACTAATAACCCTTTGTTTTGATTCTGTAAACAAAAGAAACAAAAAAAAGTTTCATGAGATGTGTTACCCTCATGGGTTGAAAGTTACAAAGTGCTAGGGAAAATCTGAACACTCCAAAATGTTGGTTTTGTATATAGTTAGAAAACATCTAGAAAAAGAACTGAGCATACAAACAGGCAATGAGTACAGAAAGAAAGTGCAACTGAGAGGAAAAACTGCAGCTATCATATAGGAGAAAGAGAGAGTTATAAATCCTAAGGTAAAAGTGAGGACTGAGAAAGAAGCCAAGAAAAGAGCGGGAAAAAGCTGACTTTGTGTTTCTTCAGAGAACATGCTGTAGAATGACTTTAACCTGATAAGTAGCATTGTACCAAGAAGGATCATAAAACTGTGCATGATCAAATAGTGTTTTGGAGACTAGTACCTCATTGACTATACATGACTACATTTTTTTTCTTTTAACTTTTCCAAAGTCAATTTATTTTAAAATGTGAACTTTTGTCTGCTTTCAACTCACATCTGCAAGTCCAATTTCTTCACCTCACATACACATTTGCACTTTGTTTGTAAATACATCTCAGTGAATTGATTTCATCGAGCCCATCATTCACTTATTATGTATTTGCTTTGTTGACATAAATTATGCATAATGAACACAGTACAATCCCCATTATTCTTGAAAGCTGTGCTATTAATGAACTGAAAATGCTGACTTCTTATATATTCTGAAGGTGCGATGGAGATGTTTTAAAATGGCTTTGCTGCTGAGGTTTTAGAAAGATTTATTTTTCTTATAAGAGATATGGTGAATACAGCAAATGTGACTGGAGAAAAGCCAGAAGAGCTTCTCATCAGAAAATGAAAAATCTAGGGCTCTAGTAAATTATTTGGTTATTTTCTTACTGAAATGCTGCATGTTACTTGTAAAACCCAGAACTGATGGGTTAATTGTATTACATGGAAATGGTATAGATTGCTTCGTATGAAAGTAATAAAGATGGGTGTGCTGTAAAAGATGAAAGGATTTATTCTACAGCTACCCTTTGCTTTAGATGGATTTAATGTAAAACTTTACCTCACCCACATGTGAAAACGGAACAAATTAGCCTTTCCCAGTAGCCTATATTTATCTTCCATTACATTTCTCAACATGTCTAGCAAAGGAAAGCCATGTAAAATCTATAAACCTCCAGAGTCATACTGTAGCTTACACAGGACTATAAACTTGTGACAGCACTGACTGTCCCAATCCTGTGGACCCGATCGCCGCTGGAGCCGATTTTTAATGCATTTTTTGCTGTGAAAATGACAATGGTCCCAAAAATGTGTCAAAATTGTCCGAAGTGTCCGCCATAATGTCGCAATCACAATAAAAAAAAAATTGGTGATCGCCGCCAGTAGTAGTAAAAAAAACTCTCCCCTATTTTGAAAACGCTATACATTTTGCGCAAACCAATCGATAAACGCTTATTGTAATTTTTTTTTACCAAAAATAGGTAGAAGAATACGTATCGGCCTAAACTGAGGAAAACATTTTTTTATATATTTATTTTTGGGGGATATTTATTATAGTCGCTCTATTTTTGTTTATAGCGCAAAAAATAAAAACCGCAGAGGTGATCAAATACCACCAAAAGAAAGCTCTATTTGTGGGGAAAAAAAGGACATCAATTTTGTTTGGGAGCCACGTCGCATGACCGCGCAATTTTCAGTTAAATCAATGCAGTGCCGAATCGCAAAAACTGGCCAGGTCCTTTAGCTGCCTAAAGGTCTGGGTCTTGAGGGGCGTGGCTACCGCCGAGCAGTATGGATGCCTAATTAGATAGCTCCTGCACAGAACGGAGAACGGATCGGTGACACCGTACAGTAGCAGCCAGAGAATGGACATTACAGATCCCCACACGTCAGGTATCCAGCCCGCCACGTCCAGGAAGAGAAAGGAGTACAGGCAACCGAAGAAACTTACAGATTTCTTCACATTGCCGTCTGGCAGGAAGACCCAAAATGGCGCCCGCGGCTCCTCATCACACAGCACCGCTGCATACACGGATCTCCCTGATGCGGAGGGAGGTGAGGGATCCCTGATAGATGACCCTGTAAACTCTCCCTCGACTCCACAGCCATCCTCGGCTAGTAACAGCCCTACTAAGTCACGGATGCGACTAGATCTGAACCCGCGCCCTCCTGAGATAAGCCCTGCTCTGGATGCAGCTCTCACGCAGCAGGATCAGCCATCCCCTATAGCAGCGTTTCCTACGTCTAACACCCCAGTTCTGGACACCATGATGAAAGAGATGCTAATGTCCCTACATAACTCACTGCAGAATGATATTTCACTCATGTTCACAAAATTTAAAGGTGAACTGTCCATTATGGATCAGAAGGTGGTTCACATTGAAAATCAAGTGTCCGCAATGACGGACACAGTTAATGACCTAGTAGACGCCCACGACCATACCCGCGATGAACAACATTGGATCAGAGCCAAAATGGCGGACTTAGAGGACAGGTCCAGGCGACAGGTCCAGGCGCAATAATGTGAAAATAAGGGGCGTCCCAGAATCTATTCTTCCACCTGACCTCAACACCTATGCCAGAAAGTTAATGTCCACACTCCTGCCTGATCTGCGCTCGCTGGAGACCATCATAGATCGCATACACCGCCTCCCCAAACCGCCACATCTCCCCGCGAGCACTCCTAGAGATGTCTTAATGCGTGTTCACTTTTACCACGCCAAAGATCTGCTCCTGGCCAAAGTGCGACAACTTGGGAACCTTCCTGCACCTTACACTAAGCTGCAACTGTATGCTGACATATCCCAATACACTCGCCAACAGAGGCGCCAGTTGAGCACCATGACTAAACCTCTCATTAATCATAAAATCCCCTACCAATGGGGCTTCCCGACCAAGCTTCTTGTGACCAGAAATGGGGTGAAACATTCTATTACCACTGTCGAAGGAAGGGATCCATCTCCTCTGCAAATGGGGAATCATCCCTGTGGAAGAGCCGCCAGTGTTGCACAACCATCAAAGGAAGGACCGTGCCCCTAAACACGGCCCTCATACCGACTCAGCTGACTCAGTACTAGGCTAGTGGTGTTCACACACGGATTTCAGCTATACGTTTTAAAACACTCCGTATCTGTGCCTGCTCGCAGCAGATAGCTCACAAACTTCTACCCTCACAACCATCAGTAGTTACACTGCTGATCTTTGTTACCCCTCCTCCTCTCCTATTTTTCTCTTACCTAACTACATTCATTCTCTACCTTTTTTTTAATTTATCCTTTCATCTAAGAGCACAGGAAATATCCAATCAAGTTTTTTATTTTTTATTTTTTTATTATCATCAACTCCTCAACAAACCTGACGAGCACCTGACGGATCCTTACCAATCTTTCGGATTGAGGACATTCACTCATCCAACTGTAAGTAAACCATTTACTACACAACGACTGCACTCACCTACTGAAGATGCCAAAATTCCTATCACTAAACGTTAAAGGACTGAATCATCCAGCCAAACGGAAGTCCATGTGGCGCATCGCTCTGGAGTCACATAGTGAGGTTCTATGTATTCAGGAAACTCACTTTATGGTAAATGCAGAACCAACCTGCATCAACAAACACTTCATCCACATTTTTAAAGCCTCTGGACCTTCAAAAAAGAATGGAGTCCTGATAGCCATTAAAAACTCTGTCTCTTTTACCCTTCACAATAACCTAGTAGATGTGGAAGGGAGATACCTTGCACTTGACTGTACCCTAAATAACGTCAGATATACTGTGGTGAACATCTACGCGCCCAATTCGAACCAAATCAGATTCCTGAACAAATTGATGAAAAAAATGAATGCTTTCAGCCATGGCCACCTTATTCTCTGTGGGGATTTCAACATTGTGCCAGACAACACTATTGACTCCTCTTCCTGTAAAAAAAGACCCATGTCTCCTATGGGGTCGTTCATAAGATCTAATGATGTCTACGATGTTTGGAGGTGTCACCACACCACTGAAAGGGATTACTCTTTCTTTTCCCATTGCCACAATTCGTACACGCGGATTGACTATTTTTTGGTAGACAAATGGCTATTACCCAAAGTTTCAGATTCCACCATATCTACGATAACGTGGTCCGACCATGCCCCGGTCACCATAACGACAGAAGACACTCCTACCAGGACGCGTCCAACGATCTGGAGAACTAATCCTTGGATCTTGTACTCACCAGAATACTCTGCCTGCATCAAAAAGAAACTCGAAGGCTCCTTTGAACTAAATGAGGGGACTGTACCTAACATTACCACCCTGTGGAGTGCCCACAAGGCATTCATAAGGGGGATCATTATACAATTGAGTGCTAGAGACAGGAGGAAGAGATCACAGCGTCTAGACACACTCACTTCTCGTATTAAAGTCCTAGAATCACAAAACCAAACATCTCCGAGTCCTATTCTTAAAACAGAACTGAATCAACTTAGGCAAGAATTAAGAGCACGCCTTCTAGACAAATTTGAAAAAGCCCAAACCCACTTTAAAGGTCTGGGTCTTAAGTGGTTAACCACTTGACCACTGGGCACTTAAACCCCCTTCCTAACCAGACCAATTTTCAGCTTTCGGTGCTCTCACAATTTGAATGATAATTACTCAGTCATACAACATTGTACCTATTTTAAATTTTTGTCTTTTTTTTCACACAAATAGAGCTTTCTTTTGGTGGTATTTGATCACTTCTGGGTTGTTGTTTTTTTGCGCTATAAAAGAAAAACGACTGAAAATTCTGTAAAAATAAATAAATAAAATCTTGTTTCTGTCATATTAGCGGGTTATTTCTCACACACAGCATATGCATACCACAAATTACACCCCAAAACACATTCTGCTATTCCTCCCGAATATGGCGATACCCCATGTGTGAAACTTTTACACTGCGTGGCCACATACAGAGGCCCAACATGCAGGGAGCGCCATCAGGCGTTCTGGAGCACCCAGACCAATTCTAGAAAATTACATAGAACCCCAAAACATTATATATGCTTTTTTAGCAAAGACCCTAGAGAATACAATGGCGGCGGTTACAACTTTTTATCTCGCATGGTATTTTCGTAGAAATTTTTTGAACGCGTGTTTTTAAAAAAAAACTGTTTTGTGCTAAAAAAAATAAAAAAACAGTAAAGTTAGCCCAATTTTTTTTCATAATGTGAAAGATGAAGTTACGCCGGGTAAATAGATACCCATCATGTCACCCTTCAAAATTGCGCACAATGATGGAATGGCGCCAAACTTCGCTACTTAAAAATGCCCATAGGCGATGCTTTAATTACTTTTATTGGTTACATGTTTTTAGTTACGGAGGAGGTCCAGGGCCAAAATGATTGCTCTCGCTCTAACGTTCGCAGAGATACCTCACATGTGTAGCTTGAACACCGTTTTCATATGTGGGCGGGACTTACGTATGCGTTCGCTTCTGCATGCGAGCACACGGGGACAGGGGTGCTTTAAAAAAATGGGTATTGCAAAGTATTTGGGTATTGCAGAGTATTTGGGTATTGCAGAGTATTGGGGTATTGCAGAGTATCGCGCAGGGTATTGGGGTATTGCAGAGTATTGGGGCATTGCAGAGTATTGCGCAGGGTATTGCAATGTATTGGGGTATTGCAGAGTATCGCGCAGGGTATTGGGGTACTGCAGTGTATTGGGGTACTGCATGGTATTGGGGTACTGCAGGGTATCGCGCAGGGTATTGGGGTATTGCATAGTATTGCGCAGGGTATTGCAGAGTATTGGGGTACTGCAGAGTATTGGGGGTACTGCAGAGTACTGGGGTATTGCAGGGTACTGAGGTATTGCAGAGTACTGGGGTATTGCAGAGTACTGGAGTATTGCAGAGTATTGGGGTATTGCAGGGTACTGGGGTATTGCAGGGTACTGGGGTATTGCAGAGTACTGGGGGATTGCAGAGCTGGGATGGATGGAGGGTTGGCTGGATCTGTGACTGCATTTGTCACAGATCCAGCCACAGCACAGCTGCTGACACCCCGCTCCCCCCCTCTCCTCTCACACTGTACCGAACGGTACAGAGAGGAGAGGGAGGAGAGGGAGGAACCGGCGTCATCAAATGACGCCGGTTTGTTTACAAGTGATCGCGCCGTCATTTGACGGCGCGATCACGTGGTAAACGGCCGCTATCAGCGGCAATTTACCGTGATCCGTGATGCGCCGGGTCTTCTAGACCCGGCTAGCACGGACACTTCCGCGAGCACGTCCCAGGGGACGCGCAATCGCGGAAGTGAAGGACGTCGTCCCAAAATAACTCCACCGCGCTGTAGCAGTATTTTTGCTATAGCGCGGTCGGAAAGTGGTTAAGCTCTAAAGAAAATTCCCTTGCAAAGCCTATTTCATTTAGCAAATCAACTCCATTAGCTCCTAAGTGCAATCCTAGCATCTGTTGCTTTGCCCTAAAAAAAGTAAAATAGAAGTTAGCTTTAAAGTTTAAGCATTGCCAAAATGCTTTTCTTTTCAGTTTTGCACAGAGTTAAAAAAAAACACTCACTAGAACCAATAAAATGTTAATTTCCTGAGCAAAGACAGCAATATAAACCAGGAAACCAGGGAATTTCCCTCATTTTGTAAGATTCCATCTCACTTCCTGTCGTGACCTTAGGACAGGAAGTGAGATAGAACCTCTACAAATTGATAGGAATTCCCCTCTAATGCCGCGTACACACAATTGGAAATTCTGACAAGAAAACCGTGTTTTTTTTTCAGACAAAATGTTTTGGCTCAAACTTGTGTTGCATACACATGGTCACACAAAATTCTGACCGTTGAGAACGCAGTGATGTACAACCCTACAACAAGCCGAGAAGGTTTTTTTTGCGCGTCAGATTTGCATACAGACGGTCGGTATTTCAGACAAGAACTTTTCCCGTTGGAAAATTTGAGAACCAGCTCAGATGGAGCCTACACACGGTTGGAATCACATTAAACTTTTCTTGCCGGAAATTCCAGCCGTGTGTACGCGCTTCTTTTACCTTACTGCAGTCCTGGTTTCATGTCATCATTGTTCGTTTTTGCTTTGAAGTTGCTGTAATTCTGCTCTGATCTCCACACTTCCTGCTTGTCTGGCTCCTAATGAAAAATCTCATGGCAGCTTTTCACTGTGGTCCAAGCTGTCATTACTGTGTGTCTAAAACTCCTCAAAACCAGAATCTGCCCTGTATTTGTTTGTTTTTGTTCTGTGTGTCTCTTTACTTCACAGAAACATGAAACCAGTATAAAAATAAAAATAAACTGCAGGTACATTATATAATTGATTTGTATCTATTTTTAATCATTTTTAAAAGGAATCAGTTAACTTGTATGTCCCTATACCCTGTAAAAAGTCATTTCAGAAAATTGTTTTTTTCCTTTAGTGACCCTTTAACTCCTTCCCTGTCAGTGTATTTTTTTTTTTTTTAGCACTGTTTACTGCGTCGGTGTCACTGGTCCCCAAAAAGTGTCACTTAGGATCAGATTTGGCCTCCATAATGTTGCAGTCCCACTAAAAATTGCTGATCGTCGCCATTACTAGTAAAAAAATAAAATGTTTGCACAAACCGATATACGCTTATTGTGATTTTTTTTTACCAAAAACATGTAGCAGAATACATAGTGGCCTAAATTAATTAATGTAAAAAATAGTATAACGCTCAAAAAAACAAGTGAAAATAATCTAAAATAGATCTTAGATATACAATATTGAATAGTGAAATGAGAAAAAATTCTCTCACTGGTAGATAGAATAAAATAATGTGACAAAAATATGTGAATATAAGAAAGTCCCACTGTGTGAATGTAACATCCAAGATATTTGTTTAAAAAAAAATAGAATTAAGTCCTTGCAGGATAGATAATTCCTTGAAGGGAAATCCGAATGGACACCAGGAGAGGATAGAAGGAAATTCATCCACCAGGAAGACACCCAAATGTGGTAATGTAGTCTCCTTACCCTGTCAGTGCGATCACCATTACAGTGATCTCAGCGCACCTGAGGATTTTAGGTCTCCCTCTGTAAGATGTGTAAAGTGGTGCCTGTGGTCTCGGATTGTCAGAAAATGAAAAAGAAGAGGACCATAGCGTAATACCGTAAAGCTGAGTTTAATAGGCAAAATTACTATGCACTTACGATTCCGATGACATCTGATTGCGATTTAAAAACACATCTAGTGTATATTGATTGGTTTGCCTGAAAGTTATAGCATCTACAAACTACGGGACATATACAGTCATTTTATTTATTCTTTTACTAGTAATGGCAGCGATCAGTGACTTAGCTGGACGGTGGGCAATCTGTCTCTAACTGACACTTTTTGACATCTCCAGTGACATTATTACAGTGATCAGTATTAATAATATGCACTGCAACTGTACTAATGACACTGGACAGGAAGGGGTTAACATCTTGGGGCAGCCAAGGGGTTAAATATGTGCCTGACAAATGTTTATGTGTGTACTGTGTGCTGCTTTTACTGGGGATCTAGTTGTTTTCATTCCCTGCTTAGCAACAATGAGATCCCCTGTCACTGAACACAGCTCTGTGTTGTTTACATTCAGAGCCGATCGATGGATGCTGGCAGTCAATTACTCCCAGGGCCCAGTGATCGGCACGTGCTGTAATGAATCACGAGCACCCCCTCACCACTGAAAATGCAGAATTACGTATATATTAATGATTCTGCGCAGCTGGCCTGCACTGTTGCAGTAAATGTACAGTGCATGCTCCAGTCACTGCTCTGCACCTGCAGCCATTTCCTCCACCACCACTTCTGGGTCCTGTGACACTTCTTGCCAGTAGGCAACCACTAATAGTCTTAACAGAAGTTACATCAAGCCTGGTTCCAGTCTCAGCATCTTATGCTGCATACATACAATTGGATTTTCACACCAAATTCCGCCCCTCAAGAACGCAGTGACATACAACACGTACAACGGCACTATAAAATGGAAATTCCATTCCGAGTCCAATACCTTTTGGGCTCCTTCTGCTAGTCTCATGTTAGTAGAAGTTTGATGACAGACGATTCGCTCTGTACAGCCTTTGCGCTTTTCAGACTGTTTCTGCTGTTAATGTTATGATTTTGGTTCGTATCTGTTTTTCATTGCGTGTAGTCAGTTTGTATCTGGTTTTCAGTGCGTTCTTGTTCCGCTCGTTTCTGATTTTCAGGTCGTTCTTCGTAGGCCTTTCTGTTCTTCAGTGTGTTCTGTTAGTTCGTTCTGACCAGCCGACCGTTTTCGAGCCATGTTGCGGGTACGTACTCGTCGTAGAGTTTGTGCTCTGTGGGGGCTTAGTGTTGGGCTTCTTGCTTTGACCCAAGCTCAGTCCATGAATGGGGTTGGGTGGAGTTTATGGACGAAGAATTGGTTTCTCCAGTGTGACCAATTCTCTCATATGCCTTTACTGCGGGGGATCCAGGAGAATAATCCTGATGATTTTAGGAAACATCTCCGGATGACAGACCCCGTTTTTCACCGTCTGTTGGCTTTGCTTTCCCCTTATATTACCAAGCAGGACACCTGCATGTGGCAAGCCATCACTCCCGAGCAAAGGCTAGTCGCCACATTGCGCTACTTGCATGACAGGGAGAAGTCTGCAGGACCTCAAATTCATGACAGGCATCTCCCCCGGGGCTCTGGGGAGCATTATTCCAGAGACCTGTTCTGCCATCATCCAAGTCCTGCAGAAGGACTATATTAAGGTAAGTTTTCTCCTTTAACATCACTGTTAAGATACACCAATCTGGGTTATGTATGTGGATCGCAACTGCAGAGGCTTCTCAGGTTTTAACCCAGGTTTCACTCTCTTTTATGCAGAGAGTTTGGGTTCTGACATCACAGCCTCAGATAAGTAGTTGGCGCATATTCCTTCATAGGCGCCAGCGAGGTAAGTGTAACTAAAGACTATGAGCTGGGGAAATGATGAGACCGTGCAGGGCCGGAGCCCAGGGGCCAGTACAGTACTAGATTTGAATATGACAGTTCATAAGGAAGGAATAGATAAGAGTATGTTGCTGTAATGGTTTGTCAGAGTGATACAGTCCTAATGGTATACACCACTATTTGGTAGACATGAGAGGTTACGGCAACATTAGGGAAGGACACTGACATTTAAGTAGAGCTGAACTGGCATGAGAGGGTTCCAGTAATACATGGTAAGTACGAGAGGTTACAGAGTGTACACAGCAACGTTAGCAGAGGACTCTGGCATTTGAGTAGAACTGAACAGGCATGAGAGGATTCCAGTAATACTTGGTAAGTATGAGAGGTTGCAGAGTGTACACGGCAACATTAGCACAGTGCAATGGCATTTAGGTACGTCTGAGCAGGCTTGAAGGCTTCCCATAATACGTGGTACCTCTGTACAGAATCAATGGCATGTGAGCACTACTGCGCATGCATGTAAGGCTTCCAAGAATACTTGGTGACATCAGCAAGGTACAATGGCAACTGAGTATATCTGAGCAAGCAAGACGGCTTTCCTAAAATACTTGGTAACTCTAGCACAGATCATTTGGCATGTGAGACATACTGAGCAGACATGTAAGGCATCCAGTAATACTTGGTACTTTAGCAGGGGTCAGAGTACTTGCGGTTTAGGAGTTGGATAACCAGGGATGCTGGAGGTCCAATGCAGGGAAGGATCAGAGAGGTGAAGCTTCCAGTAGTCCTGTGTGGTGATGGCCTAGTAGGGGACTGCCTGGTCGTGGGTGATGCCTGAGCGGGGTGTGCTGATCCGAGGTGACAGCTGGCATCCTTACAAAATAGAGTAACACCATGCTGTCACCGCTGTAGGTTTAAATAAGGCGCCGAGTACAGCGATTGGAGCGGCGCCTGGCTGGAGCACACTTCCGTGTTCCAGCGTGGAACGCACGAGGTGCACAGGAAGTGACGCCTATAGTAAACAGAACGGAGCGCAGCTGCTAGAGGAAGAAGCAGCTGCGCCCGTTCTACAAAAAGGTAATGCCAGCGGCGTTACAATCACATTCTATGTATTTACTGTATGCTAATGTATTGTATTTTTTCATCATTCCCTAATTACCATGATTGTAATATGCCGTGAATGTCCCCTTTGTCTTTATGCATGCTGTAAGCTTTTAATGCTCCTTCTTTGGCCTAAATGCATATTTGCCTCCACTAACCTCTCCAGCATGCTATCCTGGGCCCATACACACCTAGTCTAGTCACTTAAACCCTAAACACCCCCTAAAATAAGGTGACCAGATTTTTAAAATGAAATTCGGGGACATATTTTTTTTTAACTAGTAATGGCAACAATCAGCGACTCTCTGCCCATCGCCGCCCGTCTCGCAGCCTGTAAATTTTTACTCTCCTGGACCCGGGTACTACTGGGTGGGGAGCGGAGGAAGATCACTCCCCCAGGGAAGGCAAGGAGATAAACAGGCAGGCGGCTGGCCGGAACTTGAGCCAAGGCAGAAGAACTTGTGAGCGGAGCTGAATGGGCATGCGCCCGAAACTGAAGAAATAGTCCCGCCGCTCCAACCAGCACATTATCATCAGAAAGGGGCACAGATAAAAAAAATACCGCCCCCCCCCCTAAGCTAGTAGGAGCGGCAGAGTGGGAGTGTGTAATTCAGATATTTTTTTTTATTCTGCACTGACTGTCTTTGAAATTGCCCCAGCCCCTTTTTAAATCCAATCCGGGGACAAAACCGGGGACAGATTTGGTCTGGGGACAGTGTCCTCCATCCAGTTATTGTTCTCATTAAATTGAGGCAAAGGCCTTTTTTTGGGGGCCCAAATTCATTTAGAACCCCCCCGAATGTGTACAAATGTTATTGTTCTCATAAAATTCAGGTAGAGTGCCACAGGCTTTTTTTGGGGGTCCCAAACTCATTTAGAACACCCTAAAATGTTTACAATGGGCCATCAGAGGGGGTGAGACATCTGATAACGTTGACCTTATATTTTTGTCTTTAACTGCTTAAGGACCGCCTACTGCACATTTACGTCGGCAGAATGGCACGGCTGGGCACATCAACGTATATATACGTTGGTTCTAGTACGCAGCCGTGGGTCACAGGCGCGAGCCCGCGGCGCGCTCCCATGACCCGGTCCGAAGCTCCGAGACCGCTGGACTCGCGGACCCGATCGCTGCTGCAGTGCGGCGATCGGTCCCCGGAGCTGAAGAACGGGGAGAGCCGTGTTCAAACACGGCTTCCCCGTGCTTCACTGTGGCCGCAACATCGATCATGTCATCCCTGTTATAGGGGGACGTGATCGATGATGTCACACCTACAGCCA
This sequence comes from Rana kukunoris, assembly GCA_029574335.1. Lineage (NCBI taxonomy): Eukaryota > Metazoa > Chordata > Amphibia > Anura > Ranidae > Rana > Rana kukunoris. The sequence continues at coordinate 408,121,099 of CM056052.1, read as the reverse complement.
CACCCCCCTACAGTTGTAAACACACACAGGGAACACTCAAATCCTACAGCGCCCCCTTGTGGTTAACTCCCAAACTGCAACTGTCATTTTCACAGTAAACAATGCAATTTAACCACTTTGCAACCGCCCTATGCCGAAAGTACGGCTCTAGGGCGGTTGCTGTATTCTAACTGGCCGTTAATTAATGGCCTGTCAGAATCGCGCTCCCGCGCGCCTCCTGAGGCGCGCACACGGGAACATCCGTGACCGCCGGGTCCAGAGGACCCGGCGCATCACGGATCACGGTAAATCGCCGCTGATAGCGGCGGTTTACCACGTGATCGCTCCGTCCAATGACGAAGCGATCACTTGTCAACAGAGCGGCGTCATGTGCTGACGCCGGTTCCTCCCTCCTCTCTCTGTACCGATCGGTACAGTGTGAGAGGAGAGGGGAGGGAGCGGATGGCAGCGCCAGTGCTGCGGGCTGGATCTGTGACAAATGTAGTCACAGATCCATCCATCCCTCCCTCCCTGCTCAGCCATCCCTGCTGCAATGCTCTGCAATACTCTGGGCAATACTCACCTGGGCATACTCTGCAATACTCAGGCATACTCTGGCAATACTCTGGGCAATACTCCGCAATACTCTGCAATACTCTGGGCATACTCTGCCAATACTCTGCCAATACTCTGGGCATACTCTGCAATACCCTGGGCATACTCTGCAATACCCTGAGCATACTCTGCCAATACTCTGGGCATACTCTGCCATTACTCTGGGCATACTCTGGGCATACTCTGCCAATACTCTGGGCATACTCTGCCAATACTCTGGGCATACTCTGCAATACTCTGGGCATACTCTGCAATACCCTGGGCATACTCTGGCAATACTCTGGGCATACTCTGCCAATACTCTGGGCATACTCTGCCAATACTCTGGGCATACTCTGCCATTACTCTGGGCATACTCTGCAATACTCTGGACATACTCTGCAATACCCTGGGCATACTCTGGCAATACCCTGGGCATACTCTGGCAATACCCTGGGCATACTCTGGCAATACTCTGCATACTCTGGCAATACTCTGCAATACTCTGGGCATACTCTGCAATACTCTGGGCATACTCTGCAATACTCTGGGCATACTCTGCCAATACTCTGCCAATACTCTGGGCATACTCTGCAATACCCTGGGCATACTCTGGCAATACCCTGGGCATACTCTGCCAATACTCTGGGCATACTCTGCCATTACTCTGGGCATACTCTGGGCATACTCTGCCAATACTCTGGGCATACTCTGCCAATACTCTGGGCATACTCTGCCAATACTCTGGGCATACTCTGCAATACTCTGGGCATACTCTGCAATACCCTGGGCATACTCTGGCAATACTCTGGGCATACTCTGCCAATACTCTGGGCATACTCTGCCAATACTCTGGGCATACTCTGCCATTACTCTGGGCATACTCTGCAATACTCTGGACATACTCTGCAATACCCTGGGCATACTCTGGCAATACCCTGGGCATACTCTGGCAATACCCTGGGCATACTCTGGCAATACTCTGCATACTCTGGCAATACTCTGCAATACTCTGGGCATACTCTGCAATACTCTGGGCATACTCTGGGCATACTCTGGGCATACTCTGCCAATACTCTGCCAATACTCTGGGCATACTCTGCAATACCCTGGGCATACTCTGGCAATACTCTGGGCATACTCTGCCAATACTCTGGGCATACTCTGCCAATACTCTGGGCATACTCTGGGCATACTCTGGGCATACTCCGCAATACTCTGGGCATACTCCGCAATACTCTGGGCATACTCCGCAATACTCTGGGCATACTCCGGCAATACTCTGGGCAATACTCTGGGCAATACTCTGGGCAATACTCTGGCAATACTCTGGGCATACTCTGCCAATACTCTGGGCATACTCTGCCAATACTCTGGGCATACTCTGCCAATACTCTGGGCATACTCTGCCATTACTCTGGGCATACTCTGCAATACTTTGGACATACTCTGCAATACCCTGGGCATACTCTGGCAATACCCTGGGCATACTCTGGCAATACTCTGCATACTCCGCAATACTCTGGCAATACTCTGCAATACTCTGGGCATACTCTGCAATACTCTGGGCATACTCTGCAATACTCTGGGCATACTCTGCCAATACTCTGCCAATACTCTGGGCATACTCTGCAATACCCTGGGCATACTCTGGCAATAATCTGGGCATACTCTGCCAATACTCTGGGCATACTCTGCCAATACTCTGGGCATACTCTGGGCATACTCCGCAATACTCTGGGCATACTCCGCAATACTCTGGGCATACTCCGCAATACTCTGGGCATACTCCGCAATACTCTGGGCATACTCCGGCAATACTCTGGGCATACTCTGGCAATACTCTGCATACTCCGCAATACTCTGGCAATACTCTGCAATACTCTGGGCATACTCTGCAATACTCTGGGCATACTCTGCAATACTCTGGGCATACTCTGCCAATACTCTGCCAATACTCTGGGCATACTCTGCAATACCCTGGGCATACTCTGGCAATACTCTGGGCATACTCTGGCAATACTCTGGGCATACTCTGGGCATACTCTGGGCATACTCTGGGCATACTCCGCAATACTCTGGGCATACTCCGCAATACTCTGGGCATACTCTGCAATACTCTGGGCATACTCCGCAATACTCTGGGCATACTCCGCAATACTCTGGGCATACTCCGCAATACTCTGGGCATACTCCGCAATACTCTGGGCATACTCCGGCAATACTCTGGGCAATACTCTGGGCAATACTCTGGGCAATACTCTGGGCAATACTCTGGGCATACTCCGCAATACTCTGGGCATACTTGGCAATACTCTGGGCATACTTAGCAATACTCTGGGCATACAGCAGCCCCTGTCCCTGCGAGCTCGCATGCAGAAGCGAACGCATACGCAAGTCCCGCCCACATATAAAAACGGTGTTCAAACCACACATGAGGTATCTTTATATAATGTTTTGGGGTTCTATGTATTTTTCTAGCAAATAAATGATGATTTTTACATGTAGGAGAGAAATGTCAGAATTGGCCTGGGTGCTCCCTGCATGTTGGGGCTCTGTATGTGGCTGCACTGTGTAAAAGTCTCACACATGGGGTATCGCCATACTCGGGAGGAATAGCAGAATGTGTTTTGGGGTGTAATGTGTGGTATGCATATGCTGTGTGTGAAAAATAACCTAATAATATGAAAATTTGATGGAAAAAAAATAAATCTTGATTTTGCAAAGAATTGTGGGAAAAAATTACAACTTTAAAAAACTCACCATGTCTCTTTCTAAATACCTTGGAATGTCTTCTTTCCAAAAAGAAAAAAATTTTGTTCTTTTTTCATTTATAGCAAAAAAAAAAAAAAAACGCAGAGGTGATGAAATACCACCAAAAGAAAGCTCTATTTGTGGGAAAAAAAGGACAAAAAATTCATTTGGTTATAGTGTTGTATGACTGAGTTTATTGTCATTCAAACTGTGGGAGCACCGAAAGCTGAAAATTGGTCTGGTTATTAAGGGTGTTTAAGTGCCCAGTGGTCAAGTGGTTAAATGCATTTTTTGCTGTGAAAATGACAATTGTCCCAAAAATGTGTCAAAATTGTCCGAAGTGTCCGCCATAATGTCGCAGTCACGAAAAAAATCGCTGATCGCCGCTATTAGTATTAAAAAAACATTTTTTTTTTATAAAAATGCAATAAAACTATCCCTTATTTTGTAAACGCTATACATTTTGCGAAAACCAACCGATAAACACTTATTGCGATTTTTTTTTTACCAAAAATAGGTAGAAGAATACGTATCGGCCTAAACTGAGGAAAAAAAAAATTATATTTATTTTGGGGCGATATTTATTATAGCAAAAAGTAAAAAATATTGCATTTTTTTCAAAATTGTCGCTCTATTTTTGTTTATAGCGCAAAAAATGAAAACAGCAGAGGTGATCAAATACCACCAAAAGAAAGCTCTATTTGTGGGGAAAAAAGGACGCCAATTTTGTTTGGGAGCCACGTCGCACGACGCAGTGCTGAATCGCAAAAAGGGGCAAGGTCCTTTACCTGCATTTTGGTCTGGGTCTTAAGTGGTTAAATACTCCTTAAAATAAATGTTATACTGATGTTGGCCAATAATGTTTGTGTCTAATCTGCTTGCAATGTTATTTGCAAAAGTACTATTTTTTTTCTGGCTTGATTCCACAGTTTCCTTTAACGCCACAGGAATGACAGTCTGTGGCTTTTCAATTTGCCAACAGGTGGAACTTTCCCAATTGCAGAGGGGCAATCAATGGGAAACATGTCAAACATCCTACCACCACCCCATTTGGGGTCATACTATTTTAATTCTAAGGGGGTTCAATAGTATCGTGTTGATGGCGGTGGTGTCGGTGACATATGAGTTTTTATATGTGGACGTGGGGAATATTGGCCTGATGTCGGATGATGGAGTCTTTGCCCAGACGGAGTTTTCCAGACGGCTCCAGAGTGGTGGCTTGGCATTGCTACCTGCTAAGGAGAATGTGGAAAGACTCCCATTTTTCTTTGTTGCAGATGAAGCATTTGGTCTAGGTGATCACCTGATAAGGTCAATCCCTCAGAGGACCCTCATCCCAGAGAAGAGGGTTTTTAATTACCGCTGGCCAGAGCTAAAAGAGTCGTGGAGAATATCTTTGGGATAATAGCCAGCCGGTTCTGCCTTTTTCTTACAGCAATTAACATGGCGGAGTATAAACTAAACCACATAGTGCTCTAGTGCTGCATACTGCATAACTTTTTAAGGAGAAATGCTCCTAATTATGTTGCCTCAGTTGAACCAGAGGCCAGACTTTCTGAAAATACACTGACGGCACTTGAAGCTGGCCGTCCTGGCTTGTCCTCCCAAAGCGCCCGGGAAGCGCATCAAAAATATGTAGAATATTTTATGGGTAGGGGGACCATTGCTATGCCAGAAAATTTGTGAATCTTTTATCAAATAAAAAAATATTTTGATCTGATAAAATTTGAATTTGATTTATTGCTTGTGTTTCTTTTAGCTGTCTCCTAGGTTCTCCTAGTGCACTTATAGTGCCAAGTGGCTTCTCCTTTATTGTAATTCTTAGGAATAACTCACTTAAATCTATCCAAACAAGAGTCTAATAGGCATCCCGGGTATGATTTATTTATTTATTTTTATTAAAAATGATAATATAATAAATAATTATGAAAAATTATAACAAATAATAATATAATTATAGTAAAAATTATTCAATAGTGTAATCAAATCAAAATCACTGAAATCTGCTCAGTTGCAGAATTTTTGCTGTCATTATTTTTTTTTTATGACGTATTTCCCCACAAATCGCTATCGCTAAATTCTGCAAGTGATTCTGATTTATTATTGCTGTTTTTTAGCTGCTCTAAAACAATTTTTGCCATAAAGGGACACTTTTGGTTGCTATGGGCAATCTACAGTTTGCAGGGAGAAGAACAGTTTTTATTATATAAAAGAACATGTAGTGCACAGGGCAGACCACTAAGGACATGGGGGGTGTGTATTTTTTACATACAGTACTGTAATCTATAAGATTACAGTATACTGTATGTATAGTGTTTGTTTACATTTTTGAATTTGGCGCCATTCTCCGTCCCCGTGTGTCGTAACGTCGCAGGGAACTGTGCTCGGCGGCACACGGGGACGCTGTGTGAATCGAGCAAGCACCCTCTCGCTCACACAGCGCGGATGCATCGCTGGATCCACGGAGAAGGTAAGTAAACAGTCTCTGCAGATGCTGCGAGGCGAGCCCGAGTCTGACTCGGGGTTACCGATCGTAGCACAGAAATCTAACCCCGAGTCAGACTCGGGAACACCGCCAGGGAGGTTAAATAACCCCCATTGTCACTGTAAACACCAACTTAATACAAAAACTGGTATTGAGCAATGAAAGAAGAAGCCACACATTGCTGAATATAATTTGTTTTACTCCGTGCACATTCACACGTGCGTTTTAAAACATTTTAACACCAAAAAAATCTTTGTGTAATAAATGTGGATTTTTTTTTTTTCAACGGGCATGTTTCAAACCATAACATACACAACTCTGGAACTTACAAAGTTCAATGTAGAAAAACTGAAGTCAATATCAGACAAAATGTGTTGATCTTGCCTTCATCAGATGGGGTGATGTCACCCCTGTAAAATCTAAATTTTGAAGATGCACATGTAGCAAACCCCCAAGGGAGCTGCTTTTGTTTGATCAGTCAGTTACTCTGCCTTTAAACCCCAATGAACTGTCCCAGCCCCTCTGGCACACCTAGCAATGTGATTAATGGAATACAATAGGTGACTGCTATATTGTGTCAATCTCGCTCCCTTTCTCGACGAGATTGACCACCTACGAGCCCCGTCGTGAGAGCCAGCTCCGAGCCGGCTCGCCACGATGGAAAAAATCTGTCATAGAAGCGACGGGGATCCGACTTGGATTCCCGCCAATTCTAGCTGCGGCGTTTGGTATGAATCAATTTTAAATTAAAAACCAGCATGGGTTCCCCCCAGGGGCATACTAGGCCCTTAGGTCTGGTATGTAAGGATAACCCCTACACCGAAAAAATGGCGTGGGGGGTTCGCCCACAATTCATACCAGACCCATATCCAAGCACGCCGCCCGGCCGGTCAGGAAAGTAGTGGGGACAAGCGAGTGCCCCCATCCCTCCTGAGCCGTACCGGGCCGCATGCCCTCAACATGGGGGGGGGTGGGTGCTCTGGGCCAGAGGGGTGCCCCAAAGTACCCTGTCCCCATGTTGATAAGGACAGGGCCTCTTCCCGAAAACCCTGGCCGTTGGTTGTCAGGGTCTGCAGGTGGGGGGCTTATTGGAATCTGGGAGCCCCTTTAATAAGGGGGCCCCCAGATACCAGCCCCCCCACCCTAGGTGAATGAGTATGGGGTACATCGTACCCCTACCAATTCACATGGAGGAAAAGTGTCAATAAAATAAACATACAACACAGGGTTTTAAAATCATTTATTAGTCAGCTCCGGGGGTCTTCTCCGCTCTCCGGGGGTCTTCTTCCGTCTTCTCCGCTCGAGACCCACGGAGCATGCTGGGATTGTGACGTCATAAGAGGCCTATATAAATCTCCGCCACACTGCGCACCCGGCATTACAGCGGGAGGAAGCATCGAGTCAACATAAGAAGAAAAAAAGAGACGCAGAAGGTGGCAAAGAAGACCGGGCTGGCCGCCACTAGTAAGAGAGCTACAAAGAAGATAGCGGCGGCCAGCCCCGAAGAAGGCACCGAATAGCGAGCGGGAAAAGAACCGGGGAGTGCCTATACGACAGCGGAGGGCAGAGAAGACAGAAGAAGACCCCCGGAGAGTGGAGAAGACCCCCGGAGCTGACTAATAAATTATTTTAAAACCCTGTGTTGTGTGTTTATTTTATTGACACTTTTCCTCCAGGTGAATGGGTAGGGGTATGATGTACCCCATACTCATTCACCTAGGGTGGGGGACCGGTATTTGGGGGTCTCCTTATTAAAGGGGGCTCCCAGATTCCAATAATCCAGGGTTGTCTGGAAGAGGCCCTGTCCTTATCAACATGGGGACAGGGTACTTTGGGGTGGGGGGGCCGCAGGGCACCCCCTGCCCCAGAGCACCCATGCCCCCATGTTAAGGGCATGCATCCTGGTATGGCTCAGGAGGGAGGGGGCGCTCGCTCGTTCCCACTCCTTTCCTGACCAGCCTATGACGCGCTCTCTGGAATGTGCTTTTCCTATTCAAGCGAGTGTGAGATGTCGGCACCATGTCGCCGAGAATCAGCGTGATGCTGTCGTGCTGGAAACAGATTCTCGACGACAGGTACTGTAACTACTGCAGGAATACACAACACAGTTCTTCTTCTAGTTTACTTGAAGCAAAGTAATATTCAGGTTAACATTAGTCAGCCAGGACCTGTGTAAGTACTCAGGACTTGGTTTAAACAGTTTAAAGAAAACAGTCAGGAACACTATGCCAACAACGAAAGCAATAGGTAACAATATGTACAGATTAAATAGTCTATCCAATAACTTTTGGTGTGTGTGGGATGCTGTGGCTAAAGGGGAACACCATGCTGGCCTATGATGCTTCTAGTACACACCCAGTGAAATGATCTCCATACCCATGGTGTGTCCCCTTTAAGAGCAATTGAGGTAATGTCCTGGAGGCAAAGCTTTGCATTTTATTATCTTCACCGGCAATATAGGAGCTTTGTGGACAATATTTGGATGTGGTATTCTATGAAAAGCATTAAAGGTTCCTGGGCAAAGCCCCCTCAGCAAATCCTGTGCACAGTCAGCAGTCCTCCCCTGAGTGATCGATCGATCTTAGATGCAGGTGTGACGCAGTGGCATTCAGTCCTTGAGCTGTTGCAGGGTGTCCTTCTTTAGTATGGATAGTCTGTTCCTCTGGGCTGGAGCTACATGAACAATCTGTTCCTCTGGGCTGGAGTTGCAGGCTGTGTGCCCCTTGGTAGGCCGCAATACCACACACATAGAGTGCAGGAGATGCTCTCCTGATGGGGTGCAGGCAAAAAGAGGCTCTGGCCTAGTTCCTCTGGCCTTTTTATCTCCTCCCCCACAGTCCTTTGCTGCTGTCTGATGATTGGCTCAGGCTCTTCCAATAGGGAGTTTACAGACAACCTCCAATAGGGAGTTTACAAACAAGCAGTTTTGAGAGTCTGTGTATGAAGAGAGAAAGGGGGGTTAAAAAGCCCACGCTGCTGCAGCAGACAGCTGTCCCCTAATAGATTAGATCAGTCTGGAGAAGTACCTGCTACACATACAAATTGAGAGGCAAAATGGGTATTTGTCTCCTAATCCCATGCCTAATTTGCACATGTGCTATCTCTTATCATGGGGGATCAATGGACGTATTTTGAGGTTGCAACCCCTTCCTTTCACCTACTGCGTTGCGTGGAAGGGGTTGCACTCACAAAACGCATACATTGATATCTCGTGATGGCAGATAGCACATGTTGACACACTGTGTGCATCTTCAAAAATTGTCATTTAAAATGCATACAAAGCATTTAAACTCACAAAATGTCCACAAAACAATGGTTGAATTTTTGTGTGTTTTAGATTCTGCCTAAAACATCAATCATATTCTCATCTTTTGTTCAATCTCATTTGTTTTTTGCTTGATCAGGTCTAAATCCCGATTGCACACCATTATGTCCTGGATGAGAATTCGTGCACTTGCACTGGTGAAACGAGTATCTTCATCCACATCAACTAAATATGCAGGCATGCATCGATTACCTAAAGCTGTGGTATCAGACACTGACCTGTTGTGGTCACTATTTCGCCTACTTTTTCCACCTCTCCACCCTCCACATCTTCAGGTACTGATGTGCTGAGTTCCCCTTCTTTATGAGGTTTGGGGTTCCTGGTGTCCTCAAATGTCCCGTATCTTTTTTCCCCTATGTGAATTAAACAAAAGGTATATTTAGCACACAGATATTTGAGGCCAGAGATAGGAATATGAAACATTGCTTGGAAGTGTGGTACAACTGTCTGTTTTGGCAGAGTTCAAAGCTGAAGACATGAATTTTTCCCTTACCAAAGCTGGAATACTTACTTTTTTTGGACAAGTTTTACACATGGAGACACCCCAAGTATCCACTGGAGCACCTGTGTGGGACACCCTAAAAGGTTGTTCTGGTGTCCCACACTAGTGCTTCTGAGTCCAGATGTGTAAACAGCTGCTGAGCAGAGGCGTCTCTAGGGGGGGCCAGAGGGGGCCCTGGCCCCCCTAACATTATGCTGTGCCCCACCATGTGCCCCCCCAAAAAAAACATTATTTTTTTTGCTTTTTTTTTTTGGGCCGCCCCTGGAGTAACAGTCTCTCCTGAGAGGAAGAGCGTCCCCAATCAGCTCTGCGGGGCATTCCTCCCCCTCCCTCTGCTCGCTGACACTGCATATTGCAAGCGTTCACACAACCACAGCCGCCCGATCTGCTCCTTCCCCTGCATCCTCATTGGCACGGAGAAGAGTGAGTTGCAGAAAGGACTCCATGAGCACTGTGGGGGAGGGGGGCCCAAGCCTTCATCTCAGTTACTGAAAAAACAGACTGATTTCTCCCGTCCTTAGGACAGGAGAACCAGCCTGTTAATTCCGAGAGTGGTGACTGCAAGCTGAGCCGAGTGTCAGTCTATGACACTCTTTTACAGCCCAGCGAGTCCAGCCACCTCCCCCCCCCACTTTCCTCACATACGAGCAGGGAGGAATACAGCTCCTCCTCCTCCTCCTTTCAGTCCCGCCAACACTATCTCGGTGTGCTGTATCTGAAGAGAGGGGATGTGTGTTCATGAAAAAATTAAAATCAGCAGCATGTGTGTGAATGATGCCTGAGATTCTAGCCTGGACCGTGGGTAAGTGTGTGCACTGCAGACTGCAGTACACTGTAATCACTGAACTGCATTATCTCCATCCCTTCTACCCCCCATCTGTCTCCCTCCCCTCTCCTGTTCTATCAAGACATTCACAATTTACTTTCTGTAACTGTCACCACCGTTTACGATATTCCATTCCATCGCCCCATGACAGCTGATCCGACAGTCCGACAGACATCAGACACGATCCATTTCATTTCCCAGAATAACCGAGACAACACAAGCCCTGGTACTGGTTCCAAAATGAATGAATGAATCCTTTAATGGTAACTTAGCTTTCTTATATACAGTACAAGCATGTTACAGTTAATCACAGGGACAAAGACACACTCCACCCACACATCACACAATGGGGGGCTTCATACACATTATTTTAGATAATGACATTCCGATGAGTTAATTACTACTCATTACCCAGACGGTCTGGCTCCGCATTTAGAGGGGTTAATTACTACAGCTTGACAAGTCACATTCCACATCTTAACAGTGTCATTAGCATACACAATAAACAGGTCTTAGGAGCAGACCTAATTAGCACAATGGACACAAAACAGTATTAGCATCACACAATGGAATGTCTAGGAGCAGACTCAATTAACATCTCAAAAGCATGTGTCCCCACATTGAATGAAAACACTATTGACCTGTCGGAGTCAGACTTTAACAACTTGTAATATTTAAAGATATCCTGCAAAACATGAATTATTAGTAATGTCCCATCCCATGTAATTTATCATTTCTCAGTCACCCTATGCCCAAAAGGGGCACAGGATGACCCTAGACCCAAGAGTCATTAGTGATGCTAGCACTCGAGTACCCCCCATCCTTCAAAAGTCTCTGGGTGTCACGGGCAATTCTGTTACACTTTCACTTTCAGTTAGGCAGGTAATATACAGTGCAAATTTCTTTCCTACATCCACAGATTGCAGGAAAGAAACTTGCATGATTCCCCCATCAACAGACAGTGATTCTCACTAGTGGCTATACAGCAACCACTAGTGATAATCATAAGAGAATCTGCTCATTAATGGTTCAAATCTCAGCCAGTTCCTGCTGAACCAGCTGAGATTTAAACTGTCTATGGCTGGTCTTAGCTCTTAGGCAGCCCATACATTGATCACTTTTTTTCATTCAACTATTAGGTTGAATGAAAAAAAAAATGATCCAATTCCCCCATCTACACATTATAGGTAGATGGGGGAATCCTCCCAGTGTGGACCAGTGCTGGAATAACCAGAGTTGCTGTCCTGTTCCGGCTATTCACAGCGCTGGTCTCTGTCTCCTTGGCAGCGGCGGCAGCACATTGGAACCCAGAGCTGGTTACTTAATGGGGCTGATGTACAGGAGGGCCAGCACAATTTGTTGTTAGAGATGGGCTGGGCATGTTCAAAAATCCACATGCCAGAGCCTGCCAGGAAGCCCACACTGCACAGCACTAATCACAGGCAGTGAGAGATTTCCCGGTCCGCAGCTCTGCACAGATCAGGAAATGTCTCACTGCCTGTGATTAGCACTGTGGAGTGTTGGCTTCCTGGCGGGATCGGGCATGTGGGATTTCAAACACACCCGAGCCCATCTCTATTGGTTGTAGACAGTTGAACTCCCTGCAGGTTGCTTAGCCGCAGTGGAGCCTTCTCTGACATGCTGATCGGGATGCAATCCAGGTGATGCTCCTAGTCAAATCCTAGTGTTAAATATCAGAGATTTTATTGATCAAAGCCCACACTTTACAGGCATAGAGCCCACACTTTACAGGCATAGAGCCCACACTTTACTTTACTTTGATTTTATATATATATACAGTGCAGAAAATAAGTATTTGAACACCCTGCTATTTTGCAAGTTCTCCCACTTGGAAATCATGGAGGGGTCTGAAATTGTTATCGTAGGTGCATGTCCACTGTGAGAGACATAATCAAAAATAAAAATTCCAGAAATCACAATTTATGATTATTTGTATGATACAGCTGCAAATAAGTATTTGAACACCTGAGAAAATCAATGTTAATATTTGGTACAGTAGCCTTTGTTTGCAATTACAGAGGTCAAACGTTTCTTGTAGTTTTTCACCAGGTTTGCACACACTGGAGGAGGGATTTTGGCCCACTCCTCCACACAGATCTTCTCTAGATCAGTCAGGTTTCTGGGCTGTCGCTGAGAAACACAGAGTTTGAGCTCCCTCCAAAGATTCTCTATTGGGTTTAGGTCTGGAGACTGGCTAGGCCACGCCAGAACCTTGATATGCTTCTTACAGAGCCACTCCTTGGTTATCCTGGCTGTGTGCTTCGGGTCATTGTCATGTTGGAAGACCCAGCCTCGACCCATCTTCAAAGCTCTAACTGAGGGAAGGAGGTTGTTGCCCAAAATCTCGCAATACATGGCCCCGGTCATCCTCTCCTTAATACAGTGCAGTCGCCCTGTCCCATGTGCAGAAAAAACACCCCCAAAGCATGATGCTACCACCCCCATGCTTCACAGTAGGGATGGTGATCTTGGGATGGTACTCATCATTCTTCTTCCTCCAAACACGGTTAGTGGAATTATGACCAAAAAGTTCTATTTTGGTCTCATCTGACCACATGACTTTCTCCCATGACTCCTCTGGATCATCCAAATGGTCATTGGCAAACTTAAGACGGGCCTTGACATGTGCTGGTTTAAGCAGGGGAACCTTCCGTGCCATGCATGATTTCAAACCATGACGTCTTAGTGTATTATCAACAGTAACCTTGGAAACGGTGGTCCCAGCTCTTTTCAGGTCATTGACCAGCTCCTCCCGTGTAGTCCTGGGCTGATTTCTCACCTTTCTTAGGATCATTGAGACCCCACGAGGTGAGATTTTGCATGGAGCCCCAGTCCGAGGGAGATTGACAGTCATGTTTAGCTTCTTCCATTTTCTAATGATTGCTCCAACAGTGGACCTTTTTTCACCAAGCTTCTTGGCAATTTCCCCGTAGCCCTTTCCAGCCTTGTGGAGGTGTACAATTTTGTCTCTAGTGTCTTTGGACAGCTTTTTGGTCTTGGCCATGTTAGTAGTTGGATTCTTACTGATTGTATGGGGTGGACAGATGTCTTTATGCAGCTAATGACCTCAAACAGGTGCATCTAATTTAGGATAATAAATGGAGTGGAGGTGGACATTTTAAAGGCAGACTAACAGGTCTTTGAGGGTCAGAATTCTAGCTGATAGACAGGTGTTCAAATACTTCTTTGCAGCTGTATCATACAAATAAATAGTTAAAAATTCATAAATTGTGATTTCTGGAATTTTTCTTTTTGATTATGTCTCTCACAGTGGACATGCACCTACGATGACAATTTCAGACCCCTCCATGATTTCCAAGTGGGAGAACTTGCAAAATAGCAGGGTGTTCAAATACTTATTTTCTGCACTGTATATATATATATATATATGGTTGTACTCTTGATGCTAATAAATACTGTATTTATTAGATCTGACTGGGAGCATTACCTGGATCACATCCCGATCAGCATGTCAACAGAGAAGGTTATACAGCATTACTGCTGCTAGGTGACCAGCTGGGGGCTCAGCTCTCTATAACCAATAGTGCCAGTCTTCCCCTGCATGCATCCGTAATGTCACCAGCACTAGGTCCTAATGGACTGCCGCCGCTGCCAAGGAGACAGATGCCAGACCAGCGCTGTCAATAGCAGGGACAGGACAGCTGGGGAACCCCACAGTGGCAGAACACCAGGGCTCGGTGGCAAGACAACCTTTGCAACCCTGAAAGTTCTCCCACTGCTTTGGACCCTTATATTTTCTTGGTGTGCTGGTGACACATAGCTCTTGTTTTCTGCCACCCTGGGCGGCTCCAGTATAGTAGGAAGGGAGTTCACTGCAGAACATGTAAAAGGGCTTGTGGGATCGTAGTAAATGGCCCCAGGAGATATATATATATATATATATATATATATAATTGCATTTTATAGTTGGGCCCCCCTACTTTTGTCCCTGTCCCCCTATGTGCCCCCCCCTAAATATGAAAGCTGGAGACGCCACTGCTGCTGAGTGCCCTCTCCTAAGGCCTCGTACACACGATCGAATTTGTCCGCTGAAAACGGTCCAATGGACCGTTTCAGCAGACATCTCCGATCGTGTGTATGGGCTAGCGGACAGATTTGTCCACCCAACAGATTTCAAAGTATGCTTTGAAATCTATCCGGTGGGAATCTGTCCGCCCGACATGTCTGCTGGTTAGTACACTTACCAGCAGACATGTCGTCCCGCTCCGCCGCCGCACCGCCACGTCACCGACACGTCAGCGCGCTCTCTGCTGGCGGGGATTTTGGTTTGCTCGTCTGTCGGACGGACAGATTTGAACAAATCTGTCCGCTCGTGTGTATGGGGCCTTACACTGAATCAAGTTTGCATTTCATTCTAGTTACAAACACATCTAGACAACAATGTAATAAACTTATTTTTATACACATAGATATGACCAAATGTAGGTAACCTGTATCTGCCAAAAACATTGTATTTAGTGGGCGAACAATGTTTACAAAGTCTGATTACTGTGCCCACGAACCTGAAGTTTGCCATTTTAAACTGTACAACAGTAAAGAAAATCACATGGAACAACATGCAAGTAATAATAATAATAGGAACACAGGACAAATACTTTATTTTTAGAAGCAGTTTCCTGATCCTCCTGTACTGATCGTGCTCCCTCAATTTCAGATCTGACCAGCATTTCCTCAATTGCTCCTTGGTTCGTTCTACCCCAAAATTCCTGTGCAGATTTCTTACAACTTTAGACATGATCTTGGCCTTTCTCACATTTGGGTTGGGGTACGGCCCATGCTTCCCATCATAGTCTGTCCTCTTAAAGATGTCCACCATCTCCTTTAAATTTGGGGCATCAGTGGCCTATACTGATTCTAGATTGAGGCCTATATTGGGATACGATTAGGAGAGTTAAGTCTGACATTAGGGTTTTTGTCTTGTGTTTTGTTTTGCAACAAATATGAAAAAATTCAAGGACCCTGAATTCATGGGCATGTTCATAGACAGGTACAGGGAGCTGCGCAATTTGTGGGTGATTAAAAACCCCTTTATATAGAAATAAACCAGCTAGGAAGGCAAGGCTGGAGAAACTGCTGCAGTTTGTGAAGACACAGGTCCCTGACACAGACATCAACTTTGTGGACAAGAAAATTGGTAGCTTGAGGAGCACATATAGGAAGGAGCATAAGAAGGTCCAGGATTCCCTCAAATCAGAAGCAGCAGCAGAAGACGTGTATGTACCTAGTCTGTGGTACTACAACAGAATGCGGTTTCTGGATGGCCAGATTGAAGTCAGGGAATCACTTTCCACACTTCCCTCCACCCCTCCTTTCACCCTTCCCTTAACCCCAGCTGAGGCTTCCGAGGACAGAACTGGCCCTTCCATCCTGGAAGAAGTGGAGGAGCCCAGCTGGAGCCAGGTATAGTACACTGCTCAAAAAAATTAAAGGAACACTTTGAAAACATATCAGATCTCAAAGGGCAAATATCTAATGCTGGATATCTATACTGATATGGACTGGGTAATGTGTTGGGAATGAAAGGATGGCACATCATGGTATGCTCCTAATGAGACAACTGATGGTGTCCTGGGGTATTTTCTCCCAGATCTGAACCAGAGCATCGCTGAGCTCCTGAACAGACTGAGGTGCAACCTGGTGACACCAGATGGACCGAAACATAATGTCCCAGAGGTGTTCTTTTGGATTTAGGTCAGGTGAGCGTGGGGGCCATTCAATGGTATCAATTTCTTCATCCTCCAGGAACTGGCTACATGCTCTCGCCACATGAGGCCGGGCATTGTCGTGCACCAGGAGGAACCCAGGACCCACTGCACCAGCGTAGGGTCTGACAATGGGTCCAAGGATTTCATCCCGATACCTAATGGCAGTCAGGGTGCCATTGTATAGCCTGTAGAGGTCTGTGCGTCCCTCCATGGATATGCCTCCCCAGACCATCACTGACCCACCACCAAACCGGTCATGCTGAACGATGTTACAGGCAGCATAAAGTTCTCTGCGGCTTCTCCAGACCCTTTCTTGTCTGTCACATATGCTCAGGGTGAACCTGCTCTCATCTGTGAAAAGCATGGGGCACCAGTGGTGGACCTGCCAATTCTGGTGTTCAATGGAAAATGCCAATCGAGCTCCACAGTGTCCATCAATGAGCAAAGAGCACACTAGAGGACGTCGGGCCCTCAGGCCACCCCCATGAAGTCTGTTTGTGATTGTTTGGTCAGAGACATTTACACCAGTGGCCTGCTGGAGGTCATTTTGTAGGGCTTTGGCAGTGCTCATCCTATTCCTCTTTGCACAAAGGAGCAGATACCGGTCCTGCTGATGGGTTAAGGGCCTTCCATGGGTCTGTCCAGCTCTCCTAGAGTAACTGCCCATCTCCTGGAATCTCCTCCATGCTCTTGAGACTGTGCTGGGAGACATGGCAAGTCTTCTGGCAATGACACGTATTGATGTGCCATCCTGGAGGAGTTGGACTGCCTGTGCAACCTTTATAGGGTCCAAGTATCGCCTTGTGCTACCAGTAGTGACACTGACCCTAATCAAATGCAAAACTACTAAAAAACAGTCAGAAAAGATGAGTAGGGAAAAAAAATTCAGACACCTCCACCTGAAAAAACATTCCTGTTTTGGAGGTTGTCTCATTGTTTCCCATATAGTGCACATGTTGTTAATTTCAATTAACAGCAAAGCAGCTGAAACTGATTAACCACCCCCTCTGTATACACCCCTCCCCCTCTGCTACATAAAGGGGTTGTAAAGGTAAAAAAAAAAAATCCCTAAATAGCTTCCTTTACCTTGGTGCAGTCCTCCTTCACTTACCTTTATCCTTCGATTTTGCTTTTAAATGTCCTTATTTCTTCTGAGAAATCCTCACTTCCTGTTCTTCTGTCTGTAACTACACACCATAATGCAAGGCTTTCTTCCTGGTGTGGAGAAAGGCTCTTAAGGGGGAAGGGGGCAAGCAGTTACAGACAGAAGAACAGGAAGTGAGGATTTCTTAGAAAAAATAAGGACATTTAAAACCAAAATCAAAGGATGTGGTAAGTGAAGGAGGACTGCACTAAGGTAAAGGAAGCTATTTAATGATGTTTTTACCTTTACAACCCCTTTAACTGACCAGATCAATATCCCAGGAGTTCTGATTCAAAAGTGTTCCTTTGATTTTTTGTCCCAAAAGTATTGATGTTAACTAGATGTTATTATTGATAACAAATTTATGATTTAACAAAATGTGTTTTACATATTAACCACTTTGCAACCGCCCTATGCCGAAAGTACGGCTCTAGGGCGGTTGCTGTATTCTAACTGGCCGTTAATTAACGGCCTGTCAGAATCGCGCTCCCGCGCGCCTCCTGAGGCGCGCACACGGGAACATCCGTGACCGCCGGGTCCAGAGGACCCGGCGCATCACGGATCACGGTAAATCGCCGCTGATAGCGGCGGTTTACCACGTGATCGCGCCGTCCAATGACGGCGCGATCAGATGTAAACAGACCGGCGTCATTTGATGACGCCGGTTCCTCCCTCCTCTCTCTGTACCGATCGGTACAGTGTGAGAGGAGAGGGGAGGGAGCGGATGGCAGCGCCAGTGCTGCGGGCTGGATCTGTGACAAATGCAGTCACAGATCCATCCATCCCTCCCTCCCTGCTCAGCCATCCCTGCTGCATATACTCTGCAATACTCACCTGGGCATACTCTGCAATACTCAGGCATACTCTGGCAATACTCTGGGCATACTCTGCAATACTCAGGCATACTCTGGCAATACTCTGGGCATACTCTGCAATACTCTGGGCATACTCTGGCAATACTCTGGGCATACTCTGCAATACTCAGGCATACTCTGGGCATACTCTGCAATACTCAGGCATACTCTGCAATACTCTGGGCATACTCTGGCAATACTCTGGGCATACTCTGCAATACTCAGGCATACTCTGGGCATACTCTGCAATACTCAGGCATACTCTGGCAATACTCTGGGCATACTCTGCAATACTCAGGCATACTCTGGCAATACTCTGGGCATACTCTGCAATACTCTGGGCATACTCTGGCAATACTCTGGGCATACTCTGGGCATACTCTGGGCAATACTCTGGGCATACTCTGGGCAATACTCTGGGCATACTCTGCAATACTCAGGCATACTCTGGGCAATACTCTGGGCAATACTCTGGGCAATACTCTGCAATACTCTGGGCATACTCTGCCAATACTCTGGGCATACTCTGCAATACTCTGGGCATACTCTGCAATACCCTGGGCATACTCTGCAATACCCTGGGCATACTCTGCAATACCCTGGGCATACTCTGGGCATACTCTGGCAATACTCTGCAATACTCTGGGCATACTCTGCAATACCCTGGGCATACTCTGCAATACCCTGGGCATACTCTGGGCATACTCTGGCAATACTCTGCAATACTCTGGGCATACTCTGCAATACTCTGGGCATACTCTGCAATACTCTGGGCATACTCTGCAATACTCTGGGCATACTCTGCAATACCCTGGGCATACTCTGCAATACCCTGGGCATACTCTGCAATACCCTGGGCATACTCTGCAATACCCTGGGCATACTCTGCATACTCCGCAATACTCTGGCAATACTCTGGGCATACTCTGGCAATACTCTGGGCATACTCTGCAATACTCTGGGCATACTCTGCAATACTCTGGGCATACTCCGGGCATACTCCGGGCATACTCTGGCAATACTCCGGGCATACTCTGGCAATACTCCGGGCATACTCTGGCAATACTCCGGGCATACTCTGGCAATACTCCGGGCATACTCTGGCAATACTCTGGCAATACTCTGGGCATACTCCGCAATACTCTGGGCATACTTAGCAATACTCTGGGCATACAGCAGCCCCTGTCCCCGCGAGCTCGCATGCAGAAGCGAACGCATACGCAAGTCCCGCCCACATATAAAAACGGTGTTCAAACCACACGTGAGGTATCTTTATATAATGTTTTGGGGTTCTATGTATTTTTCTAGCAAATAAATGATGATTTTTACATGTAGGAGAGAAATGTCAGAATTGGCCTGGGTGCTCCCTGCATGTTGGGCCTCTGTATGTGGCCGCACTGTGTAAAAGTCTCACACATGGGGTATCGCCATACTCGGGAGGAATAGCAGAATGTGTTTTGGGGTGTAATTTGTGGTATGCATATGCTGTGTGTGAAAAATAACCTAATAATATGAAAATTTGATGAAAAAAAAATAAATCTTGATTTTGCAAAGAATTGTGGGAAAAAATTACAACTTTAAAAAACTCACCAGGCCTCTTTCTAAATACCTTGGAATGTCTTCTTTCCAAAAAGGGGTCATTTGGGGGGTATTTGTACTTTTCTGGCATGTTAGGGTCTCAAGAAATGAGAGAGGCTGTCAGTACTTCAGGTGTGATGAAATTGATCAATTTTCAGGATTTGGTACCATAGCTTGTAGACCCCATAACTTTCACCCAGACTAAATAATATCCAACATTTTTTATTTTTTTTACCAAAGATATGTAGCAGTATACATTTTAGGCCAAATTTATGAAGAAAAATTACTTTTTTGCAAAATTTTATAATAGAAATGAAGAAAAATTATTATTTTTTGCAAAATTTTGTTCTTTTTTCATTTATAGCAAAAAAAATAAAAACCGCAGAGGTGATGAAACACCACCAAAAGAAAGCTCTATTTGTGGGAAAAAAAGGACAAAAATTTAATTTGGTTATAGTGTTGTATAACTGAGTTATTGTCATTCAAAATGTGAGAGCACCGAAAGCTGAAAATTGGTCTGGTTATTAAGGGTGTTTAAGTGCCCAGTGGTCAAGTGGTTAATAGACAGTAGTGGCCAAAAATTATTGGGACAGGAATGAAAACTGCCGGGTTCAGAATGAGAGTCTTTTCTATTTATTAACATTCAATTTGCAACAGTCATGAGCTGAAAATTGAGCTGAGCTGAAAAACTAAAACTATGTCCCTTTTTTATACACAGGAAGACCTCAGCCAGGAAGAGGCTCTGGAATATGGCAGCCAGGAGGAGGAGGGGGTCAGTGTCAGCCAGGAGGTAGCCAGGCCCAGTAGCCTCACTCAATCTCAGGTGCCTCCCCTCCGCCTTACAACAAAAAGGCCCAGGAAGGGGGGGGAACCTAAAGGGGGCAGCACTGGGCCTCATTAGGGAGGCTAATGTAGCCCTGAAACCCCTTCGACGCTGGAGAGCCCTATAGCTGCTATGTAGCTGCAAAATTGCAGAAAATGGAGAAAGGCCAACGCCTCATCTGTCAGGAAGTTCTTTTTTATGCCCTTCATAAGGGTTTTGATTGGCAAACTGACAGATAACATGTACTTATGTGCACTCACCGATCCTCATCCTCCTCCTGCCACAAGTCCACCACCAGAGACACAGTCTCCAAGTAAGAGTGCAGGAAAGGCTGCAGGGAAGCGTGGATTGAAGGCTGCAGGGAAGAGAAGGAAGTGATGGCCTGGGTTCAGTCTGATCTGACAGAAGACGCAGGCTGTTGTAGTACCACAGACTGGGAACATATATGTAATTTGCTGCTGTTCCTGATCTCTCAGAGTCCAGGACCAGATTGTGCTCCCTATTATATGGACTTCTCAAGCTACCAATTTTGTTTTGCAAATAGTGTATGTCTGCCCTGGGGTCAAAAGGTTTTACATACTCCAGCAGTTTCTCCAGAGTTGCCTTCCTCTTTATTTTGTTAAGATCCAGAATAAATGGATATTTTTTTTCTGAGAATACTTGCCTCTGTGTTTTTCTTAAAAAGGACAGTTTGTTTGGGAGTAGGCAGGTATATATAAAAAATACCATGTCAAATGAAAAAGACACCAACCAACCTCCTTAAAGCGGATGGTTCACCATAAATAAATATTAAAAGCCAGCAGCAACAAATACTGCAGCTGCTGACTTTTAATATTAGGACACTTACCTGTCCTGGAGTCCAGCGCCGTCCGCAGCAGAGGATGAGCGATCGCTCGTCACCCTGCTGCTCCCCCCTCCATCCACGGCGAGGGAACCAGGAAGTGAAGCGCTCCGGCTTCACTGCCCGGTTCCCTACGGCGCATGCGCGAGTCGCGCTGCGCCCGCGATTGGCTCCCGCTGTGTGCTGGGAGCTGAGAGTTCCCAGCACACAACGGGAAAAGCCCGTCTTTTGCCCGAGACTGCGGGCTGGAAGTGGGTGCGGATACCTGTCTTTAGACAGGTATCTGCACCCCCCTCCCCCCTGAAAGGTGTCAAATGTGACGCCGGAGGGGGGGAGGGTTCCGATCAGCGGATCTTCACTTTAGGGTGGAGATCCGCTTTAAGGTTAAAAAATACAACATAATAATGTTGTTGTGGTAACTTGACACACACAAAAAAAAATGGAGATTACTAGAAAATAATTTACAAATAATCAAAAAAAGATCTTGATTAACATAAAAAAAATGAAAAAAGATGACTATAAAAAATTATTCTAAACATTATTATGGAGATCTGTCTTTTAAAAGAAAAAAAAAGATTAATCAGGAGATCACGAGAAATAATAAAGAAATAATTTTGTTTGAACTCTGTGTGAATATCAGCAGCAAAACAACTTTATTATTCTAGCATGATAAAGAAGAAAAGACTGCACTGCATTAAAAGATCCAATACTTTGCAGCATGACGAATGTGCTATCTCCATTACGAACACTAGTTTTACCAGATCGAGCACTTCCGTCTCGTACTTGTTTCTGAGCATGCGT
Source organism: Rana kukunoris (assembly GCA_029574335.1). Classification (NCBI taxonomy): domain Eukaryota; kingdom Metazoa; phylum Chordata; class Amphibia; order Anura; family Ranidae; genus Rana; species Rana kukunoris. The sequence continues at coordinate 408,098,846 of CM056052.1, read as the reverse complement.
GTTTTTTTTGTGCGTTGGAATTGCATACAGGCTATCGGATTTTCCAATAGGAATTTTTTTTGTCTGAAAATTAGAGAACCAGCTCTCAAACTTTTTTTGGCAGAAATTCCTTCAGCAAAAGTCCGATGGAGCATACACATGGTCGGAATTTCCGTTCAAAAGCTCACATCGGACTTTTGTTGTCAAAACATCTGATTGTGTGTACGCAGCATTACACATGCTAGGAAGGAGGTGGATCTTGAAGAATACATGCGTGTTGTACCAAAAATGATTAAACTACTGGAGCCAGGGGAAACATTTTAGGGCAAAATTGACTTTGCATGTAAAAGTTTTTTATTGCAGGACTTCAGTTCCACTTTAAGAAGTTTTTGGAGTAAGTGGACAATTTGCTAGTCTGCATTCTAAAAATATATATCAAGGCGCTGATGCTCCATTTACATTACAGGAAACCTTAGAAGTCATTAAAGGTTTAAAAAGCGGCTCGTCCCTAGGCCCGGACAGGTTCTCTACCCTTCTCAGATATTCCTTCTCAGATATTCTGGCCCCTCACCTCACCAAATTTTTTAACTCAAAACGAAAGGGAGAACCTTTGGCACCTATTCTCAATGCAGCCTACATCTCAGTAATCCTGAAACCCGACAAAGACCCTGAGCGAGTAGAAAATTATAGGCCCATATCCCTGATCAATAACGATTTGAAAATTCTTACTAAAATATTGGCCAATAGAATGGGTTCTTTCATTAATCTTTATATTCACAAGGACCAAGTAGGTTTTATCCCCGGGAGACAGGGCCCTGACCAAGTGCGGAGAGCAGTGGATATAATTTCCATTCTTCAATCAGGTTGGGACGGGGGGCCAAAACAAGAAGGTTTTCTGCTGTCGTTAGACCTGCAAAAGGCCTTTGACTCTCTCTCTTGGTAGTATTTGTTTACTATTTTAGGTCGGTACTTCCTTCTTGAATTTATTAAAAGCTTTATATTCTAAAATGGAGGCTAGGATTAATTTGCAGGGATACTTTTTTGAGCCTATTTCTATCTCCAGGGGGACAAGACAGGGCTGCCCGTTGTCCCCTCTGATTTTTGCTATCGCAATTGAAACTCTGGCGGTAGCAATACGCTCAGAACAAGCAATTGAAGGTGTCAGCTGTGGTCAAACAGTCCACAAATGTGCCCTATTCGCTGATGACGTGCTCCTTTTCGTCAGCTCACCCCTCACGTCGTTGCCCTCCATAAATAAATTACTAGAGGCCTTCGGCTCGATTTCAGGTTTATAGGTAAACATGGCTAAATCACATGCGCTGAATGTGTCACTTTGACCCGCTGTGGTGGATCAACTTAAAGTCGATTTTACTTATACATGGAAATCGCCCTCAATCAGATACTTAGGCATAAATTGAACCGCTAGGATTGAACTTTTATATAAAGAAAATTTTCCCCCCCATGTACCGTGCTCTGGAAAGTGATCTCAGAACATGGTCTCTTTACGAGATTTCATGGCTGGGTAAAATTCACTCTATAAAAATGACCCTGCTCCCGAGACTCCTCTACCTATTTCGATCTCTCCCTATAGCGATCACTAGAGAACATCTTAATTCGTTTCAGGGGAAGATTATTAAATTTGTTTGGGGGAATAAGGGCTATAGGCTCTCCAGACAAGTCCTTTTTGGCCCTAAAATTCGGGGATGTTTGGGCCTTCCCAATTTATTCTGATACTATCAGGCGGCTAGGCTTGCACAGCTGTCAATTATTTATTCTAGATATGAAAAACCTGACTGGGTCAATATAAAACGGCAGGCGGTCCCGTCGCATACTATTGATTTTCTACTTTGGTGCCCCCGCAAGTCGAGACCTTCGATCCTCGCACCCACACTATCACAGTCCCTGAAACTCTGGGATGATTTGATACACCTTCCCTCGTTGACATCCCACATTAGACCACTCTCCCATTTATTCCATAATCCGCTTTTCAGTCCAGGAATAGACATAAAGGCCTTCAAATGGTGGCTAGACAAGGGGATGTACAGAATTGGACACTTTTTCACTTCCTCTGGCCCTTTTTCTCTTAAGCATTGTCTAGAAAAATTGAGTTTACCGGATTCTGAAATATTTAGACATCATCAAGTTCTCCATTTTTTTAATTCGATTTGGCGGAATAAGTCGAAACCCCCGGAGTTCACTGAGTACGAACGATGGTGTGGTCAGGGGATGGAACACAAAGGCGGTATTTCTATCATTTATCTTTAACTTGTGGAACCCACTTCTAAATTTCCTTACATGGAGGCTTGGGAGAAGGATCTATGGGACACCTGGGACTTAGACGAATGGCACAGAGTGGGAACAAGAGCTTATAATGGTATAACAAATGTGTCATTGATTGAAACCAACCTTAAGGTCATGATGAGGTCGTATTTGGTTCCCACCAGGCTTGCTATGATGTATCCTTCTTCATCTCCTTTATGTTTCAGAGGTTGTCAGGCCCAGGGTTCCATGTTGCACATCTGGTGGGAATATTCGAAGATTAGGAGTTTTTGGAACAAAATGTTTAGCCTTATTCGGAAGGTTTCGGGTTCCCCCGGTACTACAGTCCCCTCAAGTAGCTTTACTAAACGCATTCATTCCTAAGCTGTCCAAATTCACCCGTAAATTGATAACGTTTATGCTACTAGGGGCAAAACTTGTTATAGCTAGGGCCTGGAAACTTCCGAAAGTCTCAATATCTGCTACTAAAAGGAAGATCTCTTGGATTATGTCACAGGAAAAGCTAATTAGCTCCTTGTCGAACTCTACCAAAACATTTGAGGCAACATGGAAACCCTGGGCTGAATATATGGGAATATCCTTGATTCTTGGTATTGGTAGTTCATACAAGAGTAGCACTGTGTAAGTTGTGAGCTGGCTCTTTTTGTATCACCCTTTATCTACTTTTTCTTCCTCTCTATCTTTTTTCTATACTTTTTTTTTTTTGTATCTCACTCTGGTAATTGTTCCAATTGAAAGCCATAGCTAGATTTTATCGTGCTCATTGCTGTCTGTGATTCGCTCCATTAGTATTTTACCCTTGCGGGGACTCTTGGACAGTACTGTTACGTTCTTTCTCATTTTTATGGGTATGTATGAATATTAACCAGTTATATTTTTTATTTTTTTTATTTATTTTTTATTAATTTTTTCTGATGTGGTTTGCTTCCTGGGCTCCGGAGAGTTCTGGTATTCTGGGGCCTAGTGAGTGAACCCATTAAAGGGGTGGAATTTAATAATAAGGTTTATTTTGTCGACTCCAGACATTTGTATCCCCGTTTTGGGTGTCTGGCTCGACGATTAGTATTTTTGCGCTCCCTGGGAAAACCCCTCCAAGCGATATGATACCTTGGTTTTGACTCAAGGAAGTTACTAGTTTTTTTTCTCATTTTCGTTTTTGTTGTTTTTTTTTTTTCTCATTGTTTCACAATAGGGCTTTCATATTCTATCTTTGTCCTTTATTATGCTGATTGCGGATGGGTCAACTATTTGCTTTTGATACTTTGGACAATGTAATGTACCCCAGAGTAAATTGGGGAATTTCCGCTGTATTGTACTGCCTTTCAATAAATTCCTCCTTAAAAAAAATAAAAAAAATATATATATATATATTAGACATGTGCACAGAAAAAATTTTCGTTTTTTTTTGTTCCGTTTCGTATGGTCCCGTCTGTTCGTTTCCGTTCGTTTTTCGTAAGACGCCCGTTTTCCCGTTCGTTTCCGTTCGTTTGTCGTACGACGCGATTTTTTCATATTCCGATCGTTTCGTATTTCCGTTACCGTTTTATTTTCGTACATGCGGGATGATTCGTTATTCTGTTTAATTCATGTTCGTTTCTTGTTAGACAGTAATTATCGTTAATTTTCGTCAATTTGCATTCTGTGTATCTTGAATGCTTTTCTTTTGTTAGTGTCAGTTGTATGTTCATTGTTCAATGACATCTATAACAAAAGAATTTCATTATGTATATTGAATGAATTCCTTTTTCTGTTATAGGTGTCATATCAACATACGAAAATAACAAAAGAAACAGGTTCAAATGCAAATCTTTTGTTTATGTTTTTTTTTGAATGGCCAGAGAGTTACAATACTATTGTTAAGCCCCATACACTTGGTCAGACTATTTTAACAACACACATAAAAACGATCGTTTTCCGATCGTTCTCAGAAAATTCGTTTGTTTTTAAACTGCATCAGAAAACCATTTTTGGGTTCAGAAGTCTGGCCAACTGATCTCCCCTCAGATGAAAATCCACAGAAAAGTTTATTAGGCTTTACTATACAAGTGTACTCACTACTCTGCACAAAAGAGAAGCTGCTTTCAGTCACTGAGGCTGGCCATACATGTTCAATTTTCTTGTACAATTTTCTTTTAGATTTACCAAAAACCATATATGAGGTCAAACTAAACACTTTCAATTGTATGCAATCAGGCAGGCCCTTGCACTACATAGTTGAAGGTAAATCTAAAGAAAATTGCACAGAAAATCATGTATGGCCAGCCTAATGCCGCGTACACACGGTCGTTTTTTGCGATGAAAAAAACGACGTTTTTTAAAACGTCATTTAAATTGATCGTGTGTGGGCAAAACGTCGTTTTTTGTCTTAAAAAAAAGACCAAAAAAAAAAATTCCAACATGCTTGAATTTTTTTTGTCGTTTTTCAAAACGTCGTTTTTTGTGTGATAAAAAATGATCGTGTGTGGGCAAAACGACATAGAAAATGACGTTTTAACCCGCGCGTGCTCAGAAGCAATTTCTGAGATGGGAGAGCTCGTTCTGGTAAAACTACTGTTTAGAATGGATTAAGCACATTCGTTATTTTAAATCTAATGAAGAAAACAATGCGCTGTATTTGCCACAATGCTTTTTAAACCATTTCCAAGCTACCCTAAACTCCTAGTTTGTTGTGGCTCATCTTGTTTGACATATTTCTGTCAACCTTTTGACTTTATTATTTTTTTGGGCCCTTTTTTTTATTTATTTTTTGTTTTTTGGGACACGTAATTTTTTTGGGGTAATATCTTTTAACAGATGTTTTGAACTAAAATTTTTTTTTAAGGATTTTGGAGGGTGTGAAGTGACCACAGCAGCTTATTTTTTGTGGTTTCATTTACCCACAAGGAGGTTGTTGTTCCTTGTTTAATGTCGTTTTAATTTTTAAAATGTGTCTGCCTACTCACTATAACAATCTCTATATTTGTTTGTAAAAAAATACACATGGTCAAAATTTGCAAACCAACCAAAATATACCTTTATTCAGGTTAAAAAGGTAAATAAATAAAAAGTACAACCATCTGGCAATCCAAAAGCAAAACCAAATAAAAACAAAGAAGCCTGGATAAAAACAAAGGAGACCCTGCTTGAAGTTGTAAACACAAGGGTCCACCAAGAAAACAATGAAGGCTGTGAAGGCCAAAAAAAATTCGCTTCGGGGCATCATCTCCTCACTTCTTCTTCTTCCCTGCAGCCTTCCCTGCAGCCTTCCCTGCAGTCTTCCCTGCAGCCTTCCCTGCAGCCTTCCCTGCAGGCCGAGTCCTCAGGGGCTGTGTTTCTGGAGCCGACGTGCCAGGAGCCAGAGCAGGCTCAGGAAGAGGAGGAGCAGGAGAAGGAGCAGGAGCAGGGGCTGGAGATGGAGCAGGAGCAGGGGCTGGAGATGGAGCAGGACCAGGAAGCGCAGTAAGGACAGGAGTGCGAATCAGCCCAATGCCAATATCGTCATTGAGCTGTCCCAGTGTGGCCATGCTCATGATCTGGAACATAAGGGATTCGCAGCGCACACGCTGGCCCAGCTCTAGATTTTTAAGCTTGGCAGCGATCAGCGCTGCGAATCCCTCTTCCTCACTGGGCTGCTCTCTGATGGCCAAAGTTGCTTCACGGAGCATGGCCTGGGTCTCCTCCTCCATCTGCATGAGCCTTCTGGCCCTTTTTGCTGGGTTCCGGATAGGAGGGATTTGGGAGATACAATCACGCTGGCGTGACTCCTGTCTCCCACTGGGGCCTGCCTCCTCCTGGCTCCCAGTGGGGCCTGCCTCCCCCTGGCTCCCTGCGTGGCCTGCCTCCCCCTGGCTCCCTGCGTGGCCTGCCTCCCCCTGGCTCCCTGCGTGGCCTGCCTCCCCCTGGCTCCCTGTGGGGCCTGCCTCCTCCTGGCTTTGCTCTGCCTGTGTATAATAAAAAAGGGACATATTTTATTTTTTGGCTTCATTCATCACACACATTTCTAACTTAATGACATATCATAATTGAATGCTAAAATATATTTATCACAGGCCCTCCATCCCTAATTCTGTGGCCCCTTACACAGCTTTAGATATGTGCCCCCTGGAGCTGGGGGCGGGGGGGGTTGATGTTGACTGAAATTCCAAAGTAGGGGGCCTTTACCCAACCGTTTTTTTTACTTTAGGGTGGACAAAATGTTAATGGCTAAAAAGGGTGTTTAACATCTGCGGCCACTGTATGGTGTACCTAATGGCGTACAAGAAAATGACACACATTCATTATGACCTCTGCATTTATGTATCTTGTCCCCATTCTGTTTTGCCACTATTGCTTAGTGATATGTTCCAAATTTTTTGGCCAAACATTTATATAATTTCAATCACTTGTAACATAAATTACTCATCATTATTATACTTTGCATTACAAAAATGAATCTGAAAATGCAATACCTGGCTCCATGGGTCACAATCTGCCTCCTCCATGAACTCAGGCTCTTCCTCTGAGCTTGCCTGCTCTTGCCTGCAGGGAACACTGGAGGGCTGACTGCAGGGAACACTGGAGGGCTGACTGCAGGGAACACTGGACTGTCTCCTTGGGGGAAGGGTAGACATGGATGGCCTGGACTCTATGTGATCATCCAGGAACTGCATCTGACTATAGTACCACAGGTTAGGCTTGTAGACGCTGTCAGCTGCAGCCCCAGATCTCATCGAGGCCAGGACTTGTGACCGTTGGGTCCTGTAGGTGCCCCAAAGCGAATTGATTTTAGCCTTAACAGTCTCCAATGTAGCGTTGGGGACCCTTGTTTTTACATATTCAAGCAGGGCCTCCTTTGCTTTCTTCCGGGCATCTTTGTTTTTATTAATTTTGCTTTTGGATTGCCAGAGAACTGGATGTTCCTTCCATCTCTGGATAAATTCTGTCAGAAATTCCGGATCCTTAAAGGCCTCCATTAGTTCTGCATGTACAAAACAAAAAACAAAGCCTAGTGTCAGTCAAGCCACTACTACTAATTAGCTTTTAAACACCATGGGGGTTATTTATGAAAGGAAAATACACTCTGCACTTCAATTGCACTGAAAGTGCACTTGGAAGTGCAATCGTTGTATAAATCTGAGAGGGGTAGATCAGAAATGAGGGGAAGCTCTGCTGATTGTATCAGACAATGATGTGCATGCTAAAATGCTATTTCTAAATTTATCCTTGCATGTCCTCCTCAAGATGTCCAGCGACTGCATTTACAAGTGCACTTGTAGTGCAAAGTGTCTTTTCCTTTAAGTAAATCACCCCCCATATCTTCTAGCCCACACAATCATCCACTGTTCCCTAATATTTGTAATGTCCATAATCCAGATACATACCGTCTTATGATCCGATCGTCTCTTCCGCCTTGTTCCGCAGGTTGTGAACGGCGCTTGCAATGAACCCCCCATATCTTCTAGCCCACACAATAATCCACTGTTCCCTAATATTTGTAATGTCCATAATCCAGATACATACCGTCTTATGATCCGATCGTCTCTTCCGCCTTGTTCCGCAGGTTGTGAACGGCGCTTGCAATGGCGTGGATCCCTTTAAAACGGCGCGAACGTGTGACGCGATGCACGAGATCCCGCCCCTGACGTTCGGTCTCGTCTTTTCCACGCCCCTTTCTCGATCTTTCTTTGTGGTGTGTGTTTTAGGCAAGAACAAGATGGAGAGAAACATGGCAAGCTCAAGCCATCAGGCAGGCCAGGCCCAGCCAACCGGACGATCCCGGCGGAGGTACAAGGCCTCAAACATGGCCTTCCAAGAGATGGTGGAGATGGTCACCATCTTACAAAGGGAGGATTATGACGGGAAGCATGGCCCTTACCTGCATCCAAACAGGGTGAAGGCCGACATCATGGAGAAGGTGATCAGGAGGCTGCATCAAAAATTTGGCCAACGCAGGACTCGAGAACAATTGAGAAAGAGGTGGTCAGACCTCAAAAACAGAGAGCCTGAACAACTCCAGCATATCAAGAGGCTGATTCGGGGAAAAAGTAAGTTTTTTTTATTTTTTGACACATTTGTGGTGTTTGTTAATTGTGCCATGTGATTTTAATTTCAGGTTGTACTGTATCTGTTTGTGGGCACAAAAAGTGGTCGGAGAAGTCGTCGTTTATACGTTGTTTTTCGACCTACTAAACGACAATCTTCGTGCTAAATATCATCATGCGCCTAGTTCGCATGGACAAAAAGGAGTGTATAAACACTATATCATTCCCAAAAAACGTCTTTGTATTTGTTATTATTTGAACAAACGACGACTCCTACGACCAATTCATGTGTCCCCAAACAGGAATCTTGCCATTTTTGTTGTAATGTGACTTCACTTGTGATCTTTTGTAATGTAGATTTGTACCTAAATTAAAGTCGATGTGAAAAGCTTAGTAAATATGACCAATAAACAGAAAAAGGAGAGTCTGCTCAGCAGTGGATTCTGCACATGTTTATATACTCTGTACTTGTATTTTTAGTTCTCACTCATATCTCTTTATAATCTTTTACCTTTCTTTTTTCCCTATCTTCAATCTCGTAGGGCGCAGTGAAGCAGCAAGGCAGGTTGGAACTTCCGAAGCCCCACCCCCGAGGGATGATGACGCTGCCACCACATCCAGTAAATTTCCTACACAACACTCATACCCAGGTAATCTAGATCAGGGATCCTCAAACTACGGCCCTCCAGCTGTTGTGGAACTACACATCCCATGAGGCATTCATTGTAACACACTGACATTCACAGACATGACTAGGCATGATGGGAATTGTAGTTCCTGAACAACTGGAGGGCCGTAGTTTGAAGACCCATGATCTACATGTAGGTTTTCCGAATTTTAATACCTTTTTTGTTCCCACATTTCAGGAGCAAGTCGTGCAGCGACAATGGACAGGGATACTGCCAAATTTGTGCTGTCCGAAATATGGTCCTTCAGGGAACAACTAGAGGACATCCAGGACACTGCACGAGAAGTGGTAGAAAAATCAAAAGGGCTGGAGACACAAATTAAAAATTTAATAGATTATTTGGGTAGGTTTTGATTTATTTAGTGTTTATTTTGTAATAGAAAAAAGGTTTGGTTTATAATAAAAAAAAAAATGTGATTTTATTTTTTGAATAATGTAAAAAAAAAAAAAAAAAAAAAAAAAAGTGATTTTAGTTTTTGAATGTAAAAAAAAAAAAGTGATTTTATTTTTTGAATAATGAAAAAAAAAAAAATGTGATTTTAGATTTTGAATAATGTAAAAAAATAAATATATAAAAAAAAGTGATTTTATTTTTTGAATAATGTAAAAAAAAAAAAAAAAAAGTGATTTTATTTTTGGAATGTTATAAAAAAAAACAAAAACAAAAAATATATATTTGTTTTGTAACTAAAAAAAATGTTTTTAAAAAATTTTATGTCAAAAAGTTATGTTTTTCAAGATGCAAAAAATAAAAAATTTACAGTAAAATATGTGTCTTGTTATTTAAGCTCAATGATTAATAGAAAATACTAGGGTTGTCCCGATACCGATGCCGAGTATTTGCGGGAGTACTTGTACTCCCGCAAATACCCCCGATACCTAAATAGAATACTTCCCCCCCCATATTGCAGCGATGCGTCCCTCATACCTTTTTAGATATGCTGACGCCGCCGCATACCGCCTTATCCCCTGCACAATCGCATAGCTTACATTACAAGCATTCATTCTGAATACTTGTAAATGGCCGTGTATTGACACTCCCCCTCTCCGGATTGGACGGATCCCTCCATCCGGAGAAGGGGAGTTTTAAAACACGAAGCGCGGCCATTTACAAGTTTTTAGAATGAAAGCTTGTAATGCGCTACGCCAAGGATCTCCAAACTACGGCCCTCCAGCTGTTTCGGAACTACATTTCCCATGAGGCATTGTAAAACTCTGACATTCACAGACATGACTAAGCATTATGGGAATTGTAGTTCCTGAACAACTGGAGGGCCATAGTTTGGAGACCCCTGCGCTACGCGATTGTGCAGGGGGATACGGCGGTATGCGGCAGAGGCGGCATCAGCATATCTAAAAAGGTATGAGGGACGCATCGCTGCAATATGGGGGACATACATGGCTGCATATGTGGGGGACATGGCTGCATTTGGGGACACATTTAAAAAAAAAGTATCGGTATTCGGGATCGGCGACTACTTGAAAAAAAGTATCCGTACTTGTACTCGGTCCTAAAAAAGTGGTATCGGGACAACCCTAGAAAATACCTAAAAAAAATGTATGCTGAGAACATTAAACAATGAGGGATAGTTATTTCAGTCCATCACAAACACATGGCACTATGATAACCTAGGACCGTGATGGCGAACCTTGGCACTCCAGATGTTTTGAAACTACATTTCCCTTGATGCTCCACTATACTGCAGAATGCATGAGCATCATGGGAAATGTAGTTCCAAAACATCTGGGGTGACAAGGTCGCCATCACTGACCTAGGAGATAAAATAAAAACACAAACCTTATAAATTAATTAAAGAACAAAGAAAAGACTGTTTGAGGCAAAAAATAAATTTAATTATTCAGCCAAGATCTGGCATTGGAATGGCCCCCCTACCCATAAAGTAGTCCACATATGCCTGACGCACAGCACGTGCGTTTCGGGGGGCCAATTGGGGATGGGCAGCGTCACGAGCTGCCTCTGGAATGTCAACAGGGTCATCAGGCAAAAGGGTTAGGTAAGAAGAAGAATGTTTTTTTAAATAGTTGTGTAAAATGCAGCAGCATGTAATTATATAATTCAACTTGTATTCGGCCATGTTTATGGCAGTAAGAAATAGCCGGAAACGGCTGGCCATGATGCCAAAGGCATTTTCCACCACACGTCTGGCTCTGGCCAGCCTGTAATTAAACACCCTCCTCTCAGGGGTGAGGGCGCGTTGGGGAAATGGCCTCATGAGGTGAGGACCCAAGGCGAAAGCCTCATCTGCAACAAAAACGAAGGGCAGACCCTCTTCATTATCCTCCGCAGGCGGCAATCCCAGGTCCTCGGAAAGAAGCCGTTGGGCGAACTCCGTCTCGGCAAAGACACCACCGTCCGACATCCGCCCATTTTTCCCAACATCAAGATACAAGAACTCGTAATTGGCAGACACCACCGCCATCAGAACAACACTGTGGAACCCCTTGTAATTGAAATAATGGGATCCACTATGGGGTGGTGGCACGATGCGGACGTGCTTGCCGTCAATAGCTCCTCCGCAGTTTGGAAAATTCCATCGCCGGGAGAAGTCCGCTGCCACAGTCTGCCATTCCTGTGGCGTGGTGGGGAACTGTAGATACCAAAAAAATAAAAAAATATCAAACAAACATTCCTAAAAGAACATCCCAAAACATTTTTTGATACCAAAAAAACAAACATTAATTTGAAGTATTATTAACCACTTCCTTACTGGGCATGTAAACCCCCTTCCTGACCATGTGAAATTTCAGCTTGCGGCACTGCGTCGCTTTAACTGACAATTGCGCGGTCGTGCGATATGGCTCCCAAACAAAATTGGCGTCCTTTTTTCCCCACAAATAGAGCTTTCTTTTGGCTGGTATTTGGTCACCCCTGCGATTTATATTTTTTGCGCTATAAACAAAAAACGACGACTATTTTGAAAAAAAAAACAATATTTTTTACTTGTTGCTATAAAATAAAAAATTCATTTTAGGGCGATACGTATTCTTCTACATATTTTTGGTTAAAAAAAAAAAAAAATCAAAAAAAATCGCAATAAGCGACTGGTTTGTGCAAAAGCTATAGCACCTACAAAATAAGGGACAGAATTATTATTTGTTATTTATTTTTTTACTAGTAATGGTGGCGATCTGCGAATTTTATTGCGACTGCGACAACATGGCGGACACATCGGACACTTTTGACACCTTTTTGGCACCATTCACATTTATACTGCAATCAGTGCTATAAATATGCACTAATTACTGTATAAATGTGACTGGCAGGGAAGGGGTTAACACTAGGGGGTGAGGAAGGGGTTAATGTGTATCCTGCATTGTGTTCTAACTGTGGGGGGGGGGGGGGGGGGGTGACCGATCTGTGTCCCCATGTATAAGGAACACTGATCGGTCTGCTCTCTCCAGTGACAGGACGCTGTCATTGTGAGAGCCGGCAATGAGAAATGATCTCATATGTTTACATATGAGATCATCTCTCATTGGCTGCACAGATCGCATTGCAAACGGCCACTCTGATTGGCCGTTCGCGGCGAGCTGTGATTGGCTGTGTCCAAGGGACACGGCCAGTACACAAGTTCCCCGCTGCGTGCTCTGGAGCGCACGCTGGGAACACAGAAAGAGGCTGCCGTGAAAAAACGGCAGCCCAGAGATTTAGAACCACCCTGCGGCCGCATATAGTCGTACGGCCGTAGGGAAGTGGTTAAAAATAGGAAAAATAAGAAGAGATCACTAAAGCAGATTAATCACACCCTCTGATGGTCACAATCCTACAAAAAATAAGGGGAGTGGAGGCCCAAAATGAGTTTGAGACCTCTAAAAAAAATTAAATACTAAAAAAATGTTAATTTATACAATTACAAAAAAAAGAGGGGGGGGGTTGTGCGTGCACTACAATATAGGACAACATATAGGGGGATATAGGGACTTCTATAGACAGCACTACAATATAGGACAAAATATAGGGGGACTAGGCTAGGTGGGTTTGGGACACAAAAAAAAAAAAAAAACCTGGACAGGTTGGCAAAACAAAAGATGCATGTAGGAGCAAATATAAAATGAATACAGCATGCATGGAGATGAAAGGGAACATTACCAGCAGATCACAAACAGGTTAATTAGGGACTGTTTAAAACCAAACAAATTGAAACAAATACAAAAGCCTAAATAAAACATAGTTTGTGCCTTTAAAGGCCACCACTTACCTTAATATAGTCCTCCTGCAGAACATGAATGATGGCAGAACAGGTCTGGGGAATTATGAGGCCCAGAGCCTGGGGGGAGATGCCCGTCGAGAACTTCAAGTCCTGCAGACTTCTCCCTGTTGCCAGGTACCGCAAGGTGGCAACTAGCCGCTGCTCAGCAGTGATGGCTTCCCGCATAACGGTGTCCTGCCTGGTGATATAAGGCGACACCGAAGCCAAAAGCTGCTGAAATACGGGGTCAGACATCCGAAGAAAATTCCTGAAATCATCAGGGTTATTTTCTCGGATCTCCCGCAGCAGAGGCATATGAGAGAACTGGTCCCTGCGAAGAAACCAGTCCTTGGCCCACAAAGTCCTTCTCGCCCTCCTCAAGGACCGGAGCCGGGATGCAGCACACATCCCAACAAGAAGCACAGCACGATCTCGGCGACGAGAACGTACCCGCAACATGGCTAGAAAACGGTCGTCAAATCAGATCGCACTAAAACACCGCTCTGAAGTACAGAAATGCCTTTGAAGAACGGACCTGCAAAACAGGAACGTGTAGACAAGAACGCACTGCCAAAACAGATACGATTGGAAAACAAGCACTGTATCACAAATACGACCCCAAAAGCACAAACTGTACGACAGTAAACGATATTAAAGCACGAAGACTGAAAAGCGCGAATCGTCTCTCACCAAACTTTTACTAACACGCAGCAACACAATATCAGCAAAAGAGGCCGTCTTCCGCATGGAAATGACCCTTTATAGTTCCGTCGTACGTGATGGACGTCACGGCGCTTTGCTAGACTTTTTGGGAAAAACGATGGTGTGTACGCAACGTCGTTTTGGAAAATGAAGTTTGAAAAACGTCGTTTTTTTTCATCGCAAAAAGTGATCGTGTGTACGCGGCATAACTCTCTGGCCATTAAAAAACCCATAAACAGTAGGTTTGCATTTGAACCTGTTTCTTTTGTTATTTTCGTATGTTGATATGACACCTATAACAAAAAAATTGCATTCAGTATTTTGAATACACAGAAAAAAGAAAAAAGAATTCATTCAATATACATAATGAAATTCTTTTGTTATAGATGTCATTGAACAATGAACATACAACTGAAAACGAACACAAAACAGATTTAAACAAAATACACAATGCAAACCTCTTGATACAGATTTAATTTTCATTATTTTGCCATTTTCGTTTTGTCGTTTTTTCCCGTCGGATCGTTCGTTCGTATTTGCGGTCGTTCGTTATGCGGCTCATCCGTTATCCCGTCGTTTTCGTATTTTGGTGCTTTACCGTTTTCGTATGTACACATTATCCCGCGGGTACGAAAATGAACATTTTCGTACGAAAATAACATTCGTACGAACGGGAATGCACATATCTAATATATATATATCAAGGCGCAAACAATGGCAAAGTCCATAAAAGCCCATAGTAATGATGGAGGTAAAAAAGTTCAAACACAAAGGGCTGCCACCATATGGGAACACAAGCCGGTTTCCAGCAAGGTAGGGAAAACAAACAAAAAGGAGCGTGGCTGCCGTACCATCTCCAGCCCGCATGCTCATGAAAAGTGCCACATCCTGGGGACGTTATCCTTCTACGCGATTCTACCTTCTGCGTTCCTAGCCTTGCTTTGAATCTCCCCAACGCATGGCCGGTACAAGCACTTTACAGTGATGGAACTACAGGAGATAACTGTCTGCCGATGACCTCTTTTGGGTCCTTATCCATCGATGTGTCTGTTTTTATCCCACCTATGTGAGTTGCCCATTGTATGTGCTAATAAATTGTGATTAATTCTACACTTAGAGGCGCCTCTCTCTTTGTTTTCTTAGTCTGCACCCTACCCTACCATTGACAGCCATGACACGCTGAGCAGTGACTCCTAAGGCCTCGTACACACGATCAAATCTGTCCGCTGGAAACGGTCCGCCGGACCGTTTCAGCAGACAGATTCGATCGTGTGTACGGCCGAGCCGACGGATTTGGCCACCCGACAGATTTCAAAGCATGCTTTGAAATCTATCGGGTGGGAATCCGTCTGCCCGACATGTCTGCTGGTTAGTACACTTACCAGCAGACATGTCGTCCCGCACCGCCGCCGCACCGCCGCCAAATGGATTCGGCGCATGCGCGGAAGTGTTTTACTTCCTGGTGCGCTGACGTGGCGGCGTCAACGTCACCGCCACGTCACCGACACGTCAGCGCGCTCTCTGCTGGCGGGGATTTTGGTTTGCTCGTGTGTACACGCGAGCAAACCAAAATCCCAGCAGACAGATTTGTTCAAATCTGTCGGACGGACAGATTTGAACAAATCTGTCTGCTCGTGTGTATGGGGCCTAACAAATTGATGCTACTTAATGATGTGGGAATACTACAAAGAATAAACATTTTTTTTTTATGTTGCCTTTTCCTGTCAGTTTGGAATTAATAATATTTTAGGAGTAGTTCTTGTGGTGCTTGCTCATTTGGGGAAAAATAACAGTTTTGCAGAAGAATTTATGGTTCTAATGTGGATACATTGAGGTAATTGGTAATTGGTATATTGCTGAGCACATGCAGACTGGCGCTCCCCCTGGGGCATTCAGTGACACAATCCCATGACTGCTGTGTCCACTAGATGCAGTGCATCATAGCACTCAGTAACCAGCCGCTGGTTTCATGTGATCACCACTATTGGTCATAGCTATTACATGATTACAATGTCAACACAATAGTCATGAACGGTTTCCATTCATGACTGTTTTGCTTACTAGTATGATGTTGTGATTGGCTCACAGCTATCACATGGTACCTGGGCCAATCACAGCACGCTGTACCGTGTAATTAGCTGTAACTAATCACAAATAACAAGATGAAAAGAATGAAAGCCATTCATGACTGCTAAAACTATTGGTGATCATCACTGTTAATATACACTTTAACCACCCGCTGACCCGCTAACAGTAATTAAACTGGCGGAAGCTGCAGGCTTAGCGACATACTGGTACATCGCTGAGCACATGTGCACTGGCACACGCCCCTGCAGCATGCAGAGGCACAAACCCATGACCACTATGTCTGATGGATACAGAAGATCACAGTGATCGATACCTAGCTGCTGTGAGCAGCCAGGATATCATGTTATCGCTATGATTGGTCATAGCGATCACGTGATTAGTATGTCATCAAGAATTATGAATGGCTTCCATGCATTAATGTTTTGCTTAGTATTTTAATGTTGTGATTTTCCCACAGCTATCACATGGCACCTAGGCCATTATCACCACCATGTACCATGTTATTAGCTGAAGCCAATCACAGATCAAAATAGTAATCAGGCTATGAATGAAAGCCAATTATGACCGCTAAAACTATTGCTTATAACTAGGAAACGTTTGACTCGAACATCTGGTGTTTGCCCGTTCGCCGAACAGCGAATATTATAGGGTGTGTCATGGACCTGGAGATACTAAAGTGTCTCTACTTGACATCTGTTACACAGGAGAGGGTGGCTAATAAATCATAATTCATGTATTGCAGAAGATGAGACATTGTGGATAGTACTTATTGCAGGATGTCTTGGGATATTATCAGGTGTAAATATCTTCTGTCAGTTGAGACAGTTCGTCTGTCTAAAGATATGGATTGAAAGACATACCATGTTCTATTGTGTGATGCCAATACTGTGTTGTAACTGATTAAGTCAAAGGGGTCTCTGCCCTGTCTTAAGGCTAACTCACTCTCCAGACGGTCCCATTGTTATGTGGCTGGCTATTGTGTACATTGATTACCCCCTGGGGCTTTTGTCTCAATACACATAACAATCTTTCTATTCAGACTATCCGACCAATCTCTGCTGCGTCATTTTCAAGTCCTCATTTGCATGGTTAAGGAGGATCTGAATGAAGACTGCATACATTAGAATGGACCAATAGGAAAGCGGTTGTTGGGGGTGGGATGTTCCAAATTCTGTATAAAAGTGTGCTGTGTACCTTCAATAAATGAGTCCTGTTTGAACAGACATATTGCCTGCCTGGTGCTATGTTCTAAATGGATCCAAATGGCACATAGCTGTAGTTTGGATCCCGAAACAATCGATGACTGGACCATCAGATGTTCCCATCTGCAATCTGATCCAATAGAAGCAGAGGAGTGTCGGGAGAGCAGAACTGAGTGAGCAAGGGTCTCGTCACATTGGTTGGCAGCGGTGGGATTTGCTCCAAACCACCACCATGAATGACCAGCTATGCAGCCTGCAGGAGAACCATGCTAAAAGACTTTCTTGAGAGCCATGGAGGGACCGGTGGGAAGAACAAGGCCACCCTGATCATTGAGCTCACCGAGATGGATCAGAGGGATGGTGATGCAGGACCCCGGTCAGTTGAAGACTTGTTCCAGCAACGAGTTCAACAGCGGTTGGCATTATATGGTGCTAACCCATCAGAGACCGTCATACAGAATACCATTAGAGACATCCAGCTGCAGGAACAGAGAGAACGAGAGCGGCAACAGAGAGAACAAGAGCGACAACAGAGAGAACGAGAGCGGCAACATGAGCTGAGAATGGCAGAAATACGGCGATCGGTGACAACGCCTAAAGAAGCAGCACCAAATGAAAGAAGAGGAGAGGTACAGATACCAGTAACCATGGAAGAGGAATTCAGAAGGAGGTTGCGAACGAAGCAGATACAGCACAGAGGACCAGTATCAGAGGAGGTCCTGCTTGGATGGTCTGATTCGATCCGCTGCGAACTCTGGAAAGAAGCGCTAGCCAGCGAGCAGAGACATCAGGGAAAAGCTCTCCCCTCCATCCATGTAAGGTACTAGTCACAGTATGAAGTACAGATGCTGTTATTGGGGGAACAACCGAAGCAGGAGTGGACAGCAGAGTTAAGCAGGCTGATCTGGGTAGAGATGCGGTTGGACGAGAGCTACAGAGCCCTCCGGTGGAATGCAGTCCAAGAGTGCCTGTGGTCAGCGGATTACAGCCCCACGGAAGGCTTTGACTATGATGGCCTGGGATTATTGTATTGGAGGATGTCCAGGGATCCCGACTTTGGAAATGATCGGGAGTGGCATTTGGAGGAAATAATGGAGCACAGAGAGCGAAGACTGAATGTCACGGAAGTGCACTGCTACAGGAAGATTTGGAATTCCTGGCGGCCGTTCAGGAATGGCAGCTAGAAATCGCCTACAAACAGCTGCTAGACTCCGCTCAACAGCAGGGTGAGGTTCCCTTTGCTTAGGACTATGAGGAAATATCAGCTGACAGTGCTGAAATCCTGGCTGAAGTATCGGCAATGTGGCAGAGTAACAGTGGGCTTTGCAATGGACCCGGAGGTCTTATGGCGGAAGCAGCAAGTGCTGACTGACCTTGATGATCCTGTTTCTGCATGGGATCATCTTGAATGGAGGAATGTGCCTGTCCAGCAGTATGGCAGTGAATCGGCAGTGTAAAATCTGGAGATTGCCATTCCCAATGCTGAAGTAATGACCGCAGGGCCGAGCTCTGCTAACCTCTGCTCAGTTCCTATAGCATCTTCTGGGTTCCATGGACAGGAGATGGTGAACCTATATCCCCAGACACCAGTTGTAGAGACAGGGGATTTGATAGACTTCTCTGCTGAGAAAGAACAACCTGATGAGCCTCCAGTAGAAGAGCTGGGATCAGGGCCAAACTTCACTGTGCTCTGCCCAGCACCAGGACCAACTGTGGAGTTCCAGGGAGCTGGGCAGTTGGCCCCCCTCCCCAGCAACAAGCTGAGGTGGTAAAGCTCTTACTCTCAGCTGAATCACTGGCAGCAGGACAGGATGCTACTGGCGGCTGCACCCCACTACAGCTTAAGCGGATATCGGTGGATGGGACTATGGTCCCCACTCACAGCAACCCAGCAGAAGAGCTGGCAACAGAGCAGAGTCCCCCGGGCCTCTGCTCTCAACTAACAGAAGAGGGGGTTCCTGTGGTAGTGGATGGGACTTCAGTCTCCACTGACACAACCCCAGAAAATGGTGCGCCACTGAGACAGGAGGATGTCGGTTTTGCTTTGCAAGCACCGGGGGATTTTCACCTACCACCAGTGGATGGGACTTCAGTCTCCACTTGTATACCCCAGGGATGGGGGACAGTTGGCCCAGATCCCCAACAGCATGAGGAACTGAGTCCAGTCATGCCGTCTTCTCTCCAGCGGCTGAAAGGACTCCAGGGAGAAGGGCCAGTCCAGGCCTCTCCCCAGCAGCAGGCGTGTTCTCTGAGAGAGGCAGAGGATGGCGGGGTGAGTAATGCTCTGTTCGGAACAAGTTATTTGGGGTACTGTATGGATACCGGCATTGAGGGACTGGAACTACTGACTAAATTCAGAGTCAACCCGTCTGGTGTCTGTGTTAGTCTTCTGTCAAAAGAGGAGAGGTGTGACAGACCTGGCCAGGACAGGGGCTTTTGGAGAGGACTGAATGCGAGCCTCTTGCCGTCCGATTATGGGCCAGGGCCTCAAACCAGGAAGGCGGATGGGTTGTCCCAGCGGACGGTCCTGGAACCTTAAGGCCACGTTCACATGGATGGACATATCCGGTGAAATGGTCCGACGGACCGTTTCCAGTGGACATGTCTCCTCCGGATTTTGGTGCGATGGCGTGTACACACCATCGGATCAAAATCCCAGCCGGCAGACAGCGCGGTGACGTGGCGGTGACGTTGATGCCGCCACGTCACCGCACCAGGAAGTAAAAAACGTTCACGCATGCGTCGCATCCTTCCGACGCATGTGCGGACAGATATGTCCGCTGGTCTTGAGCGGACAAATTTTAAAGCATGTTTTAAAATTTGTCCGTCGGTCGGACATGTCCTCTAGCCCATACACACGATCGGATTTGTCTGCTGAACTGGTCCGTCGGACCAGTTTGAGCGGAAAAATTTGATCGTGTGTACGCGGCCTAAGACTACTTTTTCAACATCCTCGAGTAGACCTGTTTGGGTCCCACTGCGGTTGTTGGACTATTTCCCAGGGGGAGTAATGTCATGGACCTGGAGATACTAAAGTGTCTCTACTTGACATCTGTTACACAGGAGAGGGTGGCTAATAAATCATAATTCATGTATTGCAGAAGATGAGACATTGTGGATAGTACTTATTGCAGGATGTCTTGGGATATTATCAGGTGTGAATATCTTATGTCAGTTGAGACAGTCCGTCTGTCTAAAGATATGGATTGAAAGACATACCATGTTCTATTGTGTAAATGAAACAAGTGGAGCTTCTGCGCTAACTAAAAAGTCTTTCTAAAAACAGTGCAAAAAAATGCAGCAAACACAATAAAGTGCATACACAGCACCTAACAGTGATAAGTAAATAGGTAAATAGGGTGATTGCGCAAATATAAGCATAATAGGTGGCCTGGGCGGAGACCGAGATGGCAGCTTAAGCCTTGAGCTCCTGCGATCCAGGGATATAACTTTGCCTTTTGGGGAACCCACAACTCGCCCTTCGCCATGAGCAGAGCCACCCGAAGCTTGTCCACGTCCAGGGTAACGGGTGAGTCCAACACACAGCTGAGCAGGAACATCCCAGAGATATTCCGAACACAACGCATGGCGGCACACGCGGCCTTACAGGCCCAAACCCCGAGCCCGCTTAGCCTGGAATCCGGCCTGCAGCCCCTGGAGCCAGTCTTGTCTGCGGGGCGCACACACCCCACTAGCCTGTTGGACCTGGAAACGATGACCGCGGAAATTAAAAATGCTGTCACGGCGGCGGTGGCTGATCTTAAAACGGAGATCTGTGCAGTGGCCCATCGGATCGATGCGGTGGAACAAACTACCCAGGCTCACGCGGCACTCCGCCAAGTTCAAAGTACCTATGACTCCCAGCTCCCACACCTCCTGGAGCTCCACAGACACCTCGAGGACCTCGACAACCGAGGCCGGAGGCACAACATACGTGTGCGGGGTCTCCCCGAGAACGTGGAAACGGGGAACTTGCAACAATTCTCTCCCTCGCCTCTTTTCTTGGTCTCCTTTCTTCCTGTGCCTTCGACTGGGTCCGTGCCGGCCCTCCTGGTGTGCCTCCCACCGTTTCTCCTCCTTCTAGCTCCCCGATTCTCAAGCCTAGCGTTCTCTACCTCGTCCCCCTGATACCAGACCCTGCAGCACTGACCATAAGATATGCCTCCTCTATCCTTGAAATGTGTATCTCTTAACGTTAAGGGCCTTAACTTACCACAGAAGAGATCTCAGGTTTTATCTTCGCTCTCCAAACATGGAGCCCATTTTCTTTTTTTGCAGGAGACCCACTTCCGTTCGGACGCCATCCCCAAACTTTCTAATCATATCTATCGGGCCGCATTTCACGCTACTAACCCCGGCTCCAAAACGAAGGGTGTCTCTATTCTGGTGTCCAAACATGCGAACTTCACTTTGGGTGATTCTCTTATTGACCCGGAGGGTAGGTACATCTTTCTTAAGGGGTCTTACGAATCTAAGCCTATCACACTTGCTAATATTTACTGTCCCAATGACCATCAGGTGGCATTTTTCAAGACTACATGTGACCTTTTAGCGTCCTTTAAGTCGGGTCTCTTGCTTCTAGGGGGGACTTCAATGTCCCCCTGAACCCCCTGTTGGACTTCTCCACCAGCACCTCCACCTTGACCTATAAAGCATTGAGGCAGATCAACCTACGCCTCCAGACTCTGTCCCTACATGATGTTTGGCGCACACTTTCTCCCTCAGATAGGGACTATACCTTCTTTTCGGCCCCTCACCAAAAGTATTCTAGGATCGATTATTTTTTCCTCTCCCAATCGGACCTGACTTATCTCCAGCATTCCACAATCAAACCAATGTTTTTGTCGGATCACCATCCAATTAGTGTCACCTTAGCTTTTCCCGAAACGTCTTCTAGAACTAAGACTTGGTGGCTGAACCCTTCCTTGCTTAAGGATCTATCTGTTACTGACCAAATCCGCACGCGCATTCAACAGTACTTCATGGAGAATTCCAACCCGGAGATTTCACCGGTTTCCCTTTGGGAGGCTTAAAAGTGCGTGATTCGGGGGGAACTGATCGCCTTGGCTACGAAAGCCAAGAAACAATGTCAGGAATTCACAAACTCCCTTATAGCCTCGATTAAGTCGCTCGAAACATCTCACAAGAGGTCACAGGCCCTGGCCACTCTACAGGAATTGACACAAGCTAGGACTTCTCTTATGGAGGAACTGGGCAAACGCGCTAAGAGGCGTTATATTCTAGGGCAGAGGATTTTTTTACGAACAGGGCAACAAAAGTGGGCGCCTTTTGGTGCTCTCGGTGCAAAACTCTAAGCCTACTTCCACGATTCACCACATACACGGCCAAGGTGGTGCTCGTATTGTTAAGAATGGGGACATTGCCAAGGAATTCGAAGATTTTTACTATAAGCTGTATAATCTCCATCCCCAAGCCCGCTCTCAGTCCAAGATCTCCTTGAGGAAGTCGCAGATTAAGGACTTTCTTTATCGATATAGCCCCAAACCAATTTCCTCACAAAAATCGCTTGCCCTGGAAAGCCCCATGACAGCTGAGGAAGTGGAAATGGCTGTGAAGCAAATGAAGCCCGGGAAGGCCCCAGGCCCGGACGGCTTTTCTCTACAGTACTACAAATCTTTTGGTGAGGTACTCAACTCTAGGCTCCTGAACTTATTCAATGCCCTATCTGACCCTCAGAACAAGCCCAGCACCATGCTAACAGCCCATATAACGGTGATCCCAAAGGAGGGCAAGGACCCTTCTGCGGTGGCCAACTACCGTCCGATTTCGCTCTTAAATGTGGACGTAAAAATATACGCGAAAATTATCGCTAATAGGGTGGCGCCCCTGATCCTGGGTATTGTCTCATTAGACCAGGTGGGTTTTGTCCCTGGGCGGGAGGCCAGGGACAATACCATTCGTACTCTGAATTTGCACCACTGGCTCACGTCTTCAAAGACTCAAGGATTTTTTCTTTCTCTCGATGCCGAGAAGGCGTTCGACAGGGTGGCCTGGGACTACATGCAGGAGGTGCTAGTAGCTTGTTGTTGCACATTTTGGCCCTGTATGCGGGTCCTTCGGCCGCGGTTAAAGTCAATGGCCACCTGTCGAACGTCTTTCCCATTAGCAACGGGACACGACAGGGCTGCCCTCTGTCGCCTCTGATATACATCCTTACACTAGAGCCCCTCCTTAACAGGCTGAGAGAAAACCTAGATATTCTGGGGATCAGCGTGGGGGGGAGGGAGTTCAAAGTAGCTGCCTTTGCAGACAATGTTCTTCTGTCCTTGCGCTCCCCCAGGATCTCCCTTCCCAATCTTCTCAGAGACCTAGATCACTTTGGCTCCCTCTCAAACCTGAAAATTAATCATACGAAATCCCAAGCGCTCAACGTCTCCCTTCCCTCCGTGGAAGTGTTGCACTGTCAGTAATTTTTTCCCTTCAAATGGACTCAGGATTCACTCACTTATCTTGGTATCCGAATACCCCCCAACCTGGCGGATCTGTACTCTAGGAATTTCCACCCAGCCCTTCTTAAAGCTCAATCATGCCTTAAAGATTGGATGGGTCTGAATGTCTCTTGGTTCGGTCGTTCGGCCCTGATTAAAATGATAATTCTGCCACGCTTACTCTATCTGCTACAGTCTGTACCCATCTCATTGCCTTCGGGTTTCTTCACATCTTATAGGAAGGCATGCTCAACCTTCCTCTGGAGGGGGTCTCAACCACGAATAAAGTACTCAAGACTCACTCTACCTAAATCCAGAGGTGGCATAGGTCTCCCAGACCTCCAGAAGTACCAGAGTGCATGTCATCTCACGAGGATAGCGGATTGGAATATCCACGCCTCAAAGAAGCTATGGGTCATCCTGGAGAGAAACTTCTCATCAGGCCCCTTACATCTACTTCCATGGTTACCTCCCAGGAACTGGCCCCAATCCTTACGAACCCATCCATTCATTTACCCCTCACTCCTGGTCTTCAAGAAAGCTTCAACGTTAGGCCCCCCGTCTTCCCAAACGAACCCACTGGCGTCCCTGCGGGGAAACCTAGATTTTCCACCTGGCGTGTCGGAGGACTTCTTGAGTCAGGAATGGCCCTTTGAGAACATACTAGCCCTCCAATTTTTCTCAGCTGGGAGACCTCTGTCATTTGAAGCCCTGAAATCCAGCTCTAAGACGTCTTCTTTTTCATTCTGAACCTACAGACAGATACAACATTTTCTCACGTCCGTGGCGGACCAATCGCTCTGGACACGACAACTTACGCCATTTGAGTCTCTGTGCCACCGCAAAACGCCACAAAGGCACCTGATCTCTCTTCTGTACACCCTCTTAACGGAAGGCCAGTCGCAAACACCATCCCCGCGGCAGCTCGCCTGGAAAAAAGACCTCCAGGTCTCCCTGTCAGCTGAGGACTGGCACACTATTTATGAATTTGCACATAAGGGCTCTGCGAATGTGGCTGTCCAAGAGAACGACTACAAAGTGATTACCAAGTGGTACAGAACCCCGTCGCGCCTCCATAAATTCTCTCCTAATATCCCCGACACCTGCTGGAGATGTGGTGCGGGAGTGGGGACTATGCTTCATGTGTGGTGGGACTGTGGCGCCCTCCAGCCTTTTTGGAGGGAGGTCCACGACCTCATCTCACATGTCACTACCTATACCCTGGATTACACTCCTTCTCAATTCCTTCTGCATCATTCATCGATCCCCAAAAAAGACTATTTCAAGTCACTGGACATGCACATGGTCAATGCTGCCAGGGTTTGCGTCCCCAGACATTGGCGCTCTACTGATGTTCCGACAATCAGAGAATGGCTGGCCCGGATCTCTTTAATAAAAGAAATGGAGGAGCTGATTCACATTTCCCAAGATAGAGTGCAGAAATTCTCCTTTACTTGGGCTTGCTGGAACCATTTTGTTACCACTGACCGCTACTGCCAATATGTTTCTTGAGTTGACGGTTGCGATGGAGTCCCCTGCTCCCGTCAGTATGGTGGGGGGGAGGGCAGGCTTGGACCCATTCCCTTACTCCCTCTTTCCCTGTTCTTTCCCTTCTGTGTTTCTGCTTCGGCTCTATTTGCCCCCTTCCATTTCTCTTCCCCCCTCTTCCTTTCCTGCTCCTTCCTCTCTGTCCTTCCTTTTTCTCCACATAGACACTTGTCCCCATTACTTACACGATATGACACACTTTAAATAATGACCGAGAGTGAGGCCGTGCACCGCCTCCCCTTCTTGCAATTTGCAGGGGGGGGGGGGGGGTGGGGGAGGGGAAAATGGAAAGTTAAGATCCTCCGCCCTCTTCCGCTTGTTTAATCTTCTACACCTCATACTTGGTCTACACATGTTGATTGATGCCTTTCTGTGGTGTTTTGTACTATGCTGTCTTCATGTTCTTCTGTTTTGTGATAATTACCTTGTCATGTATCTCATGCTATATTTTGCATAAATAAAAATCTTTTATGGAAAAAAAAAAGATCACATAATAAAACTTACATAGTAAAAATCACATATAGTGGCAATATATTAAAGTGCAAAGTGCCAAAATCAAGCGTCAGAGACAAAGTCCAAAAGTGCAATAAAGGTGCAACAATAATCCGTAATGGTGAAAGAGGGTGCTACAAGGATGCCAACTGATCCTGGAGATAGGAAAAAACACCACACACAGGGGTCTGGTCTCCCAGAACTCTCACCTCCAGCCGGTGAGTGCAGGCTTTAATGGATGTTCCTCATGTGGAAAAACTCACTAGGAGGTCCTGCTTACCACCGCGGATCGGTGCGGAGATGGATGCCTAGGGTCTCAATAGCAGTGGAAACAAGGAGGAGGGGGAAGAAGACAAAAGCCTCCAATTGTGTATTATCTTTGGTACACAGATTTTAATAAAATAATTGCTCTTACAAACAGGCAAATGAATGATGCATATAGTACAGCGGCGACCACAGCGCTAGCAGCACGTCGCTCAATGCACGTCTTTCCTTCCTTCCCTACGCGTTACGACACAGGGTCACGTGTCTTCATCTGGGGCATTCAATTGGCCGTGTCAAAGTTCCCTTTATCTGCACGGACCGGAAGTTACGCGTCCGCCATTTTCTCGTGGTCCACCATCGCAAACGCAGCACACTGAGACTGACACTGTCCGCACAGATACTTGGGACGAATAAAAACGAGTGCTACAGGATCAATTTATTAAATACAGGATTAAAACTTCAAATAAATTAGAATTAAAATACTCAATATGTATGACCATTCCACATATTAAAATCGGCTAAGGGCTTGTATATCCACTATAGATATCACCATCTAGCGGCTATACATGGGTATTGCAGGTTCATAGACACAAGGTTGCAAGCTGTGCAAACCAGTGGTCCTCTGTCACTATATACACAGATCTCCAAAGTCCCACCCATATGTATATGTACCAACTGTGCAGATCCTATTGGGTGATAGATAGATCGTGCATCTGAGTGTCGTGTTTACATATCATTATCCGATAGCCTATTTGAGTAGAAATCTTGATGGCACTCCTAGATACATATCAGGAAAACATCCCTCAGCAAGGTTCGATGACGCATCATGCTTAAAATAAATAAATTCAAAAGTTAAAAATTACTTTAAAAAAATGTAAGTCGAAATCGACATTCATTCCCCCAGGAAGTTTTAATCCTGTATTTAATAAATTGATCCTGTAGCACTCGTTTTTATTTGTCCCGAATATCTGTGTGGACAGTGTCAGTCTCAGTGTGCTGCCTTTGCGATGGTGGACCACGAGAAAATGGCGGACGCATAGCTTCTGGTCCGCGCAGATAAAGGGAACTTTGACACGGCCAATTGAATGCCCCAGATGAAGAAACGTGACCCTGTGTCGTAACGCGTAGGGAAGGAAGGAAAGACGTGCTGCTAGCGCTGTGGTCGCCGCTGTACTATATGCATCATTCATTCGCCTGTTTGTAAGTGCAATTCTTTTTTTAAAATCTGTGTACCAAAGATAATACACGATTGGAGGCTTTTGTCTTCTTCCCTCTCCTCCTTGTTTCCACTGCTATTGAGACCTTAGGCATCCTTCTCCGCACCGATCCGCGGTGGTAAGCAGGACCTCCCAGTGAGTTTTTCCACATGAGAAACATCCATTAAAGCCTGCACTCACCGGCTGGAGGTGAGAGTATTGGGAGACCAGACCCCTGTGTGTGGTGTTTTTTCCTATCTCCAGGATCAGTTAGCATCCTTGTAGAACCCTCTTTCACCATTACGGATTATTGTTGCACCTTTATTGCACTTTTGGACTTTGTCTCTGATACATGTTCTATTGTGTGATGCCAATACTGTGTTGTAACTGATTAAGTCAAAATGGTCTCTGCTCTGTCTTAAGGCTAACTCACTCTCCAGACGGTCCCATTGTTCTGTGGCTGGCTATTGTGTACATTGATTACTAGAAATGTGCATTCGTTTTCGTTAGAATGCATTTTCGTCCGAAAATCTGGTATTTTCGGTATCGCTTTAATGAACGAAAACGAAAGCGCAAGAAACGAAAACCGAAAGATCCGACATAAAAAATGCTTTATTTTCGTTTTCGTTCAGATCCGACGATTTTTGATGCTTTGTCGAATTTTCGTCGTTCAATTCGACAAAGCATCGAAAATCGTCGTTCTGAATACAGTGAATAGGTAGAAACTAAATGACGAAATTTCGACGATTTTCGATGCTTTGTCGAATTTTCGTCGTTCAATTCCTACCTATTCACTGTATTCAGTGAATACAGTGAATATAGGTAGGAAATGAACGAGGAAAATTCGACAAAGCATCGAAAATCGTCGAATTTTCGTCGTTCAATTTCTACCTATTCACTGTATTCAGAACGACGATTTTCGATGCTTTGTCGAATTGAACGACGGAAATTCGACAAAGCATCAAAATCGTCGTTTTCGAACGAAAACTTTCCCAACGAAAACGACATAAATCAAAACGATTTTCGGGAGTAACTAAATAAATGTATTTTCCAAACGAAAACGAAAAAACAAAACAAAATATTCCAGTCTGCACATGTCTATTGATTACCCCCTGGGGCTTTTGTCTCAATACACATAACATTCTTTCTATTCAGACTATCCGACCAATCTCTGCTGCGTCATTTTGAAGTCCTCATTTGCATGGTTAAGGAGGATCTGAGTGGAGACTGCATACTTT
The DNA here is from genome assembly GCA_029574335.1 of Rana kukunoris. Classification (NCBI taxonomy): domain Eukaryota; kingdom Metazoa; phylum Chordata; class Amphibia; order Anura; family Ranidae; genus Rana; species Rana kukunoris. The sequence continues at coordinate 408,070,510 of CM056052.1, read as the reverse complement.
ACAATGGACCAATAGGAAAGCGGTTGTTGGGGGCGGGATGTTCCAAATTCTGTATAAAAGTGTGCTGTGTACCTTCAATAAATGAGTCCTGTTTGAACCTGTTTTGAGCCTGGTGTTATGTTCTAAATGTATCCAAATTGCACATAGCTGTAGTTTGGATCCCAGAACCATCGATGACTGGACCATCAGATGTTGCCATCTGAAATCTGATCCAATAGAAGCAGAGGAGTGTCGGGAGAGCAGAATTGAGCGAGCAAGGGTCTCGTCACAGGGTGTTCACGGTAAATTACAGTGCCATGGAAGGCCCCATAATGCACTGCAAGATCGCCCCCCTCTCCTGGTCTGCCATGGCTGCTTGCTCAGATAATGGTCTGGTATGGATTTTGGTGGGGACCCCCACACAATTTTTTTACATTTGGGCACAGAGTCCCCCTTAATATCAATACCAGACCTGAGAGGCCTGGTATGGACTGGGAGAGGGGCCTCACATGTCATTTGTTTTAATGTTTTTTTATCTATATTGCTGGGAGCCGACAATACACTACAGCTGCAAGCAATTTTAAATATTTTTTCTTTCCTTTAGAAATGTAATTTTGCTGTGGTATTGTATTTTATTTTTATTGTTTCACTTTAAGCATTAGTAAAATCACTGCACTAAATGTCCCCTGGGGCAGTACCTGAGTCCCCATACACTTTTTATGGTAATAACTTGCAGATAAGCCTTTAAAATTAGCACTTTTGATATTTCATGGTTGTGTTTGATAGACTTTAATGGTGTTCTCACAAATTTCGTGCCTGTTTGCATATTCGCATGTTCTGGCCCAAACCGAACCGAGGGAGGGGGGGTGTTCGGTTCATCCCTACTTATAACAGTGAACATCACTGTTATAAGCATTAATAGTATAAATGAAAATCCCTGATTCCCCCCCAGAGTAGTAAAGTGTCCCTATGGTGATACTGAACTACTCTAATGACAGGCTTAAAAAAATATTGTGAAAAAGAAAAAAAAAAAGAAAAACAAAACAACAGTCACCAATCAGTATCCTTGATCACTGCCTGATCATATGATGATGCTTACACTTCAGTAGAGACAGTATGTAAAAAGAAATTGCAAAAAGTTGTGTTAAAAAATAACACTTCCAAAAAAACTCACCATGCCTCTGGACAGCTTACTTTACAAAAAGGGGTAATTTAGGAGGTATTTGTATTGTCCTGGTTTTAAGGGCCTCAATAAATGAGATCGTGAGGCCCATCAGGACTGATCAATTTTAAAATATATGTACCATCGTTTTTAGACATTATGGGCCAGATTCAGGTAGATGAGAGTATCTTTCCTCTGGAGTAACGCTTCTCATTTACGTTACTCTGAAGACCCTTTCAGCGCAAGTCCTGTAATTCACATAGCAGTTGCGCGTAAACTTGCGCCAGAGTAACGATAATGCGCTGGCGTAACCCGACGCAAATGGAAGTGGGTGTGATCATATGTAAATGATGGGCGGAGCCCAGCGCAGAGGCTTACGTTCAGCGCATCATCCACGGAGCATGCGCAGTGAGTGCGGCTCCACTCGCCCCGCTTGTGCGCATGCTCACAACTTCCGTCGGCACCACTTCCTGGGAAACGTCAGCGCAATGCGTTCCGCTGGGCGCTTAAAAGCGCTGGCGGAAACGCCATTCCGGTGCAAAAGTAGTTCCGCTTCCCCCCACCCCAGGGAAGATACTTTTGTGCTGTGATGGCTGCTCCCGCTACCCCCAGAGAGAGGAGGAACCTGAATTTTAATGCCCAGGAGGTCTCAGTGATCATTTCGGCAATGGAGAGGGATAATGAATTTCTCCATGGCAAAAAAAGCCGGAAGACCAGCCGGGAAAGGAAGCAGGGCATCCTGGAGTCGATTGCTGCCAGGGTCAATGTCCTGGGCTACTCCACCCGGACTGCTGGGGACATACAAAAATAAATAAATGACCTGCGGCGCAAGGTGAGGGACAAGGTGGCCTCCATCAGGAGGTATGAGAGGGGCACAGGTGGTGGTCCCCCATGTCCTGTCACCCTGACCGCAGAGGAGGAGGTGGTTGCTCGCTGCCTGGAGAGGGAGCAGGTGGAGGGGGTCGCAGGCTATGACTCCGTGGAGGAAGGCACAAGGACAGGTAAGTGTTTTATAATCCCCTATTTGTTGTTTTGCATTTGGGGGGGGGAGGGTACATGTGCCAAGTGTGTGGGACCACCAACATGTGTCTGCTTTGTGTCATCTACAGATGACGGAGCTGGGCCATCATCGTTCAGCGTACATTCCACCCCATCCCCCCCACGCCATCGTGTGCCTGAGCCACTGGGTGGTGAAGAGGTTGTGGAGGAGGAGAGTGGCCACACCACACCTGCCGAGGTGGTTGTGGAGGATCCTGCTGTGGCAGAGCAGGACTTTTCATTAGTGTTGTCTGTCTCCTCCCCTTCTCCTGGGCCGTCTGTCGTCCCCTCCCCCATCCTTGGAAGCCCCTCAAGGGCGACTACCTCCCCCCGGGGACAACCATCTTCTGGCCCCAGGAAGGCGACCCAGAAGACCAGGGGGGTGTCTGATGGTATACAGGACCAGTTGGCGAGGGATCACGCCAGGCAGACGGAACAGATGGGGGCCATAGCGGTGCACTTGGAGAAAGTGTCTGACAGCCTGGGCTCCGTTGCCAACCTCAGCAACGCAGTGCAGGATGTCAGCTGTAATTGCGCTGCAGTGGTCACCACTTTGGGGGAGGTGCAGGGGGATATTCGGCACCTTACTGCAGCCGTCCAGGCCAACAGTGCTGCCATCCGGGACCAGGGGAGGCTGAGTCGGCGGGCCCAGCACTACCAGGTCACCCGTCAGCTCCGGATGCAGGCCCAGACCAACTCCTACCTTGGACGGATAGCCAGGGCCTTGGAGGGCACGCAGGCCACACCTGCCAGGAGTGGCCCACCTGGGGATCAGCCACCTCCAGATGCACCCCCACCCCCACCCACTCCATCCAGGCAGCTGCGGAGCCAGAGAGGGGCCCCCAGAAGAAGCCCCCGGCATCCCCGATGAGGCCTTTTTTTTTTTTTGTTTGATATTTTTGATTTGGACATGAGTTTATTTTTTCTTTTTCTCAGGTTATGAGATTTTGTTTCTTTTAATTATCAGGATATGATATTATTAATTTATTTTTGTACTGCACACGGTCAGGAGTGCAGGGGACAGTGTGAATGGTGTGTGAATGTGAGAGGGTGGCACTCCTGAAAGTAAGGGGTGTCACCCTCGGCCGTGGTGGTGAAGTTAACCCCACGGCTGAATGAATCACGTGTGAAAGGTGTGTGAATGGACAGTGACATCATTGGGGCCTTGACGCTGGCGTTACTGCTCCCAACTCCTACATGCTGGACTTGGGCTAATCCAATGCGATGTGGTGTGTGTGATCTAGGGACATCAGTGGTGTACACGCGTGCACTGTCTGTGTGATTAATGTTTTGGTTTAGTGTCCAAAGATGCCTACGGCGAGGACCCTCCTGACTGCTCTCTTCCATCAGCAGACTGGGTGTCCTCTGGCAGGGGGGGGGCTGTGTGGGTCGGGGGTTCAGGTCATCACGTATGTCAATATGCAGGCCTTTTTTCATAGCAAAGTTATGTAGTATGCAACATGCAGCGATGATCTGACACACAAAGGTAGGGGAATACAATAGGGTCCCCCCGGACTTATCCAGGCATCGGAAACGGGACTTCAGGAGCCCAAATGTTTGCTCCACCACTGCACGGGTTTTGATGTGTGCTTCATTGTATTTTCTCTCTCCTCTGGTTTGGGGGTTCCGGAAAGGAGTCATTAGATGGGGTCCCAGTGCATATGCAGAGTCACCTGTAAGGTAAAAGACAGGAGAATGTTAGTCATGCATGTGCGATTTCTGTTGTGCATCACGGGAGGGGATAGTCATGCCTGCCACCCATGTCACTCACCAACCAGCCAGCTGTCCCCATACATGTTCTGGTTAAATTCTGCTGGGATGGGGCTCTGATTGTATATGTAGCTGTCATGGCTGGACCCGGGTGTTTGGCACGGACGTGCCATATGAGGCGTTGGGCATCAGCTATCACCTGTACGTTGATGGAATGCCAATGCTTCCGATTACGGTATATGTGCTCTGTGGCACTGGGGGGCTGGAGTGCCACATGTGTGCAATCAATGGCCCCCACAGTGCGAGGGAATCTGGCAATGTTGTAGAAATCTGTCATTGCCTTCTGCCGCAGCTCCTCAGTGGTGGGTCTGATGAACTGGTTGGACATGCGTCTGAGGATTGCAGGGACAACCTGGTGCACACATCTGCTTATGGAGGATTGTGACATCCCAGCCACCACTCCACTTGTACGCTGGAATGATCCACTGGCAAGGAAATGAAGTGTTGCCAGGACCTTCACCAGTGGCTGCACTGCTTGTGAGCGGTATGTCTTGCTGGTGATGTCACCCTGCAGGGTTGTGGTTAGTTCAAGTATTGCATCTGGGCTGAATCTGAAGAGGCGATACACCTCCTCATCCCCCATGCCAAAGAGGTTCATACGAGTGCGGTATATCCTCTCACGTGGCCGCCTTCTTGGTTCCGGGGGACCCATCAGTAGTTCTAGGACCACAATTGCCCCTGGCATGTTGGCACACAGAGGTGTTGTCCTTGCAAGTGGGGGTGCTCAGCAAGCTCCTATCGTCGGTAACGCTGCTGTAGCTGCTCTCCTGCTGACCTGTGACCGTCGGGAGTAAAGATAAAGCAGCCTTTTGTAGAAATAACTTTGCGCCGGACGGACCAGATACGCGCGGCGCATGTAGCCAGCGTATGGTGCTAATCCGTTCGTGAATTGGGAAAAATACCTCATTTGCATATTTGCAGGGGAAATCAATGGGCGCGACTGATGCGCCCAGCGAAAATAAGCGCTGACGATACTCTGGCGTCGGAACGTTCCGCCGGTCGCAAATGACCCGTTATTGGGCGCATCTAGTTTGCTGGGTACGGGCACATAGAAACGACGGCGCATTATCACAGTTACGCGGCGCATATCCAAATACTCCAGCGCAAGTGTTCGTGAATCTGGCCCTATATATTTTAAACAAACCAACCACAAAACCAATATATAATTATTGTTTTTTTAGAAATTTGATTAGATATGTTTTATAACAAAACACAGAATATTTATATATTTTCAAAATTGTTTGTCTTTTTTAATTTTTTATAGCACAAATTAAAAAATCATATGAAGGGGAAGATCATGAGTGGCTTGGCAGCAAGGCACTTACCAGGATTTGATGAGGGAGGTAGGTGATGTTCATGAGTGAGGTAGGTGATGATGATGATGAGGAGGCTCTCTCTCTCTCTCTCTGTCTCTCTCCCTGTGCCACCATTCCCGGTCTATCACCTGTGTGTGTTTCCTGCACTGGGAATAGGAGGATGTCCCCAGAGCTTCCTCTAGCATCCCATGGCTGGCATTGCTCTCCCTTCCCCACTATACCAGCAGCCAGTCCCTGGCCCAGGCCGCCTGGATCCCATCAAGATGGCAGAGGGTGAGAGCATCACAGAGCACAAAATGATCCCGGACATGGCATGTGTGGGGCCCACTCTGCGGTAAGATCTCAGGGGGGTTCCGATGCTCGGTGTCCTCCCTTGTTGTCATTGGTCAGTAGGCTGGGGAGATTGTGTGATTTCTGAGACTTGTAGTCCCCCAGGCTCCAGACGATGGTGGTGTACAGGGGACACGGTGGGCTTCTCACATCATTGCTATGATTGGATGTCCCGGTGCTGTGCTGTACTATTAGATTGTAAGCTCTGCGGCCCACCTGTCATTATAAACGTCACCGCTGACATCCATGGCTCCATAGAGGAGCTCAGAGCGCCCGTTCAGGTCCGCCTAAAAAACTGGCAGGTGGACCTAAACGGTCCGCCCCTGTTAAAAAGAGCCCTTACTCGGCCACACAAGAGCATTTAGTATACATGGTTCCCATCCACTTTTTATAATAATGCAGTGGGTAGGGCAATGGTTTTATAGACTTAGGTTTGAGCTACACACAGCAACATAGTACAACAAAGGATTCCAGCAGCAGATGTCAGTCCACAGCCATCACATCAACAACGACAAAGTTTGCCGCTCTTTCCACAATGTGGTTTCCTCTCCTCTCTTATGCCGCGTACACACGATCACTTTTTGTGATGTAAAAAAATGTTGTTTTATTTCACAAAACAAAGCAACGTTTTTTAAACTTCATTTTAAAAAGCAACGTTGCCTACACACCATCGTTTTTCTGAAAATGCTCTTGCAAAGCGCGGTTACGTACACCACGTTCGACGGCACTCTGTTCCATTGAAGCTCCCGTCTCATAACTTGCTTCTGAGCATGCACGGGTTTAAAAATGTTGTTTTAAACATCGTTTTGCCCACACACGATCATTTTTTTATGACACAAAAAACGACATTCTGAAAAACATAAAAAATTGATGTTCAAATTTTTTTTTGGTCGTTCTTCAGAAGACATAAAACAACGTTTTGCCCACACACGATAATTTTAAATGACGTTTTTTAAAAAGTTGTTTTATTTCATCACAAAAAACGACCGTGTGTACGTGGCACTAGCCTTTCAAAATTACAAAAGTGATATATTATGTGGCTTTTTAACAAATAGTGCTTACCAGAGCACTTTACCAACTTTCCAATCAAAGCCTTATACCTCAAATAGACATCCGATCAGTTGTTACAGTTCTGATCTAGCCTGGCTGCTTTTAGAATTTTTTTGGGGGTTCTGAGCAAAGGTGAATCCTCAGATTTTATTCTGTAGAATACAATGGATAATGGAAATTCCCTACTGAAAATGTACTTTGGAACCAAAGCCTACCTACCTACACATAAATTCTATTTTTTAACTTGGTAATGGTTGCACTGTGTTCAGGTTCCTTGCTGGCAATTCGAGCATCCTTAATATCTAGTAAATCTTATAAAGTTCATCAATTTAATGGAATTCCCATATCTACACTTTAGGTGCTTCTTGGAATCTCCCTGATACTATCAGGTGTAGGCATATTATGTCCCAGTTCTCTGGGTCTCAGGTTTCAGGCATTCTGGTTGTCTTAAATAGCTTTGACATTTAGCCAGGAGACAAAGTGATACCTGCATAGGGAACTGTAGGCTTATTGGTAAAATAATAGCCATTGGCCCTTCATAATACTTGTTAAAGGTTGAATGAATAAATCAAACTCATGTTCTGTTTTATGTGAGAGATTGGTCAAATTTTTGGAAGACATTTAACAATTACTGTACAGATACCCTTCACTGCATGTGTTTGTTGTTCTGACACCTTGGAGTATTAACTCCCTGCTCAGTATGCATTCATTCCTTCTCAGCTGACCTCCCACTGTGTTCCTGCAATGCAGCTTATTTCCTGCTGATAACTAACATTTTCAAACACATTGTTAATCAGATTATTTTTCTCCTAGTAGCATGCTGTTTTGTGAAGAAATGGATTGACCTTGCTCAGTTTACTTGAATAAGGACAGGTTAGAAAACAGCAGTAGCTAATAGTTACTAGTGAGCATAAAATTGCTTTGTTTGATGTTGCGCAATTACAAATTCATAGCATTTAAATATAATCTTGGACATGCTTTATAATTCAATTTATTCTTTAAAAAGCCATAATAAAAGTTTATAATGTTTTGCATACACGGGTTATCAGTGTGATACAGAAAAAAAGCCTCCAGTAAGGTGTAAGAAATAAACATACACAATCTTTTTTTCTTTGGCTACATTTAGAAATAATTTCATGCTTGAATTTATTGCTGCTATAATGCACTGATGAATCAAAAGGGGATTTGCATATGAAATCCATACACACCTACTGGTGTGACGCTGAGCAGGATGATTATTATTACAATTAAAGTGGTTATATAAAAGGTAAAGTTTTTTTGTTTTACCTTCATGCATGAAAGTAAAAAAATTCAGTGTGCAGCTTTCTCCCAGCCCCCCCCCCCCATACTTACCCGAGCCTGATCAAGCAATGTGCACAACAGCAGTGGCTATCCCGATCCTCTCCCTCTTCATTGGCTGAGATGCAGCAGCAATCACAGCCAGTGAGGGGGGGCTATGCCTTATGGATACACAGTGCATAGCTCGGGAGCAAGCAAGCGGCTTACTCTAGGGGCACTTGGCAGGGGGAGGGGCTTAATCCAGCCAGTGCCAGCAGGGGAACCCGAGAATCAAAGCTTTGGGGCTTTTCTGTGAACAGAGCTTTCTATACATGATGTGTGTTTTTTTAATTTATTTTTTATTTTAGCCCTTATAAACACTGTATTGATAAGAATAGTATTTTTCCCAAAACATAAACAAATACAGGGCATTTACAGATTAGCAACTAAATAGGCCATGTTAAATTGAAGGCCAAAATATTAAATAGCAGATATGGAAGATGTGGTTGTGTGGTATTTGTGCTGCTGTCTGTATTTGTTGTTCCTTGTATATGAAATTACCACTTGTCAGATGTTTTATCAATTTCATTCTTGAGGTCACATAATTACATTTTTTTTTGCTTTGTTAAATATCCTAAATGGTGGTAGCCAGCTGCCTGTCCTTTTTTTTTTTTTTGCCAATAGCCTTGAAAGTAGACAGAATTTGGTATCATGCGCCTACCATAGACAAGTTTGTGTTGTGCAAATTCAGTTATGTGAAGGAAAAGCAGGGCAAAAAAGATTGCCTTTCTTTCACTCTACCCTACTGCATCCATAAAGTAATAAAAAAAAAATGGTTTTAGACACATGGGGCCAGATTCTCTAAGAAAATCGCCGGCGTAGCGTTAGCCATTTACACTACGCCGCCACATCGTACTAGAGCAAGTGCCGTATTCTCCATGCACTTGCTCCGTAGTTTGCGGAGGCGTAGAGTAAATCGCCCAGCGTAAGCCCGCGTAATTCAAATGGGGCGGCTTGTATTTAAATTAAGCGCGCCCCCGCGTCAAACGAATTGCGCATGCGCCGGCCGGGGAAAAAGCCCAGTGCGCATGCTCCAGCTCACGTCGGAAAGCGCCGTTGAAACCGACGTCAAAACGACGTGATCGTTACTACGCAATGCCCTATTCGCGAACGAGTTAGTAAAACGACGTAAGCGACAGAATTTTTTTTAGCTTTTTTTATTTTATTTGTAAACTGTTCCTTTCGTTTAATTTATTTTTCACCATTTTTATTGTTATCTCAGGGAATGTAAATATCCCTTATGATAGCAATAGTTAGTGACAGGTACTCTTTTTTTTAAAAATGGGGTCGCTAGGACTGCTTTTACATGAAAGCCCACCGCTGGCTGAAAAGAATGATACCAAGATGATACCTAAGCCCGCAGGCATCATTCTGGTATAACCATTCAAAGTCCAGTAACATACCAGTACGTTGATGGTTCTTGTTGGACATGTATTGTAATCTTTTTTTTTCATGCAGCCTGTTGGCTGAACAAAAAAAAAAGATTGATCGGTCGGTATGCCCACCATTAGATTACCTCTCTTTATCCACCCACTTCTAATGATGGGCATACATGCACCATTTATATATGCCGAAGCATGGGGGTATCCTCCCGCAAAAAAATTATGCCGCGTACACACGGTCGGACTTTTCCAAAATGTTATGCCGTGTACACATGGTCAGACTTTTCCACGGGAAAGCCTCCGTAGGAATGTCAACTGTATGTACGCAGCATTAGGAGCAAAATCGTTCCTCCGCCCCTAATGCCCCCATGCTTCGGCATATATGCTCTTTTCCTGGTGCCTCCATGGCAGCATACCTGTGATAGAGCTCCGCCTCGACTCCTCCTTCAGGGCTAGTGAATAGCATAAATTAAAAGGCATAGCCCCTCCCCCAACATTCTCTTTTCTTCCCTCATACCTCCTGTGCTGGGTGAAGAGTAGCAGTATGTCCATACCTCTGCAGTCGGCAGCATCCGCCGGGTTTAGCCTTTCCCGTGCGAAGTCCTCGTCTTGGGCCGCTCAAAGCACTAAGAAGGCGGGGAACCCCTCTGTGGATCTGGTGGGGTCATCTCGCAGTGTTTCCTTTATGGAACAAAGTCTGCTATCACATCCATGATGAATGCAGTAGAGTCGCAAAAGGATCAGCTCACATCTTTCCAGGCTGGTGATTTCCATTTTATTTTTAGGCATATATTGTTTTTTGTCTCTCCCTTCTCCCATCCCTTCCTTCCTTCCTTTAACTTGCCTGTCTCCTTTTAAAAAAAAAAGAAAAAGTGTGCTTGTTGTCTTTTTTGTGATGCTCCCTTTAAGTCCAGTCAGTTTGATGGGGCAGGTGCCTTTTATCCTGACAGGCTTGCAGTTGTTGTTTGTTTCCCCCGAAATTAGCAGTGGGCTACAGCTTTTTGTTTTGTATATCACTCGACATCACTGCGGCCATCTTGGATTCTGGAAAAAGGGCCAGATTTGCCCTTTTCTTCCAGAATCAATTCACAATGGTGGTTATGGGATCAGCCCATCCACCTGAGCCTAATTAAGTTCAGATTCAGGGTTAGCTGCCAGAGTCTCCTCAGCTGTGCCCTGCTAGGTTTCACTGACGCTGCTCTGTGGTAGGTACCTTTATTTTTATTCTCAAAAAAATGGTGATTTAAAAAAAAAAAAGTGACAAAAGCTTCTCCATAGTTTTCTTTTTTCCCCTTTCTTACTAAATTTCCGCACTGATCCTTCTGCCTAACTCCGCTATTTGTCATTTATCTACTAAACAAAGATCCTACACTCCTATTAGGTATGGGACCAACTATATGTGAGTATTGAAAAAAAAAAAGAAAAAGTGCGCTCACTGGTCTAATGTGAGTTCCTTACATTGTGGCCCTGCCCACTCAAGAGGTCCAGAAAATCTTCAAGACACTGTGATGATGACAGCTCAGACCGCACTTCACGCCACTGGCCCAGGTCCCATTCTTCACGTCATAGATCAGAGAGGTCAAATATCCAGAGGACAAGATCCTTCTACCTCTCCTAGGACCTTTACAAAGAAGAAATGCTGGACAGGCGGGGCCACACCACTACCAGACAGAGGGTCTGAAAGGATTGTTTTATGGACTATGCGTCCAACCGCGAGCTAGAAAATCAGACGCTGTGGATCTGCTCAAGTGAACAATGAAGGTCTCCTTCTCTGAGCTTGTGACTTGGTCCCCGCCCAACCAGTTCAGCAGATATCCTAGGGTCAGAATACAGAACCTTATCTCCCTGGTCCTTCAGTCGGTATAACCTCTGCACTGTCAGGACCTGAGCTAGAGATTCATCACCTGAAAATTCCTCAGAGACTCTTTAGAGCAGTCAGAACTTTCTGGCTTCAGTCTCATCCTTGGTAAAGCGTTCATCCAGCAGTCAAACTGCAATCACCAGAAAAGATGCAGAAGAGCCTCCCCAAGAGTCTACGAGATGCTTCCCATTCCTCAAAAGAAAGCAGGTTCTCTTCTCGTTGATGGGTGAGATTAGGGTGACCACATTTGTCAGGTCATTCAGAATGAATGGTCAAAAAACTTTCATGAAGCCGGTTCAATAAACTATACCCCTTAACAAAGTCGGGAAGGCAGTCGCTAAACTCCATGCCAGTGGTAGATGCATTGGTGGTGCGACTAGCAAAAAAAAAAAACTTTACCCATGGAGGATTCCGCTTCCTTCAAAGACCCTTGAGACAGGCGAACCGACCTGGAGCAGAAGAGGAGCTACTTAGCCCCGGGAGCAGCGTGTGAGCCAGTTATCGCCCTCACATCGGTATCAAATGCCATAAGATCTTGGACAGATAATATTGAGAAGGCTTTGCGTCAGAATGTCCCCAAGGAGGATAAAATTAAAGCCTTGGAAGAGCTTAGATTGTTGGCAGACTCTGTCAGGGTAGCAGCCATTGATATGATCAGGTGCTCTGCAAGATCCATGTTGCATTCAGTAATGGTGAAGAGGGCCTTCTGGCTGAAAGATTGGACGGCTGACTTATCCTCCAAACAAAATTGGTGCAAAATCCCATGCAATGGGAAAGCACTATTCAGAGACAAAATGGATAAAGCTATCTCCAGGCTGTCAGGAGGGAAGTCCGGTATGCTTCCCAAGGACAGAAGGCGGTTCCTCTAGGTTCCGCCAGACAAATTTAAGGGATTTTTTGGGCAGTCAAAGACAGCCCAGAGACAACAAAGACTTTGGAAGGTACTCAGACATTCATTTTTGGAACACAGGAGGATGAAGGACCTTTCCCGCTCCACAGGAGCAGAAGCAGTCTTTGACGCCAGAGTAGCCCAGGCACTCCCGGTGGGAGCCAGGCTAAGCCTCTTCATCCCAGTCTGGGCCACATGCTGTCAGGACCCCTGGGTTCTGTCAACAATTCAATTGTGGCATCTCTGGAATGTCTCTCATCCCCAACCCCCACCTCGGTATTCTTTCAAAGGAACAGAGGTTCCATCCTCTCTGCCGAAGGCTCAAGCTCCGTAAAACTTCCTAACGTCACTCCAGCTTCAGGGGGCGGCTGTTCTGGTTCCCTTGGCAGGGCACTTGGCAGGATTTTACTCCACCCTATTTCTGGTCCCAAAGAGGACATATGACAGACCTTCAGAGGCTCAGCCCGTATATCTGCCCCCAAAAGCTTCGGAATGGAGTCCCTGCAGATGAATATTCAGGCAGTTTGGCCATCAGATTGGGATGATTTCAGAGATCGGCAGGATGCCTACCTACACGCTCTAATTCTACCTGCAATTCACAAAAATATATGAGATTGGGGGGCGTGGTTGGCTTAGTGCGACGGGGTCGGTGGATGGCGTGTGAGCGCGGAGCAGGCACACGGGGATACCAGCGGCTCGTATCGACCTCCACTTGCAGATTTCCACCCAAGTCTCGAGCAGCACACACCTGCAGCACCTCGCCATGAGGGGAAGCGGAGATCGGTGAAGAAACCGCACGCTTAACGGACTTTTTCACTCCGTCCGGAAGGTCGCGTGGGCAGATGGCGCCGAGGCCTACTCTCCTCAGCAGGACCTCCTCCAGAGCCCAGGCAGCTGCGAAAGGTACTCGCTCCCATCCCACACCGCTGACACACTCCTCTCCCCCGCCTACACCTTCCTCCTGTAGCCCGGCCAAATCAAAGCCCCGCATGGGAAGGACAGGCGAATAACAGGCCTACCAGCCCCGTCAGCTAGCCAGGCCTCAGATTCAGGGGAGGACACCAGAGATCTGCCTGAGTCCATAATATCGTTCCCCACACAAAATCAGCCTGTATTGGGACACTGTCCTCAAGGACATGTGATCTCTTTGAGAAGCACCTTGCAAGCTGACATGGCATCATGCATGCATCGCTTATCTGGGGACATACAAGGATGGGTCATAGAGTACACCATATAGAGTCCAAAATGGAGGAGTATGCCTCTACAATTAATGACTTGGTGGATGCTAATGAGGAGAGAGAGACGGATACAGACTGGATTAAGGCCAAACTGGCCAACATCGAGGACAGGGCCAGAAGGAATAATCTGAAAATCAGGGGAATACCCGAATCTGTTTTGCAATCTGACCTATAACATCATGCCATATCTTTGTTTAAGGCTTGCTACCAGACCTCCACTGATCTGGACGTCACTATAGACCGCATCCACCGTTTACCAAAGCCACCTCATCTGTCGGATCAGGTTCCGAGAGACGTGTTGCTCCGCCTCCATTTTTTTCACGTTAAGGAACAACTCATGACCACTATGCGGAGGAACGGGAACAGATCCCGGAGCAATGCCGAAACGTGCAATTTTTCGCTGACTATCACAATACACATTGATGAAGAGAAGGAACCTCAACTCTGTAACGAAAATTCTTCGCAACCATAAAATAATATACGCTGGGGCTACCCCACTAAGCTATCCATCACCAAGGACAACAGGAACTACTGTTTTTTCTTGGAGAAAGGTCTTGACCTCCTTAGGGAATGGAACATCCTTCCTGATGACGATGAGACGCAGACCATGACTAGCACTCCACGCCAGGTGGACTCCGGATGGAAGCAGAAAAATCATGCTTAATCTCATGCTTAATGTAATAGGGAGGGAACTCTGGAGATGATATTGTATCCCTTGCCTACCCTGGACTGGTCGTCATTGACCTTTATACCCCTTTAATGTTGCAGCTGTTCGCTGCCCGGTTTGACTTGTCACACACTCTAGCTGCTGTTTTGATCACAGCAGAATTGTTTTGCTGTTTGAATATTTTCTTTAAATTTTTTACTTTTTGTTTTTCTTTAGTCCTGCCTTATTCACACTTTATCCTTTCTCCACCACCCCTACCTGAGAAGATGAGTACGCAGATGTCAACACCTCATAATAGGCGATCGAAAGAGGACATTCAGCTGAACCTGACCCTCACTGAACGTCCATCGCCTCGACTCTCAAAAAGTGAGTACATCGATGTTGCCTGTTACCACCTTACCACTGTGGTCATGGACCATGCTGCGCACTGGTTGGCCCGTGGAGAGCGGATCGGCCTTCATAGCATAATCTGTATCTCTATAATGCCGCTGAGAGTTGTATCTATGAATGTTAAAGGACTGAAACCATCCAGTGAAACGAAAATCTATGTGGAGAGAGGCCTTATTGCATAATGGGGATATTCTTTGCATTCAAGAGACTCATTTCAGCAGTACAGCACTCCAAAGTGCTCACATAAGTGCTTCCCCACGTATTTACGGCTAACGCGGACACCAAAACCAAAGGGGTATTGATTGCCATACGAGACTCGGTTGCCTTCTCTTTGCATGCACAGATCCAAGATCCACTGGGGAGATTTCTTATATTAATCTGCGAAGTGAACTCTGTCATTTATACCATAGCTACTGTATATGCCCCCAACACTCGCCAAATCCGTTTTTTCAACAAAGTTGCCAGGAAAATTTCTGCAGTCCGAAAGGGTTACCTTATACTCTGCGGGGACTTCAACATCGTTCCTGACCCCGGAATTGACTCTACCTCTAAATCCACATGCCACCAACCTTCTCTATTACCACTATTACACTGCCAGGGTGTCTTTGACGCCTGGCGCTGTTTGCACAGCAACGAAAGGGACTTCACCTATTTTTCTCCACCGCATGGGGTATATACCCGAATAGACCTTTTCCTGGTAGATCAACAGGTCTTGTTGAAAACTAAGTCAGTTGAGATTAACACAATCACGTGGTCTGACCACGCGTCACTGGTTCTGACGGTGGAGGACTCTATTCCCTCCAACCGCAGCCCTGTATGGAGGTTTAACAATTTTCTTTTACAGCATGCTGATACAAGGGAACAGATTAAATCGCATTTGGTAAATTTTTTTGCTGACAAAGTAGGTTCGGTCCAAAACCCTTATGTAGTGTGGAACGCCCATAAGGCGTAAATGCGTGGTATAGGCATTCAGTTGGGGGCAAGAATTAAAAGGCAGAGGCAGCAGCGGGTGACTGAACTAACAGACCATATCGCCAAATTAGAAGTACGTAATAAGTCTAATACTACCCCAATAGTTACTGAACAATTGAGTAAACTTAGATATGACCTTAGGATCCTACTTTTAGATGATTTTGAACGGATAACTAAAAAACTTAGGATGTCCTATTATTCTACTGGCAATAAGGCGGGTAAGTTATTAGCAAATACTCTTAAAGGTCATAGGTATAAGACCAAAATCCCCTTTCTTTTTCACCACAGGTCAAGTCAGAAACTATACCACCCCCAAGAGATGGCAGATGCCTTTAGTGAGTACTATAGTTCTTTATACAATTTGAAGGATGATCCCTCAACTACTCAACCCTCCACAGAGGGCATTGAACTATTTCTGAGCAAACTAGATATCCCTACATTGTCAACAGAACATCTCGCCTTTTTAAACTCAACATTTACTGCTCAAGAACTAACCAAAGTTATTGAATCCCTCCCTATAAATAAATCACCAGGCCCAGATGGTTTCAGTGGTGAATATTTCAAGGTATTCAACTCGATTCTCTCCCCTCAGTTGTTGAAAGTATTCCACGCTGCTGCTGCCTCTGCCTCTTTTCCACCAGAAATGTTAGAAGCATTGATTATTACCTTGCCTAAGCCGGGGAAGGAGCCCACCCAACCCTCTAATTTTAGACCGATCTCTTTATTGAACATCGACGTTAAGATATACGCAAAACTTTTAGCTTTACGTCTGGTGGATATCTTGCCATTGCTGATCCACCCGGACCAAACTGGTTTCACGAAACACAGGCAAACGTCAGATGCTACTCGGCGGATGATTAATATTATCCATTTGGCACAGGTACAGCGAAGGCCTTCTCTGCTCCTCTCTTTGGATGCGGAGAAGGCCTTTGACCGAGTGCATTGGTCATACATGAAAAGAGCACTTGAGTATTTTGGATTTGGGGGCAATATATTGTCCGCTATTCTGGCTTTGTACTCCACACCCTCAGCCAGAGTTCTTACGTCGGGCATCCTATCCACTCCATTCACTATATCTAATGGAACGAGGCAAGGATGCCCCTTATCACCTCTTATATTCAATTTAGTAATGGAACCTTTCGCCATACACGTGAGGTCCCATGCGGATATTAGAGGGTTCAAAGTTGGTAGTCGAACACACTCGATAAGCCTTTTTGCCGACGACATAATATTAATTATGTCCGAGGTGGGTCCTTCCCTTGCTGCAGCATCTGATGCGTTAAAACTATTTAACAAGGTGTCGTACTATAAAGTAAACGAAAGCAAGTCTTTCATTCTGGGGTTAGGTGTTAATTCTACTACACGTACCGTACTTGAGTCCCGATTCCCCTTCAAGTGGAAGGATGACGGCATTAAGTATTTAGGTATAACATTGACTGCCAAAGTGGAAAACCTGGTGAAGGCTAATTACACCCCCTTCCTCCTGGAATTGAGCAATAAGTTACAGAATCTTTCCTGGAAGGAATCGACCTGGTCAGGGCGGTTGGCTGCATTTAAGATGATGATCTTGCCTCAATTTATTTTTTTGTTTAGAAACCTCCCTGTTCCGGTGCCTGAAAAGTTCTTTGCCTCGGCACAGTCTCAAATTAATAAATATCTATGGCAGGGTAAGAAAGCTAAGTGTGCTATGCATAAATTGTTGAAATCTAAACTAACGGGAGGAGCAGGTCTTGTCATCATTAAAGATTACTATGCGGCCTCCATCCTGGCTCAGGCAAAGCAGTGGTTTCCAGGAGGAACCACCTCTAGGTGGTATGAATTGGAGGCCTCTCAGTGTCTCCATTATACCCTATACGACTTGTTGCTGTCTGTTGGGAATATACCCGGTCCCCCGCCGGGTCTGTCACCTACCATTGTGGTAACTTTCCAGATGTGGAAAAAAAATTTGGATGACACCGCAGTAGACCCCGACCATAAGACTCTCCATCTTCCTGTCTCTAGTCTGCATTTAGTTATCCCTAATCTAAACATACGTACATGGATAGCTGGAGGAGTTTCAGTGCTAGAGGACCTACGGGTGGGCCCAGCGCTCAAAACCTTCCGGTCCCTCCAGATTGAATTCGGATTGACAGGTGGAGACCGTTATGCCTACAATCAGATCTCACACCTATTAGCAACCCCGTTAATGACCCACATTGAAGTCCCTTGGCGGTTATATATATATTTATCTAATGCCCATACCTCTATCAAAGGCATATCTCTTTTTTACAATTTACTTGGGAAGAAAAATACTATGGAAAAAACACCATCTATGAGGACATGGGAACTAGACTTAGGTAGCACGTATGCACTATCCCAATGGAAAAGTGCAGCGGCTTCCACCTACAAAGCCACGAAGAGCGTAAATTTATGGGAACAGTCACAAAAAATATTGCTTCGTTGGTACCTAACCCTGGCTAGGTTAGCAGGGTTTAGTAAGACATACTCCCCTCTTTGTTGGAGGGAGTGTGGGGCGAGAGGGACCCTATTGCACATACTGGGTAAATGCCCTAAAATAGAACATTTCTGGGGAGAGGTGTTTGGCCTTATAGGTCGCCTGACAGGTTCACGACTGACCTTCGATTTGGGCCTTGCAACACTTTCCCTAGGGATTGATAGGATCCCTGGCAATCGTAGATGCATAATTTCGCAAGTACTACTGAGTGCAAGACTGGAGATAGTGAGGAGATGGAGGTCTACAGAGCTGCCTTCCCTTAAGGAAGTAATCAAGACAACTAATCTTCATATTACATACGAACAAATGTTTATGGCGTCACAGAACAACTTTGATGGTGGATGGCGGACCTGGAAACCATGGTTTGACTGGTATAAACGATGGGCAGACAATCCTTGATATTCTGGTGTACTCTATTTTGGATCATTGTACTTTCTCAGGATTCCCCTTCCTCCCCTTCCCCTTTGCTATACTCTTTCTCTCTTTTCTTCTTCATATATCTATGTGTACTAGCTGCTTATTATTCTTCTACTCTTCTCATCTTTTTCTTTTACAGTTACGGTTATGTTTAGTGACTAAGTATTAGTAGTGGGAGCATGTGCCTCTGTTATGTTTACTTTGAAACTGGTAAGCGGAAGCTGTGGGGGCGGTGGGGGTCGGCTGGGTGGGGGGTGGCTCCCTGGGAGCAGTATGTTCCCTATCGGGGCTCTCGGGGGGCGTCTCCCTGTCGCGGGGGCCTCTAAAACCTCCACTAGATATTCGGTGTATCTCCAGGCTGATTAGAATAGATGACACGCTATGGGCATAAGCGTTCTGGGATTGATATGACGTTACTAATGTCATAGCACTGCTGTTTGGTTTGAAGATAGCAATACACAGAGTTGTTGGTTTATCGGTGAGATATGTAAGCCACACCATATACATGTCTATGATAAAATTCCCACCTTCTATATTACTATTCTATGTTACTATATTATATTGTATGACATCACATGTGCATCTGTTTTCTTTTTACATTACATGCAAGTTGTTTCTATACTGTATCTTGTAATGTTTCTGTACTTATGTTCTACTGATATCTGTTACTAAATAATAATAAAAATCTATTGAAAGTAAAAATATCTGAGATTTGGAGTGGGATGGACCCACATACAGTTTCAAGCCCTACCTTTTCGGTCTGTGCACTTTTCCCAGGGTGTTCACCAAGATATTAATATCTGCTCTGGTTCCCCTGCGGGAGAGGGGCTTGAGGATATACCACTACTTGTACGACATCTTTCTCCTAGCAAGCAATCCTGATCAGTGGGTATGTCACCGGAAATTCTTCTACAGACCCTAAAAAGAGCTAGGGCGGCTAATAAATTCCAAAAAGAGTCAACTAGCACCCACAGAGCAGGTGATCTACCTGGGTGCAATGTTCAACACTCAGGAGGGATCAGTGTCATTACCACCGCCAGAGGCAAGGATTGTCACCCAGAGAATGATCAAGGTCATCCGGAGCCCATATCTGACGGCTTTAGAATGCCTGAGCCTCATTTGCACATGTCTTCTGTATACCCATGGTTCCTTGGTCCCATTGGCACCTGAGGTAGTTCTTGACAGGTTTCTTGGCGCAGTGGAAGAAACGGCTATCTCAGACGATACTGCTGAGGGG
The DNA here is from genome assembly GCA_029574335.1 of Rana kukunoris. Taxonomy (NCBI): domain Eukaryota; kingdom Metazoa; phylum Chordata; class Amphibia; order Anura; family Ranidae; genus Rana; species Rana kukunoris. The sequence goes on along the minus strand of CM056052.1, from coordinate 408,050,980 downwards.
AGTAATGCACAGGAGTCTTCACTGGTGGACAGTTCCAGAAAACCTCTCCAAACCTCATCACCTGGGTTCCCATTTTTGGATCACATTTATGTCCGATGCAAGCAGTCAGGGCTGGGAAGCGCATTATGGGGAAACCAGAATACAGGGTAGATGTCATGTTCTACCCAGGGAGTGGTATCCAACATCTTGGAGATTAGGGCAGCCTTCTTAGCACTAACTTCTTTGGCATCCCAAATCAAAGGCCAGAGAATACTTCTATGCCTAGACGACATGGCAGCTGTCGCTTATCTGCAGAAGCAAGGAGGCACTCGCAGCAGGTCGTTCCTCAAGGAGGTGGCGCTGATCACGCTCTGGGCAGAGAAGAACCTCCTGGACCCCAGAGCAATGTATCTACCAGGCAGGTTGAACACAGAAGCAGACACATTGTCCAGAAACTTCCTGGATGACGAGTGGGCTCTCCACCCCCTTCAAACAAATAGCCAGCATTTAGGATCCCCCTCAGGTAGACTTGTTTGTCTCCCGAAGAATGCCAAGCTAGACAGATTCTTCTTCTTGGAAGCCGCATCCACAAGCCGAGGCAATGGATGCCCTGTCATGCTCCTGGAGGTTCACCTCGGCACATGCCTTTCCTCCCAGGCCATTAATATTAAACATCACACTCCTCAGGGAGTCAGTCCAGGTGGTGGCAGTACTTCTGTATTGGCCAAAGAAACCCTGGTCCTCTCTAGCCATGCGCCTCAGTGTGAGCTCTCCAATCAGGATCCCTCCTTTTCCTCAACTTCTGTCGCAGGGCAGTCTAGTTCATCCAAACCCTCAGAAGTTGAATTTTCGAATCTGGAGGTTGAGAGGCGAAGATTCAAGTCCTAGGGTGTTCCCCACAAATCCTAACAACCCTTCTAAAAGCCAGAGCCTGCAACTTATGCCATATATTCAAAAATCTGGGACAAGTTCTTGTCATTTGCTACCAGAGATGGATTTGATCCAATCCTTCCCTCTACGTCCAATATTCTAGGTTTCCTTCAGACAGGACTTGATCTGGGGCTTGGTCTGAGCTCCCTCAAAGTGCAGGTAGCAGCAATCTCTGCCGCAACAAATAAGAGATGGGCGGAGGATCCTTTGTAGTCACTTTCCTCAGAGGAGTATTGAAGATTCGTCCTCCTGTCAGACGATCATTTCCTAAGTGGGATCTGTCACTGGTCCTTTGAGTTCTATCTGACCATCCCTTTGCTCCAGTGGAACAAGTAGCAATATGGAACCTGACACTAAAGACGGCTTTCCTGCTAGCCATTACATCTGGCAGAAGAATCTCGGAACTTCCCTCCTTAGGGATAGGTGTCGGCCACATCTTTCTTCCCCGACAAGGTGGAACTTCGCCCTCTTCGAGGGTTCACACCTAAGGTCACTACTCAAAGCCACCTGTTGGAACCCTGAGCACTACCAGTATTTACAGACACAGGTTTAGAGTCTCGTCGTGAGCTGGATGTATCCAGAGTGCTCAGGGCCTACCTAGAAGCCATTGACCCCTGAGAGACTTTTTATTGTACTGTTCAGTAAATACAGGGGACAAAGAAGCTTCCATCAGCTTGGGTTGTGAAGTTAATCCAGAAGGCCTACAGGGTGAAGAATATTCTCCATCCTGAGTGAATGCTCATTCTACAAGGGTAGTCTCAGCTTCCTGGGCAGCAAGGACTAATGGTTTGTTGGAGACGGTGCGTAGGGCCGCCACCTGGTCTTCTCACCATATGTTCCTCAAACACTACAATATTGGTCCAGGAGATCTCACGGCTGTTGAGTTCGGAAGAAGGGCAGTTCAGGCTGCTATGTCCTCTTCTAATTAAACATTTATTGTTAAGCATTTTCCCACCCATGTCAGCTAGTTATTTATCACAGGTATGCTGCCATGGAGGCACCAGGAAAATGGAAAATTGTATCATACTTACCAGTAATTTTCCTTTCCTGGTGCCTATCCATGGCAGTATACGCTCCCACCCTCGGTATTCGGTATTCTATATTATGGAGAATGTTGGGGGAGGGGCTATGCCTTTTAATTTATGCTATTCACTAGCCCTGAAGGAGGAGTCGAGGCGGAGCTCTATCACAGGTAAGCTGCCATGGATAGGCACCAGGAAAGGAAAATTACTGGTAAGTATGATACAATTTTCCGTTTTTTTAACTGTGGTGGTGAAATCACCTCCTACAGCATTGGAGTCACGGCTTTATATATTGTGGGAGCAAATGCTGTTGCTGTCACGCTAAATAAATCTGCGCTGCAACTGAATGGCGTATCTGCTAAGCAAATGACGGTTAACATTAAAACAAAGTAACATTACAGTATAACAGTAAGATCATACCATACCTGCAAAACAAATACCAAAAAAAAAAAAACATAGTAAAAAATATAACTTTTTTTTTTTTTTTTATCATTCAAGTTTAAGTTTATTTTCTGAATAAAGTCAGTACAATTTAAAGAACATATCAGGAAATCAATACATTTTGTTACATATCCTTAAATATTGAGACATGAATCGTTTGCTGAAGTCATCACTACAGATTTTTTGAAAGGGGCATGAAAACATGCCTCTAACTGGGAAAAATTTGGGAAAAATTTGGACTTTATAGGCACAGAATTTAGAAAAATATGTATTTAATAGAAAAAGACACAACAATTACAACACGACATTTGCACTGTACTATGCATTAGAAAAAAGGAAGAAACATATAAATAATAAGCCACAGGGCTATATGTAATTCAAACAGTATATGCGCTGGGTAGAGAGATGGTTTCAGATGAGGACCCTTGGTTGGTTCTTAGGCGATAAAAGAGCTGCTCACTACGTCATTTCTCAACCATACCTAAATAACATTCTATCTGCGATGAAAGGAAAACAGGTTCAACAAGGGAGTAAATTCTGACCCTAAGCCATATAGTCTAACCGGGGTAGCTCCCTACCCTCCCCCAAATCCTGCAGTTCCTATCAATCCGTCTAGGGTCCCTAGTCTACAGCAGTTGGGATAAATCAAAACCTTATTGGTCCAACATATATAGGAATGAGATGGGAAGGGCACCCTCCACCCCCACCGACACCCCCAATGGGATCACTCTGTGCCCGGGGAGGTAGAGTAATTCCCCCAAACCATCCCGCCCCCTTAGCAAGTTATTATAAATATTACAGTTTTGTGAAGTCCACTTCGTGATGTACCTCCATTTCATAAACTTAAAACTTCTCAAGTACCTCTGGTACGAAGTGTATGATATCTGGACCGATTAAATGAACCTAATACTAAAAGAATAAATAACAAGTTCGATGAGAGGAGAGGGAGAGGGAGGGAGAAAAAGAGAGGAGAATCCCTCTTCAACTTCCTCCACCCCTATGATAGAGGCGTACCATGTATAACTTTTTTTTAACGCAACCTGTGCCTAATATATATATGGTCCAAGGTTATCAGCGGTGTACCCCAAGGTTCAGTGTTGGGTCCCTTACTTTTCAATATATTTATAAATGATATTGGGCCTGAGATCCAAAGTAACATTTCTGTTTTTGCAGATGACGCCAAGCTATGCAGCGGAATAACGTCCTTACAGGATGTCTCCAATTTACAAGCCGACCTCAATGCTCTGTCTAATTGGGCGACTATGTGTCAGATGAGGTTTAATGTTGATAAATGTAAAGTTATGCACTTGGGGGCTAAGAATATGCATGCATCATACATGCTAGGGGGAGTTCAACATGGGGGATCTGTAGTGGAGAAGGATCTGGGGGTTTTAGTTGATCATAAGCTCAATAATGGCATGCAATGCCAAGCTGCGGTTTCCAAAGCAAGCAAAGTCCTTTCTTGTATTAAGAGAGGTATGGACTCCAGAGAGAGAGAGATCATTTTGCCCCTGTACAAATCATTAGTAAGACCTCATCTGGAATATGCAGTCCAGTTTTGGGCACCAGTTCTCAAAAAGGATATCGGAGAACTGGAGAAAGTGCAGAGAAGGGCAACTAAACTGATAAGAGGCATGGAGGAGCTCAGCTATGAGGAAAGATTAGAAAAACTGAATTTATTCACTCTTGAGAAGAGGAGAATAAGGGGGGATATGATCAACATGTACAAATATATAAGAGGTCCATATAGTGAACTTGGTGTTGAGCTATTCACTTTAAGGTCAACGCTGAGGACAAGGGGGCACTCTTTACGTCTGGAGGAAAAGAGATTTCACCTCCAAATACGGATAGGTTTCTTCACAGTAAGAGCTGTGAAAATGTGGAACGGACTCCCTCCAGAGGTGGTTCTGGCCAGCTCAGTAGATTGCTTTAAGAATGGCCTGGATTCTTTACTAAATACACATAATATAACCGAGTACTAAGTTCTGTAGGTAAAGTTGATCCGGGGTAAATCCGATTGCCTCTTGGGGGGATCAGGAAGGAATTTTTTCCCCTCCGGTAGCAAATTGAATCATCGCTCTGCTGGGGTTTTTTGCCTTCCTCTGGATCAACTGTGGGTATGGAGTTGCGTGTATGGGATGTACTGTGTTTTATTTTGTTTGTTTATTTTTATTTTTTTATGGTTGAACTGTATGGACTTGTGTCTTTTTTCAACCTGACTAACTATGTAACTATATATATATATATATATATATATGCTGAAGCATGGGGACATCCTCCCGCAAAAAAGTTATGCCGCATACACACGGTCGGACTTTTCCACGGGCAAGCCTCCGTCGTAATTTCGACCGTATGTACGCGGCATTAGGAGCAAAATCGCTCCTCCGCCCCTAATGCCCCCATGCTTCGGCATATATGCTCTTTTTTTAACTGTGGTGGTAAAATCACCTCCTACAGCACTGGAGTCACGGCTTTATATATCGTGGGAGCAAACGCTGTTGCTGTCAAGATAAATAAGTCCGCGCAACAGCTGAATGGCGTACCTGAAAACAGTAAAGTAAATTACATACCTGAAAAGCAAGCATGAAAAAACATAACAATAAAACTTTGCAGAATAGAATACAGTAAAAAAAAAAGCAGAACAATAGTGAGAGAATAGAGAGGGAGAGAACAATAAAGCAACAACTACAGTATTTTTGTTTTTTTATTTTATATTTTTTTTGTGTTTTTATTTTTTACTTTTTTTAACACTTTTTTTGTAACTGTTCAACTTTTCGGTTCCAGGTTTGGGTCTCTCAAAATGCGATGGCATCTTGGGAGACCCTGTGTAAGTGTGCCTAGCCTGTGAAATGTTTTACCCTACGCTAATACTTCACTAGTGTGTGGAAGCGTTCAAAACATTCACCAATACAAAGACCAGGATCGGCAGGACAGCGGGGACAAAAATAACGGGTGTCACACCTAAATCCACGCTTAGTACAGACACGACATCTTCTTTGGGAGGCTCGTTGGGTAGGGGTACTCTCGAGGACATACGAAAAATGCCTCTCATGCAGTCAGCTTACTGCATTTGGTAGGGGATGGTGAGGTGCAGAACCGCCTGGACACAGGAGTTCTAAGATTACCTCATCCTGGAATTCAAGGAAGGATCCATGGGATTGTAGGCCATACCTTATTCACTCCGCAACCTTACTCCAGGTACAATAAATGAATACACTGACCCCAATGTTTGGAAAATAAAGGCCGCGGCAACTTTATTGGTTTAAACACAAATAAATTAAATCAACCATATAAATTTTATTTTATTACTCAACATCAAAACGTAAATTTCTTTAAAGAAAACCAACCAAACATGTGCAACTGCTTCGTTTTTGTAACTCAAGCAGCATTAACTCATTCCATTCTGAAAATATCACGTCCCCCCTGGACAACCAGGGTGACGCCTACCACATAAAATTTACTGCGACTGGGGAGGGAGGGAGGGAGTTCAATCCTTGCTGCTGCTGACAGGAAAGAGGGAGATTCCCAGCCCAGCCAGTCCTTATAAAGCCTCTCCTGGCCACCAGAAACTTCCGCTGCATCTCATTGGCTGGCTGATGATCTCAAAATTTAAAGGTACAGTACAAAATTAAATCACACTTTAAACACATATGCTGAATCCTTACTAGAATAGCTATTAACCCTTAACCACCCGCGCCCTGTGATGGCCACAATCCCACTCAAGTGGGCTCCTATTGTGCCCCCTTTTTTATTCTGTTCTGAAGTTTTGAATAAGACAAAAGAATTCAGTAAAGTCAATTGAAATAAATATAGAGACACTTTTTTGTACCAGCGTTTCGCCTTACAGGCAATATAATACAGCATGAAAAAAAGTGAGGTAAATTGCGCTAATCATTATATGATGCTGTGCATCAAATCAAATAAAGTAAAAGGTGCACGTGAAATGCAAACAAAACATAAATGGAGCTGCGGTTTAAACTGTGTCATATAAACAGAATAGCAATGTGAGAAAAATAAAAATAAACCGTGCTAATGACCAATAAACATAAAATGCAATAAATAATATGTGGACCACACCGATGAATTAATGTGATATATGCAAGGTTGAAAAAACAATCCAAAAAACAAAAACAAACATTATTGAGTGTCCATAAAACACAAAAAGGCCTTTGTAGTCCAAAGTGAGAGGGCTAGCAAGGTTCCATACACAACCAATTGTGAATAATAAATTATAAACAACAAAAGTCCAGAGGAAATAAAACGTAACATCCACCCTGGTGAAGCCGAATCCCAATATGAGTCAGCAGGATATTGGTTAACACTGATGTGACATGCAGCTGAAGACCTCCACCACACACATATGCAAGTCTGCTTACCAAATGTAAATGGTCCCTGGCTGAGAGGAGACCAAAACAGCATACAGGATCACCAAACAGCTGAGCTCGGTGAGAGAGTGAAACAATTCAGCATGGGTCATCCGACAGTGGCTCCAATAACAATGGTCACATGAATGTAAAAGGAGACAAGAATGCCTCGATAGTGTAAAATCACTTAAAATTTATTGTACAAAATAATGAAGAAATACACTCACATTTTGCAGTAAAAGAAAGCCTTAAACCTGCAGCATCCGGCCGGTCAGCATGCAGGTAAACCCATATAGTATCGAGTAGTCCAAGGGTGATGACAGTGTGCCACTCGGTACGCCCTGACTAGTTTCATGGTTAAAACACTTTTTCAAAGGGCACGGGTGGCCACTGCAACACCCCTGGTATTTATACTAAAACTGAAGACAGACAGGCCCCCAGCTGGAGAAACCAAGCCTCTCCAACCTAAATTTGAGCTGGTCAAATTTAGGGTCTCCACGCGGACGATAAAGTGCATTGTCACTGAAATGCAAAAACCACAGGATCGCCTTGTATCATTTCCTGGCCATGCAAGCAGAGAATATGGGCATATGGTGGTGCGGACTTGTGGACCAATACATCCGCAACTTTGGAAAATGGTGTATGCCCATGTTGAGGGTAAGGCCCAGAAAGGTCTTAAATTCGGAAACCGTAAGTGGTTTCCATTCTCTGGCAAGGACGGACTGGGGATTAGCGGCGATGTATTGACCAGCATATAAATTACTCTGGTCCACAATAGATCTATAGAGATCTTCCGTGAAATACAGCGAATAAAAATCAAGTGGCGTAAAATTAACTGTATTCACCTGAATACCGGGTTGGCCAGTGAATGATGGAGTACGGGTGCTGCAGAAGTGGTGGGGACCCAATCAGGATAGGCGAATTCTGCAGGTAGGGCACTATGGGCATGACAGGCCTGTCTTTGTCTTTTTCTCTGTGGCAGCGGGACACTACTTGTGCTTGCCACCTCACCAGCTTGAACTGCACTTATGGGACTCACCACATCACCACGTGATACTGCAGTGCTGGATGAACGACCAGGGTGTACTAGGCCGCTGGTCCTTGCCAGTCCAACAGAAGGAATAGCGGCGCTAGTACTTCTCTGCTCCATACAAGGGTCCTGCGGTTCTTGCTGCTCAACAACATCAGAATGGGGCCGGGTATGCCTGGCCTTAGCAGGGACCACAACTTCGTCGTCAGAGCTATCTGGCATGGAGCCTCCTCTTCACCATCTGTCAGGCTCAGAAACGTGTAGGCCTCTTCACTAGTGTACATTCGATCTGACATTTTGGGCTCTAAATTTAGTCGTACACTAGTGATGATTCACACGTAAAAAAAGCACCTGACTGTCAGCGACTGTAGAAACTTCACGTCATTAACCAAGAAGGCACAACAGCACCTATATTTTCTCCGCCGTCTTAAAAAAGCCAGACTCCCTCCACCCATTCTTAACACATTCTATAGGGGAACCATTGAAAGCTTGCTGACCAGCTGCATCATTGTCTGGTATGGGATCTGCAGTTCTGCTGACAGCAAGACCCTGCAGCCGCTAGTGAAGATGGCTGAAAAGACTATTGGTGTCTCTCTCCCCTCTATGGATGAGCTTTCACGTTCGACTCGAACATCGCCCGTTCGCCGAACAGCAAACAATTTGGGGTGTTCGCGGCAGACCCTTCAGGTAAGGTATGGATTTTAAGGGGAACCCCGTGCCATAATTACAAAAAAATGGCGTGGGTTCCTCCCAAAAATCCATACCAGACCCTTATCTGAGCACGCAACCTGGCAGGCCGCAGGAAAAGAGGGGGGACGAGAGAGAGCCCCCCTCCTGAATCGTACCAGGCCACATACCCTCAATATGATGGGGACAAGGGCCTCATCCCCACAAAACGTGCCCAGTGGTCGTGGGGGTCTGCGGGCGGGGGACTTATCGGAATCTGGAAGCCCCCTTTAACAAAGGGGAACTCCAGATCCTGGCCCCCCCTATGTGAATTAGTAAGGGGTACTATGTACCCCTACCATTTCATAAAAAAGTGTGAAGATGTTAAAATAGACAGGCCGGGTGCCTCTGGATTGGTGGCAGGACCGTGCTTCATTCCTCGCTGGAGAGCATCGCTGGAGCATGGATCTTCGCTGGACATCAATAATGGATTACATTGCTGAAACCTTTTTTTTTTTTTTTTTTTTTAATAAAGGACTTGTCCCAAGCCGTCTCCTGTAGTTTTTAAAATCTTCACACTTTTTGGTGAAATGGTAGGGGTTCAATGTATCCCTTACCAATTCACGAGGGGGGGCGGGATCTGGAGTTCCCCTTTGTTAAAGGGGGCTTCCAGATTTCGATAAGCCCACATTCTGCAGACCCCCACAACCACCAGGCAAGGGTTGTGGGGATGAGGCCCTTGTCCCCATCAACATGAGGACATCCTTCCAATTTTGAGGGCATGTGGCCTGGTACGGTTCAGGAGGGGGGCACTCTCTCGTCCCCCCTCTTTTCCTGTGGCCTGCTAGGTTGAGTGCTTGAATAAGGGTCTAGTATGGATTTTTTTTTTTTTTTTTTTAAAGTGTATTTTGTGCGTGAACTCGAGAGAGAGGAGCCGGACTGCAATCGCCATCCTTCTCCATGCCCCTGGTGGCAATGGCGGGTGTGAAGGGGGGCCTCCCACTCACCCCACCCTACCTGCTCCTCTTGGGAGCCCAACTGGACCCCAATGGGGCAGAGGGACTCCCCCTATGAGGGAGTGAGGGGGCCTAGCCCACCCAGCCAGCCCCGTAGGTCCTTCGCCTCTCTTTATTTTAAGAGACCGCATGGCCAAAGTGCGTGTGTTTTTAAACCAATTTCGTGTGCGTGCAAGTGTGGTGGTTTTTGTGGGGGGGGGGGGGGTGGGCGTACTAAGCACAGGCGTACCTTGCATAGCACACCCACCGGGAGCCCGGGCTGAGACCACCAAACTCAATTCACATGTAGCCGAGACCGGGATCCGAACCCTTGGCTGCAGAGGTGAATGGCTTGTCAGCGCAGTGCCAATCACGTTGAGCCACCACAGCTCCCTTGAATATTTCACTTTTATTGTTTCAGTTTAAGCATAATTAAAATCACTACTTCTGAAAAAAACAGCAGTTTTTTAAAACTTGTTTTGCATTGATACATGTCCCCTGGGGCAGGACCCAGGTCCATAAATACTTTTATGACAATAACTTGCATATTAACCTTTAAAATGAGCACTTTTGATTTTGCATGTTCGTGTCCAATAGACTTTAATGGTGTTCGAACATATTTTTTGCCTGCTCGCATGTTCTGCTGCGAACCGAACTGGGGGGGGGGGGGGGTTGTTCGGCTCATCCCTACTCCCCTCCATCCTGGACATTTTCCATACACAATGCTCCAGCAAAGCTACCAGTATCGTGAGGGATCCTACCCATCCCTCTCACAGTATCTCACAGTATCTTCCAGCTCTTGCCATCAGGAAGAAGGGACTGGATTATCAAAACCAAGACTTTCAGACTGCTCGACAGTTTTTTCCCCCAGGCTGTGAGAGCCCCCAACTCCAATCCTCTTTAAAACTGCTTTCACAGCCTATAAATTGTGATCAGAAACGTCTGACTTCCCCTCCGTTTAGTCTTGAATATGCACTAGACACTTTTATAACCACTTGCTGCTACAAAGAGTTTTGAAAATATACAGTATATGTACAGTTACGGAATTCCCAGATGTGTATATGTTTATTTATTTTTTGTTCTTCACTGTGTTTTTATTCTTTGCATATTTATTTATAATTATGTTTACTTTGTATGTAGCAACGTGGCCCTGTGAGATACGACATTTTGTTCTATTGTATGTCCTCACGTGTAGTAAAATGACAATAAAGCTTGACTTGACTTGACTTGACATTATGGAGATTGTAGGCTCAATAGAAAGTTGCATTGTGGGAGCATAAATTCTTTGTGGTCCCTTCTATAAGAAAAAACAATTAATCTATGCAGAACTGATTTTTTTTATAAAGCTGCCATTAAATGTTAAAGACAATTTAATTGTTTGATTTTACTACATGGTAAAAAAATAAATAAAGCAGTGCAATTCATATTTTATAATTATTCACATGGTTTCTATTATGTGTTATATCATAGCAATAAATAGCAGTTTAAGTTTTTCCAAGTAAAAACTAGTGATGCATTTGGGCACTGTCTTTGTTCACATTCTGAAAGTAATTTATTGGACAACTGCAGTTAAAGAACATTAATGGTAAAGCTAATAGTCTGCAGAATAAAATGTACATGTAATTTTCTTTCTATTCATATACGGTTTTACATTTGAAGCAATTGTGAACCTAGAAGTGAACTTTTTTCAGTGGCTGACCTGCTATTATGACAAGTTTTACTAACAATTACTTTATCAGCCTGAATAGTGTTGGACGTGAACTGTCCTTTATATTTCCCTTTAATATTTGTAGAATGGAAAAGATATCAACCTTTAACATTTTGTAGATTATTATTCAAATAAAATGTTAACAAAAGAAATTGTTATAGGAGAAATATGGAAGCATCTGCAGGTTATTTCTTAAAATCCTAGTTCCTTGGCTGTTATGCTGGCTTTGCTCCTTAGGAACTTTCATTGTCTTTGAACAAGAATGCAGATAAGGACTGACTGACTTTATCACAAAGTATTTAATTGTGTCTAAAAGGCAGTCAATTAGCATTTTCAGAAAGAGGTCAGAAATGACAGCCAATGTTTTTCTTAATATTCCTTGCAGTAAATTATTTTATGTTAAAAATTTGAGGCACATAAACATAAAAGTGTATTATATGTATTATTATTATAATACAGGATTGTATAGTGCCAGCAGTTTGCACAGGGTTTTACAAAATGAAGGGCAACAGTACAGTTATAATACAATTAATTATCAGTGGAATAAGATTGCCCTGCTTGTTAGAGCTTACAATCTAAAAGAAAGGGTCAAGTGATACAAAAGGTAATAACTGTGGGGAGGATGAGCTGATAGAGAAAGTAAAAATACAGTTTAGAGATTATTTAGAGTTAATTAGCTAGTTAATTTTAGATTAGTAACTTCAATGCTAGCAGGAGTTAATAGCATGACATTAACCACTCATGATTCTGTTACAGGTTTGGCAATCATTGGGGAGTTCCTTATGTGCACCTATGATCCTGATTACTTACATAGTTACACAGTTAGTCAGGTTGAAACAGCACACCTACAGTAGTTAAACCAATATAAATAAATAAACAGAAAACCTTCATATATACAAAATCCGTTAATCAAAATTGGTCCAGAAGAAGACAAAAAACCCTAAGAAGCATGGTCCCAGGAGGGAGTGTATCGGGTCAGTTAGGGCTATGATAATGTCATCTGTGAATACGGTGATAACATGGGACTCTCCTTTAATAGATATACCCATAATTTGAGCATGGAATCTTATCTTTTCCGCTAATGGTTCCATTGCGAGAGCAAAGATAAGTGGAGATAGGAGGCAATCCTGCCTTGTCCCATTGAAAACATTAACATTTTTGGGGAAAAGGCTGTTAGAATAAACATAAGCCAAAAGAACTGTATAGAGTGCTGAGATAGCATTAAAAATCTCTCCTTGGATGTCAAATTGTTTCAGGACTTGTGACAGGTAGTCCCAGTGAACCCTATCAAAAGACATCTCGGCATCCAGGGTAAGAAGTAGAGAATACCTTCGATTGTGTTCAACATGGTGCATAAGATTTATCATGTGCCTTGTTGTGTCAGGGGCTCGGTGCCCGAGATGGCGAAGTAGTCTGTTGGCTATCAACTTTGCGTACAGTTTTAAATCAACATTTAGTAGGGAAATGGGCCTAAAGTTTTTTACATGTGTTGGGTCTTTCCCCAGTTTTGGAAAAGTAATAATATTAGCAATCAACATTTCAGGGGGGGGGGGGGGGGGGGGCTTAAGACACAGCAACATTAAACACAGATTCCAAGTGTGGAGATACGGTATGGAGAAATAGTATTATTCAGAAGGAAAACCATCTGGTCCTGGCGATTTGTTATGTTGGTGGGACTGGATAGCTGTGGCGGTCTCTTGTTTTGTAAAGTGAGGGTTTAGGGTTGACAAGTTGTCAGAGGATAGCCTAGGCAGAGAAACTGAGTCCAAAAATCTCCTATTAATTTGGGTGCATGCTGTGGGGTATTTGGATCTTAAAGTGGAGCTCCACCCTTTTTTTCAAGTTTATACCATTCTATTTAACACTGCCCCCTTAATTATATTTGGCATGTTTTTTTTTTTTACTATTTGAAAACTCACTGTGTTCTTGCCGTGAGTTTATTACTCCCACCGCGGCGGCAGCGCTGCTATGCCTCCTGGGAGATGTTTGTGATCAATCCCAGGAGGCTGGGCTGAAGTATCGCGGGACTTCGGCCGCAGTTGAAAAACATCTCGAGCGAGTCTGCTCAAACTCTGCACTGAAGAGGAGCCTGCCATTTAGAGCTGGCTGCTGTGACTCTACGGTAAGGTGTGGGTGTCCTGTCTCTGTGGTGCAGGGGGGGGAGTGCTGCTGCTATATGCCATCGCAGGCTCCTCTTCAGTGCAGAGTGTGAGCAGACTCGCTCCAGATGTTTTTCAGGCTGCCTCTATCACAGATGCTCAGCTATGGCAGCGTGTGTGTCTATCTCCTCCAGTATCTGTGTGACCAGATCCATTCCCCCCCCAGCCCTCTCCCCCCTCCCGCTCCAAAAAAACCCCCAAAAAAACAGCTGCTTCCCCATAGCATGGGAAGGCGCTACTGGAATCAGCCAGGACTGATACAGGAGGAATTTACCCTTGTCTGACCGCAGGAAGGCTGATGCCTTCAGAGATCCAGACACAGCATCAGTTTCGTCATCCATCACCCTTTATCCAGAGACCTGCACAGCACCAGCTCCGTCATCCATCCATCCCTCTATACACAGAGACCTGCCCAGCAACACTTCATTCATTCACATTCTTACACAAGGCACCGCTGTCATTCACTCCCAACACACTATCAGTCTTGTGCGAAGCACCCCCGGTGTCTGCTGCTGCTGCTACAGGGAAGCTGCACATCGCCTCCAAGGCTGATGGTAGGGAGAAGATGCTGAGATGCTTGGTTAAGTTATTCGTGCCATCACAGGTAAATAAAAAAACCTTGCACCTCCACTGCACTTTGATTCATAAAGTCTTCACGATATGATTGTGGCTGCTTAGTATTCACATAAATACTTTTATATCGTTGTTACATTTGATTTGATAATGTCATTTAAATGTGAGAGCTTTCCTTCAAAAGGATTCAAAATGTGACAGCGCCCCATCAGTAGAGTCTAAAAGCATTAATGTCCTATCAATAAAGTCAAAATGTGGCAGTATTCCATCAGAAGAGTCTAAAAGGCTTGTGCAGCACTGAGCATGTGTGAGATCTGCAAGGCTGAAATCCAGGAAGTCATACAGTCTGGCTTCATGGATGCCCACACTTAACCTCCCTGGCGGTATGATTCTTTAAGATTTTAGGTGCTAAAAGCGGTACCATTATTTGCAAGGGAATTTGGCGTTTTATACTGTAGGCTTGTAATTCTTAGGAATAACTCACTTAAATCTATTCAAACAAGAGTCTAATAGGCATCCCGGGTATGATTTTTTTTTTTTTTTTAATTAAAAATTATAATATAATAAATAATTATAAAAAATGATCACAAATGATAATATAATTATAGTAAAAATTATTCAATAATGTAATCAAATCAAAATCACTGAAATTTGCTCAGTTGCAGAATTTTTGCTGTCATTTTTTTTTTTTTTTTTATGACGAATTTCCCCATAAATCGCTATCGCTAAATTCTGCAAGTGATTCTGATTTATTATCGCTGTTTTTTAGCTGCTCTAAAACAATTTTTGCCATAAAGGGACACTTTTGGTTGCTATGGGCAATCTACAGTTTGCAGGGAGAAAGAAAAGTTTTTATTATATAAAAGGACATGTAGTGTACAGGGCAGACCACTAGGGACAAGGGGGGTGTGTATTTTTTACATACAGTACTGTAATCTATAAGATTACAGTGTACTGTATGTATAGTGTTTGTTTACATTTTTGAATTTGGCGCCGTTCCCCCCCCTACGTCGCGACGCTCGCAGGGAAGGGAATCGGCGGAACACACAGCATCAGGCGGACATCCGCCCGCCGAGTACTGCGGGGATTCATCGCTGGATCGCAGAGAAAAGGTAAGTAAACTTTTTCTGCATCCAGCGAGGTAAGCGCGTGTGTGGCACGGGGTTACCGATATTAGCTTAAAAATCTCACCCCGTGCCACACACGTGAAGACCGCCAGGGAGGTTAAGATGGCCCCAGTCAATTTCTGTTTTATAAAGTATCTAACTGCTGTAACAACCTAACAAAACGGACCTTCGTTTACAGACTAACTTTACTAGAATACATTAAGCTTGTGGATTACAGGGGTATTTATATTTAAAAAGTGAAATTGTGGCCGGAACTCCACTTTAATCCTGATTGTATCAAGACGTCTTCTATATCTTGGGGATTCAACAGTTTCTCTCCCGTTTTAGGATGTTTTATTGCGGTGGTGATAGAAATGGTCTTTTATAGATTTAATTTAGTTAAGGTGTTGATATAATAGCCATGATCTCAGGTCAAGTCTTGCCCGATCCAGTTTTTCTAGTAAGTGGGGTGTTGGCCTCTATTTGCGCATTTGTTCGAATTGCAATTTTTAACAAGATATTGTTTATCTGCTGTGTCTTTCACCTCTTCGCAACTGAACTCAACTTCATCATTACCCCTCTTACGTAAGCTTTGTGTGCATTCCACAGCGTGAAGGGGGTAGTGGCAAGCAGAGCAAGACAAGGATATTCTAAAAAAAAAAGAAGGCAAAATACATTGTACCAGAGTCCGCCAAGACCCCAGTAATATACTACTTACCAAAGGTCCATAAGAATCTAAGCAAACCCCCTGGAAGACCTATTATTAGTGGTATTAATTCCTTATTCTGTAGGCTGGGGGAATATCTGTACCAATACTTGCAACCACTGGTGTCTAATGGGAAGTCCTATTTGAATGATAGCAAACAACTTAGCTTTGAGATTAAAGATATACAAATAGGGGAGGATGATTTTCTAGTCACCATCGATGTGAACTCATTATACAACAATATTGTACAAAAAGATGGTCTGAATGCGAAATAAGCACTACACAAATTCACAGATCTCAAACCAGAACAAATTGGACACATTCTGGAAGGCCTGGAAATTGTCATGAATAGCAATTATTTGTGGTATAAGGGAGACTACTATGTCCAAATAAAAGGAGTAGCCATGGGAACAAAAGTGTGCAAATGTATTCAAATGTGAGGAAAAGCAAATATATCTAATTGCCGACCGCCCGCCGTCATATTACTGCGGGACGGTGGCACTGCTACGTGGGAGCACGTAGCTCTACGTCCTCCCTTTCGCAGCTTGTAGGGCGCGTGCGTCCCCCCCGAGTCCCGCGATTGCTCGTTACAGAGCGGGAAACGGGAGGTATGTGTGTAAACACATACCTCTCGTTCCTGTCAGCGGGGGAAAAGCTGATCTTCTGTTCATACAATGTATGAACAGAAGATAAGTGATTTCCCCTAGTGAGGCCACCCCCCCATACAGTTAGAACACAATAGGAACACACTTAACCCCCTCCCTGACCCCTAGTGTTAACCCCTTCACTGCCAATGGCATTTTTATAGTAATACAATGCATTTTTTTAGCATTGATCGCTATAAAAATGCCGAGGACAAAGGCTTCTTCCCCACAACCCTGACCTGGTAGTTGTGAAAGTCTGTGGTCGGGGAGGCTTATTGGAAACTTAAAGCCCCACATTAACAATAAGGGACATCCAGATACTGGCCCCTCAATGCCATTGAGTAAGGGGTGCAAAGTACCAATGTACCCCCCACATTGAGGGGGCCTGGTAGGGTTCATTAGAAGAGGTCTGCATGTTTGTCTGCCCCTGTCCTGGTCTTTCCTTTAGGGGTATGCTCTGATAAGGCTCTGGCACAGATTTTTAGGGAGAACCTCACCCTTTGTTTCTTAATTCTTGCATGCCCCCCCCCCCCCCAAAAAAAAAAAACTGGTATAGAATTTGAGTGGGACCTCATGTCTTCCTTTATTTTGCACAGGGTTCCCCTTATTATTCATAGCAGAAGTAAAGGGCCTATGATAAGGGTCTGGTATTGATGACTTAAAACCACAGCTGCTTTATTTACAAACAATGCAAAGTGACCAGAAGCTGTCATTTTGCCAGCAATGTTTAACACACATTTTTCTTTGAAATGTCAGTTTTGTTGTAATATGTTGCATTGCATAGATGTATCTCTTCACAGGAAGGGTCAGGACATCCCCCAGGCATGTTATTTAATGGAGTTTCATGCATTACTAAATCGCTGCGAAAAATATTTTTTTGAAAAAAAATAAATTTTTGCTTTTGTACATGTTCATCAAGCAGTAACCAGTGCACCAATCCATTTGTTTGACAATCCCTTGCCTATTGGCTTAGAAAATGTGCATTACTTTTTTGTTTAACATTCAGCTCCCATTTAATCGTGTTTGAATGTAGCACCCAAATTTTAGCAAAGTATGCTGAACCTGCCTCAAACTGAACCCAGGTATGTTTGTCTAAGCACTGCCTTATATGTAAGTTAATTGAGGCCTTAGGCGGCGTACAGACGATCGGACATATCCGATGAAAACGGTCCGCGGACCATTTCCATCGGATATGTCCGATCGGGAGTTTGATCCGATGGCGTGTACACACCATCGGATCAAATTCCCCGCCGCCGGACGGCGCGGTGACGCGGCGGTGACGTTGACGCCGCCGCGTCACCGCCACGTCACCGCACCAGGAAGTAAAACACTTCCGCGCATGCGCCGAATCTATTCGGCAGCGGCGTGGCGGCGGTGGGGGCCGACATGTCTGCTGGTAAGTGTACTAACCAGCAGACATGTCGGGCGGACAGATTCCACCGGATAGATTTCAAAGCTTGCTTTGAAATCTGTCGGGTGGAGAAATCTGTCCGCTAGCCCATACACACGAGCGGAGATGTCTGCTGAAACGGTCCATCGGCTCGTGTGTACGCCGCCTGCTAGACCGTTTCAGCAGACAGATTCGATCGTGTGTACGGGCGAGCAGACGGATTTGGCCACCCGACAGATTTCAAAGCATGCTTTGAAATCTGTCAGCTGGGAACCCGTCCGCCCAACATGTCTGCTGGTTAGTATGCTAACCAGCAGACATGTCTTCTCGCACACGCGCCGAATGATTTCGACGCATGCGCGGAAGTGTTTTACTTCCTGGTGCGGTGACGTGGGGGCGTCAACGTCACCGCCACGTCACCAACATGTCATCGCGCTGTCTGCTGGCGGGGATTTTGGTTTGCTCGTGTGTACACGCGAGCAAACCAAAATCCCAGCAGACAGATCTGTTCAAATCGGTCGGTCCGACCGATTTGAACAGATAGATTGCCTCGTGTGTACGAGGCCTTACTTGCTGAATGTTTATTTTCTTTCATTAAAAATGCATTTATTAACATCACCATCAATAAAACATCTATTGACACTTGTGGTAAAAGCTAATATGATATGTGTATAGGTCTATTATCCTACAGAATTATAGATCCAATAATGGTTGCTTGCTGAATTGTTCTTAACTAAAAATACATATATTTTGTAGAAAAAGGGTAGCTAAATAGAACACATCACATTAAATATTTCATATTTTTATCTATAATAAACTTAGGCCAATTTGTAGGCCAAGCGGTAGACTACAAATAGCCGCTTTACTGTATTGTTAAAATTGTTAAAATGCAATTACCATATTTTATCACAAATACAAAGGCAACTTCTAAATACATGAATTCAGAAAACAAAGGTTGATATAAAGTAGCAAAAATCAACCCACGAACCCCCACAAAAATAAATACAGTTGTAAAAATAAAAATTAAAGAATATACAAAACGGCAACCAACTGATACTACCAGTGATATCACCCCACCTTATATCAATGAATTACTAATACATGGTTCATAAAAGTGCAACCAGTATTAATTGTGAAAGCCAAAATTCCAAGTCACAGTGAAAAAGAGACTGATATACAAGAAATATGTGTCGTATGTAAATAAACAATTAATACCAAAGTGCACCCTGTGATAATACACACATACACACATTCTCTTATGATTCAGTTCTCATAATATGTGCTCCTACCCCGTGACACTACAAACTGTTCACGTTACAGCAATGACCTCTCTGCTAAAACAAGATAAAAAAAACACATTTATTGCCTCATGGGATGATAGTGTAGATATGGTATCCTCCCCAGATCTCCTGATGCTAATATGTATATCAGTAAGCATAATATAAGTGTCAGCTTGAATGTTATTGCTTATTTTTAGACCAAGATTAATTTAATTTCCAATTTAAACTCAACATTTTATACTGAAAGTTACAAATAACTGCAATGTAGCTTTAAAGTTGATTTACAAACAAAAAAATATATAATGAGTGTCTTTCATGGATCTTTAGTTTGTGCTAAATGTATTATTGTGTTTAACCCCTCATGACCATGGCAGCCCAGCTGAACCAACATACCTGTACGTCATTTGCGTCTGCGGGTAGGGGGTGCAGCGCCATCCTTGCGGAGCTCGGATCTGTTCGAGATTTATTCCAGAACCGATCAATCTTCAGGTCCAGGCCAATGATTTATGGCCTGGACCTGCTGATCAGTTCTGATGAATCACAGAACTTTCTCTGACTGTGTAATGTAAACACAGGCACAGGAAATTATGCAATCTCCTCTCCTGAAGCTCTTTTTGGTTCCAGCGCGAGAGGCTTCAAACAGTGAGCAAAGAACTACACTGACAGCAGGAGACACAGACATATTTCACCCCTGATCACCTCAGTTAACCCTGTCACATTGTCATTAGTACAGTGTACAGATCTTTTTTCTGATCACTGTACTAGTGTCACGGGTGACGCTAGTTTGTGTCAGCATCAGTTAGCGTTAATTCCTGATAGCATCAGGGTCCCACCACATATTCTATAATATATGTTAAATGTTTGATTGCCAGTAACACACACACACTATACACCTCTATTACTAGTATAGTCTCTGAACGGATCAATATATTTGATTTGATCAGAACTATACTACTGTCTTCAATAGTATAGTGTTCCCAAAATGCAGTGTTAGCAGAATCAGCCCCGACACCTGCCATAACCTGCGTTTAGCCCCTCTGCCCTACCCAAACACGTGCAGTATCAGTAGATCACTGTCACCTCTGATACACAGTACACAAAACCGCAGAATAAGCAGAGTCAAGCCTGATCTCTGATAGCACTAGCAGTTTTTTTTTTTTTTTTGTAGTTGTTCAAACAGTCCTTCACAACCAGGTGCTTTTGAGAAATAGCTCTGATGATGGAGTAGAGGGCCCTGTTATGGTCAGTTGCATCCGACCCTGATCCCCTGTTGCTGAGGTGCAACAATCGCATGGTTCTTGTTTGCAGCAGGGTACCGGTACTAGTGCTGCTCTACCTTCTGCTCTACCTTCTGGTGAACTGGCGAGAACCAGTGGCCTGGTACATCCTGGTCGTAGAAACCAGCACTGCAGAACAATTGGTGATGTGGTGAGTCCCATAAGTGCAGTTCAATCTGGTGCAGTGGCTAGCATAAGTAGGGTCCCACAGCACCAAGATTTCAAACACAGGCCCGTAGATCCCATAGTGCGCTTCCTGATGTGCTTGCAAATCCTGATTGGCAGATTACCACTTCTATAGAAAAACATTTAACATTTAGTGTGCAACCTGTTTAAAAAAGAAAAAGTGAAAGTGATATTGGTGACAAAAGTCCAATAAGCAATCAACAATAGGATTGATTCAAAACCCGGGGTGGAGCATCAGTAGCTGATGTCACCACACTTCCAGCTGATCGGTTGCCACCGACGCTGGTTTTTAAAACGTTTTACCGGAATCCTTTACCTTACTTACAAAGGCTGGTTTTATTTGATGTCAGTGATTTATTTCAATCAAGTGGAATAAAGCGCCCTTGAATACATCATTGCACTATGAAGCCTTTTTTTTCTTTCCACCAATGCTATCTTTAAACATCTTCCTTGTACGTGGATCTCAACACCAACTAATCCACCTGGAGAGCATATGATCCTTGTAATCAGCTGAAGGAGGAGAGGAGCCTGTGTGAGCATCCCGATCCGGCCAGCGAGTGATCTGTACGGTGCCTTCATTTCTCCTGGATCTGGTAAGCGGCCATTCACTTACTTGCAGAAGGATTATAGTTTGCTGATTGGATCGGTTCAAGCATCAGAGTGTTTCAAGGAGGAATACAAACTAGTTGGAAACTCCTATGGGACTTTGGGTTTTTACCCATACATGAATCAATCCTATTGTTTTATTTTGTTTTTCTTTTTTAAACAGGTTGCGCACTAAATGTTAAATGTTTTTCTATGTTTGTTTGAACCTCATATTCAGTTTTTTTTCTATGAGCAGCACCGGTATCAAGATTTACCACTAAGTTGTATCTGTTCATATTTAAATATATATCAATTCACAGGTGGTTTATATACCAATATTATTATATGGTTAACAGGGATAGCGCGGATTGCTCTTTGCAGATTACCACTTCTGCAGCGCCAACCTGGAATTCAGGTAAAAACAGCTAATTTAACTTCCCTTGGTTTCTATGAGCTGTTTTTCACAGATCTGTACAGATCTGTTGTGGACCAAAGCAATTTATATGATGATCAATTTATCATGGAAAACCCAAATTTAACCCTTGCCAGACAATTCACATGGAAACATATCACGGTTTCCGAATTTAAGACCTTTCTGGGCCTATCCCTCATAATGGACATTACTAAAAAGAGAGAGTTGTGGTCATATTTGTCGACTGACCCAATTTACCATATGCCAGGGTTTTCAGCTTCCATGGCCAGGACTAGATACAAGCAAATTTGCAGTTTATACACTTCAACGACAATGAACTCTGTCGTCCTCATGGTGTCCCTGGATATGATCGGCTCCACAAAATCCGGCTACTTGTAAATCACTTGAACCAAAAATTTGCAGCCTTGTATATCCTGAACAAGCTGCGTAGATGAGCCCCTGATTAGGATTAAGATTTTCTGGCTGCCTTGTTTTCAAACAGTTTCTCCCCAGCAAGCATACCAGATATGGGGTCAAAATGTATAAGCTTTGTGACAGGGCAACAGGCTATACATGTACTTTCTGGGTTTACAAGGGAAAAGATAGTCACGTTGACTGACTGCCCAGACTACATAGGGAGGAGAGGCAAGATTGTTTGAGACTTGGTATCACCCTTATTCGGAAAGGGGTACCATTTGTACATTGGCAATTTTTATACAAGCCTGCCACTTTTTAGACACATTCAATTTGTAATTGGTGCTTCCCCCAACAGCTTATAAATGCCCCACTTATACCAGGGGAGAGAGTCTGCTTGAGGCGCAATGAATTGCTTGCAGCAGTATGAAGGACAAACTGTAAGAGAAATCCAAGTAATATACACAAAACAAGTCCGCGCTCTTAAATGTTTGTAAAATATATATAAAATATATAAGCCCAATGTTGTTGGGATAAAAGAAAATAATCATATAAATATAGAGAAAAAAGAATCCATTTATTGCAGATCCACTTCTAAAAACAAGGGAGAAAACAGTTCATATAGGATAATATACAGGGCTGTAGAGTAGTAAGCAATGTGCACAAACAGTTCCACCAGCAGACACCAGCAATTCATGAGGTTAAACCTCAACGGTTCCATGCACAGGCCATCATGAGGACAAAAACACACGCTGACAGTACCTTGATGGTAGATGGTATAAAGTGGTACACAGAGAGCCGCCGTCAGATCTTAGGGTGAGGACCTGACATCAAACAGTCCACAATGCTGGAGTGTCACCACAAAGAGAAAGGGACGGTGCCATCCGACGGGACCATCCGACGGGTCTTACAGCCGGAAATGCGGCGCAGTAGGCTCTGCGGGGACACACGCTCTTCCCGTCCGATCGCATAGACGTCACACGTCTGAGACGCCACTTCACGTTCAGACCAGTGGAGCTGAAGTATCCTGGACGCCCTCTGGTGGAAAATCCAAAAATGGCATGTGACTAGTATAGGATGGTGGAAGCTGTAAGCAAAAAAGACAGGATATAGTCTATCTTCTTTTAAAAGGTGTGTAATAAAATCCCATAAATAAGGGGATCAGGGGGGTCTTGACGACGCGTTTTGCGCTTCCAGGCACTTTTTCAAAGTCAAGGATATAAGGCTTATTGCCAGGATTAAATAGTCTAAAATAACGGGAGGGGTAATGATGAGAGGAAGGGGAAATGGAAAAAAAAATAAAAAATGGGCATGTCCACAGAACCGCAAGGTTTAACCCCTTACAGGGACTGAAACACCAGAAACACAACACACATGAATATATATGTTAAAAAAGCCTGCCACCTACTGGAGTATTAGGAATATGAAATAAGATAAAATAATTTTCTAAATATACCCACAAATATTTAAAATTAAAACGTAATCGTTAGATCAAAGTGCTAGTTTCAATTTCTTCGTTTAACCCCTTGGGAGCCAATGAATTGAGCATAAAAATCCAGAAGACTTCTCTTCTGCAAAGAAGGGAAAATCTCTCGTTATTAGTAAGGGTGCCTTTCGGGATGTGTTCAATCACAAACACTTCTAGATCTTTAAAATTTTTGTTATGACAGTAATTAAAATGGCGTGGCACACTATGTTCAGTGCACCCTTTTTTTATCAGACGGCGATGGTCACCTATTCTCGCACGTAGTGCTCTTATGGTACGGCCTACATAAAAGAACCCACAAGGGCAACGTAATACATAAATAACAAATTCCGTTGAGCAGGTAATAAATTGTTTGATAATAAACTCTTTCCCAGAGCGCATGGTTATTCTGTCAGTACCATGTGTAATAAACTGGCAGGTTAAGCACGCTCTTTTTTTACACTGAAAAATGCCCTTTCTATCATTAAAATAGGTTCTTATGTCTAAGGGGGAACCTGAAGATTTATTTTTTATTTTGCTGGAGGCCAAAATATTTTTAATGGTTCGAGCTTTCCGAAAAGTGACTTGGGGTATGGCCGGAAGTACTGGGGCCAGTCTCTGGTCCAAAAGGAGGATCTTAAAATGTTTTTTAATAATGTTAGTCACTGCCTTATATCTATTGTTAAAAGTGGACACAAATCTGATCGCATAGGCGTTATTTTGTTGTTCTTTTGGTGATTTCTTAGCATGACTTGGATCTAAGAAGAATGAAAACGCTTCCTTTATAAGCTCTTTAGGATAACCCTTTTCTTCAAATTTTTTCTGCATTAGTCCACTAGATTCCACGTAGTCCTCTTTCTTGGTACAATTTCTCTTGAGTCTGTTAAACTGACCTTTAGGGATATTTTTCTTCCATACGGGATGGTGACAACTCTTGAAGTGGAGGTAAGAATTACCATTAGTGGGTTTAATATGGTTTTTGGTGATTATCTTCTCCGACTCGTGAGTTAATACTAGATCTAAGAACACCAATTCCAGGGGGTCTAATACGTGTGTAAACGTTAGATTGAATGCATTGTTGTTGCAATGAGAAAGAAAGGAGAAAAAAGCCTCAGTGGTCCCACTCCAAATGAGTACCACGTCATCAATATAACGTCCATAATAAACTATATGTTCAGCAAAGGGATTGTTCATCCAGATATTCTCTTCCTCCCATAGACCCATGGTGAGGTTGGCATAAACTGGAGCAAAATTAGCTCCCATTGCAGTCCCTTTCTGTTGTACGTAAAATTGTTCACAAAAAGTAAAGTAATTGTGCTTTAGGCAAAAATCAACTGCCTCAACCAAAAATTGTGATTGAAGAGAGTTGAAGTCTCCACTTTTATTGAGAAAATGTTGTATAGCTCCAATCCCCACTTCGTGGGGGATGGAGGTATATAGAGAGGCCACATCAAGGGAGGCCCATAAGTAATTTGGTTCCCATGAGTAGTATTGTAGGGCATCAATAACCTCCTTAGAATCCTTAATATAGGACGGTAATTGTACCACCAAAGGTTGTAACATATAGTCAATATAGGTGGACAATCCACTAAGGAAACTATTGGTACTGGCTATAATGGGACGCCCTGGAGGGTCAGTAAGGGATTTGTGGATTTTTGGCAGGTGATAAAAGTGAGGAGTACTAAATTCAGATGGTAGGAGAAATTGTCTCTCTTTTTTCGTAAGGACTCCTTTTTCCCAAGCTGTATATACTAGTGTTTTTAATGTCTGTTGGTAACCAGGAAGGGGGTCTTTAGATAGTTTCAGGTATGTATCGGCATCGGTCAATAGGTGACTAGCCTCCTTTATATAGTCAATTTTATTTTGGATGACTATACTGCCCCCTTTATCAGCCTGTTTAATAATGATGGTAGCGTTAGTCTTTAGATCTCTAAGGGCCTGAGTTTCTTCTCTCCTAAGGTTATTCTGTTTGGGATTTCTTGGTTCATCGCAGAGGGCTAACAGGTCCTTGTATACAGCCTGATAATAAGTCTCAATAAATGGTCCCTTTGAATAACTGGGAAAAAAAGTAGACTTCGGTTTAAAGGCAGTATTTACCACAGGGGGTTCTAATTGGGAAGTGGGGACATAACCCTCTACCTGTCCCTCTGACCACAGGTCTTCCAAGATATGTAATATATCTTCCTCCAACAAAACTGAAGGTGATGTAGTAGGTACAACCAATTGGTTTGTATCATAGGACTTGTGGATAGACAAGGGATTTGGGGCAAAATGGCGTTTAAGGGTAAGCTGTCTAATAAACACATGTAGGTCCTTAAATAGTCCGAATTTGTTGGGAGCACTAGAAGGAGAGAAACTTAAACCCTTTTGGAGAACTAATATTTCAAAAGGAGAGAGAGTATGGGACGAAAGGTTGTAGATTTTTATGATGTCCCTAGTATGCTCAACTCCATTCTTTCTTTCCTGTTGTCTCTTTTCTCGTACTCCTCCTCTTCTTCCACGTCTAGTTTTCTTTTTTCTTTTAGTGCTCCCTTTGGAGGTAGTAAATGAAAATTTTGGCCTATAGGTGGCAAGTGTCCCTCAATAGGATTCACTTGGGAAGAAGAATTAGTGATGTCTTCACTAGATTTAGGTCTTGCACCCAATGCTTTATAGATCTCTAGGTCTCGGGATAAGGGACTAAAGCTATTTTGTGTAGGAATATTAAACCTCTCTGTAACTATGGGGTGAATAGATAGAGAAGAATTGGCAGACACTGTAGTAGTGGAATTTGGAATAGTAGAAATGAGGGGGGGTGGAGGCAATGAAGTACTATTCTTCATTTCATCATTCATATTGGACTCCTTACTAGTATTTCCAGCCGGTTTGGGAGGATAATGATCTCTTGTAGGGAAGGCCCCCAGGGGGACAAGATTACTATTCCTCTGTGGAAGAGAGGGTTCCCAACCTCTGTGTTGTGGTCGATTCTGGTCCTTTTCTCTAATTTTAGATTTACTTTTATTTTTGTTTTTGTATTTCCGATTATTACGTATTTTTTGTGATGTGGTATTTAAGGTCTCATTTTGTAGGCGTTTCCATTCAAAGATCTGGCCATTACTGTAATCAAATAAATCTCTTTCGAGTTTATTTGTTTTTTTGAGGATTAGTTGGTCCTCATCCTTTTTAATATTTCTGTTCAATACTTCAAGCCATTTGGGGAATAGACAAGAAGAGCTGTACTCGCTTATAGTAGTAGCTTTTTCAGTAGCCTGCTGTTCTGCTACTTTTAATTTCCTTTCTCTTTGTGTAATTAGGATTTTTATCCATTTGGTGGTGCAGAATTCAGATAGGGCCCTCCACTCTTTTGTGAGGTCCTCATCAAGAAAACTGCACTGTTTTTTTTATTCATAAGCCGCGAGGGGTAATCTCCAACTCTAGATATTTTTTCAGGAAAGCTAAATCCCACCACTGGGTTAGCTCAAACTGTCTAGCATCCTGTAGTTGAAAAAAGGCTTTTCTCATTTGTATTTCAAATTGTTCACTATGTGGCTGGTTTGGATTATTAGTAGCCTCAATGTGTTCAACAGGTGTGTTGTGATTGCGATTAATATTTTCAAAAATCGCTTGAAGTCTATTAACTCTATCGCAATTTTCCATGATAAAAAAAAAAATAATAATAAAAAATAAAACTAAAAATAAATATATAGATATATATTCACATGTAGATCTCGGTTGCACAACGTATCGGTTTAGGACATAAGGGGAATAAAATATTAAGATCCTTAGATTAAAATTAACGATAGATTCGCCATTTTGCCCCAAATCCCTTGTCTATCCACAAGTCCTATGATACAAACCAATTGGTTGTACCTACTACATCACCTTCAGTTTTGTTGGAGGAAGATATATTACATATCTTGGAAGACCTGTGGTCAGAGGGACGGGTAGAGGGTTATGTCCCCACTTCCCAATTAGAACCCCCTGTGGTAAATACTGCCTTTAAACCGAAGTCT
Source organism: Rana kukunoris (assembly GCA_029574335.1). Classification (NCBI taxonomy): domain Eukaryota; kingdom Metazoa; phylum Chordata; class Amphibia; order Anura; family Ranidae; genus Rana; species Rana kukunoris. Next base: position 408,023,656 of record CM056052.1, on the reverse strand, counting down.
ACTTTTTTCCCCAGTTATTCAAAGGGACCATTTATTGAGACTTATTATCAGGCTGTATACAAGGACCTGTTAGCCCTCTGCGATAAACCAAGAAATCCCAAACAGAATAACCTTAGGAGAGAAGAAACTCAGGCCCTTAGAGATCTAAAGACTAACGCTACCATCATTATTAAACAGGCTGATAAAGGGGGCAGTATAGTCATCCAAAATAAAATTGACTATATAAAGGAGGCTAGTCGCCTATTGACCGATGCCGATACATACCTGAAACTATCTAAAGACCCCCTTCCTGGTTACCAACAGACATTAAAAACACTAGTATATACAGCTTGGGAAAAAGGAGTCCTTACGAAAAAAGAGAGACAATTTCTCCTACCATCTGAATTTAGTACTCCTCACTTTTATCACCTGCCAAAAATCCACAAATCCCTTACTGACCCTCCAGGGCGTCCCATTATAGCCAGTACCAATAGTTTCCTTAGTGGATTGTCCACCTATATTGACTATATGTTACAACCTTTGGTGGTACAATTACCGTCCTATATTAAGTATTCTAAGGAGGTGATTGATGCCCTACAATACTACTCATGGGAACCAAATTACTTATGGGCCTCCCTTGATGTGGCCTCTCTATATACCTCCATCCCCCACGAAGTGGGGATTGGAGCTATACAACATTTTCTCAATAAAAGTGGAGACTTCAACTCTCTTCAATCACAATTTTTGGTTGAGGCAGTTGATTTTTGCCTAAAGCACAATGGGGCAGATTCACGTAGATCGGCGCATTATCATTCCGGCGTAGCGCACCACTTTTCCGTTAGACTTGCGCAATCTAGCCGCGTAATCCGGCGATTCACGTAGCTTTTACGCAAGAGCTTGCGCAAACGTAAGGTTTTTTCCGTAGGCGTAAGGAGGAGTAATACAAATTGGGAGGGACGTGGGCGTGTTACATTGAAATGAGCCGTGACCCCATGCAAATGAAGGGCCGGCCGACTCGCGCATGCGCGCGTGAAGGAAACCATGTCAGCTCCGTTGTGTGCATGCTCACAACTCGGGAGCGGCGCAATCATTGAAATTGGAAATGGACTAGGGCAATGTTGTGAACTACGCAGACAGCATAAATAGACACACACAAACGCCCTTCCATTGCAAAAGTACATCCCTTTGTGTCCCTTCCCATTGAATCAAGTGCTTTTGCTCTGTTGTTCGTTAGAGTGTGTTTTGGAGTTGTGAGATTAGTGTTCTGTGTGATCTTGTGCTTGTTGGTAGTTTTGTGAAAGTGTATTTTGATAAGTGTTTGAGACTGTTTGTTTGATTGATAGATTTCTGAGCGTTTGTTTTCTTGCTTTATTTTTTCATCTGATTTTTTGGTGTGTGTTTCTTGCTGAGTGCTAGTGTGATTTTTGGCTGTTCTTTTTCTCTTTGTGTGTGTTCTTGTCTGATTGGTTGTGCTTGTATTTGTGACAGATTTTTGGTGACTGCTAGTGAGTTTGTTTGGAAGTATGACTGAGAGAAAAAGAAAGCTCAATTTTACTGTGGGGGAAAAAAGAATTCTTGCCCGGGCCATTACCGACTATGGGCGTTTTCTCCACGGCCCGCAGAGTGCCACCACCACCCCGGCCAGGAGGAGGGAGATCTTGGATATGATCACAGAGCAGGTCAATTCATCGGGGGAGGGGGAGACACGGACCCGCTCTGGGATAGAAAAGAAAATAAATGACCTCCGGCGTGAGGTGAAAAAAAAACTGGCCGCAATAAATGCCCATGCCAGGGGCACAGGAGGGGGCCCACCATGCCGGGTTAGATTTTCAGAGACGGAGCGTGTGGTGGCCCTGACCTTTCACCGGCATGAAGTGGAGGGCCTGCCAGGCTTTGACACAAGTCCGGTCCCCGCGGTGCCAGGTAAGGTTTTTATTTCTCTCAGGTGTGTAGCATGTGTGGGGGAGGGGGTGAAAGGGAATATGTGGCAAGTGTGTGGATCCTCCAACCTGTGAATGGTTTGTGTCATCCACAGATGTGCAGGAGGGTGCAGGGCCATCTGGACTGACCGCTCCAACCCCAGGACAGCAGCCTAATGAGGCCCCCCCAACAAGGCCAGAGTCCGCAGAGGAGGAACAAGAGGAGGGGGAGGATCATGCGGAGGACGATCATGAGGAGGAGCAGAATCATGAGGAGGAGGAGTCCATGGAAGGCACTGGCCCTTTGGTTTCTGCGGACTCTTCCCCTCTGGCTGCAAGAAGCCTGCCCTCCCTAAGGGTCAGCCCCCCCCCCTCCTCCCCCAACATGGCTCCCCTCACAAGGGCCTCCCCTTCTCCCGGCCACAACCATCAGCTGGAGCCAGGAGGTCATCCCCAAGCACCAGGGGGGCGCCCAATCTCATGCCCGCCTGTCTGAGAAGGAACCTGGCCACCCAGACCCGCCTTCTGAGACAGCTCTGCCAGACTATGGGGCGGGTGGATCAGAGCCTGTCCTCCATTAATGATAGCCTGGGTAACCTGGACTCCCACTCCCGGGCCTCCACAACCTGCTTTAATGACCTGCAAACTACAGCAGCAGGCGTTGGGCAGGATGTGAGGGCCCTTACCCAGGCTATCCAGGGCAACACGGCAACACTTGGTGCTGCCCTGGACAGAATAGCCGTGGCCTTGGAGGGCAGGCCGCCAGGTGGGCAGATCTCAGGGGCTGCTCCTCCTTCCCCGGCTTTTCCCCTCCCCCATGCGTCTCCCCTGAGGGTCCGGGGCCGTGGCCGGGGGCGCCCCAGGCGTGGCTCAGGCAGAGGGCAATAATTTTTTTTTTCCACCTTTTGTTTGTTTTGAAAGCTTTTTTATTTTTGCTCTCTGCTTGTTTTTGTTTTTTCTAAGCATTTTTTTTTTACTATGCATTTTTTGTTTCTATGCATTTTTGTTTGTTTGACTTTTTTGGCATATTTTGGGTTGTGAATGATGTTTGAATGTGGGGGTGACATTCCTGCTGGAAAAGGGGTGTCACCCTCAATTTTGGTGGAGAAGGGTTCCCCAGGACCAGGGAGAAGTGATTCCCAGGTCCGTGTGAATGGTGTATGAATGTACAGTGACATAATTGGAGCCTTGACGTGGCGTTACTGCTCACCAGTCTTGCATGGTGGACTGGTGCCAATCCAATTTGATGAGGATGTGGGGTGTGTGTGCTAGGGACCATAGTGGTGTGCATGCATGCATTCTCATTGTGCCATGATTAATGTGTGTGTTTAACGTGCAAAGATGCCCAATATGAGCTGCCTCCTGACTGCTCTTCCCTCAGAAGACGGGGTATCCTCGGTTAGGGGTTGATTTTCTGGTTGGGGGGTCAGATCATCACGTAGCTCAACCTGCAGGCCCTTCCTCACTGCGAGATTGTGTAGCATGCAACATGCAGCGATGATATGGCACACGAAGTTTGGGGAATACAACAGTGTACCCCCAGACTTATCCAGGCATCGGAAACGTGACTTCAGGAGGCCAAAGGTGCGCTCCACCACTGCACGGGTTTTGATGTGTGCTTCATTGTATCGTTCCTCTCCTGGGGTTTGGGGGTTCCGGATAGGAGTCATGAGATGGGGTCCCAGTGCATATGCAGAGTCACCTGTAAAGGAAAAGACAGGAGAATGTTAGTCATGCATGTGCCACTTCTGTTGTGCATCACGGGAGGGGATAGTCATGCCTGACTCCCATGTCACTCACCAACCAGCCAGGTGTTCCCATACACGTTCTGTTCGAATTCTGTTCGGATGTGGCTTTGATTGTAGATGTAGCTGTCATGGCTGGACCCTGGGTGTTTGGCACGGACGTGCCATATGAGGCCTTGGGCATCAACTATCACCTGTACGTTGATGGAGTGCCAATTCTTCCGATTGCGGTACATGTGCTCGGTCTCATGGGGGGGCTGGAGTGCCACATGTGTGCAATCAATGGCCCCGATGGTGCGTGGGAATCTGGCAATTCGGTAGAAATCTGCCATTGCCTTGATTCGAAGCTCCTCAGTGGTGGGTTTGATGATTTGGTTGGCCAAGCGTGTGAGGATTGCAGGGACAACCTGGTGCACACATCTGCTCATGGAGGATTGTGACATCCCAGCCACCACTCCACTTGTACGCTGAAAAGAGCCACTGGCAAGGACATGGAGTGTTGCCAGGACCTTGACCAGTGGCTGCACTGCATGTGAGCGTTGTGTTGGGCTGGTGATGTCCTCCTGCAAGGTTGTGGTTAATTCCAGGATGGCATGAGGGGGGAATCTGAAGATGCGAAAGACCTCTGAATCATTCATGCCAAACAGGTGTATGCGGGTGCGGTATACCCTCTCCCGTGCCATCCTCCGTGCCCTCCTCCTTCTTTGGTCATCTATATTCACTAGTGCAGCTATGAGCGACGATGCCCCTAGCATGTTGGCAGTCAAATTGTAGTGCAACACGTGTGTGTGGTCTGCTCCTCAGTAACGGTGTTGCTTTATCTGACAATTAGACTTTTTTTCAAAAGTTAGATCAGCTTTTATGGGCTCTAACTTTAGACAGGACATTTTGCAGTTGCGCACATCGCGTAGCCTGCGCAGCAACTGCGTTTTTTTGTGGATCCCCGTAACTCCCTCATTAGCATATTTGACTAGCAAATCAATGGTGTGTCTAGCGCAGTTTTGCGCGAAGGGAAGCGAATGTCTAACTCAATTACGCCGGACCAAAAAACGTAGATTTCTGGCGTATATTGTTTTGTGAATCGCGTCCAACTATACGCACGCGCACATTTAGACTTACGCACGCGCAACAGCAGTTGCGCACGCGTAATCGCTCTGTGAATCTGGCCCAATTACTTTACTTTTTGTGAACAATTTTACGTACAACAGAAAGGGACTGCAATGGGAGCTAATTTTGCTCCAGTTTATGCCAACCTCACCATGGGTCTATGGGAGGAAGAGAATATCTGGATGAACAATCCCTTTGCTGAACATATAGGCCCAGATTCACAGAGATATAGATTCTCGTAGAGTATCAGAAATACACTACGCTGCCGTATTTTACCTGGCTCTACGTGGAATCCAGGTAGATTTTGTCCAGTAAACGACGGCGGCGTAGTGTATTTCTCCCGTCGCAATCCATCTGCGCGAGTAGGGGGCGTGAAGCATTTAAAATAGGTGCGTTCCCGCGGCGATCGAACTGCGCATGCTCCGTTCGCTAATTTCCCGCCGTGCATTGCGCGTAAACACGTCGTCACGTCGTAGTAGCGTCGTTTACGTACATTCCTATTCCCGAACGAGTTACGTTAAAAAAAAAAAATATTTTAAAATCGACGCGGGAACGACGGCCATACTTTACATGGGTTACGCACTGTAAGACCAGCAAAAAGCTCCTCTAACATTACGTAGCCAAAAAATGACATAGGCGATTGCGAGGGACACTCGTACCTTCGTGGATCGCCGTAAAAAGTCATTTGCATATCCCGACGCATGAAAACGACGCAAACTCCTCCCAGCGGCCGCAAAAATATCGCAGCGTAGATCCGAAGGCTTACGAGGACGTAAGCCTCTCGGATCCAAGCCCGAAGCCGCCGTATCATGGTTTGAGGATTCAAACTAGTGATACGGCGCGCAAAATTTGAAATTACTCCTGTCTAACACCAGTTAGACAGGCATAATTGCTCTGTGAATCTGGGCCATAGTTTATTATGGACGTTATATTGATGACGTGGTACTCATTTGGAGTGGGACCACTGAGGCTTTTTTCTCCTTTCTTTCTCATTGCAACAACAATGCATTCAATCTAACGTTTACACACGTATTAGACCCCCTGGAATTGGTGTTCTTAGATCTAGTATTAACTCACGAGTCGGAGAAGATAATCACCAAAAACCATATTAAAACCACTAATGGTAATTCTTACCTCCACTTCAAGAGTTGTCACCATCCCGTATGGAAGAAAAATATCCCTAAAGGTCAGTTTAACAGACTCAAGAGAAATTGTACCAAGAAAGAGGACTACGTGGAATCTAGTGGACTAATGCAGAAAAAATTTGAAGAAAAGGGTTATCCTAAAGAGCTTATAAAGGAAGCGTTTTCATTCTTCTTAGATCCAAGTCATGCTAAGAAATCACCAAAAGAACAACAAAATAACGCCTATGCGATCAGATTTGTATCCACTTTTAACAATAGATATAAGGCAGTGACTAACATTATTAAAAAACATTTTAAGATCCTCCTTTTGGACCAGAGACTGGCCCCAGTACTTCCGGCCATACCCCAAGTCACTTTTCGGAAAGCTCGAACCATTAAAAATATTTTGGCCCCCAGCAAAATAAAAAAGAAATCTTCAGGTTCCCCCTTAGACATAAGAACCTATTTTAATGATAGAAAGGGCATTTTTCAGTGTAAAAAAAGAGCGTGCTTAACCTGCCAGTTTATTACACATGGTACTGACAGAATAACCATGCGCTCTGGGAAAGAGTTTATTATCAAACAATTTATTACCTGCTCAACGGAATTTGTTATTTATGTATTACGTTGCCCTTGTGGGTTCTTTTATGTAGGCCGTACCATAAGAGCACTACGTGCGAGAATAGGTGACCATCGCCGTCTGATAAAAAAAGGGTGCACTGAACATAGTGTGCCACGCCATTTTAATTACTGTCATAACAAAAATTTTAAAGATCTAGAAGTGTTTGTGATTGAACACATCCCGAAAGGCACCCTTACTAATAACGAGAGATTTTCCCTTCTTTGCAGAAGAGAAGTCTTCTGGATTTTTATGCTCAATTCATTGGCTCCCAAGGGGTTAAACGAAGAAATTGAAACTAGCACTTTGATCTAACGATTAAGTTTTAATTTTAAATATTTGTGGGTATATTTAGAAAATTATTTTATCTTATTTCATATTCCTAATACTCCAGTAGGTGGCAGGCTTTTTTAACATATATATTCATGTGTGTTGTGTTTCTGGTGTTTCAGTCCCTGTAAGGGGTTAAACCTTTCGGTTCTGTGGACATGCCCATTTTTTTTTCCATTTCCCCTTCCTCTCATCATTACCCCTCCCCTTATTTTAGACTATTTAATCCTGGCAATAAGCCTTATATCCTTGACTTTGAAAAAGCGCCTGGAAGCACGAAACGCGTCGTCAAGACCCCCCTGATCCCCTTATTTATGGGATTTTATTACACACCTTTTAAAAGAAGATAGACTATATCCTGTCTTTTTTGCTTACAGCTTCCACCATCCTATACTAGTCACATGCCATTTTTGGATTTTCCACCAGAGGGCGTCCAGGATACTTCAGCTGCACTGGTCTGAACGTGAAGTGGCATCTCAGACGTGTGACGTCTATGCGATCGGACGGGAAGAGCGTGTGTCCCCGCAGAGCCTACTGCGCCGCATTTCCGGCTGTAAGACCCGTCGGATGGTCCCGTCGGATGGCACCGTCCCTTTCTCTTTGTGGTGACACTCCAGCATTGTGGACTGTTTGATGTCAGGTCCTCACCTTAAGATCTGACGGCGGCTCTCTGTGTACCACTTTATACCATCTACCATCAAGGTACTGTCAGCGTGTGTTTTTGTCCTCATGATGGCCTGTGCATGGAACCGTTGAGGTTTAACCCCATGAATTGCTGGTGTCTGCTGGTGGAACTGTTTGTGCACATTGCTTACTACTCTACAGCCCTGTATATTATCCTATATGGACTGTTTTCTCCCTTGTTTTTAGAAGTGGATCTGCAATAAATGGATTCTTTTTTCTCTATATTTATATGATTATTTTCTTTTATCCCAACAACATTGGGCTTATATATTTTATATATATTTTACAAACATTTAAGAGCGCGGACTTGTTTTGTGTATATTACTTGTGTTGGGTACTTCCGGGTACCGTCATTCCCGCTGCACTGAACTGTTTATATGATACCCTCTACAGAAATCACCAAAGGGTTTGTTTTTGCTTCATTGACCGGCCTATATCCCTCCTAGCGCCAGTGACCGTTTGTGTATTTTTGTAAGAGAAATCCAGTTGAAGTCAAACACGCTGGCCCCAAATGGCCCATTTAAACTGAATATTGACATGAACACATTGCTGAGTGGTCTTTCAGCTTTTTCCTGCTTGCCTGTGCCCTGATCTGTTTCATGCCTACCTGTGTTTGACCTGGCTTGACCTCAACCCTCCTCTGGATTCCCACTTGCCTACCTGTCACCTCAGCCTGTGCTTTGACTCTGCTCCTGTCCCATGCTCGTGTACCTCATTGCCTGACTGTGTACCGACTCCGGCCTGTATCCTTCTCCTACTCTATTCTCATGTTCCTGAACTTACATTGCTCAGCTGTTGATGACCCCTTGGTTTGTGTTCTGGGTACACTCCTGCCTACTGATCCAGCATCACAGAGTCCCAGTTCTGGGTACCTGTATGGGGATCCAGAGCCATCGGTTTCCTGTCAAGCCTCAGCTGGTGCCACCTGCTATACCTGTCCTTGTGCCACTCTGTGTCCTATACCCCCTGTCATACCTACCAGGGGTGTTAGATAGTTAGTGCAAGAGAAGCCCTATGTACAGCTAAATCTCCATCAGGTATGTGACACAAATGAAACGTTTTTATTCTGTCTTCCATTCACGCAGACACAGGAGTCAAAACTGTAACCGCAACTGGTGTTTTTGACTGGTGTTTTTGAGTCATGTCCACGACTACAACCTTAAAATGGGAGAGGTAGCCTTCAATGACCAGATAATGGGGCTGTACTTAATTGCCCGTAAGGTTAGACGGTGGTACAAAAAAGTGCTTGTATATTTATTCCAATTGGCTCTGCTCAATGCTTATGTGCTATACAAAGCGTCAGGAAGAACTTAACTCTTCCTAAAATTCCAGGAAGAGATCATCACAGAACTTTTGTATCCAGAAGGTGCTGTGGCCCAATTTCCCAATCCAGATGCAGTAAGATGACTGCATTAGAGGCATTTTCCAGTTGTCCTGCCTGGTACCCCTACCCAAAGAGCACCCCAAAGAAGATATTGTGTCTTTTAAAAATGCGGATATAGGCGTGACACGTGGTATTATTGTCCCTCCTGTCCTGGCCAACCTTGTTTTCGTCGCTACCACACACTAGTGGATTATTAGTATAGGGTACAGCATGGCACAGTCAAGGGCTAACTTTCACACTGGAACTCAAAAGATGTTCATGGCTTTCACATTTTTAGAGACCCTAGCCTAGAACATTCAAAATTGTTTACAGTTACAAAAAAGTGTAAAAAAAAGTAAAAAAAACATATTTTTTTTATAAATTTGTTTTACTGTATTTTATACTATACTGTAATGTTTTATTGTTACTGTGTTTTATTGTTAACCATGTTTGCTTTGCAGGTACGCCATTCTACTGTTTTACTATACTGTTACTGTGTTTTATTGTTAACCATTGTTTGCTTTGCAGATACGCCATTCAGCTGCAGCACTGATTGCTCTCACAATACGTAAATCAGTGACTTCAACACTGTAGGAGGTGATTTTACCACAGCAGTTAAAAAAAAGCATATATGCTAAGGCATGGGGGCTGGGTTGGACAGAGGGTGAATCGACCCTATGCTTCAACATACTTGTTTTCCCTTTTCATGGCAGAGATTTCTTCATCCACATTAAAGGATCCACAAGGAGGAACCCGCCAGGTTCTTTTTTTTTTCATTTGGCCCATGGGCTGAAAGAAAAAAAAAAAGAACAGTGCATGTATGCCTAGCATTAGACGTGAGTGACTGCAGGGCAGTATTCAAATGGTGGGCATACACTATTTTTGATTTCACATCGATCAATGTGAATGGTGGGATCTGTTAGGTTCTCTTTTTTTGTTCAGCCCATAGGCTGCATGAAAAAAAAGAACATACAATATATGCCCAACAAGGAGTTTGAGTGGTTATACCGAAATGATACCTGCAGGTTTAGGCATCATCTTGGTATAATTTTTTTCAGCCAGTGGTCGGCTTTTGTCTAGAATCAATCCTAGTGGCTAATTTGCCGCTAGACTGCTTTTACAAGCAGTGGGAGGGGACAACCCGCTCTCACAGCCTTCCATGATTTTCCCTGGCTCTCCTGTCCCACCAGGCAAACTGAGAATGTAGCCGGTGGTTCCACCAGATGACCAAATACCAGCATGGCTTCTATCATCTCTATGGTCTAAGAAAACCAGAAGCTACAAGCATTTCATCACTTTGTTTTATCTGTAGATAAACAGCGTAATTTTTAAATTGGGAAATCATCTTATCACATTGATCTTGGTGTGGTCAGATGCTTTAAGGGCAGAGGAAAGATCTAAAGTCTAATAGACATAAACATTTTAAAAAAAAGTACCTGTCACTACCTATTGCTCTCATAGGGGATAACAATAGAAGTGAAAAAAAATTAAAGGGACACTGTAAAAGTAAAATAAAAAGCAAATGTGACCGCAAACATGAGTCTCATGTTGTATGTAAACAGCAATTGCACCATGTATGTAAGATATCACCACAAACTTCATATCAGTAGACCTTCTCTGTAAATCTAAAGTGGTAACCTGTAAAGGCTTTTAAAGGCTTTTAAAAATGTATGTAGTTTGTCACTGCTGCATGGGCACTCACAATTTTAATGCATGTCGTGTTTAGTATCTATGTACTCAGCATAAGATCATCTTTTTATATTTTACCAAACATTTCTGCAATATAGTGTGTTTTTGTGCATTAAAATTCCCCCAAAAAAAATTCCCCAAAAAGTTGGGCCCCTACATTAAAAAAAATATATATACTGTTTGGGGGTTCAAATTAATTTTATAGCAAAACATTTTTATTTATTTTTTGTAAACAAAAAGTGTCAGAAAAAGGCTTGGTCTTCAAGTGGTTAAAAGAGTGGGTGATATGTGGCATAAACTTCTAATGTTGGGCAAAATAAACACCAGGACAGTTCAAACACCCCCTAAATTACCCATTTTTGGAAAGTAGACACCCCAAGCTATTTGAGGAGAGGCATGTCGAGTCCATAGAATATTTTATGTTTTGTCACAATTTTTGGGAAAATTACCATTTTGTTTTTACACAAAGTTGTCACTTAAATGATTTATTGCTCAAAGATGCCATGGGTATAAGTAAAATTTCACCCCAGACTACATTCTTCTGCTTCTTCTGATGGGGATACCACATTTTTGAAACTCTAACCGCCTATTAGAGCATCTACAAACTATAGTATATATACTGGAATTTACATAGCTATAGATGCTATACTGTCATGATGGCGATCAGGGATTTATGGTGGGACTGTAATAGGGTGGCAGGCAATCTGGCAATAACAAACACTGGCTGGGAGGGTCACTAACTGACATTTATGTCGCTACTGACACAGTGACACATAGTAATACACTAATCTGTGATAATACTATACACTGACACTGTACTAATGACACTGGCTGGAAAGGAGTTAACATCTACTGTTGGTGTACTCAACTGGCTGTTTTTTCTCTCTGCTTTTCAGGGAGAAGAAACAGGCAGATCGCTGTTCACTGTACACAGAGTTCTGTGTGTTTGTTAACACAGAACTCTGTGTGTGATTGGATACAGCCAATCAGCAGGTTTCAGCTGACATCATTGGCTGAAATCTGCTGCCAAGCTCATGCTGTGTCTAATCACAGCACGGGTCAGCAGGGGGGTGCGAGATTGCGTGCCTCAAATCCGTAAGCAAGTAATGTGCCGAATACTGAGTATATTTACTGTAAGCGGTCGGCAGGAGGTTTTTTCATTAAAATCTGCTAAGGTAGGATTTTGAACAGACATAGTTGGGGGCAAATTGAAATAAATGATTGTAGGGTATCACCACAGGGTGGTGCGTTGGATACCAAAAAAGGCTTTTCTTGTGCCTTACTTCATCCAGTATGCCATTTTATGCTATATGTGCAATTATTGCTGAATCTTGGCTCAATACTGTTTCCACTTATATAGAATGCATGCCTAAGCTCCTGAAGAAGCATTCACACACGTAACATGTAGAGCCGAGCTACTGTCAGTTACATTTCCCTCACCAAATCCCTGAATCTATTTGCTATAGCCAAAACCTGGCTCCAGGAATTTGATACTACCTCTCCAGGTGCCCTTCCCCTACAGTGGCCTCCTCTGGACTCACTCCACCAGACCCAGTGGATAAAAAGGAGGTGGTGTCGGACTTCTCCTCTCCCCACAATGCACCTTACAGGTACTTCCCACACCACCCTATCTTTCCCCCTGCTCTTTCGAAATGCACTGCATTCGTCTTTTCTCTCAGCTTGTCTGAGGGTTGCAGTCATTTATCAGCCTTCTGGAGCAGTGTCACGCTTTCTGGGTGATTTCTCTGCATGGCTACCCTATTTTCTCTCGTCTGAAGTGCCTGCCATCATCCAAGGTGACTTTAACATTCCAATCAATGTTAATACTGCAACCAGATCTCAACTACTCAACCTAGCCTCCTCTTTTAACCTAACACAATGGACACTAACCTTCACTCACTCCAATGGTAACACTCGACCTTGAATCACAACCTTATCCGTTTCACACTCTCCTTGTCTCCTACCTCCCATGCTGCCAACCCACAAACCACTATCCATAGAAACCTTTGCAACCTCAACCCTTCCCTTCTTCACTCTGCTAATGATGGCCTTTACGACAAAATTGCACCCCTGTCCTGCCCAGACCTAACCACTTCAATCTACAACACCATGTTGTCATCCTCCCTAGAAATTCTTGCTCCTCTTTCTACATGCAGAACCAGGCCACATCTGCCACAACCCTGGCAAACATGTGACACCAGAAGTCTCAAGAGCTGCAGAAATCTAAATCCCTTCAAGACTTTACCCTCTACAAATCCACACTTCTATACAACTCCTGACTCCACACTGCTAAACAAACCTTACCTACTACAACACTCTCATCAAAACCCTCTCATCCAAAGCTTGTCAACTCTTTTCTACCCTTAATCCCTTACTTCACCCCCCACTGACCCCATCCACCAAGTACCGCTTAACAGATTGCCAACCATTTCAAAAGCAAAAATTGACACAACTTGCAGGGAGATATCCAGCATTCAAATTCCTCCCCTACCCAACACATCAGGTGCAGCACCACACTCAATACTCTCCTACTGTTGCCCAGTTACCACAGATGAAGTTGATAAACTCCTCTCCATGGCCCACCTCACTACCTGTCCCCTCTCAATTACTGCGACCACCTTCCCGCTCTATCCTCAACTCCCTAACACACATCTTCAATTTCTCCCTCTTCTCCGGAACCTTTCCTTCCCCACTCAAACATGCACTGGTTACCCCCAATACTTAAAAAACCCTCACTAGAACCCACCTGTTTGAATAACTTAAAACCCGTCTTCCTGCTCCCGTTTGCCTCCAAGCTCATTGATGGACATGTGCATTTTGTTTCGTTACGAATTCGAATTCGGTCAAATTTACCATTATTCGGAAATTCGGATGCATCCGAATTTCAGAATTACAAAATTAACGAATTTAAACAAATTCGAAAAAACGCGAACGAAATTCGAAACTAATTTGAATCGAATTCGAAAAAAAATTATATTCAAATCGAATTCGAAGACAATTTGAATCGAAAACAAATTCGAATGAAAATTGAAAGCAAATTTGAATCAAAATCTAAAAAATATAAATCGATTTCTAAAAAATAATACAATAAAATATAATATAAAATAATAAAACAATAGAATGAAAATCAAAGAATAGTAAAGAACAGAATAGAATTTAATAGAATGTAATCAAATACAATAATACAAATACATACAATCAAATCCGATTGAAATAATTTCAAATTTGGTTGAAATAATTTCCAATCCGGTGGAAATAATTTCCAATCCGGTGGAAATAATTTCCAATTCGGTTGAAATAATTTCAAATTCGGTGGAAATAATTTCAAATTCGGTGGAAATAATTTCAAATTCGGTTGAAATAATTTCCAAAGCGGTTGAAATAATTTCCAATCCGGTGGAAATAATTTCCAATCCGGTGAAAATAATTTCCAAACCGGTGGAAATAATTTCCAATCGGGTGGAAATAATTTCAAATTCGGTTGAAATAATTTCCAAAGCGGTTGAAATAATTTCCAATCCGGTGGAAATAATTTCCAATCCGGTGAAAATAATTTCCAATCCGGTTGAAATAATTTCAAATCCGGTTGAAATAATTTCAAATTCGGTTAAAATAATTTCAAATTCGGTTGAAATAATTTCAAATTCGGTTGAAATAATTTCCAATCCGGTGGAAATAATTTCCAATCCGGTAGAAATAATTTCCAATCCAGTGGAAATAATTTCCAATCCAGTAGAAATAATTTCCAATCCGGTAGAAATAATTTCCAATCTGGTGGAAATAATTTCCAATCCGGTTGAAATAATTTCCAATCCGGTTGAAATAATTTCAAATTTGGTTGAAATAATTTCAAATTCGGTTGAAATAATTTCCAATCCGGTGGAAATAATTTCAAATTCGGTTGAAATAATTTCCAAAGTGGTTGAAATAATTTCCAATCCGGTTGAAATAATTTAATATCCGGTGAAAATAATTTCCAATCCGGTAGAAATAATTTCAAATTCGGTTGAAATAATTTCCAATTTGGTGGAAATAATTTCCAATCCAGTAGAAATAATTTCAAATTCGGTTGAAATAATTTCCAATTTGGTTGAAATAATTTCCAATCCGGTGGAAATAATTTCCAATCCAGTGGAAATAATTTCCAATCCGATGGAAATAATTTCAAATTCGGTGGAAATAATTTCAAATTCGGTTGAAATAATTTCCAATTCGGTTGAAATGATTTCAGATTCGGTTGAAATAATTTCAAATTCGGTTGAAATAATTTCCAATCCGGTAGAAATAATTTCAAATTCGGTTGAAATAATTTCAAATTTGGTGGAAATTATTTCAAATTTGGTGGAAATAATTTCCAAACCGGTGGAAATAATTTCCAATCGGGTGGAAATAATTTCCAATCCGATGGAAATAATTTCCAATCCGGTGGAAATAATTTCAAATCCGGTGGAAATAATTTCCAATCCAGTGGAAATAATTTCCAGTGGAAATAATTCCAAGTGGAAATAATTTCCGGGTGGAAATAATTTCCGGTTAAAATAATTTCCGGTGGAAATAATTTCAAATTCGGTTGAAATAATTTCCAATCCAAATTTTCGGGAAATAATTTTCGGTTGAAATAATAAATTCAAATTCGGGTGGAAATAATTTTCCGGATTCGGTTGAAAGATTTCAGATTCGGAAATAATTTCAAATTCGGTTGAAATAATTTCCAATCCGGTAGAAATAATTTCCAATCCGGTGAAATAAATTTTAAATTCGGTTGAAATAATTTTAAATTTGGTGGAAATAATTTCAAATTTGGTGGAAATAATTTCAAATCCGGTGGAAATAATTTCCAATCCGGTGGAAAATTTCAAATTCGTTGAAATAATTTCAAATTCGGTGAAATAATTTCAAATTCGGTTAAAATAATTTCCGATTCGGTTAATTTCAGATTCGGTTGAAATAATTTCAAATTCGGTTGAAATAATTTCCAATCCGGTAGAAATAATTTCCAATCCGGTAGAAATAATTTCAAATTCGGTTGAAATAATTTTAAATTCGGTTGAAATAATTTTAAATTTGGTGGAAATAATTTCAAATTTGGTGGAAATAATTTCCAATCCGGTGGAAATAATTTCAAATCCGGTGGAAATAATTTCCAATCCGGTGGATATAATTTCAAATCTGGTTGAAATAATTTTAAATTCGGTTAAAATAATTTCAAATTCGGTTGAAATAATTTCCAAAGCGGTTGAAATAATTTCCAATCCGGTTGAAATAATTTCAAATTTGGTTGAAATAATTTCAAATTCGGTTGAAATAATTTCCAAAGCGGTTGAAATAATTTCCAATCCGGTTGAAATAATTTCAAATTTGGTTGAAATAATTTCAAATTCGGTTGAAATAATTTCCAATCCGGTAGAAATAATTTCCAATCCGGTAGAAATAATTTCAAATTCGGTTGAAATAATTTTAAATTCGGTTGAAATAATTTTAAATTTGGTGGAAATAATTTCAAATTTGGTGGAAATAATTTCAAATCCGGTGGAAATAATTTCCAATCCGGTGGAAATAATTTCAAATTCGGTTGAAATAATTTCAAATTCGGTGGAAATAATTTCAAATTCGGTTAAAATAATTTCCGATTCGGTTGAAATGATTTCAGATTCGGTTGAAATAATTTCAAATTCGGTTGAAATAATTTCCAATCCGGTAGAAATAATTTCCAATCCGGTAGAAATAATTTCAAATTCGGTTGAAATAATTTTAAATTCGGTTGAAATAATTTTAAATTTGGTGGAAATAATTTCAAATTTGGTGGAAATAATTTCCAATCCGGTGGAAATAATTTCAAATCCGGTGGAAATAATTTCCAATCCGGTGGATATAATTTCAAATCTGGTTGAAATAATTTTAAATTCGGTTAAAATAATTTCAAATTCGGTTGAAATAATTTCAAATTCGGTTGAAATAATTTCCAAAGCGGTTGAAATAATTTCCAATCCGGTTGAAATAATTTCAAATTTGGTTGAAATAATTTCAAATTCGGTTGAAATAATTTCCAAAGCGGTTGAAATAATTTCCAATCCGGTTGAAATAATTTCAAATTTGGTTGAAATAATTTCAAATTCGGTTGAAATAATTTCCAATCCGGTGGAAATAATTTCCAATCCGGTGGAAATAATTTCAAATTCGGTGAAAATAATTTCCAATCCGGTAGAAATAATTTCAATTTCGGTTGGAATAATTTCCAATTTGGTTGAAATAATTTCCAATCCGGTGGAAATAATTTCCAATCCAGTGGAAATAATTTCCAATCCGATGGAAATAATTTCAAATTTGGTGGAAATAATTTCAAATTTGGTGAAAATAATTTCCAAACCGGTGGAAATAATTTCCAATCGGGTGGAAATAATTTCAAATCCGGTGGAAATAATTTCCAATCCGGTGGAAATAATTTCCAATCCAGTGGAAATAATTTCCAATCCGATGGAAATCATTTCCAATCCGGTGGAAATAATTTCAAATCCGGTGGAAATAATTTCAAATTCGGTTGAAATAATTTCAAATTCGGTGGAAATAATTTCAAATTCGGTTAAAATAATTTCCGATTCGGTTGAAATGATTTCAGATTCGGTTAAAATAATTTCAAATTCGGTTGAAATAATTTCCAATCCGGTAGAAATAATTTCCAATCCGGTAGAAATAATTTCAAATTCGGTTGAAATAATTTTAAATTCGGTTGAAATAATTTTAAATTTGGTGGAAATAATTTCAAATTTGGTGGAAATAATTTCCAATCCGGTGGAAATAATTTCAAATCCGGTGGAAATAATTTCCAATCCGGTGGAAATAATTTCAAATCTGGTTGAAATAATTTTAAATTCGGTTAAAATAATTTCAAATTCGGTTGAAATAATTTCAAATTCGGTTGAAATAATTTCAAATTCGGTTGAAATAATTTCCAATCCGGTGGAAATAATTTCCAATCCGGTAGAAATAATTTCAAATTCGGTTGAAATAATTTCCAAAGCGGTTGAAATAATTTCCAATCCGGTTGAAATAATTTCAAATTTGGTTGAAATAATTTCAAATTCGGTTGAAATAATTTCCAATCCGGTGGAAATAATTTCAAATTCGGTGAAAATAATTTCCAATCCGATGGAAATAATTTCCAATCCGGTGGAAATAATTTCAAATTCGGTGGAAATAATTTCAAATTCGGTTGAAATAATTTCAAATTCGGTGGAAATAATTTCAAATTCGGTGGCAATAATTTCAAATTCGATTAAAATAATTTCCAATTCGGTTGAAATGATTTCAGATTCGGTTGAAATAATTTCAAATTCGGTTGAAATAATTTCCAATCCGGTAGTAATAATTTCAAATTCGGTTGAAATAATTTCAAATTTGGTGGAAATAATTTCAAATTTGGTGGAAATAATTTCCAATCCAGTGGAAATAATTTCCAATCCGGTGGAAATAATTTCAAATCCGGTGGAAATAATTTCCAATCCAGTGGAAATAATTTCCAATCCGATGGAAATAATTTCCAATCCGGTGGAAATAATTTCAAATTCGGTGGAAATAATTTCAAATTCGGTTGAAATAATTTCAAATTCGGTGGAAATAATTTCAAATTCGGTGGCAATAATTTCAAATTCTGTTAAAATAATTTCCAATTCGGTTGAAATGATTTCAGATTCGGTTGAAATAATTTCAAATTCGGTTGAAATAATTTCCAATCCGGTAGAAATAATTTCAAATTCGGTTGAAATAATTTCAAATTTGGTGGAAATAATTTCATATTTGGTGGAAATAATTTCCAATCCGGTGGAAATAATTTCCAATCCGGTGGAAATAATTTCCAATCCGGTGGAAATAATTTCAAATCCGGTGGAAATAATTTCCAATCCGGTGGAAATAATTTCCAATCCGGTGGAAATAATTTCCAATCCGATGGAAATAATTTCCAATCCGGTGGAAATAATTTCAAATCCGGTGGAAATAATTTCAAATTCGGTTGAAATAATTTCAAATTCGGTGGAAATAATTTCAAATTCGGTTAAAATAATTTCCGATTCGGTTGAAATGATTTCCAATCCGGTGGAAATAATTTCAAATTCGGTGAAAATAATTTCCAATCCGGTAGAAATAATTTCAATTTCGGTTGGAATAATTTCCAATTTGGTTGAAATAATTTCCAATCCGGTGGAAATAATTTCCAATCCAGTGGAAATAATTTCCAATCCGATGGAAATAATTTCCAATCCGGTGGAAATAATTTCAAATTCGGTGGAAATAATTTCAAATTCGGTTGAAATAATTTCAAATTCGGTGGAAATAATTTCAAATTCGGTGGCAATAATTTCAAATTCGATTAAAATAATTTCCAATTCGGTTGAAATGATTTCAGATTCGGTTGAAATAATTTCAAATTGGGGGCGTGGCCTGCGGCGGAGCTGAATGGCGGCTTAGACCCGGAGCTCCGCATCCAGCTGAGAACTAGCGGCTCATATCATCCCTCCGGACCCGGTTTTCGGCTGCCACACCCGGCGTTCCAGCTCTGGAGACCCCTGGGACCATGACTAGAAAGAGGAAGGAGCAGAGAAAGCCCCAGCGGCTGACGGACTTTTTCTCCCCTAATCAGCGAGGAGGTAGGCAAGATGGCGCCGCAGCAGCGTCCACACCAGCACACATAACACGTGCAGGCAGACCTGAAATATCACGCGGACACCAGGATAAGTTAACCCCTAGCACCATGCAGTCTCCCTCTCCCTCCTCGGCGTCAGGCAGCCCAGCTAAAGCCAAACCCAGGCTAGACAGAGAGGGATTACTGCAGCCAGCCAGCCCTATGCCTGAGTCAGGGGATGACACCCGGGAGCTGCCAGACTCTATCGAGTCCTTCCCCACCAACCACCAACCTGTCATAGACACTGTGATGAAGGACATGCTGCTGTCCCTAAGGAGCTCACTGCAATCAGATATGATGCAGTGTATGCACAAATTTCATACAGATATACAGGCTGTGGAAGACAGGGTGGAACATATTGAGCACAAGATGGGGGAATACGCTGTCACTATAAATGACCTGGTTGACTCGCATGAGGAGAGGGAAAGCGACACGGAATGGATCAAAGCCAAGCTCGCAGATATCGAGGACAGAAACAGACGCAACAATATGAAAGTGAGAGGGGTCCCTGAGTCCGTTTTGCAATCCGATCTGCGCTCCTTTGCCTCCTCCCTGTTCAAAGAACTTCTCCCAGATCTCTCTGACCTAGAGCTCACAGTGGACAGAATACATAGACTGCCCAAACCTGCCTTCTTGCCTGAACAGGTCCCCAGGGACATTATTCTGAGGTTCCACTTCTTCCATGCTAAAGAGCAACTAATGGCGGTTATGCGCAAAAAAGAGAAGATCCCCTTGCAGTATCAAAATCTACAGTTCTTTGCAGACCTATCCCAATATACTCTGCAAAGGAGAAGAAATTTAAACACCATAACCAAGGCCCTCAGAAACCACAAGATTATTTATAGGTGGAGCTACCCTGCTAAATTGTCCGTCACCAGGGAGGGCCACACGCACAATGTGGACACCCTGGAAAAAGGCATCTCTTTGCTGGAGGAGTGGGGGATTCTCCCGGAAGAAGAGGTTGCTCCGGCAACCTCCCCCAGACCCAGGGCGCGGTCTGACCCCGCGTGGAAAACTGTCACTAACAGGAACGCCAAGTCTCACAATTGAATCCGGTTGGAGTACCTACCTACTTGTTCTCTCCTGGTAGGAGTCTCGGAGAGCCTTTGGGCCTGGACTCACCCCCACTTAATTTGTGCAGCCTGTTGCTGCTCTCAGGTATCCCTTCTAGGGTGCGTACGGTTCATAACCAGCGCATGTTGGCTACTCGCCAAGTATTTGACTGTTTTTGTTATTTTTTTGTTTTCCTGTTCACTCCCTTTCCTTTTATGTTCCTCCTTTTTTCTACACATCATCCTCAAGTGCTGCTTCAGCGTTGCAATCATTGTCTACGGAAGAAGAGCTTCCCCCTGCATGGAGAAAGTGAGAAACCTGGCTTCTTCTATCTACCTACCATCGTTCGGGACGCCTTTACCCTCTCAACTAACCGTGAGGGCTCTCTTGACCTCTTCTTGGTACAACCAATTTATTACTTGCCATGCCCTGTTTGGCCACTGGAGGGAGACCTTCCCTTACAAATGATCCCCTGCAATAATTCTCTACACAATGTTCTATTGCCGTTACAATGGGGGTAAAATTTCTTTCTATTAACTCCAATGGTCTAAATCACCCTGTTAAGAGGAAGTCCATGTGGAAAGAGGCCACTTTCAATCGGGCGGACGTTCTGTGTGTGCAAGAAACGCACTTTTCCTCACTGTCTCCCCCTCAATGTTCACATGGACGCTTCCCGCACGTCTTTACCGCCAACTCATCTAATAAAACGAAGGGTGTACTCACAGCCATCAGTGACACGGTTGCTTTTAAACTCCATGAAGTTATCCCCGACACGGGGGGCCGATACATTGTTTTGATATGTGACATTAACACCACCACATTCACTATTGTGAATATCTACTCCCCGAACAAGCACCAAGTTCGTTTCTTCAATAGATTAATGGCCAAAGTTATGGCGCACCAGAAGGGAAGGCTGGTCATATGTGGAGATTTCAATGCTACCCCGGACCCAAGTGTTGACTCCTCCTCAGGCGCCAAACGCTAGAGCCCGGTATTGGCAACCTCAATACACAACCATGATCTATTCGACGCCTGGAGGTGTCTACACGCCGGGGAACGAGATTTCACTTTTTTTTTCCTCGCCCCATGGGGCTTACTCCAGAATTGATCTCTTCTTAGTCGACCAGCTCACCCTCTCCAAGGTGTCAGACACTGCCATCAATTCAATTACGTGGTCGGACCACGCATCCATCACCCTCACCCTGGATGATGGCATGGCTGACAGTGCACCGTCTCTATGGAGGGTCAACTCATTCTTGCTGCAGCAAGATGAGTCTAAGAAACTCATCGAAAGACACTTAAATGATTTTTTCAGTACTAATGTTGGCTCTGTTCAGGATCAATTTGTCTTGTGGAACGCCCATAAGGCGTATGTCAGAGGCATCCTCATCCAATTGGGGGCGAGGGCTAAGAGGCAGCGGCAGCAGAAGTTAACAGACCTTACCAAAGAAATATTCAGGCTTGAAACATCTAACAAGCAAAATCCCTCCCCGGTACTCTCCCAAAAACTAAACACACTGAGACATGACCTCAGGCTCCTGTTACTGGAATCATTCGAAAAATCGTCCCGTAGGTTAAAAATGACGTACTATGCAACGGGTAACAAGGCAGGTAAATTATTGGCCCGCAAAGTGAACGGTGTAAGACATAAACTCAAGATTCCTTATATTATCCATCCCGTTAGCAAATGTAAGCTCCAGCATCCTCAAGCTATAGCAGATGCTTTCAGCCACTACTACGGTTCCCTGTATAACTTAAAAAACGATGCAGATACTTTCCAACCTGAACCAGATGCCATAGGCAAATTCTTGCAGGGCCTGAATATACCATCTTTATCCCCTGATCAACTACGATCACTAAACCAGCCCTTTAGCAAAGAGGAAATCCGCAAGGCTATTGAGTCCCTCCCTAAAAATAAAGCCCCTGGCCCCGACGGGTTTACGGGGGATTACTACAAAACCTTCAATCAGATCTTGACCCCTTACTTGGAGGGTGTGTTCAATGCTGCTGCTGCCTCGGCCGCCTTCCCTACTGAAATGTTATCCGCTATCATTGTGACCTTGCCGAAGCCAGGGAAGGAACCTACGTCACCTGCGAATTTTAGGCCAATATCCCTACTTAACGTAGATGTAAAAATGTATGCTAAGATCATTGCCACACGCCTATTAGACATTCTCCCTCTGATTATTCATCCCGACCAGACGGGATTCACCAGGGGCGTCAGACTTCGGACGCCACTCGCAGGTTGATTAATATTATTCACTTGGCCAACCTGCATAAAAGGCCTTCTCTGTTCTTGGCTCTAGACGCAGAGAAGGCCTTTGATCGCATTCACTGGACCTATATGGCTCGAGTTTTGGAGAGATTCGGCTTTGTGGGTCCTATCCTGTCCGCAATTATGGCCCTATATTCCAACCCCTCCGCCCAAGTGCTTGCGTCAGGAGTTTTGTCCAGTCCTTTTTTAATTTCCAATGGCACCAGACAGGGGTGCCCATTATCCCCACTAATTTTTAACCTACTAATGGAACCCCTAGCTATATACTTTCGCTCACATCCTGACATTAAAGGCTTTCCTACCCAAAACTCTACTCACACCATTAGCCTATTCGCAGATGATATCATCTTAATTCTCACAGACGTGGAATCCTCCCTGGCTTCGGCCCATGCGGCTCTGGAAATGTTTAATAAACTGTCTTACTATAAAGTAAATGAAAGTAAGTCCTACCTTATGGGAGTGGGTATAGCCCCCCCACTGAGGAAAAGACTCGCCGCTAGATTTCCATACACCTGGAAAGATAGTGGTCTGAAATACCTGGGTATATCACTAACGGCAACTAATGGTGAATTGTTTGCAGCTAACTATGCCCCGCTTCTCGGCTCTATGAGCAAGTCACTACGAGATATATCCAAAATTGAACTGCTTTGGTCCGGCCGTCTAGCGGCATTTAAAATGATAGTCCTACCGCAATTATTGTATCTCTTCAGGTCGCTACCGATCCCTGTCCCCGCCTCCTTCTTTTCAAAACTTCAGTCCCTACTGAACAGTTTCTTATGGCAAGGCAGGAAAGCGAGATGTTCATTTAAAAAGCTAATAGCGGGTAGAAGAGTCGGGGGTATTGGTCATGTCCTCCTAAAGGACTACCACTCAGCCGCAGTTCTCTCGCAGGCTAGGCTATGGTTCGTGCAAACCCACACCCCTAGATGGTTAGAATTGGAAGTAGCGCAGGTCCCGAGTCATTGTTTATCCGACATTTTATTATCCAGTCGAATCCTTATGCCGGCCCTGACCCAACTCTCTCCCACGATGGTAGCCACTATTCGCGCCTGGGAGAAGTTTGTTTCTCACACCTTTTCAGGTCAGGACGTTAAACTGTTACCCCTTCCCATCTCCAGTCTACCATTGATCATACCAGGCATATCTGTTGCGCACTGGTTAATTAAAGGCATCAAAACAGTAGGAGATTTGATGTCAGGCCCCACTCTTAAGTCATTTCAGACTCTACAGGGCGAATTTGACTTGGCGGACACTGACCTGTATAGGTATCTCCAAATATCTCACTTCCTCAAAATGTCACCCCAAACATCTACCACACTCCCCTGGCGAGCTATGCTATATTTTACCAACCCCACGACTAACATTAAGGGGATATCGCTATTTTATAATCTCTTAAACAACAAAAACATATTTATTAAAACCTCGTATATGGAAACGTGGGAGCGGGATATAGGTGCAACGTTCTCTGATGATCAATGGCAATCAGCTTTACGGAGCACATTCTCTGCGACTAAGAGTGTGAATCTGTGGGAACTATCGCACAAAATCCTGGTGCGGTGGTACCTAACACCATCTCGCCTGTCTAAATTTGACCCCAAAATCTCCTCCCTGTGCTGGAGAAGTTGCGGAGAGGTAGGGACGTTGCACCATATCCTGTGGGCCTGTCCTTCACTCACTCAATTATGGGTGAGTGTGTTTAATCTAATATCCCAGCTCGCAGGGGTCCGGATTATCCCCTCGGCGGGGGCGGCGCTTCTATCCCTAGGCTTAGATGGTGTCCCGTTCTCCTCAAGAACCATAATCACTCATTTACTACTCAGTACTAGGTTAAGTATTGCAAGACACTGGAGGGATGTAGACCCACCTTCGATGAGTGAAGTGGTGGAAACGACTAATACCCATGCCTCCTATGAACTATTGTTTGCCGCATCTCAGGGTAAAATGACCAATATGGAACGTAAATGGTATAGGTGGAATAGGTGGTATAGTTCGGTTCATAAACATTGATGATCGCTTCTGTCTAAGGGTTACAAGGAGGAACAACACTTTATACTTTATAATTTATTATTTCAGTTTATTTTTTGTTCTTGTTCTATTTTTATTTTGTTGGATTTCTTTAGTTCACTCATTATTCTTGACCATATGGTCTTTATATGCTAAATATCGGAGGTGCTCACGATGTGCAGGCTTTTTGCCGTGGAGTGCGGGCCTTGGTCGCCCGGGCCCGTGGTCTATGACAGTGCTATGGGCCTTGGTGTCTTCAGATGTATTAGGGAGGGATATGCGGGCGGCCGCCGTCAGCTCTCCCGACGCACAGAGTGCTCCCAAAGGGGTGCGTGGGGGAGTGGGCGGTGTGCCAACCCGGAGCTTTGACCAAGAGGCAGTACTAAGATTTACTGAGCACTGTGGTTATTTGATGTTTAATGTTTCATAATCAATGGTTCAAAATCTTTGTTTCAGTGTTTAATACGTTATTATCTACTATCCCATTCTTGCATGTGTTTTAAATGTATCCGATGAAGCTATACAGACCTCTATATGCTTATGATCTATTTTGTTTGTTTTATCTTTTATTCCCTTGTTTGCATAAAACTTCAATAAAAACCTATTGAAATGAAATAATTTCAAATTCGGTTGAAATAATTTCCAATCCGGTAGTAATAATTTCAAATTCGGTTGAAATAATTTCAAATTTGGTGGAAATAATTTCAAATTTGGTGGAAATAATTTCCAATCCAGTGGAAATAATTTCCAATCCGGTGGAAATAATTTCAAATCCGGTGGAAATAATTTCCAATCCAGTGGAAATAATTTCCAATCCGATGGAAATAATTTCCAATCCGGTTGAAATAATTTCAAATTCCAATCCGGTTGAAATAATTTCAAATTCGGTGGAAATAATTTCAAATTCGGTTGAAATAATTTCAAATTCGGTGGAAATAATTTCAAATTCGGTGGCAATAATTTCAAATTCGGTTAAAATAATTTCCAATTCGGTTGAAATGATTTCAGATTCGGTTGAAATAATTTCAAATTCGGTTGAAATAATTTCCAATCCGGTAGAAATAATTTCAAATTCGGTTGAAATAATTTCAAATTTGGTGGAAATAATTTCATATTTGGTGGAAATAATTTCCAATCCGGTGGAAATAATTTCCAATCCGGTGGAAATAATTTTCAATCCGGTGGAAATAATTTCAAATCCGGTGGAAATAATTTCCAATCCGGTGGAAATAATTTCCAATCCAGTGGAAATAATTTCCAATCCGATGGAAATAATTTCCAATCCGGTGGAAATAATTTCAAATCCGGTGGAAATAATTTCAAATTCGGTTGAAATAATTTCAAATTCGGTGGAAATAATTTCAAATTCGGTTAAAATAATTTCCGATTCGGTTGAAATGATTTCAGATTCGGTTGAAATAATTTCAAATTCGGTTGAAATAATTTCCAATCCGGTAGAAATAATTTCCAATCCGGTAGAAATTATTTCAAATTCGGTTGAAATAATTTTAAATTCGGTTGAAATAATTTTAAATTTGGTGGAAATAATTTCAAATTTGGTGGAAATAATTTCAAATTTGGTGGAAATAATTTCCAATCCGGTGGAAATAATTTTAAATTCGGTTAAAATAATTTCAAATTCGGTTGAAATAATTTCAAATTCGGTTGAAATAATTTCAAATTCGGTTGAAATAATTTCCAATCCGGTGGAAATAATTTCCAATCCGGTAGAAATAATTTCAAATTCGGTTGAAATAATTTCCAAAGCGGTTGGAAATAATTTCAAATTCGGTGGAAATAATTTCAAATTCGGTTGAAATAATTTCAAATTCGGTGGAAATAATTTCAAATTCGGTGGCAATAATTTCAAATTCGATTAAAATAATTTCCAATTCGGTTGAAATGATTTCAGATTCGGTTGAAATAATTTCAAATTCGGTTGAAATAATTTCCAATCCGGTAGTAATAATTTCAAATTCGGTTGAAATAATTTCAAATTTGGTGGAAATAATTTCAAATTTGGTGGAAATAATTTCCAATCCAGTGGAAATAATTTCCAATCCAGTGGAAATAATTTCCAATCCGGTGGAAATAATTTCAAATCCGGTGGAAATAATTTCCAATCCAGTGGAAATAATTTCCAATCCGATGGAAATAATTTCCAATCCGGTGGAAATAATTTCAAATTCGGTGGAAATAATTTCAAATTCGGTTGAAATAATTTCAAATTCGGTGGAAATAATTTCAAATTCGGTGGAAATAATTTCAAATTCGGTGGCAATAATTTCAAATTCGGTGGCAATAATTTCAAATTTGGTTGAAATGATTTCAGATTCGGTTGAAATAATTTCAAATTCGGTTGAAATAATTTCCAATCCGGTAGAAATAATTTCAAATTCGGTTGAAATAATTTCAAATTTGGTGGAAATAATTTCAAATTTGGTGGAAATAATTTCCAAACCGGTGGAAATAATTTCCAATCCGGTGGAAATAATTTCAAATCCGGTGGAAATAATTTCCAATCCGGTGGAAATAATTTCCAATCCAGTGGAAATAATTTCCAATCCGATGGAAAATTTTCGGTGGAAATAATTTCAAATCCGGTGGAAATAATTTCAAATTCGGTTGAAATAATTTCAAATTCGGTGGAAATAATTTCAAATTCGGTTAAAATAATTTCAAATCAGATTCGGTTGAAATAATTTCAAATTCGGTTGAAATAATTTCCAATCCGGTAGAAATAATTTCCAATCCGGTAGAAATAATTTCAAATTCGGTTGAAATAATTTTAAATTCGGTTGAAATAATTTTAAATTTGGTGGAAATCATTTCAAATTTGGTGGAAATAATTTCCAATCCGGTGGAAATAATTTCAAATCCGGTGGAAATAATTTCCAATCCGGTGGAAATAATTTCAAATCTGGTTGAAATAATTTTAAATTCGGTTAAAATAATTTCAAATTCGGTTGAAATAATTTCAAATTCGGTTGAAATAATTTCAAATTCGGTTGAAATAATTTCCAATCCGGTGGAAATAATTTCCAATCCGGTAGAAATAATTTCAAATTCGGTTGAAATAATTTCCAAAGCGGTTGAAATAATTTCCAATCCGGTTGAAATAATTTCAAATTTGGTTGAAATAATTTCAAATTCGGTTGAAATAATTTCCAATCCGGTGGAAATAATTTCAAATTCGGTGAAAATAATTTCCAATCCGGTAGAAATAATTTCAATTTCGGTTGGAATAATTTCCAATTTGGTTGAAATAATTTACAATCCGGTGGAAATAATTTCCAATCCAGTGGAAATAATTTCCAATCCGATGGAAATAATTTCCAATCCGGTGGAAATAATTTCAAATTCGGTGGAAATAATTTCAAATTCGGTTTGAAATAATTTCAAATTCGGTGGAAATAATTTCAAATTCGGTGGCAATAATTTCAAATTCGATTAAAATAATTTCCAATTCGGTTGAAATGATTTCAGATTCGGTTGAAATAATTTCAAATTCGGTTGAAATAATTTCCAATCCGGTAGTAATAATTTCAAATTCGGTTGAAATAATTTCAAATTTGGTGGAAATAATTTCAAATTTGGTGGAAATAATTTCCAATCCAGTGGAAATAATTTCCAATCCGGTGGAAATAATTTCAAATCCGGTGGAAATAATTTCCAATCCAGTGGAAATAATTTCCAATCCGATGGAAATAATTTCCAATCCGGTGGAAATAATTTCAAATTCGGTGGAAATAATTTCAAATTCGGTTGAAATAATTTCAAATTCGGTGGAAATAATTTCAAATTCGGTGGCAATAATTTCAAATTCGGTTAAAATAATTTCCAATTCGGTTGAAATGATTTCAGATTCGGTTGAAATAATTTCAAATTCGGTTGAAATAATTTCCAATCCGGTAGAAATAATTTCAAATTCGGTTGAAATAATTTCAAATTTGGTGGAAATAATTTCATATTTGGTGGAAATAATTTCCAATCCGGTGGAAATAATTTCCAATCCGGTGGAAATAATTTCCAATCTGGTGGAAATAATTTCCAATCCGGTGGAAATAATTTCAAATCCGGTGGAAATAATTTCCAATCTGGTGGAAATAATTTCAAATTCGGTTGAAATAATTTCCAATCCGGTAGAAATAATTTCCAATCCGGTAGAAATTATTTCAAATTCGGTTGAAATAATTTTAAATTCGGTTGAAATAATTTTAAATTTGGTGGAAATAATTTCAAATTTGGTGGAAATAATTTCCAATCCGGTGGAAATAATTTTAAATTCGGTTAAAATAATTTCAAATTCGGTTGAAATAATTTCAAATTCGGTTGAAATAATTTCAAATTCGGTTGAAATAATTTCCAATCCGGTGGAAATAATTTCCAATCCGGTAGAAATAATTTCAAATTCGGTTGAAATAATTTCCAAAGCGGTTGGAAATAATTTCAAATTCGGTGGAAATAATTTCAAATTCGGTTGAAATAATTTCAAATTCGGTGGAAATAATTTCAAATTCGGTGGAAATAATTTCAAATTCGATTAAAATAATTTCCAATTCGGTTGAAATGATTTCAGATTCGGTTGAAATAATTTCAAATTCGGTTGAAATAATTTCCAATCCGGTAGTAATAATTTCAAATTCGGTTGAAATAATTTCAAATTTGGTGGAAATAATTTCAAATTTGGTGGAAATAATTTCCAATCCAGTGGAAATAATTTCCAATCCGGTGGAAATAATTTCAAATCCGGTGGAAATAATTTCCAATCCAGTGGAAATAATTTCCAATCCGATGGAAATAATTTCCGGTGGAAATAATCCGGTGGAAATAATTTCAAATTCGGTGGAAATAATTTCAAATTCGGTTGAAATAATTTCAAATTCGGTGGAAATAATTTCAAATTCGGTGGAAATAATTTCAAATTCGGTGGCAATAATTTCAAATTCGGTGGCAATAATTTCAAATTTGGTTGAAATGATTTCAGATTCGGTTGAAATAATTTCAAATTCGGTTGAAATAATTTCCAATCCGGTAGAAATAATTTCAAATTCGGTTGAAATAATTTCAAATTTGGTGGAAATAATTTCAAATTTGGTGGAAATAATTTCCAAACCGGTGGAAATAATTTCCAATCGGGTGGAAATAATTTCAAATCCGGTGGAAATAATTTCCAATCCGGTGGAAATAATTTCCAATCCGGTGGAAATAATTTCCAATCCGATGGAAATCATTTCCAATCCGGTGGAAATAATTTCAAATCCGGTGGAAATAATTTCAAATTCGGTTGAAATAATTTCAAATTCGGTGGAAATAATTTCAAATTCGGTTAAAATAATTTCCGATTCGGTTGAAATGATTTCAGATTCGGTTGAAATAATTTCAAATTCGGTTGAAATAATTTCCAATCCGGTAGAAATAATTTCCAATCCGGTAGAAATAATTTCAAATTCGGTTGAAATAATTTTAAATTCGGTTGAAATAATTTTAAATTTGGTGGAAATCATTTCAAATTTGGTGGAAATAATTTCCAATCCGGTGGAAATAATTTCAAATCCGGTGGAAATAATTTCCAATCCGGTGGAAATAATTTCAAATCTGGTTGAAATAATTTTAAATTCGGTTAAAATAATTTCAAATTCGGTTGAAATAATTTCAAATTCGGTTGAAATAATTTCAAATTCGGTTGAAATAATTTCCAATCCGGTGGAAATAATTTCCAATCCGGTAGAAATAATTTCAAATTCGGTTGAAATAATTTCCAAAGCGGTTGAAATAATTTCCAATCCGGTTGAAATAATTTCAAATTTGGTTGAAATAATTTCAAATTCGGTTGAAATAATTTCCAATCCGGTGGAAATAATTTCAAATTCGGTGAAAATAATTTCCAATCCGGTAGAAATAATTTCAATTTCGGTTGGAATAATTTCCAATTTGGTTGAAATAATTTCCAATCCGGTGGAAATAATTTCCAATCCAGTGGAAATAATTTCCAATCCGATGGAAATAATTTCCAATCCGGTGGAAATAATTTCAAATTCGGTGGAAATCATTTCAAATTCGGTTGAAATAATTTCAAATTCGGTGGAAATAATTTCAAATTCGGTGGCAATAATTTCAAATTCGATTAAAATAATTTCCAATTCGGTTGAAATGATTTCAGATTCGGTTGAAATAATTTCAAATTCGGTTGAAATAATTTCCAATCCGGTAGTAATAATTTCAAATTCGGTTGAAATAATTTCAAATTTGGTGGAAATAATTTCAAATTTGGTGGAAATAATTTCCAATCCAGTGGAAATAATTTCCAATCCGGTGGAAATAATTTCAAATCTGGTGGAAATAATTTCCAATCCAGTGGAAATAATTTCCAATCCGATGGAAATAATTTCCAATCCGGTGGAAATAATTTCAAATTCGGTGGAAATAATTTCAAATTCGGTTGAAATAATTTCAAATTCGGTGGAAATAATTTCAAATTCGGTGGAAATAATTTCAAATTCGGTGGCAATAATTTCAAATTCGGTTAAAATAATTTCCAATTCGGTTGAAATGATTTCAGATTCAGTTGAAATAATTTCAAATTCGGTTGAAATAATTTCCAATCCGGTAGAAATAATTTCAAATTCGGTTGAAATAATTTCAAATTTGGTGGAAATAATTTCAAATTTGGTGGAAATAATTTCCAAACCGGTGGAAATAATTTCCAATCGGGTGGAAATAATTTCAAATCCGGTGGAAATAATTTCCAATCCAGTGGAAATAATTTCCAATCCGATGGAAATAATTTCCAATCCGGTGGAAATAATTTCAAATCCGGTGGAAATAATTTCAAATTCGGTTGAAATAATTTCAAATTCGGTGGAAATAATTTCAAATTCGGTTAAAATAATTTCCGATTCGGTTGAAATGATTTCAGATTCGGTTGAAATAATTTCAAATTCGGTTGAAATAATTTCCAATCCGGTAGAAATAATTTCCAATCCGGTAGAAATAATTTCAAATTCGGTTGAAATAATTTTAAATTCGGTTGAAATAATTTTAAATTTGGTGGAAATAATTTCCAATCTGGTTGAATTATCATCGAAGTTGGTTGAAATATTATTGAATTCTGTTGAAATATGATCGAATTCGAATCCGATAGAAATATTATCGAATCCGGTAGAAATGTTTTAGAATTCGACCATTTTTTCGAATTCGGTTGAAAACAATGAAATTCGACCGGGTTTTTCCGAATTTCTATCGAAAACGATCGAATTCCGAAAATGAATTTAACAAATTTAACAAATTTAACTTAACGAAATTAATTAAATAACGAATTAAAACGAAACGAAACAAAACAAATTTTTTCCTTTTGCACATGTCTATTGAACACGTTGTCCATGACTGAATGAGTCGCTACCTCACAGGCAACAACCGTCTTGACTCCCTACAGTCTGGCTTCTGCCCACAACATTGTACTGAAACTGGCCTACTAAAACTCACCAATGACTTACTAACTGCTAAAACCAATGGCCATTACTCCATACTCATACTCGTATACCTCTCTGCTGCCTTTGACACAGTTGACCACCTGCTCCTCCTCAGGAAATTACAACTTACAACTCCATATCCTCCATTCATCTTCCTCTTTCTGTTGCGGTACCCCAAGGCTCCGTCCTTGGGCCCCTCTTCTTCCCTGGGCCAGTTGATAACTTCCCATGGCTTACAATACCACCTCTATGCCAATGACACCCAGATCTATCTCTCCACTACTCAACTCACCCCCCTTGATCTCCTCACAGATTTCAAACTTACTGAATGACATATCGGTATGGATGTCACACCACTTCCTCAAACTCAATCCTTCTAAAACTGAGCTTGTTATATTTCCTCCTTCATGCCCCCCATGACTTTTACCACTAATATCAAAAACACAACCATTGGTCTCTCCACACATGCCTGGGTGCTAGGTGTAATCCTTGACTCTGACCTCTCATTCAGCCCCCATATCTAATCACTGGCTTAATCCTGCCGCCTTAACCTCCACAACATCTCCAGAATTCGACCCTGCCTGACTTATGACACCACAAAGCAATCCTTGATTATATCCCGCCTTGACTATTGCAACTCTCTCCTTAATAGCCTACCCTTAAGAAGGCTATCCCACCTTCAGTCTATTATGAATTCTGCGGCTATATTAATACACCTCACTAACTGATCTATAACTGCTGCTCCTCTCTGGCAATCCCTTCACTGGCTTCCCCTACCCCACCATATAAAATTCAAAATGCTAACCACAACATACAAGGCCATTCACAACATCGCTCCCATCTACATCACCAACCTCATCTGCAGATATCGCCCAAATCGTCCCCTCCACTCCTTTCAGGACCTCCTGCTCTTTAGCTCCTCTGTTACTTCCACCCATGCTCGCCTTCAGGACTTCTCCAGAGCCTCTCCCATCCTCCGCAACTCCCTGCCCCGGTATGCCCCTACCCTTTCCACCTTTAGGAGATCCCTGAAAACAAATTTATTCAGGGAAGCCTATCCCACACCTGCCTAACAACAACTGTCCCCCGAGCCACCCCCATCAAATCATTCTCTGCAGCTATTACCTTTTGTACCACCACCCTCTCTCTTTAGAATGTAAGCGGGGCCCTCCTGTACCTTCTTTATTGTACTGTAGTTGTGCTGTCCACCCTATACATTGTAAAGCGCTGCGTAAACTGTTGGCGCTATATAAATATTGTATAATAATAATAATACTGTACACTATAACAAAGTCATACCAAGCCTGATAGAACATTTTGTTGTTTCAACAAGGACATCATCCTAAAAATTCAGGAATATACCTTGGTGCTTGGGTTATGTATTGTTAAAAGCATATAGACGATCTTTACTTTGCAAAGTTTTTAATTAGTCTCTGTCAGGTTGTGCTTGTTTTAATCAAATTGTTAATACAATCATTTTTTTTTATAGTTTTTGTGTGTCTTAGTGCCTATAAAGTCCAGTACCAAGCCTTTCACTACTATACGTGAGGGCAAGTTTATATGCTAGCCAGGAGTAATCAACACTTAGGCTGCTTTCACACTGGAGCGGGCAGGCGTTGATGGTAAAATACAATTATTATAAAGAGATTGTGGCGCTGCCTATTCTTACTAGATGGAGAGCCCAAGGGACATGAGAGTAAATTCCTAGGGGTGCGCTAGATTTGCCGGGTATCCTATAATAGGACCAGCCCCAATAATTGGTGGACTGCCTATAATGATGACCTTCAAGGCATATGTAATCCCTATATTAAGGATACCCTATTGATAGTAAAAACGTATTGGAGGAGTGTCTATACCAAAAACACCAACCTGGGTGAGGTATAAATTATAATGTCCAAAGAATTGTGTAATACAACTCCGTGCACCAACAATTGTGCAAATCTTAGTCAAGTGTCAGGATACTGTGCAGGCTAGGAATCCTGATGTGCTTCAAAGAAGTTAGTTAGACCTTCCTATTTCCCAAAATTGGAAGCCTAAGTAAATGTTGTGCAGTACAGTAAAATGACTGGTACCAAGAAAATAATAAATCAAAAATTACCCTATTGATAGAGAAAAAGAAAATAATGTAGGAGGTTCTAAACCAAAAAACACCAACCTAGGTGAGGTGAAAATTGCAGAATACAAAAAATAGTGTAAAAACAACTCCGTGCAAAACTAATGTGTAATTCTTAGCCAAGTGTCAGGATCCTGTGCAGGCTGTTGATGGTAAAGTGCTGATACTTAGAGCGGTGCTTTACTGTAATTTTAGCAGCGCTATTTAGCCTCTAGTTAAATGTTCCTGTGAACCAGGCGTTTCGGCAACGGTGCCTATTCATTTCAATGGGCAGGAACAATGGAGGAGCGGTGCTTACACTGCTCCTTCACAGCCCCAACAATGCTGCTTGCAGGACTTTTAACTGCCAGTGCATCACCCCAGTGTGAAAGTACTCTGGCTTTGGCTCTAGGACTGCAGGGGAGGTGTTTTTCAGGCGCTTTATAAGTGCTACTTTTAACCCAAAAGCACCTGGAAAATGCCCCAGTGTGAAAGAGGTCTTAATAAAATAGTTGTTCAGGATAACAAAACACTCATACAGCAAGATCAATCTATTGCATCTCCTACAGCTTTGGTCTAGAGAAAGGTAAATGTAAACTCTCATAAGCAATTACCGCAACGTGATGTCAAATCATTTCCCTGAAATTCCCTTGTCTCTAGTTGTGCTTAATGGTTCCTCTTACCAACTGATCCTTTTTGCATTCATTGGTTTCTCCCATTGAACAGATTTTAGGAGTCAATTTATCGTTAACCACTTTGGTTCTCACACATTTACCCCTTATGGACCAGTGCAATTTTCAAATTTCTGCTATGAACCTATTTATTCAGTGATAATTTTGTCATTACTTAACATACAAATTTAATACATACATTGGGCCAGATTCACAGAGCCAGTACTCCGGTCTATCTCCTGTTAGACCGGAGTACTTTCAAATTACGCGAGTCGTATCATTAGTTTGAATCCTCAAACCATAATTCGACAGCTTCGGGCTTCGATCCGACAGGCTTACGTCTTCGTACGCCTTCGGATCTACGCTGCAATCTTTTTGCGGCCACTGGGTGGAGTTCGGGTCGTTTTCCAACTCGGGGTATGCAAATTAGCTTTTTCTGGCGATCCACGAAGTTACAATCGTCCTTCGCAATCTCTTACGGCATCTGTAGTCATATTTTTGCTACGTAAAGTTATACCAGCTATTAGTTGGTCTATAGTTAGACGGCCCATGTTAAGTATGGCCGTCGTTCCGGCGTCAAATTACATTTTTTCTTTTTTTTTGTGTGTAAGTCGCCTGGGAATAGGAATGTACGTAACCGACGCTACTCAAAAAAAAAATGACGTAACAACGTTATTTCGCGCAATGCGCGGCGGGAAATTTCTGAACGGAGCATGCGCAGTTCGATCGCCACGGGGATGCGCCTAATTTAAATGCTTCACGCCCCCAAATTGCGTATTTCGATTCCGCCTGCAGGAAATACACTACGCCGCCAAACCTTACGGGCCGAAATCTACCTGAATTCGTCTTAGAGCCAGGTAAAATACGGCGGCGTAGTGTATCTCTGATACTCTGCGCCAGGGCAATTATACCTGAATCTGGCCCATTGATTTTTTAAGGACAAACATGGCTTTCTTTTGTGTATATTGTCCTGCAAAAATATATATTTTTCCCAATCCTTAGATAAATAAATGTAATGTTTTTTGAGCAGTGTTCATTTAAACATACATAGTGTTACTGAACATAAAAAGTGTGCATTTTATTCTGTAATTTGTCCTGTTTAAATCAACACCAACATTATGATTTTGGTACAAAGCAATGCAAAGTGGGTTTTTTAAATGTTGCACTTTTTTTGTGGGATACTACTGTAGCGGGGTCTTCCTGTCAGAATCTAATGACAGGCTATCCCTGCCAGAACTTTATTCACGTTTGTAAATACTTAAGTTATCGTTAAGGAGTAAGGTATTGTGGGACTACGAGTAGCGGGAGATATTGACTCCATTGACTCTGAGGAGAAACGGACTACAATTCCCACAATGCCCTGTGAGATTTGAACATGTGACACCTCCGCACAGACTTGTGGGGGAGATTACTTAAGGAGAAGGTGTGGCGCCAGTTCGCTCTCTCGAAACCAACCTCTTCTCCTCTGCAGAGCTGCTGACAGAGACAACCGTGCTGCTAGGCCCAGAAGCATGGACCTAAATTCACAGAGAGACCAGCCATCCAGAAGAAAGACTCCAGTATCCAGCCCGTGTACCCAGAGATCAAAGAGGCAACCCAGCTGACAACTGAAACAGTGGAACGCCCTCATCCGGGACCCTTGTGCTGTGGAGCATCGATTTACAGACGCATCCTCTGAGAGGAACACAGGCGGATCGGCCTGTCGGGTGAGAGAGCACATGCTCAACTTCTGACTCTCTCTTTAGACAGACACTTTAGTGCCACCTCAC
This sequence comes from Rana kukunoris, assembly GCA_029574335.1. Taxonomy (NCBI): domain Eukaryota; kingdom Metazoa; phylum Chordata; class Amphibia; order Anura; family Ranidae; genus Rana; species Rana kukunoris. The sequence goes on along the minus strand of CM056052.1, from coordinate 407,987,084 downwards.
AGGCCGCCCGCCTCTGTTTGGCCCCAGCCTAAAATTAGAGGCCTTTCACTGTTCATAGTGTTTATACAGACGTGACTGACGCTGGCCAGCGATCAGCTCACCAACGTTGATGTTCATCACACTTTACCGGATTAATTTCCCATTATCATCTATTCCTTGTGGATTATAACTTTAATGTGCACCTCTCGGCCGCAACGTGGACTTTAGCTGCTCGCAGGATCGCCCGATAGAGGGAGCTCGCGAGCACAGACTGTTCACTAGTTTAGCCGAATGGTACCATTCTTTAGGATAGAGTTGTTTCTCTCATAAATGCCATTTGTGGATTTCTGCAAGGGCCCTTGTGAAATCATATTGTGTTATTGCATAGCATATATTAATTTTATAACTTAAACTTGCGCTTGTTCTTTTTGAGTACTTATTAAGTAAACTCACTCCCTTTGATTTAAATATTGGCTTTTGACAATTTTAATATAGTACATATCAAACAGACCCAGATGGCCTAGGAGTTGATCTGGGATGAGGGGGGATACCAATAATTTTGTGGTTGTTTAAACATTTAAACCAAGAACTTGTGGGTTCTTTTATTTTATTTTATGGAGTGTTTCCAGGGAAATTTCTGGTTAGGGAGTCAAATACTAAATCTTTAAAAATGGAAAATCTCTTTCGCACTGAATACGGAATTAGACAGAGTTTAGGGTTGGTGGGGTAGTTCCAACCCTACACTTGTTTGATGCTTATGCTGCCAGGGAAACACAAAATAGTTAAACTTAAGGATAGTGCCTTATGGTATCTCCCTTTTATTATCCCCTTTCTCCCTCAGGCAGCCTGTGAACTTCAGCATTTTTAAGCTTCTATTAGCATACATCTCTAGCTGAGTGAAGACATGCACACATTTTAATTACAGAAAGTAGCATAGTTTTTGAGTCTAAGGGGAGGGGAGAGTGACTGCTCTAGGTCTCAAAAAAATAAAAGCTTCATCAAGAAGAATTGGTAGCATAATTAATAATGTGAAAAATACTATATGTAATTGTTATCAAACTGATTTGGTTAAATTTCCACTTTTATTACTTAAGCTCCGGACTATTTTGCTGGCCAAGGACCAGGCCACGTTTTGCGTTTTGGCAATGCGTCACTTTAACTGACAATTACGCGGTCGTGCGACATGGCTCCCAAACAAAACTGACGTAATTCTTTTCCCAGAAATAGAGCTTTCTTTTGGTGGTATTTGATCACCTCTGCAGTTTTTATTTTTTGCTCTATATACAAATATAGAGCGTCAATTTTGAAAAAAACACTATGGGCCAGATTCAGAGAGAATTAGATTATCGTAGAGTATCAGAAATACACTACGCCTTCTTTGGACCCTGGGTTACGGATAGTAGCGCTAGCTGTAGTACGCTTATGCGAGACGGTAAACTTCTGCCCCTAGAGACACTTAGGGAACGCCACGGGACCTTCCCCATGGACTTCTGGCGCTACAGACAACTACACCACATTTTTGCGACCCTCGGGGACTCAGTTAGGGACATTTCTGCACTGAGACCCTTTGAGCGCCTCTTCTTAGAAGAGGAACCGCTCCCTCATATGATTTCTGAACTCTATCGATTGCTTAGCTGTGTGACTTATACGCAGAGACCCACCTTCATTAGGGCCTGGGAGAGGGACCTGGACATGATTTTTACCCCCAGCCAACTGGCACAACTGTACCAATTTACCCGATCTAGTTCAATTGATTCCAGAACCCAGGAAACCAATTACAAGATACTGTCACGTTGGTACAGAGTACCTGCGGACCTGGCTAGGATGTTCCCATCAGTGTCCGACCGATGCTGGAGGGGATGTGGCCACAAGGGTACACTCCTGCATATCTGGTGGGATTGCCCAGTAATCAAACCTTATTGGTTGGACATTCAGTCCCAGATCAAGACGATTCTGGACCTGGACATCCCTTTCTCCCCTACTCACTTCCTGTTGCACATTCCTCCCATGCCAGTGAGCCAATACAAACGCAGTGTACTGCCCCACTTATTGAATGCAGCGAAGCGATTGCTCCCGATATTTTGGAAGCGTTCACAGGTTCCTAGCAGGGAAGAGTGGATTCGTGAGGTTCAAAATCCAAAAAAGACAAAAGAAAAGAAATCACCGCTCCAGGTGAGACCTGTAGACGATCAAGGATAATTAGATTACTAAGGTGCTGGCGATGCAAATAGCAATGATGATGAAGAAAAAGAGGGAAGGACGGCCGCACTCCAAGGATTTTCAAACGAAAAAAGTTGTCTTTATTGTAAATCCAAAAACAGCCTGGCTGTCCTGTTTTCTGTGATTGCTGTGACTGTACATGTTTTTGGATTTACAATAAAGACAACTTTTTTCGTTTGAAAATCCTTGGAGTGCGGCCGTCCTTCCCTCTTTTTCTTCATCATCATTGGATTCGTAAGGTTGGTGAAATAAGGGAGGCGGAGGACTGGATTGCCACCTGTAGGGGTACCCGAGAGCGCTTCTCCGACACTTGGTCGCCCTGGGCGGAGTACATCGCGGACCCGGGATGTGTTCCTTCTAGTTTGGATGTGGCACTGTTGGAGCTGGCAGACCCTTCCCTTAAACAAAGACCTCGGGCACCGTAGATTAATCTGCGTCCCTCGGGTGCATTGTTTCTTTCCTCTTCAGCTGTTAAGGAATGAGAGGCGGAGAGGTTGAGTGGTGCGGGGGAGGAGCCGGATGTTTGACCTCAGGTATGTTTCTGCTGATTCTAATCCCTTTTTTACTTTCTCTCCCTCTTTTCTAATTTCTTTTATTCTCTCCTTCTTCTCCATTTTTTCCTCTGCCCTTCTTTATTGTGTTCTATTTTCCTTCCTATTGATCTCTTGACATTGAGTGACCTGGTGGCTGCCGTGCTGGGGGGGGGTGAGCGCTGGAGGTCTCGGCCGGTCGGGTGGACTCGACGACCCGTTTCCGGGGGACTGCTCGACCCCATTTGGGGTCGGGGACTTATGTCACCTTGGGCAGGTGTGTTGGCCATGTTGGGGGTTGGTCCGGGCTGTGGCATGTGGGGAGGTATGATGGAGGTCTATTTTGCCCCCCTTCCCTCGTGCGCACTCGGCTGGCCTCCTTCCTGCCCTGCACACTAGTTATGGGTGTTGTCCGGTTTGGCGGCTGGCCGGTTTGGCTCCTGGTTCTTGCCCCCCCCCCATCTGCGAATATCCATCTCTACCACCTGATGAGAGGTGTCGGATGAGCCACCCCCACGCTATGTTTCACTGTTCCTGTGTTTTATGCGGTGAGGGGGAATCCGAATCCATTCCCAGCTAGCTGCCCGGTAGATGGACTTAAGTCACGCTTATTGGGGTTCTGGGTCCTGTTGTGATTCTCTATGTCTCTGCCCTCAATGTCTACCTTGGTTTCCCTTCTTTTTTATGTTACGTTAAATACTGAATGGCTGCTTGTTCACTGTAACGTGCTCCGGGCACTATGTGCTGTGTTGTTCTATTTTGTCGTTCACAAATAAAGATTATACAAAAAAAAGAAATACACTACGCCGCCGTTTTTTACCTGGCTCTACGTGGAATCCAGGTAGATTTTGTCCAGTAAACGACGGCGGCGTAGTGTATTTCTCCCGTCGTAATCTATCTACGCGAGTTGGGGGGCGTGAAGCATTTAAAATAGGCGCGTTCCCGCGGCGATCGAACTGCGCATGCTCCGTTCGCAAATTTCCCGCCGTGCATTGCGCGAAATCACGTTGTTACGTCGTAGTAGAGTCGTTTACTTACATTCCTATTCCCGAACGAGTTACGTTAAAAAAAATGAAAAATTTCAATTCGACGCGGGAACGACGGCCATACTTTACATGGGTTACGCACTGTTAGACCAGCAAAAAGCTGCTCTAACATTACGTAGCCAAAAACTGACGTAGGCAATTGCGAGGGACACTCGTACCTTCGTGGATCGCAGTAAAAACTAATTTGCATACCCCGACGGTGAAAACGACGCGGACTCCACCCAGCGGCCGCAAAAATATCGCAACGTAGATCCGAAGGCTTACGAGGACGTAAGCCTCTCGGATCGAAGCCCGAAGCCGCCGTATCATGGTTTGAGGATTCAAACTAGTGATACGGCACGCGAAATTTGAAATTACTCCTGTCTAACACCAGTTAGACAGGCGTAATCGCTCTATGAATCTGGGCCTATATTTTTCCTTTTTGCTATAATAAATATCCCCTAAAAATACATGATTTTTTTTTTTTTCAATTTAGGCCGATATGTATTCTTCTGCATATTTTTGGTAAAAAAAAAAAAACGCAATAAGCGTATATTGATTGGTTTGCGCAAAAGCTATAGCGTCTACAAAATAGAGAATAGAATTATGGCATTTTTTTTTTTTACTAGTAATGGTGGCAATCTGTGATTTTTATCATGACTGCGACATTATGGCAGACACTTTTGACACCATTTTTGGGATCATTGTTATTTTTACAGTGATGAGTTCTATAAAAATGCACTGATTACTGTGAAAATGACACTGACAGTGAAGGGGTTAACCACTAGGTGGCTCTGAAGGGGTTAAGCATGCCCTAGGGAGTGCTTTGAACCGTAGGGGGATGGGCTGTGTGTGGCATGACAGTGATCACAGCTTCTGATTACAGGAAGCTGTGAACACTGTCCTGTCACTAGGAAGACTGGGGAAATGCTTGTATATATACATCCTTTTGCCTGCCCCATGCCATGCTGCAGACGTATATATCTGCCGGCGGCAAGCGGTTGAAAAGGACCCTATTTGCTGGAACACATGGCATGCCCAAGAAGCTTATACATGTTAAATACTTAAATGTTTATTGTACATATGCCACTGTAAAATAAAGCAATAGGAACAGATGTTTCTTGGTCTTGTAGCTACACAAAACTTTGAAGTCTGACCTCAAAACATGACTCAAAATGATTGCTTAACAGTGTAGTCTTAATGGTAGACTAGTTAGATAATGACTTATCTGACAGAATATTATTTAAACTTATTTCAGTCATTTGGAAGAAATCCATGTATTTTTCTCTGCCTCTTTACTAAGTGGGTCTAATGGGAGTGGTTTCATAATTATTTATCAACTATGGCAGCTGCAGGGCTCTAATGAGGAAGCTGCTGGGCCTGCATCCCTTTTAGATGTGTTCCTATTGGAAATATCTCACCAAAAATGACATTTTTGTTGCAGGAAATGCCTGAAATCGGACTTGTATCTTAAGCAGACTTCTGGGAAAATTGGTGAGCCGATCACACAAGCAGGAAATTATGTTTCTGATGAGTGGTCAGTACACATTCTGTGAAAAGAACAACTCCATGTAGCCATTATGCATTGCATTGCATATATAGAAATTTACAGAGGCTGCAGATTGAAAAGGAAAGGTAATTTTTAATAACATTCAATTACAATATGACTTGTATCGCAATTGTGCACTCTATATTATTTTTTCTTTATTTGCAATTTTTTTCCCCAAAAAAAGTGGAGTTGATGAGGGAAAGTGAACTTAGAACAACATAATAACCAACATAATAAACAGTGTATGTTATGTTGTTCTAAGTTCACTTTCCCTCATCACATCCACCCATCCAGACACTTGTGTCACCTCCCACTTTACCCACCTCACCATTACAGCGCAGACACCACCCCTTCCCTTTTCACTTGTTATTTCTTTCTGCCTAGGACAGATTGTTAGGCGTCTGCTGCAGTACTCCCAGCCCACCTCCCAGCCCATCCCCCTCGGTAGCGCAGGAGTCTTTCCATATAAAAGTAGAGTTACCATTTAAATATTTTAGTGAGTTTTCTCATACACATCTTCAGGTATTTAATAAAAAAAAAAAAAACCATGATTAACTTTGGCACCCCTTGGTCCTGAATAAGCCCTTGGAGGGCCATAATGTGTTTTTTTTTTTTAAAGGGGTGTTCCAGCCTAGTTATATGTTTATTAAAAGTCAGCAGCTACAATAAGTGTAGCTGCTGGCTTTTAATAAACAGACACTTACCTGCTCCAGCGTTCCAGCGACGCGCCGACCGGGGCAGGAAGTCCCACTCCTCCTGAAGCCCCCACCCCCCCAAAAAAAATGACATGACAAATTTGGCATGTAAGGGTGTGAGGAGTGGATTAAGTTGAAGTTCATATTTTGGGTGCAACTCCGCTTTAAAGCTGCAGATGAAAAAAACATTGAAAATAACCTTTTAACCAATTAAGGACCGCCTCCTGCACATATACGTCGGCAGAATGGCACCCGGTCCGAAGCTCCATGACCGTGGCCCCAATCGCCGCTGGAGTCCTGCGATCGGTCCCCAGACCTGAAGAACGAGGAGAGTTTTGTGTAAACACAGCTTCCCCGTTCTTCACTGTGGCGTTGTCATTGATTGTGTGTTCCCTGATATAGGGAAACACAATCAATGATGTCACACATCCAGCCCCACCCCCTACAGTTAGAAACACTTATGAGGTCACACTTAACCCCTTCATCGCCCCCTAGTGGTTAACTCCCAAACTACAATTGTCATTTTCACAGTAAACAATGCATTTATATAGCATTTTTTGCTGTGAAAATTACAATTATCCCAAAAATGTGTCAAAATTGTCCGATGTGTCCGCCATAATGTCGCGGTCATGAAAAAAATGCTGATCGCCGCCATTAGTAGTAAAAAAAATGCAATAAAAATATTCCCTATTTTGTAAACACTATGGGCCAGATTCACGAACACTTGCGCTGGAGTATTTGGATATGCGCCGCGTAACTGTGATGATGCGCCGTCGTTTCTATGTGCCCGTACCCACCAAACTAGATGCGCCCAATGACGGGTCATTTGCGACCGGCGGAACGTTCCGACGCCAGAGTATCGTCAGCGTTTATTTTCGCTGGGCGCATCAGTCGCGCCCATTGATTTCCCCTGCAAATATGCAAATGAGGGAGATTTCCCAATTCACGAACGGATTAGCACCATACGCTGGCTACATGCGCCGCGCGTATCTGGTCCGTCCGGCGCAAAGTTATTTCTACAAAAGGCTGCTTTATCTTTACTCCAGACGGTCACAGGTCAGCAGGAGAGCAGCTACAGCAGCGTTACCGACGATAGGAGCTTGCTGAACAACAACACTTGCAAGGAGGACAACACCTCTGTGTGCCAACATGCCAGGGGCAATTGTGGTCCTAGAACTACTGATGGGTCCCCCGGAACGAAGGAGGCGGGCACGTGAGAGGATATACCGCACTCGTATGAGCCTCTTTGGCATGGGGGATGAGGAGGTGTATCGCCTCTTCAGATTTAGCCCAGATGCAATACTTGAACTAACCACAACCCTGCAGGGTGACATCACCAGCCCAACACACCGCTCACAAGCAGTGCCGCCACTGGTGAAGGTCCTGGCAACACTCCATTTCCTTGCAAGTGGATCATTCCAGCGTACAAGTGGAGTGGTGGCTGGGATGTCACAGTCCTCCGTGAGCAGATGTGTGCACCAGGTTGTCCCTGCAATCCTCAGACGCATGTCCAACCAGTTCATCAGACCCACCACTGAGGAGCTGCGGCAGAAGGCAATGACAGATTTCTACAGCATTGCCAGATTCCCTCGCACTGTGGGGGCCATTGATTGCACACATGTGGCCCTCCAGCCCCCCAGTGCCACAGAGCACATATACCGCAATCGGAAGCATTGGCATTCCATCAATGTACAGGTGATAGCTGATGCCCAACGCCTCATATGGCACGTCCGTGCCAAACACCCCGGGTCCAGCCATGACAGCTTCATATACCGTCAGAGCCCCATCCCAGCAGAATTTAACCAGAACATGTATGGGGACAGCTGGCTGGTTGGTGAGTGACATGGGAGTCAGGCATGACTATCCCCTCCCGTGATGCACAACAGAAATCGCACATGCATGACTAACATTATCCTGTCTTTTCCCTTCCAGGTGACTCTGCATATGCACTGGGACCCCATCTCATGACTCCTTTCCGGAACCCCCAAACCAGAGGAGAGAGAAAATACAATGAAGCACATATCAAAACCCGTGCAGTGGTGGAGCAAACATTTGGGCTCCTAAAGTCCCGTTTCCGATGCCTGGATAAGTCTGGGGGGGCCCTATTGTATTCCCCTACCTTCGTGTGTCAGATCATCGGTGCATGTTGCATACTACATAACTTTGCTATGAAAAAAGGCCTGCAGATTGACATACGTGATGACCTGACCCCCGACCCACACAGTCCCCACCTACCAGAGGACACCCAGTCTGCTGATGGAAGAGCAGTCAGGAGGGTCCTCGCTGTAGGCATCTTTGGACACTAAACCAAAACATTAATCACACAGACAATGCACGCGTGTACACCACTGGATCACACACACCACATGCACATCGCATTGGATTAGCCCAAGTCCAGCATGTAGGAGTTGGGAGCAGTAACGCCAGTGTCAAGGCCCCAATGATGTCACTGTCCATTCACACACCTTTCACACGTCATTCATTCAGCCGTGGGGTTCACTTCACCACCACGGCCGAGGGTGACACCCCTTACTTTCAGGAGTGCCACCCTCTCACATTCACACACCATTCACACTGTCCCCTGCACTCCTGACCGTGTGCAGTACAAAAATAAATTAATAATATCATATCCTGATAATTAAAATAAACAAAATCTCAAAACCTGAGAAAAATTTAAAATAAACTCATGACCTGAGTATGTCCAAAACAAAAATATAAAACCAAAAAAAAAAAAAAGGCCTCATCGGGGATGCCGGGGGCTTCTTCTGGGGGCCCCTCTCTGGCTCCTCAGCTGCCTGGATGGAGTGGGTGGGGGTGGGGGTGCATCTGGAGGTGGCTGATCCCCAGGTGGGCCACTCCTGGCAGGTGTGGCCTGCGTGCCCTCCAAGGCCCTGGCTATCCGTCCAAGGTAGGAGTTGGTCTGGGCCTGCATCCGGAGCTGACGGGTGACCTGGTAGTGCTGGGCCCGCCGACTCAGCCTCCCCTGGTCCCGGATGGCAGCACTGTTGGCCTGGACGGCTGCAGTAAGGTGCCGGATATCCCCCTGCACCTCCCCCAAAGTGGTGACCACTGCAGCGCAGTTGCAGCTGACATCCTGCACTGCGTTGCTGAGGTTGGCAACGGAGCCCAGGCTGTCAGACACTTTCTCCAAGTGCACCGCTATGGCCCCCATCTGTTCCGTCTGCCTGGCGTGATCCCTCGCCAACTGGTCCTGTATACCATCAGACACCCCCCTGGTCTTCTGGGTCGCCTTCCTGGGGCCAGAAGATGGTTGTCCTCGGGTGGAAGGAGTCGCCCTTGAGGGGCTTCCAAGGATGGGGGAGGGTACGACAGACGGCCCAGGAGAAGGGGAGGAGACAGACAACACTAATGAAAAGTCCTGCTCTGCCACAGCAGGATCCTCCACAACCACCTCGGCAGGTGTGGTGTGGCCACTCTCCTCCTCCACAACCTCTTCACCACCCAGTGGCTCGGGCACACGATGGCGTGGGGGGGATGGGGTGGAATGCACGCTGACAGATGATGGCCCAGCTCCGTCATCTGTGGATGACACAAAGCAGACACATGTTGGTGGTCCCACACACTTGGCACATGTACCCTCCCCCCCCAAATGCAAAACAACAAATAGGGGATTATAAAACACTTACCTGTCCTTGTGCCTTCCTCCACGGAGTCATAGCCTGCGACCCCCTCCACCTGCTCCCTCTCCAGGCAGCGAGCAACCACCTCCTCCTCTGCGGTTAGGGTGACAGGACATGGGGGACCACCACCTGTGCCCCTCTCATACCTCCTGATGGAGGCCACCTTGTCCCTCACCTTGCGCCGCAGGTCATTAATTTTTTTTTGTATGTCCCCAGCAGTCCGGGTGGAGTAGCCCAGGACATTGACCCTGGCAGCAATCGACTCCAGGATGCCCTGCTTCCTGTCCCGGCTGGTCTTCCGGCTTTTTTTGCCATGGAGAAATTCATTATCCGTCTCCATTGCCGAAATGATCACTGAGACCTCCTGTGAATTAAAGTTGAGGTTCCTCCTCTCTCTGGGGGTAGCGGGAGCAGCCATCACAGCACAAAAGTATCTTCCCTGGGGTGGGGGGAAGCGGAAATACTTTTGCGCCGGAATGGCGTTTCCGCCAGCGCTTTTAAGCGCCCAGCGGAACGCATTGCGCTGACGTTTCCCGTGCAGTGGTGCCGACGGAAGTTGTGAGCATGCGCACAAGGGGGGCGAGTGGAGCCGCACTCACTGCGCATGCTCCGTGGATGATGCGCTGAACGTAAGCCTCTGCGCTGGGCTGCGCCCATCATTTACATATGATCACACCCACTTCCACTTGCGTCGGGTTACGCCAGCGCATTATCGTTACTCTGGCGCAAGTTTACGCGCAACTGCTATGTGAATTACAGGACTTGCGCTGAAAGGGTCTTCAGAGTAACGTAAATGAGAAGCGTTACTCCAGAGGAAAGATACTCTCATCTACCTGAATCTGGCCCTATAAATTTTGCGCAAATCAATCGATAAACACTTATTGCGATTTTTTTACCAAAAAAAGGTAGAAGAATACGTATCGGCCTAAACTGAGGAAAAAAATGTTTTTTTTATATATTTTTGGGGGATATTTATTATAGCAAAAAGGAAAAAATATTGCATTTTTTTTCAAAATTGTCGCTCTATTTTTGTTTATAGCGCAAAAAATAAAAACCGCAGAGGTGATCAAATACCACCAAAAGAAAGCTTTATTTGTGGGGAAAAAAAGGACGCCACATTTTTTTGGGAGCCACGTCGCACGACCGCGCAATTGTCAGTTAAAGCGACGCAGTGTCGAATCGCAAAAACTGGCCAGGTCCTTTACCTGCATTTTGGTCCGGGTCTTAAGTGGTTAAACTACATTTAAAACTAAGATTTAAGATATTAGATTATATATTATTTAAAGGTACAACGCCACATAAGAAGTACAGACTTTCTAAAAGCATTTGAAAATAGACAAAATTAAATGGTAGTTTAAACCCTGATTAATATTATTTGTCTCCCTTCTCTTCTCAGTTAGTTTCCTTTGCTGATTATTAAAAAAAAAATCATTTTTTTACCATTGCTAGGCAAAAGCTTATTTTTTTTCTTGAATCCTAGTATTTACAATAGGACAAAAGCGGATAAATCAACATCAGTCATGCTTCTGTTACTTGCTTTACAAATTTAGCTGTTGTTAGGTTAACACAGATAAGTAGACTGAGGTTAAAAATGCCATACTATTTCTGCTGGCTTATTTAGGCTGCAATTCTCCAATCACTGCAACTGTCTTACTTTAGAGTTGCACAGATGGAAGCTACTGCAGCAGTTCATCTGCTTAGAGACTCCCTGCAGTCTGGAGATAATAACCAACTTATTGCTTCCCAATAATCTTGCCACAAAGCAATTTCTTTGGAAAAAATCAAAGAAACCTGCTGCTCTCTCATTTTGTTTTTCATTTTAGTTTGTTTGCTCACATTCGTCTCAGCATCTTTATCTAGTACTAGGGCCTTGTCAGTAATTGAGTTGTGTGGAGTCACAAGACTGTTAAGATTATCATTAAGTGTGGACATTTTCTTTTTCACTTTAGTTTTTACATGGACAAAAAAAGACATGCAAAGGGTATTTAAGGAGTTCAAAGCCAAGTCTAGTGTCAAAATATCCATGTTAATTTCTGGTTCACTTGCCTGCTGATATCAAAGTACTGTTCCTTGCTGCCAGTGTACAAATTGGCCCAGATTCAGGTACATCTGCGCATTATTGGACCGGCGTAGCGCACCGCCTTTACGTTAGACTTGCACAATTTTGCCGCGTAATCCCCCTATTCTCGTAGCTTTTGCGCAGGAAATTGCGCATGCGTAACGTTTTTCCCGAGGCGTAAGGAGGAGTAATACAAATTGGGAAGGACGTGGGCGTGTTACATTGAAATGAGCCGTGACCCCATGCAAATGAAGGGCCGGCCGGCTCGCGCATGCACGCTTGAAGGAGACCATGGTCAGCTCCGCTGTGCCCATGCTCACAACTCGGGAGCGGCGCAATCAGTGAAATTGGAAATGGACTAGGGCAACGTTGTGAACTACGCAAACAGCATAAATAGACACACACAAACGCACTTGCATTGCAAAAGTACATCCCTTTGTCCCTTCCCATTTAACCTAGTGCTTTTGTCCTGTTGTTCGTTGCGGTGTGTTTTGTAGTTGTCAGATTAGTGTTCTGCGTGATCAAGTGTTTGTTAGTAGATCTTTGAAAGTGTTTTTTGATAAGTGTTCTAGAGACTGTTTGTTTGATCTATTTCTGTTTGTTTGTTTTCCTGCTGTATTTTTGTTTTGTTTTTTTGTGACTGTTTCTTGCTGAGTAGTTTTCTCTTTGTGTGTGTTCTTGCTTGATTGGTTGTGCTTGTTTGTGTGAGTGAATTTTGTTGACTGGGAGTGAGTTTTTTGGGAAGTATGACAGAGAGAAAGAGAAAGCTCAATCTTACAGTTGGGGAAAAACAAATTCTTGCCCGGGCCATTAGCGAGTATGGGCGTTTCCTCCACGGCCCAGACAGTGCCAACACCACCCCGGCCAGGAGGAGGGAGATTTTGGATATGATCACTGAGCAGGTCAATTCAGCGGGGCTGGGGGAGACACGGACCCAGTCTGGGATTGACAAAAAAATCAATGACCTCCGGCGTCTGGTCAAACAGAAGCTGGCCAGAATGCATGTCCATGCCAGGGGCACAGGAGGGGGCCCACCATGCCGTATTAGGCTGACAGCGGAGGAGCGTGCGGTGGCCCTGACCTTTCATCGGCATGAAGTTGAGGGCCTGCCTGGCTTTGACTCAAGTCCGGAGCCCGTGGTGCCAGGTAAGTTTTTTTTTTAATATTAGGTGTGTAGCATGTGTGGGGGAGGGGGTGAAAGGGAATATGTGGCAAGTGTGTGGATCCTCCAACCTGTGAATGTTTTGTGTAATCCACAGATGTGCAGGAGGGTGCAGGGCCATCTGGCCTGACCGCACCAACCCCAGGACAGCAGCCTAATGAGGCCCCCCCAACAAGGCCGGAGTCTGCGGAGGAGGTTCAAGAGGAGGAGGAGAATCATGAGGAGGAGGAGAATCATGAGGAGGAGGAGTCCATGTCAGGCACTGGACGTTTGGTTTTTGAGGACTCTTCCCCTCTGGCTGGCAGCAGGCAGCCCTCCCTAAGGGGGAGCCCCCCCTACTCCCCCAACATGGCTCCCCTCACAAGGGCCTCCCCTTCTCCCCGGCCACAAGCATCAGCTGGAGGCAGGATTTCATCCCAGAACACCAGGGGGTGGCCGATCTCCTGCCCGCCACTCTGAGAAGGGACCAGTTCCTCCAGACCCGCCATCTGGGACAGGTCAGCCAGACATTGGTGCGGATGGAGGAGAGCCTGTCCTCCATCAAGGATACGCTGGGGAACCTGGACTCCCACTCCCGGGCTTTCACAACCTGCCTAAACGAACTGCAGACGACATCAGCAGGCGTTGGGCAGGATGTGAGGGCCCTTACCCAGGCTATCCAGGCCAACACGGCAACACTTGGTGCTGCCCTGGACAGAATAGCCGTGGCCTTGGAGGGCAGGCCGCCAGGTGTGCAGAGATCAGGGGCTGCTCCTCCTTCCCCGGTTTTAACCATCCCCCATGAGTCTCCCCTGAGAAGCCGGGGCCATGGCCGGGGGCGCCCCAGGCGTGGCTCATGCAAGGGGCAATAATTTGTTTTTTTTGGGTTGTGAATGCTGTTTGAATGTGGGGGTGACATTCCTGCCGGAAAAGGGGTGTCACCCTCAATTTTGGTGGAGTAGGGTTCCCCAGGACCAGGGAGAAGTGATCCCCAGGTCCGTGTGAATGGTGTATGAATGTACAGTGACATAATTGGAGCCTTGGCGTGGCGTTGCTGCTCACAAGTCCAGCATGGTGGACTGGTGCCAATCCAATTTGATGTGGATGTGATGTGTCTGTGCTAGGGACCACAGTGGTGTGCATGCATGCATTCTCATTGTGCCATGATTAATGTGTGTGTTTAACGTGCAAAGATGCCCAATGTGAGTTGTCTCCTGGTTGCTCTTCCCTCAGAAGACGGGGTAGCCTCGGTTAGGGGGGGATTGTCTGGTTCAGGGGTCAGGTCATCACGTAGGGCAATCTGCAGGCCCTTTCTTACTGCGAAGTTGTGCAGCATGCAACATGCACCGATGATCTGGCACGCAAAGTTTGGGGAATACAAGAGGGTACCCCCAGACTTATCCAGGCATCGGAAACGTGACTTTAGTAGGCCAAAGGTGCGCTCCACCACTGCTCGTGTTTGGGCATGTGCTTGATTGTATCTTTCCTCTCCTGGAGTTTGGGGGTTCCGGATAGGAGTCATGAGATGGGGTCCCAGTGGATATGCAGTCACCTGTAAGGGAAAAGACAGGAGGATGTTATTCATGCATGTGGCCCTTGTGATGTGTGCATCATGGGAGGGGATAGTCATGCCTGACTCCCATGTCACTCACCAACCAGCCAGGTGTCCCCATACACGTTCTGATCGAATTCCATTCGGATGTGGCATTGATTGTATATGAAGCTGTCATGGCTGGACCCTGGGTGTTTGGCACGGACGTGCCATATGAGGCCTTGGGCATCGACTATCACCTGTACATTGATGGAATGCCAATGCTTCCGATTGCGGTACATGTGCTCTGTCTCCTGGGGGGGCTGGAGTGCCACATGTGTGCAATCAATGGCCCCCACAGTGCGTGGGAATCTGGCAATTCTGTAGAAATCTGTCATTGCCTTCAGTCGCAGCTCCTCAGTGGTGGGTTTGATGATTTGGTTGGCCATGCGTCTGTGGATTGCAGGGACAACCTGGTGCACACATCTGCTCATGGAGGATTGTGACATCCCAGCCACCACTCCACTTGTTCTTTGAAAAGAGCCACTGGCAAGGAAATGGAGTGTTGCCATGACCTTCACCAGTGGCTGCACTGCATGTGAGCGTTGTGTTCGGCTGGTGATGTCCTCCTGCAGGGTTGTGGTTAATTCCAGGATGACATGAGGGGTGAATCTGAAGATGCGAAACACCTCAGAATCACTCATGCCAAACAGGTCTATGCGGGTGCGGTATATCCTCTCCCGTGCCATCCTCCGTGCCATTCTCCGTGCCCTCATCCTTCTTTGTTCATCTAAAGTCAGTAGTATAGCTATGCGCGACGATGCCCCTGGCATGTTGGCATACAGATTGTTGTGCAACACATGTGACTGCTGAGCTCCTCACTAACAGTGTTGCTTTATCTAACAAGTAGACTTTTTTTCTCTTTTTAGACCAGCTTTTATATGGTCTAATTTTAGACAGAACATTTTGCTGTTGCGTACACTGCGTCGCCTGCGCTGCCCCAACGTTCTTTTGTGGATCCCCGTAAGTCCCTCATTAGCATATTTGACTAGCAAATCAATGGTCTGTCTAGCGCACTTTTGCGCGGACGGATGCGCCAGTCTAACGAAATTAGACAAAAAAAAAGTAGATTTTTTGCGTATCTCCTTCTGGGGATGCCGTGCATTGAAACGCACGCGCACATTTCGACTTACGCACGCGCATCTCCTGTTGCGCAGGCATAATCGCTCGTAATCGCTCTGTGAATCTGGGCCATTGTCTTTGTTATGTTGTTAAGCATCTAACATACGAAGAAAAAGCTACATCATACAGTTCCAACTGCGGCTTATTCATTGAAACCTTTACTGACCTTAACAATTTTATTTGAAAATGCTAGATGCTTGACAACATAACAAAGGCAATATTACTTTAGCTTAAAGGGGTTGTAATCTTAATTCTATGCATTAAGGTGAAAAAATATCTGCGGATTAGCGCCCCCCCCCAGCCTCCTGTTTACTTACCTGACCCCTCGAAAGTTCTGCACCATGAATGTGCTTGCTTCTCGGCCAGGCTTCTCGGTGAATTCATTTGTTGATTGAAAGCAGCATAGCCATTGGCCCGTGCTGCTGTCGATTACATCCAATGACGCAGTGTGCGGGGGTGGGGCCGAGTGATAAAGTGAGTGGCTATGGCCGCCAGCTGTATCACAGGAACGTGCCTGCAAGAACTCATCACTATGCGAGCTCGCTCGCATGAAGGTGATGAGTTCTTGCAAGGGAGAGCGGAGAAAGCCGCTGAGGGACCCCAGAAGATCAGGTTCGGGGCCACTCTGTGCAAAGCAAACTGCACAGTGGAGGTAAGTATAATATGTTTGTCATTTAAAAAAAAAAAATATTTACCTTTACAAACCCTTTAAAGGAGAAGTAGGACCAAAGTTCTTTTCGCCCTACTTTACCTGGGGAATGCAGGAGTACACTTAGTTCTGTACTTCTGTGACCTGTATTCAGTCGACAGTCTGCTAATGGCTGCCGCCAGTCCAGTCAAACTTTATTGAAGGGATCCACCCAGTTGCCTGTCCAGCAGCTGGCCCAGCCTCTCAGTGCACTGCTAGGAGCCCAATCCAGCAGCTCTTGCCCCTGCACAGCTCCTCGCACCACTGAGCACTGGAGGAGCAGGGCAGAGATTTGATGGCTGACAGTTACTGACTTTCTGCTCACTGAAGACAGAGAAATCAGCGATCAGAGGTCTTTGATCACTCGGTTCTCAGTCTTAGAGGCAGCTAGGTCCGATGATTGCATCCACCTAGGCAAGTATAAGCGTTTTATTTTTTTTAATTCTAATACTGCTCTTCTAAAGTGATTATACATGCTTAGCCCATTGACTTTAATGGCAGGCCAATATTAAAAACCTGCAGGTCATATTTGAAGCCACAGAATACTTACTAGCTGTGCACAAATAGTCCCACAACATGGACACTGACCTACTTGAAGTATTAAGTAAAAAACCGGATACATAAAAAGTGCCAGCCAAAAAATTAGCCGACAGGCGTTCACCTGACAGCAAACAACTTTGTATTCTGTGGCTGGAGGTACATTAAGCTATTTACCGGATACAGAAGTAAGTGTTGGCCATTACAGGCCCCAGAAATTAGCCCACAGGTGTTCACCTGACAGCAAACAACCTTGTATTCTGTGGCTGGTGGTACATTAGACATTCACCGGATGCAGAAGTATGTGTCGGCCATTACAGGCCCCAAAAATTAGCCCACAGCCACAGGCGTTCACCTGACAGCAAACAACCTTGTATTCTGTGGCTGGTGGTACATTAGGCATTGTAACAGTACTGGTGAACGGAGTGAACCACAAATGCGGTTAGCAATGAATTCTATGTGATTCTCTATGCGACAACTCAGTATTAGGCCCCAGGCGTCACTCCTCGCAACATGAGTTTGGGGGATCCATACATCATCTCTGTGTCACATAAAGAAAGGCGTTGAGCTACTAAGCATGGATGAATTACAACATGCAACCAAGGCTTAGTGTTTAAAATGAGTTCAAGGTCAATATCCCAATACACCACTACATGCAGGTAATTATCATTAAGGGACCCCAGGTGTCACTCCTAGCAAAAGGAGTTTGGGGGTTCTCTACATCATATCAACCTTAGCATGTAGAGATGTATTTAGGCCACTAGGGGAGATGCTATGAAATAGCTCAGGTACTTAAAGAGTATATATAGTATTAGTACAGTACCTGCCGCCGAGAATGTGTTTTTAGCATGACAGCATCGCTCTGATTCTCGGCGACAGGGTGCCGACATCTCGCACTCGCTGGAATAGTAAAAGCACATTCCAGCGAGCGCATCATAGAAGCGACGGGGATCCGACTTGGATTCCCGCCAATTCTACATGGGCGTTTGATATGAATCCTGAGGGGGACCAAAGTTCTTTTCACCCTACTTTACCTGGGGAATGCAGGAGTACACTCAGTTCTGTACTTCTGTGACCTGTATTCAGTCGACAGTCTGCTAACGGCTGCCGCCAGTCCAGTCCAACTTTATTGAAGGGATCCACCCAGTTGCCTGTCCAGCAGCTGGCCCAGCCTCTCAGTGCACTGCTAGGAGCATGGATGAATTACAACAAAGTGTAAACACAAATAAACAACACTGGGTATTAAAATATTTTATTAGTCTGCTCCGGGGCCCCCCTCTCTTCTTTAGCTCTTTCACAAGTGGGGGCTTGCTTATTTGACATCTTCGGGTGGGGGCCGCTCTTCTTCCCGCTATCTAGTTCTCTTCTGCTGCCGGGGGAGGGTCGCTTTTATAAAAGCGCCCCCCCCCCTTGCGGGCTTCCTCCGACGTCTTTGGCGGGGGGGTGGGTGCCTCTCTTCTTCGCCGCCGTCTGGTTCACTTCCGCCGCCGGGGGGGGGGTCGCTTTTATAAACGCGCCCCCTCCCTGCGGGCTTCCTCCGACGTCTTCGGCGGGGGGTGGTGTGCCCAGGCTTCTGTCTTCTTCTTCTTCCGTCTTCTTCTCCTTCTTCTTCTGCTGTCTTCGCTTCTTCTTTCCTTTAGATGTTGACATGTCGCTTCCTTTTGCTGCAATGCCGGGTGCGGAGCTCGCATCTATTTATATAGGCCACCTACGACGTCACAGTCCCATCATGCTCCGGTACCTACCCACGTGATACCTACCCCTGGGACAACAAAAGTCTCTAGAGAAGCACAGTATATGTGGAAGAAGGTATACAGTATAACAATATCTGTCATTTTGGGGGGCCACTGGTTTATCGCACCAGTTATGAAGCTTTTTTTTCAGGATTTTTTTTTATGTGTGTAGCAGAGGTAACGCAGCGAAAGAGGCAAAAATTCAGCAGTAACCAAATACACAGCCAGTCACAATGCTGCACAATACAGTATATTCAAAAGTATATTATAAGTGTATATTACACCTATAAACTGCAGAGCAAGTAGCACACCTATACCAGTGCTTGAAAGGACTTTTGTGGACCTGTTAGGTAGCGATTTGTGTCGCTAATTCACCCAACACTAATGTAAATATACCGCTGCCGAACCCAGGGAAAAAAAGCTAGAGGGAGGGGAGGTATCCACTTCACTTAAAGTAAAATAATAAAAAATAAAAGATTCATTAGTCTGGCTGTAAAGTGGCACATCTGTACCATGTATGGTATTGCATTGCCGGTAATATAACATCATTTTTTTTCTTTAGAAATGTCGGTTTTGCTCCTGCGTACTACGGAATGGGTTCCCCCCAGGGGCATACCAGGCACTTAGGTCTGGTATGGATTGTAAGGAGAACCCCTACAGTGTAGGGATTCCCCCACAATCCATACCAGACCCGTATCCATGCACGCCGCCCGGCCTGTCAGGAAAGGAGTGGGGACGAGCGAGCCCCCCTCCTGAGCCGTACCAGGCCGCATGCCCTCAACATGGGGGGTGGGTGTTCTGGGGCAGGGGGGCGCCCTACGGGCCCCCCATCCCAAGGTATCCTGTCCCGATGTTGATAAGGAAAGAAAATATGTTTTGTATTATTTATCTTTAGGAGCAGTAATGAGGAGAGATTGGATGAATACCCCCCCCCCCCCCCCCCGTTCACACCAAAAACCCCGAACAGGGAAAAAGTTTGCCTTGAGCCACAAACTATATTAAAGCCTATGGGACCCGAACATGGAAAATCAAAAGTCCCCATTTTGAAGGCTTACAGTCGTATGCAAAGGTTTAGGAACCCCTGAATATTTCCATGATTGTCATTTATAAATAATTGGGTATTCAGATCAGCAATTTCATTTTGATCTATCAAATAACTGAAGGACACAGTAATATTTCAGTAGTCAAATTAGTCCGTAGGCTGTTCTCACCATCCTTCGCCTTTGCCTCTCCAATATTTTATGTGACCTTCCACTTCTGGCCTTAACCTGCCTGGCGGTATCCCCGAGCGTGACTCGGGGTGTTTTTTTTGTGCTAAGAACGGTATCCCCGAATCACGCTCGGGGGAGCTATGCAGAACCTGCAGCGAGCGCTGGCTTACCTTGTTCCTGGATCCAGCGATGCATCCACGCTGTGTGAGCGAGCGGGTGCTCGCTCGATTCACACAGTGTCCCTGTGTGCCGTCGATCTCTGTTCCCTGCGACGTTACGACGCACGGGAGCGGAGAACGGCGCCAAATTCAAAAACGTAAACAAACACATTACATACAGTATATAATGTAATCTTATAGATTACAGTACTGTATGTAAAAAATACACACACCCTTGTCCCTAGTTGTCTGTCCAGTGCCCTACATGATCTTTTACATAATAAAACGTATTCTTTCTCCCTGCAAACTGTAGATTGCCCATAGCAACCAAAAGTGTCCCTTTATGTCAAAAATAGTTTTAGATCAGCTAGAAAACAGCGATAATAAATTATAATCACTTGCAGAATTGAGCGATAGCCATTTGTGGGGAAATTCATCATAAAAAAAAAAATAATGACAGCGACAATTCTGCAACTGAGCAAATTTCAGTGTTTTTGAGTTGATTACAATATTGAATATTTTTTATTATAATTACATTACTAATCACATATAATTTGTTATAATTATTTATAGTTATTTATTATATAAAAAATTATGATTTTGTTTTTCAAACTTTATCATACCCGGGATGTCTTGTTTGGACAGATTTAAGCAAGTTTTTCCTAAGAATTGCAGGCCTACAGTATAAAACGCCAAATTTCCATGCAAAAAATTGTACCGCTTTTGGTACGTAATTCCAGACAGAATCATACCGCCAGGGAGGTTAACAAGAACTATGCCTGTGGTCTTCCATTTCCTCACTATGTTCCTCACAGTGGACACTGACAGCTTATATCTCTGTGATAACATTTTGCAGCCTTCCCCTAAACAATAATGTAGAACAATCTTTGTCTTCAGGTCATTTGAGAGTTGTTTTGAGGCCCCCATGTTGAAACTCTTCAGAGAAGAGTCAAAGAGAACAACAGCTTGCAATTGGCCAACTTAAAGTGGAGTTCCGGCCACAATTTCACTTTTTAAATATAAATACCCCTGTAATACACAAGCTTAATGTATTGTAGTAAAGTTAGTCTGTAAACTAAGGTCTGTTTTGTTAGGTTGTTACAGCATTTGGATACTTTATAAAACAGGAATTGGCCGTGGCCATCTTAAGTGTAGGAATCCATGAAGCCAGACAGTATGACTTCCTGGATTTCAGCCTTGCTGATCTCGCACATGCTCAGTGCTGCACACGCAATGTAATAGGTTTCAGGTCAGGTTTCCATAGCAACACTTGCTGCCCCTTATCTATGCAAAACTCTCCTTCCCTCCAGGAACCAGTAAATATACTAAATCATTTGTTATGTAGATATATCTGCACCGCACACCGCACCGATCACACCGCACCGATCATAGCACACCGCATCGATCACAGCACACCGAATCGATCACAGCACACCGCATCGATCACAGCACACCGAATCGATCACCGCACACCGCACCAATCACCGCACACTGCACCGATCACAGCACACCACACCGATCACAGCGCACCACACACAGCACACCGATCACACCGCACACAGCGCAACACACCGATCACAGCGCACCGCACCGATCACAGCGCATCACACCGCATCGGCTCCAGGACACAGCAACACACCGCATCGGCCCCTGCACACCGCATCGACCCCAGGACACAGCATCACACCGCATTGGCCCCAGGACACAGCATCACACCACATCAGCCCCAGCACACCGTATCGGCCCCATGACACTGCATCGGCCCTCGATGCGGCGTGCCGGGGGCCGATGCAGTGTGCAGCACACCGCATCGGCTCAACACATTGCATCGCTTCCAACAAATGGCATCACCCCCAGCACATGGATGATTAAATGAAAAAATGCGCAGATCGGATCGGAGTTGTTGGGGGAGTGCCGCGAATCGCGGGCGGGCCGTGAATAGCGGGGGGGCACGAATAGCAGGGTGGTGCTGCGAATCACGGGGGGGGGCCACGAATACTGAAATATTACTGTGACCTTCAGTTATTTGATAGATCAAAATGAAATTGCTGATCCAAACATGCAAATATTTATAAATGACAATCATGGAAATTTTAAGGGGTTCCTAAACATTTGCATACAACTGTATATGCAAGTTATTGGCCATAAAGGGAAATGCCCTGGGGGACATGCAAAATCATGCAATCATGCAAAAAAGTTTTTTTTAAAACAATAGTTTATAAAGGAGCAGTGATTTTAATAGTGAAAGTGAAACAATAAAAATGTATTTAAATATAGTGCCTGGGGGAACTCCTTAGTCTGCCTATAAAGTGGCGCATCTGTACTATGTATAGAACTTGCTGGAGCAAAACCGACATTTCTAAAGAAAAAAAATGACAGTTAAATTACCGGCAATGCAATACCATACATGGTACAGATGTGCCACTTTACAGCCAGACTAATGAATCTTTTATTTTTTATTATTTCACTTTAAGGCCCCATACACACGATCGGACATATCCGATGAAAACGGTCCGCGGACCATTTCCATCGGATATGTCCGATCGGGAGTTTGATCCCCGCCGCCGCGTCACCGCCACGTCACCGCACCAGGAAGTAAAACACTTCCGCGCATGCGCCGAATCCATTCGGCGGCGGCGTGGCGGCGGTGGGGGACGACATGTCTGCTGGTAAGTGTACTAACCAGCAGACATGTCTGGCGGACAGATTCCACCGGATGGATTTCAAAGCATGCTTTGAAATCTGTCGGGTGGAGAAATCGGACCGTTTTCAGCGGACATATCCCCTCGTGTGTACGCGGCCTAAGTGAAGTGGATACCTTCTCTCCCTCTAGCTTTTTTTCCCTGGGTTCGGCAGCGGTATATCTACATTAGTGTTGGGTGAATGGTTCGGCCCGAAGAATAGCTGGTCATCTGTTTGGTGAACACCTGAATTATTACCACAAACGCCCCACAATGCACTGTGCACCGCAAAGAGTATTGGAAGCCCTGATTGGCTGAAGCAATGAAGGCTTTGCCCATTGTCAGATCCATGATTGAAGAAACTAATGATGACTGTGCCTAATCATGGCTCATTGCTAATAGACCCACCCCACACTATAAAATGTTCCTTCCCAGAGCAGCCATTTGCCATGTGATATTGGACTGGAGATATATAGAATAGGGCTATGTTCATTGCTACTGGTGAGATAGTTTTGTGAGTGTAAAGTATCAGTGTAGTGTAAATATAGTGATAGTGCAGCGTGAGTGTAATGCGACCCACCTTTTTTTCTTTAGTATCAGTTTAGTGTGTCAGGGCAGTTTTATTGAAGTGTACTGTATCAGTTTAGTGTGTCGGGACAGGTTTACTGCAGTATATTGAAGTGTGTTAGTGCACTTGTATTGCAGTATATTGAAGTGCATTAGTGCACATTTACTGCAGTATATTGATGTGCATCAGGGCCCTTTTACTTTAATACTGTATATTGAAGTGCGTCAGCTGGGTGTGTCTGTGTGGTGAGTCTTCAAGTTAAAGTGCACTAAACACCACTTTCAATTGATTAAAGTGCATTCAAGTACACATTTTCCCTTTTGTATTCATTTTAGGAAAGTAATCAGCCCCCCATCATGTCTGGGAGGACACGGAGAGGCAAAAATTCCCATGGCACTGTGAGGGGCCAGCAGTGCCTGTGTCCACAGGCAAATGTGGATGTGGTCCATCCTTAGGCAGGGCACTATTTAGTTGTTTAGTTATGTTGCCCATGCTATGCAGCCACAGCATGCAGAGGAGGTGGTGGACTGGCTTACTAAACCACTCTTATTTTGCTCCGAATGGGCTTTGATGGTGAATTTGGTATGCATACACACGGCTTTTTCAGTCAACAAACATGAATGTAGTGACGTAATAGACGTACTATGTGTTTTTTTCTGCTCTTTGCCGCCACCCTTTGGGAAACTTCTGGAATTGTTGTCGGATCTTTAGCATTAGTTCTGAGCATGCATGTTCGTATGGACTTGTGTACACACAATCTGATTAGCCGACGTAGGGCATTTGTTGCCGGAAAGTTTGTCTGTTCCCACAGCGAGCATTTGTACTATGAAAAAGCGAAAAAGTTTGTCTGATGGAGCGTACACACGGTCAGATTGTCGGATCAAACAGGTCCATCGGACAATTGTTGTCAAAAAGTCTGATCGTGTGTATGGGCCTATACTGTATATCCTTTGCCTGATATTGATATTCTTAGGAACTTGTACTGCTGTGGTGCGTATATATTGTGGGGGGTGGGTACCTACATTGTGTATATCTGTGTGCATTCTATACAAAATGGACATGCTACAACAATTCATTATATATTTTTTTATTACATAGAGCTCACTTTCTTTGTATTGTGCTCCTACACCCACCAGAGAGACCAGCTTTGTGGTACCATCCTGCTTGTCGGTTTATCTAGGTCTGTTTGGATAAGCAAAAAGCCACCACTGCCTATAGGGAACTTTGCAATGCTCAAAGTAATGATCCAATATACCAATTACATTTTGTGTTATTGTATATTATATATTTTCCTGTCTTTTGCAGATAACTCACTCTCTCAAATACTCCTGAAGAAGCAGTAATTCTGCAAATTGGCAAAATTACATAATTTAAGTGAGTGCACAGTATAGTACCATTATTATACACTTCAACCCTGGAGGATTTGGCTGCCAAATGACCGGGCCACTTTTTGCGATTCGGCACTGTCAGCTTAACTGACAATTGCACAGTCATACGACGTAGCTCCCAAACAAAATTGATGTCCTTTTTTTCCCACAAATAGAGCTTTCTTTTGATGGTATTTGATTACCTCTGCGGATTTTATTTTTAGCCCTATAAACAAAAATGGAGTAACAATTTTGAAAAAAAGCAATATTTTTTACTTTTTGCTGTATTAAATATCCCCCAATAAATATAAAAAAAATTTCCTCAGTTTAGGCCGATACGCATTCTTCTACATATAAAAAAAATAATAATATATGTTTTATGGAATTTTTATAAATATTTTTTTTTACTAGTAATGGCGGCGATCAGCGATTTTTATCATGCCTGCGACATTATGGCAGACACATCGGACACTTTTAATGCTTTTTTGGGACCATTGTCATTTATACAGTGATCGGTGCTATACAAATGCACTGTTTACTATGTAAATGACACTGCCAGGAAAGGGGTTAACAACTAGGGAGCAAGGAAGGGGTTAAGTGTGTCCTATTGAGGGATTCTAACTGTGTAAGGGCTCAGCTACATGTGTTTACACAGGCATACCCCCATTCTGCAGCTTTGTGACAAGATCATGGAACACTGGTGGACATTGAGTCCATGGGTCCCCGCAGGCACGGTCATTGAGCTCTCGGTAGGGGTGCTCACACACTGCCTGTAGCATGCACACATGCCCACATGGCGGTTAATTTAAATGGACTTACATGTACACCCATTTGCCTGTCTGTGCCATTCTGCTGACGAAAATGTTCGTGTGGCGGTCGGAAAGTGGTTATACAGTAGTCCAGTTTTGTCCAGCATTATCAAAGTGATTTTTTTCAGGCATGATTTGTTTGTGATTTGTTTGTCTACAAGATTTTATACTTTTTGTAAATAAAATATGTTAGCTTTAAAGGGTCACTAAAGGATATTTTTTTTAGCTAAATAGCTTCCTTTACCCTAATGCAGTCCGGGTTTCATGTCCTCATTGTACGTTTTTGCTGTAATCCTTCTCTCTTCTGCACACTT
The DNA here is from genome assembly GCA_029574335.1 of Rana kukunoris. Lineage (NCBI taxonomy): Eukaryota > Metazoa > Chordata > Amphibia > Anura > Ranidae > Rana > Rana kukunoris. The sequence continues at coordinate 407,961,466 of CM056052.1, read as the reverse complement.
CCTGGTTGTCTGTTGTCTCTGTGGTCTCTAATCAAGAAGGTGTGATTACTGTGTGTCTAAAACCCCTCAGAACCAATCAGTTTCATTTTAAAAACAAACACTGCCCTGTATTGGCTTTGTGTCTCTGTCCTTCACACAGCCATGAAACTAGACTAAAAACGAAACTGAAACTGAAGGGACATTATATGATTGATTTTTATCTATTTTAAATCATTTTTAAAAGGAATCAGTTAACTTATATGTCTCTATACCCTGTAAACAGTCATTTCAGCAAAAAAAATGTTTCCTTTACAACTCCTTTAATCTATACAAAATGTTGTTATGTCTATGGTGGTACCAACCACATTTTTTGGCATATAGTATTTTGGGATGCATGTTACATAGTGCCCTTTGAAGAAGCGATCCTTCGAAAAAACTGGTTGGGCGGAACGTGCGATATATCGGCATCACCCCCCTTTGGCTGCTTGGTTTCCCTGTTGGACAAGCAGTCTGTTTGTTTCCGGCTGGGACATCAGACTGAAAGGCTTGAAAAGCACTGGAAATATGTGAGTGTTTTTTTGTCTTATCTTAATAAAGTTTTATATCAATGGTTTTACACTATCTGAGCCCCCTATGTGTTCTTGTTTCTATGAAATATGGTTATCCACGTATTTGAAACATTGGAATGAGGTGACAATCGCTATCAGACTGTGTTTATCCAGCTTCCAGCTCTGCTAATCCTTAAACCTACACGCTACCTGGGGTCCCCTATAATAAGGGACCGCTGGGAATCTGGTAAGCAGATCCATATGCTCTGGTGGTAGAGGATTCTATTTATTGGATTGTCACTTCGATCACATGTTGTTCATCTGATTGTCCTAGTGTGGACTTTCCCCCTTTTTCTCTTCACTGGTGAAGGACTAAGTCACTTTGTTTCAATTGTGATCTGATCATCTATCAATTTATGGACATTTTGAACATTTTCTCAATACTAATTGATTATATGACAAGCGATTAACTCTTAATCAGTTTTCACAACATATTCTTTTATGTTCATATATTATGTTTAGCGCAACTTGTTTTTTTTCCTATATGTTACATAGTTAGTCAGGTTGAAAAAAGACACAAGGCCATCAAGTTCAACCACAAGAAATAAAACAATAATAATATCGTACAATCACATATACCCAATTGTATACCCACAGTTGATCCAGAGGAAGGCAAAAAACCCCAGCAAAGCATGATCCAATTTGCTACAGCAGGGGAAAAAAATTCCTTCCTGATCCCCCATGAGGCAATCGGAAATTCCCCGGATCAACTTTACCTATAAATGTTAGTACCCAGTTATATTATGTACATTTAGGAAAGAATCCAGGCCTTTCTTAACCACTTAAGGACCGCCGCATGTACATTTACGTCGGCAGAATGGCACCGACAGGCACATCAACGTATATATACGTTGGTGCCTTGGGGGGGATCGGGGGTCCGATCGGACCCCCCCCCGTACATGCGGCGGTCCGCGCGGCTGCAGGAGCGATCCGACAAGTGGGGGTGGCTATCCGTTTTCATCAGCCCCCTCAGGATCGCTCCCAGCCAATGCGCGCGCCCGCCCGCCCTGTCACTTCCTCCTCCTGTGTAAACACAGGAAGGAGGAAGCGACGTGATCTCTCCCTCGGCGTTTGTTTCAAGCGCCGCTGAGGAGAGATCACCACACTACAAGTAAGTCTGCACCAAACAGCACACTTACACACACACAAACACATTTAACCCCCGCGATCGCCCCCCCCCCCCCTCCCCCTGTCACAGTGTCACTGAATGCAGTAATCATACATGTATGATTACTGTATTTAGTGTCAGTGTGACAGACAGTGTGACAGTCAGTCAGTGTTAGTGTCAGGGTAGCCCCCCCACCCCCCATAATAAAGTTTTAACCCCTTGATCACTGCCCTAGTTAACCCTTTCACTCCCTATTGCCAGCGTCACTAAGCGATCATTTTTCTGATCGCTGTATTAGTGTCGCTGTTCCCGCTAGGTAGCTAATTTTTTTTTAATGCGATTTTTTTTTTACTAAAGACATGTGGCTACATAAATTTTGGCCTAAATGTTTGACTAAAATTTAGTTTATTGGTTTTTTATTATAACAAAAAGTAAAAAATATTGATTTTTTTTCAAAAATGTCGCTCTATTTTTGTATATAGCGCAAAAAATAAAAATCGCTGAGGCGATCAAATACCACCAAAAGAAAGCTCTATTTGTGGGAAAAAAGGACGCAAATTTTGTTTGGGAGCCACGTCGCACGACCGCGCAATTGTCTGTTAAAGCGACGCAGTGCCGAATCGCAAAAACCCCTTGGGTCATTTGCCAGCGTATTGGTCCGGGTCTTAAGTGGTTAAAGCAATTTACTGAGCTGGCCAGAACCACCTCTGGAGGGTGTCTATTCCACATTTTCACAGATCTTATGCCGCGTACACACGATCACTTTTTGTGATGTAAAAAACGTTGTTTTATCTCATGAAACGAAACAACGTTTTTCAAACTTCATTTTAAAAAACGATGTTGCATACACACCATCGTTTTCTGAAAATGCTCTTGCAAAGCGCGGTTACGTAAGACACTTTCGACGACACTCTGTTCCATTGAAGCTCCCGTCTCATAACTTGCTTCTGGGCATGCGCGGGTTTAAAAACTTTGTTTTAAACGTCGTTTTGCCCACACACGATCATTTTTTGTGAAACAAAAGACGACATTCTGAAAAACTACACAAAAAATTCAAGCATGTTGAAATTTTTGCCCACACACGATCAATTTAAATGACGTTTTAAAAACGTCGTTTTTTTTTATTGCAAAAAACGACCGTGTGTAGGCGGCATTACTGTGAAGAAACCTTTCCGTATTTGGAGGTGAAATCTCTTTTCCTCTAGACGTAAAGAGTGCCCCCTTGTCCTCAGTGTTGACCGTAAAGTGAATAACTGAACACCAAGTTCACTATTTGGACCCCTTATATATTTGTACATGTTAATTATATCCCCCTCTTAATCTCCTCTTCTCAAGAGTGAATAAATTCAGTTCTTCTAATCTTTCCTCATAGCTGAGCTCCTCCATGCCTCTTATCAGTTTGGTTGCTCTTCTCTGCACTTTCTCCAGTTCCCCAATATCCTTCTTGAGAACTGGAGCCCAAAACTCAACTGCATATTCCAGACGAGGTCTTACTAATGATTTGTACAGGGGCAAAATTATATCTCTATCTCTGGAATCCATACCTCTCTTAATACAAGAAAGGACTTTGCTGGCTTTGGAAACTGCAGCTTGGCATTGCATGCCATGTACCTTATGTACAAACATTTCTTAGCACATTAATGTTATAATTACATGATGAACTACAAGTGGAAGCAGCACTCAATACATTTTAGTAATCCATCTTCCCTAATCAGTCTCTCTCCTCCTCGGATCCTCAGTACTCACTCAGAGCTACGTACTTGTAATGTCCAGCAGTGACGTTCATCTCCATTTGGGGGCCGACGTGCACACTACTGAGTTCAATGTTTTCTCACTACAGTGCATGCATGAGGGCCTCCACAGAGTTTAATCCAGCACTGATAGTAAACGGGGGGGGGGGGGGGGTACTGAAGTAGCCTGTGCATGATGTGGTATGACTGGAAAAGTGAGGTGCCCCGTGGGAAATGCAATGTGTGCAGGGATTGTGTAGTGTGGATTGTGGTGGCTGGGGAGAGAGTATGAGGTAGCTCAGGTAGGGATTTGGGGTGAGCAGAGGGGGGATGTACTGTGACTGGTGTTTAGGGATGAGCCAAACACCCCCGGGTTCGGTTCGCACCAGAACGTTCGAACAGACAGCGGGTTCGCGCAAAAATTTAGAGCCCCATTGAAGTCTATGAACGTTCGAATTCAAAAACGACCATTTTAAAGACCAATATTCAATTTAATGTTGGAAAACGTCGTTAAGAACCCGGGTCTTTCCCCAGGGAACATGTATCAATGGAATTTTTTTTTTTTTAAAACAACCGTTTTTTCCGGAGCAGCCATTTTAATGATGCTTAAAGTGAAAAAAAAAATCCTTTAAATATCACACCTGCTGGGTGTCTAGTAGTGGCACGTGTTTAGAAATGTCCCTGCACAACATTGGGCACAACACAACACTGCAACCCCTCACAATAACTCAAATTGGAGCACAACAAAGAGCCACGTGCAAAGGATTGCATCAAACATTGTTATTAGGCACCCCTGTTAAACAGGGGCTGAAAAATTGGGCCTTGGGCACAACACAACACTGCAACCCCTCCCAATAACACCAATAGGCACACATCAATTGCAGAAAAATTGGGCCTTGGGCACAACACAACACTGCAACCCCTCCCAATAACTCCAATTGGAGCACAACAAAGAGCCACGTGCAAACTATTGCATCAAAAATTGTTATTAGGTGCCACTGTTAAACAGGGGCTTAAAAATTGTGCCTTAGGCACTGGTGGCGGAGCCCAGAAACACAACATTTCTTACTAGCTATCAGCAAGAAAAGTGAGGAGGAGAAGGATATTCCATCAGCAGCATAAGAGGACAGTCACTCAGCATCAGCATACGCAGTCTAAAAGGGATCTGACATTTCAACAAAAAAATATTATTCAGTAACATCAGCATCAGGTGCTTAGTAGCTGGTGTTGATCCAAGCCTGATTCATTTTGATGAAGTTCAGTCGAAAAAACAGAGTCGGTGGAGAGGCGCACCCTGTGATCGGTAACAAAGCCTCCAGCAGCACTGAATGTGCGTTCTGAAAGAACACTGGATGCAGGGCAAGCCAGTAGCTCAATTGCGTACTGTGCAAGCTCTGGCCAGTGATCCATCCTTAAGACCCAGTGAGCCAGAGCATTTTCGATGGGGAAGGTGTCCAAGTCGGATCTTGCCCCTAGGTATTCCTGGACCATGTAAACCAGACGCTGGCGATGGTTGCTGGAACCGGTCAGACCTTGGGGCTGCGGACTAAAAAACTGTCTGAAGGCATCGGTCAGACGGCCTCAGCAAGACGTTGTCCAGAGCCAGGTTTTGGTAATCCCCCCGGTTCTGGGAACGCATTGCACAGACCCTTCTGCAAGGCCTCCCGCAAAAGTTTCATTTTCTGCTCCCTCTACGATGGCAACATAAGGTCCGCAACCTTACTCTTGTAACGTGGATCAAGGAGAGCTGCCAGCCAGTAATGATCTGTCTCCTTGATAGCACGTACAAGGATCCTTATGCAGGCTTTGCAGGATCAGGGAGGCCATGCAGCGTAGGTTTGCAGAGGCATTCAGGGCACAGTCCTCTGGGTCACTGAGTACGACAGGATCCACAGGCACCCCATCCCAGCCACGTAAAAGTCCACGTGTTCCTTGGGACTGTAAATGATCCCGTGAAGACTGCTGCTGCTGATGCTGAGTGCTAGGCTCCACCTCCATGCAGCTGATACAATCCTCCTCCTCCTCCTCTTCCTGTGTGCTAGGTGGGCAAGCAGGCCCACTGTCCGGGTAAAGGGGGCCTTAAGAGGTAAGGAAGTCCTCCTCTTCCTCCCTCTGTTCTGCCTCAAGGGCCCTGTCCATTATTCCACGTAGCGTGTGCTCCAACATGTGAATAAGAGGGACAGTCTCACTGATGCATTCACTGTCACTGCTCACCATCCTTGTGGCCTCCTCAAATGGTGACAGGACAGTGCATGCATCCCTGATCAAGGCCCACTGGCGTGGTGAAAAGAACCTAGCTGCCCTGACCCAGTTCTGCTGCCATATTGGCACAGGTACTCATTGATGGCCCACTGCTGCGTGTGCAGCCGCTGCAGCATGGCCAACGTAGAGTTCCATCTGGTGGGCATGTCACAGATTAGGCGGTTCTTGGGCAGGTTGTATTCCCTTTGGAGGTCTGTCAGCCGAGCAGCGGCATTATATGACCTCCGGAAATGCACACAGACTTTCCTGGCCTGCTTCAGGACATCCTGTAAGCTCGGGTACCTGCCCAAAAACCGCTGCACCACCAAATTCAGGACATGCGCAAAACAGGGCACGTGGGTGAGTTTTCCCTGTCGCAGGGCAGAGAGGAGGTTGGTGCCATTATCGCTGACCACCATTCCAGGCTTCAGCTGGCGTGGCGTCAACCACCTCTGAGCCTGCCCCTGCAGAGCTGAAAGAACCTCTTCCCCAGTGCGGCTCCTGTCTCCCAAGCACACCAGCTCTAGCACCGCATGGCATCTCTTGGCCTGCAACATCACCACAGGAAGAGGCCACAGAGAAAGACAAAGAGGAGCGGGTGGAGGAGAGAGGTGTGTCAAAAGCAGTAGTAGTGTTTTGGAGGCGTGGTGGCAGAACAACCTCAAAAACTACTGTACCTTGCCCTGCGCCCTTCCCAGCTGCCAGCAGAGTCACTCAATGGGCCATAAAAGACAGGTAACATCCCTGTCCATGCCTGCTGGACCATGAGTCAGCGTTAAGATGCACCTTACCACTGACCGCCCTGTCCAGCGAGGCATGGACATTGCCTTCCACATGCCGGTAGAGAGCCGGAATCGCCTTCCGTGAGAAAAAGTGGCGTTTTGGTACTTGCCACTGAGGTACTGCACATTCCACAAACTCACAGAAGGGGGCAGAATCTACCAACTGAAAAGTTAGCAGTTGAAGTGCTAGCAATTTCGCTAAGCTAGCATTCAACCGCTGGGCATGTGGATGGCTGGGAGTGTACTTCTTTCGACGCTGCAGCAGCTGGGGCAGGGAAATTTGTCTGATACTATCATTAGATTGCCCGCATGTACTACCACTACTAGGTTGTGACACACCTATTTCTACAACTTCAGTGCAGGCTTCAGAGAGGACTGGGGGTCTAGTGGGGTTGCAGGTCACAGAAGGGCAAGGGGAGGTCCACTTTGGTCTTTGGTGTGGGTCTTTCTGGTATGCTTGCCAACGAGCTGCATGGCAGGTCGACATATGTCTTGACAAGCATGTGGTGCCCAAGCAGGTGATGTTTTGGCCACGCGAGACACGCTTGAGACATATGTTGCAAACAGCAAAGGTACGATCTGATGGATCTGATGGACCCACACCAAAGAACTTTTGCTGTACCGTTGAGACACAGCAGTGCCATGTGAAGATGTGCCACGTAATGCAGTTGGTGTGCTGCCTTTTTTTATTTTTTTATTATTATTTTATTTATATCGAGGGAATTGGTCCACAAGGATTACAAACAAAGAAAATATAACAATACGAATAGATAATAATGATATTGCTCATGCACCTACATGGATAACATAAACTTAACAATTATGGGCCAGATTCAGTTAGCAGAGCGAATCTTTATTTTGGAGTAACGTTTCTCATTTACGTTACTCCGCCGAAACTTTAGGAGCAAGTACTGTTATTCACATAGCACTTGCTCCTAAAGTTGTGGCGGCGTAGCGAAAATGAGCCGGCGGAATTCAAATTGGGTGGGTAGGGGGTGTGTATTATTTAAACTAGGCGCGATCCCGCGGCGAATGTACTGCGCATGTGTCGACTGTCAGTGCGCATGCTCCAAATTCTGTCATTGAACGTCAATGACGTCAATCCCCGTTCATGGACGTTTTACGCAAACGATGCTAAACTTTTTAAATTCGACGCGATGACGACGGCCATACTTAACATAGGATACACCACCTAGGGGGCATATTTTTCTTTACACCGCGTATTGCTTACGGAAACGTCGGAAAGTCACTGCGTCGGGCCCGAGTACGATCGTGAATTGCTGATTCTCGCTGATTAACATATTCTCGGCGTTAATCAGCGGGAACGCCCCGAGCGTCATTTTTAAAATTGCAGTTCCGATACGACGGCTAAATACAATTACGCCGCTCGTATAGGAACTCAAACCCGGCGTTTCTTGTTTTCTGCTTACAGAAAACAGAAACACCAGCTCAAAGTGAGAGTTATGCTGGCGTATCACTGATACTCCAGCGTAACTCTACCTGAATCTGGCCTATATTTTTTTTTTTTTAGGGAAGTGAAAAGAAAAAAAGGAATGAGTAATAAAGAGGGGAAGAAGAAGGAAAGGGGTTTGCAGGCATGGAAGTTTAAATATCAGTCCTTCAATACAATGTTGTCCTGGTTCACTTTCCAGGTGTCATTTATGGAATATGGTTCATATGATTCATATGAACCCACTAATGGTATGTATGGAACGATCAGTTTGGCGTAGCGGACTCTCTGAGGCATTGGCCCTCTATTGAGTACCTGAATATATTCCAGGGTTGCCAGATATCTTTGTAATTCTCTTGTCGTTTTTGTCCAGTGAGGACCAAATCCTCTAACCGACCGATTTCGTCAACCCTCCGAAGCCAAGAGGCTATAGACGGAGGATGCGGGGACTTCCAGTTGAGTGGGATACAGTGTTTGGATGCGTCGAGAAGGTGACGGATAATTGATTTTTCATAAACTCGCATAGGGATATCAGTTACATGTAAAAGAAAAAAGGCCGGGTCTTCCGGGATCGTACAATCCGTGAATTGTTGTACAATTCCATGAACCCCCTCCCAGAACCCCCTAATACGGGGGCATGACCAAAATATATGTAAAAGAGTACCCCTATTATTCTGGCACCTCCAACAAAGATCTGAAGACGTCGGGAATAGTTTATGTAAAAGGGCAGGGGTCCTATACCAACGTGTAAAGAGTTTATAGTTGGTTTCCTGATACTTAGAGCACCTGGAAGACTTATGAGTTAACTGAATTATCCGGTCCTTCTCGTTCGAGTTAAAATGACGGTCTAAGGTCTAAGTCTCTCTCCTATTTCAATAGGGTCGGGGGTTGGTGATCTCCCTGAGGTGTTATCAATACAGCATACATCAGAGATAATGTATGGGCAATCGTCCCAGTCTTTGAGCAAAGCTCTTCTATAGTCGTAAGTGGGTATTGCAAAATATCAGGGGGGGGGGGGTGGGATGGTCTTACGGAAATTACTTAACTGCAAAGCTCTCATAAAGTCTAGTTTAAACTGACCGTTAGAGTCCACCAGATCAGAACACGTCCTCCATCTACCCAGAATACTAAAATGTGACGCCTGGTGAACTCCTGCTTCCCGTAGTTTGCGAAAAATCCTATCATGTAGGCCTGGTCCAAATTGGGGGTGACCTATCACAGGTCTCATAGGAGATTTGCGCATCGAGAAGGGGGGTCCCGATAACAGGCGCGCACACTCTCCAACCGTATTACCTATTAGTGGATGTTGTTTAACTTTATGTGGTAAGGCTGTATAGCACCAGGGAGCTCTGATAAGAGGGATTTCACTCTGGTCTTGTTCCAGCTGCGTCCACAGTTTGATGTCCTTATGCCTATTCCAGTCGAGGAATCTACTAGGGTGGCATGCTTGATAATAAAGACACATATCTGGTAATGCCAACCCCCCGTGTAATTTAGGTAATAAAAGTGTCGCCCTACTCAGTCATGGGTGTTTCCCTGACCATAGGAAACGAGTAAAAATAAAATTTATTTGTTTAAAGAAATTCCTAGGAATATGAATTGGGAGGGGGTGTGCTGCCCTTAAGCTGACCCCTGGAGGGCATCCTGCCTCTTTGGAGATGTGCCTGTGCCTCGTCCTCCTCCTCCTCTCTCCTATCAGGTACCCAGGTAGAGTCAGTGACCTCATCATCCCCTCCCTCCTCATCATCACTGTCGAAAACCTGGCAGTATGCTCCAGCTGGGGAAACATCACTGCCAGATTGCTGTCCCTCTCGGCCACCCCCTCTCCCTGGGCTCAATGCCTTCCTCTATCTGTGTTCCGTCATCGGAGTCTTCAAAACGCTGCGCATCTTCCTGCAGCATGTACCCAACACTGTGTTGAAACAGTTCGGGGGACTCCTCAGGAGGACATGGTGGGACTAGGGAAGGATTGTGTGAAGCCATTGTGCAGAGGGAAGAGGACGCCTTGGCAGCTGCTTTGCCAGACAAACTTAGATCAGTCTGTGTGAGAGAGGATGAGGAGGACGAGCACGGCTTGGTCATCCACTCTACTAATTGCTCTGCATGTTGAGGCTCAACACGGCCAGCTCCCGAAAAGAAGGACAAGCAGCCACGGCCACGGCCACGTGCTGAAGAGGATGCACCACATCCACCACCAGCGTTACCTCTAGATGCAAAGCCTGCTTGCCCTCGTGACTCTCTGCCTCTCTTTGTTGTCCTTCCAGACATATTTATGCATTCAGGTGCTATGTAACAGCACACGCGCAGTGACACCAACTGCGTTCAGGTGGTATGTAACAGCACACATGCAGTGACACCAACTGCATTCAGGTGGTATGTAACAGCAAACGTGCAGTGACACCAACTGCGTTCAGGTGCTATGTAACAGCACACGTGCAGTGAAACCAACTGCGTTCAGGTGCTATGTAACAGCACAAGCGCAGTGACACCAACTGCGTTCAGGTGGTATGTAACAGCACACGTGCAGTGACACCAACTGCGTTCAGGTGGTATGTAACAGCAAATGTGCAGTGACACCAACTGCGTTCAGGTGCTATGTAACAGCAAACGCGCAGTGACACCAAATGCGTTCAGGTGGTATGTAACAGCACACGTGCAGTGACACCAAATGCGTTCAGGTGGTATGTAACAGCAAATGTGCAGTGACACCAACTGCGTTCAGGTGCTATGTAACAGCACAAGCACAGTGACACCAACTGCGTTCAGGTGGTATGTAACAGCACACGTGCAGTGACACCAACTGCGTTCAGGTGGTATGTAACAGCAAACTTGCAGTGACACCAACTGCGTTCAGGTGCTATGTAACAGCACAAGCGCAGTGACACCAACTGCGTTCAGGTGGTATGTAACAGCACACGTGCAGTGACACCAAATGCGTTCAGGTGGTATGTAACAGCAAACGTGCAGTGACACCAACTGCGTTCAGGTGCTATGTAACAGCACACGCGCAGTGACAACAACTGCGTTCAGGTGCTATGTAACAGCAAACGTGCAGTGACACCAAATGCGTTCAGGTGGTATGTAACAGCAAACGTGCAGTGACACCAACTGCATTCAGGTGCTATGTAACAGCACAAGCGCAGTGACACCAACTGCGTTCAGGTGGTATGTAACAGCACACATGCAGTGACACCAACTGCGTTCAGGTGGTATGTAACAGCACACGTGCAGTGACAACAACTGCGTTCAGGTGCTATGTAACAGCAAACGTGCAGTGACACCAAATGCGTTCAGGTGGTATGTAACAGCAAACGTGCAGTGACGCCAACTGCGTTCAGGTGCTATGTAACAGCACAAGCGCAGTGACACCAACTGCGTTCAGGTGGTATGTAACAGCACACATGAGAGTGACACCAACTGCGTTCAGGTGGTATGTAACAGCACACGTGCAGTGACATTAACTGCGTTCAGGTGGTATGTAACATCAAACGTGCAGTGACACCAACTGCGTTCAGGTGGTATGTAAAAGCAAACGTGCAGTGACACCAACTGCGTTCAGGTGCTATGTAACAGCACACGCACAGTGACAACAACTGCGTTCAGGTGCTATGTAACAGCAAACGTGCAGTGACACCAAATGCGTTCAGGTGGTATGTAACAGCAAACGTGCAGTGACACCAACTGCGTTCAGGTGGTATGTAACAGCACAAGCGCAGTGACACCAACTGCGTTCAGGTGGTATGTAACAGCACACATGCAGTGACACCAACTGCGTTCAGGTGGTATGTAACAGCACACGTGCAGTGACATTAACTGCGTTCAGGTGGTATGTAACAGCAAACGTGCAGTGACACCAACTGCGTTCAGGTGGTATGTAACAGCACACGTGCAGTGACATTAACTGCGTTCAGGTGGTATGTAACAGCAAACGTGCAGTGACACCAACTGCGTTCAGGTGGTATGTAACAGCAAACGTGCAGTGACACCAACTGCGTTCAGGTGCTATGTAACAGCACACGCACAGTGACAACAACTGCGTTCAGGTGCTATGTAACAGCAAACGTGCAGTGACACCAACTGCGTTCAGGTGGTATGTAACAGCAAACGTGCAGTGACACCAACTGCGTTCAGGTGCTATGTAATAGCACACACGCAGTGACAACAACTGCGTTCAGGTGCGATGTAACAGCAAACGTGCAGTGACACCAACTGCGTTCAGGTGGTATGTAACAGCAAACGTGCAGTGACACCAACTGCGTTCAGGTGGTATGTAACAGCACACGTGCAGTGACACCAACTACGTTCAGGTGGTATGTAGTTGCTATTTTCTATTTGGGTTCACTGGAGTCAGCAATCAGTCAGTCAGTGTCAGTGGGGGAGTAGGACGCTCCATGCTTCCGCACGACTCTGCTCTCGCCAGGGACTAGACAGATAGCCAGGCATCTGATAGACAGGCTCCTGCTAGCCTCTCTGCTCTGGGAAACCTCTACAGCTCCTGGAGCTCCCAGCACAAACGAATAATTTTTCCTCCTCCTGAGCCCCTCTTCTCCAGACATCATCCCCAGGTAGGCCCTGCTTTTTTCACCTCCCCTGGAACCGTTTGGCAGCCGTCCTTTTCAGGACAAGCCAACCGGATCGGCTGAACACTGGGGCTTCTTCCCTCTCCTTACCCCACATTACCACCCACCATTTAAGCAGCCCTCCCCCAGCACCTCCCCGCCTCTATTCCCCGTTATTCCCCGTCTTCTCCCCTGAACTGCGCCAGCCACAGCTGATTCGCGGCCGCCGCATCTTAGGAAAGGCCGCGGCTTCATCCGCAGCATAGCGGCACGCCGCACTCTCGGCCTAAAACATCCCCAGAAACTTCCCAGGAGTTCACCCACAGCCCCTGCAGGACCCATCCACCCCTGGTTTCAACAACCAGTCGCCCCCCCCCGCTCATCAATCCACCCAGCTGGCTGCACACCAGCCTGGGTCCCATGTCCTGCTCCTGGTCGGCGGCCATCTTGGTACACCCCAGCAGCAGTGACAGCTCTCCCGCCCACCCCCCCTTTCACAACCTAACAGTACTTGATCCAGGGGTTCGCCTGATCACCTTTCAGGGATCAGGAAGGAATTTTTTCCCCTACCAAAGCAAATTGGCATAGCACAGCTAGGGTTTTTTTGCCTTCCTCTGGACCAAGCCGGGAGGATTCACCGAATCCTCTCTCCATCGCCACCAAAAAAAAACTACTTCTCCCCCGGTGAATGGCGACCATGGCTAATCTGCGGTACTCTGCAGAAACCATTTGGGATCTGAGGCATTTCGCCGCAATACTGCCAGCCATCACCAAAAAGACCCTAAGAATTGAGCAACTTTTGAGGATTGATCGACGATCGACTCTCAAAAATGTTAGCCGTTTACCCCAGCCTAAGCACATTTCATGTGCTTTGATCAACACAAGATCGGCAGTAAAACACTGACTTGAAATCCATGACTTCATTCTACAACACGATAGACTGCCTCTTCATTACAGAGAGCTGGCTTACAGCCGACTGTAACACCATTCTAGGAGAACTGGTGCCAAAAAACTACCGTATTATAACGGAAAACATAATAGGACAAAGAGGAGGAGGCCTGGCAGTGATTTGCAAGACTCACCTTGCAATCACCAAACCAGTCCTTCAAAACCCTCTTCCATTGATGGAAACCCTTACTCTGCAACTCCAAGCAAACTCCCAGGAGACCGTCCGGATTTTACTCTGCTATAGGCCACCTGGCCCAAAATCGCAGCTTCTCCCATCATTGACGGACTTTATCTCCACTTATACCCTGAACGGCAAACAACTTTTGCTGCTCGGGGACTTCAACCTCTGGGCCAACTCCCCGCAAGACCCCGTTGCCGATGCCTGCATCGACCACTTAGAAGGACTAGAGCTACAACAACTAGTATGTGGGCCCACACATGCTTCAGGTCTCACACTCGATCTTATTTTCAGACAAGATCTGGAAAAAAAAATCTCGAATAATGAACCGTTGCCATGGACAGATCACCATGCAATTAAATTCATTATTTCCGAATTCCACCCTTATCAAAAACATCAAATCCAGTGACAACACACTGGACTAGATATCAGAAGAAGCTCCATTCGGAACTCTTCAAAGCCACGTTAAGGAAAAAAATAAAAACTATTCAGCCACATCAAACGACTGAAGAAACACTGGATGCCATAAACACAGCCCTATTACAGTCAGCTGACTTTATAGCGCCGAAACGTAAAACCCACATCCGGAAAAATAACTCCAGCTGGTTCAACAACCAACTGGCGTTACTGAAGCAAGAGCGCAGAAGGGCGGAAGCCGCCTGGAAAAGAAGCCCTTCAGATGAGAACCTTTCAATCTACAAGGCAATAACAAGAAAATACCACATAGAAATCTTCAAAGCCAAGAAAAACTATTTTTCTGAGGCTATCAACAGTGCCCTGAACCGCCCCCGCAAACTCTTCAAGCTGGTCACTCAGACCATGAATCCAGACTGTCTTGAAGCCCCCAATTCGGACACACAAGAATTTTGCAATGAATTATCGGATTACTTCATTAATAAAATCGAGGGAATCCGGCAAAGTATTCAGCAAAACAATTCCCCTCCTAGCCCCCCCCCATAATTATTTACACAACACCTGCAGTAATTCGCCACAACCTGGTGAATTCACACTGGAACCCATCTCTATCCATGTCACTGAAAATATCATCGGTACTCTGCGTAACAGCACTGCTCCGAAAGATATTATCCCCACTAAACTGCTGAAGAAATGCGTCGACATCCTGCCACCTCCTATCATGCAGCTTATCAACCAATCTTTCAGGGAAGGCATAGTGCCCTCCCAGTTGAAAGAGGGCATAATTCGACCTCTCTTAAAGAAACCCACCCTGGATCCCAAGGACCCAATGCACCGCCGTCCCATAACAGGCCTAAATGTACTCTCAAAAGTAATGGAAAAAATAGTGGTACAATAGCTGCAACAGCATCTAGATACCCACAACCTACTTGATCCATTTCAATCGGGATTCCGGCCCGGACACGGGACGGAAACTGCTTTGTTCAGAATATGGGTCGACGCTCTCGAGGCCGCAGATGAAGGAGAATCTTGTCTTCTGGTTCTGTTGGACCTAAGCGCAGCTTTCGATACAGTAGACCACAAGCTTCTATTGACTCGGCTAGTTGAAGTAGCCAAAGTCGCATTTATCGGCGATTTATCTTGGTTCTCCTCTTTTTTGGAAAACCGATCGCAAACAGTGAAGTTGGGACCCTTTACTTCTGAAAAACGCACATTATCATGCAGAGTCCCTCAAGGATCGCCTCTGTCGCCGGTGTTATTCAACATCTATCTTCGTCCTCTTTTTAAAATCATCAGCAGCCAAAAACTGCTCTATCATTCATATGCAGACGACACGCAACTGTACTTCCGCATTTGCAATAAAAAGGATCACCACCTCAATCTAGAGACATGCCTCTCTTTGATAGAGGACTGGATGACAAAGAGTTATCTTAAACTCAACGGAGCAAAAACAGAACTTCTACTGTTTCACGCCAAGTGTATGAATCAACTTGCAACAACCTGGACACCCCCGCCCATTCTGGGCAAAATCATCACCCCTAGCGCCAAAGTCAAAAGTCTCTGGGTCATCTTCGACTCCTACATGACAATGGACGCACAAATAGGGTCAGTAGTATCTCACCATCTGCTGCACCTACTACGCAGACTTATTCCTTTCATCCCCAAAGAAGATATAGCGGTCGTGGTGGGAGCAATTGTAAACTCAAGATTGGACTATGCAAATGCCCTCTACCTCGGACTCCCCAAGTACCAAATCGCTCGTCTACAAGTTGTTCAGAATACGGCCGCTAGACTTGTGACTGGGAAAAAACCCTGGGAATCAATCTCACCTTCACTGAGATCCCTTCATTGGTTACCAGTAAAAGACAGAATCACTTTTAAAGCACTCTGTCTAACGCATAGATGTATCCATGGGAATGCTCCTCATTATCTATGCGAAAAAATAAAAGCTCATAATCCCAATCGCGTTCTGCGATCCACCAATCAAAATCTGCTCCAGATACCGAAAGCCAACTACAAGTCCAAAGGAGAAAGAAGATTCGCGGTCCAAGGTCCTAGGCTATGGAACGCTTTACCAACCAACATTCGGTTGGAGGAGAACCACCTAGCATTCAGGAGAAAGATCAAGACACATCTCTTTTGATACCAAAGGAGACAGGAACAACAAGCGCCCAGAGGCGATTTAGTTCGCATGTGCCGCGCTATATAAGTTTTTCATTCATTCATGTAACAGCAAACGTGCAGTGACACCAAATGTGTTCAGGTGGTATGTAACAGCAAACGTGCAGTGACACCAACTGCGTTCAGGTGCTATGTAACAGCACAAGCGCAGTGACACCAACTGCGTTCAGGTGGTATGTAACAGCAAACGTGCAGTGACACCAACTGCATTCAGGTGCTATGTAACAGCAAACGTGCAGTGACACCAAATGCGTTCAGGTGGTATGTAACAGCAAACGTGCAGTGACACCAACTGCATTCAGGTGCTATGTAACAGCACACGCGCAGTGACAACAACTGCATTCAGGTGCTATGTAACAGCAAACGTGCAGTGACACCAAATGCATTCAGGTGGTATGTAACAGCAAACGTGCAGTGACAACAACTGCGTTCAGGTGCTATGTAACAGCACAAGCGCAGTGACACCAATTGCATTCAGGTGGTATGTAATAGCAAACGTGCAGTGACACCAACTGCGTTCAGGTGCTATGCAACAGCAGTAACACCAACTGCGTTCAGGTGGTTTGTAACAGCAAACGTGCAATGACACCAACTGCGTTCAGGTGCTATGTAACAGCACACATGCAGTGACACCAACTGCGTTCATGTGCTATGTGTCAGGGACTCACCTCTTTGCCATCTTCACCTTCGCAGACGTCCTCCATGCAGTCCTCCTCCATGCAGGCTTCCTCTAGGCAATTGGCGCGCCGTCACGGGTCCCGCGCGCGTGCACGTGCACGTTAGTCGGCTGTGGCGCCAAATCACACTTTAAAAGAGCATTGCTGTTTGCAGCACATTGCTGCCTGACCTGCAGTTATTACTGGATCCTACCTGAGACCTGTTTGTTTGATATTCCTGCCTTGAACCTGATTGATCTCTGAACCCGGCTTGTCTGACCACCCGAACCTCTCCAACCCCGACCCGGCTCTGTTTGACTACCCGCCTGCTTGATCCCTCTGTTGCCAGATCCACCTGCTTGTTTAAACGACTACTCTTCAGCCATCTGCTTGCTCACCTGTTATGACCCGGCTTGTCTGACCCTGCTGTTCCAGTAACCCATACTACTTACCAGCTTGTGCCGCTGTAGTCGCAGTATCCGTGCGGGTCGCTGACCCACCCTACGCTTCAGCATCTCTGCATCTTCTCTCCAGAGGTACTCATCCATCTGCGTCTAACCATCACCACCCGGCACTCCTACCCCTCTGTGCTCCGAGTCCGCTGTTCCCACTTCAGTGGCTCGCGAACCAGAGCCGTATGAGAGGCCACCCTGCATCAGACTTTGGTAACCAGGTACGTAACAGTATCAGGCAGCCATGACAGAGTCTGCAGGAGTGGCCCCAGCAATGGAGGAGATATGCAAGCATTTAGCATCCCTCACCCAAGCCATTAAAAACCTGCAAGATGGCTACCTGAGATTGGAAGGACAGGTCCAGAACCTTGCCGTCCCTGGAGATGCCTCAACATCCGCTACTAGGTCTTCATCAACCGCTGCTGCTCCATCTGTGGTAATGCTACCACCCGAACCCAGGGTTCATATGCCCGAACGTTTCACGGGGGATTGTTCTAAATTCCAGGACTTCCGTAATGCCTGTCAATTATATTTTGCTCTGCAACCCCACACATTCTCACTAGAGGCCATGAAAGTGGGGTTTGTCGTCTTATTACTTCAAGGGGAACCCCAAAAATAGGCACATCGGTTACTAGAAGAGAATGGCCCTCCGACACAGACTTTGCTAAACTTCTTCCAGGCCATGGCCCAACTTTGTGACAATCCCCAGAGGACTGCCACAGCCGAAACCGCTCTACTTGCACTCCAACAGGGCCGTCGAGCGATTGAGGATTATGTAACCGATTTTCGTCGATAGAGTGCAGACACCCAATGGAACAGCGTGGCTCTGCGCCACCAATTCCGCTTAGGCTTATCAGAATCCCTGAAGGATGAACTAGCCCGCATTGGGGTGCCTGAAACCCTAGAGGACCTGATCACCAAGGCTGTGCAAATTGAAGCCCCCCTGCCCGCTTCTCGTTACCAACCACTACTCCTCCGAATTTTGCTGATCCGTCTATGGACACTTCCGGAATCTTCTTTGTCACAAAGAAAGACCAGACTCTCCGCCCCTGCGTTGACTATAGGGAATTAAACAACATCACGGTAAATAATCGCTATCCTCTGCCCCTAATACCCGAACTCTTTCAAAAATTACGATCGGCTATTATTTTCACTAAACTAGACCTGAGGGGAGCGTATAACTTGATACGCATCAGAGATGGTGATGAATGGACACTATGAGTGTTTGGTAATGCCCTTTGGCTTATGTAATGCACCTGCTACATTTCAACACTTTGTCAACGATATATTTAGAGACTTCTGAGACATCTTCATCATTGTTTATCTGGATGATATTCTGGTCTTTTCCTGTTCCCTAGAAGAGCACCGAGTGCATGTCTGCAAGGTCCTGAACCGTCTTTGTGCTTGCACCGCCTATACGCAAAAGCAGAAAAATGCGAATTCGAGCAATCTACTATTCAATTCTTAGGCCTAGTGATTTCCCCAGCTAGAATTGAAATGGATCCGAAAAAAGTATCCGCCATCCTGGACTGGCCAACGCCCCTGGATAAGAAAGGAGTACAACGC
The DNA here is from genome assembly GCA_029574335.1 of Rana kukunoris. NCBI lineage: Eukaryota > Metazoa > Chordata > Amphibia > Anura > Ranidae > Rana > Rana kukunoris. Next base: position 407,942,614 of record CM056052.1, on the reverse strand, counting down.
TTTATCGGGTTCGCAAATTTTTATAGAAAATTCATTAAGAACTTTTCCACGATAGTGGCTCCCATTACTCAACTCACCAAACAAAATCTTTGTTTCCAATGGAACCAAGAAGTTCAAGAAGCATTTGATACCCTGAAGGGGCTCTTTACATCCACTCCGATCCTCTGTCATCCCAATCCAGCGATACCTTTTCTTCTCGAAGTAGATGCCTCTGAAGTAGCGGTAGGGGCCGTCATATCACAGCGTTCAGGAGACAAAGATGCATCCAGTAGGATTCTTCTCCCGTAAGCTCTCCCCTGCAGAGAGGAATTACGACGTGGGGGATCGAGAACTCTTAGCCATCAAGACCGCTTTAGAGGAGTGGAGATACTTACTCGAAGGCGCTGCTCATCCTATACTGATCTAAACAGATCACAAGAACTTGGAGTATCTAAGGACTGCTAAACGGTTAAAACCACGACAAGCCCGTTGGGCTCTTTTCTTTATTTGTTTCTGTTTTCATATTACCTATCGGCCTGGATCCAAGAATGTCAAACCAGATGCATTATCCCGGATGCATGACAATCCGAAGGACACATCCGTTCCAGAAACCATTCTTCCAGATGGCAACTTCCTACTTTTGCATAATGACCTGCTGTCCAGGATCAGAGAAGCATCTTCTGAATCCTCCAAACCCCCCAACATCTCGTTAACTTTCAGAGACGGTTTATTCTGGAGAGGAAGTCAAGTCTTTGTACCAGAGAATATCCGAGTGGAAGTTTTAAAACTTCTCCATGACCACCCATTTGGAGTCCACAAGACCGTTGAATTAGTGCGACGCACTTTCTGGTGGCCTGATCTAGAGGACTTTTGTAAAACTTATATCAACTCTTGTCCCATCTGCAATCGGAACAAAATGTCCAGAAAACAAGCCTGGGGCCTATTAAAACCTTTACCCGTACCCAATAGACCTTGGGAAATGATTGCAATTAGATATGTGCATTCCCGTTTGTACGAATGTTATTTTCGTACGAAAATGTTCATTTTCGTACCCGCAGGATAATGTGTACATACGAAAAAATTAAAGCACCAAAATACGAAAACTACGAGATTATGAATGAGCCGCATAACGAACAACCGCAAATACGAACGAATGATCCGACAAAAAAAAACGACAAAACGAAAACGGCAAAAGAACAAAAATTACATCTATAACAAAAGATTTACATTCTGTATTTTGTTTGAATCCTTTTTCTGTTTGTTTTCAGTTCATTGTTCATATGACATCTATAACAAAAGATTTGCATGCTGTATTTTGTTTCAATCCTTTTTCTGTTTGTTTTCAGTCCTATGTTCATTGTTCATATGACATCTATAACAAAAGATTTGCATGCTGTATTTTGTTTCAATCCTTTTTCTGTTTGTTTTCAGTCCTATGTTCATTGTTCATATGACATCTATAACAAAAGATTTGCATGCTGTATTTTGTTTCAATCCTTTTCTGTTTGTTTTCAGTCCTATGTTCATTGTTCATATGACATCTATAACAAAAGATTTGCATTCTGTATTTTGTTTCAATCCTTTTTCTGTTTGTTTTCAGTCCTATGTTCATTGTTCATATGACATCTGTAACAAAAGATTTGCATGCTGTATTTTGAATCCAAAATACGAACAGAAAAAGGGAATTTAAAATACAGAATGCAAATCTTTTGTTATAGATGTCATATGAACATACGACTGAAAATAGCAAAAGAAAAGGGTTTCAAGATACTGCAAATCATTGACGAAAATTCACGAAAATTATTGTCTAACAAGTAACGAACATGAATTAAACAGAATAACGAACCATCCCGCATGTACGAAAATAAAACAGTAACGAAAATACGAAACGATCGGAATACGAAAAAATCGCGTCATACGAAAAACGAACGGGAACAAACAGGAAAACGGGCGTCTTACGAAAAACAAACGAAAACGAAAAAACGGAACGATACGAAAAAGAACAAAAAAAAACGTTTTTTTTTCTGTGCACATGTCTAATTGCAATGGACTTCATTGTGGAACTTCCCTGTTCCGAAGGGTGTACAGCAATCTTTGTGATCGTAGATCGTTTTACCAAGATGGCTCACTTCCTCCCTTTAAAGAAGACACCTTCTGCTGCTGAAACTGCTCGTGTTTTCATTAAAGAGATCATCAGACTACATGGAGTACCCTCCAATATTGTCTCCGACAGAGGGGTCCAGTTCACTTCTCGGTTCTGGAAAGTCCTTTGTGAGAAGTTACAGATTAAACTTTTCCTGTCCTCAGCCTACCACCCCCAAACCAATGGGCAAACCGAAAGAACAAACCAAACCTTGGAACAATACATCAGATGCTTTACAACTTTTTCTCAAGATGATTGGGTCTCGCTGCTACCTCTAGCAGAATTTGCTTATAACAATGCCAAACATTCAGCCACGGGGCAATCCCCTTTCTTCTCTAATTATGGTTTTAATTTAACATTTTTGCCAGATTTCCTTTCAGAATCTACAGTCCCAGCAGTTCAAGATATCTTGGAGTTTCTTCAACATAACAACCAGATACTACGTGAAGAAATAACCAAGGCTCAAGCTGACAGCAAAAGATTCTTCGACAAAAGGCTTAGGGGGAGTTGGATCTCAAACCAGATGATCAGGTATGGTTGTCCATGTATAACTTAAGACTACCTTGCCCATCTAAGAAGTTGGCACCTAAGTTTTTGGGACCCTTCATGGTTAAGAGAAAGATTAATTTAGCTTCATATGAACTGTCTCTACCTAATTCCCTGAAGATACATCCTGTATTTCATGTTTCTTTACTCAAACCTGCAGTTCCTGATCCCTTCCCTAACAGAGGATCCAAGCCTCCTGAACCTGTCCAGATCGATGGTTGTGAAGAGTACGTAGTGGAAGCCATATTGGACTGCAGGAAGCGACAAGGACAAAACCAGTTTCTGGTCAAATGGAAGGGGTATGGTCCAGAGGTTAATTCTTGGGAGCCTGAAGGTAACATTCATGCCAAGAGATTGCTACGTGCTTTTTTCCTCGCTCACCCTGACAAAGAAGCCCGACTAGGCGTCAGGAGGCTGCCCCTTGGGGGGGGGCAATGTCAGGGACTTACCTCTTTGCCATCTTCACCTCCGCAGACGTCCTCCATGCAGTCCTCCTCCATGCAGGCTTCCTCTAGGTAATTGGCGTGCACGGGGGCGCGCACTGGAGTGCCAAATCACACTTTAAAAGAGCATTGCTGTTTGCAGCACATTGCTGCCTGATCTGCAGTTCTTACTGGATCCTACCTGAGACCTGTTTGTTTGATATTCCTGCCTGAAACCTGATTGAACTCTGAACCCGGCTTGTCTGACCACCCGAACCTCTCCAACCCCGACCCGGCCATCTGCCTGCTTGCTCACCTGTTATGACCCGGCTTGTCTGACCCTGCTGTTCCAGTAACCCATACTACTTACCAGCTTGTGTCGCTGTAGTCGCAGTATCCGTGCGGGTCGCTGACCCACCCTACGCTTCAGCATCTCTGCATCTTCTCTCCAGAGGTACTCATCCACCTGCATCTAACCATCACCACCCGGCACTCCTACCCCTCTGTGCTCCGAGTCCGCTGTTCCCACTTCAGTGGCTCACGAACCAGAGCCGTACGAGAGGCCACCCTGCATCAGACTTTGGTAACCAGTTACGTAACACTATGTAATAGCACACACGCAGTGACACCAACTGCGTTTACGTGCTATTAAACAGCACACGCGCAGTGACACCAACTGCGTTTACGTGCTATTAAACAGCACATGCGTTTCTGTGCAATTCAATAGCCCACTTGCATTAACAGTGACTGTGTTTCTGTGCAAATAATTAGCACACGTGCAGTAACAGGTAATGCGTCTATGTGCAATTAACTAGTACACGTTGATTAACACGGAGTACTATGTTTAAGGTAAACCCTAATGCAGGCAATACAACACGTTAGAACACTGCATCAAGCACAATCTCCTGCCTGACAGATACTAATAGCAGATCTAGCTGAGCTATACAGTTTATAAATTTATTGACAACTCCTAGGGATGTGAATATATTCTCTACAAACTGTAAATTTAACTGTACTAACTAGCCTTCCTGCTCTATCTATCTATCTATCTATCTATCTATCTATCTATCTATCTATCTATCTATCTATCTATCTATCTAGTAAAAAAGACACTGTGGGGTAGATTCATGTAGAGATCCGACGGTGTATCTACTGATACACCGTCGGATCTGTGAGATCCGACGCTCGGATCTATGCGGCTGATTCCTCGAATCAGGTTCCGCATAGATCTCCCTTAGAGCCGACTGGTGTAAGTGAGTTACACTGTCGGTTCTTAGGCTGCATTCTCCCGCCGTCCGCTAGGTGGCGCTTCTTTTTTTCTATGCTACGAATATGCAAATGAGGAGAACCGCCGATTCAGAACCGAACGCCCGGCCGTCGCTTTTTTTTTACGTCGTTTGCGTTCGTCTCTTTCCGGCGGATCGTTACCCCTGCTATATGCGGGGTAAGTGCGGCGGATCCTATGTTAAGTATGGCCGTCGTTCCCGCGTCGAGTTTTGAATTTTTTACGTCGTTTACGTAAGTCGTCCAGGAATACGGCCATACGTTAATTGCGTTAACATCGAAAACAATGACATCCTTGCGACGTCATTTAAAGCAATGCACGCTGGGTAATTTGGCCGGCGGCGCATGCGCAGTACGATCGGCGCGGGGACACGCGTGATTTAAATAGTAAACTCCCCCTAGCCGCGGAATTTGCATTCCGCCGGGGGATTTACGATCCGCCAGGGCTAATTACGAGGCAAGTGCTTTCTGAATACAGCACTTGCCTCAAAAACTGGCGCAGGCGGATCGTAAAAAAGATAGATCACGCGGATCAAAAGATCCGCTGATCTACATGAATCTACCCCTGTGTCTCTATCTATCTCTCTCTCTCTAACTGTCTCACTGTTCCTCTCTGTAACAAAGCCGGAACACACTACACGAGGCCGCCTTGCAGGCTGCCTTTTATAGTGTGGGGCATGTACTAAACCCCCCTGAGCCATAATTGGCCAAAGCCAGCCTGGCTTTGGCCAATTATTGTTTCTCATTTTTTGGGCCTTGTGATTGGCCAAGCATGCAGGGTCATGATGCATGCTTGACCAATCATCAGCGCGCATCGCCGCAGTGAATTATGGGTCATTTTGCGTAACTCGAATTTGGCGCGAACGACCCGTTTTGTTCGTATTTCGACGAACGATCAAACGTCCGATGTTCGAGTCGAACATACTTTCGTTTCGAACACAGTGTGAGCAAATGGTGAGGTTGGCATGCACTGTGATAGCAGAGATGCACTACCTAGAGAGATTGGTAAAGATTGTGAGCCTCTTCAAAATCTGCCAGTGCATCCAATGATATGCATATCTCCCAACTGAGCTTCATCTCCTGGCCTTCTGCCCTCCCTGCTGTGGGTGGCTTATTTCACAGGTCAGGCAACTGTGTGAGCCTCCAACATGTCAGTATCCTCAGGAATCTGTGCATGCTAACCAGCAGCCTGGGTGTACACATTGCAATCTCTGCTGTGCTGGTTCTACTGTTTATCTTCACTAGCAGGCAGCAGCACAGCAGCAGAAAGACCAAAACGTGCTGTGCTGCGCCGAAAAGCAGGCCAGCAGCAGCAGCAGCTAAAGCTAATTTAAAGTATGAGGAGAAGGCACTGTTGTAGGGAGAAGATGTGGCATATTAAAAGTATCATAAGGTGTCAGCCACAGAGGGCACCGGACAGCACAGGATGGGTAAAAAAGACCCTTCCCTAGAAACCGGACATCCCGGCACATGAAAAAAAAAATCTGTCTTGTCCACAATATTTCTGAGAAATATAAAGGAGGAGAGAGAGAAAAAAAACAATAAAACATAAAAATAAAAAAAAGATAACCAGGAAAATAAATATCACTAAATGTTGTAGGCTTTCTTTGGATTGCGGCGCGCGGTGGAGGAGGTATGGGGTCACACACTTGAGACACGTATTTACGGCGGGTAGGCTGATTCCCTTCCCAGAGCTGAGAGAACGATTCCATCTACTGCAGTCAATGCTTTTTTATTATAGACAGTTACAGCATGCAGTGAGGGCGCAGTCAGGGGGGGGAACCTTGGATATTCTCACAGACACCAATTTTTAAATACATGGCTGGTGTATCCCAGTTTCGGGGATTTATTTCTAGAGCTTATTCCATGATTCTTCATTTATACCTGGAGGGATTCCCCCTTGCAGCCTCAGACAGGTGGGAGAGAGACGTATGAGTGTTTGAGGATGAGCAGTGGGAGGAGGCGCTCCAGGGAGTACAATTTTGTTCCTTGAATGTGGCCCAGCGGCTCTCACAACTCTACATTATTCTTAGAGTGCATTTTACGCCAGACAGGCTGTATAAAATGGGGGTGAGATCGGATTCTAACTGTCCCAGATGTGCGAGAGATCATGAGGACCTGATCCATCTCTTGTGGAGGTGCCCCAAGTTACATCTATACTGGGCAGGGGTTGTAGCTACAGTTAACAGTGTGTTTCAGACTACCATACCTACAGACCCGAAACCATGCATATTAGGAATCTTGGACGACATCCCCATGGACGAAAATTCTAAACAGGCCGTATCTAGGGCTTTGTTTCAGGCCCGCAAGATTATTCCAAGGCATTGGAAGGCTGCTGGGCCACCAACGGTGGGGGAATGGATTACCCAAATGGGTGATACCATTCGCCTGGAGAAGTATATATATCAGCATAGGGGTCGGTCAGGGAAGTTCGACAAACTGTGGGCACCTTGGCTAGATACTCCCGGCCTGTCCCCGGTGGATTTGGTGATGGACTGACTGTTGAGGTAAAGGGTGGGTGAGTGATAAGGGCTCTGGGGGAGTGGAGAGGGTGACCTTCTTGTGGTAATCATGACTTATTGTGGTGCGGGGTTCTGCAATCATTGTTCTTAGTGGATGTGAGACTTGGACCTTTCTATGTGGTAATAGGATCTTGCAGTATTGCCATTGTATTCCTCTTACAAGGCAGATTGTGTTGATTGACTGCTTATGTGACATGTACATGGACTGTGAAACTTCTCCACTTTGTTATTTCCCTGCGGTGTAAGTCTATTTTTCCTTCTCCCTCTTTTTTTTTTTTTTCTCTTCTCTCTTCCTGCCTTTTTCTCTGGACTTTTTGTTTTCCTTTTTCTCTACTCCGTTTCTTCATAACAAGTCTCCCTATGTTGAGGTACAAGGGATAGAAATTTGGGCGTGATATGGTACAGCATTTTATATGCCATTGTCAATTATTTTGTGTGGGTACGGTACACCTTGTTTTGAAACCTGTTTATACTGTATGTTAAGAGAAATGCGTTAGGAGACGGTCTGTACCCGATGTTTATTCTCTGTGCTGCACTTTATTATGTTGTGTAACAATTTGCATTCTTGTATGGTTCCCTTGTGTTTTTATCTCCGTTTCAATAAACACTTTTCTGATAAAAAAAAAAAAAAATGCTGTAGAGAACCTAAAGAGCAGGCTAACAGGATGTGTAGATCCACCGACTGGTTCTGTAGCCTAAGAGTCACTCCAGGGGGGAAGGGCAGGGAAAAAAATGGCCAACCCTAAAAACCAAAGATCAGGAGGGCCAGGTCTTCCACTTCAGATCGTAGATTTGCACAGTATCCATCATGGTATGGTAGATCTTTTCCATGACCTGAATGGCTGCCATACGCTTAAGTACCTGGTCCCAGGAGACACCATGTATGCGCCAGAACAGGGTGATGGACCAGTGGACTGCACTAAAAAGAGTATGTACCAGCTTCTGTTCAGGGGGGGTAGAGCCAGGAATGTCAGCAAAAAAAACAAACACATTTGGTGCGTTAGAACAGTATTAACCCCCGTAATCGCAACCACTTTATCTGTGACCCTCTGCCAAAGTTCCTGAAGGGCAGCACAGCTCCAAAAAATGTGAAAATTTGTTCCCTTCTCAAGACACCCCCTGAAGCAGAGATCGGATATCAATGGGAAGAATTTATGCAATTTAGCCGGGGTGTAATACCATCTGGTGTGTAGTTTCACTACTGTTTCCTTAACAGCAACAGACCTAGTGCATTTGTGCATATTCGTGATCCTATTAGTCCATTCCTCTGGAGTAGCCATCACCCCCGTCTCCCGCTCCCAGCGCAGCACAGCCGAAGACTTCTCCGGAAAGGCCGAGGCGGCTAAGATAGCCATATAAGCGGGAGATGCCACCCCTGTCCCTGGAGGGAGGGCCGCATAGGCCCTCAAACTCAGAGGCAGGGCCGCAAGAGGCCCCAGATTATCCAGAGTCAAGGAAGTGTTGAATCTGGAAATACCTGAAAAACTCTGACCTAGGGAGGGAGTAGGTGGATTGTAAGTAGAGGAATGAGTGCATAACTCCGTCCTTCCGTAACGAGTCTAGGGTCACCAGACCCTTGGAAACCCAGAGGGCAAAAGCCCCTGGGTCAGGGAAAGCTGCAGGGAAAGAAGGGTCACCCATATAAGAGGCCAATCCAGGGGCAGGGGAAGAGAGCGAGAACTTTTTCTTATATAGCGACCAAAGATAAAACGAGTGGCCCACAATCGTGTTTAACGAGGAGATATCCTTAGGACGGATCGTTGAAGACCACAGCAAACCCAGGAGACAATAAGGGACAATGGAGCTACATTCAAATTGGAGCTAGGGGATATCTGATTGGGGGGAGTGCCATTGCGCGGATTGCAACAGCCTGGCAGAAACATAATATAGCCAGAGGTTCGGGAGGCCAAGGTCACCCGCCGCCCTAGACCTGTAGATCAATAATTTACCTAACCTGGGCTTCTTATTATTCCAGACAAAATTGTTCACGTCGCGTTGTAACAAATCAATTGTACGACGGGGCAAATAATTGGGGAGGGCACTAAATAAAAATAATAGCTTAGGGAGGACAGACATTTTTACCGCTTGAACCCTACCCAGAAAGGAGATACGATAGGGGCTCCATGTAACTAGCAACCGTCTGATGTGTGAAAAAGCAGGGGGGTAATTTGCCAAAAACATTTTATGAAGCGAGGGGGCTAATTTAATCCCTAAATATGACAATGTCTGTGGTTCAATGACAAAATGGAAGTTAGATTGGAGGGAGGTAATAATATTTTGAGGGACATTAATCGGGAGGGCAGAACATTTGGCGAGATTAACTCCCAGACCTGAAACTTCATGAAAGGTTCTCAAAGTGGAAATAAGATTCGGGGTGGAAACAATGGGGTCTGTTACGAATAAGAGGACATCATCCGCGTATAAGCTCAATTTGAATTCTCGATCTCCCTGGGAATAACCTTCAATGTTAGGGTTTAGGCTGATTGAACGCGCCAAAGGCTCTATAGCCAGGGCGAACAAAAGAGGAGACAAGGGACATCCTTGTCTCGTGCCTCTGCCCAGTTGAAAGTAATCCGAGTTACAGCCTGGAAGTCTAATCCGGGTGCGGGGACAATTATAGAGAGCTCTGAAGCCCTGGACAAAAGCCCCCAAAAAAACAAATTTAGCTAGTGTGAGTTCAAGGTAAGGCCACAGGACACTGTCGAAAGCCTTATGAATATCAAGACTAAGGAGTAATACTTTTCGGGAAGCGTAAGTCAGCATCAGAAATAACATTAGAGGCAAGCCTAATATTATCAGTGATCTGGAGGGAAGAGATAAAAGCCTGTCTGACCAGAGGAAATCAAAGTGGGGATAATATTTGAAAGTCTATTGGCCAAAACACGACCAAAGATCTTTAAATCAGTGTTCATTACCGAAATCGGCCTAAAATTTTGGGCAAGGGAGTGTTCCTTGTTGGGTTTCGGGATCAGGGACATGTTGGCAAGCAGCATGTCCTCAGGAAAGTTGTTTTCCTTTCAGTACGTGATTAAAAAGGGCTTTAAGACGGGGAATAATAATAATATCTTTAACCACTTGCCCACCGCGCCTGTTTTTCAGATTCGGTGTTTACGAGACTAAAACAGTTTTTTTTGCTAGAAAATTACTTAAACCCCCCAAACATATATATTTTTTTCTAACACCCTAGAGAATAAAATGGCAGTCATTGCAATACTTTTTGTCACACCGTATTTGCGCAGCGGTCTTACAAGCGCACTTTTTTTGAAAAAAAAAACACTTTTTTGAATAAAAAAATAAGACAACAATAAATTTGGCCCAATTTTTTTATATATTGTGATAGATAATGTTACGCCGAGTAAAATGATACCCAACATGTCACACTTAAAAATTGCGCCCGCTCGTGGCATGGCGTCAAACTTTTACCCTTAAAAATCTCGATAGGCAACGTTTAAAAAATTCTACAGGTTGCATTTTTTTGAGATACAGAGGAGGTCTAGGGCTAGAATTATTGCTCTCGCTCTAACGATCGCGGTGATACCTCACTTGTGTGGTTTGAACACCGTTTTCATATGCGGGCGCTACTCGCGTATGCATTCGCTTCTGTGCGCGAGCTCGTCGGGACGGGGCGTTTTACATTTTTTTTTTTTTGTTTTCTTATTTTTTTTTAATTAGTTTATAATTTTATACATCGAAATAAATTAAATAGAAAAAAGCATGACAGGTCCTCTTAAATATGAGATCTGGGGTCAAAAAGACCTCAGATCTCATATTTAGGCTTAAATGCAAAAAAAGAAAAAAAAATGTCATTTTTCAAATTTCAGAAAAAAAAAATGTTTCTTTAAGACGCTGGGCGGGACTGACGTTTTGACGTCACTTCCGCCCAGCAGAGCTGTGGGGGACGGGTGGGGGCGATTTTTCCCTCACTCGTATCCCAACACAGCCAGCAAGAGGACCTGATCGCCTCCGCCGTTACCGACGGCTCCGGTAAGCGGCGGAGAGCGCGGGAGAGCGGCGGGAGGGGGGGGGCCCTCTCCCGCCACCGATAACGGCGATCTTGCGGCGAATCCGCCACTGGGACCACCATTATCGTGTACAGCACTGCCCATGGAAAAGATGGATATCTCGGTTGTGGCAGCAGCTGCCGTTACCGAGATATCCATCTTTAAAATCATGACGTATTTTTACTATGACGCCGTGGGCAAGTGGTTACATTTCTTGAAGTATGGGGCCGAGTACCCGTCCGAGTCTGGGGTTTTGGAAGATTTTAATGATTTAATGACCTCCAGGTTCTCCAAATCCGAGCAGTCAGAATTAACCGCTGTTCCGGGGTAAGGGCGGGGAGAGGAATATCATCAAGCCAGGATTTGAGCGCCGGGTCAGGGGGGGAGGAGGGCGGGGATAGAAGGTTAGAGTAGAAGTCAGAAAAGATTTGCATCACCTCAGTCGGGTGGGAGACCACGTTCCCACCTGAGTTCCTCAATTTATAGGAGTGGGGAGACTGAAGCGACTGGTTGAGTTTCCTGGCAAACATGGTAGAGGCCGAATTGCTGTGCAACAGGAATCGGGCTCTGGACCATCTCAGGGACTTTTCAGTTTGCTTAAAAAGGATTTTATCAAACTCAAGCCTGGTGTTGTTAATCTGCAAGAGAAGATCAGGGGAATGAGAGTGGGAATGTAAAGTTTCTTGCGTTCGGCAGCCATTTGGATAAAGTGTCCTCTCATAACCGCCTTGTGGGCGGCCCATAGGATTGAAGGGGAGACATCACGCGTGTCGTTGATAGAAAAGTACTCCGCCATGCGTTCCGCCAGCTGAGTGACCAGGATGGGGTCAGAAGGCAATGATTCATTAAGCCTCCAGCCAGCCACTGAAGGCTTAAGGCCTATATATGAGATGTCCAAAGTAACCAGCTGGTGGTCAGACCAAGGGCACGGGTAAATGGCTGCTGCAGTAGAGTTAGCCAGGAGAATTGGGGAACAAAACAAATAGTCCAACCTGGAGTAGATATCGTGGGGGTGGGAGTAAAAGGTATACTCTCTGGCACCAACGTTATGCACCCTCCACGAGTCCACAAGGTTGTGTTGGTGCAATAAATATTTTAAAGTTTTAGGAAAAGCGTTGGAAGCACTACCTACCTTACTTCTATCCAGAGTGGAGTGTGCCACTAAATTAAAGTCTCCCCCCAAAAGTAAATGGGGAGAACTATAGTTATCTAAAACCTGAAAAAAAATCTTAAAAAAAAGGTAGCTTGAGAGCCATTGGGAGCATAAACATTGGCTATTGTAAATTTCTTGCCCTGTAAAGAGCCCTGCAAGATTATGAATCTACTCTCAGGATCTTTGTATACATTCTCAACATCAAACATTAAACTCTTTTTGATGAATATTGCCACCCCTCGGGATTTAGCCCCAAACGTTGTAAAATAACCCGGGCCATAGGTTTTATCAAAATAGGCCAGATGACTACCAACAGAAAAATGGGTCTCCTGTAAAAGGATAATATCCGCCTGGAGGCGTTTATAGGCCGAAAAAGCCTTTTTCCGTTTTTGAGGGTAATTAAACCTAACCCTAACATTATGGGAAATTAGTTTAATGCCCATAGTGAAACAGAAGTAAGTACAGTAAGCTCACCCATCTGGAAGGGATCCGGAGGAGCAGGCAATCGGTAAAAAAACAACATGGCAATGCAGAGATTGACACAGGGCCTAATTATAACTTCAAAGCTCACATACAAAGAAGAATTGTCAGGAGAGTGTAAGGCTACTACAACATGAGTAACAAGAAAAAGGAAGTAAAAAAAGAACATTCTGCATCTTAAGGCAAAAACACAGCAGCAAAAAAAAATAATAATAAAACAAAACCAGCGAGATGAAATGGGGTCGGGAGGGAAGAGACCATCCCAACAACGGAGAGTATCAAAACTCAGTCAGGTACACACACTACCCGACTAAAAGGACTTTACTGTCCAACACTCTTGTAAACCAGATGTGGTGCAAGGAATAAAACTGGGGGAAAAAAAAGAAAACAAGGAATAATACAAAAAAAGTCTATGAAAATGCACCACAAGGTTTAAGTATCATCAATTCTTGCAGGAACAGTCTCTGGGATAACACCAAGAGCGGGGGGACAACCAAACGGACACCACTGAACGGTAACCCGGCGGGGAGCCAACGTGTAAGTCCAGTGCATAGAGGAACTTACAAAAAGGATGAGGGGGAGCATAAACGATCGGGAGTAGCCACAAAAACGGTGGATCTAAATATGAAAAGTCGGGGGATCTGACCGAGAACACCACCCCCGTAGAAATATAGCAGTTCTCCTCAGCCATCCAGGATAGCTCCTCAAAGCCCGGAAATCACACTGCGGGCTGGGTCATGATGACAAACAAAAAGGGGAAAAACAAGACCGTTAATATAGGCGCTCCCTGAGATCTTGCCTCTGCCTCCTGTGATCTCTCTGTGGCGATGGGGTAGACCATATGGCGGACGGGCGGGGGGTGGAAGGTAGCCTAGGAAGATCTTCTTTTGCCATAAGCCCAAGTTTAACAAGGAGCTCCTTCCCCTGTTGGATAGTAAACACTGTATACGTGGTCCCCTGGTATGGGACTTGGAGCTTGAAGGGGAACCCCCACCTGTAGAGGATTCTAGCCTCTTGGAGCGGTGTAGTAATCTCCTTAAACCTGCGGTGTCTATCCAATGTGGCGGGGGAGATATCCGGGAAGATCTGGATCCTAACACCGTCCAGCATTATGTTAGGGGTATGGGAGGCCCTAAGGATCTCCTCCTTCACCAAGTAGTCTTTTAAGCACAAGAAAATATCTTTGGGGGGTTTATCCTCTGGAGGTTTGGGGCGGAGGGCCCTATGGATCCGATCACATGCAAAGGCCTCAGCGGGGGAAGCAGGGAGCAGTGAGTGGAACAGCTTGTGGATAGCAGGGACAAGCTCAGCGACCACCACCGGGACCCCCCCTGACCCTCTAATTGCTCCTTCTGTTCCTATTGTCCAAGTCTTCTAAATGAGTTTGGAGTTGGGAAACCGAATCAGAGAGGGCCTCGTGAACCCTGCGGAGGTCCGAGTAAGCTAGCTGCAGCTCATCGTGCTTTGTCTCTAAGAGATCCGTCCTACCCTCCAGCACCGCAATCTCATGCTGCAGGGTGTTAGTGGCTTTATGGAGCTCCGACTTGAACTTCTCCGCCAACTTTGTGTACATGACAGTAAGGCTATCGTCCAAGTCAGCTTTAGTGAGGTGTAGGTTATACTCACTACCCACGGATGAGTGTGCAGGGGAAGCCACTGGGCTGTGTGCGTCGGCCTGACCATGTTGAGACCCAGCGTCATCTTTGGATTTCCCATCCATCTTGCGGACTCGGAGGAGATAGTGGGTTAAAGTCTTCTGCGTCGGTTTACCGCAACGAGACTTGGTGGGCCACATGCACCGCTTGTTCCTCCGGGGGTGCGTGTAAAAGAAGGAATAATCGTGCTTGAGCTAGCCCCAGGGAAAGCCGTTAAGTCCCCGCCGAACACGGAGCTCTCCTTAGAAGCGACCGTCCAGTTTCGCGCCGAGCATGCACTCCCTAGAAGGTGTGTTATTGTGGAGTTGCACTGTTATAGGGGTGGAGATGGAGCAATAGGCTCTGGGGGCAGGGGATTGCAATGGAGGTGGAGAAGTAAAGGGGTGATATGCAGAGAGGTGTGTTCAAGAATTCGGGGTAATGCATATGGCTACAATTGTGGGTGACTGTATGTGTAATGGGAGCAATGGAGCACAATGCACAATTCAGGGGGAAAGTTGCTGGAGCTAAAGTGTTGGGGAGTCCGAGGAAAAAAAAGCCATGTGTATCGGGTGTGAAGTTGTTTCTGGATCATAAATCTACCACTGGTAAAATTAAACTAACACAGTAAGCCATGATCTTCAAAGGGAAAATAAAAGTTCAGTGAGAAACAAACTCTAACTGAGCTTTTAAATTGTTAATCAAATTTGCAACCACAAAGAATATAGTTAAGGGTGCATAATAGTAATCAAGATATTAGTAAATTTATCCATATCCATGGTGTTTTATTTGTTTTCTTGATAAAATTACAAGCTCTACCCTTGAAATATTATCCAATGTCACTGGGGCAGATAAAAAGCATAAGAAACTTGCCCATACATACTAATGAATGTCCTCATGAGCTTGCAATACCAATTCATATTTTAAGCTCTTTATTAAAATGTCAGTCCACCATTTACTCATAGTCCTGTAGGCATTAGTTTAAAAAAATGCACTGTAGAAAAATAATGCCTTTGTTATTTATTTATAGTTTAAATTTCTTTTTTGGCATTATTTCTGGAAAAAAGTGTAACCTGTTAGTAAAATTAATTCAAAACAATATGTTATGCAGCATGTCTGCTTCTGGCAAGTTTACAACATTTAATTGCTCAACAAGGGAGTAAAGATATATTGACAAACACAACATTTTATATTGGGAAATGTGTTTCTATTTTATTCTCGTCATAATTAAGCCAAAGACGAAGAGTATACAGCAATAGCATAACAAACACTGGTCCTGACTGTGGATATTGAAATAGTGGAATTTTTACTCACCAGAGAGAAAAAAAGCAAACGCACATTCACATACAGTAATGCTTTTGTTAGTTTACTGTAGTGTAAAATGAATTCCCGCTGTACTGACAACAATAACCTGGAAGCCATCCCTGGCAAAACATGATAGGGTGTTTGTTTTACCAGAGATATATATCAGTATTTATTAGTTTGTGCATCTACAGTATTGCAATTCACTAAAATTTTAAAGCAAACTGTTTACCAAATTACAGTTTGTGTTTTAAATATTGTTTTTTTTCCTAATTGTATATAATTGCATTAATATAATTTGGTCCAATTTTATCAATATGTACATATTTCTCAATTATAAAAAAAATAAAATAAAATATTTAAGCAGATGAAGTGAATGCAGCTTTAAAAGCATAGTTCTGTTAATGGATTATAAGTAGATTCTAATAAATTTGGGGCCAGATTCTCGTATCCCGGCGTATATTCGAGCGGGGCGTAGCGTATCCTATTTACGATACGCCGTCGCAACTTTGGACGCAAGTGGTGGGCGTGTTTTTTGCAAATGTGTTGTGACCCCACGTTTTTGACGCTTTTTTTGAACTGTGCCGTATGTGGACCTATCTCTGTAAACATGCTCAAAAACACGTCGCAAATAGTCAATGCTTTCGACGTGAATGTAACTTACGCAAATCCCTATTCGCGAATGACTTGCGCAAACAACGTAAACTATGTAAAAATTGACGTCCATACTCATATAGCAGGGGTAACTTTATGCTTGCGCAAACAATGTAAAATACGACGACCGGGCTCAATTACGCTCGGGAATCGGCGTATCTAGCTCATTTGCATATTCAACACGGCTAATCGACGGAAGCGCCACCTAGCGGCCATCGTATAATTGCACACAATTATACGCCGGCGTAGGCTAGTTACGCGGGCGGAAGAAGCCTATTTTATTAACGTATCTGCGTTAGAGAATCGGCGTAAACATATGCCTGCGCAGATTTTAAATTACGGCGGCATATCTGGAGATACGCCGCTGTAACTGTTTTGAGAATCTGGCCCTTGGCGTGGATAATTTTTAATTATGGTATGGGCAATAAGAGTAGGCATATTTCAGCCACATTGTATTGAATTTTGTTTATCTTTATTCGATCACTTGGCTAGATCTGTTTGCTCCATGTATTCAATAAAAAACCTATGCAAGCAGACCATTTTAATAACACTGCAGATTTCTAGAATAGGATGACCGCATCCTGACTTTTTCACCAGGTGTATAAGCTTTCTGATTCCCTTGTGCATGGTTTTAAAACAGCTACAAAGAAGTATTGTTTTACAAGAGAAGACACGATCAGTCCATCCGATGAGAACGGTCTGATCGACCGTTTTCATCGGTTAACCGATGAAGCTGACTGATGGAACGTCGCACCCACACACCATCGGTTAAATAATAATCGTGTCAGAACGCGGACACACCAACAACATACGACGGCACTATAAAGGGGAAAGCCAAAGCCTTTGGCGCCACCCTTGGGGCTGCTTATGATGATTCTGTGTTACCGCGTGTTAGTAAAAGTTTGGTTAGAGCCGATTCACGCTTTTCAGTCTCCGTGCTTTGCAGATCGTATTCTCGGGTTCAGTTTGTTCTTGTGGGTTCGTGTTTGTCATTCAGTGCTTGCAGTCAGGTCGAATCTGTTTTGCAGTGTGTTCCTGTCCGCTCTTATCTGTCTTTTAGTGCGTTATTTACAGGTCTTGCTGTATTTGGGGTGCTTTCTGTTTTAAGTGCGTTCTGACCTTCTGAAGCTATGTTGGAGGCGTGTTCTCATGCTCGAGTTCGTGCTGTGTATGGGCTGTCTTCTGCAGTTCATACTGTTTCTAGGTCTGTGGCCGTGAACAGGGCGAGGAGGAGTTCATGGGCCAAGATTTTTTTTTGCGCCAGGAGAATAACCCTGAGGACTTCAGGATCTTTCTCCGTATTCTGTCCCCCTTTATAACGAGGCAGGACACTGTGATGCACCAATCACAATCTATGTCTTTAATGTATGCTAATGTCTTGTATCTCTAGCATTTTTCCCTAATTACCATAATTGTAATATGCTGTGAATGTCTCATTTGTTCCCATGCATGTTGTAAGCTTTGAATGGTCTTTTTTTGGCCTACATGCATCTTTCCCTTCATTAACCTGTCCAGCATGTTATCCTAGGCCCAAACACACCTAGCCTAGTTTGTTTCCAACCTGATTTTTGTCTGCTCTATTGTAGTTCTGCCCCCCCCCCCTAAAATGTGTCCCAATTTTTTCTCATTCAATTTAGGCAGAGTGCTAGAGGGTTTTTTTTGGGCCTAAACTCAGCTAAACCCCCCCCCCCCCTTTATTTTATTTTTGGCATGAAATACTCCCTCCAATAATAAATGTTATACTGATGTTGGAGTTGGACAAGGATGTCTTTTTGTAATGTGATTGCAATATTTATGTGCCAAAGTACTAATTTGTTTTTGTTTGGATAGCGGGATACAAAAAACACACAAAAGGCAGCGCTCGATGAGAATAGCATTAAAATTGTTATAGTCTTCAAGTAGGTAACAAAATAAATATTTCACTGGAAATAAATCGATGTAGCTACATAAACTGTAAAAATGGTGCGAGTAATACCAAATGGTACCAAAAGCAGTCATAAAAACATGTAGCTAAGTATGATACTGGTATAAAAATAACGATACCACTGCTGAATCCAGATGAGGAGGGGTTAACATCAGTCCGTCGGCATGTAGATGTCCCATGAAGGGCACTATCACAACTTCCAATGGATGATTGTAGAATCCGAGGGTGATAGAGGGAAGTGATACAGCCCTTGCGTGTGGCAGATAGTAAGGTCCCACCGGCATGCAGATATGAAGACACAGCAAAGGAGCTCTTCAGATGGACACGGCAAGCGCCGCCAGTGTTCGTGACGTTACCTGATCTCCGACGGAACTCCCTGAAGGCCCAGAAGCTGGCGGAGAGGTGAGAACCAATCAAAAGAATTTTAATTGATCAAAAAGATTTTGATCGATCAAAAAAATTAAAGATTAATCAATTAATTAAAAGTTAATTTGCACAGCCCTAGTTTTATAGTATTGTGTTGATGGCGGTGGTGTCGGCACAGTACGTGTTTTTGTATGTGGACGTGGGGAAGAACGGCCGGATGTCCGACGACGGAACGTTCGCGCAGACGGATTTCGCCCAGTGTCTACAGACTGGTGGCCTGACACTGCCACGGAATGAAGACAATGTGAAGGGACTCCCTTTCGTGTTTGTCGTGGATGAAGCTTACGGGCTTGGACCACACCTGATGAGGCCGTTTCCCCAAAGGACCCTCACCCCGGAGAGGAGGGTTTTTAATTTCTGGCTGGCCAGAGCCCAGAGGGTTGTTGAGAATGCCTTTGGGATAATGGCCAGCCGGTTCTGCCTGTTCCAGACAGCCATTCACATTGCGGAATATAAACTTAACAATGTGGTGTTTGCCTGTTGCATTCTGCACAACTTTTTGCGCAACCATTAGCTAACCTTGTTGGCCTGGACACTGGACACACTGGCTTGGCTCCCCGAACTGCTCGTGATGCTCTTGACAAATATGTTGAGTACTTCGCGGGTAGGGGGGCCATTGCTATGCCAGGCCATATTTTTTTTTAATTTACAAAAAATAAAAAATAAAAATAATGTAATCTTTGAAATTACAGTTTTGTCATTCTTGCTTGGGTTTATGTTATCTGTCTCCCTGGTTCTCCAACTAGTGCACTTGTAGTGCAAAATCTATTTCTCTGTTTTAGTAAATAACCACAATTGTCACAGTAATCACTCACTTTTTAAATGTACAAACTGGTTTTGAGCATAGAAAGAAGAAGCCACACAAATGTTTTTCCTGACACAGCATGACAGCATATACGAATGGGAAGGCTCCGCCTCCCTGCCCAATCAGGACCGGTTATACTATAAAAGTAGGTCTCCTCCCCTACCCCAGCATTCTCTGTTTTTACCTTCACTGTTACAGGCGGTTATACTACTGCTAAAGAAAGCAGGAATTTTTATTTTTCCCTCACCTGGCCGGACACTTCCCGCCAAGCCGCACAGGTTCAAAGCCTCTCCTGTGACGAAGCTCCCCGCTGTACAGGCAGACCTGAACGCCTAATGGGGGAGGCCTCACCCCAGCAGGATTCAGGAAGATGGGGGTGAAGGCATCTGGTCTCTAGGGATTGCTCATTTATCATGACGCCATGTATGGACATTCATTGGACTTTGGACATGAAGCATGCAGGTGGTAAGGCACCACATGGTGCACACAATTCTATTCAGTTACTGCTGCAAGTATAGGCAAGTATGTGGTTAAACTTGCATTACTGAAGGGCTGTGGTTGTATCTGCAATACTGCTAATGATGAAAGCAGGTGCTGTGCTGGGCTGAAGCCTTCCATTTAACTGAATAAGCCTGGCTCTACAGTCTTGATTTATTTCCTGCAGGTTTGTGGTTAATTTGCATTTCTGAAAAGCATATATCACACATGTGAATGTAACTGGATTTCTGTAGTGTCACTCTGTTTACTAATATTAAACAGACTAAAGGATGTGTTTGCAGCATTGCTGAAGTTTAAACTGATATCAGGTGATATTGAGAGCCCTTTCATTTAATGCAGGGATTGGGCCTGCAGTATGGGCTCACTGTGTATGGAAGATTGGTCTCCATTCTGGTACATATGTCTAAGTAGGTTTAACTTGCTAGTGCTAATGTCATAGGACCATTAATTTGTGCTGCTTTCCTGTGATTACATTAACTCCACACTAGGTAAGGCTGTCATGTGTTTACTGTGCATTTACATGTTGACCTTGGTGCTAAAATGTCAGGATCTGTTTAGTCACACTCCTTAGTACTTGTTAGCAATAGGTAATTGCTTGTGTTATTTGGGGTACCCCACTGAAAGATATGGGGTTTGTAGTGGTTACTATTTATGGGAAAATAATCCCAGGCATCTGTGAACCAGTAGCAATCAGCCTTCCTAGAGACCAGCAACTTTGAATGAAGGTGAGGGCAGGTAAGTATATGCTATATCCTAAAAAAGAGTGCACATTATGGGCATAATGAGTGTACATCTCAAGCCCTCAACACCAAACACCAGTCTACCTGCTTCTGCGACAAGGGACAGATCCTCTTCAACCCTGAAAAAATCCCACTATGTAGCTAACTGCCAGAAATCGCTACAGGAATCATAGTGGTCGAGTGTAACTGGTGTGTCGGCCAGAATGCAAAACAAGGTTGCAGGCCAAAGACAGTGACAAAGGAGCAGAGACTAAGAAGGCCTACAGTCACTAATGGTTCCATACCAAGCCTAATCAAACAACCCTGCTTGTTTAAAGGCAACCTCTACCTGAGAGCTTTCTTATGGAAAATCGCTCTGACTAGTTGGCATATCAGAAGCAGGAGACGGCGACTTTAACCCCGTCCAAACTGACTGTGTGAAACTCAGGTACTAAGCTATTCAAGCAAAATCAGCTAAAGGGTACCTCTGCCTCTAGAGCATGAATGAATGAAAACTTGTATAGCGCGGCACATGCGAACTGAATCGCCTCTGGGCGCTTGTTGTTCCTGTCTCCTTTGGTATAAAAGAGCAGCCAGCCTAACAGGCTTCAGCAGATTAACCAAGGGTACCATTCTTCCAAACAGAGGAAACAATATCCTTGCAGAGACCCTGTGACAGCAAATAGATCTGGAGATCAACAAGATTCATACTACTGTTAAGTAGTGTTGTTGTGACCTGCGATGAGGCAGGATGGAAGCAGAGCTCTGGTCAGTGATAAGCTCTCTATGGCAGATCCTAGATTGAAAGGGAATAGCCAATGATGCAGTTTAGTCACTGCGGATACAAGACTGTATGCTGTTTCTTCAGAAATCATTGTGGCCAGTGAACCCTTATGGCCCCTCCCACAAGTGAACACATGCCACTTTAGTCAGAGGGGTTACTGTTCAAGTCGGATCTGGCAATATCTAGAAGGAAGATTAATTCCTTATGTTTATCACCAAAGACCAGAGGATAGCCAAAAGATTGACAAGTTAAACGTGGGAGAACTATGGCGGAGAATAAAGAATCGATAATCTTTATTAGCCTAAACCCAAGTCGCCCAATAGGGTCAGCTGACAGTTGGATGTAAATTTCAGCGAAGGATCCGTGAGTCCTGTGCATTAGGAAGCCAATGGAATTGTTTCATTCCTCTACCAATTCATTGCATTCCCTCCATGATGCATCAGAGCACAAGGGCTATGATTACATGGGCGTTGGTCATAGTAAAACTTGAATAACAAGAGGGTCCAAAAGGATGGCATAGGCCATCGTGGCAATTAATCTCCAGGATTTTTAAGGAGTATTGTTCATAGCAGTGCTGCGACTTCAGGTAGTCCCTACACTACGTTTGATCCCACTGTGGTCTAACTGGGGGCCGTGAACGTCAAGAATACACAGGCATTTATTCAAGATGCATAGGAATCGCAGTAAAATCGCAAAATTTTTGCCGTAATACTGGAAACCTAGTCCATTAAGTCCAACCTGGTGGTGTGATAGGGGTAGTTACCTTGGTATACCCTGTACGTTGTGGTCGTTCACAAGGATGTTGGGTCCAGTAGGGGCCGACTTGCGGGCACAAGGACTTCTGGTAAGTCTTGTTTAAACAGCAAAGTGAGTAACTTGTATAGCGCTGACAAGTACCCTGTAATAACCCATGTGGTCCGAGGGGGGCCCAAGCAAGGTTGACAACTGTATTAACTTTAGTAAAGAGAAACTTACTTCCCACGTGAGAAACAATGACTTCACAGAGGAGAAAAGTCCCCTTTTGGGGAGGTAGCTAAGCTAACCTTTCAGCATACCAATCATCACAAGTTGTTACTCGTGGGGTAGTCAGGCCAATGAAGGACAAGGTGTCCAAAAGCCAGAGCTTCAGCGGTCGCAGACTAAAGTCTTTCGGAAACACAACAGAGGGAGCCTCAACTATGCTGAAAGGACTCGGCAAAATGGGGAAGGCCTAACCTCGCTGGCAAGAAGGAATGCAAAACTAGTCAACTTCTTTCAGAGGTATCTCCCAGCATGTTAGGGTTTTCTAGAACTTACAGCCAGAGGGCGTAAGATACAAAAGCCGTTGGATGACAAGGGACAGTCTCAAACAAAAGACAGTCAAGGGATCGGCAACGAGCAAGGCTATCAAGTTATTGGTCTGACCGTAACCTGGGTGGCTTCCCAGAGGTGGAAGCAGATAAACTAAGGACAGATGCTGGGTTGGCAGATTAGCCAATACGTATATATTTAACAAACCTAAGAGTCTCCAGGAGGCCTATCCGGATTTGCAGCCGTTCGTGGGTGATGACGATAATTACCCTGTAGCTTGCAGGCAATGATGCCCACGGGTACAGTCTCAGACCCGAGAATTCCTTATTCTCCTTCCTGAGATTCAACACCTCATACAGCGTGCCAACGGTATCTTCCAAATTCATACAAATTATATCTAGATACAGGAGACCAAGATGTGGAGGTCTCACCGTTAGTGTTTGAAATCTAATGGAGGTCAGAGTGTCTACTCCAGACTTCAAGTACCTTAGTTAAGAGAAGAACCTACAGAATTTAAAGGATGGAATTCTCTGTTCCTTACTGGAAGGAATGAATTGTATACAAGAGAGCATAGAGAAGGCATTAAAGGATACTGAAACGCATTTGTATCTATTCTTCACTTTCTGGGTTGCATATCCCAGCAACCAAGTTCAAAAGACCTAGGCAGGTTATTCTTTCCCCCATGGGGTCTTCCAAATAGTGTGAGACACATTATCTCACTCTCCATTTAGAGGGACAAAACATCCCAAATATGGCCAGGAACATGGGAATAAGTATTCCTTTCGGCAAATACAGTATGTAAAGTAGATCTAGAAGAATCTCAAACATCCAAGTGTCATACCATAAACTACCTTGTTGCTGAAATGATCAGGCAAAATGGCTCTAGTCTCTTTCTCAACACTATACAAAGGTTGGTATCTTGGCAACCTGAGTAAGAACATCATCATCCTTTTGGCAGATCCAAACGGAAGTGTTTGAAGTTCCACAAACTTGGAAAAGAGATTCAAGGTTGAAGAGACATAGAATTGGCCCTTCTTCTAGGAGAAAAACGATAAACTCATCAGGTGTAACGGCATCGGAAAAGGCCAATCCCGCTGTCCAACGAAGACCATCGCAGTTGTACGGATACAATTAGTCAAAACCTAGATGGAGAGGACAAGTCCATTAGATGAGGGCAGAGACAGCTCCTCCAAGCTGGTGATGCATCCATTGACGGAACTCCAAAATAGTTCCTCCAGAGTTAATATCTAAACTACGACCTGGTCTACATTCAACATGTTGGGGGTCCATTCTGGCGGACCCAGCAGTCGTAACTACAATACATCTCAGTCGTTAGAGGGGATAGATCTAATCCTCTTAAACACTTGAGCAGTACCCACCCTTGTTGTCTGGTGATTTGGTACATCCCATACGTATATGCTGTCATGCTGTGTCAGGAAAAGGGACAATTTTATACTTACCTAATGGTAATTTTCCTTTCCTGATGCAAGCATGACAGCATATAGGTTCCCTCCCCTAAAAAAAAAAAAAAAAGAAAAATGGCAAATATGGGGCCTGAAACATTTAAGGTAAGGCCTTCCGCAGCGATACTAAACTATGAGAATGCTGGGGTAGGGGAGGAGACCTACTTTTATAGTATAACCGGTCCTGATTGGGCAGGGAGGCGGAGCCTTCCGATACGTATATGCTGTCATGCTTGCATCAGGAAAGGAAAATTACCATTAGGTAAGTATAAAATGTTCCCTTTTTTTGCTTGGGATTTTATTCTATGCACAACTTGTGTGTTTTTAAAATTTCATTTTTTTGTGGCCTACATTTTTTTTTAGCTTTTTTATTCTGTGCACAGTGTATGAATTTAAAAATGTTGGGTATTTTTTTTTTTTTTGTGGCCTAAAACCAGGCTTTTTTCAAACAAGCAAATATCTACAAATAATGGAACTTACAAAGTTCAACCTTATTACAAACACATGTGATGGGGTGATGTCACCCCGGAACAAGCCCAAATTTGAAGATGCACACATTTTGAGTGGCAAAATGGGGATTTGTATCCTGACCCATGCCAAATGTCAACATGTGCTATCTGCCATTATGGGGAATCAATGGATGTGTTTTGGGGGTGCAAATCCTTACTCTCACCTACTTGAGTAGCAAGGAAGGGGTTGCACCCACAAAGCACAGACAATAGATATCCTGTGATGGCAGATAGCACATGTTGACACAGTGGGGCTGATTTACTAAAAGCAATGCGCTGCGCTGGTTCATGGTTTAATTGGCACACTGAATGAATCCTTAATTAGGCGCATTAACCGGCGCAGCAGCCAGCGCAATGCAATTAATATGTAAAGCTGCCACTGAACTCTCTTTAGAAGTCTATGGGAGAATTCAAAAGTGTTAATTTTGAAGGTTAATATGCTAGTTTTTGCCCTGCCCCAGGGGACATGTATCAATGCTTTTTTTATTTTTTTAAATGGCCGTTTTTTCGGGAGCAGTGAATTTAATAATGCTTAAACTGCAACAATAAAAGTGAAATATTCCTTTAAATTTCATACCTAGGGGGGTGTAAAGTAAGCATGTGAAAAAGTGCATGTTTCCAGTACTTAGAACTGTCACTGCACAAAATGACATTCTGAAGGAATTAAAAAAAAAAAAAAATCACTCGCAGCTGTAATGAATTGTGGGATCCCGGCAATTCGGGGAGAATTCATTCATGAAAAAAAAAAGCGTGGGGTCCCCCCAAATTCCATTACCAGGCCCTTCAGGTCTGGTATGAATATTAAGGGGAACCCCGCCGTAAAAAAAGAAATGATGTGGGGGTTCCCCCCAAATATCCATACCAGGCCCTTCAGGTCTGGTATGGATTTTAGGGGGCACTCCACCCCAAATTTAAATAAAATGGCGTGGAGTTCCCCCAAAAATCCACACCAGACCCTTATCCGAGCACATAACCTGGCCGGCCGCAGAAAAGAGGGGGAGACAGAGTGTGCCCCCCCTCTCCTGAACCTTACCAGGCCACGTGCCCTCAACGTTCCCACTGTGTGATGCTCATGTGACCCCGCCCCCCTCTGACGCACATGTACCACACGGGTAATTTCTTATGGATTTCCCCCGCGCCTATTCTGGCACTTCTCTCCTTCATCTAAAAATTATATTTTGTTCCTGGAAAATTACTCAGGACCCCCAAACATTATATATATATATTTTTTAGCAGACACCCTAGGGAATAAAGTGGCGGTCATTATTTTTTTTTATTTCCAATGGTATTTGCGCAATCATTTTTCAAACGCCATTTCATGAATTAAAAAATAAAGCAGTAGAGTTAGCCCAATTTTTAGGGATAATGTGAAAGACGATGTTACACCGAGTAAATAGATACCTAACTTGTCACGCTTGAATATTGCGCACACTCATGGAATGGCGCCAAACTTCGGGACTTAAAAAATCCATAGGCGATGCTCGTTTTTTTTTTTTTTTTTTTTTACAGGTTACCAGTTTAGAGTTACAGAGGAGGTCTAGTGCTAAAATTATTGCTCACGCTCTAACGCACGCGTCAATACCTCACATGTGTGGTTTGAACGGCGTTTACATATGTGGGCGGGACTAGGTACTAGGGACAGGGGCGTTTTAATTTTAATTTTATTTTTTATTTTTTACGTAATATTTTTATTTTTGTACTTTTTTGTTCCTTTTTTTTTTTGATCACTTTTATTCCTATGCCACGAATGTAAACATCCCTTGTATTAGGACTAGTGTGTGACAGGTCCTCTTTATGGAGAGAGGCGGTGTCAACAAGACCCCACGTCTGTCCTCCAGCCTGGAAAGCATGAGATCAGAAACAAAAACACTGATCTCATGCTTTCAGCCGCAATCATGTTCGTTCAGCACAGTGGTGTAGTGGATAGCACTTTCACCTAGCAGCAAAAAGGGTTGCTGGTTCGAATCCCACCCATGACACCATCTGCCTGAAGCTTGCATAATCTAAAAACATGCTGCAAATCGGATCCTGTCTAAATAAGCCCTAATATGCAGTAGTATATTTAGGTTTTGTGCTGCCCTAGGCCTGACTAAACTTCTGCACCTCCTAATAGAAAAATGACCCACCCCTTCCTGTCAAGGCCACACGCTGTTTTTTTATGACCCGCCCAGAAATTTTCAGGGGGGGGCACACACTAGCTCTGGGGGAGGGATTCCCTTAATTTGCATAGTTTTTCTCTTACTTCCTGTTTGGCTATGGGGCAGGAAGTGAAGACAAATCTCTGCAATTGGACAGGGATGGTACAAAATAAACTGTCAGGGGCTATAACCCTACCTCCCTCACTCTATCCAAAATGAAAGAAAAAGAAGTGTTGATTATACAGTAGTTCTAGTTTAAGCACACATTTCTGATAATTTTATTGAGAGGACTAAGAAAATATAACCATGCCAATAGGCTAGGATACAGCGTTGCTAATATGTATAACCTCTTCAATACCGCGGCACCACTCGCGATCCCGTGAGCGTGCCCGACGGCCGCGATTGCCGTCGGGCACCAGCGATTACCGCTGATCACGGCAGGAGTGTGGATCTGTGTGTGTTAACACACAGATCCACCTCCTGTCAGCGGTGAGGAGACTGATGTGTGTTCCCAGTACAGAGGAACACACATCGGTCTCCTCCCCCTGCGATTCCCCCTACAGTTAGAACATACTTTAGGAAACATTTTAACCCCTTCAGCGCCCCCTAGTGTTAACCCCTTCCCTGCCAGTCACATTTACACAGTAATCAGTGCAGTTTTATAGCACTAATCGCTGTGTAAATGTGAATGGTCCCAAAAACTTGTCAAAAGTGTCCGATATGTCCGCCGCAATGTCACGGTCACAAAAAAAACGCAGAGCCATTACTAGTAAAAAGAATAAAATAAAAATGCTATAAATCTATCACCTATTTTGTAGACGCTATAACTTTTGTGCAAACCAATCAATATACGATTATTGCGTTTTTTTTAACCAAAAATACATACAAGAATACGTATCGGTCTAAACTGAGGAAAAAAAAGTTAAAAAAAAAATTGTGATATGTATTAAATAAAAAAGTAAAACATATTGTGTTTTTTTTAAATTGTCGCTCTTCTTTTGTTTATAGCGCAAAAAAATAAAAACCGCAGAGATGATCAAATGCCACTAAAAGAAAGCTCTATTTGTGTGGGGAAAAAAACATAATGATTTAATTTGGGTACAGTGTTGCATGACCGCGCAATTGTCATTCAAAGTGCAACAGCGCTGAAAACTAAAAATTGGTCTGGGCAGGAAGGGGGTGAAAATGCCCATCATGGAAGGGGTTAAATGTGTGTTAGGGACCCCCACAAACATCACCCATTGTTAAATAAACAATTTTCTTAATTTGCAATTAAGTATCATCTGCTCATATTTTGGGGATGTCTGCACCCCTGATAGGGTGAAGACACATCACACATTTTGTCACTTTCTACTTCAAATTAATTTGCTTCCTGTCACATAGCCAAACAGGAAGTGAGGGTAAAACCTTAATAATGTCTTTTCTTGGGGACACACAGATCAATCTAAATAGTTTCCCATTATGTAAGTTGCACTCTAGCATTTTGCTGTGTACACCCCATATTATTAGGGATCTTAGACTTTGGGGTCCATTTACTAAAGGCAAATCCACTTTGCACTACAAGTGGACAAGCAAGGAAGAAAAAAAAAAAAAGGATTGGATGTTAAAATCATCTGCTCGGAGACATCTCCAATATATATATGTGGGACTCCAAAACCTCTTTATTTGACTGTGTATCAGATGATTGTGATTGTTGGACAGAGGTAATTAAGCAGTGTATCATCTCATCAATGCTGAGGGGCATAATATCTACACATGAATGGTGCCTAGATGAATGCTCTCATTACTTTTGCATATTTCAATGTCACTTATTTATTTAAATGTAAACACATGGGGCCAGATTCTCAGAGGCGCTACGACGGAGTATCTCAGATACCCCGTCGTATCGCCATTTTTTTTGGCTCGTATCTATGCGAGTGATTCTTAGCATTACTTTGGCATAGATACGCTGCAACATCCGACAAGTGTAATACCATTACAGTAGGTGACTGGGATATTGTGTCAATCTCGCTCCCTTTCTCGGCGAGATTGACCACCTACGAGCCCCATCGCGGGAGCCAGCGCCGAGCTGGCTTGCCGCGATGGAGACAAAGCCGTCATAGAAGCGACGGGGATCCGACGCGGATTCCCGCCAATTCTACACGTGGGCGGAGTTTGTTATGAATCCTGAAGGAGAAATCCCCGCCGGATTTTTTTTTTTTTTCCAAAAGAATTTTATTGATAAGAATGAAAACATTACAAGCAATGTAGTGCACCAAACAGTACATTAGTCAGTAAAGTTGCGGTCGCAGCCGCCGTACCACAGATAGTAAGTTGCACAGAATATAGATGCAGATGTGTAAACAGTGGGGTACAGCTGGGTGGTGTCACAGAGTCTAGGGGCTTCTCGTCCGCCCTGCACAAAACAGCATTAACAAAGGTGTGAAGTAGAAGACGTCTATAAGAGAAACACAAACATGGGAAGGGAAGTGGGTACGGGAGCTGAGTTATATAGGTGGCATATGGTAAATGCTTGGACTAACGGGGAGCCACCCTTTCGCCGCCCACCCCTATAGGGAACAATCTGTGGGCGGGGGGTACAGAAACCTATAATTGTGTAAGGGTTGACTGGCGTTGTCCAAGGAATGGGAGGAGACTCCTCAGCAAAGGGTCAATCCAGGGGACAATGACATCCACCGATTAGGTGGTTAGGTGTATCCCTGGAGTCTTCCTTCTGGATCCGCAGGGGGTGGGTTATCCCCATGGGGAGGTTGCAGGATAGGTGCACCGTCTGGTAGAGGCGTTTGTGAGTCAACGTTGGGGAGGGGGGTGGGAGCGTTGGAAGTGGGAGAGAGGAGCGCGAAGGAGAGGGGTTGACGGATGTCAAGATCATTGGACCCTAGCATCTGTTGGCATGGTGGAAGAAGTTGGGTCGACGTGTCCCGGGGAGGGGCCGGAGGAGTTCAAAGATGATCTGTAGTGGGTCCAGCAGGCCCACGTTTGTCTGTGTTTGTCCTGGGTGTCTTTGGCTTGGTGGATAAGCATTTCCATCTCCTCTATTCTGTCGACTCGGGACCGCCATTCGGCTACAGTGGGGGGATGTGGGTCGTTCCAATGAACCGGTATACACTGCGTAGCTGCATTGATGAGGTGTAGGGTCAATGATTTGCGATATGTCGATTTGGGCAAGGATGTGTGATGTAGAAGGTATTGTGCGGGGGTGAAGTCAGGTGTATAAGTGGTAATTTGGGATATGAGGGTGTGTATTTCCGTCCAGAACGTTCGCAGGACCGGGCATTCCCACCATACGTGGAGGAGTGTACCGGAGCCCGCTTTGCATCTCCAGCACGTGGGTGCAATGGAGGGGAATATTTTGTGGAGTTTCTCGGGCGTCCTATACCAACGGGAGTAGAGTTTGAATCTGTTCTCCTGGGCCGACGCGTTTATCGATCCCTTGTGGGTATGTTCCCAGATCGTTTCCCAGTCGTCGCTGGAGAGGGAGATGGATAAATCACTTTCCCAGGAGTGGTGGATATCGGTGTTGGGTTGGAGTTTGGAGGTCAGCAGGGAGTACAGGGTCGAGATTAGGTGCTTCTGTGGGTCTGGTTGGTTGCACAAGCGCTCGAAGGGGGTGAGGTCCCTGGACCAAACCCGGACTGTCGGCGCATTGTGGAGGAAGTGTCGGATTTGGAAGTATTTAAAGCGTGGGATGGTGGCTCCTGGGAGCCTCGAGAGTACGGCCTCATGTGTGAGCAGTGTTCCCCTCTCGAGGAATTGGTGGGCACGTATCGTTTGTTCACTAGAGGGAGCGGGGCCAGCTAACACTTGGATGCCTGCCGGAAAGTCTGGATTGTGGGTAAGAGGTGTCATGGGGCCTGGTGAGGGCGTCATGTCCATGGCTCTGCAGGTTTTCCTGAAAATGGATATGGAGGGGCCGATAAGCGGGTGCGTCTTGCCTGCGCCAGGGACGGAGCGGGGGTCTATCCATGGTAGGTGAGCTGACCGCATTCCCAGTATTGCGTCCTCTAAGGATACCCAGTCCTTGCTGGTCTTATGGACGTGCCAGTCTACAATCCTAGTGAGGTGGCATGCTGTGTAGTAGAGAAGTGGGTCTGGGAGGCCTATGCCTCCCTTGTGCTTAGGTAAGGTCAGTCTATTCCAGCTTAATCTAGCGGGGCGGTCAGCCCAAAGGAATGACCGGCATGTCTGCTTAATGGAGGTGAAGAAGGATTGGGGCAAGCTGATCGGGACTGCTTGAAATAGATACAATAATCTCGGGAGGACATTCATTTTGATCACCGCCGCCCTGCCAAACCAGGAGAGATTGCCCTTAGTCCAGTTAAGCAGATCAGTTTTTATCGTGCAAAGGGCAGGGAGGAAGTTGTTAGCGTAAAGGTCGGTCAGCTTTCTTGGGACTTTTATGCCCAAGTATGTGATGTCTCGATCTCCCCATTTGAACGGAAAGTCCTGTTTGCAAAGGGCAACCATTGCTTGGGGCAGGGAGACGTTTAGTGCCGTCGATTTGTGGAAATTGATCTGGAGGTTCGAAAGGATCTTGAACGTCTGGAGGTCTTTGAGGAGGTTAGGGATAGTAACGAGGGGGTTCGTCAGAAACATTAAGACGTCGTCTGCATATGCAGCAATTTTATATTGTCGTTGGCCAATCGTGACGCCCCGAACATCTGGGTTGTCTCTCAGCCGGCGGAGGAATGGTTCGAGGGATATAATAAAAAGTATGGGGGAGAGGGGGCATCCCTGCCTGGTTCCGTTGTGGACAGAGAAGGCGTCTGACAGGCGGCCGTTCACCCTCACCCTAGCGGTCGGTGTAGAGTATAGTGCCATAATCATTTGGAGGAATCGTGTCGGCAAGCCCGTCATGCGTAAGGCCGCCAACAAGTAATCCCAGGCCACTCTGTCAAAGGCCTTCTCCGCATCCAGGGAAAGGAAGAAGCCGTTCACTCCATGCGTTGAAAGCCAATGGTGAACGTTGATGGCCTTGGTGGTGTTGTCCCTGGCTTCCCTACCAGGAACAAAGCCTACCTGGTCAGTGGAGATCAAGTCGGGCAGAAAGGGGAGGATCCTGTTGGCCAGGATTTTGGCGTACAATTTGACATCTACGTTAAGTAGAGAAATGGGTCTGTAATTGGAGACTAAGGTGACATCTTTCCCGGGTTTAGGTATTAGTGTGATGTGTGCCTCTAGTATGTCTCTGTCGGTGTGGGGGGGGAGTGGGATATCATTGAATGCTTTGATGAACCTGGGAACAAGTGTTGTAGAGAAAGTCTTGTAATAGCCTGAAGATAGACCATCTGGGCCCGGGCTCTTCCCCGGCTTTAGTTGTTTTAGAGCCGCGAGGGTCTCTTCCGTCGTAATTGGCGCGTCGAGGGGGGACATGTCTGGGGCAGGGGACGGGGGCGAGCCGTACATGGCGAGGAAATCGTCTATGAGCCTAGGTCTCGGTGTCGCTGTGTTCGGTATAGATGGTTTGGGCAAGTCATATAGCGAGGATAGGTAGCGAGTGAACTGTTGTGCTATGAGATCTGTCCTGGTGACCTCGTCGCCGTTTGCCGAACGTATGGAATGTATTGTGAGGGCTGCTTTCTTTTTTTGCAAGGCGTTGGCTAGGAGCTTCCCCGACTTATTACCAAACTCGTAGAACAATTTCTGGGTCAGGGTAAATTTACGTCTCAGTCTGGTTTGGGACAAGTCCAAGAGGTCCTGCCTAGCTTTCAGGAGCGCGTCGTGGGCATCAACAGCAAGGGAGCGCTTGTGTGTTTGTTCAAGGGACTTGATTTTGTGCGTCAGTTCGGCGACACGGGCCATCCTGTGCTTACGTCGTCTAGACATCAGAGAGAGTATTTCACCTCTGATGACACATTTGTGGGCAGCCCACACTGAGGCGGGGGCTACTTCTCCCGATTCATTGTCCTCGAAGTAGTGGGTCAGTCTAGAGGTCAAAGTGGCCACATCCCCAGGGTCTAGGAGGATGGAGTCGTCCATTCTCCAGATCCCTGATGGGAGGCGTTTTCCCTGCCAGGTCAAGGTCATTGTGATCGGGTGATGGTCCGAGATTAGCATGGGTTCAATAGAGGCACCCGAGAGGAGAGCGAGGTCGTTTTGGGTGATGAAAAGGTGGTCGATGCGCGAGTATTTATTATGCAAGGGGGAGAAGAAGGTGAAATCTTTGGTATTGGGGTGTAATGTGCGCCAAGAGTCGTGCAGGGACAGGAGGCTGAGTTGGGATTTAATGGCCTTGAGTGCTCTGTATGTCAGGCAGGATGTGCCGTTCGAAGTGTCTAAGAGAGGGGATAGTGGGACGTTAAAGTCCCCTCCCAGGATCAATATGCCGGTTTGGAAAGCGGTCAGGTTGTGGAGGGTGTCTCGAACGAACTGCACCTGTCGCGTGTTGGGGGCATAGATGTTCGCGATAGTGATAGGCGTTCCTTGAAGTTTCCCTTTAATAAATAGATATCTGCCTTGTACATCTCTCGAGACGTCCTCGACCTGTAATGGGCAATGTTTTGAGAGGAGGATGGATACTCCTTTAGCTTTCGATTCGGCGGTAGTTGCGTGATATACTGTGGGGAAGCAGCGATTGTGAAGTTTAGGGACACTATCTGACCTGAAGTGTGTCTCCTGCAGGAGGACTATATGTGGTTTATCTTTTTGCAGGGAGTATAGCAGATGGGAGCGTTTCTCGGGCTTGTTAAGTCCCCGAGCATTCAGGGAGTACAGTCTGAGTGTTCGAAGGGTGTCGTCCATGTCGGAGGTACTGGGGTCCAAGTTATTTTGGTCCGTCACGGTAGTCAAAAAAAGGGGGGGGGGACGGGAGGGGAGGTGTGTGAGGGGAACAGTGGGGAGGGTAAGTGATCCTGTGCACCTTCAAAAGTGGGTGGGTGCCCTGATGAGGGCGGTGTCTAACAGAGGTGGAAGGGGATCAAAACACGAGTGAGTTTTCCCCGTCCGGTGGGGGGGGCACTCGGAGGCGTACGGTGTACGCGGGAACTGCGCCCCTTAGCAATGGGCGGGCAGCCCACTTCGCACAACCGCTTGGGGGTTGGGCGGAGCACGCCAGAAGGCGAGTGCGGTTAGTTACCAGGCTAAGTGTAGCAGTCAAGAAACTAAAACTAAACTTAACAATACTAAAATACATCACGCCACCTCAGAGCATGGAGAACCACTAGGTCCAGCGTCTTTGGGGAGATTTGGGTGCAGAGTGGATCAGGCCATGCTATGAAGTCAATCTATGTCCTACCTTGAGGGGAGTGGTCGCCGATAGGGCCGGACAACCAGGCGGTGGATCGAGAGGGCGTCCCCACCCGGTCTGTGCGGTCCGTCAGGCCAATCCCCCCTCGGCTACTCAGCCGCCGTCCCTGTCCCCCCGCCGCTCGCCGCCTTCGCAGTCAGGGATACGGCACTTAGCAGGGGAGGGGGAGGGCGCCCAGTGTCACCGTGGCCCCACCTGGGGGGCCAGATGGTGTTCCCAACAGGGAAACATGTGAGGCTCGACACAGGTAATATGCAGCTGTGATATGAATTAAGGTATAGGCTGAACACAATGTCCATCCCCCAGAATACAAACCCGTTACAATGGAAATGCGGGAAGGAGGCGAGGTGTGTTCGCAGCATCAGTCCGCGGTAAAGCAGAGAGTCCAGGAGTTGGTCCGACAGCCTTTGGCGGCCCTCCAAGTGTGACGTCTGTAAGGGTGCAGGGCCGCTGTAATCCTGGGCATGTCTTGTAGCAAAGGCAGTATGGGTGGCAGTCCTACGGTGGTCGGCGGTAGCGGCGCATGGGAACTGGAAAGACGCCAGCCGGGGGAGAGGGGTGACGGGCTCGGAATGTCCAGGAGATTGACATCCCCGGTCGGCGTGATCGCTACATACTGGCCGTTGTCATCGAGGGCCAATCCGTGTGGTGGGTGGTGCTGTCGTCTCCTGGCGTGGTACAGCAGAGTAGCAAGTCCCGTCAGCGGGGCGTAGTCGTCTGGGCCGTGTGTGGTGAATCCGAAGGTGTCTGGAGGCGGCCCGATCACCCTCAGTGAGCCGGTCATAAACAGCGGACGGCCACGTAGTGAGTCGCTTCCGGCGCTGTGGGGTGGCGCAATGCGACGGTGGCATTGCCACTTCCGGGATCGTCGCATCAAGACGCCGTTGAGCTTGTCGGGAGATGTAGTCTGCAGGAGACTGCAATAGTTCCACCTCTCTCCAGGCGGGCTGAAGGCTGTCGCTCACCGCATTGCACTCTGGGCATTGTAGGAGACAGGGAGAGGTCCGCTGTAGTTCAAGGACAGGCGTGGTCAGCGGGGCGGCCTTCTAGTCATACGTTGAGAGGAAGGAGGGAGGCGTGGGTTATCTCACAGAGCCGTGCATCATGCCGACAGGGCCTTCACATGTCCAGTGAGAATCTCTGAGGCAGGTTGAGTGCGGGCCGTAAATAAAAGAAAACAGGCAAACAAAGGCGTTAAACAACTGGCGCCAGAAACAAAGTGGCAAATAAAGTGTAAAATAAAAGGCAGGGCGGACCCTCGTGACACGTCTTCAGTAATCCCTCCGAGCCCGTCTAGCTCCCGGGGGGGGGAGCGAATCGCGATCAGCCCTGGGGGCATGCTGGCCTGGGGGAGGCCGGGGAGGAGACGGGGACCTTTGGCGCCTGGCTCGGGAGGCCTGGGTCTCCATCGGTTCTTCATGTGTTTTCGGCCACCTACTCACAGACTGGCGGTAGGCTGCGTACCACTCAGGGACCGCGACAACGGGCATGCCCAGCGTCTCACAGAAGCGGGGTAGATCCTCCGGGACCCTCAGCAATGCGGTACGGCCTTGGTGGGTGGCCGACAGGCAGAACGGGAACTTCCACTTGTAGCGGATGTCACGGTCACGTAGTGCATCCAGCAAAGGCCGCAGGTCCCTACGGTGCTTCAGAGTGATCCCCGAGAGGTCTTGGAAGATGTGGATCGGAGCACCCTCATGTATCAGTCGCTTGTTGCACGCCATTTTCAGGATGTCTTCCTTCATTCTGTAATCTGTGAGGCAGCAGACTACATCTCGTGGGGGGTCCGTGTCTCGTCCCCTAGGCCGCAAAGCTCGGTGGATTCTGTCCATGGGGACAGGCGCCTGTGGTGGTCTGTCCAGCACCGAGTTGAAAAGGTCTCCAACCACCCTGGGGACCTGTTCCCCTTCAATGGTTTCTGGTAGGCCCCGTACCCTTAGGTTATGCCTGCGTCCTCGGTTGTCGAGGTCCTCGAGATGGCGATTCATGTCTCGGAGCTGCAGTGTATGGTCGTCCACCTTCTTTGTCGAGCGTTTGAGGATGAGTTCATGGTCTTCTGTCACTCTCTCTGTCCGCGAGACCCTGTCAGTCAACGATCGAAAGTCCAGCCGGAGCTCCGCGACTGCAGCCGACAGAGCGTCCTTGATGTCGGCCGCAATGGCCCTCAGATCGGCTATGCATAGCGGTTGTTGTTGAGAGAGGGCCGGGGGTCCGGTCTGGTCGCACTCCGGTGGGCATGCACCCGGATGGGACAGGAGTATTATGTCTGATGGTCCGTGAGGAGGGGGTTGTAGGGGGTTCGGGGATGAGCCGTGGCGGGAAGGCGCCATGTTGCTCCTTTGAGAGCGGAACATGTCCGGTATATTCTGCGAAGCTGCGCCGGTGTTCTCCCTGGGGGATCGCGATCTGGAGGCGGAGGATGTTCTGGAAGCAGTGCCCATGGTTATCGAGAGAGATTGATCCAAAATCTCCGGTAATTAAGTGAGTTTGCTCTGAGGTGGCGGGAGCTCAGGGATCACACGTCCATCTTCTAGCTAGGTCCGGCCACGCCCCCCCCGCCGGATTTTTAAAGAAAAATCCGGCATGGGTTCCCCCCTCAGGAGCATAACGGGCCCTTAGGTCTGTTATGGGTTGTAAGGAGACCCCCTACGCCGAAAAAACGGCGTGGGGGTCCCCCCACAATCCATAACAGACCCGTATCCAAAGCACGCCGGCCGGTCAGGAAGGGAGTGGGGGCGAGCGAGCGCCCCCCCCTCCTGAGCCGTACCGGGCAGCATGCCCTCAACATGGGGGGGTTAGGTGCTCTGGGGTAGGGGGCGCACTGCGGCCCCCCACCCCAGAGCACCCTGTCCCCATGTTGATGAGGACAGGGCCCCTTCCCGACAACCCTGGCCGTTGGTTGTCGGGGTATGCGGGCGGGAGGCTTATCGAAATCTGGAAGCCCCCTTTAATAAGGGGGCCCCCAGATACCGGCCCCCCACCCTAAGTGAATGAGTATGGGGTACATTGTACCCCTACCCATTCACCTGCAAATAAAAAGTGTAAACACAAATAAACCACACAGGGTATTGAAATATTTTATTAGTTGGCCGCCGGGGGGGGGGGGTGTGTATGATCGCTTTTATAAAAGCGCCCCCCTCCGGCGGGCTTCTGTGGGGGGTGGGTGCCGCCGTCTGGTTCTCTTCCGCAGCCGGGGGGGGCGCTTTGATAAAAGCGCCCACCACCCGGCGGGCTTCTTTCGACGTCTTCGGCGGCTGGGGGGTCTTCTCCCACTCTCCGGGGTCTTCTCCTGCTCTCCGGGGGTCTTCTCCGCTCTCCGGGGGTCTTCTCCGCTCTCCGGGGGTCTTCTTCTTCTTCAGGACTCGCCGCCGCTAACTTTGTGTGTTAGCTCAATTACTAGCGGCGGCGAGCCCCCTCCTCTGTGACGTCTTCTTCTTCTTCTCCAGATGTTGACGCGACGCTTCCTTCCGCTGTTATGCCGGGCGCGCGGCTCGCAGCGAGTTATATAGGCCTGTCTTGTGACGTCGCAGTCCCATCATGCTCCGGTAGGTACGCCGTTTTTTCGGCGTAGGGGGTCTCCTTACAACCCATAACAGACCTAAGGGCCCGTTATGCTCCTGAGGGGGGAACCCATGCCGGATTTTTCTTTAAAAATCCGGCGGGGATTTCTCCTTCAGGATTCATAACAAACTCCGCCCACGTGTAGAATTGGCGGGAATCCGCGTCGGATCCCCGTCGCTTCTATGACGCACTCGCTG
The DNA here is from genome assembly GCA_029574335.1 of Rana kukunoris. Lineage (NCBI taxonomy): Eukaryota > Metazoa > Chordata > Amphibia > Anura > Ranidae > Rana > Rana kukunoris. Next base: position 407,904,934 of record CM056052.1, on the reverse strand, counting down.
GAATGTGCTTTTACTATTCCAGCGAGTGCGAGATATCGGCAGCCTGTCGCCGAGATTCAGCGCGATGCTGGCGTGTTAAAAACACATTCTTGGCGGCAGGCACTGTACACTTGCGGATTGTAGTTGTAATGACAACTCCGGCCACTAGGTGGCCTTTACGTTGTTTTCTCATTTGCCTATGCAAATGAGGCTACTACGCCGATTCCCGATCGCTTTTACGCCGCACCGTCGTTGCGTACGTCGTTCGACGTGGGGGCGCGCTTCATTTAAATAGAAGCCGCTCCCTTTGAATTACGCGGGCTTACGCTGGGCCATTTTCGCTATGCCAACGCAAACTACGGAGCAAATGCTTAGAGAATACGGCACTTGCTCTAGTACGATGCGGCGGCGTAGTGTAAATGCCTTACGCTACGCCGGCGAATTTGTATGAGAATCTGGCCCATGGTCTGCAGTTAAATCATCATTACACAACAATGGGGCAGAGCTAGGCAGCATTTTAGTGGCGGCAGTAGACACTGTGTTTAAAGGTCAAACGATTGTGATAAGATTCTGTCAATGTAAGCTGACCTAGTGTTTATATGTTTTTGGTTTTCTCTTCTAGAAATTCATAGAAGATGCAGAAGTTAAATTAGCCAGAAAACTTGATGCGCTTCATTGAGAAGTACAGGGAGCTCATCAATTGCCCAATTGGTCACTTATATGCAGACCTGGATACCAGAGGTCACTTCCACCATGATCATCAACAAAATCAATAACATCAGGAATGCTTACAATAAGCGTTTTAAACAAGTCCGTGCTTCTCAGGGGTCAGGAGCAGCAGCAGCAGATGAAGTACAGGAGCCCAAGATGTGGTACTATAAACACCTCCGTTTTTTGAAGGATCAGATCGAGGCCCGGGAATCACTATCCAGTCTTCCTTCCACCCTTCCCTCCAGCGTTCCCTCCAGCGTTCCTTCCACGGTTCCCCCCACCCCTGCAGTGTGTGCAGAGGAGCTGGCTGACATTGAGGAGCCAGATCTGCACATCTTCAGTCAGGTATAGTAGTTTACAACATATTTCTTGCCCGCAAATTATTGTTGGTTTAACGAGATGATTTTTGAACCAAAATTAAAGCTTGTGAACACAAACAAAAGTTGTGGGCAGAAATTATTGTGACAGGGATGCAAACTGCAGAGGTCAGAATGAGAGTCTGTTCAATTTACAAAAAAAAACAGTCATGACCTTGAAAATGTGTGTGATTTATGAAGCAAAAAATAAAACCATGTCCCTTTTTTATACACAGGAAGAGAACAGCCAAGAGGAGGAGGAGGCTCCAGAATGTGTCAGCCAGGAGGAGGAAGGGGTGAGTGGCAGAGAGAAGGAGGCTGAGCCGAGTGGCAGTCAAAAGGTGCCCAAGCCCAGTGGCAGCACTGTATCACAGGTGCCTCCCTTCCAGATGTGTCCAAAAATACCTAAACGCATGTCCTAGCTGGAGGAGGAGTCTCTGCGCGTTATTAGGGAGGCAGCTGAAATCATGAGGGCCCCCCTTAACCCCGTTGAGGGCTACAGCTCCTACATTGCATACCAGCTGCAAGAAATGGAGCAGCGACAACAGGGCCTGGCAGAGGATCTTATAGCATCTGTGATACAGAGGGGAAGAAGGGGCCTGCTGACTGAGACCACACAACTCCATGACCCAGCCCAGTCTCCTCCTCCTCCTCCTGCTGCCACATTCCCACCACCTGCAAGGGGCCTTGGAGGGAGCTGTAGAAGGAACGCTGCAGGGAGCCGTGGAAGGTAGGCTGCAAGGAAGACCAGAAAGTGATTCCCTGGCTTCAAGCTCATCTGCCAGAAAACTGAGGTTGTTGTAGTACCACAGCTTGGGGTCATGTATGACATCTGCTGCTGCTTCTGATTTCTGGGATTTGGGGAGCACATTGTGACCCAAATTAGAGGAACTCCTGATATTATTGATTGTGCTGTTTATCATGGTGGAATGTGCCTTTAGTGTCCAAGGTCTGCATATATTTGGATAATTGGTCAATTGTTGCCCTTCATGCTGAATTTCCATAATAAATGGAGATTTAATTTAAGTTAAATACTTGTCTAGTGTGTTTTTCTGGTGAATAGCCATCAAAATTTCAGAAAAACAATGTGTAAAAAACAAAAAACAAAAAAATGGGAAGTACAAAAAATTATTTTGGAGATCTGGTTTATTTAAAAAAATATATATTCAAATACTAAAGACTGGGTAAACCTCGAAAAATTGTCCTCCAAAACCCCGTTACACCAACTTCCTTGGACTATCCCTCGAAAAATACCTCGCGAAAACAACAAACATCCCCTCACAGGCCCCACACTACAAATATTTAGATCAATGTGTTCCAAATTTGATATCTCTTCTCCAACGAGTCCCTTGTCACCGGTCCCTGTACATCCCAAAATTTTTCTTAACACCTCAGATTCGATTCCTCAAGTTACTGCCTCAGCCTCCTCATTGAGGGCAGAATTATTCTTCAAAGATGGTAACTTTATCCCTTATTCCACCTTCTGTCTTAAAAACCCTGACTTCCAAATTTCAACGACGAATTACGATATTATTAACCACTTAAGACCCGGACCAATACGCTTGTAAATGACCCAAGGTGTTTTTGCGATTCGGCACTGCGTCGCTTTAACAGACAATTGCGCGGTCGTGCGACGTGGCTCCCAAACAAAATTTGTGTCCTTTTCTTCCCACAAATAGAGCTTTCTTTTGGTGGTATTTGATCACCTCTGCGATTTTTATTTTTTGCGCTATATACAAAAATAGAGCGACATTTTTGAAAAAAAAACACTATTTTTTACTTTTTGTTAAAAAAAAAATCAAATAAACTAAATTTTAGTCAAACATTTAGGCCAAAATTTATTTAGCCACATGTCTTTAGTAAAAAAAAAAAATCGCAATAAAAAAAAATAGCTACCTAGCGGGAACAGCGGCACTAATACAGCGATCAGAAAAATGATCGCTTAGTGACGCTGGCAATAGGGAGTGAAAGGGTTAACTAGGGCGGTGATCAGGGGGTTAAAACTTTATTAGGGGGGGTGGGGGGGCTATCCTGAACCTAACACTAACTGTTTTTTACACTGCCTGTCACACTGACACTAAATGCAGTGATTAAATCACTGCATTCAGTGACACTGTGACAGGGGGGCGGGGGGGGGCGATCACAAGGGGTTAATATGCCTATGTGAGTGTGTGTCAGTGTTGTGTTGGTGCACACTTACTTGTGATGTCTTCTCTCATCAGCAGCGCTGGGAAACAGCGCTGCGATGAGAGAATACATCATTTCCTCCTTCCTGTGTAAACACAGGAGAAGGAAGTGACAGGCTGGGAGCGCGCTCCCATTGGCTGGGAGCGATCGCGGGGGGGGCGGGTATCACGGACATCCGCCCGCAGATCCCGGATCGCTCCCAGAGGTAGGGGGACCCCCGCACGCCGCGGAGGGGGTCCCGATGGGACCCCCGAACCGCACTCAGGCGGGGACGTAAATTTACGCCCTTGTGCCTGTACGTGCCATTCTGTGGCCGTATATGTGCGTGCGGGGGTCCTTAAGTGGTTAAAGATACATTACTCAATTCTGATTCAACCTCATCGTGGCATAGACACAAAACGACCTTTGAAATGCTGTGTACTAATTCCACTCCTCAAAAACACCTAATATCAAAAACACATTCTTTATTATTCTCCGACATTAACACAATGGAAGATGATATTGCCAAACAGTGGACAAGGGAACTTGATTTGGATCTCTCTTTCAATGACTGGACTCACATTTTTAGATACATACATAAAGGCTCGATGAATGTCTTGACTCAAGAAAATGGCTACAAGCTCTATTCACGATGGTATAGAACACCTTACATTATCCATAAATTCAACCCTATCACCCCACCTACCTGCTGGCGTTGTGGAAAGTCACTAGGTACTCTCCTACACATTTGGTGGGATTGCCCCATTATACAAACATTCTGGAAGGAAATACACCGTATTATTACTCTTGTCACGACATATTCCCCAAATTACAACGCAGCTCAATACCTGCTTCATCATACATCTTTACCTCATTATATCTACAAAAATAGTATAATAATACATTTAATAAACGCAGCCAAACTTTGCATACCTGCACATTGGAAAGATATATCTCCTCCTAGCTTGTCCGAATGGTTCCAACGGATCAATAAAATTGCCGAAATGGAAGACCTGATTCTACAAGCTAGAGACTCTCCCACAAAATTTCATGAAAAATGGGCTTGCTGGACAATCTACTGAATTCAAAAATGTATCGCTCCAACCTTCACGGACTTGAGCGAAGTATGATTTTTTTTTTTTTTATGTCGTAACGATGAAGAATATTATTGGATGATCTCCTGCTTCTTTCACTATTTATCTCTCCCACCCCCCCCCCCTTTATCTTCCTCTCCTCTCCACCGTTTTCTTCCCTCCCTCTATTTCTCATAATTTTAAATATGACAATTATACTTTTATTTCATATATTCTGAATTTTACTTCACAACGTTTACAAATTAATAATTCAGTAACCAACTTTACATTTTATGTTTACCTTGGATTTATGCTATGAGTATTTATATTGTCAATGTTCTTTTCTCATATGTAATGATATGATTCTGTTCATAAATATTGCTCTATTGTATTTTCATTTGTTTACATATGTGATATGTTATTTACTCCGAAATACCAATAAAATCTTTTAAACCAAAAAAAAAAAAAAATATATATATTCATGAGATTACAAGCAAAAAATTTAAGAAGTCAGTATGGAAGAACTCTGTCTAAATACCATCAGCAAAACAACGTCTTTATTCTAGCAATAGAACGAAGAAAAAATGTGCTGCAATAAACGAGGCAGTAATTTGAAAAATTTAGAATGTGCCATCTCCAAAACGAATGCTAGTTTTGCCAGAACGAGCACTTCCGTCCCCTAATTTAGTCTGGGCATGCGTGGATTTTTAGCCGATGGTCGTGCCTACTAACGATCGGTTTTGACCTATCGGTTATGGAATCCATCGGTTATGGAATCCATCGGTTAAATTTAAAGCAAGTTGGCTTTTTTTTCACCGATGGTTAAATAACTGATGGTGCCCACAGACGGATGAAAACGTTTTCTCTGTAGGTGCTGGTGACACTGCATTTCATCAGGTGCACAACACCTTATTGAGGACTGGTTAAAAGTAATTAAGAACTACTCTGTACCTAAAAATTAAAGACATTTCAGAGAGGATCTGGCTCTGGTGGGGAATTGCAGAAATGGATACCAAATGCTTCTGAAATGAGGTGCTCTTAAAATGCTGTAACAGCACATCATCCTTTAAAAAAGCCTAATGATGAAAATGAAAAACCAATGTAGACATTGATACAAGCTGACAGAACTGCTTCTGCTCTCATTATCTTTTTTGAAATTTCAAGAACACGTGACCAGAGTTTTCAAACAAGAGCATGGTGGAAAAAAAACAGGTCACTGATATACATTAAAGCTCACGCTAGAGTAAACAGCCCAGAGGTCAAGGGACATCATAATGTTCACCAGATGAGGAAAGAGGGCTTTGCAGACATGGCTGGATTTTTTGTCTGAATTCTAAGTTAATTGATGTCAGAAACTAAAAAAAAAATCCTGAATGTCTTCTAATAACCTTATATTCAGTCAAAATGGAAGGAAAATACTGTGCTTGTCACTATATCATTTTGTTTGGGATTTGTAATTCCTAACCAACAGTACATGAAACAAAGTAGCTTGAAAGCAAATAGATAGATAGATAGATAGATAGATAGATAGATAGATAGATAGATAGATAGATAGATAGATAGATAGATAGATAGATAGATGCTAGTTTGCTACCATAAATGGCAAGAAAACCATTAAAGATATCTGTATGTGATATAGTTAAAGAGGATGATAGTAACCCCTCAGGAGGGTGGAATAGTTCAGGAAGTCTGCAGCCTTATGAGGGATTGGTAGATACAAATGTGGTGGAAGAGATATAGAGTGAAACTGGGAGCGCATGCAGACATGGGTATCATTTTCTCTTTACACAACAGAACTTGTATGTACTGTGATCTGGGAGTTTCTAATTGCTTACCTGGAACTAAACATGTGCAAATCGTTTAGTTCCCAATTTTTTTTTAACAAATTTGGACAAATTAGTTGATTACAAAATTTCCAAGTTTTTTTCATTTCCAAATATTCTGATTTCCGAAAATTCTGAATTTTGGAAATTTGAAAAATCGAATTTACAAAGATTTGGAATTTTGGAAATTTGGGAGCTTTGAAAATTTGAAATGTTGAAATTCCGAAAATGTGAAATTTGAAAATTCCGAAAATTTGGAAATTAAAAAATTTGAAAATCGCAAATTGGGAAATCCAGAATTCGGGATTCCAAAATTCAGATTTTTGAATTTCAAATTTCAAATTTAGCCATAGCTTCCTGATGACGCATGCGTGCATGCGAAACATGTAGAGGCATATGGGCATATGGGCATTATCTCTCACACATATGGAATTGTGTCACCAGCCTCCTCCACTGTTTAATGCTGTAGCTTCCGCCCGCTGAACCGCAACACGAACGAGGGTTGGAACACACGCTGCACAAACAGTAACGCTGGACAAGCTAATGCCGGCTGGGCATTGGAGCATGTGAGTGTGATTTTAAAGCTTTCTTGTTTCAAATAAATTGGTCATAACTTTATTACACCATAAGAGGCTTTTTTTCTTTTGGGGGAGCCAAAAGAGGTGAACGCAAAGAGCTATTTGGGTCTGATACTTATGATTGAGGATCGTGTGGAACCGCTGTTTAAGGATGTTATATGCTGTCCCCTTTCCGTGATCTGGTGAGCGCAATCTTTGAATAGAGGTGGTGGTGACACTATAAGGGTGTATAGTCACGGAGATCATCTTTACCACAGCATAGAGCACGTTTTTTTGACACTTTGGGAATTTAAAGGACTGAGACATTGTTTACATAGGTGCAACAGCACACACTCAGGCCTCGTACACACGAGGCAATCTATCTGTTCAAATCGGTCGGACCAACCGATTTGAACAGATCTGTCTGCTTGGATTTTGGTTTGCTCGCGTGTACACATGAGCAAACCAAAATCCCCGCCAACAGACAGCGCGCTGACGTGTCGGTGACGTGGCAGTGACGTTGACGCCGCCACGTCACCGCACCAGGAAGTAAAACACTTCCGCGCATGCATCGAAATCATTCGGCGCGTGTGTGAGAAGACATGTCTGCTTGTTAGCGTACTAACCAGCAGACATGTCGGGCGGACGGGTTCCCAGCCGACAGATTTCAAAGCATGCTTTGAAATCTGTCGGGTGGCCAAATCCGTCTGTTTGCCCGTACACACGATCGAATCTGTCTGCTGAAACGGTCTAGCAGACCGTTTCCAGCAGACAGATTTACTTGTGTGTACGAGGCCTAACAGGACTGCTAAAAGATTATATATATATATTTTCTTTTGAGTTAGCATATATTTTTTTGAGTTAGCACTGGTGTTTATGGATGTTTTGTTAATTTATATATATATTTTATATGTTTTTGAAAATTGGGTCTATGCAGTCACATATACACAATTTATTCTTCTATTTTTTCACTTGGCACAAGTGTTTATAATAACTGCAGCAGATTGGAATTATAGGTTTTATATCAAATACTTAGTTGCGCCGGTGTCACAACACACATACATGTGAGGTATTGCCACATGTATTGCCACAATTGTTAGAGCGAGAGCAATAAGTCTAGCCCTAGACCTCCTCTGTAACTCAAAACATGCAACCTGTAGAATGTTTTAAACTTCACCTATGGGGATTCTTAAGGGTAAAAGTTTGACGCCATTCCACGAGTTGGCACAATTTTGAAACGTCACATGTTGGGTATCAACTTACTCAGCATAACATTATCTTTCACAATATAAAAAAATGGACTAACTTTACTGTTGTCTTATTTTTAATAAAAAAAGTGATTTCTTTACAAAAAAAAAGTGCACTTGTAAGACCACTGCGCAAATACAGTGTGACAAAAAGTATTGCAATGACTGCCATTTTTTTCTCTAGAGTGTTAGAAAAAAACATGTATAATCTTTGGGGGTTCTAATTAATTTTCTAGCAAAAAAAAATGTTTTTAACGTGTAAACAGTCTGAAAAACAGGCTCGGTCTTTAAGTGGTTAATGGGGTTGTAAAGTTATAATTTTTTTTTAAATAACAAACATGTTATACTTACCTCCACTGTGCAGCTCATTTTGCACAGAGTGTCCCCAAACCTGGTCTCCTTGGGTTCCTCTGCGGCTGTCTCGGCTCCTCCCCGCAAGAACTCAACACATTCATACAAGCAAGCTTGCATGGTGTAGAGTTCTTGCGGGCGCGCCCCCGTTATACAGCCGGCGGCTATTGCCGCTCACTGTATTACTCGGCCCCGCCCCCAGCGTGCTGCTTCATTGGATGTGATTGACAGCAGCGCAAGCCTATTGCTGCACTGTTTTTAATCCATCTTGTGTAGCCAATCAACGGCCAGGCTCGGAAACGAGGAGGATGACGAGGGCGAGCCTGGGACTTTTGAAGGATCAGGTAAGTAAAACGTGGACTCATAGGGTGCATTAAGGTGAAAAAACATTTATCTTTACAACCTCTTTAAGATGGATATGCAGGCAACTCCTAATAGAATCTAGCATGTCTACAAGCTGATGTATTTGTGGACTTCAGATATCCATTTCACGTTATACTGTGGGACTTTTTTCAAATTTCAAGAAAAATAATTTAGAACTCTGAAGATATAACAACAAAAAAACAGTGAAAGAAAACTGTGCAGTGAAAAAAAAAACTGTATCTAATGTATCCTCACCAGCTGAGCAGTTATAGATCCATTTACATCAATCAGGTTAAAAAAAAAAACTATAATAGTGCAGTTTTATTACTGAGATTACTTAAAAGCCCAAATGTGCAACATTCTCACCCAAAAGAAATTTATGTTTTAAAAAAAAAACAGTCCAAACATGAATAAATATACAATATGAAGTCTAATATTGCTTCACAGTGCTCCATAATGGTGAATATAAATGACCCAACAATACACTTCAGTTGATTAAACCATATAAAAAAGAAAATCAGTGCAGTTCTAAATAAAAAAACAACACTAAACAATGCAGAGAAGTAACGCCAGAGATTCAGAATTCTTCCTCCTCTGTTGTGACCAGGGTGTCAGAAAACATATCTTTTACGTGCATACATATCAGTGCCTCCACCAAATGGAGGCGAGGATATAATCAAATCATAACCATGATCAATTAATTGTGCAAATATCTACCTATATATGACTAAACGTCTTAGCAGTTACCCTTCATAAAGCTTTCAATAAATACATATACAAATCTAAAAAATTCTGAAAATGAAAAATACCTTATTAAACACATCATCTCATGGCACAAATGGTCTAATGACCAATTGAGCACATTAATAATTAATATTTGATAAAAATGTATGTAAATCCCATAGTAACCACCCATTATAAATGGGAATATATTAAACATATTACTGATACGAATATGCATATAATTATTTTTCTACATAGGGATTATGGGTGAAATATTGTAGTTAAATATACGTAGGAACATATTTAACTTATTTCTTTTTAGAATGTGCATATAATTATTTTTCTACATGGCATTATGGGTGGAATATTGTAGTTAAACATACCCAGGAACATATTTAACCTATTTCTAATAAGAATATGCATATAATTATTTGTCTACATGGGGATTATGGATGGAATATTGTAGTTAAACATACATAGGAAAATATTTAACCCATTTCTGATATGAATATGCATATAATTATTTTTCTACGTAAGAATTATGGGCGGAATATTGTAGTTAAACATACCAGGGAACATATTTAACGAATTTAAAAAAATGTGCATATAATTATTTTCTACATGGGGATTGTGGGTTAAATATTGTAGTTAAACATACCTAGGAACATATTTAACCACTTGACAACTGGGCACTTAAACCCCCTTAATAACCAGTATAAAAGAGTACTATTCACTGGCCCTCTATTGTTAGTACAACCCTGCGCTTTAGGAGTAACGTCCACAAAAAACTCTCAGCAAATTAGAATAAAAATGCACCACAATGTAAACCTTAAAAAGCAGCTGCTTAAAATATAAAAGTCACTTGTTAAAAACAGAAATATAAAAACCAGCTCGCACAGAGTTGATAAATAGTCCTGCAGCAGCGCTGCAAACCCCTGGTTTGACGAGAAAGCTATGTGAGATGACCAGACCAGCAAGTATCAGTAGTATGTGCTCCAATCACCATAAAAACATTCACCGCGTGGGGGGATATAGGGTCCCCTTCGGGGGAAACACTCACCAGAGGGTTTCTTTAAGACCGCATATCAGTATATATCGCCTCACTTTTCAGATGGTTGGAATGGCATACCACTCTCCTTTTTGATCACCGTTTAGGATTTCACTCTCCAGGCATTAAATCCACAGATATATGAGGGAAACAGCCATATAGTGCAATATTGTTTTGAACAGTTTATTGTCACCCCAAAACATATATACACCAGTCCCCTCATAAAACATGCGTACCAAATAGAATGAATACTCAGGCAAAATGTATAATATTCTTGATGTTATGCAACTCTCACGGTTAGAAGTGGACCCCTGAAGAACGCCTAGGAGACTTTCCTGCAGCTTTCCTTCCTGGTTCCTCTCTCCTGTAGAGCGCAAACGTCACTTCCGGTTAGGGTGCTGGTTAGCACAGCTCTGACGTTTCGTCTATTCAGACTTCCTCTAAGAGCGTGCTATACCTCTGCAGCCTCCGGAGTTTTAAAGAGTCATGCCGCCCACTCACCAATGACAACACCCCAGATGTGGATGACGCTCCCTCTGTATGTCATTCGTTTCCTCCCCTCCGAGCACCGCGCGAAGCCACGCCCCCCCGGGGGAAGGAGATGTGTGGGACGTTGCTTTGTACTGCGCTCCTACTGAAACTCACTGTTCCCACCATGGAACAGATACCTGAGTGTAGGATTGCGCACAGGCACCAAAACAACTAAAAAGACACGGGGCTGGCCATATATAAAGAATTTTAAATGTCCAGACACCAGTGCTGTGCATATTGAGAAACTTCTCACAATCCGCATTATACTGTTGTGTGATGTTGCCATGACACTGCCACTATCTCATAAAGATTGGACATCGTATATTTATATGCACTACTAATGTGGCATTATAATCTTTCTGTAATTAGAGCACAAAAATTATATATATAATTTAGTCGCAATGAGGACTCACAATAAATATAATAAAAATTTGTGCTTATACATAGATTAAAATATAGTCCTAAAAAAATAAATCAATATAAATTTTGCATACCTCTCAAATATTTACACTGCGTATATTAATAGATCCAATTAAAACGAGATACAGATAACAATAGAGATACAGATAAATATGGAAAATTATATATGTATAAAATAATTATAAAATAATTATATATAAAATATGTATAAAATATCTCCGCATAAGATCCATATATACGTATATCCAGAACATAGTCATATATATACATAAAAAATGTGATAACCACATAGGAGTGCCTTTAACCAGAAATTAAAATCCATAAATATAAATATAAATTCAATATAAATCCACACTCCACCAGCAGAGTCGGATAAAATGTATTAATTCATTATTTTATCAAATTTATTAATTTGAGGAACAGACCATAGATGGTACTCATCGTCGGGTGGTGGGTATGGGCTGAATGCCTGGAAGTTTATTAACCACTTAAGGACCCCCGCACGCACATATACGGCCACAGAATGGCACGTACAGGCACAAGGGCGTAAATTTACGTCCCCGCCTGAGTGCGGTTCGGGGGTCCCATCGGGACCCCCTCCGCGGCGTGCGGGGGTCCCCCTACCTCTGGGAGCGATCCGGGATCTGCGGGTGGATGTCCGTGATATCCGTCCCCCCCGCGATCGCTCCCAGCCAATGGGAGCGCGCTCCCAGCCTGTCACTTCCTCCTCCTGTGTTTACACAGGAAGGAGGAAATTATGTATTCTCTCATCGCAGCGCTGTTTCCCAGCGCTGCTGATGAGAGAAGACATCACAAGTAAGTGTGCACCAACACAACACTGACACACACTCACATAGGCATATTAACCCCTTGTGATCGCCCCCCCCCATCCCCCTGTCACAGTGTCACTGAATGCAGTGATTTAATCACTGCATTTAGTGTCAGTGTGACAGGCAGTGTAAAAAACAGTTAGTGTTAGGTTCAGGATAGCCCCCCCACCCCCCCTAATAAAGTTTTAACCCCCTGATCACCGCCCTAGTTAACCCTTTCACTCCCTATTGCCAGCGTCACTAAGCGATCATTTTTCTGATCGCTGTATCAGTGCCGCTGTTCCCGCTAGGTAGCTATTTTTTTTTATTGCGATTTTTTTTTTTACTAAAGACATGTGGCTAAATAAATTTTGGCCTAAATGTTTGACTAAAATTTAGTTTATTTGATTTTTTTTTTTAACAGTAAAGTAAAAAATAGTGTTTTTTTTTCAAAAATGTCGCTCTATTTTTGTATATAGCGCAAAAAATAAAAATCGCAGAGGTGATCAAATACCACCAAAAGAAAGCTCTATTTGTGGGAAGAAAAGGACGCAATTTTGTTTGGGAGCCACGTCGCACGACCGCGCAATTGTCTGTTAAAGCGACGCAGTGCCGAATCGCAAAAACACCTTGGGTCATTTACCAGCGTATTGGTCCGGGTCTTAAGTGGTTAAACGTATGTGTATATTTTACTCCCTAAATTGACTATTCAATCATTACGCCATATATGTCCCATCTGTACTGTTCGGACGATTCAATAGTGCGAGAATTAAATGTTAATATGTATGGTCTTTTTTTATTTTATTTTTATGTGTCGCTGATGAAGCAATTGATGTCAAGTTCGACATTGAGTCCTTTCGGCACTAGTGCGTCTGTCAAATAAATCCAATTGGTCTCTCTTTTTGATAATTCCCGCACTCTATGTGAGCCCCCCCAATGTGTTTCTACTTGTTCGATGCCCCAAAATTCTAGACCGGATGGGTCCTGATTGTGTTTTGTTTTGAAATGGAGAGACACATTGTGGTCCTTGTATCCCAGTTTAATATTTTTAATGTGTTCCCCTATTCTGATTTTTACTTTCCTTTTGGTTCGGCCGATATAGAGTAGACCGCAAGGGCATCTTAGTGCATACACCACATGGGTACTGTTACAAGTGATAAATTGTTTTATCTCAAATTCTTGCTCATTTGGTGGTGATGTAAAGTGGTCTAGGTTTCTTTGCAATTTTCTGACCTCTTTGCAAGGTTTGCATTTTCTGCAAGAGAAAAAAACGTTTTTGTCCCAGAAGCTCTGAGGTTTCTCAGGTATGTCCAAGATTTTCTTTACTATAGTATCACCATAAGTCGGCGCTTTTCTGTAAATAAATTGGGGATGTTGTGGTATTACAGGTCCTAATTTCTTGTCCAGCGACAGGATATGCCAATGTTCTTTGAAAATAGATTCAACCTCCTTGTATTGGTTGTGGAATTGGGATATAAATCCCCATTCGTTGTTTTTTTTTTCTTGAACTTCTTGTTTATCCTTCTCTTCCAAACACTTGTTTCTAGGGATCTTTTCAACCTCTTCCACAAGAGTGTCCAGGAACTGTAGGCTATATCCTTAGACCTTAAATCTTTCAGTAAGGATCTTTGATTGGCTGAGAAAGTTACTGGTTTCTGAACAGTTACGTTTAACCCTCATTATTTGACACTTTGGGATATTCTTTAGCCATCTTGGGTGATGTCCGCTAGTTACTGGTAGATAACTATTTCTGTCTGTTTGTTTAAAATATACCTTGGTTTCCAGTCTATTGTTTTTACGATAAATGGTCACATCTAAAAAATTGATAGTCTCTTTGTGCCACTCTGATGTCAGCCTAATGTTATTGTTATTGTTATTTAGAACATTTAAAAACATGTTTAACAACTCTTCTGGTCCAGCCCAAATAAAAAACAGATCATCTATAAAACGTTTATAAAAAATTAATTCTGTTTTTCTTTCCTTAAAAATGGACTTGTCCTCCCACTCGGCCATAAATAAGTAGGCTATGCTTGGGGCAAATTTGGCTCCCATCGCAACTCCCCGTTTTTGTGTGTAGAAATTGTTTCCATACCAGAAGTAGTTATGGGATAAACAGAAATTCAGGGCGTGGCCGATAAAGACTTTTTGATTGTGGGGTAAATCTTCCCTTTGGCTTAAAGCCCAATTCAGGGCTAGGGTGGCATCATCGTGTTGTATGATTGAATACAATGAAGACACATCTGCTGTGACTAATAGAACCTGTTGGTCCTCTAACAAAGTGACGTTGTGCAGACAATTTAAAAAATCTTTGGTATCCTTCAGATAAGATCTGGTCATTTTTACACTTTTCTGTAAAAAAGTATCAAGGTATTGGCCCATTCTTGAAGCTATTGAGTCAATACTGTTCACAATTGGGCGAGCTGGAGGATTAATGGGATCTTTGTGTATCTTAGGTAGGGTGTAGATGGTTGGAATCTTGCTGCTTGCTGGTATTAGATAAGTCTTCTCCTTTTTGGTAAGTACCCCCAACGATGACCCCTTTTGTACTAAGATTTTCAATTGATCCCTATAAGCTTGTGTTGGATCTTGGTCCAATAAGTCGTATATGGCCTTATCCGATAACATATCAGAAATCTGGCTTTGGTAATACTCTTTGGATAATATCACCACCCCTCCTCCTTTGTCAGCAGGTCTCACTATTATATCTTTTCGTTTCTCCAGTGATTTAATCCCGTCTTGGATGTGTTGAGCACTCACATTCTTTTTAGGTTTTAATTGGTTTAAATCGCGCAGGACCAAACCCTTGAACACTTCAATCTGGTTGTTGGGGTTGTTAGGTGGGTTAAACAATGATTTGTTTTTCAAGCCACTATTAACAACCCCTTGATGATTGTTGATAAGTGTTGTCTATGTGTTTAAACCTACAAAATACTTTTTGATGTTTAATTTTCTAATATATTTGTGCACATCTATATATACATCAAATTTGTTTAAAGTTTTTTTTCTACCACATTTTAACCCCATGTTCAGAATATTTAATTCTTTATGCGTTAGTTCTACTTTACTTAGGTTGAAGATCCCATCCGCTATTGGTGTCGACTTCTTTTCCTGGATCCGCCTTCCTGCCCTGCATCCTCTGGTGCTGGGTTTCTTGGTTGGGGGTGTGCCATTTGCTCTCTGGTCCAGTAATTCTGTGATTGTTGTGGTCTCCACTCTTGCTCCCTGTATTGTTGTGACGGGTGTTCTTGAGGTCTCCCCCTGGGATGTGGGTAACCTCTCCCCCTTCTTTGTGCCCTCCCTCCTCTCCCTAAAAAAGGACGGGATGGGGGAGCATCATTGTATTGTTGTGTATTCAGCGGTTGATAATAATTGTGAGTGGGGGTCGGGTAGGGTATAGGCAGCTGGTTATGATTTGATCCTCTCCCCCTTCCTCCTCTGGATTTGCCCCTGCCCCTTCGAACAGGTGTAGAGAATTGCGCTGGGGAGTCAATCTCTATTTCTCCTTCACTCACATTCTCTAGTCTTCTCTCCGAATGTGGGTGTGGAGTGTCACTCGCATTGATTATAGTTTAATCATCTGATGGCTTGATGATTAAATTTAATTTATCAGGTAGCGTTGATTGCCACGCATATAGATTATTGGTGTTATAATCATTCTTATCTCTATGGTATTTTTTAATTTTCTTTTTTTGCGTCTCTTTATCTATCTTTTCTAGCCTCTTGTTGGTTCTTATATTAAAATCAATGATAGGTTGCGTATCTTTAATTGGATCTAGTTGTGCTTGCAGTTCATTTATTTTTTTCTCTAGCATATTCATTTTACGTTTTTTTCTTACAAGAATCAAATCTTGTAGTTTGAATGCTACCCCATTAAAAAAATCAAACCACAAATCAAATCTTAAACTCCTGATGGTGATTTTATCCTTTACATATTGTTCCAGAGTACATATGCCCCACCAGGTCCTCACCTGTCTCTCCAGTGTGTTGCCTAGTGCTGACATAGCCCCATTATAATTTACCTGGCTAGCGGTTGGTCCACTAGCTGTAAACAAAGTGTTCATATCAAGATTCCTATTGCTTAAAAATTTAAGGGCATCCATAGCGGCGGGGAAAAAAAATTATATATATAAAACAGTATAAAAGAGTACTATTCACTGGCCCTCTATTGTTAGTACAACCCTGCGCTTTAGGAGTAACGTCCACAAAAAACTCTCAGCAAATTGGAATAAAAATGCACCACAATGTAAACCTTAAAAAGCAGCTGCTTAAAATATAAAAGTCACTTGTTAAAAACAGAAATATAAAAACCAGCTCGCACAGAGCTGATAAATAGTCCTGCAGCAGCGCTGCAAACCCCTGGTTTGACGAGAAAGCTATGTGAGATGACCAGACCAGCAAGTATCAGTAGTATGTGCTCCAATCACCATAAAAACATTCACTGCGTGGGGGGATATAGGGTCCCCTTCGGGGGAAACACTCACCAGAGGGTTTCTTTAAGACCGCATATCAGTATATATCGCCTCACTCTTCAGATGGTTGGAATGGCATACCACTCTCCTTTTTGATCACCGTTTAGGATTTCACTCTCCAGGCATTAAATCCACAGATATATGAGGGAATGAAACAGCCATATAGTGCAATATTGTTTTGAACAGTTTATTGTCACCCCAAAACATATATACACCAGTCCCCTCATAAAACATGCGTACCAAATAGAATGAATACTCAGGCAAAATGTATAATATTCTTGATGTTATGCAACTCTCACGGTTAGAAGTGGACCCCTGAAGAACGCCTAGGAGACTTTCCTGCAGCTTTCCTTCCTGGTTCCTCTCTCCTGTATGTCATTCGTTTCCTCCCCTCCGAGCACCGCGCGAAGCCACGCCCCCCCGGGGGAAGGAGATGTGTGGGACGTTGCTTTGTACTGCGCTCCTACTGAAACTCACTGTTCCCACCATGGAACAGATACCTGAGTGTAGGATTGCGCACAGGCACCAAAACAACTAAAAAGACACGGGGCTGGCCATATATAAAGAATTTTAAATGTCCAGACACCAGTGCTGTGCATATTGAGAAACTTCTCACAATCCGCATTATACTGTTGTGTGATGTTGCCATGACACTGCCACTATCTCATAAAGATTGGATATCGTATATTTATATGCACTACTAATGTGGCATTATAATCTTTCTGTAATTAGAGCACAAAAATTATATATATAATTTAGTCGCAATGAGGACTCACAATAAATATAATAAAAATTTGTGCTTATACATAGATTAAAATATAGTCCTAAAAAAATAAATCAATATAAATTTTGCATACCTCTCAAATATTTACACTGCGTATATTAATAGATTCAATTAAAACGAGATACAGATAACAATAGAGATACAGATAAATATGGAAAATTATATATGTATAAAATAATTATAAAATAATTATATATAAAATATGTATAAAATATCTCCGCATAAGATCCATATATACAGAACATAGTCATATATATACATAAAAAATGTGATAACCACATAGGAGGAGTGCCTTTAACCAGAAATTAAAATCCATAAATATAAATATAAATATAAATTCAATATAAATCCACACTCCACCAGCAGAGTCGGATAAAATTTATTAATTCATTATTTTATCAAATTTATTAAATTTATTAATTTGAGGGACAGATCATAGATGGTACTCATCGTCGGGTGGTGGGTATGGGCTGAATGCCTGGAAGTTTATTAAACGTATGTGTATATTTTACTCCCTAAATTGACTATTCAATCATTATGCCATATATGTCCCATCTGTACTGTTCTGATTCAATAGTGCGAGAATTAAATGTTAATATGTATGGTCTTTTTTTATTTTATTTTTATGTGGGTCTCTCTTTTTGATAGTTCCCGCACTCTATGTGAGCCCCTCCAATGTGTTTCTACTTGTTCGATGCCCCAAAATTCTAGACCGGATGGGTCCTGATTGTGTTTTGTTTTGAAATGGAGAGACACATTGTGGTCCTTGTATCCCAGTTTAATATTTGTAATGTGTTCCCCTATTCTGATTTTAAATTTCCTTTTGGTTCGGCCGATATAGAGTAGACCGCAAGGGCATCTTAGTGCATACACCACATGGGTACTGTTACAAGTGGTAAATTGTTTTATCTCAAATTCTTGCTCATTTGGTGGTGAAGTAAAGTGGTCTAGGTTTCTTTGCAATTTTCTGACCTCTTTGCAAGGTTTGCATTTTCTGCAAGAGAAAAAAAAGTTTTTGTCCCAGAAGCTCTGAGGTTTCTCAGGTATGTCCAAGATTTTCTTTACTATAGTATCACCGTAAGTCGGCGCTTTTCTGTAAAAAAAAATTGGGGATGTTGTGGTATTACAGGTCTTGTGGTATTTCTGGATATACGTATATATGGATCTTATGCGGAGATATTTTATACATATTTTATATATAATTATTTTATAATTATTTTATACATACATAATTTTCCATATTTATCTGTATCTCTATTGTTATCTGTATCTCGTTTTAATTGGATCTATTAATATACGCAGTGTAAATATTTGAGAGGTATGCAAAATTTATATTGATTTATTTTTTTAGGACTATATTTTAATCTGTGTATAAGCACAAATTTTTATTATATTTATTGTGAGTCCTCATTGCGACTAAATTATATATATAATTTTTGTGCTCTAATTACAGAAAGATTATAATGCCACATTAGTAGTGCATATAAATATACGATGTCCAATCTTTATGAGATAGTGGCAGTGTCATGGCAACATCACACAACAGTATAATGCGGATTGTGAGAAGTTTCTCAATACGCACAGCACTGGTGTCTGGACATTTAAAATTCTTTTATATATGGCCAGCCCCGTGTCTTTTTAGTTGTTTTGGTGCCTGTGTGCAATCCTACACTCAGGTATCTGTTCCATGGTGGGAACAGTGAGTTTCAGTAGGAGCGCAGTACAAAGCAACGTCCCACACATCTCCTTCCCCCCGGGGGGGCGTGGCTTCGCGCGGCGCTCGGAGGGGAGGAAACAAATGACATACAGAGGGAGCGTCATCCACATCTGGGGTGTTGTCATTGGTGAGTGGGCGGCATGACTCTTTAAAACTCCGGAGGCTGCAGAGGTATAGCACACTCTTAGAGGAAGTCTGAATAGACGAAACGTCAGAGCTGTGCTAACCAGCACCCTAACCGGAAGTGACGTTTGCGTTCTACAGGAGAGAGGAACCAGGAAGGAAAGCTGCAGGAAAGTCTCCTAGGCGTTCTTCAGGGGTCCACTTCTAACTGTGAGAGTTGCATAACATCAAGAATATTATACATTTTGCCTGAGTATTCATTCTATCTGGTACGCATGTTTTATGAGGGGACTGGTGTATATATGTTTTGGGGTGACAATAAACTGTTCAAAACAATATTGCACTATATGGCTGTTTCCTTCCCTCATATATCTGTGAATTTAATGCCTGGAGAGTGAAATCCTAAACGGTGATCAAAAAGGAGAGTGGTATGCCATTCCAACCATCTGAAAAGTGAGGCGATATATACTGATATGCGGTCTTAAAGAAACCCTCTGCTATGTGTTTCCCCCGAAGGGGACCCTATATCCCCCCACGCGGTGAATGTTTTTATGGTGATTGGAGCACATACTACTGATACTTGCTGGTCTGGTCATCTCACATAGCTTTCTCGTCAAACCAGGACTATTTATCAGCTCTGTGCGAGCTGATTTTTATATCCCTTAATTTTTTTTTTTTTTCTTTTTTCCCACTTCAGACTTAACCACAACTTGAGACCTGCTCATAGTTACTTTCAATGATTATGTCTCGACTTAGGTTTTGCATCACAAGTGGAAAATATGAGTATATATATGTATATATATTTTTTTTTTTCTCTCCGTCTTTTTCTCTCCCTCCCTTCCCCCCTCCTTCTCCCCCCTCCCCCCCTTCTCCCCCCCTCCCCTCCCCAACCTCCCTCCCATCCTCCCCCTAGGCCTCTATTGTCTCTTCCATTTAATAATTTCCTCTCCTCTTTATTACTTAAACTTCCATCATTTCGGCGTATTCCAACTTAACTTTATATTTTTTCCAGGCATCCCATTTATCTTCAAATTCTCCCCAAGTTTCTTCCTCTCTGTGTCTTAAATATTCGTTGTAATACATTTCGTCAACCTTTTTCCCCCATTCTCTTAATGTGGGACTCTCTTCTTGTTTCCAGTTACTCGAGATCTGGCTTTTTGCGGCATTAAGAAAATCTGGGATTAGGGTCTTTAGATATTTCTTAGTTGGCATTCGAGCTCCATGCAAAACGCAAACCCAAAAGTCATCCGGTATATTTGTGTTTATTATTTCTTTAATTTTTTGTCTTATTTTTGACCAAAATTTTTTTATTTTTGGGCAAGACCACCAGATGTGTGTCATTGTGCCTACCTCTCTACAACCTCTCCAACGCGAATTATTTCCTAGTGATGAGTGTAATTTATCTGGTGTAAGGTACCATCTTACCAAACATTTATAATTCTGTTCCATTACTTTGTTATTTATAGAGGTGACATGGACCCTATTTATTATCTGTCTGGTTTCAAATTCATTTATTAATGTGCCCGTTTCTTCTTCCCATTTTTTGATGAATGGGGGTACGCTCTGTTTTTTTAAGGCATTCAAAGTTTCGTATATCATCGAGATTATTCCCTTATTAGATTTCTTTGTACATAGTCTCTCGAATGGCCGTAAGTTTGTTTCGGATCTTATAGGCTGTGGGAGACTTTCAAAAAAGTGTCTTAATTGAGCGTATCTCCATTCATCAATCACCACAGTATCTCTCTTTTCTTCCATCTCCTGCAATGATAATAATCTATTTTGTTCCATAAAATCTTTTAATTGGGTGTCATCTTTCTTGATCCAATTACCAAACATAAAAGTTTCTCCCGGAGGGAAAAATTTTGTGTTTTTTAGGGGTATAAATGGTGAGTTAAAGCTCCATCTTTCTTTCCTGTGAATCTGGTCCCATAGTGCTAAAGCGTGTTTTGTGATATCTTGGACTTCAGGGCTTAGTCCTCTATGTTGTGGTGGGATCCAGATTATTTTCCCAAGTGCAGATTTACTTAATTTATTTTCCATAGCTACCCATCTTTTTTCTACATTATTTTTTGCCCAGTCTATAATTTGTGATAAAATAATTGAATAATAATAATTTTTGAAATCCGGTGCTCCCAACCCCCCTTGTGTCTTATCTTTTGTCAAAAGTGCTAACTTAATTCGTGGTTTTTTCCCCCTCCATATGAATTTAAGAAACATTGCTTGCAGTTTTTTGAAGAAGGCTTGCGGGATTCGAATTGGGAGCATCTGAATTTTGTAAATAATTTTTGGTAATATTATCATTTTAAAAATATTTATCCTCCCCGTCCATGTTAATTGTCCTGGTGCTATTCTATTAAGGTCTTCTTTAATATTATTCAATAATGGTATGAAGTTGGATTTATACAGGGTCTCTTTAGAATTTCCTAATCTAATTCCAAGGTAATTTAAGTCTTTTTTCCAACAGAATGGGAAATCATTCTGCAAGGCCTTCTCTTCTTTTTTAGAAAAATTAATATTCAATATTTCAGATTTAATTGGGTTCATCTTAAAGTTAGACAGCATACCATATTCTTTTATTGTTTTAATTATACTCGGCAAGCTTGTCCTAGGGTTTGATATATAGAATAAGATGTCATCGGCGTATGCTGCCACTTTATGTATCTCTCCTCCCACCATTATCCCCTTGATGTCCGCGTTTCGCCTTATTATATTCAAAAGGGGTTCTAATACAAGCGTGAACAGCAGCGGCGACAGTGGGCAACCCTGTCGAGTCCCATTCCTTAGTTCGAAGGGATCTGATATCTTCCCGTTGATTTTAATCCTTGCCGTCGGTTTGTTATACAGGGCTTCTATCCATTGCCTCATTCTAGGTCCAATTTCTAGTTCTTCTAAAGTGTTCTGCATAAATCCCCAGTCCACTCGATCAAAAGCCTTTTCTGCGTCTACAGACATTAACAGACCTGGGATTCCCCTTCTTTTGGTTTCTTCTATAATCATAAGCGAGCGGATTCCGTTATCTCTCCCTTCTCTTCCTGTGATAAACCCCACTTGGTCTATATGTATTACATCTGGCATGATATTTTTCAGCCTGTTAGCGAGAATTTTTGAAAAGATTTTTAGGTCTATATTGAGGAGCGAGATCGGTCTATAGCTGGAACATAAACTATTATCTTTACCTTCTTTAGGTATCACAGTTATTAAAGATTCTAAGCTCTCCTTCCTCATTTCCCATTTATCTCCTATTCCATTGTAATAACTACATAATTTTGGAGTCAGTACGTCAGACAATATTTTATAATATAGAGTTGTAAATCCATCCGGACCGGGGCTTTTACCACTGGACAGTTCCCTGATAATTTTTATAATTTCGTCTTCTGTTATGGGCATTTCTAAGATCTTAAGTTTATGTTCTGGTATGCTGTTTAACTCTGATTTCTCCAAATATGTTTTAATTTTTTCATCTCTTAACATTATTTCCTCTTTAGTATTATCTTTGTTGATTGAATAGAGATTTTTGTAAAATTCTTGGAAGTTATCTATGATCTCTGAGGTTTTAAATCTTATTTCTCCCGATTTCGTTTTTATTTTCTCTATAAAATTCATAGATTTTTTCTTTTTTAGAAGGCTCGCTAAATATTTCCCCGTCTTGTTCCCCCATTGATATCGTTCTTTCTTAATTATATTAAATTCTGCCCGAGTTTGCTGTTCTATGAGTTCTCTAAACTCTTCCCTTTTCCTATAAAGTTTCTGGAGTATATCTCTTTGGCCTATTTCTTTATGTAGCTGTTCAAGTTCTGATATTTCTTTAGTTAGTTTGTTTCTTATATCTATATATTTTTTTTTTTTTCTAGACCCTTCTTTTATAAAAATTCCTCGAACAAAAACCTTATGGGTCTCCCAGATTGTGGCTTCCGACATACCCTCAGTACTATTCTCTCTAAAAAATTGTTGCAGCTCATACCTTATTTTCTTTTCAATTTCCTTATCTAATAGCAGTTCCTCATTTAATCGCCAGTTTGATTTTCGGTTATCTTGTTCTCCAATTCTAAGTTGAAGGGAAATAGGGGCATGATCTGAAAAAGTTATAATTTCAATCTTTGTGTCCTCCACCTGCTCAAGCAGCCTATGTTCTACCAGAAAATAATCGATTCTGGTGTACGTCCCATGCATGGGCGAGAAAAATGTATAGTCTCTTTGGTTCGTGTGCTTTGTTCGCCATACGTCTACCAACTGATGTTGGTGCATCTTCTTTTTTAGTCTGTTTCTCTGACTCATCTCACTCTTCCGTGCATGGGACGTACTATCCACTTTAGGATCCAGGCAGAGGTTCAAATCTCCTCCTATCACAGCCTCCCCTTTCTTAAAGCTCATAAAGTCTTCTATTATTCTTGTCAAGTATTGGGCTGGTTTCTTGTTCGGGCAGTAGATGTTCGCCAGGGAAATCTCATGTCCGTTCAAACTTCCATTTAGGAATAGAAAGCGACCCTCTGGATCTACTTTTCTTTCAGTGACAACAAACCGAGTGCCCCTGGCAAACCCTACCGCCACTCCTTTAGCTCTTGGGGTGGGGGAGTCAGCATAGATCCATAGCGGAAACTCATCTGAGTTAATTCTGCGGCATGTATTCAAAGTCAGATGGGTCTCCTGTAGGAATACGACTTCCGTTTTACGAGAAGCCAACTCTCTAAATATATTAGCAGTTTTGATGGGATCGTTTATACCCCGCACATTGTAGGAAATTAGTTTAACTTTTACCATCGAGTACTGTTAAATAGTTTAAGACTTTATTTTTAGAGGCCTTCTCTCCCTGTTCCTCCCACCCCCCTCCCCCTCTATCTATTCCCCTCCCCTTCCCCCCCCCCCTCCCCTCTCCATCCCTCCCCCATCCCCTCCCAACCTTCCCCTTCCCCACCCTCTCCCTCAACCTCCCCCCCATATTCTTCCCCTCCACCTTCCCTCCTATATTTGGGGCTAGTGGCCTCCCATAGGCCTATAGATCCGTGGCCCTCCTCCATCTGGCCCTACGGTTCTGTCCCCTTGAGGTTGGGGTCAGTATGGGTAGTTGGTGAGCAACCAGTCCCCTTACGGGGGTTCCCGTGCCCGTAGCATCCCTTTCCTAACGTCTCATCACTTCTCCTCCCTACTCCGCCCCCCTCCCCCCCCCAAGCCCCCCCAGTCCCCCCAATCCCCCCCATACCCCCCGTCCCCCTGCCTCCAACCCTCCCTTTGTTTCATTACATATTTATTTTTTCTTTGTTATCTGTTGCCACGGATGTTGTGCTGTTGTTACATTTTCCTCGGCTCTTCCCCCCCAGCCCGGTATCTCTATCTCTGGAATATTAAATTTTTTGAGAAAATTCAATGTGTCTTCAGGAAATCTTAGGGTGGCAGATCGTCCGTCTTTTCTTCCAACTTAGCATGATGGGAAACCCCAGAAATATTGGATATCATGTCGTTTTAGCTGTTCCGTTAGTGGTTTTAGTATTCTTTTCCTAGCTAGCGTCTCCACTGCCAGATCTGGGAAGATCTGCAGCGTGGATTCTTCCAGTTTAGCAGGACCCTTTGCTTTCAAATGAATTCGAATTTGCTCCTTATCCTGAAAGTTATGAAATCGCACGATTACGTCTCTTGGGAGAGTCTCTGATATTCCTGCAGGTTTTCTTATCCTGTGAACTCGCTCTAACTTAATTTTCTCCGTTTCAGTTTTGCCTAACATCTGCCCAAATATTTTATCTATTTTTCCTTGGAGGTCCTCTACTTGTTCCTCCGGTAGGCCTCTAATCTTCAAGTTCTTCCGTCTATTTCGGTTTTCCTGGTCTTCCATCTTGTATTTCAAATCTCTTTGTTCTTTTAGTAACACTTTCATCTGTTCTTTTATTGCATTAACTTCTGCCGCTTGTAGATTTATTTTTTCTTCCGTTTCTTCTACTCTTCTTAAGATATGATTCATATCTTCGTGTACCGATTCTATTTCTCCTTTTAGAGACGTTTCCATTTTATTCATAACTAACTCCAATCTGGCAAACATTTTAGCAATTTCTCCCTTCGTAGGGAGTTGGTCTTCTTCCAGTTCGTCCGGCTCTTCATCCTCTTCGTCTGCTATTGTTAAAGTCCCAGCTCTTTCTAATGGTTCTGATTGTCTTCTTACTCCTGTTTTCTGAACCTTTTCCGCACCTTTTCTCCTTGTTGTTGCCATTTTATCTGGGCTATCTTTCACTTGGTTTTTTATCAGGTATTTTTTTATTGTGCTCGGACTATCACTTATTCTTGATGGATTTGCGGATGCACCTCTTTGTGTCCTACCTCTCATACTTGTCTGGCGTCCTGAGTTCCTGTGATTATCCTTTACCACATGCGATTTTCAAACACCTACTAGTGGTTAAGAGCTTTACAGTTCACAGTTTACAGCAGTTAGAATATGTCTTAGATGTTGTGTATTAAAGTAATTGCTTTCTGCATTTCTATGTACATCCTGTTAACACCAGAGCAGCATAAATAAGAGTCTCCCTTTTACTAATCTGCAAGCAATTGCTAGTGTTTTTAAAAAAAAAAATTTCAGTTCACAGTTTACCTCATTTAGAGCCTATGATTTCAGAGCGATTATCCGCTGTTAACCTTAGACCGATATTAAACTGATTCAGCCAATCTACAGTACGTTGGATTCACTAGGTTTTGTCGTTCAGTGTTCTAAGAATGTGAATAGATTTGCATACGGATAAGTTTTAGTACTCTGCGTATCAGTACACATATGGTCATCGTTTTCTGCGTTCCTACATGCGTTCCTACATGCTCTCCTGTTTTCACCATAGCAGTCTACCAGCAAACACAGTTTTTTTGGAACTTTTTGGGGCGTTTCCCAGTTCAATAAACACAGATATTTTTAGGGCGTTTTGGAGCGTTTTTCAGTTCGTAATTTACAATATTTAAAACAAGCGACCACCAAACAGTTATCTGTTTTTTACCTTCGTTCTTTCTTCAGCAATTCTTTCAATTCTTTAATTCCAACTTCTATAGCTCCACAGCTACTCACCAAACCATGAAAACATTATATTGAATTTTACTCACGGTACCCCTAGTAGTGCTTCTTGAAGAGCTGTGTAAGAAGACTGTGTAGGTTTTCCTTCGGGGGTCCCGTTTTGCAGGGTAGTCTGATTGCGGCTCCTGCTGTTAAGAAGCTGTAATGTGGCAGTAATGTGGCTGTAGGGGCTGTAAGGGCTGTAAAGGCTACTAAGAAATTCAATGGTCAGGTAAACGAATGGTGATCTGATATCCCCCCCTTCCGCTCCTCGGATGGATAAATGGGTGAGTACACCTGGTACGGTCACTAGCCTGTCAGTCCAAGCAACAGCTCAGGCTCACACACAATAGAGCACAATGGGACGCAGTAGGACGCAATGGAACTCAGTAGGACATAGTGGGATGCAGTGGGGTGCGGAGAGATACAGATTAATGGCATGGGATGTGGAGGAAATGTGGAGGAGTACAATAATATACAATAGACAAGAGCCAGAGCTCGACCATGTATTTCTTTCAGTGACTGTTTAATGACTGTAATCTAAGCTACAATTGCTGCCTTCAAGATTACAGATCAGCCTCCTCCTCCAGCAGCCGTCCATGCTGTCCTACGCTGTCCCACATTCTCACTCTCACTTAGCTCTTAGCTCTGAGCGCGCTCATCAGCGTGTTTAGGCAGTGTTTAGGCAGTGACTGGAGACCGTGACTGTGATTCCAGGAATTCCAGGAATTCCCGAGGCTCAACGCGGAGGTGAAGGTATGTGGGGGTATGAGAGGTATGAGAGGTATGAGGGGGGAGACCAGGAGACCGGGACACGGAGAAGCAGAGAGGGGAAATAGGAGGGGGACGAGCGAGACGAGCGAGGGAGACGAGGGAGACGAGGGGGGGCGGAGGGGGTGAGGAGCGGGCGGGCAGGCAGTTCAAACAGGCTCTCAGGCTCTCAGGCTAGTGACTCATGCCGGTTGAAAGTTGTTGAAAGTGGGCTGTTGGCTATTGAGCAGTGGCAGCCGTAACCGCCGCAGAACAGTAGCGATCAATAAAATAAACCGCGCGCTGTCTGCAGACAGGCTGCGAGTACAGCGCCTGCCATAGTCACGCTCCTCATGCTCCCTCGAACCCACTCCTCACCTCTCACCTCCCACTCCCAGCCTCCAGCCTCCACCTCCGCATCTGACGTCTGACACGCCCGACAACCTCCGGATCCAAGAGACCCACGAGCAGCACGGGAACGCTGGCTACTCACTCACACGCTGGCTACTCACTCACACCTGCCATTAGCTGCCCCTCCCCTCCTCTTATATCCCTTAATAACCAGACCAAATTTCAGCTTTCAGTGCTCTCACATTTTGAATGATAATTACTTAGTCATACAACACTGTACCCATATGAGATTTTTGTTCTTTTTTTTCACACAAATATTTGGTGGTATTTAATCACTGTTGTTTTTTTATTTATTTTTTGCACTATAACAGAAAAAAACTGAAAATTCTGTAAAAAAAAAAAAATGTCTTTGTTTCTGTTATACAATTTAGCAAATTAGTAATAGTTCTTCCTAAATTTTGGGCAAAATGTATACTGCTACATATCTTTGGTAAAAATAAGTACAAATTGGTGTATATTATTTGGTCTTTGTGAAAGTTATAGAGTCCACAAGCTATGGTGCCAATATCTGAAAACTGATCATGCCTGAAGTACTGACGGCCTATCTCATTTCTTAAGACCCTAACATGCCAGAAAAATACAAATACCCCCCAAATGACCCCTTTTTAGAAATAAGAAAATCCAAGGTATTTAGAAAGAGGCATGGTGAGTTTTTTGAAGTTATAGCACATTCTGCTATTACTCCCGAGTATGGCAATACCACATGTGTGAGACTTTTACACAGCGTAGCCACATACAGATGCATACAGAGGCCCAACATGCAGGGAGCATCTTTAGGCGTTCTGGAGCACCCAGGCCGATTCTGAAATTTCTCTCCTACAATTATATAGAACCCCCAAAAATGATATATATACTTTTTTAGCAAAGACCCTAGAGAATACAATGGTGATTGTTGCAACTTTTTATCTCGCACGGTATTTACGCAGCAATTTTTCAAACGCGTTTTCTTGTGAAAATAAACAGTTTTGTGTTTTAAAAAAAAAACAGTAAAGTTAGCCCAATGTTTTTGCATAATGTGAAAGATGAAGTTACGCCGATTATATAGATATCTAACATGTCACCCTTCAAAGTGGCACACGCTCGTGGAATGGCGCCAAACTTTGCTACTTAAAAATCCCTTTTTATATTCGCTTTTTATATTTTTACTGGTTACATGTTTTTAGTTACAGAGGAGGTCTAGGGCCAAAATTATTGCTCTCACTCTAACGTTCGCAGCCATACCTCACATGTGTGGTTTGAACATCGTTTTCATATGTGGTTACGTATACGTTCGCTTCTGTATGCAACCACACGGGGACAGGGACGCTTTAAAAAAAATAAATCTTTTTATTGTTCATTTTACTTTATTTATTTTAGTTTGACACGCCCCCCCCCTGTTTTTTTATCACTTTTATTCCTATTACAAGGAATGTAAACATCCCTTGTAATAGGAATATGGCATGACAGGTCCTCTTTACAGTGAGATATGGGGTCAAAAAAGCTGCCGTCTGAATGATGCTTGTAGCTGCACCCTTCATTCTGATATCCCCGCACAAAGTCAAGGACACCATATGACGACGGGCTGGAAGTGGTTATTGCAGAGTATTGCAGGGTATTGCAGGGTATTGCAGGGTATTGCAGAGTATTTCAGAGTATTGCACGGTGTGACAGAACCCACTGTCACTGTGTGTTTTGGAAGGGACTGTGGGCGGGCCTCTTACTCACAGATTATGGCCCAGAAGAGACTGGAGACCTGGGGACAAGCTGGCATTGAGATAATGTAATATAATGCTACATCCCTTCTCCCCCATCCCCCCCTGTTGTTGCTGTGTCTAATTGTGCTGGGTAATGGCACATAGACAATGGTCTGGACTGGAGACCTCTCTCCGCAGGGGATGTGTATTGAGGGGCTGCCTGCTTATCATAATCCCCTTATGTTTAACTGTAGTCTGTGTCAATGTACAAGTGTTGAGTTCCCATTGGTTCTTCCTTGTCCCCTACCCCCTCCCCTCTATGACAAGGCTAAGGGGAGTGTCCCTGACTGTGTTTAAAAGTGTATGTTTTGTATTTAATAAACACCTGTGTGGCTTGTCTCGTGATTGAGGGGTTAAGGGCTGGTTATGATGAGGTTGCAGGCTGTGGGTGCGTTTGGAGGACAGGAGACACAGGTCTGCAGGATGTGCCCACCTGGGGTATCCGAGATCTGTCACAACTATATATATTTTTTTCCTTATTTTTCATTGATACATGTTCCCACGGACAGTGCCCGGACTCCCATACCTTTTTTATGGCTAATAACTTACATATAATACTTTAAAATGGACACATTTAATTTTTTCGAGTCTGGGTCCCATAGACTTTAATGGGGTTTGGGTTCAGGTCTGAACTTTTTCCCTATTCAGGTGTTTTTTGGTGAATCGAACATGGTTATTTTTGTTGGAGCAAGATAAATACATTTAAAAAAATGTTTCCATCCACCATTTATACAACAACACACACACACACACAAAACCCTGCACATTTACCTAAAACAAAGCAACATTGTAATAATTAAACAAAAAAGCTATGCAAGCAATACTTTGTGAAATTTAACAAATATTTTTTAAGGAATAGGCTTCAACTTTAAAGAGGCAATGTGCAATGGTCAAACGATTACAGTCACACACAATCAACAAAGAGCTATTCATATTCAAAAAATGCATACTATTCAAATGACAGTGATGATGACAATAAAGTCTGGTGATAAGGGAATCTGATGGCAGATGCAAATTCCTTAGTATTTTAGGTCAGTATTCATTTAACATTTAGAAAGTAAACACATACCTGCAAATCACTCACAGATCAAACTGTCACAGTTGATTAATTTCTCTGCAAATAATATAGTAAATAGGCCATTACAGACTTGGAACCGTGCAACAAGAGTAAAAGAGCCATTATGTATGAGCATTTTTGGTTTAATGTACAATTCCAATTAAGGGTAGAAATGCCATTTATGTCACCGTTAGGGAGATTCATCACACTTATTAAACATGTCTAATTTGTGACCCTATGTGACAATCACTGGCTCTCTGTGCAATGAAGGAAGATCATGGTTGGTGTGATGGTCAAGCGAGATGATGTATATAGCTTCCACACAGAAAAAAAAAATCTCATCACCTTGCCTAGGATCAAATGTAATTTTCACAAGTAAGAAATCTGGACAAAATGCTAAATATATATATATATACTGTATATATTGTGTGCGATTAACTCGTTAGCGGGTGTGTGTGACCCCCTCTATGGGTTCACTACACGCTGAACTGTACAAAAAGGCACTTGAAGATGACTGAAAACAAATGATATGGTTTATTTTTCCATCTTGCGGGATACACGTGCAAGCATCAAAACAGTATAAACAAAACAAAACATAAAATAAACCCTTGCCACTTGGGGCGTCTACCTTCCCAACACAGGAACCTACCTATTGAGTCTGGCACAGCCTACTGCTGGGCAGACACTGCAGGTCCTACAGCAGAAAACAACAAAAAAAGTCTCTTTGATATTTCTCACACAGAAATATCCATCAGCACCTCACCTCTTCAGAAGTGCTTCTGACTGCTCCTTCACTTCACAAAGCCCCAGGATCCAGCAATCAGTCGTTATCCTTAGGCTATATTTATAGGGGCTTAAATTGCTTCATTTTGAACAGCTGAAGGCTTCTAACTCCCCAAACCTCTCTGGCCATTTCTACAGCCGACGCCCAATAGTACTTGGTGTATTGTCTACACAAGGCAGAAAAGTATCTTCCATCTGGGACAACACACACAGATTTACCTGACTTCCTGTCACATACCCCCCCCTCTTGTTTCAACCCTAGGGTTGGGACACAGGTTGCCAGGCACGCATGCACTCGGGACAAACCATCTGCATTCCCCATTTTAACACCGGGGCGATGCGTTACGACAAAACTAAATTCCTGAAGGGCCAGGAACCACCTACTTATTCTCCTATTGGTCTTCAAATTTCAGCTGAGGTACATACGAGGGTGTTCCTTGCTCTGTAATATACTAATTTTCAGTTGTAAACCATGCAAAACCTTAATTGGTTTTTCAATGGACACAAAGGTTTCCCTCGATAGCTTAATCCCTGAGGAACTCAGCGAAACATAACCAATACCAAGAGCTAATAACACTGTGCTCTGCAATGGATCATCCATGTGGATGCCTTCTTCAGATGCAAACACACCAAGACTGAAATCCTCCAAAGCAAGGTGACACCCAAAAAAAATCTGTTCTTCTATGAACTGGACTAAAGTCTGACGCAGAAGACCTCTGATAAACCGATGTACTAGGCGGTTTTTCTTCCCTTTGGTGCTCTAGACGGAAATCATTACTTGTCAATTCTACATTTCCAAGTTTCTTACTTTGTGATAGTTCAGACTCACAAGTATGGTGAAAATCTACCAAACCCAATGTAAGGTTTTCAGAAACTGAATCCTCGTCACTTTCTTGAAGCAACTTCTTACTCTGTGCATCACTTGTTCGCACACCCCTATTCTCACCAAAAACTTGACAACTGTTATCGGACACATCATTAACTGAGCTAGACAAAATTTCTTATCTAACAAAAAGAGGTGGTGGGGGTAATGGCGCTGTCACTAATAGTTGTTTGCTGGCCAATAACCGAACCCAATTGGGTAATTATAGGCTTAAATGGGACAACGTTCCCCAAAGGATACACATGCGTGCATAACACCGCGCAGGCAAAAAGATTGTGTGGTGATAATGGATGTATGTAGAAACTGATGGTAAGGCTTATGTAAACCACCAGGGGTGTATAAATATGCAACTATAACAGGTTGAGCTCACCGTGCTAAAGGCTAATATAAAGTTTACAGTACATACACAAAATATCTGAACACATCATCCTAAATATAATAAAATATATATAATATAAATTGGAATGGAAGTCCATATATTAGAAAACAGGTGACATGGGTGGTAAAGGTGCTCCTATATGAATGGATGGTAGACAGTAAACCAGTGACTTTCGCAGTGGGTCCGGTGTACCCCCTTGTGGATCCCCACTCACCAGAAGCATTCACCCCTGCTGGGGTAAAATGCGTATAGGTCGACGCGTTACTCCAAACTGCCGTGGATTCTTTCCTTGAGTTACAACAATCCTTGGTAAGTCACCTGGACTCCTGTAGTATGTCCTTAATGTATGTACTTGATAGTATGAGGTTCAGTGGATGTTCTGATTTCCTCCAAAGCAAAACAAAAAGGCTTCCATAGCGTGATACGTTTAAAAACCAATATTTATTGGCACTGTGAACCAATAATTAGGTACAGATGCAATAGTGCAAAAAAATTATACAATAAAAATAAAAAATAAAAATAAAAATGTCACCCAGCTGGTACAGAAATCTGGCACAGCTGATAAAATGCAATGTCTCTAGCACAGATGTATAAACTGAAGTTTGCAGCCTATGCCCAGATGGATAGTGGGCTCTAGGAATCTCTGCACTAAAGGATGTCCAAATGCTAATCGCACCAGCATGGGAACGGCGTGCGTTCCAAACACAGACAGCTGGTTAGGACCGGAAGTGCGTGAAGGTGTGCGTGTGACCGCTTTACGTACGTTTCGTGCGTTGACGTCTTCGGAAGCGGGTACACGCATACCATCGCTTCCTGTCTTTATAGGGAGCGTATCCATGGCAATGTCCAGACGCTAATGGCGCCATGTGTTCTAGTAAATTGACAGATCCGGTGCCCTATCGAATTAGTTTATTGTGGGGGCGTGTCCACAGCCTTTATTCCCCCATAAGATCAGCGATATCGGATCCAGTACCTCACATAGGGGCATGTCTGTAAATCCTACTACCCGATAGGGCAAGTTGCGCTGATGTAGAATAAGAGACCCGGATGTATATAACAATTGCCATAGCAGCGATCCCGAACGTAACAGGAAATGTAAATAATACAATGGTAATATAAAAGAAACTATATAATACAGAATGCAGAGTTTATATACAAGTTTCATTAATAATTGCAGAGAGCTGACAGCAAACGAAGGTAGAGTCAGCGGCATGGGGACCCAAATACATTATATTGTCTAATGCTACACATTTGAGGCATGTCCGTGACTAAGTTATATACTCCAGCTAAATGTGACTAGATTGTGTATCTAAGGTTGTATGTCACAAAAGGGAGATGAATATAGTCACCATGATGTAAGGGAGGAGTAAATTGGGCAGTAAACAATAAATATAGGGTATTGGGAATAGCATCCTATATCTGAGTATATACCATAACGCGAGGTGAAGCCTCATGTATGGTGGGGGCATGTATAGAATTTCTATTGTCCGTCTCCCTATTGAGTGAATAAGGATATCCAAATATTGAAAAGTGAAGGATGCCTATATATCCAAATGGTGAGAGGTAATTTGAAGTAAGTTGAGGACATATGATATATGTGCACCTATAGGGGAGTAGAGTAAATCGTGCTCACAGAATGATGGTGCAGCACCTATGATGCATAAGAGTAGTAAATATTAGAAATAATAATAATAGGCATATGTGTTCGTGGTAAAGTGACATAAAGAAATACAATGTGCAATGCCGTGTAAGAGCTGTGGCCAAAGGACCAACAAAGGATATATATATATATATATATATGTTACATATGACATCAAGTAGTGATAATAGCTGCTATATTACAAGTGGCACTGAGTCCTGTGGTAAGAGCTATATATAGGACAGTGTAAACAGAAACTGTGAATTGGGAATGGTCCATTAGACCTAGATCCTTAGTAACACATATGGATCCACTAGTGGAACAACCATGTATCAGACTAGTGATCCATATACCACCAAGGGAATATGTGTATAAATAAATTATATGTATAATAATATGAAAGAGTGTGGAAAAAGGATACATTAAATTTCCCATTGGGAAACAGGGAAAGGTGTGATTGATCAAACCCCATATCGGTGATGCTAAATGGTAAAAATGGCTTCCAGTAAAGTATAATATGAGGTGAGACCCAGTTACGGGTTTGCCAAGAAGCAGTTAAGATCTATATCTGCATTTAACCCATGCGGCTTAAGGGACCCCAAATGGTAAATCCAACTAGTTTCGTTCTGTGAGATATCTGTGGTCTTATTCCCACCCCTCCAGTTATCTTTTATAAGATCTATGCCGTAGAATATGAGTCCGGTTGGGTCCTGCTGGTGATATCTATTGAAATGCCGTGACAGGTTATGTTTGGTAGATCCCTTTTTTATCCGGTTGATGTGTTCGCGGATTCTCACTTTAAGGGGTCGTGTAGTACGGCCTACGTACTGTAGGTGGCAGGGACATTCAATAATGTATGTTACATGTGTAGAATGACATGTGATTAGGTCCTTAATTTTATATTCTTTGAAATCCACTCTCGATTTAAAGCTCATTTTTCTTCTTGGTTGCTTCTTGCTTACTCTACAGGGTAAACATTTTTGGCATTTATAAAAGCCTTTGAGTTCAGGGCACAGGCTGATGGATTTGGGTGGGTCAATAACATTATGTACAAGGTGATTTCGTAGAGATGGAGCTCTTCTGTAAATAAAGGTGGGTTTCTTTTTCAAGATTTTGTTCAGAGTATGATCTTCTTGCAAAATAGGCCAATATTTTTTGACTATATATTCGAGCTCTTTATATTGTGAGTTAAACCCGGTGATAAAGGCTATATCTGATGTACTTGATGCATTCTTTTCTTTGGGTTTCAGCATGCTGTTCCTGTCCATTTTCTGAACCTCTTCTTTTAATGTAATCAGGTTGCTTTCTTTATACCCTTTCTTTTTGAATCTTTCAATGATAACATCAGCTTGATTGGAATAGTCTGCGATAGAATTGCAGTTCCGGCGTAACCGCATAAGTTGGCCTTTGGGTATGTTGGCCTTCCACTTCGGATGGTGACAGCTAGTGGTTGGGATGTACCCATTCCGATCTGTAGATTTAAAGAAAGTTTTTGTGTGTAGTTTGGACCCTTCTTTAAAGATCTGAAGGTCCAAGAAGTCTATACTCTGCAAATCACACTTGCCTGTAAATGTAAGTCCATATTTGTTGGAATTAAGATTTTGTAAGAACTCTTGAAATGACTCTATGGTTCCATCCCAGAGGATGACAAGGTCATCGA
The DNA here is from genome assembly GCA_029574335.1 of Rana kukunoris. Taxonomy (NCBI): domain Eukaryota; kingdom Metazoa; phylum Chordata; class Amphibia; order Anura; family Ranidae; genus Rana; species Rana kukunoris. Next base: position 407,869,374 of record CM056052.1, on the reverse strand, counting down.
TGTATCTCCGATATAGTTTGATCTGGGGGATACAACGGTTGTAAACATACTCCTCTTCCCAACAGTCCATCAGCAGGTTAGCGACACTGGGGGCATACCGTGCCCCCATTGCTACGCCTTTACTTTGAACGTAGTAATTGTTCTTATACCAGAAGTAGTTGCAGCTCATCGCCATATGTAACCCTTCTATGATATAATTAATCTGTTCTTGTTTAAGCCTGGAGTTTTGATGCAGGGCTTTCTCTACCCCGTATAGACCATCCGCTTGTGTAATACTGGTATACAGTGAATTAACGTCAATCGTGGCAAGAAGTAAATTGTCTGCTCCATCAACATCTTTAAGTTCGTTGAATAATTGTACACTATCGCGGAGATAGGACCTCCCCTTTTTGACTATGGGTTTGAGGAACGTGTCCAGGTATTCTCCTAGTCTGGAGAACACTGAGTTAATTCCACTTATGATGGGTCTTCCTGGAGGTTTGATGAGTCTTTTGTGGACCTTGGGTGTATAATATATCACTGGTGTTTTGGTGGAATTTGACACCAGATATTCTGCCTCGGGGGGCTCAATATGCCCATGGTTTTGCCTTTACTAACGTATTTAGCCAGTTTTTTGTTGAACCTGGCTTTGGGGTTACCCTTTAACTTTATATATGTATTGGGAACCCCAATAGCTTTAATGGTTTCCCACATGTTCTTGTTTTTATTTTTGAACTTTCTCTGGAGTTTCCTTAGGTCACTTTCTACCATCTTTTTGAAAGCTCCTATACATTGATTGCCTGCAATGGTAGGATTGAATACAGAATTATTTTTAAGTTCAGTTTGTGTATATGCTGAAGGTTCTGTACTCCGTTCTTCATTATTATCCGCAAAGAATTATTTCAAATTAAGTTTCCTGAGAAACTTTTGGAAGTCGATGTAGACTTCAAATTGATCTAGGGCTTTATCAGGAGCATATTTAAGGCCCAGGTCTAATATCTGCAGTTCTTCTTTAGTAAGTTGGATACTACTAAGGTTGAAGATACCTCTACCTAATGTTGCCTGGGACGTTTTCTTCTTCCCTCCCCTACACCCTCTGGTGCGTTTTCTCTTTGGGTGGATTCCTCTTGTCTGTCCTGATTGTATGTACGATTCGCCCATTGGCTGGGGTGTGGTTCTTGATCCTGTCGATTTTGAGTTCTTTGTTGATCGTCTCTTCCTGTGGTTCTTCCATGGGTATCCTGCCGGTTGCCATTCATTCCTCTCCATCCTCCATTCCATTGTCCATTTCTTGGCCTCCATCTTCCTGGTGGTCTGGTGTTGCGACCACCCCTGTGAAAACCCCTATTATCCCTCATGTTGCGCCCTTGTGAGGGTTGGTTATAGGTATAGTATTCTCTATTGGGTGGTGATCTGTTTCTGCTAGGTGACCTCCACCTAGATTGGTTCGGACTTCTGTAGTTACTTGTATCTTGATATCTTACCCTCCTATTATCAGGTCTACCTTGCTGCCATCTAGGCGTAGGATAGGTACTAATTGGAGGTTCCCTGACATCATTAGGTGTAGCAGGAGGGTTGGTATATGTGGATATGGAACCTCCATAGTTCGTCATAGGTGGTAGTTCACTTTCATCCATGAGAGTATCATCAAGGTCATCATTGGATCCGTCTATCGCCAACTGCCATTTGTAAACTTGCATGTTTTTATAGTCGAGGACGTCCCTCTTAAATTTCTTTTGCTTCTTGATTTGTATGTCATGGTCATATTTCTTTATATGTTCCTGTAATTCCTTAGTTTTATCTTTATAATCTTGTTGGCTAGAGAAGGGTGTCAGTGATTTCTGTATCTCTGCAAGCTGGGTTTCTATTGCTTTGAGTTTAAAATTCCTCCTTTTGACTATTTGGTGTAAGAGCTCATTTTCACTAGTGTTAAAAAAATTATACCATTCATTCATTAATCCAGCGTCTGTGACGTTGTCATTGGGATGCACATCCCATCTTAACCTCCTGGGGGTCATTTTTTCTTTGATGTATGTCTCAAGTGTGGCTATATCCCACCATACTCGGAGTTGTTTCTCCATGGTATGTTTTAACTGTTTGACCATTCCCTGCATATCTTGGCTATTGATGATTTCTTCCTGACTAAAGATCCCATCAACATTAATATTCCTATTGGTCATGTACCCAAAGACTTCCATAGCTGCGGCTAGATTAATGCACCTAGGTGCAGTAAGAAAAAGTGTGTGAAGAGGAAAAGCTGCGCTTAGGATAATCTAATAGAGGGTAATAGGACTAATAAAGGTGTGTGACTGCAGCCCCCCCTAAATATAACTCCCCAACGGGGGTATATGTAAAAAACAAAAAGAGGTGGTGGGGGTAATGGCGCTGTCACTAATAGTTGTTTGCTGGCCAATAACCGAACCCAATTGGGTAATTATAGGCTTAAATGGGACAACGTTCCCCAAAGGATACACATGCGTGCATAACACCGCGCAGGCAAAAAGATTGTGTGGTGATAATGGATGTATGTAGAAACTGATGGTAAGGCTTATGTAAACCACCAGGGGTGTATAAATATGCAACTATAACAGGTTGAGCTCACCGTGCTAAAGGCTAATATAAAGTTTACAGTACATACACAAAATATCTGAACACATCATCCTAAATATAATAAAATATATATAATATAAATTGGAATGGAAGTCCATATATTAGAAAACAGGTGACATGGGTGGTAAAGGTGCTCCTATATGAATGGATGGTAGACAGTAAACCAGTGACTTTCGCAGTGGGTCCGGTGTACCCCCTTGTGGATCCCCACTCACCAGAAGCATTCACCCCTGCTGGGGTAAAATGCGTATAGGTCGACGCGTTACTCCAAACTGCCGTGGATTCTTTCCTTGAGTTACAACAATCCTTGGTAAGTCACCTGGACTCCTGTAGTATGTCCTTAATGTATGTACTTGATAGTATGAGGTTCAGTGGATGTTCTGATTTCCTCCAAAGCAAAACAAAAAGGCTTCCATAGCGTGATACGTTTAAAAACCAATATTTATTGGCACTGTGAACCAATAATTAGGTACAGATGCAATAGTGCAAAAAAAACTATACAATAAAAATAAAAATAAAAATAAAAATGACACCCAGCTGGTACAGAAATCTGGCACAGCTGATAAAATGCAATGTCTCTAGCACAGATGTATAAACTGAAGTTTGCAGCCTATGCCCAGATGGATAGTGGGCTCTAGGAATCTCTGCACTAAAGGATGTCCAAATGCTAATCGCACCAGCATGGGAACGGCGTGCGTTCCAAACACAGACAGCTGGTTAGGACCGGAAGTGCGTGAAGGTGTGCGTGTGACCGCTTTACGTACGTTTCGTGCGTTGACGTCTTCGGAAGCGGGTACACGCATACCATCGCTTCCTGTCTTTATAGGGAGCGTATCCATGGCAATGTCCAGACGCTAATGGCGCCATGTGTTCTAGTAAATTGACAGATCCGGTGCCCTATCGAATTAGTTTATTGTGGGGGCGTGTCCACAGCCTTTATTCCCCCATAAGATCAGCGATATCGGATCCAGTACCTCACATAGGGGCGTGTCTGTAAATCCTACTACCCGATAGGACAAGTTGCGCTGATGTAGAATAAGAGACCCGGATGTATATAACAATTGCCATAGCAGCGATCCCGAACGTAACAGGAAATGTAAATAATACAATGGTAATATAAAAGAAACTATATAATACAGAATGCAGAGTTTATATACAAGTCTCATTAATAATTGCAGAGAGCTGACAGCAAACGAACCCTACTTAGGGTTCCCAATACATATATAAAGTTAAAGGGTAACCCCAAAGCCAGGTTCAACAAAAAACTGGCTAAATACGTTAGTAAAGGCAAAACCATGGGCATATTGAGCCCCCCCGAGGCAGAATATCTGGTGTCAAATTCCACCAAAACACCAGTGATATATTATACACCCAAGGTCCACAAAAGACTCATCAAACCTCCAGGAAGACCCATCATAAGTGGAATTAACTCGGTGTTCTCCAGACTAGGAGAATACCTGGACACGTTCCTCAAACCCATAGTCAAAAAGGGGAGGTCCTATCTCCGCGATAGTGTACAATTAATCAACGAACTTAAAGATGTTGATGGAGCAGACAATTTACTTCTTGCCACGATTGACGTTAATTCACTGTATACCAGTATTACACAAGCGGATGGTCTATACGGGGTAGAGAAAGCCCTGCATCAAAACTCCAGGCTTAAACAAGAACAGATTAATTATATCATAGAAGGGTTACATATGGCGATGAGCTGCAACTACTTCTGGTATAAGAACAATTACTACGTTCAAAGTAAAGGCGTAGCAATGGGGGCACGGTATGCCCCCAGTGTCACTAACCTGCTGATGGACTGTTGGGAAGAGGAGTATGTTTACAACCGTTGTATCCCCCAGATCAAACTATATCGGAGATACATCGATGACCTTGTCATCCTCTGGGATGGAACCATAGAGTCATTTCAAGAGTTCTTACAAAATCTTAATTCCAACAAATATGGACTTACATTTACAGGCAAGTGTGATTTGCAGAGTATAGACTTCTTGGACCTTCAGATCTTTAAAGAAGGGTCCAAACTACACACAAAAACTTTCTTTAAATCTACAGATCGGAATGGGTACATCCCAACCACTAGCTGTCACCATCCGAAGTGGAAGGCCAACATACCCAAAGGCCAACTTATGCGGTTACGCCGGAACTGCAATTCTATCGCAGACTATTCCAATCAAGCTGATGTTATCATTGAAAGATTCAAAGAGAAAGGGTATAAAGAAAGCAACCTGATTACATTGAAAGAAGAGGTTCAGAAAATGGACAGGAACAGCATGCTGAAACCCAAAGAAAAGAATGCATCAAGTACATCAGATATAGCCTTTATCACCGGGTTTAACTCACAATATAAAGAGCTCGAATATATAGTCAAAAAATATTGGCCTATTTTGCAAGAAGATCATACTCTGAACAAAATCTTGAAAAAGAAACCCACCTTTATTTACAGAAGAGCTCCATCTCTACGAAATCACCTTGTACATAATGTTATTGACCCACCCAAATCCATCAGCCTGTGCCCTGAACTCAAAGGCTTTTATAAATGCCAAAAATGTTTACCCTGTAGAGTAAGCAAGAAGCAACCAAGAAGAAAAATGAGCTTTAAATCGAGAGTGGATTTCAAAGAATATAAAATTAAGGACCTAATCACATGTCATTCTACACATGTAACATACATTATTGAATGTCCCTGCCACCTACAGTACGTAGGCCGTACTACACGACCCCTTAAAGTGAGAATCCGCGAACACATCAACCGGATAAAAAAGGGATCTACCAAACATAACCTGTCGCGGCATTTCAATAGATATCACCAGCAGGACCCAACCGGACTCATATTCTACGGCATAGATCTTATAAAAGATAACTGGAGGGGTGGGAATAAGACCACAGATATCTCACAGAACGAAACTAGTTGGATTTACTGTTTGGGGTCCCTTAAGCCGCATGGGTTAAATGCAGATATAGATCTTAACTGCTTCTTGGCAAACCCGTAACTGGGTCTCACCTCATATTATACTTTACTGGAAGCCATTTTTACCATTTAGCATCACCGATATGGGGTTTGATCAATCACACCTTTCCCTGTTTCCCAATGGGAAATTTAATGTATCCTTTTTCCACACTCTTTCATATTATTATACATATAATTTATTTATACACATATTCCCTTGGTGGTATATGGATCACTAGTCTGATACATGGTTGTTCCACTAGTGGATCCATATGTGTTACTAAGGATCTAGGTCTAATGGACCATTCCCAATTCACAGTTTCTGTTTACACTGTCCTATATATAGCTCTTACCACAGGACTCAGTGCCACTTGTAATATAGCAGCTATTATCACTACTTGATGTCATATGTAACATATATATATATATATATATATCCTTTGTTGGTCCTTTGGCCACAGCTCTTACACGGCATTGCACATTGTATTTCTTTATGTCACTTTACCACGAACACATATGCCTATTATTATTATTTCTAATATTTACTACTCTTATGCATCATAGGTGCTGCACCATCATTCTGTGAGCACGATTTACTCTACTCCCCTATAGGTGCACATATATCATATGTCCTCAACTTACTTCAAATTACCTCTCACCATTTGGATATATAGGCATCCTTCACTTTTCAATATTTGGATATCCTTATTCACTCAATAGGGAGACGGACAATAGAAATTCTATACATGCCCCCACCATACATGAGGCTTCACCTCGCGTTATGGTATATACTCAGATATAGGATGCTATTCCCAATACCCTATATTTATTGTTTACTGCCCAATTTACTCCTCCCTTACATCATGGTGACTATATTCATCTCCCTTTTGTGACATACAACCTTAGATACACAATCTAGTCATATTTAGCTGGAGTATATAACTTAGTCACGGACATGCCTCAAATGTGTAGCATTAGACAATATAATGTATTTGGGTCCCCATGCCGCTGACTCTACCTTCGTTTGCTGTCAGCTCTCTGCAATTATTAATGAGACTTGTATATAAACTCTGCATTCTGTATTATATAGTTTCTTTTATATTACCATTGTATTATTTACATTTCCTGTTACGTTCGGGATCGCTGCTATGGCAATTGTTATATACATCCGGGTCTCTTATTCTACATCAGCGCAACTTGCCCTATCGGGTAGTAGGATTTACAGACACGCCCCTATGTGAGGTACTGGATCCGATATCGCTGATCTTATGGGGGAATAAAGGCTGTGGACACGCCCCCACAATAAACTAATTCGATAGGGCACCGGATCTGTCAATTTACTAGAACACATGGCGCCATTAGCGTCTGGACATTGCCATGGATACGCTCCCTATAAAGACAGGAAGCGATGGTATGCGTGTACCCGCTTCCGAAGACGTCAACGCACGAAACGTACGTAAAGCGGTCACACGCACACCTTCACGCACTTCCGGTCCTAACCAGCTGTCTGTGTTTGGAACGCACGCCGTTCCCATGCTGGTGCGATTAGCATTTGGACATCCTTTAGTGCAGAGATTCCTAGAGCCCACTATCCATCTGGGCATAGGCTGCAAACTTCAGTTTATACATCTGTGCTAGAGACATTGCATTTTATCAGCTGTGCCAGATTTCTGTACCAGCTGGGTGACATTTTTATTTTTATTTTTTATTTTTATTGTATAATTTTTTTGCACTATTGCATCTGTACCTAATTATTGGTTCACAGTGCCAATAAATATTGGTTTTTAAACGTATCACGCTATGGAAGCCTTTTTGTTTTGCTTTGGAGGAAATCAGAACATCCACTGAACCTCATACTATCAAGTACATACATTAAGGACATACTACAGGAGTCCAGGTGACTTACCAAGGATTGTTGTAACTCAAGGAAAGAATCCACGGCAGTTTGGAGTAACGCGTCGACCTATACGCATTTTACCCCAGCAGGGGTGAATGCTTCTGGTGAGTGGGGATCCACAAGGGGGTACACCGGACCCACTGCGAAAGTCACTGGTTTACTGTCTACCATCCATTCATATAGGAGCACCTTTACCACCCATGTCACCTGTTTTCTAATATATGGACTTCCATTCCAATTTATATTATATATATTTTATTATATTTAGGATGATGTGTTCAGATATTTTGTGTATGTACTGTAAACTTTATATTAGCCTTTAGCACGGTGAGCTCAACCTGTTATAGTTGCATATTTATACACCCCTGGTGGTTTACATAAGCCTTACCATCAGTTTCTACATACATCCATTATCACCACACAATCTTTTTGCCTGCGCGGTGTTATGCACGCATGTGTATCCTTTGGGGAACGTTGTCCCATTTAAGCCTATAATTACCCAATTGGGTTCGGTTATTGGCCAGCAAACAACTATTAGTGACAGCGCCATTACCCCCACCACCTCTTTTTGTTTTTTACATATACCCCCGTTGGGGAGTTATATTTAGGGGGGGCTGCAGTCACACACCTTTATTAGTCCTATTACCCTCTATTAGATTATCCTAAGCGCAGCTTTTCCTCTTCACACACAAAATTTCTTATCTAGCAGATACAATCACTTTTAAAAATTATGTTTATGGCTAGTTGTTCAACTATCTTTGCCTCATAGTCTCCCAAAAATGTTTTAGTATTTGTTTCTTTTAAACCATCCACTATTGGACACAAATTCTCATATTCTTCATTCCTTTCAAGACATTTGGAAAAAGCTTTCAATAAATTAGTACATTTAGCCTCTCTGACCACTTCAGTGATGGAGGGTTCACAGCGTTCAGAGGGCTCACCTGCCATTACAGATTCTACACTTTGAAAAATAGATTTTACTTCCCGAGGAATCTCGGTAGTCAAGTCCAAAGTATTTTCCTGCGTTACTTGCTCTGACATAACACTTTCTAAAGACTGGGTTTCACAGGATGTGACATTACCGTTATATTCAAATCCGATTTCATTAACACAAAAATTAACACACTGCTCTTCAACATGCAAATAATTCACAGAGGCAAAAATAGCTTCAGTCTGGGTGCATATTTCTTGCAATTCAGATTCCTCAATGACCCTGCTCTGCTGATCATCAATTATGGGAAAGTCATGAATATCACCTGCCTTACTACATTCACAAGGCTCAGTGGATATTGGACACACTTTTTCTACATTTAGTGCAGTGTCAGAATTAAGTTTTTCAGCTTTATTTCCATCAAGCAACTGACTGAGAACTGAAGATGTGCAAACCCCTACTTCGGTGCGAAATTCAAACGTATAAGTAGAAACAAAGTAAAACACAGTAAAACACACTGATACAATTGGATAAAAATAAAATAAAAATACAGTGACCTTTGATTGCCCCCCAGTGTTTTCTCAAGTGACCTGTCTGCAGATTTACAGTACCAGTGCCTGTATACTGCACAGCAATCATGGCAAAGCGTGCCTCTCCTTCCAAATCGCTATGCGACCTGATGCCAAACAGCGACAGCGATGCAGAATCCCTTGCGGAGGAGCTGAGTGACAGCGACACGTGGGAAAGTTCGTCGCCGGATGCAGAAAGTGATGCGAGTGACGATCCTGCACCTGTGCCCAGCGATGTGCGGACTTGGTGCGCACGTAGCGCCCCCAAGGTTTCCATTCACAGGATCACCTGGGATAAAAGTGGACATAGAGGATGACAATCCATTGGAATACCTCCGACTTTTTTTGACGGATGCAGTGATCGACAAAATAGTGTTGGAGACAAACATATATCAAGATCAGCAAGCTGCTACCCATCAGCTATTTTCTCGGCGCAGAAAATGGGAGCCTGTGACCAGTGATGATATCTGGAAATTCCTTGGCCTCCTAATTTTACAGGGAGTGGTGGGGAAACCACTCCAAAAGTGGTACTGGACCACAAATAAATTATTGGCCACACCTTTTTTTGGAACTGTAATGTCCGAATATCGATTTTCTTTGATTATGAAATATTTGCACTTCGCAAATAACGAGGAATTCGACGAACAATCTCATCCAGCTCCAAAGCTAAAAAAAAATTGGGATGTTTACCAAATCATACTGCAGAACTTCCAGCAGACCTATGTTCCTGCCTGAGCGGGACATTACCATAGACAAAAGTCTGATGGCCTATAAAGGTAGGCTCAGTTGGATTCAATTTATTGCGTCTAAGCACTAAAGTGGCGGGACAAAAAGGACATTTCCCTTATGAGCACAGTGCATAATACCTCGACCGTCATGGTCCATACCAGAGGTGGAAAAGATGTAAGAAAGACACAAGTTGTATTGGACTACAACCACACTGTAAGAGAGCTGCTAGAGCTGTCCCCGCGAATTCGCGGGAGCGCGCGGGTGTGCGCGTGCACGCGCACGTGCGCTGGAGCGTGCGTCCGCGTCCGTTGGCGCCAAACAGCCTATTTAAAGGATGCTCTGACCCTAGCCGAGTGCTGACGGATCTCAGTGGTTCCGGTTCCTGTGTCCTGTGCCTGTTCCCGTGCTCCTGATCCCGGTTACTGATCCTTGGCTTCCTTGACCTTGTTTTGGACTCGCTTCACCCCTGACTCTTGGTTCCTGATCTTGGCTTTCCACGTGACCCTGTTTCCTGCCTGATGACTTGGTACCTCGCTGCCCGCTCGTTGCTGAACCCGGCTTCCCATGTGACCACGATCCTGCTCCCTGTTTGGCTCCGCTCTACCTCCCGGGTACCTGCGACTTCGTCCCAGTAACCTGCTGCGACTTCATCCCTGCAACCCGCTGCGACTTCGCTGCTGCAACCTGCTGCGACTTCGTCCCTGCCACCTGCTGCGACTTCGCTGCTGCAACCTGCTGCGACTTCGTCCCTGCAACCTGCTGCGACTTCGCCCCTGCGAACTGCTGCGGCTTCCTGCCTTGCAAGACTTGCATCACTGGTTGCGGGCTTCCCAAGTTACATCTACAGGCACTCGTGTCTCCCTTGGCCCTTGGTTTTCCCTGTCTCCACTCTCAGCGGGACCAGGGCCGGAGATTCAAGAGAGGCTGACCTCGTCATTTCAGACTTCACCCAGGTATGTGACACACACGATTGGAGGTGTGGACAGGGCGGACCAAGCCATGACCTTTTATCCAGCTATGCGAAAGCAGCAATAAAAATATTATAAAAAAAATTTCCGACATCTTTTGAAGCAATGACATTGTAATTCAATTACCCTGCTGAAAAAAAAAATGCCAGGTATATGGTCCATGCAGACTTTATGTGGAAGGTGGCAGAACAGATTTTTCTAAAACACCAAACGCCAACGGTGGTAAACCATTCTGGACGACGGGCTTCTGGTGTTGTAAATCCTTAGCGCCTGACTGGTCGTCATTTTTTGGACTATGTAGCACCCACTGCAAAAAAAACAGCACCCACACGGATGTGTGTGGTTTGCTGCTCCAAGCGCGACGACAGCGGAAGAAAAATACGCAAAGAAACGCGCTTCTGTTGTCTCGACTGCGAAGTTGGACTTTGCGGCATCCCTTGCTTTAAAATGTTCATACCCGAGACATTTACTAAATAATGATTTTGCACCCTTGTTTGACCCCCCAAAAAATCTTAGTTTATGAATATATTATTTGTTAAAATTTATTGAATAAAAAGTATTGTTATTATTAAATTATTATTTGTTATTATTTATTATATTATAATTTATGATTTTGTGTTTCAAACTTTGTCATAGTCTACTAGAGACTCTGGTTTGGACAGATTTAGGTGAGTTATTCCTGAGGCGGCGTACACACGACCGAGGTTCTCGCTGGAAACCAGCGAGAACCTCGCTGGAAGCTGCATTCCAGCGAGGACCTCGGCCGTGTGTACGCTCCTGGCTCGCCCCGCCCGTCGGGAATCCCGTAGAGCGAAAAGAGAGCACGCTCTCTTTTTGCTCGACGGCCCGCCTGGATGAATGGCTGGTTGCCATTCCCGACGGGCGGGTTGCCGATTTCGACGGCCGGCAGAGAACCTCGACGGGCGGAACGATGTGTTCTGCCCGTCGAGGTTCTCTGCCGTGTGTACGCGGCTTAAGAATTGCAAGCCTGCAATCTAAAACGCCAAATTTCCATGCAAAATAATGGTACAGCTTTCAGCACCTAAAAACTGAAAGAATCATACCGCCAGGGAGGTTAAGCTTTGGTAAAGAGAATAATGCAAGACTGAAAGATATGCAAAAGTGCCAGGATGTTGATCTATCACACTGTTGTGCACATGGAGATTTAACATAAAAGCCAGCCTATGACAACACTGGTGAGCTAAAACCCATCATCAGTGCAGCCCCATCAGTGCTGCCCATCAGTGGCACCTATCAGTGCTCATCAGTTCCGCCTATCAGTGCTGCCTATCAGTGCCTCCTATCAGTGCCTCCTCAACAGGACTTTGAGCAGCGAGTGTCTCTCTCATACATCCCAAAATCTGCACCGATAGTTCCCTTTCCCTCCACCCTCACATGGATGGAAGAAGAGAAAGCCAATCTGCTCTTTCTCCTCCCACCCCTCTCCTCTTGGTACACACAGGAGGAGAGGGGTGGGAGGATAAGGAGCTGATTGACTCTCACAAATGCAACCTTTGCGTCCCTGGTAGTTCTGCCACTGGCTAACATCTCTTCTTTATTTTGGCAACCACTTGCAATGATGCAGGTACATTCATGTTCTCTTCACTCATATTCATTTCAATTGTATTTTTCATATTTAGGCCTTTTCCTTTAGGAATCTTGTACTTGAAAAAAGGATTGCGAGAGTAACACTTAACTTTCTCAAAAAAAAAGGTGTACTTTGTGGGCACAACATGAGACAATATGTATAAAAAAATACATTTTTATTACAAAATTGTTTAAAACCACACACATAATAAAAACACAGCACCATCCTCTACGGGACAGTAGGTCAACAGATACCCAATTACAGACATGTAGGCATGGATCCTTTAATATAGAATAGTGGAAAGTCCATCAATATGCAGAAAAAAAGTGTAGATAAGTATCGAAATGACTTGGTGACTGATGACTTGGTACCTCGCTGCCCGCTTGTTGCTGAACCCGGCTTCCCATGTGACCACGATCCTGCTCCCTGTTTGGCTCCGCTCTACCTCCCGGGTACCTGCGACTTCGTCCCAGCAACCTGCTGCGACTTCATCCCTGCAACCTGCTGCGACTTCGCTGCTGCAACCTGCTGCGACTTCGTCCCTGCCACCTGCTGCGACTTCGCTGCTGCAACCTGCTGCGACTTCGTCCCTGCAACCTGCTGCGACTTCGCCCCTGCGAACTGCTGCGGCTTCCTGCCTTGCAAGACTTGCATCACTGGTTGCGGGCTTCCAAAGTTACATCTACAGGCACTCGTGTCTCCCTTGGCACTTGGTTTTCCCTGTCTCCACTCTCAGCGGGACCAGGGCCGGAGATTCAAGAGAGGCTGACCTCGTCATTTCAGACTTCACCCAGGTACGTGACACACACGATTGGAGGTGTGGACAGGGCGGACCAAGCCATGACCTTTTATCCAGCTATGCGAAAGCAGCAATAAAAATATTATAAAAAAAATTTCCGACATCTTTTGAAGCAATGACTTTGTAATTCAATTACCCTGCTGAAAAAAAAATGCCAGGTATATGGTCCATGCAGACTTTATGTGGAAGGTGGCAGAACAGATTTTTCTAAAACACCAAACGCCAACGGCGGTAAACCGTTCTGGACGACGGGCTTCTGGTGTTGTAAATCCTGAGCGCCTGACTGGTCGTCATTTTTTGGACTATGTAGCACCCACTGCAAAAAAAACAGCACCCACACGGATGTGTGTGGTTTGCTGCTCCAAGCGCGACGACAGCGGAAGAAAAATACGCAAAGAAACGCGCTTCTGTTGTCTCGACTGCGAAGTTGGACTTTGCGGCATCCCTTGCTTTAAAATTTTCATACCTGAGACATTTACTAAATAATGATTTTGCACCCTTGTTTGACCCCCCAAAAAATCTTAGTTTATGAATATATTATTTGTTAAAATTTATTGAATAAAATGTATTGTTATTATTAAATTATTATTTGTTATTATTTATTATATTATAATTTATGATTTTGTGTTTCAAACTTTGTCATAGTCTACTAGAGACTCTGGTTTGGACAGATTTAGGTGAGTTATTCCTGAGGCGGCGTACACACGACCGAGGTTCTCGCTGGAAACCAGCGAGAATCTCGCTGGAAGCTGCATTCCAGCGAGGACCTCGGCCGTGTGTACGCTCCTGGCTCGCCCCGCCCGCCGGGAATCCCGTCGAGCGAAAAGAGAGCACGCTCTCTTTTTGCTCGACGGCCCGCCTGGATGAATGGCTGGTTGCCATTCTCGACGGGCGGGTCGCCGATTTCAACGGCCGGCAGAGAACCTGGACGGGCGGAACGATGTGTTCTGCCCGTCGAGGTTCTCTGCCGTGTGTACGCGGCTTAAGAATTGCAAGCCTGCAATCTAAAACGCCAAATTTCCATGCAAAATAATGGTACAGCTTTCAGCACCTAAAAACTGAAAGAATCATACCGCCAGGGAGGTTAAGCTTTGGTAAAGAGAATAATGCAAGACTGAAAGATATGCAAAAGTGCCAGGATGTTGATCTATCACACTGTTGTGCACATGGAGATTTAACATAAAAGCCAGCCTATGACAACACTGGTGAGCTAAAACCCATCATCAGTGCAGCCCCATCAGTGCTGCCCATCAGTGGCACCTATCAGTGCTCATCAGTTCCGCCTATCAGTGCTGCCTATCAGTGCCTCCTATCAGTGCCTCCTCAACAGGACTTTGAGCAGCGAGTGTCTCTCTCATACATCCCAAAATCTGCACCGATAGTTCCCTTTCCCTCCACCCTCACATGGATGGAAGAAGAGAAAGCCAATCTGCTCTTTCTCCTCCCACCCCTCTCCTCTTGGTACACACAGGAGGAGAGGGGTGGGAGGATAAGGAGCTGATTGACTCTCACAAATGCAACCTTTGCGTCCCTGGTAGTTCTGCCACTGGCTAACATCTCTTCTTTATTTTGGCAACCACTTGCAATGATGCAGGTACATTCATGTTCTCTTCACTCATATTCATTTCAATTGTATTTTTCATATTTAGGCCTTTTGCTTTAGGAATCTTGTACTTGAAAAAAGGATTGCGAGAGTAATGCCGCGTACACACGGTCGTTTTTTGCGATGGAAAAAAACTTTGTTTTTTAAAACGTCATTTAAATTGATCGTGTGTGGGCAAAACGTTGTTTTTTGTCTTCCAAAAAACGACCAAAAAAAAATTCCAACATGCTTGAATTTTTTGTGTCGTTTTTCAAAACGTTGTTTTTTGTTTCACAAAAAGTCACCGTGTGTAGCAAAAACGTCGTTTAAAACAACGTTTTTCAACCCGCGCATGGCCAGAAGCTAGTTATGAAGCGAGCTTCAATGGAAAAGAGTGGTGAACGTAAGCTCGCTTTTTGTGAAAAAAACGATGGTGTGTATGCAACATCATCTTTGAAAGTGACGTTTCAAAAACGTTGTTTTTTACTTCACAGAAAACGTTGTTTTTTTTTCATCACAAAAAATGATCGTGTGTACGCGGCATAACACTTAACTTTCTCAAAAAAAAAGGTGTACTTTGTGGCACAACATGAGACAATGGGGTCAATTCACAAAGCTTTATTTTCAGATTGCGAGTGTTATTTTAACGATTTTGCACGTTATTGAAGCTAGTTCAATTCACTAAACGATTTAACGCTTTGAAAAATCATCAAATAACGTTTCCCTACACAGAACCGATATTTTAAGGTGTGGATCCTTATTAAAGAGTCAAATCGTTATTTTAAAGATTCAAAACGTTATTTTAAAGAGTCAAATCGTTAAATATGTACAGAAGTGCAATTCACAAAAAAAAAATTGACAGTTATCAATCGTTAAGCAATCGTTAAATTAACACCTCCCTCAGGGTGGCGTTATGACATTTCCCAGGCGATATTTTGTTGTTAGAGGAAGCTTTTGGCGATTTTTGTAGTGTAGTGTAGTGTTGGGCAAGCTAGAACTGTGCTCTATTTGAACTTAAAATTATCCAGAGGCGAAGAAGAACATGTTAGAATGTTGTTCAGATTTATAAACGTGTAATCCGGTTCACATACTATTTTGGATGACTTTTCTGAAACCCAGGTGATAGCTAAATTCCGATTATCATCTCCCATGATTTATTCTCTGTATGAGGAAATACACATGGCTTTAGAAAAACACACACTAGAAGTTTTGCACATCACATGCTCAATCTCCATGTGTATTGCTTGTGTCTCTCTCTCTCTCTCTCTCTGTATCTGCTCTTTTCCACATGCAGCTGTTCTCCTCCCCTTCTGCTCCCAGAATGCATCTCTCCAGCATTATTTAACGATCTTAAGAGTTATTTTAACGTCCCAAATGTTAATAATAACGTCTGAGTAGTTAGCATAACGTTTGGATAAAGAGTCAGTTGAAAACCATAACGACTATGTTAAATAACGATTATAGCTTTCGTGAATACCATGTTTGCTAGCGTTAAATAAGGAGTGCTAATTTAACACCTGAAGAAAACCAATAACGTTTCTCTTTGTGAATTGACCCCAATATGTATAAAAAATACATTTTTATTACAAAATTGTTTAAAACCACACACATAATAAAAACACAGCACCATCCTCTACGGGACAGTAGGTCAACAGATACCCAATTACAGACATGGAGGCATGGATCCTTTAATATAGAATAGTGGAAAGTCCATCAATATGCAGAAAAAAGTGTAGATAAGTATTGAAATGTTAGGTCCATAAACTCATGCATGCTTGTCAACGCATTTTGCAACAAATTGCTTCCTCAGGACATACCGAGTAGTTCTAATACAATTAAAAAAATTATACAGGAGCAGAAAAAATAAGTAAATAAGTATCAAATTCAAACTATGCACATTAATATTTAACAGTTACAGTATCTCACAAAAGTGAGTCCACCCCTCACATTTTTGTAAATATTTCATTATAACTTTTCATGGGACAACACTGTCACGAAAGACGTTCCAGCAGTTTGTCCATCAATGGCAACCACAGAGGAACTCAGCTTCGGGAGCACGCACTCTGTGACAGCGTTTGGCGACAAGACACGCTATTTAAACAGCCTGATCCCTCACCATCTTGCTGTCCAGTCTACAGCGTATCCCTGGAGAATCTGCACCTGTTACCTGTTTACTTCCTGTTTACCTGACCCGGCTCCCTCTGACCAGGTCTGTCTGCAACCTGCCCCTGACCCCTGGCTACGTTTGACCACTGCTTCTGCCCGATCCCTGGCTCTGATCTCTGCCTGTTTGTGTACCGACCCGGCCTGGACTTCGACCTTCCTTTGGGACTTACTCTGGCTCCTGATCCGCACGCCTGTGCTCAACCCGGTCCGTGCCACCTGCCTGATACCTGCTCCGCAAGTGCCACCCATCCGTTCCGGCTTGCTGTTGGAATCCTGCCAGGACCACTACACACCTTCCTGCTGCCACTTCTGGTCCGCTACCCAACCAACCATCAGGCATTTGTGCCCCTCTAAACTCTTGACCCTCTGTCTACTCTATCTGGGGCTCCTGAGCCAGAGGTTTATGAGAGGCCACTCCCTGCACTTGGGCTCCACTACCAGGTATGTGACAAACACTAAGGAAATTACACTTTGCTACAATGTAAAGTAGTGAGTATATTGTGCAGCCATTCCATGAAATATTGCCTTTTGAACCAAGCTTTCGCATGGGCCCTCCACATAATAGGCAGTCTGGCCTTTTTCATATTTGGTTCTCTGAATGCAAGAGGGGTCTGGGAATGGTACGCCAGTAGTGGCTTAATCTTTAGATCGGCACTTGCGTTCGCACACAGCAAATAAGATCAATCTGTTCTTCATGGGCTTGTGCCCCGACAGTCCCTTTTCCTCCTGGATGATATATGTTCTGTTTGGCATCTTTTCCCAGAGGAGGCCTGTTTCATCACAGTTGGATATTCATTGAGCGATGTATCCTTCTGTCTTCTTGAATTCCGCAAATTCATTCTTGTAGGCTTTTGCACTGGCCTTGTAAGAACTGGAAGCCTCACCATGTCTTGCCAAGCTGTGGATGCCACTTTTGCTGCACTTGCAGAGGGTGTTTTTTTGCAGAAAATCACTGTGCAATTTCTTAGCTTTTTTAGCTTTACAAACGCTATCACCTGCCAGCTGTTTCTCATTCAACCACACTAACAAAAGTTTTTCCAACTCTTCCAGCACTTGCGTCCTCTGCTTGGTTAACATAGTTACTCCAATTGCCACATCATCTCATTTGATGGCAGCTTTCTTCTTCAAAATTGTCAAGATTGTCGAGTTTGCCACCTTGTACTCTGAGGCCAGATCAGTCACACAAATTTCCTTCTTTAGCTCAATGGTTATTTTCTTCACAACCTTATTCTTACAATTCCTGCTCTGAACAGTCTTGTCTCCGTCATTACTGCTCTGCACTTTCTTTTTACCAGCATGCTTGCTCATCACATTCTTGTCACTTTTATTACCGCTTTGCACTTGTCACCTTAATTATGGCTCTAAACATTCTTGCCACCTTCATTAACACTCAGCACTTTCTTCATACCACCATGCTTGCTCTGAATTTTCTTTGGAGCCATACTGGATGTCCAGTACAGTACAGTATGTGCTAAAATGCACACAAAAAAAGCTTTACAGCGAGTATGAACAGGCATGTACAGCACAGTATTGTACAGTATGTACTAAAAAGTAGGGATGAGCTTTGTATTTGAGTAAAACTCATGTTCGACTCGAACATCGTATGTTCGATCGTTTTGGGCCGTTCGTGCCAAATTCGAGTTACGTTTCACAGCCCATAATTCACTTGGCATCGCAGTTCATTGCTGGCTGATGATTGGCCAAGCATGCACTATGACCCGCATGCTTGGCCAATCACAGCTTGCAAAAAACGGAGAGCCATAATTGGCCAAAGCCAGGGTGGCTTTGGCCAATTATGGCTCAGGGGGTTTAGTACACGCCCCACACTATAAAAGGCTGCCTGCAGGTCGGCCTTGTGTAGTGTGTTGCGGTGGTTAAAAGAGAGAAGACAGAGAGAGAGAGAGAGAGAGAGAGAGTGTAATTTTTAGTAGGTAGATAGAGCAGGCAGGTAGGCAGGCTAGTCAGTTAAAGTTACAGTGTGTAGAGGATATATATGCATCCCAGGTGTTGTATATATATACATATATATATATATATATATATATATATATATATATATATATATATATATATATATACTGTATAGTTTAGCTAGATCAGCTCTTCCTAATTTACTGGCAGGCAGGTTATTGTGCTAGCTGCAGTATTCTCACCTGGTGTATTTCCTGTGTCCTCTGCAGTGTGCACCATAAAGCTACGTGGTGTGTGTACTGCCTTTGTCCTCTGTAGTTTGCACCTAAAGCTACTTGGTGTGTACTGCCCGTGCCCTCTGCAGTTTGCACCTAAAGCCGCGTACACACGGCAGAGAACCTCGAAGGGCAGAACACATCGTTCCGCCCGTCGAGGTTCTCTGCCGGCCATCAGATTCGGCGACCCGCCCGTCGGGAATGGCAACCAGCCATTCATCCAGGCGGGCCGTCGAGCAAATAGAGAACATGCTCTCTATTTTTGCTCGACGGCATTCCCGACGGGATGCTCGCCGAGAGCGTACACACGGCCGAGGTTCTCGCTGGAATGCAGCTTCCAGCGAGGTTCTCGCTGGTTTCTAGCGAGAACCTTGGTCGTGTGTACGCCGCCTAAAGCTACGTGGTGTGTACTGCCCGTGTCCTCTGCAGTTTGCACCTAAAGCTACATAGTGTGTGTACTGCCTTTGTCCTCTGCAGTTTGCACCTAAAGCTACTTGGTGTGTAGTGTACTGCCCGTGTCCTCTGCAGTTTGCACCTAAAGCTACTTGGTGTGTACTGCTCTTGTCTTCTGCAGTTTGCACCTAAAGCTACTTGGTGTGTACTGCCCGTGTCCTCTGCAGATTGCACCTAAAGATACGTAGTGTATACTGCCCATGTCCTCTGCAGTGTGCACCTAAAGCTACATGGTGTGTGTACTGTCTGTGTCTGTGCTATTTTTCTCAATGATTTTCATCCATATTGCAGGGACCAGATATTACATTAAAGCCGCAAGCAGTTTTAAATTACTTTTTTCTTATAGTAATCTCATTTTGTACAGAGACAGTTCTAAACATGTGCCACTTCACAGGCATACTATAGACACCCAGCAGGTACGATATTTAACAGAATTTTTTTTTTTATTATTTAAGCATCATTAAAATCATTGCTCCAGAAAAAACTACAGTTTTTAAAACTTTTTTTCCATTGATACATGTTCCCTGGGGCACGACCCGGGTTCTCAAAGACTTTAAAATTAGCACCTTTGAATTCAAACGTTCGAGTCCCATAGACGTCAATGGGGTTCTAAATGTTCGCCTGAACGGTCGGTCAGTTCGAAGGTTCTGGTGCGAACCGAACGGGGGGGTGTTCGGCTCATCCCTACTGAAAAGCACACCAAAAAGCTTCTCAACACGTCTCAACACTTTAAGTGTCTTCACAGTAAACTTTCAGTGTCTTTCTGTGACCGCAATCTCACCTACCGTGATCCGTGAATTACCTTGTTTATGTGGTGAGAGCAGTGACAAACACATGAATAACCTATAATAGAGTGAAAATTACACATCTACTCCTGATTCTATGTGTAGAGATGGAGAGGATGGGAGGGTATTGAAGACAAACTTACTCATGGGATATCCCATGAGTAAGTCACGTGTTCGTGACGCAACGCGTAGGGAGGAGCCATACGTACGGAACCAACGGAGGTCTCATACGATACTCAGCCAATACTGAGCGACTTTTATCTTTAGGGGAATCCGTGAGTGTGACATATCACGTATTTGGTATACAGTTTACCATACAATATTATACCATGGTATGTTTTCTCTTTTTTATATGTTCTGCGGACCATGTGAGGATCAATTTCATCTGTATGAATTAGGAGCTTTGATACAACTGAAGATTGTGTACTCACAGTTGCTGTACCTATTTTTTGGAATTTCAGTTTGGAATCACGGTGTATAGATATTGGATTTATATTTATATTTGGACCTTTTTTCCGCACATATCATTGTTTTATGAAACACACATATCTTTCACCTTAGGTGTGGATTTACCCACAGCTGGAATCACTGAGCAATTCTCTGTTTGTCAGTTATTTGTTAACTCTATATGGTATTTGTTCACTGCATGGTTCACATATATTAGTTGTAAATTGTAGCGCATCTTTAATTTGTTTCATATATATTTTGGTTTTGTGCACCGTCACCGGATGCAGCTTGTTACATTTGGTTATTAATATTTTGTGTGTAATTATTTATTTAGTAGCGCTGTATTTTATTTTATTCATTATAAATACTTGATATTCCACATGTGATGAGGAGTTCATATATATTTAAAAAAATAAATGAACAACACCTGAAAACAGAATAGAATTAGTAAGGGTCCATTCAAACCTTACATGTTGGTCTGTGTTACTCAACACAAGCCCAATGCATTAACAAGCTGAAATACATTTTTTCCCCCCAAAAGTTTTAACATTCTTTGTGGAAATTAAACATGCAACATATACGGTGAAATGCAGTGCTGTGCATGACAACACATCCCAGCACAATGCAATGAATGTTAAGGTAATGGATGTTCCCGCTGTGAACATTTCATATCAATGCAACGTGTTAACATCAATACATAAAAAAAAAAATGTTTAGTTTTTTTTCCCACGTTGACTCAAGTGCATTTAATGTGCCTCAGCTCAAGTAAAATGCAACAGATATGGTGTGAATCCAACCTAAGGCTCCATGCACACTGAAGCTGATAAACTGCAGTTTATTGGCGTTTGGCTTTTTTTTTTTAAAGCCCATAAACTGAACTCTATGTTAGCCTATGTGCCCATGCACACCTGGGCGTTTTCTAGTGTTAATGAGCTTTGGAGTTTATTGACTTTTTTCTGAACGCCCGAAATTTGCATTCAAAATTACGTTTTTTTGGCGGGAAAAAACACAAAAAAATGCAAAAGGCTGAAAAACGCTGAAAACGTTTTTTTATCCATAAAAAAAAAAAGCTGATAACAGCTACACTGAAAAACGCTGATTAACCACTTAAGACCCGGACCAATACGCTGGTAAATGACCCAAGGTGTTTTTGCGATTCGGCACTGCGTCGCTTTAACAGACAATTGCGCGGTCGTGCGACGTGGCTCCCAAACAAAATTTGCGTCCTTTTCTTCCCACAAATAGAGCTTTCTTTTGGTGGTATTTGATCACCTCTGCGATTTTTATTTTTTGCGCTATATACAAAAATAGAGCGACATTTTTGAAAAAAAAAACACTATTTTTTACTTTTTGTTAAAAAAAAAAATCAAATAAACTAAATTTTAGTCAAACATTTAGGCCAAAATTTATTTAGCCACATGTCTTTAGTAAAAAAAAAAATCGCAATAAAAAAAAATAGCTACCTAGCGGGAACAGCGACACTAATACAGCGATCAGAAAAATGATCGCTTAGTGACGCTGGCAATAGGGAGTGAAAGGGTTAACTAGGGCGGTGATCAGGGGGTTAAAACTTTATTAGGGGGAGTGGGGGGGCTATCCTGAACCTAACACTAACTGTTTTTTACACTGCCTGTCACACTGACACTAAATGCAGTGATTAGATCACTGCATTCAGTGACACTGTGACAGGGGGGTGGGGGGGCGATCACAAGGGGTTAATATGCCTATGTGAGTGTGTGTCAGTGTTGTGTTGGTGCACACTTACTTGTGATGTCTTCTCTCATCAGCAGCGCTGGGAAACAGCGCTGCGATGAGAGAATACATCATTTCCTCCTTCCTGTGTAAACACAGGAGGAGGAAGTGACAGGTTGGGAGCGCGCTCCCATTGGCTGGGAGCGATCGCGGGGGGGCGGGTATTCGCCGACATCCGCCCCCAGATCCCGGATCGCTCCCGGAGCCAGGGGGACCCCTGCACGCCGCGGAGGGGGTCCCGATGGGACCCCCGAACCGCACTTAGGCGGGGACGTAAATTTACGCCCTTGTGCCTGGACGTGCCATTCTGTGGCCGTATATGTGCGTGCGGGGGTCCTTAAATGGTTAAAGCTATTGCAAAAACGCAAAAAAAAAAAACGTTGCAAGGCTTCCTGCAAAGCTACTGGCGTTTTTCTATAGCTTTTATCAGCTTCAGTGTGCATGGAGCCTTAAAGTTTCCTAAGTAGGAGAAAAGCTAAAGAAAATATGACCTAACAAAATAGTTTTAAAATAAAAGGTAGCTGCTAACTGCTTATCCAGACTTAAAGCTGATAGTTTTATTTTATCTTTTAATTAGAACTGAATTTTAAATGAATGTGCTTGTCACTAAAACGTATAAAATCCTCTTCACTTGTCCAATTAGTATTCAAATGGAAACTTGTTACATTTGGTGTTGTGTCCAAAATGTCTAATAAGGTATTATTTGATTCATTTAGTCTATCTTTATAAATGTTTATTATTTAGTGGACATTGCATGATACTAGATTTGTCTCTAATTTACCTAAAAATGATAAATCAATATAATATATAGGGATGAGCCCGATGTTCGAGTCGAACCTAAGCATTCGACTCGAACATCGGGTGTTCGCCTCGTCGCCTAATAGCAAACATTATGCGGTGTTCACAGCAAATTCGAAACACTGTTTAAAAGTCTATGGGAGATTAACATGAAAAATTAAAACCTAATTTTAAAGGCTTATATGCATGGTATTGTCATTAAAAGTGTTTGGGGTCCTACTCCAGGGGACATGTATCAATGCAAAAAAAGGTTTTAAAAACTGATATTTTTTCGGGAGCAGTGATTTTAATAATGCCTAAAGTAAAACAATAAAAGTGAAATATTCCTTTAAATTTCCTGCCTGGTGGGTGTCTATAGTATGCCTGTAAAGTGGCAAAGTTTTGCCGTGTCTAAAACAGTCCCACAGCTAAATGACATTTCTAACGAAAACATTTTTTTTTTAAACTTATTGCGTCTGTAATGAATTGTCGGGTCTCGCAATACAGATAAAACTCATTGAAAAAAACGGCATTACCAGACTTTGGGTCTGGTATAAATATTATGGGGGACCCTGAACCAATGAACCAAAATTAAAGGGCTCTTACTCACCAATTTTACAGATTTTAGTGTGCATGTACTACACTTTTCCACCTGTCCTGCGCACCTTAACATGCACACAGAAAGTGTGTCTGTATGCATCAGTGGAGTATGGATGCAGCTGATAGGGCAGGCACAACAGAGATTGGAGGTGGGGAAAAATAATTGGCCTTTTCAGGAAACTGTGCTGTTCACTGTGAATTGAGACATGTGTAGTCACTGTGAAAAGACACACAAAATAAATAAAATAAAAATGTCCGTCAGTCTTAAATGTAGTCAGCAGGATTGATGCTAAATTCCAGACTGATCTATAATGAGAAATTAAACTTCTCTTCATGAGTCAGAAAACCAGCATTAGCCATCCAGGTAGCATGAAAGGTTACCACATATACAAGCAGACACTAAGGTGTTAAATCCCATTGTTACGAGCAACAGCCTGCAGATATTAAGCTGTAAAGAGTTAACCATTTAGGTAAGCAGCAGTGTACATGTCTTGAGACCTGGTTCACACTGGAAAAAGCAATGGAACCATTCTAATAGGAGCGACGCAAGTCACTCCGACTTAGAAAAAGGTTCCTGTATGACTTCGGGGGCGGCTCGGGGCAACCTGCATTGTCTTCTATACAGAAGTCAGTTTGCAGGTTGCCTCTGAAGTTGTCCTCAGGAGTAGAGTAGCGAGTAGAGAAGCACCATCCTCTCCTAGAAAGAACACAGAGGGTTAATTACCAGAGTCATATTTCAGATAACAGGGGATAAGAGAAAGTTGGAAAGCTTTAGCAAAGATAAGCGCATGGAGTTTGGGGAGACAAAATGTGAGGATCGGTATTCTCAACCCCTCTAAGATATACACTATGTAGCTAGCTCCCCCTGCTAAAGCCACAATCGGACCAGCCTTGAAGTGGTTCTATGTGCACCTGGAGAAGCTGACCAGCTTGCCTTCTCTTTTTGCTCTCCTGGAAGTGCAGAGTGGAGAACTGTCATGCTCTATGCTCCATGAGAGAGACGCTCTCTGAACACTGCAGCCAGCAACCACGGCAGGGAATCGACTGACTCGGGAGGAGGGGGGCTATTTTTTTTTTGTTCAAACAATTTTTATTGAGTACAGGGGAATCAGATACAATACAATATAGTATAGAACTCGTCACATGACACAATGGGAGGCACATGTATATCGTAACAGTATTCATAATGCATTCAAAACGTATGCAACAGTATCCACATGGTGGGATCAACTTAACAGTCATTTATAGCAGCTTTCTTCATCAGTAAGACATGTAAACAGCTCGAAGTGGTGTAGCGGCTGTTACTCCTGGGGTCCAGCAAGTTAGGTAGGGTGAGCCGAGGGGGGGACCTTATTCGGGAGAAGGTACATGTGGTACAGGTGTATGGGGTTGGATTCTCCCGTCTATCTGGAAGTGTCCCCCTCCGCGATCGTGACTGTGGAGTCAGAGGAATTCATCGTCACTGGTGGAAGTAGGATGCAGATCCCATCCGTACCCGTCCACCCCATTGGGGTCAATCTGTGGACGGGTAGGGGAAGGGGATACAATTCCGAAAATTCAGAGCAGGGGGGAGAGAGGAAAGAAAAAAAAAATAAAAAAAAAATTTTGGGGGGAGGGGAGTAGAAAGGGGGGAGTGGTACGATCTATGGGGAAGTTGGGGGACCAGTACCGAGGACGTGGCTCAGTGCGCCAGATGGCCTGGATTGGGTGGGGGGGGGCGGGTGGTCCAGTGATTCTCTGTGGTGAGTCCAACAGGCCCATGTAAATCTGAACTTGTCATGTGTGTCATTGGATTGGTGAATGAGACGTTCTAGTTCTTCAATTTTCGTGACTCTCGTGTGCCAATCTCTAATCGTAGGCGGGGTCTGAGATCTCCATCGTAAGGGAATGCATGGGGTGGCTGCGTTTATAAGGTGTAAGGGAAGAGATCGACGATATTGCGAACGTGGCAGAACCGAGTGGTGAAGCAGGTATTGAGCTGGAGAGAATTCAATTTGATATGTGGTCATACGTACAATTTGTTCATGTATCTCCTTCCAGAACGATTGTAGAATGGGACATTCCCACCAGATGTGTAGGAGGGAGCCTGGGCCCCCACCACACCTCCAGCAATTTGGTGGAACCGAAGGGAAGATTTTATGCAGCTTGTCGGGTGTCTTGTACCAACGTGTACCCAGTTTGTATCTGTTCTCTTGGGCTGAGACATTGATTGACCCCTTGTGTGTGTGTTCCCAGATCAGTTCCCAATCTGTATCCGTCAGGTCGAGGGATAGGTCAGTCTGCCAGGCAGTGCGGGTGTTGGTAATCGGGGTTGCCGTCGAGATCAGTAGTGAGTACAGGGAGGAGATCAGGTGTCGCGGGGGGTCCTCGGCTGTACAAAGTTTCTCAAAAGGAGTAAGGTCCCTACACCAGGGCGAGGGTGACCGTGCACCGTCAAAGAAGTGTTTCAGTTGTATGTATTTGAAAATGGATATTTTCAAATGTGGGAAAGCAGTCACCATCTCCGGATAAGGGAGGAGGGCGTCGTCACGGAAGAAATGTGCCGCGCGTGTTTTCAGTGTCACAGACTTGGGCGTCTGGGCCGTAGTAGGGATGCCCGGTTTGAAAGCAGGGTTGCAGAGTAGTGGGGTCATGGGGCCCGGAGATGGGGTTATGGCGAGTGAGCGGCAGGCCGTTTTAAACTTGAGGAGGGTGGGGCCAATGAGAGGGTGGGTCAGGCAAGATTTCGGGACCGCATGCGGCGGTATCCAGGGGAGGTGTGAAATGGGGAAGTCTAGGAAAGCGTTTTCCAAGTTAACCCAGCCTTTGTCGTGAGCGTGATGATGCCAGTCAGTCACTCGAACTAGGTGGCAGGCCGTATGATAACGTGTTATGTCCGGTAACCCTAGGCCACCCTTCAGTTTTGGGAGGATAAGTTTTTCCCAGCTCAGTCTGGGTGGGCGGCCCGCCCATAGGAAGTTTCTGCAGCATTTTTTTGTAAAGGGCGAAGAATGACGGTGGTAGAGCAATCGGGATGGCTTGCAGGAGGTATAGGAGACGAGGGAGGACATTCATTTTGAGGGTCGCGGCCCTGCCAAACCATGAGAGACGACCCTTGTCCCAGCTCTCCAGGTCATGTTTGATGGCCCGGAGAGCAGGCACGAAGTTGAGGCTGTATAAGTCTCTCAGGTCAGGTGGTATCTCGATGCCCAAGTATTTAATGGAGTTAGTGGCCCACTTAAAGGGGAAGTTTTGCTTGCAAAGAGATATTGTCGAGTCAGGCATGGAGACATTCAGGGCCGTCGATTTTTCAAAATTTATTTGAAGGTTGGACAGGGAGTTAAAAAGTCGGAAGTCAGCCAGGAGGTTAGGTAACGTAGTCAGAGGGTCTGAGAGAAACAATAAAACGTCGTCTGCGTAAGCGGCCAGCTTACAGTGGTTCCCGGGAACCTCGATGCCCCTGATTGTAGGGTTCGAGGACAGACGACGCAAGAAGGGTTCCAATGACAGGACAAATAGAATGGGGGACAGGGGACAGCCCTGTCTGGTACCGTTGGACAGGGAGAAGGCGCTCGACAGGTGACCGTTCACCCTAAGTCTGGCGGAGGGAACAGAGTACAATGCCATGATCAGTTGAACGGTTCTAGACGGCAGTCCCAGTTTGTGCAGAACTGCAGACATGTAGTCCCATGGAGGGGGGCTATTTTTGAGCGGGGGTGGCTTTTTGCCACCCCCATCTGAAAAGTGCAGCCCTAGGCCTGGGCCTTTATCGGCCTAGGCCAAGACACAGCACTGGGCTAATGGTTGGGCCTACATTAAAGTGAATCTCTAACTTTGTCATTCAACTATCTTATGAAAAGTGTACATTATAGGACCAAATAGTGAATATGACTAGCTGTAATGTATTTGCAAATGAATTTTATCATTTATGTGTATATTAAAGCATTAAATGCAACATTTTTTCTCCTGCTGCTTTAATAATGGGAAATTATAATGTCAGAAACATATTTAAATTGTAAGCAGTTGCAAGAAATACTAAATAACATCATTATGCTAAAAGATAAAAGCATACAAATGTTATGTCACAGAGTGAATAAGATATTGTATAATGAAAGCTTTATGACATATGTTTCATACTTGTATGAATACATGGAACATTATCCTTTGTTTTTAAATGAATTTTATGCTATAAGTCCTTTGGTGCTGAACATGAATTTAATGCTAATGCTGATAAATGACATATTTGAGTATTAGAAACAATCTTTGAAGCGAATGATATACATTTTATGATCTGTCAACTGATAGCATCCTATCTTTGAAATTGATGTTTGATGCTTCATTTTAAAATGTTGGTTTTAACTGAAATGTCAGAAATATAAATTTGTTTTTCAATCATTTTTTTTACTATTTATAAATGTATTTATTTATGCCATGTAGGCAATTTCTATGGAGTTTTTTTTCTACATTGGATTGGATTCAGAGATTGTTTAAGATATAGAAAAAATTCTTAAGACCTTTCCGAAAACCTAGTACACGCGGGCTGAATGGCGGGAGAAATCGGGCAGTTCAATACTGGCTGACATTCGGCCTGTGTGTATGTCAGCCAGCCCGACAGAAGCCGGCCATCAGCTTCTATCAGACAAGCATGCTGTAGAACCAGCAGCCGACCAACTCCCGAGTGTTCTGGTGGTGTTCTGATTCAGGAGTGTTCTGGCAGGGGGCCATCCCCCTGTTAGAACATAACAGCTCAGCGGGGGAGATCGCTGTACTAAGGTCCGACTGCTAGTACAGCAGCTCCCAGTTCTATTTTATACAACATAGTGTGTACCAGGCTTTAGTGCTTGGCACTGGCTTCCACTGGCCTTTTAAGAGGGTTTTAAGAATGGGAGACAGAGACAGAGTTCCTGGTCATGTGACCACTTGACCACTGTGAATGGTGGTTGCAGTGGTTTCCAGCCCAGCCCACTGGCTCCAGGTCATGATGCCTTGCAGCTGTCAGTGACAGCTTTGTGCTTGTGTTGAGAGCTCATCTTCAGCAGAGAACAGTGAAGCGAGCTGATGTATACAGTATATGCATACAACCAACGTTAAGGCCCACCTATTGTTTGACTGCATATGTGTGTTAAGTCAGTGGGAAGGGGTTGACATGTATCAAAAGACAAATGTTTATTTTTTTTATGCTTTGTTTGTTTAGGATGAAGTAGGGAAAAATGTGACACTAACATAAAACCAAATATATTTTTGCAAGCTTGCCATAAATAATATAACTCCTATAAGTTTGGGATTATGAATTTGGAATAATAATCTAACAAGCTTCTGGTAGTATAGCAGACATCATGTTGCAAGTGTAATTAGGAAGGTCATTTGGTAGAAAACCGAGCACTTTAACATTATTATGGCAGGACACATATTTGAAGTCTGCCAGTTTGGCCTTGATCCATGAGTGGTCATCCCTATTTTTCTTATAGGTGTCTACCAGGTTGTTTATGGCCTCATTGCATTCCTCCAATTTTGTTTTCATTATAATGGACCCTATCACCCATATCGTGCAGGTCGGTGATGAATTTATGTATGTGAGAGGAGAAGTCAGCAAAAAGGGAGCACTAAAAAGAAAAAAGCATGTTCTTCATAGTAGTGTTTAGGACCGGCTGTCCAGATGTAGGGAAGGATGCTATAGAGCAGGGATCTCCAAACTACGGCCCTCCAGCTGCTGTGAAACTACACTTCCCATGAGGCATTGTAAAACTCTGACATTCGTAGACATGACTAGGCATGATGGGAATTGTAGTTCCTGAACACCTGGAGGGCCGTAGTTTGGAGACTCCTGCTATAGAGGATCGTACTGAGGTTCCATCCAGTTTGAGTGCCAGCCCATTCAGAAAGAAGGGACAGCCAGGTGAATATCCAGGACCACTTACGAACTCGCTATTCGTTGGAGATAGGCCCACCATTCATTACCTCCATGTGAGTGGATGTCTGTGTGATCCATGATGTGGGATTAGATGTCTCTTTCATACTGTGCCATGATCCTGTCAATGTCTTGTTCTATGTCCACTTGCTGCTGAGTCCTGCAGTTATCTCCCCAACACTGCTGTTTTCACAGGATTTTACAGATTTGGCTATTTGTGCTATAGCTGTGAGGTGAGGAGTTAGGAACCACCAGGTGTTCATTGTAGTTTCTGTTCCTGGCACTATACCCTTGGATTTCTGTGTATTTGGGAAGCACTTTGAGAGATCTACACTTCATTATTTATATCTATCCAGAGGCGTTCACTGCAGTTTCCTTTCCTGGCACCTACCCTTGGATTTCTGTGTATTTGGGAAGCACTTTGAGAGACCTACACTTCAATACATATATCTACTTTTACATTGACTCTCTTTATGATGTTTTTTGAAGTTTACATTTCACGTTTTTGTTTTTTTCAATACCTTTTTTGTTTTTGTATTCATTGATTGATGTCCTGTATTGGTTCACTATACCTGATGACTCCAATTGTTCTGTTTTGTATTTAGTTGGACTTAGTTTTCACCCACCCATCCACCCATGCCCACTGGTTCAGCCACTCACTTATGTAAGTTTCCTGCACCCCTTCTTGCCTTTCCCACCATTCACAGCGCAGACCCCCCCCTTTTTCTCACATTATTTCTTTCTGCCAAGGACAGAATACCAGGTGTTTGCAGCAGGAGCCCTCTCTATACAAATATTCTAATTTGCTATGCATTTCAATTCACTCTTGTGTTTAACTTGTATGTTCTTGTAATACTAATGAAAACACCCATAAGAAAATCATTATAAATACTTCTTATTAGCAAAGATTAGCCTTTTCAAAATTCTATTAAGAGAATAATAATACAATATGTATTTTAAGTAAATAGATAACTGGATGTTCAGCAAACTGTCTAATGGGATAATTTATATTATTTTTTAAATCGTTATTATTATTATTATCATTGTTTTTACTACTACAGTGGGACCTCGGATTGTGAATAACGGGTTTAACAAGCGTTTCACAATACAAGCTATTTTTTTTAAATCCCGACTCGGTTATTTCGCAAAACTAGCAGGATTCAAGCCTCTGCGGTGTGCAGTACCATATTTGGCCAGAGGTGCAGGGGCGCCGGTGACACTCAGAACCGTTCGGAGCCATTTGGAGCCATTCGGAAAAACCTGGAAACACTTGGAAATACTCGGTAACACTCGGAAATACTCTGTTCTTGAGTGTTTACAAGCCTTTCCGAGGGTTTCCAAGTGCAGTTGAGCTGTCTCCGAGTATTTCCAAGTCGCTCCAGTGCCCCCCACCTCTGACCATATGAGGTATTGCATGCCATAGAAGTCAGTGTGGAACAAATTATTTTCATTTCAACTGACTTCTATGGGGACATTCGCTTTGATATGCAAGTGCTTTGGATTACAAGCATTCTCCTGGAATGGATTATGTTTGTAATCCAAGGTTCCCCCTTTACCATCTATCAGATGGTTAACTAGGTTGTTCTTACATTTGATGCTTCTTGCCCCCGTGAGACCAAGAGTTTTTTTTTCCCTGTTATTTATTTATATGTTTATTTTCGCATTAGCTCATATAAGTACCCCTCTGAGGTCTCCAATCATCACAGACTTCACACTCTGACTGGGTTCCCGGTCGGATGCGTTTTTTTTCCTGAAACAGTACGAGCATCTGTGGACCCGGTGGAGCGCATGTCTGTCTGGGTGGAACGCAGCTCTCCGGAATACTTCCGCCCCATGTGATGCCCGTCCAGTTAATTGGACGCGTTGTGGACCGCAGGGTGGAGCGCACCGTGACACACTGGAATGACGTTATGCGTCGTTTAGGAGACACCCACCCTTTCGTAGGCTGGACCAATGGTGTGGAACTTGAAGCACATGTCCAAGTGTAACGTTTTGCGCACCGCCGCGCACCGCCGCGCACACTAATGACGTCATACGCCATGCTGATCGTACATGCAGGCGCAGACCCCCTATTGGTTGACGGGCTACCAGCCTGGGCTGCACAGTGACGTTTTTTCGCCTCGCCACTTCCGGGGATTGGAACGCAATATGGCGATGGAGATAGATCCTGACACGCACGCCAGTGTAGATGGAAGGAGATGTACAGGTGGTCTCATTGGGGCAGAATCGCTTTATATAAATGCAGGTGAGTGGTGAGTCTACACTATATACCCCAGTTGAAGTCTATTTCAGACGAAACCGGTCGGGTTGCAGATTCTATGCCAATCTCCACTGCATTTGAAACACTCTTGTCTTCCATCAAAGGGGGAGAATTGCTGTTTTTGTCCTTTTATTCATTTATTTTGTTATGATTCTACACGTGTGTGGTTTTTAATATATTTTTTGTCTGATTCCTATCACATTGTGTGTGACTTTGGACTGTTTTTAATTAAAACCCAACTTTTTTACGCTATGAGGAGCCTTTGTTCCCTTTTTCTTTTCTATTTTTGCGCTTGAGAGTTACTGCTGTGCACTACCCTAGTGTGAAATTCCAACTTGTGGACACAGACGCACCCTGGGAAACCACCCACACCTAGGACCACAAACTTGGTGTTATCCGGATCGGACAATCGGTCTGTGAAAGCCCTAAAGACCCCCCGCCATATGGTGTGATGAGGGTCCACCCTATCCGGTAAGGTTACCCATCTATATTTGTGCAAAGTGTGGAGAATATTGCTTGAACTACATACTGCATCCAAGTGGATCTTGAAGGAAGACTTACGTGTCACTCCCACTAGATGCTGGGATTAAAATCCTTATGTTCAGTGACCCCGCAATATACACAGAGGATTTTTTGTACCATAGACACTCTCTTGTCGCAGGACTTTTTCTGATTGGTCACATGATTGATATATTTTTGTGTTATCTGTTGGCCCATATTTTTGCCTTTTATTTATAGGGAGTCACTTATCACTGATTTATCACATACCTTTGATTGTTCTTCCCAATGTTGGTCCGGACTGATTGATTTGATTATCTATTAGTCTTCAGGACATACATAGGGACCACCCTAAGGTCGATATAATTCCTTTTAGTGTGAATGCTTTCACATCTCCACAAGGAGAAAAATTATTTTCCGACTAGAATGGTTGGATTATTATTTTTTCATACCATATAGGGTACACCTTGCAAGTGACCCCCTTATTATTCACCTATAGGAATTCACATATCACTGATTTATCACTTACCTTTTTTTTTTTTTTTTTTTTTTTTTTTTTCCTAATGTGGGCCCGGACTGATTGATTTGAATATCTATTAGTCCCAAGGACATACATGGGGATCACTCTAAGGTTGATATAATTTTTCATTTTTATATTTTTTAGTGTGAATGTTTTCACATTTTCACAAGGAGAAAAAGTAGTCTCTGACTGGCAAGGTTTGATTACTATTTCTCACATCACATGGGGACACCTTGCAAGTGACCCCCTTATTAGCGCTACACTTTCCACTCATTTTTCCACAATTATCCAATTTTGT
The DNA here is from genome assembly GCA_029574335.1 of Rana kukunoris. Lineage (NCBI taxonomy): Eukaryota > Metazoa > Chordata > Amphibia > Anura > Ranidae > Rana > Rana kukunoris. The sequence continues at coordinate 407,836,134 of CM056052.1, read as the reverse complement.
TGTGTTGGCGGCTTGTTTTTTACCTTTTGGTTTATCTTGGTTAGCGCAATATATCACTATATTACATAATTTTTTACTCTTTGGACATAATTATATTGCAGCAACCCTATATCCAGTTCAATGGATATATTCGACTACCGTAGCAGTCGGACATTTAACACTGAGGGTGTTTTTTCAGTCCTAGATACTGAGTCAGAGGTAGGAGGTCTCTTCATGAGATTAAAAAATGTAATGACCTCTGAATTACACCTGCAGTGGGATGTGGCGTTTTTGGAACAATACATCAAAGAACGGATGGTCCCGAGGGGACTGAGATTGGATGTCTACCCCCAACAGGGAGACCCCGATCTTGCATCCTGGTTCCAGTTTTTTAATAATCAAGGTATATCCTTACTTGGCTTTTTAATTGATAAAAAGAAATTAAGGATGGATTTGTTAGACAAAGAAATAAAAGATATCAAAGAGAAATTAATACCTTCTAAATCCACACCCGAATATAACACATTATCTTTGAATTTAAAAACCCATCTAGATAAGGAGGAACGAGAACAAAAAACGAAGAAACAAAAGAAATATACCAGAGATGTCGCTGATTATAAATCCAGTTTAGTCTTTAGATGGCAGAATACTGATAACACAAGACCAAATAATGAATCCCAGAACACAGATATGGAGGTATCCCAACCTTCAACCAATGAGGTTAAAGTTTTGGCCTTTTCCCAATCCGCTCCATCTGTGGCACCTTTGGATGCTAATGACGGATCCAACAATCGGGGCGGTGGGCCCAAAACCCCTAATCACCAACAAGGAGGATATCCTCCTAATAGGGGAAAAGGAAAAGGTCCCCGAGGGAGGTCTAGGAATCAGAGGGATTATCCTCAGGATACACGGACCTATGACTCACCTCCCTACAACAATAGAAGTTATTATGATTATCCCCCAAGATATCCTCAATCTACCCCGGGAAGGGGAGGGGGTAGACAAAACCCCCCCCCACCCAAGGGAAATTATCCATATAGGCCATCCAATCAACAGTATGGCTATATGGAAAGGGAAGATTACCATGCGAGATCCCCATACTCTTACAACCAAACCCAACCAAGGTCTGTCCACCAGGGGGATTTTCCCCGGGATCAGGAAGACTATCCAAGGGGGGGAGAACAAAACGGGGCACGAGAGGGGGGCGACGTGCCCGGTCGAAAAAGAAGACGAGTATAGTAGGATCTGGTATCTTCAATCTAAGTACGGTCCAACTAACTGAAGCAGAAAAAACGGTTCTGGATAAAGGATTAAAGTTTGTTCCTTCTAAACCTTTGAACAAATTCAACACTTTTATTGACGTACAAAAATATATAAGAAAATTAAATATCCAAAGATACTTTCTCAGTAATCCCAGCAGACCCAATCCCCCAGATCCTTCCTCCCATATTGTACATACGGGCTTTTCGAACCCATCGCTATTTAACCCCTCGTGTCCTATGGCTCCTAATGTTAGAGTATTCAGGGATTTAGTTCTGAAAGATCTAGATGAGCTTCCCCTTAAAAGGACCTACTCTGATCCCAAAATCAGGACGGGCCTAAAAAGTCTCTGCGAGCATAAGGACCTTGTCATTCGCCCTGCAGACAAAGGGGGGGGATAGTCGTTCTTGATAAGTCCGCCTACCATGGGGAAATGTCCCGTATTCTGGGAGACACTGAAACCTATGTGAAACTACCTTCCAACCCCACAAAGAAAATCAAAGCCTCATTAACTCAATTAATTGAGGTTGGAGCCCGCAATGGAATTTTGGACAAAAAGGAAAAGAGTTACCTTATACCCAGAGTACCACGTATCCCCACAATATACTATCTCCCTAAGGTCCATAAGGACAGTAGATGCCCTCCCGGACGACCCATCATAAGTGGTATCGACTCTGTTACCTCCCGTCTGGGGAGGTACATCGATTTCCACTTACAGCCAATTGTTAGAAGTATACCATCGTACTTAAAGGATACGAGACATACTATTGCAAGACTCGAAAGTATTGTGTACAGTAGCGACGTCATGCTAGTAACAGCGGACGTCGCTTCTCTGTACACTAGTATTGCTCATGAATTAGGGTTCCGGGCAGTGGAATGTTTTTTGGAGCGTGTTGACTATCTCCCCATTATTCAGAAACATTTTGTTTTGGATTTGTTGAGGTTTGCTACCCTAAACAATTATTTTTGGTATGATGGAGACTTCTATCTACAACAAAAGGGTGTAGCGATGGGGGCCAAGTTTGCCCCCAGCCTTGCAAACATCTTCATGGCCAAGTGGGAGGAGGATGTCGTCTATGCTTATAATCGACCAGAGATCATTCTCTGGGTTCGATACATAGACGACATCCTCCTCTTATGGAAAGGTGACCGAGAGTCCCTGGACCAATTTATGTCCACTTTAAACTCCAATGAGGTTGGAATCAGCCTCACTTATGAGGCAAGTCTCTCAAGTATCCACTTTCTGGATTTAGAGATCCAGGCCCAGGGCGATCGGTTGTCAACTAAAACCTATTTTAAGGATACTGATCGCAATGGGTATATCCCGACAGACAGCTGCCATCATCCTGCTTGGCTGAAGTCTGTTCCACGCAGCCAATTGCTACGCATAAGACGCAACTGTTCAGACACCCGAGACTTTTATGTCCAAGCAGAAGTTTTAAAGCAAAGGTTTCTGGTTAAGGGCTACCCGGGACAGGGATTGGATAATGAAATAGCGAGGATTGGGATGATTGATCGTAACACATTGACAATAGAGAAACAAAGGACCACTCAAGAAATGAAATTTAAAAATTCTTTCTTTACAACTTTTTCTGCACAACACAGAGAGATTAAGAACATTATCAATAGACATTGGAGGATTTTGAGGGAGGATTGTGTTCTGGGACCATCACTTCCGACTAACGCGACTGTGATCTATAGAGGGGCTAGATCTTTAAAAAATCAAGTCGCCCCCAACATCCCAGACCCTCCTGTAAAACCCTCCTTTTTTCCTCTCTCCAAGGGCTTCCATCCGTGTAGGAAATGTAAGGTATGTGTTCACAATATACATGGGAGGAAAAAATCAGTAAGTTTCAAATCTACTCACACAGGGATTGAATATCCTATGAAACTATTTTTCACTTGTGCCACCACGCATATAGTGTACCTCATCACCTGCCCTTGTGGAAAACAGTACGTTGGTCGCACCATACGAAGTTTTTCCACAAGGGTAGGTGAACACATTTCCAAGATCAAAAAAGGTTGCACTAAACATACGGTGCCTAGACACTACCTCAACAAACACAATAAAAAACTTGAAGGTACGAGCTTCCAGATTATAGACAAATTTGTCCCCCATTGGAGGGGCGAACCCAGCACCCGGGGTGTGTCTAAATTGGAAGTTTACTGGATTTACTTACTTAAAAGTTATGTGCCGTACGGTTTGAACGTTGAATGGGACGTCAATGCTTTTATAAATCAATCTTGAATTATGTATATTATGTATTGATGGTCATTTAGGCATGACGATGTGACCACACAGGATTCATTTATGTATATACATCTCTGAAGCTTATACTTGTTTATGTGGGTATATGTATTTTTTTTTTTTTTTTTTTTTGCTACGTTTTTTGTTCCTGTATATATATATATGTATGTTTATATATACACATGCTATCCCCCCTTTACCATCTATCAGATGGTTAACTAGGTTGTTCTTACATTTGATGCTTCTTGCCCCCGTGAGACCAAGAGTTTTTTTTTTCCCTGTTATTTATTTATATGTTTATTTTCGCATTAGCTCATATAAGTACCCCTCTGAGGTCTCCAATCATCACAGACTTCACACTCTGACTGGGTTCCCGGTCGGATGCGTTTTTTTCCTGAAACAGTACGAGCATCTGTGGACCCGGTGGAGCGCATGTCTGTCTGGGTGGAACGCAGCTCTCCGGAATACTTCCGCCCCATGTGATGCCCGTCCAGTTAATTGGACGCGTTGTGGACCGCAGGGTGGAGCGCACCGTGACACACTGGAATGACGTTATGCGTCGTTTAGGAGACACCCACCCTTTCGTAGGCTGGACCAATGGTGTGGAACTTGAAGCACATGTCCAAGTGTAACGTTTTGCGCACCGCCGCGCACCGCCGCGCACACTAATGACGTCATACGCCATGCTGATCGTACATGCAGGCGCAGACCCCCTATTGGTTGACGGGCTACCAGCCTGGGCTGCACAGTGACGTTTTTTCGCCTCGCCACTTCCGGGGATTGGAACGCAATATGGCGATGGAGATAGATCCTGACACGCACGCCAGTGTAGATGGAAGGAGATGTACAGGTGGTCTCATTGGGGCAGAATCGCTTTATATAAATGCAGGTGAGTGGTGAGTCTACACTATATACCCCAGTTGAAGTCTATTTCAGACGAAACCGGTCGGGTTGCAGATTCTATGCCAATCTCCACTGCATTTGAAACACTCTTGTCTTCCATCAAAGGGGGAGAATTGCTGTTTTTGTCCTTTTATTCATTTATTTTGTTATGATTCTACACGTGTGTGGTTTTTAATATATTTTTTGTCTGATTCCTATCACATTGTGTGTGACTTTGGACTGTTTTTAATTAAAACCCAACTTTTTTACGCTATGAGGAGCCTTTGTTCCCTTTTTCTTTTCTATTTTTGCGCTTGAGAGTTACTGCTGTGCACTACCCTAGTGTGAAATTCCAACTTGTGGACACAGACGCACCCTGGGAAACCACCCACACCTAGGACCACAAACTTGGTGTTATCCGGATCGGACAATCGGTCTGTGAAAGCCCTAAAGACCCCCCGCCATATGGTGTGATGAGGGTCCACCCTATCCGGTAAGGTTACCCATCTATATTTGTGCAAAGTGTGGAGAATATTGCTTGAACTACATACTGCATCCAAGTGGATCTTGAAGGAAGACTTACGTGTCACTCCCACTAGATGCTGGGATTAAAATCCTTATGTTCAGTGACCCCGCAATATACACAGAGGATTTTTTGTACCATAGACACTCTCTTGTCGCAGGACTTTTTCTGATTGGTCACATGATTGATATATTTTTGTGTTATCTGTTGGCCCATATTTTTGCCTTTTATTTATAGGGAGTCACTTATCACTGATTTATCACATACCTTTGATTGTTCTTCCCAATGTTGGTCCGGACTGATTGATTTGATTATCTATTAGTCTTCAGGACATACATAGGGACCACCCTAAGGTCGATATAATTCCTTTTAGTGTGAATGCTTTCACATCTCCACAAGGAGAAAAATTATTTTCCGACTAGAATGGTTGGATTATTATTTTTTCATACCATATAGGGTACACCTTGCAAGTGACCCCCTTATTATTCACCTATAGGAATTCACATATCACTGATTTATCACTTACCTTTTTTTTTTTTTTTTTTTTTCCTAATGTGGGCCCGGACTGATTGATTTGAATATCTATTAGTCCCAAGGACATACATGGGGATCACTCTAAGGTTGATATAATTTTTCATTTTTATATTTTTTAGTGTGAATGTTTTCACATTTTCACAAGGAGAAAAAGTAGTCTCTGACTGGCAAGGTTTGATTACTATTTCTCACATCACATGGGGACACCTTGCAAGTGACCCCCTTATTAGCGCTACACTTTCCACTCATTTTTCCACTGTATTACATTGAAAAAAGACACACGTCTATCTAATTCAAGTAATAATAACAATAATATAAATAATTATTATTATATTAACAATAATAATAATAATCATTATAATTATTATTATTGTTGTTGTCATAATGTAGTATTTGTTTATTCAACACAGAGAGGAATAGGAGCACCATTATAGCTGTCATCTAGTGTGGACGGATGTCACACTATGGGCCAGAGAAAGGACTTTTTTTGCTGGAAACACAGTATTTATGATGTAAGTGGATTATGTGCTTGTTGTAAATTAAAAATGACATTGTTCCTAACCCGGAGGCGCCCTCTTTTTTTTTTTCCTTTTTTGCACATTGGAGTCTGTTCTCATCTCCCCTTTGAAGGCCTGCCCTGGAATATGGAGTTTGTTTAATTTTTATATACAGGACTCGTATTCCCATTAATTTCCCGTTTTATCCCCAACCACCCAAAGTGTATATATACACTCAGTAATAACATCAAAAGGACTAATGTAACAGACTTTTTCTAACCCTTACATTGCACTGGCAACAGCACCACTATCCTCTATGTTTGTTTATTCAAAAGTCATTAGAGAGACCTTGAATATTTTATGAATGTTGTAGGTATTAAAAACATGCATATATCATACACTTCTGTGCACATACTGTACAGTACATCTGTGAAAGAGGCATAGTTGTCTAACTTTTAATAAACCCTTAGTGATAATTTTCTTGACAGCCAAAGAGTGATTAATGATGATGACATTAAACAGCTAAAAGTCCAGTTTACCCACAGTGCACTTGTTATCTCAGTTCTCCTTCATCGTCTGTGGTCATTGATGCACTTGTGGTTATAGATCCTTTTATTTAAACTGAAAGCATGCAAAGGGTTTTCAGTGGAGGGATTTGTTACTGCATAACTAAATGGTACAGAAACATAAGGCAGAGACAGTGTCAGGATATTCGTTAAGGTCAGTTAAAGTGGTTGTAAAACCTTAAGGTTTTTCACCTTATGCATTAAGGTGAAAAACATGCTGTGCTCCAGCTCAGCCACCCCCCCACCCCCACAGACCCCACTTTTTGTTACCTGAGCACGATTTGATCCAGTGCTGTGAACAATTGCAGTGGCTCCAACTGCTATTTCTCTCCTCATTGGACAGATTGATAGTAAATGATTGTCAGCTCCCATAAATAAATAAAAAAAATGTATTCCATCAAAACAAACTTAAATATTTTCTAAAGACAAATATAGCATCTGAAAATTGAAAAGTGATTTACAGTCTTTTTTCAGCAAAGAAGATCTGTGGGCCAGATTCACAAAGCACTTAAGCTGGAGTTTCAGGAGATGCGCCTGCGTAATTGGAAATATGCGCCTTCGTATCTATGCACTGTATCCCCAAAACGTTATACACCAGAAATCTAGACTTTTTTGACCGACGTAATTTCGTTAGACCGGCGCATCATGCGTGCAAAAAATGCACTAGACACACCATTGATTTGCTAGCTAAATATGCAAATAAGGGAGTTACGGTGATCCACAAAAGTAAGTTTGTGCAGCGCAGGTTACGCGATGTGCGCATCAGCTGCACGTCCTGTCTAAAATTAGGCAATATAAAAGCAGGCTTTAAATTAGACAATCCGTCTACATGTCTACATGTTAGGGACGAGCTGAGCAGCCACACTTGCAGGACAACAATCTGTATGCCAACATGCCAGGGGCATCCTTGCTCATAGCTATACTACTGACTTTAGATGAGCGCAGAAGGAGGAGGGCACGGAGGAGAACACGGAGGAGGGCACGGGAGAGGATATACCGCACACGCATAGACCTCTTTGTCATGAATGATTCTGAGGTGTCTTGCATCTTCAGATTCACCCCTCATGCCATCCTGGAATTAACCACAACCCTGCAGGAGGACATCACCAGCCCAGCACATGACACCACCCATGACACCCATGACAGCTACATATACAATCATAGCCCGATCCCAACAGAATTCTAACAGAACATGTATGGGGACAGCTGGCTGGTTGGTGAGTGACATGGCTGGCAGGCATGACTGTCCCCCCCCCCATGATGCAGAAATCACAAGGGGCACATTCACTACTAACATCCTCCTATCTTATCCCTTTTAGGTGACTCTGCATATGCACTGGGACCCCATCTCATGACTCCTATCCGGAACCCCCCATGGTACCCTGTTGTATTCCCCAAACTTTGTATGTCAGATCATCGGTGCATGTTGCATGCTGCACAACTTTGCAGTGAGAAAGGGCCTGGAGATTGACATATGTGATGGCCTGACCCCCGAACCAGACAATCCCCCCTAACCAAGGCTAACCCGTCTTCTGAGGGAAGAGCAGCCTGGAGACAGCTCACATTAGGCATCTTTGCACGTTAAACACACACATTAATCATGGCACAATGAGAATGCATGCATGCACACCACTGTGGTCCCTAGATCACACACAACACATCCTCATCACATTGGATTAGCACAAGCCCACCATGCAGGACTTGTGAGCAGCAACGCCACGCCACGGCTCCAATTATGTCACTGTACATTCATACACCATTCACACGGACCTAGGGATCACTTCTCCCTGGTCCTGGGGAACCCTTCTCCACCACAAATGAGGGTGACACCCCTTTTCCGGCAGGAATGTCACCCCCACATTCCAAAATCATTCACAAACAGAAAAAAATAAAATAAACCAAAATTAAAAAAATGCCCAGCAAAAAAAAAAATGCCCAGCAAAAAAAAATGCCCAGCAAAAATATAAATAAAATAAAAAAACACAGCAAAGAAAACACAGAAAATACAAAAATCACTCTCAAAACCCCAACCAAAACAGTCACCAAATATCTCAGAAAAACATGTCACAAACCAACAAACGCTAAGAGACAACAGAACAAAAGCACCTTGCTGTAAAGGAAGGGATACAAATGGATGTACTTTTGCAAAGGAAGGGTGTTTGTCTCTGTCTATTTGCACTGTGCGTAGCTCACTAAGTTGACCGGGCCTAGTTCCAATCTCACTGATTGTGCCGTGCCGAGTTGTGAGCATGCGCAGAGAGGTGCTGACCATGGTCTGCTTCATGTGTGCATGCGCAATCCGGCCAGCCCTTCATTTGCATGGGGTCACGGCTCATTTAAATGGAACACGCCCACGTCCTTCCCAATTTGAATTACACTGCCTTACACCTCGGAAATTACGTTGCACCGGCGCAAATTTATGCGCAAATACTAAGAGGATACGGTACTTGCGCCTCTACATTGCGCCGGTCTAACGTAAAGGAGGTCCGCTACTCCGGTCAATATATGCGCCATTGTACGTGAATCTGGCCCTGTATTTTTAGTCAACGTTGAAACTTGAAATACACTAAAATTTTAAAAATTACACACCTGCCCCTTATTTTGTTAAAAACGGGCCTCTATATTTCTCAAAAAAGTATAGCAAAATAGGTGCAGCATTAAATATGCTGGGGCAGATTCACATAGAAATGGATTATCGTAGCGTATCAGAAATACACTACACCGCCGTTTTTTACCTGGCTCTACGTGGAATTCAGGTAGATTTTGTCCAGTAAACGACGGTGGCGTAGTGTATTTCTCCCGTCGCAATCCATATAGACGAGTAGGGGGCGTGAATCATTTAAATTAGGCGCGTTCCCGCAGCGATCGATCTGCGCATGCTCCGTTCGCAAATTTCCCACCGTGCATTGCGCGAAATCACGTCGTGACGTCATTCGTTGTTTAGGTAGCGTCGTTTACGGGCGATCCTAGTCCCGAACGAGTTACGTAAACAAAAAAAACAAAAAAATTAATTCGAAGCGGGAACGACGGCCATACTTAACATGGGCTACGTAACGTTAGAGCAGCAAAAAGCTGCTCTAACATTACGTACACAAAAATAGACGAAAGTGATTGCGACGACCACTCGTATCTTCGGGAATCGCCGTAAAAAAACATTTGCATATCAAAACGACGCAAACTCCTCCCAGCGGCCGCAAATAGATGGCAGCGTAGATCCGAAGGCTTACGAAGACGTAAGCCTCTCGGATCGAAGCCCGAAGCCGCCGTATCATGGTTTGAGGATTCAAACTAGTGATACGGCGCGCAAAATTTGAAATTACTCCTGTCTAACACCAGTTAGACAGGTGTAATTGCTCTATGAATCTGGCCCGCTGTGTTTAAAAAAAAATGTTCAGATTCAAATACTTAACAGGAATGTATTTTTATCAGGCACATTCCTATTTTCACAACTTCTTGGACTATAACCACAAGATCTTCAAAAAAAAAAAAGAGTCTTGATTTTTTTTAATTTAAACTACAGCTTTTCTTTCTAAATCAAATTTACACTTTTCCCCAAAAAGTACAACTTTTAGTATATTGAGTTTGACAGCTCATGCTTAACGTAAAACTATAGGCAAATATTTTTTTTTTTGATAGAGCAAGGGAAGGTTATAACTCCTGTTAGATTTTGTTTTTTTGTCATCTGTGTCACTTCCCATTGCAAATCCAAACAGGAAGTGAGAGGAAATCCCTGCAAATTAAGGGAATTCCTTGGGGACCCCAGGTCACTAGAACTAGTGCCCCCATTGGAAAATGTTCCCCTCTATTACTTGGGGACAACCCAAAATTTAGGATTTTCTTTTACTTTCAATGATAATGGTAAACGGGACAAATAGAGAGGTTGAATCTCCTTAATGGGGAAACAGACAGCAATGAAAACTCATAGGTGTTCTAAACCCTCTGCACTCTGTCCAAAACATGTCATGACTGTGGCCTTTTTAACTTAGGGTGCAGAGTTTGACAAGGGGCACAGCTTGTCAAGCTTGGCCATTGAGTTCAATGGAGCTGAGCTGGCACAACCATGTGCAATACACAATATTGTGGCACGGTAGTGTGACAATACAGGCTTAAACTTGTTAAATGTCCTCTGAAAGGTGATCTGAATGCAGATTGCACTTCAGAGGGCACCGCAAATATAAAAGAGCCCGTAAGGTATTTAAAGAAAACCATTTTTTTTTAAATGTCAGTAACATGTTGATGCAGAAGGAGGAATGGGAGCCAGGAAAGGCAAAATATAAGCAGATGAATCTTAACCTCCTTAGCGGTATTACAGAGTCTGGCTCGGAGGGGAGTTTTTCATACCAAAAGTGGTATCCCTGAGCCAGACTCGGGATTGCATTGCAGGATATAAGGGGAAGTTACTTACCTTGTCCCTGGATCCTGCGTTGTGTTCCTGCTGTGTGTGCGGGCTCCTCCGCTGTGTCTCCTCGCTCGATTCACAGTGCCGCCAAGCTCCGTTCCCTGCGACGTTACGACGCACAGGGACAGAGTTCGGCACCAAATTCAAAAAGTGAAACACACAGTACACATACAGTATACTGTAATCTTACCGATTACAGTACGGGATGTCTACTAGACTTGTTTGGGCAGATTTAAGTGAGTTATTCCTAAGAATTACAGGCCTACAATAAAAAACGCCAAATTTCCATGCAAAATAATTGTACCGCTTTTGGTACAAAATTCCAGACATGATCATACCACCAGGGAGGTTAAGCAGCAATTTTGTCAAACAGTAGTAAGTAAGAATATCAGTTTGTTATCTGCCTTGTGACTGCTTGTGCAACACATTGGCCCAGATTCACAGAGCGATTACGCGTGCGCAACTGCTGTTGCGCGTGCGTAAGTCTAAATGTGCGCGTGCGTATAGTTGGACGCGATTCACAAAACAATATACGCCAGAAATCTACGTTTTTTGGTCCGGCGTAATTGAGTTAGACATTCGCTTCCCTTCGCGCAAAAATGCGCTAGACACACCATTGATTTGCTAGTCAAATATGCTAATGAGGGAGTTACGGGGATCCACAAAAAAACGCAGTTGCTGCGCAGGCTACGCGATGTGCGCAACTGCAAAATGTCCTGTCTAAAGTTAGAGCACATAAAAGCTGATCTAACTTTTGAAAAAAAGTCTAATTGTCAGATAAAGCAACACCGTTACTGAGGAGCAGACCACACACACGTGTTGCACTACAATTTGACTGCCAACATGCTAGGGGCATCGTCGCTCATAGCTGCACTAGTGAATATAGATGACCAAAGAAGGAGGAGGGCACGGAGGATGGCACGGGAGAGGGTATACCGCACCCGCATACACCTGTTTGGCATGAATGATTCAGAGGTCTTTCGCATCTTCAGATTCCCCCCTCATGCCATCCTGGAATTAACCACAACCTTGCAGGAGGACATCACCAGCCCAACACACCGCTCACATGCAGTGCAGCCACTGGTGAAGGTCCTGGCAACACTCCATGTCCTTGCCAGTGGCTCTTTTCAGCGTACAAGTGGAGTGGTGGCTGGGATGTCACAATCCTCCATGAGCAGATGTGTGCACCAGGTTGTCCCTGCAATCCTCACACGCTTGGCCAACCAAATCATCAAACCCACCACTGAGGAGCTTCGAATCAAGGCAATGGCAGATTTCTACCGAATTGCCAGATTCCCACGCACCATCGGGGCCATAGATTGCACACATGTGGCACTCCAGCCCCCCCATGAGACCGAGCACATGTACCGCAATCGGAAGAATTGGCACTCCATCAACGTACAGGTGATAGTTGATGCCCAAGGCCTCATATGGCACGTCCGTGCCAAACACCCAGGGTCCAGCCATGACAGCTACATCTACAATCAAAGCCACATCCGAACAGAATTCGAACAGAACGTGTATGGGAACACCTGGCTGGTTGGTGAGTGACATGGGAGTCAGGCATGACTATCCCCTCCCGTGATGCACAACAGAAGTGGCACATGCATGACTAACATTCTCCTGTCTTTTCCTTTACAGGTGACTCTGCATATGCACTGGGACCCCATCTCATGACTCCTATCCGGAACCCCCAAACCCCAGGAGAGGAACGATACAATGAAGCACACATCAAAACCCGTGCAGTGGTGGAGCGCACCTTTGGCCTCCTGAAGTCACGTTTCCGATGCCTGGATAAGTCTGGGGGTACACTGTTGTATTCCCCAAACTTCGTGTGCCATATCATCGCTGCATGTTGCATGCTACACAATCTCGCAGTGAGGAAGGGCCTGCAGGTTGAGCTACGTGATGATCTGACCCCCCAACCAGAAAATCAACCCCTAACCGAGGATACCCCGTCTTCTGAGGGAAGAGCAGTCAGGAGGCAGCTCATATTGGGCATCTTTGCACGTTAAACACACACATTAATCATGGCACAATGAGAATGCATGCATGCACACCACTATGGTCCCTAGCACACACACCCCACATCCTCATCAAATTGGATTGGCACCAGTCCACCATGCAAGACTGGTGAGCAGTAACGCCACGTCAAGGCTCCAATTATGTCACTGTACATTCATACACCATTCACACGGACCTGGGAATCACTTCTCCCTCAAAATTGAGGGTGACACCCCTTTTCCAGCAGGAATGTCACCCCCACATTCAAACATCATTCACAACCCAAAATATGCCAAAAAAGTCAAACAAACAAAAATGCATAGAAACAAAAAATGCATAGTAAAAAAAAATTGCTTAGAAAAAACAAAAAAAAGCAGAGAACAAAAATAAAAAAGCTTTCAAAACAAACAAAAGGGGGAAAAAAAAATTATTGCCCTCTGCCTGAGCCACGCCTGGGGCGCCCCCGGCCACGGCCCCGGACCCTCAGGGGAGACGCATGGGGGAGGGGAAAAGCCGGGGAAGGAGGAGCAGCCCCTGAGATCTGCCCACCTGGCGGCCTGCCCTCCAAGGCCACGGCTATTCTGTCCAGGGCAGCACCAAGTGTTGCCGTGTTGCCCTGGATAGCCTGGGTAAGGGCCCTCACATCCTGCCCAACGCCTGCTGCTGTAGTTTGCAGGTCATTTAGGCAGGTTGTGGAGGCCCGGGAGTGGGAGTCCAGGTTACCCAGGCTATCATTAATGGAGGACAGGCTCTGATCCACCCGCCCCATAGTCTGGCAGAGCTGTCTCAGAAGGCGGGTCTGGGTGGCCAGGTTCCTTCTCAGACAGGCGGGCATGAGATTGGGCGCCCCCCTGGTGCTTTGGGATGACCTCCTGGCTCCAGCTGATGGTTGTGGCCGGGGAGAAGGGGAGGCCCTTGTGAGGGGAGCCATGTTGGGGGGAGGAGGGGGGGGGGCTGACCCTTAGGGAGGGCAGGCTTCTTGCAGCCAGAGGGGAAGAGTCCGCAGAAACCAAAGGGCCAGTGCCTTCCATGGACTCCTCCTCCTCATGATTCTGCTCCTCCTCATGATCGTCCTCCGCATGATCCTCCCCCTCCTCTTGGTCCTCCTCTGCGGACTCTGGCCTTGTTGGGGGGGCCTCATTAGGCTGCTGTCCTGGGGTTGGAGCGGTCAGTCCAGATGGCCCTGCACCCTCCTGCACATCTGTGGATGACACAAAACATTCACAGGTTGGAGGATCCACACACTTGCCACATATTCCCTTTCACCCCCTCCCCCACACATGCTACACACCTGAGAGAAATAAAAACCTTACCTGGCACCGCGGGGACCGGACTTGTGTCAAAGCCTGGCAGGCCCTCCACTTCATGCCGGTGAAAGGTCAGGGCCACCACACGCTCCGTCTCTGAAAATCTAACCCGGCATGGTGGGCCCCCTCCTGTGCCCCTGGCATGGGCATTTATTGCGGCCAGTTTTTTTTTCACCTCACGCCGGAGGTCATTTATTTTCTTTTCTATCCCAGAGCGGGTCCGTGTCTCCCCCTCCCCCGATGAATTGACCTGCTCTGTGATCATATCCAAGATCTCCCTCCTCCTGGCCGGGGTGGTGGTGGCACTCTGCGGGCCGTGGAGAAAACGCCCATAGTCGGTAATGGCCCGGGCAAGAATTCTTTTTTCCCCCACAGTAAAATTGAGCTTTCTTTTTCTCTCAGTCATACTTCCAAACAAACTCACTAGCAGTCACCAAAAATCTGTCACAAATACAAGTACAACCAATCAGACAAGAACACACACAAAGAGAAAAAGAACAGCCAAAAATCACACTAGCACTCAGCAAGAAACACACACAAAAAAATCAGATGAAAAAATAAAGCAAGAAAACAAACGCTCAGAAATATATCAATCAAACAAACAGTCTCAAACACTTATCAAAATACACTTTCACAAAACTACCAACAAGCACAAGATCACACAGAACACTAATCTCACAACTACAAAACACACTCTAACGAACAACAGAGCAAAAGCACTTGATTCAATGGGAAGGGACACAAAGGGATGTACTTTTGCAATGGAAGGGCGTTTGTGTGTGTCTATTTATGCTGTCTGCGTAGTTCACAACGTTGCCCTAGTCCATTTCCAATTTCAATGATTGCGCCGCTCCCGAGTTGTGAGCATGCGCACAACGGAGCTGACATGGTTTCCTTCACGCGCGCATGCGCGAGTCGGCCGGCCCTTCATTTGCATGGGGTCACGGCTCATTTCAATGTAACACGCCCACGTCCCTCCCAATTTGTATTACTCCTCCTTACGCCTCCGGAAAAAACCTTACGTTTGCGCAAGCTCTTGCGTAAAAGCTACGTGAATCGCCGGATTACGCGGCTAGATTGCGCAAGTCTAACGGAAAAGTGGTGCGCTACGCCGGAATGATAATGCGCCGATCTACGTGAATCTGCCCCATTGTTTTTAACCCCATCTGTCCATACACACAATTGGAAATGCAAAACATATCTTTTCTAACCTCTGAACCCTCATTAACCGCCAATATTGATGCATATGCACAGTGTGCTCTCTAGATATAGGGTGACCTCTGGCTTTGGCAAAATGATTTTGTTATTCCTACACACAGTCATTAGTGTTGCTCACGAATATTCGTATTGCGAATATTCGTTACGAATATTGCATATTCGAGTATTCGCGAATAAATCGAATATCGCGGTGAATATTCGCTATGGCGAATATTCGTATTTTTTCAAATTTATTTTTAAAACAGATCACATCCTAGTGATCTCCATCGACGTCTAAAAGCATTGCTGGTATGATTAGAGACCCTGGGCCGAGTAGCTGAGGCGATCCTTTTATGTTGCCGAATATTCGCAATGCGAATATTCGTATTACGAATATTCGCGAATGCGTTCTCTGCCCTTCTGTGTTTTGTGTATAAAAAAAAAAAAATTAGCTTTAGTTTAGTCATATAAGTTTGTGTAAGTAGAGTTAGTGTTTAGTGCCTATTAGTTTAGTAATCCAGGAAATGATCTCCGTTTTCGCGTGTTGACGAGAATTTCGCAATCAATTTCGCATTCGCACTAGCGAAATTTCGCATTGGCGAAATTTCGCAATTTTTTTTTTGATAAAATATCACGAATATTCGATATTCGCGAATATTCTTCTATATATTCGCGAAATATCGCAAAATCGAATATGGCGTATTCCGCTCATCACTAACAGTCATTATAAAACTTACCAGCGTGTGGTTGCTTATGAAATTTGCCTGTGCAGTGCAATCTTACATTAGTGTAAAGTACATTAATCCATTGCAAACAATCAGAAATCTTCTCAAATCCTTTAACTCCATTAAGTTAGAATCTGATTAGTAGCTGTGGATTACCACAGTTTGCACATCATCTGTGCGTTCTGCATAGCCTTAATAAGTTAGTCTGTTATTTATTTCTGAGTATACAGATTCATGAACAACCCCTACACATAAAAATGCAAGCTATCCAAATTAAGCTTTGCAATAGTTTTCCTTAAGTCATTTTACAGATAAGCCCCATAATGCATGCTATCATTCTTTTTTATCTGAAAATAGGAACTAATAAAATAAGGAAACTGTAAAGTCTTATTCGAAACAGATGGCAATATCTTATATAGTTTGTCTAAAGTACATTACATATCACTGGAGATACCTCCACAATTAAAGAAGGCCTGTGGCTCAGATGTTGGAAAACAATATTGGCACTTGAAATCTTAATTTATTCCATCATAAAATTTTTATAGCAGGACATAAAAACTAAAGAGCAAAAGCATTAAGGGCAAGCAGTAATATTACTACATTGAAAAATGCCTTCTTCAAAATAATTTATTTGTCAACTATTTAGGAAGCAGATCGAAAATACAGCAAGAATTAAATAAGTAATTCTCATACAGAGGAGCATTTTAGAACACAGTGAATCACACAGCTAGAAAAAGGCATTAATGCAGTCTGTCCTGGAAACCCAGATTTCATAGTGATGTGTTTTTATACTCGTTAGTTTTAGTTGTCTTGTGATAAATTCATTGCTTGTAGGGTGGAGTAAGTGTGACTGTCCTTTAACCACTTAAGACCCGGACCAAAATGTAGGTAAAGGACCTTGCCCCTTTTTGCGATTCGGCACTGCTTCGTTTTAACTGACAATTGCGCGGTCGTGCGACGTGGCTCCCAAACAAAATTGGCGTCCTTTTTTTCCCACAAATAGAGCTTTCTTTTGGTGGTATTTGATCACCTCTGCGGTTTTTATTTTTTGCGCTATTAACAAAAATAGAGCGACAATTTAAAAAAAAATGCAATATTTTTTACTTTTTGCTATAATAAATATCCCCCAAAAATATATAAAAAAACATTTTTTTTCCTCAGTTTAGGCCGATACGTATTCTTCTACGTATTTTTGGTAAAAAAAATCGCAATAAGCGTTTATCGGTCGGTTTTTGCAAAATTTATAGCGTTTACAAAATAAGGGATAGTTTTATTGCATTTTTATTAATTATTTTTTTTTTACTACTAATAGCGGCGATCAGCGATTTTTTTCGTGACTGCGACAATATGGCGGACACTTCGGACAATTTTGACACATTTTTGGGACAATTGTCATTTTCACAGCAAAAAATGCATTTAAATTGCATTGTTTACTGTGGAAATGACAGCTGCAGTTTGGGAGTTAACCACAGGTGGCGCTGTAGGGGATGTGTGCCTATGTGTGTTTGTTTACAACTGTAGGGGGTGTGGCTGTAGGTGTGACGTCATCGATCGCGTCCCCCTATTACAGGGATGACGCGATCGATGCTGCGGCCACAGAGAAGCACGGGGAAGCCGTGTGTACGGCTCTCCCCGTTCTTCCGCTCCAGGGACGGATCGCCGCACTCCAGCGGCGATCGGGTCCGCGAATCCCGCGGTCCCGGTCCCGGAGCTTCGGACCGGGTCGCGGGCGCGCGCCCGTGACCCACGGCTGGGTACTAAAATCAACGTATATATACGTTGATGTGCCCAGCCGTGCCATTCTGCCGACGTAAATGTGCAGTAGGCGGTCCTTAAGTGGTTAAATGGTAAAATTACATATTAATATACAAAATACAATATATATAAGCAGCTGTTGTTAGACATACTTGGGTGGAATATACCTCTAGAATTAGTATGCGCAGTGACAAATTTGTTAACTGAGAGCCATTTTGTGGCCAGTCTAAGTGGAACATATGACAATGAGAATTGTCTCTCACAGTGTGCGCTATATTTCTGAGGTACACATTCTCAGGATATCTCTGAGAGAGTTAAACCTTGTACACACAATCCGATTGTTGGCCAACCGAGCATCTGATTTTTGTCCAAAGGGAGTGTGCCTGGTTCTTGTCTTGCATACTAACGGTCAGTGGCGGTGCATCCATAAGGGGTGCATGGGCGCCGTCTCCTCTCTCCTGCCACCCCTCTATCACCAATAGATAGATTGATGCATTGTATCAATTTTTCTATGGTCGCCATGTCACCCCCTATTCAGGCGCCAACCCCTTTTCAGGTGCTGGGCACCTGAATTATAGAGCAGGGGTATTTTTTTGAATCACCTAATTAGAGCTATAGGCTCTAATCGGCTTCAAAAAAGGTGAACAGCGAGCACCATGCTGGGCGCTCGCAGTTCAGTCAGCTGTATGCGCTTTCCTAACACTGAACCACCTCTCCGCCAATCAGGTGCTTGGGTCTGTTACCGGTCACCTGATTGACTGAAACAACAGGCTCTGTGATTGGATGCCTATTAGGCCTCCAATCATAGCAGAGGAGAAGACATTGAGGAGCGTGAAGGGCACCGTCACCCTGACTGGCTTCCCCACTGAAACAGGTAAGCGCTGGGTCGGTTGGGGATGCACACAATGGCAGCATTTGATGGGCACAGTAGCGCCAATTGATGGGTACACTGGCAGCAATTGATGGGTACACTGGCAGCAATTGATGGGCACTCTGGCAGCAATTGATGGGCACACTGGCAGCATTTGATAGGCACAGTGGCGGCTAATGAATGGGCACAATGTAAGCGTTTGATGGGCACAGTGGTGGCAATTGATGGGCACAGTGGCTGCATTTGATGGGCATAGTGGCTGCGTTTAATGGCACAGTGGCGGCAATTGATGGCACAGTGGCTGCATTTGATGGATACAGTGGCTGCTTTTGATGGATCAGTGGTGGCAATTGATGGGCACAGTAGCTGCATTTGATGGGCACAATAGGTGCATTTGATGGGCACAGTGGCTGTGTTTTATGGGCACAGTGGCTGTGTTTTATGGGCACAGTGGCTGTGTTTTATGGGCACAGTGGTTGTGTTTGATGGCACAGTGGCTGCATTTGATGGCACAGTGGCTGCATTCGATGGGCACAGTAGCTGCAACTGAGTTTTTTCAGTTTGTTTGAACCACCCAAAAAATCTTGAGCACCAGCCACCAGAGCTAATGGTACACAATTGTTGGCCAACAAACATGAACATAGTGATGTACTGCGAGGCAATTCAGCTTTTGAGTGCTACCCTTTGGGCCCTATTGGGCCCTAGCTAATTTTTGGTGTTTGGTGAGCATTGATTCCGAGCATGCATGTCTGTACTTTAGTCTTTTGTGTGACGATATGAAAATCAGACAACAGACCGTTGTCTGCCAAAAATGTACTACCCTGCTAGCCAACATTTGTGGGCCCAAAGTTGGACAACAGTTGTCAGAAGGAACGTACTAACGGTCAGATTTTAGGACAACGGTCTGTCAACAGACAATCCCCTGTCAACAATCAGATTGAGTGTACAAGGCTTACTAGGGTTTTTTCTTTTGTTTGTAGACTTGTGGGAAGGAACATAATAGTGAATACAGAAACCCCACCGATAACATGGTGACAATAAAACAAATTGTTAGTGAAGAAATTATCTCTAAGGTTATGGATGTTATATGAACTTTCATTTTCATTTTTTGGGGTTTTTGTTTAATACATGTGGATGATGATTTTTTCACTTTAAACTTTGGGGGCCAGATTCCCGTAGAATCCCCGCTGGCGTAGCGTAAGCCATTTACATTACGCCACCGCAATTTAACAGAGCAAGTGCAGTATTCCCAAAGCACTTGCTCCGTAAGTTGCGGCGGCGTAGTGTAAATGACTCTACGTTTCCCCTCGTAATTCAAAGGGGGCGGCTTGTATTTAAATTAAGCGCGCCCCCGTGTCGATCGAACTGCGCATACGCCGGCCTCAAAAATAGCCCAGTGCGCATGCTCCAGCTCACGTCGGAAAAAGTGAATGAAACCGACGTGAGCGTCGTTTACGTAAATCTCTATTCGCGAACGACTTAGTAAAACAACGTAACCGACGGAAAAAGACGACGCTGACCCGACGCCATACTTAACATGGCATACGACGGAACTTCGTAAGGTTACCCCTCATATAGCAGGGGTAGCCTTACGCGTACGGAAATGACGTAAACTACGACGGGGCGGCGTAAAAACGTTCGGGAATCGTCGGATTAGGCTCATTTGCATAGGCAAATGAGAAATCAACGTACAGGCCACCTAGCGGCCAGCGATGTCATTACATCTCCGATCCGACGGTGTAATTGTTTTTACACCTGTCGGTTCTTCACTGTATCTATGCGTAAGTGATTCTAGGAATCACACGCATAGATATCCAGTAAAAAAAGAGAGATACGACGGTGTTTCCTACGAAACGCCGGCGTATCTCTTTTGAGAATCTGGCCCTGGATGTTTACACTTTATCAGCCAGATTCAGGTAGAGCAGAGCAGAGCATCTTTGCTCTGGAGTAACGCATCTCATTTGCGTTACGCTGCTGAAATTTTAGGAGCAAGTGCTGTTATTCAGGAAGCACTTGCTCCTAAAGTTGCGGCAGCGCATCACAAATGAGCCGGCGGAATTCAAATTGGGCGGGTACGGGGCGTGTAGTATTCTAACTAAGCGCGATCCCGCCGCCAACGTACTGCGCATGCGTCGAGTGTCCAAACATCCCCGTGCGCATGCTCCAAATTCTGTGAATGAACGTCAATGACATCACATTCCCATTCATGAACTTTTTACGCAAGCGACGTGATTTTCCCGACGCGATGACGACGCCTATACCTAACATAGGATACTCCAACCCCATGTAGGTATATCTATGCGCCGCGTATCCCATCCGGAAACGTCGTACCGTCATTGCGTCGCGCCGGAATTCGATCGTGAATTGCCGATTTCCGCTCATTAACATATTTTTTGAGCGTAAATCGGCGCCATTTTTAAGTTGAAGTTGAAACTCAGTTACGCTACTCGCATCGGAGCTTCAACCCGGCGTTTCTTGTTTTCTGGTTACAGAAAACAGAAACGCTGGCTCAAAGTCACAGTTAGGCTGGCGGATCACTGGATCCGCCAGCCTAACTGTTCCTGAATCTGGCCCTATGTATCTTTCGCTACTGAGCCTAATGACCTAATTTTCCTTATATAGGTCTTAACACTTTATGTATTGATATGTATATCCCCAAGGGTGATTTGCTTGTGAGATAGGCAAACACATGGGCATTACTAAAACTGTAAAGTGCAATATCTAGTGCCGCTGTGCATGTTAACCAATCAGCTTCTAATGTCAGCCTGTTAGGCCTCGTACACACAATCGTTTTCCTCGACAGAATCCATCAAGAAACTTGGTGGGAGAGCTTTTTTGCCAAGGAAAACGGTTGTGTGTATGCTTTTCATCGAGAAAACTGACGTGGAACTCGACGAAAAAAAAAGAGAACAAGTTCCCTTTTTCCTTGTTGGGAGTCTCAATTTCCTCGTTGTGTTCCTCGTCGGACTGGTTTTAGACGAGAAACACATTCGTGTTTATGCTTAGAAACCCGCGAATGGAAGTGAGATGGAAGTGCACCTTTGGTAAAAGTAGAGTTTGTAATGGAGATAGCACATTCGTCGTGCTGTAACAGACTGAAAGTGCAAATCGTCTCTTACCAAACTTTTACTTAAAGAGGAGTTCCACCCAAATTTGGAACTTCCTCTTGTTCCACTCCTCACCCCCATACATGCCACATTTGGCATGTAATTTTTTTTGGGGGGGGAGTGGGGGCTTCAGTAGGAGTGGGACTTCCTGTCCCACTTCCTGCTTCCGCCGAGGGGCTGGTTAGGCGATTAAGCCTTAATCGCCTACACCAGCCCCTTCCTGTAGGCGATCACATGGGACACTGACAGGTCCCATGCGATCGCCTCTCCAATCAGCGGCGAGCCGCGCGCATGCGCAGTGCGGCTCGCGCCGGAGCAGTGGGTGCCCGGCCGTGAAGCCGAAGGCTGTCATGGCTGGGTGCCCACAGTCGAGATGGAGACGCCGGCTGGGGAGGGGGGGAGAGGAGCGGAGCCCCGGTCAGTGTGTCGCTGGAACGCAGGAGCAGGTAAGTGAGTGTTTATTAAAAGTCAGCAGCTACACTTTTTGTAGCTGCTGACTTTTAATAAACACAATTTTGGCTGGAACACCCCTTTAACATGCAGTAACATGAGATTAGCAAAAGCAGCCCCAAGGGTTGTGCCAGTGGAACAAACTTCCCCTGCCGTCTATGTGTTGTACGTCACCGCATTTGAGAACGAGGAGATTTCGTTTTGACTGTGTGTACGCAAAGAAAGCTTGTCAAGTTTCCCTTTCCCTTTTTTGATTTTTATCTCTTGTTTTAAACCCTTAAGCCCCGTACACACGACAGGGAACCTCGACGGGCGGAACACATCGTTCCGCCCGTCGAGGTTCTCTGCCGGCCGTCAGAATCTGCGACCTGCCCGTCAGGAATGGCAACCAGCCATTCATCCCGACGGGCCGTCGAGCAAATAGAGAACCTGTTCTCTATTTGCTCGACGGGTTTCCCGACGGGCAGGACGAGCAGAGAGCGTACACACGGCCGAGGTTCTCGCTGGAATGCAGCTCCCAGCGAGGTTCTCGCTGGTTTCTGGCGAGAACCTCGGCCGTGTGTACGGAGCCTTATAGTGAGTTCATGGAGAACTGGGCCGACTTCTAAGTCGGTCAACAGTTCTATATAAGGGACGGACTGCACCTAAATGAGGAGGGTGCAAATCTGCTGGGAGTGAAAATGGCCAAAAAGTTAGAGGGGTTTTTAAACTAGGCAAAGAGGGGAGGGTCCAGAGGTAGAGATAGTCAGCAGTGAACATATTCCAGAGGGTCGTTTTGGGGACATTAGTGGTAGGTTGACTAAAGCACATAAACCCAAGGTAAGTATAGTAAAAAGTTCTATTTGCAATCTCGGAACACCCAATAATAACAGAATGCGACTGATCTAAACTACGTGGCATGTTGTTCACCAATGCTAGGAGCCTGACGGACAAGATGGGTGAACTAGAGATACTGTTGAACGAGGAGGATTTTGATTTTGTGGGAATTTTAGAGATCTGGTTCAACAGCTCCCATTATTAGCTGGCAACCATTCAAGGGTATTCCGTTTATCACAGGATTAGGGAGGGTAAAAAATGGGGCGGGGTATGCCTATATATCAAGAATAATGTACAAGT
Source organism: Rana kukunoris (assembly GCA_029574335.1). NCBI lineage: Eukaryota > Metazoa > Chordata > Amphibia > Anura > Ranidae > Rana > Rana kukunoris. Next base: position 407,812,714 of record CM056052.1, on the reverse strand, counting down.
GATTGTGAGAGATGACATCAATAAGGGAGCTAGGGAGGAGGTGGAATCCTTATGGGTAATGCTCTAGGGATAAAGTTAAGGGAAAAATAATACTGGGAGTATGCTATAGGCCCCCTAACCTGAGGGAGGAGGGGGAGATGGACCTCCTATCACAATTTGGATTAACAGCAAGGATAGGAAGTGATATCATAATGGGGATTTTAGTTATCCAGACATAGACTGGGTGGAGGAAACCAAGCATTCGTCTTAGGCCTTGTACACACAATGGGATTTTTCCGATGGAAACGGTCCGACGGACCGTTTCCATCGGATATGTCTGCCGGACTGTTTGATCCGATGGCTGTACACACCATCGGATCAAATTCCCCGCCGGCGGACAACGCGGTGACGCGGCGGTGATGTTGACGCCGCCATGTCACCGCCATGTCACCGCACCAGAAAGTAAAAACACTTTCGTGGGCATGCGAAGGAATCCATTCACAGGATATGACGCATGTGCGGGCAGATATGTCCGCTGGTTTGCTATACTAACCAGCGGACATATCCGACGGGCAGCTCTCCAGCGGAAAAGTTCCAAAGCATGCTTTGAAACTTTTCCGCTGGAGAAATCCGGCCAAAACTGTCCGTTTGCCCCTACAGATGAGGGGATTTTTCGGCTGAAATGGTCCGTCGGACCATTTTCAGCGGATTTATTCCCTCGTGTGTACAAGGCCTAAGGCTCGCCAGTTCCTAAATGTCTTGCAGGACAATTACATAGGTCAGATGGTAGATGCATCAACTATAAACAAGGTATTACTAGAACTACTGATTACCAACAATACAGACCTGATCATAGATGTTGAAATACAGTGAAATTTAGGAAACAGCAATCACAATTCAATTGGCTTCAGTATAAATCAAATACATAGGAAACACAAGGGGAACACAAGAACACTGAATTTCTAAAGAGCCAACTTCCCTACGAACCTTGCTAGACGATAAAAAATTAGGATACAATCTTAGAAACAAAACACAGAGGAGATTGGACATTAGCCAGTGCATCCCATTGGAAAATAAATTTAAAAGAGCGAACAAAAGTCCTGGATGGCTTAACTGTAATGTAAAAATTAGGATTGACCCAATACCACTTTTTTGAGACCGAGTACCGATAATTTTTTTCAAGTACTCGCCGCTACTGATTACCAATACTTTTTTTTTTATGTCATGTGACAGTGGCAGTATTTTAATTTTTTTTTGTTTTACAATTTTTATTTTTTACTATATACATTTTTAAGTGATTTTTTTATTTTTATTTGGGGGGGGGGGTGGATTGTCAGTGTGTTTTATTTTTTTACATTTTATTTTTATTTTTTAAAATATTATTAGATTTTTTTTGTAAATCAGCCCTGTTGGGGGTCTTTGGAGAGATATCAGGGGTCTTAACATACCTCTGATATCTACCCTTTAAGACAGAGAAAGGGACTAAGGACACAGATTCCCCAGTCCCTTTCTCAGCAGCCTCAGCTAAAATGAATGGAGAGAAGCTTCTCTCCATTCATAAACTGAAGCATCGTAAACACAGGTTGATCACTGACTCTGTTCATTCGGAAAAGGTAGGAGCAGGGTTTAGCGGCTCCTACCTACCTACGCTCTCCATCCTGAGAAATTGAGGTGGAGAGCAGCACGGAGGGGGGAGAAGATGGCACGGAGGGGGAGAAGACAGCAAGGAGCACGGGGGAGAAGACAGCATGGATGAAAAAGACAGCACAGAGAATGGGGGGAGAAGACAGCACGGAGCACCCGGGGAGAAGACAGCATGGGGGGAGAAGACAGCACAGAGCACGGGGGGGAGAAGGCAGCATGGAGGCAGAAGATCGTACAGGGGGAGAAGAAAGCATGGAGCACGGGGGGAGAAGACAGCATGGAACACAGGGGGAGAAGGCAGCATGGAGCACGGGGTAGAAAACAGCACGGAGGGGAGAAGACAGCACGGAGAAGACTTGCAACTACCTTGACTGCCCAGGTATCGGGGAGGCATCGGAGCATTTCCTCCAAATACAAGTACTCGGGGAAATTCTCGGTATCGGTACCGATACTGATACTAGTGTCGGTATCGGGACCCTAGTAAAAATGCATATAAAAGCAAAGGAGAAGGCCTTCAAACAATACAAGGCTGAGGATCATCAGCAGAATTTGGATTTTACAAAGAATGCAACAAGATATGTAAGGGTGCAATTAGGGCGGCTATATTAATATACTATATGGGGATATGGCAAAGGTATTACATTTATTCTTCTCCTGGAAAACTTAACATTAATAAATCTTGGGGACCAGGTGGCTTGCATCCAAGGGTACTTACGGAACACGGTCAAGTAATTACTAGACCATTGTTCCGAATTTATACTGACAGTCTACTGACTGGAATGGTACCAGCTGATTGGAGAAAAGCCAATGTGGCACCAATATTTAAAAAAGGGACAACATACATCTATGGGAATTACAGACCAGTTAGCCTAACATCAATAGTATGCAAGCTCTTGGAGCGCATGATAAGCAACTTGTAACGGAATGGCCCGTGACAGACTGAGATATTCCTATGTCTAGAGTCACCTTATGTCCACTAGGGCCATAGGGTGACAAAGAATCATAATTCATATATTACAGAAGACATTAATAAGGGACATTAATAATAATTCATGTTTGCAGGATGTCTTCAAATATCAAAAGCTGTTAGCTATGCAATCTGGGCACACATGCTTTTGAAAGGTGTTAATTCAGGTCTACAAGACCAGAGTGAGTCATACCTTTGTATAATATGCTATTGAAATATCTTAAGGTGTTGGCTATTCACTGTAAAGACATTCCGTTGAAGGTGTTGATTGCACCCACTCTCACAAGACTCTGCCATTGTGTGATAAAGCTGTCTAGAGAACTTATTCAACTAGATGTCTGTGTTACTATTCAAGGTTAATTGAACCCTATTGATTGTCTAGCTACCAATTAAAGAATTATCCTCAGTGAGTGAATAGGGGGGTGGAGATTGCATTGTCCTGTGACTAACTGCATTATGCTTGAGACTGTATAAGAAGCTGAGAAAATACCAATAAATTGTCATATCTTTGGAAGCAAGAACGGAGCTCTGTCTCGTCTTATTCTGGGAAAGGATATGGATCGTGTATGCAATATTGTCGGAGTGTGTCAGATAAGCTTGTCGTGGGTGGATGGAAGGTCGTAAGCGATGGTGACCGTTACTTTGGTGGCACAGCAGTGGGGTGATTCCATCTTCAGAAGGACGGCTACAAGGACACAGGACAATGGAGACGCTGTATGAACGGATGAAGCTCTCTTCCCTCATGGACTTACTGGAGAGCCGGGCAGACCGGCCAGCAACCGTAAGAAAAGGGACATTATCGCAGAACTTGTCGAAATGAATAGAGCTAAGAGGCCCAGAGTAACAGACAGGACACCCGAGGAAGAATTTTTTGATCGGGCTGTTAAACACGGATTGGCACAATATGGTCCTAATCCTCCGCCGGAGATCATAGACCGGGTTATAGCGGCTGTAGATGCCACCTTGCGACAGCAAAGAAGTGCTGCGGCAGCTGAAGTCACAGCAGCACCAACTAAAGAGAGAGGAGAGGTACAGATACCAGTCTCCATGGAAGAGGAATTCCAAAGAAGGTTACAAGAGATGCGGATACAGCATAGAGGACCAGTATCAGAGGAGGTCCTGTTGGGATGGTCGGATGTTATTCGGTGCCAACTCTGGAAGGAAGCGCTAGCTCTGGAGCAGCAACACCAAGGAAAGGTCCTGCCCTCCATCTATGCAAGGTACTGGCCGCAGTATGACGTACGAATGCCGTTGTTGGGGGAACAACCGAAGCAGGAGTGGATAGCAGAGTTAAGCAGGCTGATCAGGGCAGAGATGCAGCTGGACGAGAGCTACAGAGCCCTCCGGTGGTATGTAGCCCAAGAGTGCCCGTGGTCAGCGGATGACAGCCCCACAGAAGGCTATGACTATGATGGCCTGGGATTGTTGTATTGGAGGATGTCCAGTGATCCAGACTTTGGGGATGATCGGGAGTGGCGCTTGGAGGACATAATGGAGCACAGAGAGGAAAAATTAAATATCTCGGGAGGCCACTGGTCACAGGAAGATTTAGAATTTCTGGCCATTCAAGAATGGGAGCTGGAGGTTGCCTACAGACAGCTGCTAGACTCGGCTCAGCAGCAGGGTGGGGCTCCCATTGCCTGGGACTATGAGGAAAGGTCAGATAACTGTGAAATCATGGCTGATGATTTGGCAGTGGAAAATATGGAGATTTTCATCCCTAAAGCGAAGCGGATGGTGTGGAGTTCCAGAGAGCCGGGGCGGTTGGCCCCTCTCTCCAACAACAAGCTGAGGTGGTAAAGCTTTTACCCCCAGCGGAATCACTGGCAACAGAACAGAGGGTCACGGACCTCTGCTCTCCACTAACAGAAGAGGGGGACCCTGTGGTGGTGGATGGGACTGTGGTCTCCACTCACAGCAACCCAGCAGAATAGCTGGCAACAGAGCAGAGTGTCATAGGCCTCTGCTCCTCACTAACAGAAGAGGGGGTTCCTGGGGTAGTGCATGGGACTTCAGTCTCCACTGGCACAACCCCAGAAAATGGTACAGGACTGGGACAGGAGGATGTCGGCTTTGCTTTGCAAGCACCGGTGGGTTTTCACCAAGCACCAGTGGATGGGACTTCAGTCTCCACTGGTACACCCCAGGAAGGGGGGGCAGTTGGCCCAGACCCCCAACAGCATGATGGACTGAGCCCAGCCACCCTGCCTTCTCCCCAGCGGCAGGCGTGTTATCTGAGAGAGGCAGAGGTTGGCGGGGTGAGTAATGCTCAGTTTGAAGCCATTTATTTGGGGTACAGTATGGAGACCAGCATTGGAGGACTGGACCTACTGACGGACTTCGGAGTCAACCCGTTTGGGGTTACCACCTGTGTCCGTCTCCCACCGAAAGGGGAGAGATGTAACGGTATGGCCCGTGACAGACTGAGATATTCCTATGTCTAGGGTCACCTTATGTCCACTAGGGCCATAGGGTGACAAAGAATCATAATTCATATATTACAAAAGACATTAATAAGGGACATTAATAATAATTCATGTTTGCAGGATGTCTTCAAATATCAAAAGCTGTTGGCTATGCAATCTGGGCACACATGCTTTTGAAAGGTGTTAATTCAGGTCTACAAGACCAGAGTGAGTCATACCTTTGTATAATATGCTATTGAAATATCTTAAGGTGTTGGCTATTCACTGTAAAAACATTCCGTTGAAGGTGTTGATTGCACCCACTCTCACAAGACTCTGCCATTGTGTGATAAAGCTGTCTAGAGAACTTATTCAACTAGATGTCTGTGTTACTATTCAAGGTTAATTGAACCCTATTGATGATACGGTGCCGTCATGTCTAGCTACCAATTAAAGAATTATCCTCAGTGAGTGAATAGGGGGGTGGAGATTGCATTGTCCTGTGACTAACTGCATTATGCTTGAGACTGTATAAGAAGCTGAGAAAATACCAATAAATTGTCATATCTTTGGAAGCAAGAACGGAGCTCTGTCTCGTCTTATTCTGGGAAAGGATATGGATCGTGTATGCAATATTGTCGGAGTGTGTCAGATAAGCTTGTCGTGGGTGGATGGAAGGTCGTAAGCGGTGGTGACCGTTACACAACTATATTCAAGATTTTAGTAATGAAAACTGTATCATTAGCAGTAATCAGTTTAGATTTATGAAGAATTGTTCTTGCCAAACCAATCTTTTAGCCTTCTATGAGGAGGTGAGCTGCCATCTAGATAAAGGATGCATGTAGACGTGGTGTATGTGGATTTTGCAAAAGCATTTGACACAGTTCCCCATAAACGTTTACAGTACAAAGTAAGGTCAGTTGGCATGGACCATAGGGTGAGTACATGGATTGAAAACTGACTACAAAGGTGAGTTCAGAGGGTGGTGATAAATAGGGAATGCTTAAAATGGTCAAAGGTGGTAAACGGGGTCCCTGGGGTTCTGTGCAGGGACCAATCCTATTCATTTGTTCATAAACGACCTGGAGGATGGGGTAAACGGCTCAATCTCTGTATTTGCGGGCAACACTAAGCTAAGTAGGGCAATAACTTCTCAGGAGGATGTGGAAGAAGATCAGAACAAATTAATGGGGTGGGAAACTACATGGCAAATTAGGTTTAATGTAGACAATTTTAAATAATGCATTTTGGTGGCAAAAATATGAATGCACTCTACTTACTAAGGGGTGAACCTTTGAGGAATCTAGGATTGAAAATGACCTTCGGGTTCTAGAAGATGATAGGCTCAGCAATAACATGCAATGCCAAGCTGCTGCTAACAAAGCAAACAGAATATTGACATGCATTAAAAAGGGAATTAACTCCAGGGATAAATTCATAATTCTCCCACTCTACAAGACTCCGCCTCAGCTGGTATGCTGTGCAGTTCTGGGCACCAGTCCTCAGGAAGGATGTAATGTAACTGGAGAGAGTCCAGAGAAGGGCAACAAAGGTAATAAAGGGTCTGGAGGATATTAGTTATGAAGAAAGGTTGTGAGCGCTAAACGTATTCTCTCTGGAGAAGAGACGCTTGAGAGGGGATATAATTTCAATTTAAAATTACCATACCAGTGACCCCACAATAGGGATACAACTTTTTTGTGGAAGGGAGTTTAATAAGACATGCGGCCACTCACTAAAATTAGAAGAAAATAGGTTTAACCTTAAACTGTGTAGATGGGTCTTTACTGTAAGTGCAGCAAGGATGTGTAATTCCCTTCCACAAGCGAAGGTTTCAGCTGGGGGGGCATTGATAGTTTAAAAAAAACTATTAGATAAGCACCTGAACGACCACAACATACAGGGATATACAATGTAATACTGACCTATAATCACACACATAGGTTGGACTTGTTGGACTTGTGTCTTTTTTTTAACCTCACCTACAATGTAACTATGAAGTGCCTGGCCTCAGGTGATACCCAGAAATTAAACAAATCCTACTACATAAGTTGTACCTGTCTATCTTCAGCCCTCACTTGTCACTCTACACCTGTTGAAAGTGCTGAAATATAAGGCTCCATTCACACCTAGCCGTTTTTACGCCTGAAGCGCGACGCTACAATACGCCGGAGGGACGAATTTACATTGTTCTCTATGGAGACTGTTCACATCTCCTAACGCAGAACGCCGTACGTCGATAGAACGTCGAAGGCTCCATTCACACCTAGGCATTTTTACGCCTGAAGCGCGATGCTACAATACGCCGGAGGATCCAATTTACATTGTTCTCTATGGAGACTGTTCACATCTCCTAACGCAGAACGCCGTACGACGATAGAACGTCGAACGCCAAATTTCAAACAAGTCCCGGACCCTTTTTCGACGCGCGTATCGGGCGGCTTCGGTGTTCCGCATAGCCGACAATACAATGTTAAAAAAACGCGGTTAAAACGATGCGTTTTGTCGCTGCAAATCGCGGGACAAAGCGCCTATTTTTTGTCGCCGCAAATCGCCTACGCAAAAGTGTGAATGCAGCCAAACACTGAATTTCAAACAAGTCCCGGACCCTTTTTCGACGCGCGTATCGGGTGGCTTCGGCGTTCCTCATAGCCGACAATACAATGTAAAAAAAACGCGGTTAAAAATGACGCGTTTTGTCGCCACAAATCGCGGGACAAAACGCCTATTTTTTTGTCACCGCAAATACACCGCAAATCGCCAACGCAAAGGTGTGAATGCAGCCTAAAGCTTATCTGAGAGTTTAGAAAAAGGGGCTGACGTTACACTCTGCAGAGCTCAGCACTGATAGCAGAGGAATGAAGCCGCAGACAAAGGTGACACTCAGTGCTCTTAACTGTGGCAAGTATACACTATAGAGGGATATACATTGTTCATATTTCATGTCTGAGGTTTACAACCAGTTTAATGTAAATTTGTCCCATATGTGTTTTTAAAGGCATTTTCTGTTTCTTGGCAACCGTTGGGCTAGAACTGTATGATGGTTTATGTTGTATGTTTGGTCATAGCAGTATTCTCAGCTATTGTTGATGTTCAGATGGCAGGGTATCTCTTCCTGTATTATTCTTTCATTACTTCCAGTTTGGCTAGTTGCTCTGCCATCATATTCAACAAAAGGTCCAGTGTATGTGTGATTCATCCAATTCACTGCAGTGTTTAGCTTTCTAATAAACTTACTAACACACTGATGTCTTTTTCTACAGTATGCAGCAATGTATCAATTTATTATGCTCTTGTGTAGCACAATTATTTGTGCACTTTTTCCATTGCTGTATCAAATTAGTCTAATGATTTATGTTTTATACATCTGTTGCTTTCTAATACTAAAGATTTTCACAAGGAGAGTAGAGAACTGAGTCAGAGATTTCAAAAACATGGATACTCCAACTCCATTATTAAACTAAAAGCATTGAAAAAGGAGCAAGGAAAATATTGAGTTTAGAAATGGAAGATGAGAAACAAGAAAAAGTGAACATGGGTCGGGTGGGACTGGTGGCCACCTATGGTACTCCCTGGGACAAATGGTACTCGCTGTAAAAAAAAAGTGCTAGGGATGCACTGACATCTCCTTATGTTGGATAACAGACTAAAAAAGATATTGGGTCCTCACCCAAATCTGATAGCTAAACGTGCACCTACAATATGGGATGCCCTAGTCCACAGTGAGTACACTCATTGTGGGGGGAAAACCAACCCCACCCCATCTTTTTTGTTACATATATTGAGCCTGTACCCATGTGGACACTGCAGCATGTGCAAGTTTGTTATGAAAACCAATACTTTTAAGGACTCCACTGGGAAACGGATGTATAAAATCAAATCCTTTGTGAATTGTTCCACTACATATGTTATATATGCAATTTTTCGCCCATGTGGCAAAATATATGTAGCAAGAACTATTAGTGAATTTCATAAAAGAATGGGAGAACATCTCACTAGCATATCCATATAGGATGATACATCACAAGTGGCTCTGATAGCCACTTCTACAGCCAACCAGCTGCCGTTATTCAGATGGCCGGCGTTTGCCAGGGGGCCGGCCATCTGAATAGTCGGCGGCAGCGGCAATACATAGATTCATGCAATACATGAATCTATGTATTGTATACAGTGTCGGTGTGAGAGCGAGAGGGGGGCGATGCTGCGGCGCCCTTTATGAACGCACTGCCACTGGATAAGAGTATTATAGCCAAGGAGATCACCTACAGGAGAACCGTATATATACGGGTAGTATACTGGAAGGCCTGTTTCGTTATCCATCTGTGGAAGTCTGTGGACGACGATCTGTGAGGTCTGTGAGTACACTGAGCATATTGAAGCTGTGAGAAGTTCTGTCTACATTTGTAATAGATTGGAATTACCTGCACGCTGTGGGATCTCCCTCATACTGTTATGCTTTATAACACCTAATACTGTGGCAAACGTCCAAGTGAAGTGTAGTGTTGCTCACGAATATTCGCATTGCGAATATTCGCTATGAATATTGTATATTCGAGTATTCGCGAATAACTAGAATATTGCGGCGAATATTCGTATTTTTTTTTATTTATTTTTAAAACAGATCACATCCTAGTGATCTCCATCGACGTCTAAAAGCATTGCTGGTATGATTAGAGAGAGACCCTGGGCCGAGTAGCTGATGCGATTCTTTTATGTTGCCGAAAATTCGCATTGAGAATTTTCGGCAACATAAAAGAATCCCATCAGCTACTCGGCCCTTCTTTTGCATCAGAGCCAATCAGAATAACTCGAATATTCGGCAAACGGAATATTGCGCGATTATCTTCTCCGCTCTTCTTTTGCATCAGAGCCAATCAGAATAACTCGAATATTCGGCAAAAGGAATATTGCGCGATATTCCTTTTGCCGAATATTCGAGTTATTCTGATTGGCTCTGATGCAAAAGAAGGGCGGAGAAGATAATCGCGCAATATTCCTTTTGCCGAATATTCGAGTTATTCTGATTGGCTCTGATGCGCCCTTCTTTTGCATCAGAGCCAATCAGAATAACTCGAATATTCGGCAAACGGAATATTGCGCGATTATCTTCTCCGCCCTTCTTTTGCATCAGAGCCAATCAGAATAACTCTAATATACGGCAAAAGGAATATTGCGTGATATTCCTTTTGCCGAATATTCGAGTTATTCTGATTGGCTCTGATGCAAAAGAAGGGCGGAGAAGATAATCGTGCAATATTCCTTTTGCGGAATATTCGATTAATTCTGATTGGCTCTGATGCGCCCTTCTTTTGCATCAGAGCCAATCAGAATAACTTGAATATTCGGCAAACAGGATATTGCGCGATTATCTTCTCCGCCCTTCTTTTGCATCAGAGCCAATCAGAATAACTTGAATATTCGGCAAAAGGAATATTGCGCAATATTCCTTTTGCCGAATATTCAAGTTATTCTGATTGGCTCTGATGCAAAAGAAGGGCGGAGAAGATAATCGCGCAATAGGAATATTGCGCGATTATCTTCTCCGCCCTTCTTTTGCCCCTTATTCTCCTTTCTTTTAAGTAGAGTTAGTGTAGAGTTAGTGTTTAGTGCATATTAGTTTAGTAATACAGGAAATGATCTCCGTTTATGAGAATTTCGCAATCATTTTCGCATTAGCGAAATTTTGCAAAATTTTTTTTGGATAAAATATCACGAATATTCGATATTAGCGAATATTCGCGAATATTCTTCTATATATTCGCGCAATATCGCAAAATCGAATATGGCGTATTCCGCTCAACACTAGTGAAGTGTATGGACATTTGACCTCATACAGTATTTGTTTCTTGCTACAATCATCTCTGTACTTCAGCATTCCTTCTTCCCAAATGGATAGTCTGTTTCAAGCAATAGTAGTCGGGACTGATAATTTATTTGATTGAATCTTACCTGTCTTAGTGTGTATTTAGCTGGATATTGGGTGAACTGACATTGATCGAATATCAGTGTGTCTATTCCTATAAATTATTTTTGATCAGCCCCTTTTTTTTCATGACTCACTGACTTATGACAGTGCAGATTTTCCTGTGGGTCTAGTAGAGTGTGGACATATAATGGGCAGTGTAGCTCCATTCCATTATGGGGTAGTGTGTTACATGTTCTTTGTACTCACAAAGTTGATTACTGCTCCATTTTAGGAACAAGTTAGTACTTAGAGGTTTTTAGTAAGGGAGGGTATAGAAATCTTCTTTGGGGGGTTGTGGATATGTGGGGATCTTGAGGTTTGTGCTAGAAATATTTGTACAACCTCTTGATGTAATAAATTGTGCAGTTAACTCTATAGAGTGTGTAGAATCCTTAGGCCCAGATTCACAGAGCGATTACGCCTGCGCAACTGCTGTTGCGCGTGCGTAAGTCTAAATGTGCGCGTGCGTATAGTTGGACGCGATTCACAAAACAATATACGCCAGAAATCTACGTTTTTTGGTCCGGCGTAATTGAATTAGACATTCGCTTCCCTTCGTGCAAAACTGCGCTAGACACACCATTGATTTGCTAGTCAAATATGCTAATGAGGGAGTTACGGGGATCCACAAAAAAACGCAGTTGCTGCGCAGGCTACGCGATGTGCGCAACAGCAAAATGTTCTGTCTAAAGTTAGAGGACCTAAAAGCTGGTCTAAATTTTGAAAAAAAGTCTAATTGTCAGATAAAGCAACACTGTTAGTGAGGAGTTCAGCAGTCACACGTGTTGCCCAACAATCTGTATGCCAACATGCCAGGGGCATCGTCGCGCATAGCTATACTACTGACTTTAGATGAACAAAGAAGGATGAGGGCACTGAGGAGGGCACTAAGGAGGGCACGGGAGATGTTTTTTTTAATTTTTTTATTTGCTTATATAAAATTTACAATTTAAATTAATCTAATACAATATTCTTATCTGATACAAGCCCCTCACTCTTCACTTGATATATCACACACGCATAGACATCTATGGCATGAGTGATTCTGAGGTGTCTCGCATCTTCAGATTCACCCCTCATGCCATCATGGAATTACCACAACCCTGCAGGAGGACATCACCAGCCCAACACATGGCACCACCCATGACACCCATGACAGCTACATATACAATCAGAGCCCCATCCCCACAGATTTCCAACAGAACATGTATGGGGACAGCTGGCTGGTTGGTGAGTGACATGGGTGGCAGGCATGACTATCCCCTCCCGTGATGCACACCTCACAAGTGGCACATGCATGACTAACATCCTCCTGTCTTTTCCCTTCAAGGTGACTCTGCATATGCACTGGTACCCCATCTCATGACCCCATCTCATGCCAGCTCACATTATGCATCTTTGCACGTTAAACACACACATTAATCATGGCACAATGAGAATGCATGCATGCACACCACTGTGGTCCCTAGCACACACACCCCACATCCTCATCACATTGGATTGGCACCAGTCCACCATGCAGGACTTGTGAGCTGCAACGCCATGCCACGGCTCCAATTATGTCACTGTACATTCATACACCATTCACACAGACCTGGCGATCACTTCTCCACCACAAATGAGGGTGACACCCCTTTTCCCGCAGGAATATCACCCCCACATTCCAAAATCATACACAAACAGAACCAAAAAAATTAAATAAATGACGAGCAAAAATAAAAAATGCCCAGCAAAAATATAATTTAAACAAAATAACAACAAAGACATAAAAGACAAAAATCACTCTGCAAAACAGTCCCCAAATATCTCAAAGACACGTCACAAACAAACAAAAGCACCTTGCTGTATAGGGAGGGATACAAAGGGATGTACTTTTGCAAAGGAAGTGCATTTGTGTCTGTCTATTTATGCTGTCTGCGTAGTTCATAAAGTTGCCCTAGTCCATTTCCAATTTCACTGATTGCGCCGCTCCCGAGTTGTGAGCATGCGCACAACGGAGCTGACATGGTTTCCTTCACGCGCGCATGCGCGAGTCGGCCGGCCCTTCATTTGCATGGGGTCACGGCTCATTTCAATGTAACACGCCCACGTCCTTCCCAATTTGTATTACTCCTCCTTACGCCTCAGGAAAAAACCTTACGTTTGCGCAAGCTCTTGCGTAAAAGCTACGTGAATCGCCGGATTACGCGGCTAGATTGCGCAAGTCTAACGGAAAAGTGGTGCGCTACGCCGGAATGATAATGCGCCGATCTACGTGAATCTGCCCCTTAGTCTTTTAGTTTTTTACGCTTGTCTACTATCCCCCCCCCCCCCCCCGTTATATAGGGTGAGTACTACACATTAAAATTAGGTGGTATTCCACATTTTCTCTGACTTTTGTATATACTGATGTCTCTCTTCTGACTTTTTGATTATTTTTTAAAGCATTAATGTCACTAATGTCACTAATCAGGGTGTGAATTCACATTTGGTGGGGTATTTGGGGTATTTAGAGCTGTTACATTAATTATGTTTTTGGCTTGATAAAGGTGAGCTTTAATCCATTGAAACATTAGTGAATATAACAACTTGGATCATTTATGATATTTCAAATTTTTGTGAACAACCTTATCTTAATGTTTACATAATGAATATCTCCACATTGTGACAATTGTGCTCCACCTATAACACAAGAATCAAGGGATAGAATTTAACTCTTTTATGCATGTAGTCATTTCAGACATCTCACTAATATGTCGCTTCTCCAAAACTGCCTACAGGAATCTAGACCTTTCCAGTGGTCAATCAGTAGTAGGACAATTTTGTTTTGCAATCAGAAAAATACAAAACTACAATTTCCATCATGCCTTAGTCTTTGGGAATCATGCTTGTCAGCCTTGCAATGCTTCATGGGATTTGTAGTTCTGCAACAGCTGGAGGGCAACAGGTTGAGCACCAATGATGTAGAAGTTTTGAAGGTATTAATGGAAAATATCTCCAGTAGGAGCACAGACGGAAACAAACAACTTTTTTTTCTTCAGTGCAACAGGGTATATTAACTGGCTACATCTTCTTTTCCAAGTGACAACTGTTCCCATTATTTCTTGTCTTCCCCAAACTGAATCAAGATTGGAAAAAAAAGGCTTAGAGATTTATTTAAAGTCAAAACTAAAAATATTGGATTTAAAACAATGCCAAAACATTCATGAACGAATTGTAACACACAAAAGTCAAATCTCAGATTATTTAACGATAAACTCTACACATATAACTGAACGTATGGAACATACAATATACTGGCTTTTTTTTCAGCAGAAAGTAGAATAGTAGGTCTGACTACAGTTAAAATAATCTACCTACATTTGACTGTATGCCTACACTTCTCATTAGGTGGTGTGAGTGAAGGTATATTCATTTATTCTCGTCATACTTTTATGTTACAAAAGCTTTTATTAGCATGTATTTCAACATAACACCTTTTTTTTTTTAGATGCTTTCATTGCGTGATAGGCAAACAAGAAATAAGGCAAAACATTACATAATGGTATATAGAGGCATGTGTTATACAAACATACAGGTAACAAACCCAATGTCACATAAAATTGACCAAAATTTGCCTTTCAAAATGTCCCTACGTGGATAGGGTGTCTATAGTCAGGATCATAAGCGTCTGCTGAACTTTTTCCAGGGGGGAGGGCATAATTTTACCGTCACCTATGCTCTGCTTCTTTGACAATGTCATGAAGGGGAGGGGCTTAGTCATTATCCCATAAAGTGCAGGCATGTGTCCATGATATGCAGTAATGGAAAAAATACTGCGCTCGTTCTAAATTTATAAAGTGAAAAACTGCGACTAAAAAATGTTATACCACATCAAACAAACTGTAAGGCCCCGTACACACGAGCAAATAGATTTGTTCAAATCGGTCGGACCGACCGATTTGAACAAATCTGTCTGCTGGCCGTTTTGGTTTGATCGCTGTACACACGATCAAACCAAAATCCCCGCCAGCAGACAGCGCGGTGACGTAGCGGTGACGTTGACGCTGCCACGTCACCGCACCAGGAAGTAAATTACTTCCGCGCATGCGTCTAATCCATTCGACGCATGTGCGAGAAGATATGTCTGCTGGTTAGCGTACTAACCAGCAGACATATCGGGCGGACGGATTCCCAGCCGACAGATTTTAAAGCATGCTTTAAAATCTGTCGGCTGGCCAAATCCGTCTGCTCGCCCGTACACACGATCGAATCTGTCTGCTGGGACGGTCGGGCAGACCGTTTCCAGCAGATAGATTTGATCGTGTGTACGCGGCCTAAAAGGAAAAAAAGTCGCGCTAAATACTTCCATTTGGTGCAATGCGCTGAGAGAGGAGAATGAGGAAATTACATAACCATATGTACTGACTAGGTCTTAGGCCTCGTACACACGATCGGTCCGCGGACCATTTCCATCGGATATGTCCGATCGGGAGTTTGATCCGATGGCGTGTACACACCATCGGATCAAATTCCCCGCCGCCGGACGGCGCGGTGACGTTGACGCCGCCACGTCACCGCCACATCACCGCACCAGGAAGTTAAACACTTCCGCGCATGCGCCGAATCCATTCGGCGGCGGCGCGGCGGCGGTGGGGGACGACATGTCTGCTGGTAAGTGTACTAACCAGCAGACATGTCGGGCGGACAGATTCCACCGGATAGATTTCAAAGCATGCTTTGAAATCTGTCGGGTGGAGAAATCTGTCCGCTAGCCCATACACACGAGCGGAGATGTCTGCTGAAACGGTCCATCGGACCGTTTTCAGCGGACATATCCCCTCGTGTGTACGAGGCCTTAAAGTTTGCTGTTTAAAGAGACTTAAAAAAAAAAACAGTACTGTTGCTACATACTGTACAGTATAGTAACACTTTAACAAGTTTATCATTAAAAACCTTCAGCAAATTGTTAACCATTGATCCCTTCTCTCTACCAAATAAATGGAACTAAGTCATCGGGGATGATTTACTAAAGGCAAGAGAAGTTGCACTTTGCAAAATAATTTGCCCCAGAGCTTAGTAAATGTGCAAGCAAAAATACTTTTTTTTTTTTACTTTTCTTTGCATATGATTCTTTGCAAAGTGAAACTTCATCACATTTACTAACCTCGGAGGCAACCAGTTTTTGAAGTTCTCCCTCAACTCAAGTTAAACATTTGAGTGTTCTATTTGTCCATTGTTAAGAGGTGTTACATGCCTTCCTCATATTTCCACCCTCTTAGATTATTATTTTTATTTGTTTCACTCTTCTACGTCCTTACATCTTTTCTATTCTTGTAAATGTATTTTTGTAAACGTTACATCAGTACTGCAACTTTTACCTGTATTGGCACTTTATTAGAACTTTTTATCACTCTGCATTATTTGATGTCTCTTCCCCTCTCACCTGCCCAAATTGTTCACTTATTTTTTAGCAAAACAATAATTGCATCCAAGTGCTCACATATATTTTCTCCCTTTTATAAAATCTGAATTATGTGCAGGCGTTTCACAAGCAGTTTCCTGCATTTACAATTTTTTTTTTCTCTATTACTTTTTCTTCCCTTGCTTACCTGTCTTTCTTGCTTTCTTTCCTACTGGCTCCTACTTATAATTCAGATCATTACTTTTAGCTGTCATTCATTTGAATGCAAATATGGTCTGGAAGTAAAATTCATTACGCACAACATCCAAAGTATAAATTTCCCTTCAAGACCATTAAAGCCTTTCACTTTTATAATTCCTTCTGAGTAGACATAATCTGTCTGTATAAAACAACATTTTATTAATCTTTCTGTCCAAAATATATTGGAAAATTGTACATGCAGGTCCACCAATTATGATTAACTGTGAAAAAAAGCCTTGTGGTACAATATCCAATCAAACTTTAAATAAAGAAATTATACTGACCACAAATTACCCTCCGAATATTGACCAACTTTTTCTGGATGATCCCCAATTCCCAATAATAATAATAATAATAATAATAATTCAAGGTATCCAACCACTAATCTTGTGTATTAAACTGGTCCAATAGTGCATCCAAAGTCAAAACTTAAAAACAATGAATATTTTATTGGAAGAATATGGTTTGATTAATTTTTGGTGTTACCTAAGTCCAATAAATGTGACTGCACTTATTATTCTCACCTTTATTACATTTTTGTAAAATAAAATTGTATTTTACAGTGCACCAATCCCTGCTTTCGTTCTCAAAATCTTGAATCTATCCACCTATTTGTTAGATCATACACTCCTCACTCAAATATAGAATTTCATAACATAGCAACAGTTACAAAATACAGCTTTTAGAATATAAAGCTATGCACTTAACTTCTAAAAAATAACACTAACGCAAAATTCCCCACCAATCTTCCTCTGGGTAGCCCACAAGGCAACCTTGCAAGCAGATATTATCTGTCTAAAAGCCATTTAAAAGAACGAAAAGCTAAATTTAAACATCTTCTCAGTCAGTGATCTGACCTCAAAACATCTTGGAAATTGAATCCATCTATCTCCCTGAAGCAACAAGTATAATCCCATGAAGTCAAACTAAAAAAACTCTTAAAGTATATGTTTGATAGCATTTTTTTTGGAAAAGCATATATTTATTCATGTTCTATGAACCACCTCATATTAGTAATACATCACCACACCTGCCCAATTATAACATACATTTTCTCATTAGGAAAGGTATGCAGCACTATAAACTTGTATCCAAAGTTATTACATAGTAATAACCCACTGTTAATCTTGTTGCTTTTGTGTCTTCTCATATATACTGTATACATTCCTCCACCATTTCTCCACCAATAAAATCAAAAGCGCTCACCAGTTGTACTAATTCCACAGTGTACAGAGGTCTTGTCTCAATTAATCAAACTCTTAATGAGTGTAGTGCCCTCCACTCTCTCCAGGGAAGCCCAGACTGTCAGTCTTCCCTGCAAATATCCTCAATCCTCTTCAGATCAGAGTGTACTGTATTTGCATGTGTCATCAACCCAAACAGTAACAGACTGTGAAAGTCTGCTCACACAGGTGTATGAAAAAAAATCTCCTGGGATTGCAGTCATACACCCATTGTATGTTATCAATAATTCTGATGCCCATGCTGTCTCTTTCTATAATAGGGAGGGGAGGGGGGGCATTTTATCCATTCAGTACATGCATATATAAAAAAAAACAATAATGGGTAAAACAAATGGGGAATTAATACTCTGCAATAATATGGACATATTACAAATATACATATGCTTATATTCATGTCCCAAAATAATAATAGAAATAAAACACTTTGCCATCAAAGCAGTTGTATGAATACCTCTGTATATCAAGGTGCTCTTAACCACCAGAAAACAATATCACCATCATTCTAATATATTTAAAACCAAGAGAACAAAACTGCATTATGGCGGAAGTTGGGGCACTATTATCAGCACAACCCACATTTATAAAGAACAACCCCAGTGAAACGAGAGCCATATCATCCTATGGAAACCGGGAATAATTTGCCTTGTCACCTAGGGAATAATATGCCTTAAATACCTCCCCACAGAATAAATCATGTTCCCTCAAATAGTAAATATCATTTGCGCTGCTGCTGCTCCCAACAGCCATTTCCTTAGGTCAAAATATTTTCTGTACAAAACATATATCCTTTAGGAGTGATGATCATTTTAACTATTACATTTTGTAAATTACATTAGCGCAATTGAGTACTTTTTTCCTCTTTATATTTTTCAGGTCCACTCGAGCATCTGTAAGGCGGCGTACACACGATCGGATATATCCGATGAAAACGGTCCGCGGACCATTTCCATCGGATATGTCCGATCGGGAGTTTGATCCGATGGCGTGTACACACCATCGGATCAAATTCCCCGCCGCCGGACGGCGCGGTGACGTAGTGGTGACGCGGCGGTGACGTTGCCGCCGCCGCGTCACCGCCACGTCACCGCACCAGGAAGTAAAACACTTCCGCGCATGCGCCGAATCCATTCGGCAGCGGCGCGGCGGCGGTGGGGGCCGACATGTCTGCTGGTAAGTGTACTAACCAGCAGACATGTCGGGCGGACAGATTCCCACCGGATAGATTTCAAAGCTTGCTTTGAAATCTGTCGGGTGGAGAAATCTGTCCGCTAGCCCATACACACGAGCGGAGATGTCTGCTGAAACGGTCCATCGGACCGTTTTCAGCGGACATATCCCCTCGTGTGTACGCGGCCTAAAAGTACTCAATGGATATATGAGCGGTGAGCTGTCTTGCGGATCCTAAGAGATTCTACACACATGCAGGGGCAGATTATCACATTCTGGGTGGGAAGCAGCTTGGATTGATGGCCAATGTGAATGTATTCCTATCTGTAATCATGTAGTGTGGTTTTTAAATGTGTATTATCAAGGGATGTGTATACAGCTTTTCATATATGGTATACAGATCTATCAGTCTATAATCATCAGAACAAGAAATGGTAGAGACCAATGCCTTTGCACATGACATACTATTTGTAGGAAATAATTATACAGTCATCCAACTAACATCATTAAATCGTTATACCGCATCAATGATTGCTCATATAAAATAACCATGATCTGAGAGAAAACTTCATGATTATTTCATATAAAGTCATTAATGCAATTCCCACTCCAAATCTACACAACCCCAAAAATATACACTTTAACCACTTAAGGACCTTGGCTGTTTTTCAGATTTGGCGTTTACAAGACTAAAACAGTTTTTTTGCTAGAAAATTACTTAAAACCCCCAAACATTATATATTTTTTCTAACACCCTAGAGAATAAAATGGCGGTCATTGCAATACTTTTTGTCACACTGTATTTGCGCAGCGGTCTTACAAGCGCACTTTTTTGGGGAAAAATTCACTTTTTTAATAAAAAAATAAGACAACAGTAAAGTTTTCTTATTTATTTTTATTTATTTTATTCATTTTTACACTGAAAAAAAATGGATCACTTTTATTCCTATTACAAAGAATGTAAACATCCCTTGTAATAGAAAAAAGCATGACAGGACTTCTTAAATATGAGATCTGGGGGTCAAAAGACCTCAGATCTCATATTTAGACTTAACGGAATAAAAAATGTTATCATTTGAAAAAATGACAACAAGAAAATATTGCTTTAAGACGCATGGGCGGAACTGATGTTTTGACCTCTTTTAATTAAAAGAACATTTTTGGAGTGCGGCTGTCCAAGATCTTTTCGTATTATAGAAGAATTCTAATGTTGGTTGACTAGTAATAATAATTAACTAATATAATTATAATTAGTCATACAACATTAGAATTCTACTATAGCTTGTAGGAGGAACATTCGACCGGAAATGTACTATTGCAGTGGCGTACAGTTGTGTTGCTCCGTCAAATCTTCGATGTTTACAAGTTAAAAACATTTTTTTTGCTAGAAAATTACAAATAACCCCCAAACATTTTTCCAAACACCCTAGAGAATAAAATAGCGGTCATTGCAATACTTTTTGTCACACCCTATTTGCGCATCAGTCGTACAAGCGCAATTTTTTGGAAAGAAAAACAATTTTTTAAATTAAAAAACAAGACAACAGTAAAGTTAGCCCAATTTGTTTTTATATTGTGAAAGATAATGTTATGCCGAGTAAATTGATATTCAACATGTCACGCTTCAAAATTGCGCCCGCTCGTGGAATGGCGTTAAACTTTTACCCTTAAAAATCTCCATAGGCGACGTTTAAAAAATTCTACAGGTTGCATGTTTTGAGTTACAGAGGAGGTCTAGGTCTAGAATTATTGCTCTCGCTCTAACGATCATGACGATATCTCACATGTGTGGTTTGAACACCATTTTTAAAAGTGGGCCCTACTCATGTTTGCGTTTGCTTCTGCACACAAGCTCGTCGGGACTGGACGCTTTAAAAAAAAAATCGTATTAATTTACTTGATTTTATTTATTTTTACACTGTTTTAAAAAAAATGGGTCACTTTTATTCCTATTACAAGGAATGTAAACATGACAGGTCATGACATGACAGGTCCTCCTAAATATGAGATCTGGGGTCAAAAAGACCTCAGATCTCATATTTAGACTAAAATGCGATAAAGATAAACATTTTCATTTGAAAAAATGACAAAGATAAAATGGCCCTTTAAGACGTATGGGCGGAAGTGAAGTTTTGATGGTATGGAGACGGGTGGGAGCCAGCTTGCCTTCACTCGTATCCATACCCAGCCACGGATAGGACCCGATTGCCTCCACCATTACTGATGGCTCCCGTAAGCAGTGGAGGGCATGGGAGAGCGGCGGGAGGGGGGCCCCTCTCCCGCTGCCAATAACGGTTATATTGCAACAAATCCGCCACAGAGACCACCATTATCGTTAACGCAACTGCCGCCTGAAGAGATGCATACCTCGGTTGTGGCAGGAGCTGCTGCCATTACCGAGATATCCCTCTTCAAAGTCAGGACATACTGTATATAGTCGTGTCAGGCCTTAAGTGGCTAGAGACCTGGCTTGCCTTTATTTTTGTAAGATGGAGGTTTTATCTGCATAGTTCCGGTATTTATCAATAATTGGACGGGGATGTGCGTTAGGTGGAAAAAAAACAATGCGATGAGCATGTTCCACTTTGCAGGGGCCAGTGCAACAATGTAAAACAGTGAGTGTACAGCTTGTATAACAGTGTAAATTTGCTATCCCCTCAAAATAACACATCACACAGCCATTAATGTCTAAACCGCTGGCAACAAAAGTGAGCACACCCCTAAGTGAAAATGTGAAAATTGGGCCCAAAGTGTCAATATTTTGTGTGGCCACCATTATTTTCCAGCACTGCCCTAACCCTTTTAGTCATGGAGTTCACCAGAGCTTCATTGGTTTCCACTGGAGTGCTTTGCCACTCCTCCATAATGACATCAAGGAACTGGTGGATGTTAGAGACATTGTGCTCCTCCACCTTCCATTTGAGGATGCCCCACATATACTCAGTAGGGTTTAGGTCTGGAGACATGCTTGACCAGTCCATCAGCTTTACCCTCAGCTTCTTTAACAAGGCAGTGGTCATCTTGGATGTGTGTCATGATTCCCTCAATGAACTGTAGCTTCCCAATGCTGGCAGAACTCATGCAGCCCCAGACTATGACACTCCCACCCCCATGCTTGACTGTAGGCAAGACACACTTGTCGTTGTACTCCTCACCCGGTTGCCGCCACACACACACTTGATACCATCTGAAGTGAAACAAATAAGTTTATCTTGGTGTCATAAGACCACAGGACATGGTTCCAGTAACCCAGGTTCTTAGTGTGCTGTTTTCAGCAAACTGTTTGCGGGCTTTCTTGTGCATCATCTTTAGAAGAGGCATCATTTTGGGACGACAGCAATGCAGACCAATTTGATGCAGTGTGCAGTGTATGGACTGAGCACTGACAGGCTGACACCCCACCCTTTCAACCTCTGGAGCAATACTAGGAGCACTCATACATCTATTTCCCAAAGGCAACCTCTGAATATGATGCTGAGCACGAGCACTCAACTTATATGGTCGACCATGGCAAGGCCTGTTCTGAGTGGAACCTGTCCTGTTAAACCGCTGTATGGTCTTGGTCATCATTCTGCATCTTAGTTTAGGGTCTTGGTAATCTTATTATAGCCTAGATCATATTTATACTGTATAGAGGAACAATTCTTTTTTTTTCAGATCCTCAGAGAGATCTTTGCCATAAAGGGCCATGTTGAACTTCCAGTGACCAGTATGAGTGAGAGCAATAACTCCAAATTAAACACACCTGCTCCCCATTCACACCTGAGACCTTGTAACACTATTGAAAGGTTGAGGCCATGTGATTAGAGACAAGAGGCTGCTTGAAACCAATTAGTCTGGAAATTCACAGGTCAAGAAATTTTTGTTGGGACTTTCAAGGCACTGATAGAAGAATATAAAGGTAATAAAAGTTTTTTATTAACATAAAACAATATACATATAAAAATATTGGGACAAGCCCCACTGATCAGAACAATTCAAGTATTGTAAAAACAAAACCGTATAGGTCTAATGAGTGGAGCCAGCCAGCAACCTCGACCAGTTTCGCGGTAGATACCGCTTCTTCAGGAGGGTCTATGAAATACATACAAATTGTACAATAAGAAACAAGCATAATTTGAAAAATTATAAATACAAACTAGAAAAGAACAAAAAGCAGTACAATGTCTTGGAGATCTGAGAATGCTCATCTAGGCCAGTCCAATGACTGGAGCACAGGCTTGCCATTCCCTGTGCACGAAGGGGAATTAGTACGGGCTCTAGTAAGGTAAGGAGGGTTTTAAGTAATTAAATTTACTGATTAATTAGACTGGGGACGGGGACACCATGTGATAAAACAGAGCTGAGTGGGTGAGGGTAAAGGATAGGGGTAGGGAAGAGAAGAGAGGAGGTAAGCGAGAGGAAAAGATTGGAGGGGAGAGAAGAAGGGGGTTGAAAGGTGGGGGAATGGAAGGGGGGAAGGGGGAGGGGGGGTGAGAAGGGGGAGGCAAGGAGGGGGAGAGGAATGAAATAAGAAAGGGAAGGGGAGGAGGAAGCAGGGGAAGGGGGATAGGGGGGAAAAGGGAGAGAGAGAAAGAGGAGGGGGAAAGGAACATAGATGAAATTAAGGTAAGGGAAAAAGAGAAGTAGGGAGGGGGGCGAAAAGGGGGAAAAATGGGGGGGAGGGGGGGAAAGGGATACAAAGTATAGGGAGGGGCAGGAAAGAATTGAGGGAGAGGGGAAGGGGAATGGGTAGGAAGGAAAGGAGCAAAGGAGGGGGTGATGAAAAGGGAGAGGGGATGAAGAAGAAAAGAGAGAAAGATGGGAAGCGCCAATAAGGAGAAGGGGACATGTGTGTAGCAGTCAAGGCAAGGTATCACCATAATCGGAAGATTAGGGGTAAAATTATAGCTTCTTACCAAAACAGCCAGGAATTGGCAGTATTAGCTAGGGGCAGAAGGGAGCGGCAAAAACTTGATAGGTGGTATAGATGATGAGGTCCAATAATTGGTATGTAGACCATTAGGATTGTATCTTGCACCCAGGCTAAAGAGAGAGCGCAACACAGAGATAGGTCAATAAGTTAATAAGAGAAAGGCAATTTAGGAGCATAGCGCTAGAAAGCGTCTTACCAGTAACGAGTTGCCGCAGCGTGTCCCCAGGGAGAGCATCTGTATGTCTCACAGAAAACAGCTGGGTGTGCTGTTTATATGTGAAATCCCTGATCATGTCGGACGTCACGTGACTGCGACGCTGACGTGATCCTCCGTCCTAGCACCCTATGGGCCAGGGAAGGGGCGGGGATGTGCAATCCGGAGACCCAATGGCAAGTTGCCAGGTCAGAGGTCGCAAAGGGGGAGTTTAGATTGAAGCTCTCGCCCTGGGACGGAAGTTTGTGCGCCAATGGGGGAAGAGGAGGCAGTCCCGGCGCCAGCATGTGACCAGAAGGCAGGCACTATCAAAGCGACAAAAACAAACAATATACCGCTTTTTGACACATGACATACATGCTGTAAGTAATAACATAACAACAATAGATGAGAAATAGTGGATTTAAAGCATAGGAGGTTAAGTCCTATATATGTTCTTCACATAGAGGAGGACCGTATATTTAATAACACATAGGAGGGGGGGAAGGGGGGAAGACGGAAAGCCAGTTGGGAAAAGGGGATGGAAACAGAAGGAAAAAGGGGAATAAAGGGGAAAAAAAGAGAGAGAAGAGGGAAGGAGGGAACAGGGGGGGGGGGGGGGTGAGAAAAAGGGGGGGGGGCGGAAGGAATGAAAGAATATCAGTAGAGACTGGTATCAAAATCAATTAAGAATAATTATATGATCCCAAATAGCAACAAAGGGACCTGGTAAAAATATGATAATTACATGATAATTAAGATTAATGATGGTAAAAGGAGGGGGGGTGGAGATAAGTTGTTGAGTAGAGGGAGGAAAACAGGGAAGAGGGGGGAGGGGAGAGGGAGGAAGGATGGAAAGGAAAGTAAAGAGGGAAAAATGGGGGGAATGGGACCTGGGAAAGAAGGGAAGGAGGGAGGGGGGAGGGAAGAGAGAGAGGGGTGGGAAAGAGGGGGGGGGATCAAGACATTTACAAAAAAGATTTGTAAGAATTCATCTCGTTCTACCCAGGGGGGTCTTGGCATTGAGATGTTCGATCCAGAGACATTCGCTCTGTAAAATGGATCTATCCCAATCGCCACCACGTGGGTTGGGCGGGATCACTTCCAATACCAGAAATCGTACTACAGAAAGGTCATATCGATGGTAAAGCCCAATATGACATCCAATGGTAGTGAGTTTGCATTGTCTGAATCGTATAAAATGGTCGCCCATTCGTTGGCGAAATTCTCTGATTGTCTTGCCGATGTAGAAGGCACCATACCGGCAGACCATCAGATAAATCACACCCCTGGTTCCAGAACTGGCGAAGGTGGAGGGGCGAAATTGTTCACCGTTGGGTAGAATAAAGGACTCGCCTTCCAAAACCCAGTTACAACGTGGACAGTTACCACATCTAAATGTTCCTTTAGGGCAGTGTTTCTCAATTCCAGTCCTCACGCCCCCCCAAAAGGTCAGGTTTTCAGCATTTCCATTATTTTGCACAGGTGATTTGATCACCGCCTTAGTAATTCCCACAGCCTTTTCATCTGAGGGAAATCCTGAAAACATGACCTGTTAGGGGGGCGTGAGGACTGGAATTGAGAAACACTGCTTTAGGGTCAGAATGTGACGTACGTTGTGCCACATAGTGGCTCTGGGTAAGTCGGTCTCTGAGAGAATAGGCACGACGAAACACCAATTCTGGATTGGGTTTGACGTGTTTGTGGAGAGTACGGTCCTCGGTGAGGATATGCCAATGTTTGCCTAAGATGTTACGGATTGTGTTATGGTGTGCTGAGAAGGTAGTAATAAATCTGACAGATTTGTGTGTTACCACTGATTTGGATTTAGGGGGACCATAAAGCAGGGATTGTCTGGATCGAAGCAGGGCCCTGTTATATGCTTTTTTGAGGTTAGTATGAGTATAACCCCTGGCCAAGAGGCGTTCCCGAAGGGCATCTGCTTGAATTTTGAAGTCAATAGCTAATGTAAGATTTCTACGTGTACGTAGGTATTGAGCAAAAGGGATACTTCAGATGAGAGGTTTTGGGTGGGCACTGGAGGCATAAAGAAGAGTATTACCTGCAGTGGGTTTCCAATATAGATCAGTACTGAGTGTACCATCAGGTTGTTTGATGATAGCCATGTCCAAAAAAGGGACCTGGGTATTATCAAATTGAACCGTAAATTTGAGATTAAACTCATTAATGTTAAGTGATGTCACAAATTCAAGCAGAGTTTCGGCAGTGCCTGTCCAAATAATGAACAGGTCATCAATATATCTATACCACAAAAGAATCTTGTCCAAGTATTTCGAAAAATTGTCATTGACATTAAGAGAACGTTCCCAGCCACCTAAATATAAATTAGCATAAGCTGGGGCACAAAAAGTCCCCATAGCGACCCCTTGGGTCTGTAGAAACAGTTCATCATTAAACATAAAATAGTTTTTAGTCAAAATAAAAAGTAGTAACTGTAAAACAAATTCTACAAGTGGCCAAAGGGTGTTTTCTTGTTGGTAGAGGAAGGAGCAAGCCATTCTGATGCCCTGCTCGTGGGGGATGCTAGAGTACAAGGCCTCTACATCGAGGGCCACGAGCAAGGCAGTAGAAGGGACTTGGGTCCCCTCGAGATGTCTCAATAAATCCGAAGTGTCCTTAATGTAGGACGGAAGGCTAGTAACATGAGGCATTAAAAAGGCATCAACACATTTACTGGTGTTGTCGGTGAGTGAGCCCATACCCGACACAATAGGTCGGCCAGGTGGGTTATGTACATTTTTGTGTGTCTTGGGGAGGGCATAGAAAGTGGGAAGATGGAAAAATTTGGGGATGAAAAAGTCAAGGGTGTCCTTATCAATAAGGCCAAGAAAGTAGGCTTCAGTACACAAAACTTTGAGTTCTGCAGAAAATGTAGAGACCAAGGTAGAAGAAATTCTGGTATACCAGTAAGGATTGTTTAAGATCGACAGACACATCTTTTGATAAAGGTCATGTGTCATCAGGACTATGTTGCCGCCCTTATCGGACTGTTTTATAACGAGGTCGGAACATTTCTGCAGAGATATCAAAGCCTTAATTAGAGGTCAGATTTGGAGTGACATTATGCCATTCTTGTCGCTTAAGATCACGAATAGTTGCCTGAACAAAGGCCCAAATAGACGGGCACGTCATAAGGTCAGGGAAACAACGAGAAGAAAGACGAAAAGGTTTACGTGATTGGCAAGCAGCTCGCGGAGTAGTAGGCATAGAAGCTGTGTTGGGGATAGGTGATAGGGAGGGATCAACTTCTTCAGGATTGCTTTCATCGTAAAGGAGCATGAGATCGCGGAGCGCGCAGAATTCATCCATGGTAAATTGCTTGGTCCGCTCCGCGAGCTCATGCTCTAATCTAACCAAAGTACGATCATGGTCAAAGATGAATTTGTACGTAAGGTTACGAGCAAATAGATAAAGATCTTTAATGGTGTGGGTAATTTTTAGAGGGTCAAGAGGGCAAAAGCCCAGGCCCAATTGTAGAACTGAGGATTGTTCCTCAGAAAGTGAATAAGAGGTCAGGTTAATAATATTTAAATGTTTTTTTTTTAGGGGGTTGGCTGAAGTTGAGGTGGAAGTGCTTGGGTTGTTTTGAGGGAAAAGGTGTCCAGGTTGCCCTGTTATTTGTTTAGGTAAAAAAAAAATAGCATCTTCATTAATTTTGGTATATTTGTTGGTCAATAGTGTAGAATTGAGCACCTTGGGAATTGCACCATGGAGTGATGTAGAGGTGGCAGTGATGTCGATAGGTAGATTAGTGTCAACTAGGTCACGTAAAACTGGAACACGGGCCTTGGTGCCCTTGGCAGCTTTCTTATCTTTTTTAGAGAGCATAGGGGGAATTGCTCCACCATATCTCAGTCTCTTATGGGTTGAGCTTACCCCAGGTGTAGCAGGGAATCTTGTGCTACTAGGTTGAGAAGCCATTGAAGAGGCTGACGAATCACATTCAGCCTCAGTATTAGGATTATTAGTGTACTGATTACGTCTGGGGTTTCTCCTACCTGTCTGGCTGGTAGACCACTTATATGCAAAATCAGCCTTGTCTTTATTAGATTTAGTCTGTTTGTTGGTGATGATTTCCTTGTTCAGGGTCTCAAGCCGTAGTTTGATTTATTTCCATTTATCTGCAAAGACTGGGTTGCCTACCAAATGGAGAAATTGTGTCTTGAGACGTTGAATTTCCTGATCAAGGACAATCATATCCTGGGTATATTGTGTTACCAGGGACTTCATAAGTTCAATACTACATCCCAATAGGGTGTTCTCCCATTTTTTTTTTAATTCAGCTATAGGGTCTAGTTGGGAAAATCTGGACACGGAGTCCAATAGTGGGTGAACGAGATGAATTCTTACAAATCTTTTTGTAAATGTCTTGATTTCCCCCCCTTTTTCCCACCCCTTTCTCTCTTCCCTTTCCCCCCTTCCTCCTTCCCTTCTTTCCCAGTCCCCATTCCCCCCATTTTTCCCTCTTTACTTTCCTTTCCTTTCCATCCTTCCTCCCTCTCCCCTTCCCCCCTCCCCCGTTTTACTCCCTCTACTCCCCAACTTTCTCCCCCTCCCCCCCTCCTTTTACCATCGTTAATCTTAATTATCATGTAATTATCATATTTTTACCAGGTCCCTTTGTTGCTATTTGGGACCATATAATTATTCTTAATTGATTTTGATACCAGTCTCTACTGATATTCTTTCATTTCTTCTGCCCTCCCCCCCCCCTTTTTCTCACCCCCCTCCCCCTGTTCCCTCCTTCCCTCTCCTCTCTCTTTTTTTCCCCTTTCATTCCCCTTTTCCCTTCTGTTTCCCTCCCCTTTCCCAACTGGCTTCCCATCTTCCCCCCTTTTTTCCCCCTTCCCCCCTCCTCTGTGTTATTAAATATACGGTCCTCCTCTGTGTGAAGAACATGTATAGGACTTAACCTCCTATGTTTAATGTTAAATCCATTATTTCTCATCTATTGTTGTTATGTTATTAATTACAGCATGTATATGTCATGTGTCAAAAAGCGGTATATTGTTTGTTTTTGTTGCTTTGATAGTGCCTGCCTTCGGTCACATGCTGGCACCGGGACTGCCCCCTCTTCCCCCATTGGCACACAAACTTCCGTCCCAGGGCGGGAGCTCCAATCTGAGCTCCCCCTTTGCGACCTCTGACCTGGCAACTTGCCATTAGGTCTCAGGATCGCACATCCCCGCCCCTTCCATGGCGCATGGGGTGCTGGGATGCAGGATCACGTCAGCGTCGCAGTCACGTGACGCCCAACGTGATCGGGGATTTCACATATAAACAGCACACCCGGCTGTTTTCTGTGAGACATACAGATGCTCTCCCTGGGGACACGCTGCGGCAACTCGTTACTGGTAAGACGCTTTCTAGCGCTATGCTTCTAAATTGCCTTTCTCTTATTAACTTATTGATATTGACCTATCTCTGTGCCGCACTCTCTCTTTAGCCTGGGTGCAAGATACAATCCTAATTGTCTACATACCAATTATTGGACCTCATCATCTATACCACCTATCAAGTTTTTGCCGCTCCCTTCTGCCCCCAGCTAATACAGCCAATTCCTGGCTGTTTTGGTAAGGAGCTATAATTTAACCCCTAATCTTCCGATTATGGTGATACCTGGGCTTGACTGCTACACACATGTCCCCTTCTCCTTATTGACACTTCCCATCTTTCTCTCTTTTCTTCCTCATACCCTCCCCCTTTTTATGACCCCCTCCTTCGCTCCATTTCCTTCCTACCCATTCCCCTTCCCCCCTCCATTATTTCCTCCCCTCCCTATACTTTTTATCCCTTTCCCCCCTCCCCCCTCCCCCCATCCCCCCCCCTACTTCTCTTTTCCCCTTCCCTTATTTTTATCTATGTTCCTTCCCCCCCTCCTCTTTCTCTCTCTCCCTTTCGCCCCTTTCCCCCCCGCTTACTCCCCCCCCTTCCCCTTCTTATTTCATTCCCCTCCCTCTCCTTGCCTCCCCCTTCTTATCAATTTTTGGGAGTAACTAAATACATTTATTTTCCAAACGAAAATGAAAAACAAAACAAAATATTCCAGTCTGCACATGTCTACTGTTTTGGTGTCCCCATCCCCAGTCTAATTAATCAGTGAATTTAATTACTTAAAACCCTCCTTACCTTACTAGAGCCTATACTAATTCCCCTTCCTGCTCCACGGGGGGACTGACAAGCCCGTGCTTCAGTCATTGGACCGGCCTAGGTGAGCATTCTCAGATCTCCAAGACATTTTACTGCTTTTTGTTCTTTTCTAGTTTGTATATATATTTTTTCAAATTATGCTTGTTTCTTATTGTACAATTTGTATGTATTTCATAGACACTCCTGAAGAAGCAGTATTTTCCGCGAAACCGGTTGAGGTTGCTGGCTGGCTCCACTCATTAGACCTATACGGTTTTGTTTTTACAATACTTGAATTGTACTGATCTGTGGGGTTGTCCCAATATTTTTATATGTATATTGTTTTATGTTAATAAACAACTTTTATTACATTTATGTTCTCCTATCAGTGCCTTGAAAGTCCTAACAAAATTTCTTGACCTGTGAATTTCCAGACTAATTGGTTTCAAGCAGCCTCTTGTCTCTAATCACATGGTCTCAACCTTTCAATTCAATTAACGGGATGCTGGTACATTTTACTTAGTATATACTTTAGTATCTCCCTTTTTGACCTTGTAACACTAACGAGTCACATGACACCGGGGAGGGAAAATGGCTAATTGGACCCAATTTAGACATTTTCACTTAGGGGTGTACTCACTTTTGTTGCCAGTGGTTTAGACATTAATGGCTATGTGTTGAGTTATTTTGAGGGGAGAGAAAATTTTCACTGTTATACAAGCTGTACACTCACTACTTTACATTGTAGCAAAGTGTCATTTCTTAAGTGTTGTCATATTAAAAGGTGTTATAAAATATTTACAAAATAGTGAGAAGTGTACTCAATATTGTGAGATAATGTATACATAATTATACTATATGAATATTTAATCTAATAAACCTTGTAGTACATCTAACTATCTGCAATTCTTTTCACGGATTAACTTGCTAGTATGCATGTTATACCTTTTTGGCTATATATAGTATCTGCTACAATCAGTGTGCTAAAGCTGAGTATATCAGCTTGCTGGGATTTGAAACACCTGCTGCCTCATTCGATTCATGGATGGTTAAGTATAGCATATTATCATGCAAATGACTGCTTTATAGATAATTGCTTCATAATAAGCTTGCTAGGACTCAAGGTACATCTGTCTACCTGCATTGCCTTTTGTTGAATTAGCTAGCTGGAATGCGTGATAAACCTATACATCTGTATGGCTATACCTTTGCCTGTTGTACTCAAGCTACCAGGACTGAGTTTATCGACTTCTGGATTCAATACATACTCACCTACAGTGGGGAAAATATATATTTGATCCTCTGCAGATTTTGTAAGTTTGCCCACTTACAAAGAAATTAAGGATCTATCATTTTTATCATAGGTGTTTTTTAAATGATTAAGAAAGAATATCAACCAAAAATACAGAAAAAACAAATGATACAAATGTTAAAAATTGAGTTGCAGTTTAGTGAGTAAAATGAGTATCTGATCCCCTACCAACCAACAATAATTCTGACTCCCACAGACTGGCTACAGTATGTGCTCATGTGGTACACAGATTAGTCGTGTGCTTCTAGTGACATTGCATTATGTGTATAAAAGACACCTGTCCACAGAATCTTACTTGCATTCAAATCCACCATAATGGGCAAGACCAAAGAGCTGTGCAAGGAGGGACAATTTTGTAGACCTGCACAATGCTGTATTGGGCTACAAGACCATCAGCAAGAAGTGTGGTAGGAAGGAGACAACTGTTGGAGCTATTATTCACAAATGGAAGAAATACAAAATAACCATTAACCACTTAAGGACCCCCGCACGCACATATACGGCCACAGAATGGCACGTACAGGCACAAGGGCGTAAATTTACATCCCCGCCTAAGTGCGGTTCGGGGGTCCCATCGGGACCCCCTCCGCGGCGTGCGGGGGTCCCCCTGGCTCCGGGAGCGATCCGGGATCTGGGGGCGGATGTCGGCGAATACCCGCCCCCCCGCGATCGCTCCCAGCCAATGGGAGCGCGCTCCCAACCTGTCACTTCCTCCTCCTGTGTTTACACAGGAAGGAGGAAATAATGTATTCTCTCATCGCAGCGCTGTTTCCCAGCGCTGCTGATGAGAGAAGACATCACAAGTAAGTGTGCACCAACACAACACTGACACACACTCACATAGGCATATTAACCCCTTGTGATCGCCCCCCCCCCCCCCCCACCCCCCTGTCACAGTGTCACTGAATGCAGTGATCTAATCACTGCATTTAGTGTCAGTGTGACAGGCAGTGTAAAAAACAGTTAGTGTTAGGTTCAGGATAGCCCCCCCACCCCCCCTAATAAAGTTTTAACCCCCTGATCACCGCCCTAGTTAACCCTTTCACTCCCTATTGCCAGCGTCACTAAGCGATCATTTTTCTGCTCGCTGTATTAGTGTCGCTGTTCCCGCTAGGTAGCTATTTTTTTTTCTTGCGATTTTTTTTTTTTACTAAAGACATGTGGCTAAATAAATTTTGGCCTAAATGTTTGACTAAAATTTAGTTTATTTGATTTTTTTTTTAACAAAAAGTAAAAAATAGTGTTTTTTTTTCAAAAATGTCGCTCTATTTTTGTATATAGCGCAAAAAATAAAAATCGCAGAGGTGATCAAATACCACCAAAAGAAACCTCTATTTGTGGGAAGAAAAGGACGCAAATTTTGTTTGGGAGCCACGTCGCACGACCGCGCAATTGTCTGTTAAAGCGACGCAGTGCCGAATCGCAAAAACACCTTGGGTCATTTACCAGCGTATTGGTCCGGGTCTTAAGTGGTTAATCACCGTTGTCATGGAGCTCCATGCAAGATTTTGCCTCATGGGGTAAGGATGATCTGAGAATAGTGAGGGATCAGCCCAGAACTACACTGGAGGAGCTTGTGAATAATCTCAAGGCAGTTGGGACCAAAGTCACCAAACAAACCAACACAATATGCCGCCATGAAAACGTGGATTGTGTATATGTGACATATACTCCTGCGCTGATTATCTCAAAACCATAAACGTATATATAAATATATATATAAAAACAAATTTCCATGAACACCAGTGTTAATATTAAACCTTACAAATAAATATATATAAATAAATATAAATCCAGTTAGTTTGTGCTGTTGCACCTACAAAACAGTTCTTAATCTTTTTGTTTATCCAGTGAAAAAGGTGCTCTGTGTTGTTCAATCAGGTATATTCTCCGTGAATTAACACCCTTAAATTGTGTCACCACCACCTCTAGTAAAGATTGCGCTCACCAGATCACATAAGGGATATAGCATATAATATCCTTTGAACAGCGGTTCTGCACGATCCTTTATCCTATATATCAGGCCCGAATGGCTCTCCACCTCTTGAGGCTCCCCCAAAAAGAAAAAAGCCTCTTATGGTGTAGTATGTTCAAACCAGTGTTTTATTATGAAAGTATAAAAGTAAAAAACTCGCTCACATTTTGCAGTGCCCAGCCGGCATTAGCTAGTCCAGCGTTACTGTTTGTGCAACGTGCGGCGTGCGTTCCAAGCCTCGTTTCAGATGCGGTTCACCGGGCGGAAGTTGCAATGTTGACAATGGAGGAGACTATTGGCGGATTCGATGTGTAAAAGGATAATGCCCATATGCCTCTACATGTTTCGCATGCACGCATGCATCATCAGGAAGCTATGGGCACTCCTCCCTTGGGTGTTATTTATATACAATTCAATTATTTGTGACCCGTTCTTGTGTCGAAAAACCGGAAGTGCTCAAAGCCCCATCTTTGATTCTGGTATACTCGTTTCCCTTGCCAGACAGTAACCCTGGACGAGCTTTACAATTAATTCCCCTATCCTTTCTCCAAGTTAGTATTTAAAACATCGTAGCAACATTTAGATTATGTGGTTGCTTGACATAGTTTACACTGACATTTATTAATTAAAATTACAAGGTTAAAAAAGTCTAAAACTTATATTTACTATAGTGTGACTGGTAAAGGTTTTATATGGACATATATAAAAATATAGAAATATAAAACTATGATACTATGAAACTATAAAACATGAAAAAATGAAAAAAAAAATATATAAATAAAAATGAAAATAAAAATAAAATTAAAAATAAAAATAAAAATAAAAATAAATAAAAAATAAATAAAATAAAAATAAAAATAAAATAAAAATAAAAATAAAAATAAAAATGAAAATAAAATAAAAGTAAAATTAGTAATTAATAATTCTCCAGAAAACAATTGATGTCCAACTCTATATTCATACCTTTTGGTTTAAGGGTATCTAATATCCAATAGGTTTCATTTTTCGAAATTTCCCTTCTTAGATTAGTATTCCTCCAACTTTTTTCAACCTTATCTATGGCATAAATTTTCAGTTTCGTTGGGTCTTTATTGTGCATTTTCCTAAAGTCCATGGAGACGCTGTGATAATTAAAACCCTTTTTAATGTTCCTAATATGTTCCCCCAATCTTATTGATAATTTCCTTGTGGTCCTGCCCACGTATTGCAGTCCACATTCACATTCAAGGACATAAGTAACATGGGTACTACTACATGTTATTAATTTGTCTATTGTGTATTTTGTCATGTCTGTATTAGATTTGAACTCTGTGGTTTTCCTGGGGCCTTTTACTGTGCGACAAGGCTTACATCTCCCACACCTATAAAACCCTTTTTGGTCCAAGAATGTTCGCAGGTTCTTAGGGGGGTCTGGGACATTCTTGACGATGGTGTCCCGAATCCTTTTTGCTCTTCTGTATATAAATTTTGGCTTCCTAGGAACTATGTCCTTTAGCTGTGGGTCTTCTAGGATGATTGGCCAGTATTTTGACACTATCTGCTCAAGTTTTCTGTACTCTGTGCTGAAACCTGTTATAAAGGACATTGTGTTTTCTTCCTTTTTCCTCCTTCCCTTGTTTTTCAGTATGTTGTTCCGGTCCATCAATCCGACCTTGGCCCTGGTTTCTTCTAATTTCCTTTTGTCATAGCCTTTGTCCATAAATCTTTCGATTAATATGTTTGTTTGTGTGGTATAGTCTGAGGTGGAACTACAGTTACGCCTTATTCGGATGAATTGGCCCTTTGGAATGGCCTGTTTCCACTGCGGATGGTGGCAACTGCTGTATGGGATATACCCGTTCCTATCGGTGTCCTTAAAGTACGTTGTGGTATGTAATTTGTTCCCCATCTTAAAAATTTCCAAATCTAGGAATTGCGTGCCATTTTCCTGGATGTTAACTGTAAATTTCATTCCGTATTGGTTATTGTTTATATGGTCAACAAAACCTTGGAGTTCTTCCTTTCCCCCTTTCCAAACGATCAAGATGTCATCTATGAAACGCTTGTAAGTGTGGAGGTGTGGCCAACTTTTTCCAAAGATTTCCTCCTCCTCCCACTTGTTGAGAAAGATGTTGGCAACGCTCGGTGCGTACTTGTTCCCCATCCCCACACCTTTCACTTGGCTATAATAACTGTGATTATGCCAGAAAAAAATATTTTTCATGGTCATACTCAGGCCCTCAATGATAAATTTCCTCTGCTTGAGTTTTAATTCGAATTGGTGCTGCAAGGCCCATGCTACTGCAGCCAGTGCATCTGTTTGTTTAATATTTGTATAGAGCAAATCCACATCTATCGTCACCAACAGCGTGGTGTCTTCAACTTCTATTTCTGCAAGCCAATTAATTACATCTTTGCTATCTTTGGTAAAGGCCTTGCCTTTTGTGGCTAAGGGTTGGAGATATATGTCCAGATATTCCCCCAATCTTGAGTGGATGGCCTCAATGCCGCTGATAATCGGCCTTCCCAGGGGTTTTATTTTGTTTTTGTGCACTTTCGGTACCTGGTAGATGACTGGTATTCTTGGTGTCTTTGGCAACAGGTATCGGCCCTCTTTCTTGTTTATTACGTGGTTTCTAATGCCCTGGTTCAAAAATTATTTTAGTTTATTTCTTAGATCTTTGTTGGGGTTTCTTTTTAAGGGTTTGTATGTGGTTATATCGTTAACCAGTCTGTTAAGTTCCTCCATGTAGTCTTGCTTGGTCAATATGACCAGCCCCCCCCCTTATCTGCTGGTCTAATTACCACATTGTTGCGTTTCTCTAATTTCTTTATCCCTTGCCATACTTTATCTTGTTTTTTATCTTTTTGCGGTTGTATGGTTTTCAGATTTTTTTCCACCAGTTTTTTAAACACCTCTATGTATTGGTGTGAGTTGGACTTCAGGTTGAAGGTTGATTTATTTCTTAAACCACTATGGGTATGTTCTGTGTCTTCTGGTTGCTTATTTACTTATTTATGTCCAAAATGTTTCTTTAAATTTAGCTTTCTAATAAACCTCTGCAGGTCTATGAAGGCTTCAAACTTGTTAAAAATTCTTCTAGGCGCAAATTGTATTCCTTTATCCATTACCAATAACTCTTCCTTGGTGAAGACAATGTCGGTTAGGTTAAATATTCCCTTATCTAGCCCATTCTTTTTCTTTTTGCTTCCCCCTCTGCACCCTCTCCTTCTTGGGGGTTGTGATTCCACCCCCCCCTGCTCGTCTGAAAAACTGGCATAGGGGGTCTGTAGGGCTCCCTCCAGTCCCTCCATTCCCCCTGCCACTGTGGTGGACCATAGTGTTGGGGGGGGGCGTAGTTTTGTCCATAGTAACCCCTCCTTCTTCCCCCTCTACCCCCCCTCCATGGTCTGGAATATTGACCCATGGGTGGTTGGTATGGAGGTTGGGGTGTAATCCCCTGATTGCCCTTATTAGGGGTGGGTTTACTCGATGTTGTAGTCTCTGGGTTCTTCTTCTTTGCTGTGGCAATTTTTGGGTTTTTTTCTTGTGCTGTATCCCCTCCCTCATTATCTATTGGTTCACCCTCATCATTAAGAGAGGTGTTGTTGGAGTTTGTCACCTTGTCAGCCTCCTGCCAATTGTACACGTTACCTGCCAAGTAATCTTTTTTGTCTCTCTGGTATTTCTTTACCTTTTTGAGTCTGACTTCATTATCTAGTTTTACCAAGAAGTCCTGTAGTTTCTTGGCGCGTGTTTTATAGTCATTCGTCTCAGTGTGTGGGTCCATACTTTCTTTCAAAATAACAATATTGTTTTCAATTCTATTTAATTTTACCTGTCTTCTATGTATGATGATCTCCAGTAGCTTGTTCTCACAGCCATTGAAGAACTCATACCATTCTTTATTGAGCCCTGTATCAGTTAAGCCATCATTAGGACCTAGGTCCCATCTGAGTCTGCGTGGTGTGATTTTGGCTTCCCTATATTTCTCTAGGGTCGCTATATCCCACCACACCCTCACTTGCTTGTCCATTGTGTTTTTAAGTTGCTTAAACCCCTGTTCTAGGTTAACTGATGTGGTGTTGTCATGGTTTTCAAATACATTTCCCAAGTCCAACCTTCTGTTGGCCAGAAAAGAATAAACTTCCATTTCTTTAAATTTTATGCTGCCAGTGGTGTAGTTACTAAATAAGTAAAAAGTGTATAAATGTGTTATGACACCGGCGCAACTAAGTATAAATATGTTAATCTGCTGCAGTTAATGTAAACACCTGTGACAAGTGAAAAAATGAAAACGTGGATTGTGTATATGTGACATATACTCCTGCGCTGATTATCTCAAAACCATAAACGTATATATATAATATATATAAAAACACATTTCCATGAACACCAGTGTTAATATTAAACCATACAAATAAATATATATAAATAAATATAAATCCAGTTAGTGCGTGCTGTTGCACCTACAAAACAGTTTTTTTGCACCTACAAAACAATCCTTTTGTTTATCCAGTGAAAAACATGCTCTGTGTTGTTCAATCAGGTATATTCTCCGTGAATTAACACCCTTAAATTGTGTCACCACCACCTCTAGTAAAGATTGCGCTCACCAGATCACATAAGGGATACAGCATATAATATCCTTTGAACAGCGGTTCTGCACGATCCTTTATCCTATATATCAGTCCCGAATGGCTCTCCACCTCTTGAGGCTCCCCCAAAAAGAAAAAAGCCTCTTATGGTGTAGTATGTTCAAACCAGTGTTTTATTATGAAAGTATAAAAGTAGAAAACTTTTGCAATGCCCAGCCGGCATTAGATAGTCCAGCGTTACTGTTTGTGCAACGTGCGGAGTGCGTTCCAAGCCTCGTTTCAGATGCGGTTCACCGGGCGGAAGTTGCAATGTTGACAATGGAGGAGACTATTGGCGGATTCGATGTGTAAAAGAATAATGCCCATATGCCTCTACATGTTTCGCATGCACGTTTTTCACTGGATAAACAAAAGGAATAAGAACTGTTTTGTAGGTGCAACAGCACGCACTAACTGGATTTATATTTATTTATATATATTTATTTGTATGGTTTAATATTAACACTGGTGTTCATGGAAATTTGTTTTTATATATATATATATATATATATATATATATATATATATATACGTTTATGGTTTTGAGATAATCAGCGCAGGAGTATATGTCACATATACACAATCCACGTTTTAATTTTTTCACTTGTCACAGGTGTTCACATTAACTGCAGCAGATTAACATATTTATACTTAGTTGCGCCGGTGTCATAACACATTAATATGCCGCCATGGTTTGAAATCCTGCAGCACCTGAAAGGTCCCCCTCCTTAAGAAGGCACATGAACAGGCGCACCTGAAGTTTGCCAATGAACATCTAAATGATTCAGAGAAGGATTGGGAGAAAGTGCTGTGGTCAGATGAGACCAAAATTGAGCTCTTTGGCATGAACTAGACTCGCTGTGTTTGGAGGAAACAAAATGCTGACTAGGACCCTAAGAACTCCACAGTCAAGCTCGTGGGTGGAAACATTGGGCCAGATCCACGTACATCGGCGCATATATAGTTGCGCATCTCTTTTACGCTATGCCGACTCCAATTAGAGACGTAAGTGCCGTATCCACAGAGTATTTGCGCCCAAATTTGCGCCTGCGTGATGTAAATTCCGAGGCGTAAGAGAAAGTTAAATTACTCCTTGCGGGAGAAGGAGATTATTTTCAGGGCCATCACCCAATTTGGGCGATTCCTGCATGGCCCGGCGAGTGCCAACACCACCCCGGTCAGGAAGAGTCAGATCTTGCAGGACATCACCGACGAGGTAAATTCGTTGGGGGGTGAGACCCGGACCCGCCAGGGGATACAAAAGAAAATAAATGATCTCAAGCGTGTGGTCCATGGGAAGCTGTCCCAGATTGCAGCACATGGCAGGGGCACTGGAGGGGGACCACCATGCAGTATTAGGCTGACTGATGAGGAGCGTGCGGTGGCCCAGTGCTTCAACAGGCAGCAAGTGGAGGGGCTGCCTGGCTTTGACTCTATTGAGGAGGCCGTGAGGACAGGTACGTTTTTTTTTTCTATCTGGTGACCCACAAGACCAGGTGGGTGGCCGAGGTTCTGACAGCAAACCTAAGAAGGGACCAGGCCCTTCAGACCCGCCATCTGGGTCAGGTCACCCAGAGTTTGGGGCGGATGGAGGAGAGCCTGTCCTCCATCAAGGATTCAGTTGGGGACATGGACTACAACTCCCTGGCTCTTATAAACTGCCTAAACGAACTGCAGACTACCACAGCAGGCATTGATCAGGATGTGCGGGCCCACACCCAGGCTGTCCAGGCCAATACGGCAACCCTCAATGATGGCCTGACCAGAATTGCCGTGGCCTTGGAGGGCAGGCCGCCAGGTGGGCAGAGACCAGGGGATGCTTCTCCTTCCCCTGATCCCCCCCCCCATGAGTCTCCCCTGAGGAGCCGGGGCTGTGGTCGTGGGTCACGCCAGCGGCGTTATTATTTTTTTCTGTTTTTTTTTTTTTTTTGTTGATTATGATTTGTTTTATGTTTGTGAATGATGTTTGATTGTGGGGATGACATTCTTGCCGGAAAAGGGGTGTCACCCTCGGTTGTGGTGGAGAAGGGATCCCCAGGACCAGGGAGAAGTGATCCCCAGGTCCGTGTGAATGGTGTATGAATGTACAGTGACATAATTGGAGCCTTGGCGCGGCGTTGCTGCTCACAAGTCCTGCATGGTGGGCTTGTGCCAATCCAATTTGATGAGGATGTGGGGTGTGTGTGCTAGGGACCACAGTGGTGTGCATGCATGCATTCTCATTGTGCCATGATTAATGTGTGTGTTTAAAATGCAAAGATGCCTAATGCGAGCTGGCTCCTGGCTGCTCTTCCCTCAGAAGATGGGGAACCCTCGGTTAGGGGGGGACTGTCTGGTTCGGGGGTCAGGTCATCACGTATGTCAATCTCCAGGCCCTTTCTTACTGCGAAGTTGTGCAGCATGCAACATGCGCCGATGATCTGGCATACAAAGTTTGGGGAATACAACAGGGTACCCCCAGACTTATCCAGGCATCGGAAACGTGACTTCAGGAGGCCAAAGGTGCGTTCCACCACTGCACGGGTACATGCGTGTGCTTCATTGTATCTTTCCTCTCCTGGGGTTTGGGGGTTCCGGAAAGGAGTCATGAGATGGGGTCCCAGTGCATATGAAGAGTCACCTGGAAGGGAAAAGAGAGGAGGATGTTAGTAGTGCATGTGCCCCTTGTGATTTCTGAATCATGGGGGGGGGGACAGACATGCCTGACTCCCATGTCACTCACCAACCAGCCAGCTGTCCCCATACATGTTCTGTTCGAATTCTGTTGGGATCGGGCTATGATTGTATATGTAGCTGTCATGGGTGGTGTCATGTGCTGTCATGACTGGATCCGGGGTGTTTGGCACGGACGTGCCATATGAGGTATTTGGCATCGGCTATCACCTGTACGTTGATGGAGTGCCAATACTTCTGAATGAATGAATGAATGAAAAACGTATATAGCGCAGCACATGCGAAGTAAATCGCCTCTGGGCGCTTGTTGTTCCTGTCTCCTTTGAGATCAAAAGAGATGAGTCTTAATCTTTCTCCTGAAGACTAAGTAGTTCTCCTCCAGCCGAATGCTGGCTGGTAAGGTGTTCCATAGTCTGGGACCTTGGACAGCGAATCTCCTGTCTCCTTTGGACTTGTATCTGGCTTTCAGTATCTGAAGCCGATTTTGATTGGTGGATCGTAGAATACGATTGGGATTGTGAACTTTTAATTTTTCGCATAGATAATGGGGAGCATTCCCATGGATACATCTTTGCGTTAGACAGAGAGCTTTAAAGGTGATTCTGTCTTTAACTGGTAGCCAGTGAAGGGATCTCAGTGAAGGTGAGATTGATTCCCAGGGTTTTTTCCCAGTCACAAGTCTGGCGGCCGTATTTTGAACGACTTGAAGACGAGCGATTTGGTACTTGGGGAGTCCATGGTAAAGGGCATTTGCATAGTCCAGTCTGGAGTTTACAATCGCTCCCACCACGACTGTTATGTCTTTCTTGGGAATAAAAGGCGTGAGTCTGCGTAGTAGGCGCAGCAGATGGTGAGATCCGCTGACTACTGACCCTATTTGTGCGTTCATTGTCATGTCGGAGTCAAAGATGACCCCAAGACTTTTGACTTTGGCGCTAGGGGTGATGATTTTGCCCAGAATGGGCGGGGGGATCCAGGTTGTTGCCGATTGATTCCTACGCTTGGCATGAAACAGAAGAAGTTCTGTTTTCGCTCCGTTGAGTTTGAGATAACTCTTTGTCATCCAGTCCTCTATCAAAGAGAGACAAGTCTCTAGATTGAGGTGGTGATCCTTTTTATTGCAAATGCGGAAGTACAGTTGCGTGTCGTCTGCATATGAATGATAAAGCAGTTTTTGGCTGCTGATGATTTCGAAAAGAGGACGCACATAGATGTTGAATAACATTGGCGATAGGGGA
Source organism: Rana kukunoris (assembly GCA_029574335.1). Classification (NCBI taxonomy): domain Eukaryota; kingdom Metazoa; phylum Chordata; class Amphibia; order Anura; family Ranidae; genus Rana; species Rana kukunoris. The sequence goes on along the minus strand of CM056052.1, from coordinate 407,770,647 downwards.
GATCCTTGAGGGACCCCGCACGATAATGTGCGTTGTTCAGAAGTGAAGGGTCCTAGCTTCACTATTTGCGATCGGTTTTCCAAAAAAGAGGAGAACCAAGATAGATTGCTTTCTGCGACTTTGGCTATTTTGGCCAGTCGAGTCAATAACAGCTTGTGATCTACTGTATCAAAGGCTGCGCTTAGGTCCAGCAGAACCAGAAGAGAAGATTCTCCTTCGTCTTAAATCCTAATTTAATTAGAGCCAAGTCGGTGGCAGAGACTTCTTCCTTCCCAGAAGCTTTAAGTGACGTTTCGGCTGCCAGGCCTGTGAGAGGGGTCTGTCCGGGGACACTTCACCCACTCTGGCTAGAGTGGCGACGTGATAGATACTACTGTTAAAGGCAGGACTGCTTACCTTATCCAAAGCCTGATGCTGCAAGGTTCATCTTCTTTCTTTCATCAGCCTATCCTGTCTACCTCAAGTTGATGTTGGTCATGTTTTGACCAGGAATAAAACATTGAAAAATGTAACTATCAGCCTGGACATTCAGTTACTGCTCTGCTCACCACCTTCACCCCTAGACACCACACAGAGGTAACTTAAATATGCCGATCCCAAAACTAATCAGCGGGTCCTGAGGGAGTAGTGCTACATAAGCATCCTTTACCTGCAGACATTCCTCTTTTCACTTCCTCATTGTTTGTTTTTGCTCAGAAGTTGCTCTATTTCTTCTCTGTTCTGTTCACTTCCTGCTTGTCTGATTTTACTGACCACCGTGAAGGGAGACTTTACTGCGGTGGTCAGTGATGTGCTCGCCCCCTCCTGGGAATTACATCTGTGTGGCAGGACGCTCTCCAGTACGTGTTAGAGACTTCAAGGAGGTGTGAATTACTGGGCGTGCCGCAATTCATACTGGAAAATGTAGTTCTTACATGAACAAGTGATGCAAACCAGGAAGTGAATGCGAGAACAGAAACTAGAACGCCAGAGGTGATATAGATGAAGGAATTTAATAGGTGTTTACTCGTTTGTTAACAGAATCATTACACTATTCTGTCTACCTTGCAGACATTAATTTTAGGCAAAAAAAAACATTTCCTTTACAACTCCTTTAAGAAGGATCCTGCTGATGTGACCCCAGAAAATTCAAGCCATGTAGTCTCAGCCAGAAAAGCTACCTTACCACAATCTATAGCCATGATTGGGCCAAAACTCATTGCTGCCTTAGGAGAGTTTGTGGCAAAATGTTGTAAAAATAGGCCAACATGCAAGGTGTTTGATTACCAAAAACTCAGATGCCGCGTACACTCAAGCTGTTTTCCCGTCGGGAAAAAAACTTATGGTTTTCCGCTCAAGCTTGTCTTCCGTACACACAGTCACACCAAGTTCCGCCCATCAAGAACGCGGTGACATCCTTTTTTTTTTAAAAAGCCTATGGCGTGCAAAACACACCCGAAAAACTCCACCCGGTGCATAAAGAATGTGCACACACATAAAGAGGTGCATCAAAAAAGTGCAGACAGGTGCAAAAGTCAATTGGTCCTCCTGTGAAAAAGGACCCAGACGGGGACTGAGGTACTGTGGTACTGTGGTCCGAGCAGCTGAAGCCGACACGGACCCAACTTCCTTGGAGGGTCTGCCGAAACAGAACCCTCCCAGTACTCCCAAAGGGAGACCCCATGAGAGCAGGTGAACTAAGCCAGAAGGCCATGTCCACCCACTCCCAAGACATTCAGGGCTGGCCTGAGGACCGGCACCCTACTAATCACACAGTGAACAAATAAAAAAAGACAAAAACTTGACAAATGGGGGATGAATAAAAAAGTGGGGGAGAAAGAGAGAGATGAGGGAGAGTGAAAGGTGACCATTGTGTAATACAATGGCCGGTCCTCCGGCCAGGAATCAAAAATTTCTCTGGTCCTGACCAAAAGGCCTGGCCCTAGAGGCAGGTGTAAAAAAGGTGGTATGGTGACGTGACCAAGGTGCCCAAAAGCAAAAGTGCCGGTTAAAACACTCGTGCAGTTATGGCACCCCTGGACTGCCACTCCAGGGGCACATCACCATAGGCTTTTCAACGGAGCCCCGGCCCACAGTCCTGACCAGCAGCACCCATCCCAGCCAGGAAGGTAGGAGCTCAGAGAGATTGGGGAGTGCCCTGAGACAAAAGGCTACTCCCGCTACTCCCATCGCTCCCTCCTAATCACATTCAAGAAATACTAACCGCTCCCCTGACCGGATAGGGTAGCAAGTGTTCTCTCCCGAACAACTGTTCGGGGCAGATGCCACAAAATCCAGACCAGAAGGCCAGGGATCCCGGCCCTCCGCTTCGACCTCATGCCTCTCTGTCCCAATCAGAAGGCTTTCACCTCCATGCCAGCAGGTTCTGCATCTGCCACCGCCATCTCTTTCCACCTCGCCGTGTACTTAGGACAGTTAGAAGAGCGCCCCCTACTGGCAACTGATAAGAACAGATACTACACTTGATCTTAGCCAAAAGGCCAAGAAGCGATGACATACAATGCGTATGATGGCACTATAAAGGGGAAGTTCCATTCCAATGGCGCCACCCTTTGGGCTGCTTTTGCTAATCTCAGGTTAGTAAAAGTTTGGTAAGAGGCGATTCGCACGTTTCAGTCTTCATGCTTTTCAGATCGTTTTATGCTGTTCAGTTGGTGCTTGTGGGTTCGTATCTGTTTTCAGGGCATGTAGTGAGTTTGTATCTGTTTTTCAGTGCGTTCTTGTCTGCTTGTTTCTGATTTTCAGGTCATTCTTCATAGGCCTTGCTGTTCTTCGGTGCCTTCTGTTAGTTCGTTCTGACCAGCCAACCGTTTTCTAGCCATGTTGTGGCTACGTACTCATTGTAGAGTTTGTGCTGTGTGGGGGCTTGGTGTTGGGGTTCTTGTTTTGACCCAAGCTCAGTCCATGAACAGGGTAAGGAGAAGTTCATGGACAAAGAATTGGTTGCTAGACATGTGCACTGCCAAAAAATTCGTTTTTTTCGTTTATGTTATTTTCGTTTTTTTAATTTTTTCGGAAATTCGGAAATTCGGGAAATTAAAAAAAAAAAATTCGTTTTTGTTTCATTCGTTTTTTTTTTTTTTTTTTTTCGGAAATTCGTAAATTCGGGAAGATCGAGCAAATATTTTTTTCCGTTTTATTCGTTTTTTTGCTTTTTTCGTAAATTCGGGAAATTCGAAAATTCGGAATTTTCGGATTTCCGAAAATGCAAAAAACGAATAAAACGGAAAAAACGAAATTTCCGAAAAAAAAAACGAATGAAACGAAAATGAAAAAAAATAATTTTCGGAAATTAAAAAATTCGAAAAATTCAGAAATTTCCCATTTTCGAATTTTACATTTTCGAACTTTAGATTTTTTAATGTTACAATTTCGAAATTTAGAATATTTGAATTTTCGTAATTTTTTTTATTTTTCGAAAATTCGAAAAATAAAAAATGTGAAAATTAGAAAATTAGAAATTTCGAAAATTCGAAAATTAAATAATTCGAAAATTCGAATTTTCAAATTTTTTCAATTTTCGAATTCTCTAATTCGAATTATTTAATTTTCGAAAATGAAAAGTTCGAAAAATAAAAAATTGGAAAATTGGGAAATTCGAAATTTCGAAAAATGAAAAATTCAAAAATGCAAAATTTCGAAAATGAAAAATTCGAAAATTCGAGAAATTTCGAAAATGAAAGATTCGACATTTCGAAATTCGAAATTTGAAAATTTGAAAATGAAAAATTTGAATATGAAAAATTTGAATATTCGAAAAATAGAAAATTAATAATTCGAATTTTCGAAAAATGAAAAATTCGAAATTCCAAAATTCGGAATTTTGAAAATTCAAACATTTGAAAATTAAAAAATTCGAAAATTTAAAAAATCGAAAATTAAAAAAAACTAAAAATGTTCGTATTTCCGAAAATCGGAAATACGAACATTCGGAAATTAAACAATTCGGAAATATAAAAATTTGGAAATTCAAAATTCGGAAATTGGAATTTTCAATTTTTTTCAATTTTCGAATTCTCTAATTCGAATATTCGAATTATTTATTTTTTTATTTTGAAATGAAAGATTCGAAAAATAAAAAAATTGAAAATTGGGATATTCGAAATTTCGAAAAATTCGAAATTTAAATATTCGAAATGCGAAAATTCGAAAATTCAAAAATTGGAAATTCAAAAATGCTAAATTTCGAAAATGAAAAATTCGAAAATTCGAAATTTCGAAAATGAAAAATTCGAAATTCGAAAATTCGAAAATTGAAAAATTCGAAATTCGAAATTTCGAAATTTCGAAAATGAAAGATTCGACATTTTGAAAAATAAAAAAATCGAAAATTCGAATATTCGAAATCCGAAATGTGAAAATTCGAAAATGAAAAATTTGAATATGAAAAATTAGAATATTCGAAAAATAGAAAATTAATAATTCGAATTTTCGAAAAATGAAAAATTCGAAATTCGAAAATTAAAAAAAATCGACTAAAAAAAACTCGTATTTCCGAATTTCCGAAAATCCGAAATTCGGAAATACGAAAATTCGGAAATTAAACAAATCGGAAATACTAAAATTTGGAAATTCAAAATTCGAAAATTAAAAAATTCGGAAATTTGAATTTTCGGAAATACGAAAATTCGGAAATTCGAATTTTCGGAAATACGAATATTCGGAAATTCGAATTTTCGGAAATACGAAAATTCGGAAATTCGCATTTTCGGAATTCCGAAAAATCCGAAATTCGGAAATTCGAAATTTTCGGAAGTCCGAAAATTCGGAAATAAAAAATTCGTTAATACGAAAATTCGGAAATTACGAATTTACGAATTTTCGTTAAAAAACGAATTAGAAACGAAACGAAATGCACATGTCTATTGGTTGCCTCAGTGTGACCAATTCTGTCATATGCCTTTGCTGTGGGAGATCCAGGAGAATAATCATGAAGTTTTTCACCATCTGTTGGCTTTGCTGTCCCCTTATATCACGAAGCAGGACACCTGAATGCGGCAATCCATCACTCCTGAGCAGATGTTAGTCGCCACGTTGCAGAACTTGGCGACTGGGAGAAGTCTGCAGGACCTCAAGTTCACGACAAGCATCTCCCCCCAGGCTCTGGGGATCATTATCCAAGAGACCTGTTCTGCCATTATTCAAGTCCTGCAGAAGGACTATATTAAGGTAAGTTTTCTCCTTTAAAGGGGTTGTAAAGGTTTGTTTTTTATTATCTAAATAGGTTCATTTAAGCTAGTGCACTGCTGGCCCACCCACCCTCTCCCTCGACCTCCCCTCCAAATTATTCCCTTCTTTGTCTAAATCTCTACCTCCCGTTTCTCCTCAGTAAGCTTGCCCCCATCATCTATGGGCGTTAGTCAGCCAGAACAGCTTACTGAGGAGGAACAGGATGTGAGAAATTCAGACAAAGAAAACAAAGAAAAAAAACTTCTAGAAGGGAAATCGAAGGAAAAGGCAAGTGAACCAACAATACACCAACCCAAAGTAACCCACTTAAAAAAAAAAAAAAAAAACCTTTACAACAATTTTAACATCAAATTCTATGGGCCAGATTCAGGTAGAGTTACTCTGGAGTATCAGTGATACTCCAGCCTAACTCTCACTTTGAGCCGGCGTTTCTGTTTTCTGTAAGCAGAAAACAAGAAACGCCGGGTTGGAGTTCCTATACGAGCGGCGTAATTGTATTTCGCCGTCGTATCGGAACTGCAATTTTAAAAATGGCGCCGGGGGGCGTTCCCGCTGATTAACGCCGAGAATATGTTAATCAGCGAGAATCGGCAATTCACGATCGTATTCGGGCCCGACGCAGTGACTTTCCGACGTTTCCGTAACAGATACGCGGCGTAAAGATAAAGCAGCCCCCTAGTGGAGTGTCCTATGTTAAGTATGGCCGTCGTCATCGCGTCGCAAAAAAAAAATTTGAGTCGTTTGCGTAAAACGTCCGTGAATGGGGATTGACGTCATTGACGTTCACTGACAGAATTTGGAGCATGCGCACTGACAGTCGACGCATGCGCAGTACGTTCGCCGCGGGATCGCGCCTAGTTATATTAATACACGCCCCCTACCCGCCCAATTTGAATTCCGCCTTTAGGAGCAAGTGCTTTGTGAATAACAGTACTTGCTCCTAAAGTTTTGGCGGAGTAATGTAAATGAGAAACGTTACTCCAAATTAAAGATTCGCCCATCTACCTGAATCTGGCCCTATGTATTTAATGTATGCTAATGTATTGTATTTCTTTCATCATTCCCTAATTACCATGATTGTAATGTGCTGTGAATGTCCCCTTTGCCCCCCATGCATGCTGTAAGCTTTTAATGCTTCTGTTTTGGCCTACATGCATATTTCCCTTCACTAACCTCTCCAGTAGTGATGAGCGGAATACGCCATATTCGATTTCGCGATATTTCACGAATATATAGAAGAATATTCGCGAACTATTCGTTAATATCGAATATTCGTGATATTTTATCAAAAAAAAATGTTGCGAAATTTCGCTAATGCGATTGCGAAATTCTCGTCAACACGCGAAAACGGAGATCATTTCCTGGATTACTAAACTAATATGCACTAAACACTAACTCTACTTACACAAACTTATATGACTAAACTAAAGCTAATTGTTTTTTGTTTTTTTGTTTTTATACACAAAAAACACAGAAGGGCAGAGAAAGTATTCGCGGATATTCGTAATACGAATATTCGCATTGCGAATATTCGGCAACATAAAAGGATCGCCTCAGCTACTCGGCCCAGGGTCTCTAATCATACCAGCAATGCTTTTAGACGTCGATGGAGATCACTAGGATGTGATCTGTTTTAAAAATACATTTGAAAAAATACGAATATTCGCAATAGCGAATATTCACCGCGATATTCGATTTATTCGCGAATACTCAAATGAATATGCAATATTCGCAATGTGAATATTCGTGAGCAACACTACTCTCCAGCATGCTATCATTGGCCCATACACACCTAGTCTAGTCACTTAACAATATATTTTGTCAGTTCCATTGTAGTGCTTTACCCTAAACACCCCCTAAAATGTGTACAAATGTTATTGTTCTCATCAAATTCAGGCAGAATGGCAGAGGCTTTTCTTTGGGGTCCCAAACTCACCTAGAACCCCCCCCCCCTAAAAACATTACAATGGCCCATCAGAGGGGATGAGGAATCTGATAAGTGGGCCTTATATTTTTGTCTTTAAATACTCCTTCAAATAAATGTTATACTGATGTTGGCCAAGAATGTTTTTGGATAATCTGCTTGCAATGTTATGTGCAAAAGTACTGATATTTTATTTTCTGGTTTGACTCCACAGTTTCCTTCAACGCCACAGGAATGGCAGACTGTGGCATCCCATTTTGCGAGCGGTGGGACTTTCCTAACTGTGGAGGTGCAATAGATGGGAAGCACGTCCACATCGTCGGTAGTGATGAGCGGAATACACCATATTCGATTTCGCGATATTTCGCGAATATTTCGAAGAATATTCGCGAATATTCGTTAATATCGAATATTCGTGATATTAAAAAAAAAAAAAAATTGCGAATTTTCGCCAATGCGAATTTTCGCTAATGCGAATTTTCGCTAATGCGAAATTTCACGTTTTTTTTTTTTTATAAAATATCACGAATATTCGATATTTACGAATATTCGGTATATTTTATAAAAAAAAAAGCGAAATTTCACATATGCGGTCGCGAATATTCGTAAATATCGAATATTCGTGATATTTTATAAAAAAAAAAAAAATTGCGAAATTTCGCTATTGCGAAATTTCGCCATTGCGAAATTCGCGAATGCGAAATTGATTGCGAATTTTTTGCGAATTTTTTGCGAAATTTGAAAAATACGAATATTCGAAATAGCGAATATTCGACCCGATATTCGAGATATTCGCGAATACTCGAATATGCAATATTCGTAGCGAATATTCGCAATGCGAATATTCGTGAGCAACACTAATCGTCGGCACAATATGAGTTCTTGTAAGTGGACGTCAGGTAGAATGGTCAGATGTCGGATGGCGGAGTATTCGCACAGACAGAGTTTTCCCGATGTCTCCAGAGGGGTGGCCTGGCATTGCCACCTGATGAAGACAACGTGGAATTACTCCCATTTGTGTTTGTCGCAGATGAAGCCTTTGGTCTGGTAGAACATCTGATGAGACCATTCCCCCAGAGGACCCTCACCCCTGAGAAGAGGGTTTTTAACTACTGGCTGGCCAGAACCAGAAGAGTCGTTGAGAATGCATTTGACATATTGGCCAGCCGGTTCTGCCTGTTCCTTACAGCTATAAATATGGCAGAGTATAAACTCAACCACATTGTGCTTGCATGCTGTATTCTGCACAATTTTCTTCTGAAAAATTCTCTAAATTGTGTGGCCACAGTTGGAGCTAAGGCTGGAATTCCAGAAAGTACCCCGATATGCTCAGGTGGATAGGGGCACTGTACTCTAAACCCTCGGCGCAGGTGCGGGTAAATGGTACCTTTTCGGAAAGGCTCCCACTTTTTAATGGGACCCGACAGGGGTTTCCACTTTACCCCCTTATGTTTGTCCTCTCACTAGAACCTTTATTAGCAACTAATCAGGAGATACAGGGGGTAAGGGTGCATGGGAGGGATCACAGGATCTCTGCGTTCGCGGATGACATGATGCTTTATGTATCAAATCCTAGACAGACATTACCAAAAATCATGGAGGAATATGAAATATATGGTGAGATCTCAAACTTAAAAATCAATAAAGAAAAAACAGAGATTCTGAGTATATCCCTGAGTCTGAAAGAACTCAAAGATCTTGGGGCCTTTTACCCATTTACATTAAAACAGAAGGGGATGAAGTACTTAGGGATATTCCTGTCAAATATAGAAAGGGATTTATATGAAGATAACTATATCCCCTTACTAAATAAAATAAAATCAGAACTAAAAGGATATCGGACAGATAAAATATCTTGGCTGGGTACAATGAACATTATTAAGATGATCATATTGCCTAAAGCTCTGTATATCTTCCAAGCACTCCCAATTAAAATTCCAGAATCCAGATATATACTTTAAAATAATGGGGAAGATAATAGGGAGATTCATATGGAAAGAAAAGAAGCCCCGCATATCAGCCGAGATTTTTACTAGACCTAGACATGAGGGAGGATTATATCTACCAGATTTTAAAATCTGTATATGTGCTCTGTCTCACGGGGGGGCTGGAGTGCCACATGTGTGCAATCAATGGCCCCCACGGTGCGTGGGAATCTGGCAATTTGGTAGAAATCTGTCATTGCCTTCAGCCGCAGGTCCTCCTGGGTGGGTCTGATGATTTGGTTGGCCATGCGTATAATGCCGCGTACACACGATCACTTTATGTGATGAAAAAAAACATTGGCCCAGATTCACAGAGCGATTACGCCTGCGCAACAGGAGATGCGAGTGCGTAAGTCGAAATGTGCGCGTGCGTTTCCATGTACGGCATCCCCAGAACGATATACGCAAAAAATCTACTTTTTTTTGTCCCGCGTAATTTCGTTAGACTGACGCATCCGTCCGCGCAAAAGTGCGCTAGACAGACCATTGATTTGCTAGTCAAGTATGCTAATGAGGAACTTACGGGGATCCACAAAAGAACGTTGGGGCAGCGCAGGCGACGCAGTGTGCGCAACAGCAAAATGTCCTGTCTAAAATTAGAGCATATAAAAGCTGGTCTAAAAAAAGAAAAAAAGTCTACTTGTTAGATAAAGCAACACTGTTAGTGAGGAGCTCAGCAGTCACACGTGTTGCACAACAATCTTGGATAATCTGCTTGCAATGGCACGGGAGAGGATATACCGCACCCGCATAGACCTGTTTGGCATGAGTGATTCTGAGGTGTTTCGCATCTTCAGATTCACCCCTCATGTCATCCTGGAATTAACCACAACCCTGCAGGAGGACATCACCAGCCCAACACACCGCTCACATGCAGTGCAGCCACTGGTCAAGGTCATGGCAACACTCCATGTCCTTGCCAGTGGCTCTTTTCAGCGTACAAGTGGAGTGGTGGCTGGGATGTCACAATCCTCCATGAGCAGATGTGTGCACCAGGTTGTCCCTGCAATCCTCAGACGCATGGCCAACCAAATCATCAAACCCACCACTGAGGAGCTGTGACTGAAGGCAATGACAGATTTCTACAGAATTGCCAGATTCCCACGCACTGTGGGAGCCATTGATTGCACACATGTGGCACTCCAGCCCCCCCAGGAGACAGAGCACATGTATCACAATCGGAAGCATTGGCATTCCATCAATGTACAGGTGATAGTCGATGCCCAAGGCCTCATATGGCACGTCCGTGCCAAACACCCAGGGTCCAGCCATGACAGCTACATATACAATCAATGCCACATCCGAATGGAATTCGATCAGAATGTGTATGGGGACACCTGGCTGGTTGGTGAGTGACATGGGAGTCAGGCATGACTATCCCCTCCCATGATGCACACATCACAAGTGGCACATGCATGACTAACATCCTCCTGTCTTTTCCCTTACAGGTGACTCTGCATATCCACTGGGACCCCATCTCATGACTCCTATTCGGAACCCACAAACCCCAGGAGAGGAAAGATACAATCAAGCACATGCCTAAACACGAGCAGTGGTACCCTCTTGTATTTCCCAAACTTTGTGTGCCAGATCATCGGTGCATGTTGCATGCTGCACAACTTCGCAGAAAGAAAGGGCCTGCAGATTGGCCTACGTGATGACCTGACCCCTGAACCAGACAATCCCCCCCTAACCGAGGCTACCCCATCTTCTGAGGGTAGAGCAGCCAGGAGACAACTCACATTGGGCATCTTTGCACGTTAAACACACACATTAATCATGGCACAATGAGAATGCATGCATGCACAACACTGTGGTCCCTAGCACACACACACCCCACATCCACATCAAATTGGATTGGCACCAGTCCACCATGCAGGACTTGTGAGCAGCAACGCCACGCCAATTATGTCACTGTACATTCATACACCATTCACACGTACCTGGGGATCACTTCTCCCTGGTCCTGGGGAACCCTTCTCCACCAAAATTGAGGGTGACACCCCTTTTCCGGAAGGAATGTCACCCCACATTCAAACACAACCCAAAAAAAACAAAAAAAAAAATTACCTGCAAAAGCAAAAATTTTCCAACAAAAAAAAAAAAAAGGGGAAAAAAAAATGAATGCCCTTTGCGTGAGCCACGCCTGGGGCGCCCCGGCCACGGCCCCGGCTTCTCAGGGGAGACTCATGGGGGAGGGGTAAAACCGGGGAAGGAGGAGCAGCCCCTGATCTCTGCCCACCTGGCGGCCTGCCCTCCAAGGCCACGGCTATTCTGTCCAGGGCAGCACCAAGTGTTGCCGTGTTGGCCTGGATAGCCAGGGTAAGGGCCCTCACATCCTGCCCAACGCCTGCTGATGTCGTCTGCAGTTCGTTTAGGCTGGTTGTGAAAGCCCGGGAGTGGGAGTACAGGTTCCCCAGTGTATCCTTGATGGAGGACAGGCTCTCCTCCATCCGCACCAATGTCTGGCTGACCTGTCCCAGATGGCGGGTCTGGAGGAACTGGTCCCTTCTCAGAGTGGCGGGCAGGAGATCGGCCAACCCCCTGGTGTTCTGGGATGAAATCCTGCCTCCAGCTGATGCTTGTGGCCGGGGAGAAGGGGAGGCCCTTGTGAGGGGAGCCATGTTGAGGGAGGAGGGGGGGGCTCCCCCTTAGGGAGGGCTGCCTGCTGCTGTCCTGGGGTTGGTGCGGTCAGGCCAGATGGCCCTGCACCCTCCTGCACATCTGTGGATGACACAAAACATTCACAGGTTGGAGGATCCACACACTTGCCACATATTCCCTTTCACCCCCTCCCCCACACATGCTACACACCTGATATTAAAAAAAATACTTACCTGGCACCACGGGCTCCGGACTTGAGTCAAAGCCGGGCAGGCCCTCAACTTCATGCCGATGAAGGTCAGGGCCACCGCACGCTCCTCCGCTGTCAGCCTAATACGGCATGGTGGGCCCCCTCCTGTGCCCCTGGCATGGGCATGCATTCTGGCCAGCTTCTGTTTGACCAGACGCCGGAGGTCATTGATTTTTTTGTCAATCCAGAATGGGTCCGTGTCTCCCCTGCCCCGCTGAATTGACCTGCTCAGTGATCATATCCAAAATCTCCCTCCTCCTGGCCGGGGTGGTGTTGGCACTGTCCGGGCCGTGGAGGAAACGCCCATACTCGATAATGGCCCGGGCAAGAATTTGTTTTTCCCCAACTGTAAAATTGAGCTTTCGTTTTCTCTCTGTCATACTTCCAAAAAAACTCACTCCCAGTCAACAAAATTCACTCACAAAAACAAGCACAACCAATCAAGCAAAAACACACACAAAGAGAAAACTACTCAGCAAGAAACAGTCACAAAAAAACAAAACAAAAAAACAGCAGGAAAACAAACGAACAGAAATATATCAATCAAACAAACAGTCTCTCAAACACTTATCAAAAACCACCTTTAAAGATCTACTAACAAACACTTGATCACACAGAACACTAATCTGACAACTACAAAACACACCGCAACGAACAACAGGACAAAAGCACTTGGTTAAATGGGAAGGGACAAAGGGATGTACTTTTGCAATGCAAGTGCGTTTGTGTGTGTCTATTTATGCTGTTTGCGTAGTTCACAACGTTGCCCTAGTCCAATTTCCAATTTCACTGATTGCGCCGCTCCCGAGTTGTGAGCATGCGCACAGCGGAGCTGACATGGTCTACTTCAAGCGCGCATGCGCAAACCGGCCGGCCTTTTATTTGCATGGGGTCATGGCTCATTTCAATGTAACACGCCCACGTCCTTCCCAATTTGTATTACTCCTCCTTACGCCTCTGAAAAAACGTTACGCATGCGCAATTTCCTGCGCAAAAGCTACGAGAATAGGGTGATTACGCGGCAAAATTGCGCAAGTCTAACGTAAAGGCGGTGCGCTACGCCGGTCCAATAATGCGCAGATGTACCTGAATCTGGGCCATTGTTTTTAAAAACGTCAATTTAAATGACCGTGTGTGAGGGAAAACGTTGTTTTATGTCTTGTGAAAAACGACAACATTTTTTTTAAGCATGCTTCAATTTTTTGTGTCGTTTTTCAAAACGTCGTTTTTTGTTTCACAAAAAGTCACCGTGTGTAGCAAAAAACGTTGTTTAAAATGACGTTTTTCAACCCGCGCATGCCCAGAAGCTAGTTAATAAGAGAGCTTCAATGGAAAAGAGTGGTGAACGTAACCTCGCTTTGCTAGAGCATTGTGAAAAAAACGATGATGTGTAGGCAACATCGTCTTTGAAAATTGAAGCTTCAAAAATTTTGTTTTTTACTTCACAGAAAACGTAGTTTTTTTTCATCAAATAAAGTGATCGTGTGTACGTGGCATGAGGATTGCAGGGATAACCTGGTGCACACATTTGCTCATGGAGGATTGTGCCATCCCAGCCACCACTCCACTTGTACGCTGAAAAGAGCCACTGGCAAGGAAATGGAGTGTTGCCAGGACCTTGACCAGTGGCTGCACTGCATGTGAGCGGTGGTTGGGCTGGTGGATGTCCTCCTGCAGGGTTGTGGTTAATTCCATGATGGCATGAGGGGTGAATCTGAAGATGCGATACACCTCAGAATCACTCATGCCAAAGATGTCTATGCGTGTGCGGTATATCCTCTCCCGTGCCCTCCTCCGTGCCCTCCTGAGAGCTATGAGCAAGGATGCCCCTGGCATGTTGGCATACAGATTGTTGTCCTGCAAGTGTGGCTGTTCAGCTCCTCCCTAACGGTGTTGCTTTAGCTGACATGTACACGTCTGGTGCAAAGTTAAAGCTGCTTTTATAAGGACTAACTTTAGACCAGACGTGCAGCTGATGCGCACAGGGCGTAGCCTGCGCCGCACAAACATACTTTTGTGGATCGCTGTATCTCCCTCATTTGCATATTTGCATAGCAAATAAATGGTGTGTCAAGCGCTTTTTTGCGCCTACGATGCGCCGGTGTAATCTTTTTACGTCGGACGGAAAAATCAGATTTTCAGGCGTATCTCGTTTTGAGGATACGGCGCATAGATACGCAGGCGCATATTTACACTTACGCCACGCAACTCAAGATACGTCGGCATAAGTGCTTTGTGGATCTGGCCTAGAATGTTTTGGGGCTGTTTTTCTGCTAAATATACAGGTCAACTTTTCCGTATTGAGGGGCCAATGGACAGGGCCATGTATTATAAAATCTTGGTCTTCCAGTATGACAATGACCCAAAACATACCGCTAAGGCAACAAAGGAGTAGCTTAAAAAAATCACATTAAGGTCATTAGCCAGTCTCCGCACCTTAATCCTATAAAAAAATTATAAAAGGAGCTGAAACTTTGAGTTGCCAAGAAACCTTAAGGATTTAGAGAAGAGCTGTAAAGAAGAGTGGACCAAAATGCCTCCTGAGATGTGTGCAAACTAAGTAAACAAATACAAGAAATGTCTTACCTCTGTGCTTGCCAACAAGGGTTTCTCCACCAAGTACTACATTTTGCTTGGGGATCAAATTCTTATTTTACTCACTGTACTGTAACTCAATTTATAACATTTGAATCATCCCAGGATGGGAAGGGGGAGGGGGCGGGAACAGCCGACTCATGCTCTCCGTGACATTATTGTTGGGGTCCTTCCAGAGACTCTGTGACACCAGCTGTTGGCAGATTCTGGGTCACAGGTCATTAAAAGTAAGTGCAAACTGACCATACTTCACTCTCATGCCAAGTGTGGTCAGTTTTTAATAGGAAAGATTAAGGGTTACCTGTAGGTGCCAGAAATATCTCCTTAACCTACATGGTTAAGGAGATATGCAGAAAACACTGCACCGGTGTCTAAGGCACATGTGCGCCGTAGACAACGGCGCAGGCACACTTAGCGTCCCAGAATTATGAATGGGATAATGCCGGGATTATGTTGGTCCCGTGCACATGCGCGGGAATGACGTCATTGCCGATCCGGCCAATCACAGCTTCGGAGCAGCAATACCAGGAAGAAGTTCAGAGGGGACATGGCGGCAGAGGGGAACTAGGAGCACTTCGGGGGCTTTGATTTCAGGTAAGTGCCACATAATGAGCTAGTATGCTATGCATACTAGTTAACCACTTAAAGACCCCCGCACGCACATATACGGCCACAACATGGCTCGTACAGGCACAAGGGCGTAAATTTACGTCCCCGCCTGAGTGCGGTTCGGGGGTCCCATCGGGACCCCCTCCGCGGCGTGCGGGGGTCTCCCTACCTCTGGGAGCGATCCGGGATCTGCGGGCGGATGTCCGTGTTTTCCGCCCCCCCCGCGATCGCTCCCAGCCAATGGGAGCGCGCTCCCAGCCTGTCACTTCCTCCTCCTGTGTTTACACAGGAAGGAGGAAATGATGTATTCTCTCATCGCAGCGCTGTTTCCCAGCGCTGCTGATGAGAGAAGACATCACAAGTAAGTGTGCACCAACACAACACTGACACACACTCACATAGGCATATTAACCCCTTGTGATCGCCCCCCCCACCACCCCCCTGTCACAGTGTTACTGAATGCAGTGATTTAATCACTGCATTTAGTGTCAGTGTGACAGGCACTGTAAAAAACAGTTAGTGTTAGGTTCAGGATAGCCCCCCCACCCCCCCTAATAAAGTTTTAACCCCCTGATCACCGCCCTAGTTAACCCTTTCACTCCCTATTGCCAGCGTCACTAAGCGATCATTTTTCTGATCACTGTATTAGTGTCGCTGTTCCCGCTAGGTAGCTATTTTTTTTTTATTGCGATTTTTTTTTTTTACTAAAGACATGTGGCTAAATAAATTTTGGCCTAAATGTTTGACTAAAATTTAGTTTATTTGATTTTTTTTTAACAAAAAGTAAAAAATAGTGTTTTTTTTTTCAAAAATGTCGCTCTATTTTTGTATATAGCGCAAAAAATAAAAATCGCAGAGGTGATCAAATACCACCAAAAGAAAGCTCTATTTGTGGGAAGAAAAGGACGCAAATTTTGTTTGGGAGCCACGTCGCACGACCGCGCAATTGTCTGTTAAAGCGACGCAGTGCCGAATCGCAAAAACACCTTGGGTCATTTACCAGCGTATTGGTCCGGGTCTTAAGTGGTTAATTATGTCTTTCTCTTGCAGGTGTTTTTTTTTAATGGATTATTTTAAGAGGGTATACTTCCTCTTTAATATACATTGGAACAAATCAGTAATACTGCCCATTGATCCAATACATCTGGAGCTTCCACACCAGGCTCACCAAATTAATAAAGTTAAAGCATTTAAGTATCTAGGAGTGATAATTACCCCCAAATGAATACACAGATAAGAATGTACCCTCCCCCCCCCCCCTTGTCGGAAATTTTAGACAACAAAATAAAACCTGGTGTAGATTGTTGTTGACTATGATAGGGAGAGCGAATTTGGTTAAGATGGTGTGGATGCCCCAATTGTTATATGTACTACATAACTGTCCTGTTTGGTTGACACTAAAACTATTTAGGACTAGGGATGAGCTTCGAGTTCGAGTCGAACATGAGTTTGACTCGAACATTATCTGTTTGCCAGTTCGGCAAACAGCAAACAATTTGGGGTGTTTGCGGAACACCCTGTAAAAGTATATGGGAGAATTCTAAAGTGCTAATTTTAAAGGTTAATTTTTAAGTTATTGTCCTAAAAAGTGTTTGGGGACCTAGGCCCCGCCCTAGGGGACATGCATTGATGCAATTTTTTTTTTAAACTGCCGTTTCTTCTGGAGCAGTGATTTTAATAATGCTTAAAGTGAAAAAAAAAAGGGCGTGGGGTCCCCCCAAAAATCCATACCAAACCCTTTATGTGAAAAATTATAGCACGTTCTAAATTTTTAATGCCCATTTTTTACATCGTGAAAAATGCTCTGCAGCCCACACACGATCGTTTTTAATGACATAAAAAAAAAACTAATTTTTTACAACCCGAAAAACGGTCGTGTGTACGCGGCATCAGACTTGAAATATTGCAACAGACGAAGAGTAAAAGGGGAATTGCGATACCGAACTCAAGACTATATTTTATAGCAGCACAACTTTAACATTGCCATGGTTGGGAAGAGGTAGATATGCAGGACCCTATACAGAATATTATAATCTCTCAATTTAAGATATCCCCACTAGTACAGCAAATAGTGTCCCATAATTTTTATAAGAATAGAACGTTTCCTACCTTTCATTTAACTCACAGGTTATGGGAGGCAGCACGCATCATCACTTAGCATAAGGGCTATACAAGGCATATGACTATATGGGACAATTACTGTTTGAGTGAGCTGAAGAAATTGCCAGAATTTTTAGAATGGAAAACAGCTGGCATAAAATTCTTATATCAGCTGTATGAAAGGGATATCTTTTTGCCTTTTAATGTACTGAAAGACCGTTTTCAACTACTAAACAGTAATTTATTTTAGTATTTCCAAATACGCCACGCATTACAAAGTCAGACACCAAAATTCCACATACTATATAACCCCTCTGAGATATTATTGAATGCAACCTCAGTACAGTCTATGAAATGAGAGCTAATAGGAAACCTTTATCTTATCCTACAAACTGCAGAGAGCACAAAAACTCTATGGGCCAGATTCAGGTAGATGGGAGCATCTTTAATCTGGAGTAACGTTTCTCATTTACGTTACTCTGGCGAAATTTTAGGAGCAAGTGCTGTTATTCATAAAGCACTTGCTCCTAAAGTTGCGGCAGCGTATCGAAAATGAGCCGGCGGAAATCAAATTGGGCGGGTACGGGGCGTGTATTATTTAAACTAAGCGCGATCCCGCGGCGAACGTACTGCGCATGCGTCGACTGTCAATGCATCCCAGTGCGCATGCTCCAAATTCTGTCAGTGAACGTCAATGACGTCAAATCCCCATTCATGGACGTTTTACGCAAGCGACGCAAATTTATTTTTCGACGCGATGACGACGGCTATACTTAACATAGGATATTCCACCTAGGGGGCATGTATTTATTTACGCCGCGTATTTCTTACGGTAACGTCGGAAAGTCACTGCGTCGTGCCCGAATACGATCGTGAATTGCCGATTCCCGCTGATTAACATATTTTTTCGGCGTTAATCAGCAGGAACGCCCCCAGCGCCATTTTTAAATTAAAGTTGCGATGCGATGGCGAAATTCAATTACGCCGCTCGCATCGGAACTCCAACCTGGCGTTTCTTGTTTTCTGGTTACAGAAAACAGAAACGCCGGCTTAAAGTGACAGTTAGGCTGGAGTATCACTGATACTCCAGCCTAACTCTACCTGAATCTGGCCCTATACAAACCCTCTTGAGAAAGACAGCTATGAGGCTCTATCTGACGACTTTGAGGAAAGTATCAAGCAGTTAGATGAGAAACTCAATGCTTTTGACGGTAAACTTAAGGCCACGCTGGACATAGTGGCACCCTTCTCCCAATCAAACTTTAGGCCAAAAATTTACAAATCCAATCGTTGGTACACCCCTAAATTAGCCACCTTCAAAAATAACTGCCGGAAGCTAGAAAGGAAATGGCAAAAAAACAAAACCAAGGCTAATAAAATCCTCTATAGAATACAGGCCCGTGCTTACTTCCAGTTAGTAAGGAAGCATAAGAGAATAGCCCTAGCATCCCGCATTGAATTAGCGGCCAATAGCCAAGCGGAACTATTTAAAATCAGTAAGGAGCTGTTTAATCCACCATTGGCCTCCCAACAAATTGTCCATTCTCAAGCTCTGTGTGACAATCTACTTGAGGCCTTTGTCAGCAAAGTTTGTTATATCCAAGCTGGCCTAGGTCCCCCAGTCCCTGTCCCCTCAGCAAACCTCACTATTAAGATCGACCGGACCAATCACATCACTCCCTTTTGCTCCTTTCAGCCAATAACGAAAACTCAGCTCTTCAGCTCCATTAAACATCTAAAACCCTCTTATTATGCCGACGACACTTGCCCAGCATGGTTGCTTAAGGATAACATCAACACAGTCATTGATGAGATTATGATCATGGTTAACCTCTCTTTAACAACTGGAGAGTTTCCAGATAACTGGAAACATGCCCTGGTCACACCAATCTTGAAAAAAGCACGCTGGATGCCAAGGTTATGTCCAATTACCGCCCTATTTCAGGACTATGCTTTCTGGCTAAGCTGGTGGAACATGAGGCTCTTAGGCAACTCCAAGCTCATTGTGAATTACAGAATCTTTTTCACGATGCTCAATCGGGATTTAGGCCCAAAAGAGGGATCGAGCTATCCATCCTGGCCACTAGAGAAAGGCTGCTGGAGTCGAGAGACGCAGGGGGGTCGGCGGCCTTGGAACTGCTTGACCTCTCCGCGGCTTTCGATACTGTCAGCCACAAGATCCTCCTGGCTAGGCTACAGGACGAGTTCTATATCACAGGCGTACCTCTTACTTGGATACGCAATTTCCTGACAGGTAGAACATTCCAAGTAATATTGGGCCCATTTAGGTCAGCGAGGGTGCCCCTTCTTTGCCGGGTCCCTCAGGGCTCGGCAATTTCACCGTGGCTGTTTAATTGCTATGTGAGGCCCGTGGTAGATATCATCTCTTCATGGGGGTTGGCCACGCAGGTATATGCTGATGACATACAAATTGTGGCCAGTGATGCTCTCAACCCCACGGCAGCCCACCTTCTTTCCTGCTGCCTCTCATCTATCCAGATATGGACGAAGGACAATCGTTTGGCCCTGAACGTATCCAAAACTGAGGTACTTCTTACAGGTCCAACACAAAGCTTAAACCTGCTTGCAGAGTGGCCCGTATCAATGGGCCCGTGCCCCACTCCATCCAGCCAAGTGAGAAACCTGGGCGTCATATTCGACAATAGACTTTCATGGATTCCACAGGTGAGGAATTGCACCAAGAATGCCCTTTACTATCTTCGGATGCTACGACGGGTAAAACATCTGCTCTCCCAAACACATAGAAATACTCTGGTACAGGCCTTAGTTATCTCACGCCTTGACTTTTGCAATGTGGTATACCTGGGACTCCCTATTAAATGGCTCTCCAAGCTGCAGCTGGTGCAGAACCAGGCAGCTAGGTTGATTACGGGGACCTCAAGATGGGACCATATATCACCCGTTCTCAGACTACTTCATTGGCTCCCATGCGCAAGGAGGATCGAATTCAAGGCTTTGTGTGTCATGTTCAGGGCCTTTAAACAACATGGCCCATTGTTCATTAACAACTTGGCCATATACTACCATCCCCCCAGGGCACTGAGATCAGGCGATCAGGACTTTGCTGCCGTCCCTCCAGTAAGGTTGATTTCTTTCGGTGGCCGATCCTTCAGAGCCAGAGCCGCTTCGCTTTGGAACCTTCTCCCGTTGCCTTTGAGGAAGTCTACTGTTTTTATTACCTTCAGAAAGGCTCTGAAAACATTCCTCTTTGAGACAAGTTGATTATGACCACGCCTAATTAAACCGACCTGGCCCCTCCTCCCTTTGTCCTATGTCCCCCTCACCCCAAACTCCCTTGCTACTGTTTGTTTTTATTGTTGATATTTTACATGGTTTCTTTTTTCTTTTATGTACACGAGCTATCAGTTCGTCTGTGAAGTCTTTTTTTTCTTTGTTTTCTTGGATTGCTTTTTGGTCCAGAATAGACCGGCGGACCTCCTTCCAGCGCTTAGACACACCCTTCAGGGTGTATGTGGCGCTGTATAGAAATATTAAAATCAATCAATCAATCAATCAATCCTATGTCTGAGGAAAATACACATCACCTTTTATGTCCTTGTTGTTCTTTATCCAATGGTTCTCTTATTCATATGCTTTGGCGCTGTCCCAAGCTTCATCTGTAATGGGAAAGAGTGTTTTCAACTCTGAACTCACTATGTTTGACAGAAATAATAGGAACCCCCAAATTTCCAATATTGGGAATAATCCCAGATGGAGAATTACCAAGAGAGAGGTCCTCCATGTGGACTAGGGCCCTATATCTAGCAAGTAAAATTATCCTTCAAAATTTCACTTCTCCTACTCCGCCAAATCATAAACAATAGGGAAAGAACTCAATTATACATTAAAATGAATATCCCCCCCCCCCCAAAAAAGGGCCCTATTAGCTTGACCATAACAATGCATTGTATGATGGCTCATCTAGCAGAGGGGAGGGGGTGAGGGAATTGGACAGGGGAGGAGAGATGAGTTCATAGAAGAAGAAATGTGGCAACATGACCAAAGTATTCAAATAGACTGGAGAAATTAGGATTGAAGGGCGACTTTGACTTAAGGTAACACTATGTACTGTTTACTGAAATTCAGTTATCCTAAATTGTGAGTTGTCAGTTTGTTGTTGATGTCTTGTTAATTGTTTTTTTTTTCTTATTTTTCTTTTCTTCTTATTATATATTTAATTTTACTTTCCATTTATACTACAATGGGATCTACCACATTCGGCTTTCTGAGGGGGACTCACAAAATAATTAGGATGTGGTTGTAGTTAGTCTGTTTTTTTTTTTCTATATCCTTGTATGTAATGAGTAATAACAAAAAATAAATAAACAATTTGATATAAAAAAAAGATACCCCCCCCCCCAAAAAAAAAGGATGTTCCATGCACGCTAGCAATGTGGATGGTCATAACAAATACATGGTACAATAGCCTATTACAGTATCTTTTTTGCACCCTGCAGTTGGGCATCAGTTCACATTCAATTGATGGCTTACACTAGTCACATGTATGGTTAAAGGGGTTGTAAAGGTTTGTCTTTTATTTTCTAAGCTAGTGCATTGTTGGTTCACTTACCTTTTCCTTTGATTTCCCTTCTAAATGTTTTTTTCTTTGTTTGAATTTCTCACTTCCTGTTTCTCCTCAGTAAGCTTTCCACCATCATCCGAGCGGAAAGTCATTTAGAACAGCTTACTGAGGAGGAACAGGAAGTGAGAAATTCAGACACAGAAAACAAAGAGAAAAAACATTTAGAAGGGAAATCAAAGGAAAAGGTAAGTGAACCAACAATGCACTAGCTTAAAGGAACCTATTTAGAAAATAAAAAACAAACCTTTACAACACCTTTAAGGTGCCGTCCTTGATTCTGAAGGTGGTGGAGGGGAAGGATGTCCCAGCCTGCGAATCTCCCAGGTATGGGTCCTCAGTCACTGCCGCATTTCGAGCAGGGCGCCATCTGGGGGTGGCTGTGTTGAACCAAGACGGAGGAGCACCCGGAAAGGGTACCACACCAAAAGAGGAGAAGGGGGTAGGTAGAATGGTTTGTCCTGAAATGGATACAATGTATTGACTTAAAGGGAACTAATAAGAATATAGGGGTATGGAGAGATCTGTATGATAATGTAGGCCCACATTAGGAGTACACTGTAGATTATATTCCCAAAACAGGAATTGGAGACCCTGAGCAAGAGGCCCAAAGTACGGTGAGGAAAAAAGGGTGTGATGGGACACCCGAAAAGGTGAAAAAATAGGAGTGAAAAAGAGGGGGAGGGGAGGGAAAAAGAGAGGAGAGAAAATATAATCGTGGGGTGAGTGAGGAAGGAGGGAAAGGGGAAGGGAAAGGAAAGGTGAGGGAGTGAGGGGACCTGTGCAGGTGAAAAGAAAGGGAAGCAGAGAGGGGGGAATGATTAAGGAATTGTGTAGTGAGGTGGAATATAAACAGGAAAAATAAGTGAAAAAAGTGAGAAAATGTGGGGTGGGAAAATTTGGGAAGATGTGGAGTGAAGGTGGAAATGAGTGAAGAAAAAGGAAAAAGGAAAGAAAAGGGATGAAACAGGGGGGCAAGGGACTGGAAAAGCAATTGCAGATGAAAAGTGAGAAATAAAGTGATTAAGGGCGCTGATAAAATATGAGACAGCAGCCACCCCCAGATGGCGCCCTGCTCGGAATGCGGCAGTGACTGAGGACCCATACCTGGGAGATTCGCAGGCTGGGACATCCTTCCCCTCCACCACCACACGAGAGCTCTGTCTTTTGGAACTTTCCATACCTTCTTATTCTGGTAAATGTGCTGTTTTTTATTTTTTTTAACTCTTTTGGAACTTTCCATACCTTCTGGGTTCGCATGGCATGACATCCTTCCCCTCCACCACCACACGAGAGCTCTGTCTTTTGGAACTTTCCATACCTTCTTATTCTGGTAAATGTGCTGTTTTTTATTTTTTTAACCTAAATATTTCAATTAACTCCTCTCCTCTCCGTCCCTCATATGCTTTCACCTTCCCCATAGTCTGGGACCATCCATGTCCCTTGACTGGGCGGGGTACGTCTTGAGGGAGTGGATAGAAGAGATAAACTATGTACAGTATGACTTATGAAATTACTCTTTTTCAGCGGCAACCAGTAAAAATCCTCTGAAGAAGACCTTTGGTCGAAACGCGTTAGAAACTACAAATGCTTGTCACTATCACAGGCTATGTATTTTATTGTTACAATATGATCTGTGTATGGATATTTTTATATTGTGCATTATGTCGCAACTCATTCCTTATTTTTATGTCATAACCTTTTTTCAATAAAACGTTGTACTTTACACGTTGCATCTCCATATTTTTTCTACCTTTGCTGTTTTAAAGCCCCATTGGGACAATTTTTCCTTTCTCATTATATCGGGGTGTGCAGCCACATCTCTCCACCCACAAGTCTGTCTTTTTTTTCTGGGTTATATACTCTTTGGGGACATTCAGCCTTTAATCCAGGTGTGTGCAGAGATAGCCCTGTCCTGTATTTTAAAAGGCAGTGAAGATTTTTCTCCCCCCTTCAGTTTTGACCAAGTTGAGTCTCTGGTAAAGGATGACCAGGTTTCTTTCATTGAGCTGTTCCCAGCAGGTGTTGTCAGATTTCATTAATGCAGTACAGTCCCTGGTAAGACAGGCAGCATGTGAGCCTACTTTTGTTCAACCTGTACTACAGGCATGGTCAAATCTATTACCCTCAGCCTCAGTCAACTCACAACAATCCAGCACTGCTACTAGACACCTGCCTGCCCAAAAGTCTTTCTCATCATCATCAGTATCTAATATTCTTCTTTTTGAGAATCATCAGAAGAGGTTTGAGTACTTGACTCTTCTGGATGGTGAGGGGAGAGATCAGCATAAACTTGTACTGTATGTCCCTTAAGTTGAATTTGTGGGGTGGTGCGAGATCTCCTCATGACTTCTTCTTTAACATTGTAGTAGTGAGTTTTCACCACAGTGCCACAAGGTAGCCCATCTGGTCGGGCGGGACCAAGGGCCCTGCGGGCCCGATCAAGTTCCAATTTGTGAGCTGCGATGTTTGGTATAAGGTTTTTGATGAGAGAGTGCACTGCTTCTGGTACAGTATATCAGTGATAGTCTCTGGAAGACCTCTGATCCTGAAATTAAGCCTTCTAGACCTATTTTACAGGTCATCAATTTTGACTATGGCCCCCTCCAACTGCTCATGCAATTCTTGGAAATGGTCAGTGTTTTGATTGACCTGGTCAATTGTGGCGTCCATTTTATTTTGTATATACTTAATGTGAGAGCCCAGGAGGTGAATATCTGATTTAATGTCTGAGGTGATCTTGGCAACAGTCTGAGCAAGTCCCCTGTCAAGCAATTCTGCAAATCTTTTAAAGAGCAAAGCGATGTCATGGGGCTGTGAGGTAATTTGATATATCATCTCCTGAAAATGCATATCAGTCCTCAGTGAGGCTGTGACTGCGGGTGACATGAGCATGTCGTTCAGGGTCTGATTTAGGAGGGATACTGTGGAAGCTGGTGATGCTGGCTCCCTATCAATGAAAGTATCGGGGCCCCTCAATAGACCTCTTCATGAAGCAAATCCCGCCAGGGAGAAGAAGCTGGTGTGCCTGTGTGGGATGCCTCATGTGGCAGCCATTACCCCGCCATGTGACGTGCCTCAGTGGTTCTTGACAGTGACACAAAATGTTCTTGAGGGGTCTGTTCCACCGGTCTAATCAGCCTTCAACTGTTCCTGCCGGTTGCCTGGGTGTACTGGTCCCAATTGAGCCTATGGGGGGTGCTTGTACCCGCTGCTGGGGGCACCAAAACCACAGAGCGGGACGGAGCTCTGTGTTCAGCCGTCAATGCCACGAATGCGCCTCTCTCAATGCACTCACATTTATTGGATAAAGTAAATGCATGTAATACAATCCAGCATAATTTCATGTGTTCCAGTATTATACTCCTGCCACCAGGAGGGAGTATAATAAACTCAGGAGAATCAAGCCTGGTGGCGGTAGTATAATACTGGAACATGTGAGATTATGATGGATTGTATTACATGCGTTTATTTTATCCAATAAATGTGAGTGCATTTTTTTGAAGCTGGGGTTGCGTGGTTTGATTTATTCAGTAACCAAGTTATTGCACTATTGGAGGCTGTTTTTCTCTTTATATGTTGCCTTTGACCTGCCTTTGAATTGTGTGGCGCCATCCTAGAATGGGAACCCGATGCCCTTAAAGGAACCTAAATAAAAAAAAATTGTACCCTTTGGTGTGATCACTGAACATGTACATAATAACTTTTTTAAATATATTATGTCAATCCCGTGGTACTATTCCAGTCATTAAAGTGTCCCTTAACCACTTTAGCCCCGGACCATATTGCTGTCCAATAACCAGAGCCCTTTTTGTTATTCGGCACTGCGTCGCTTTAACTGACAATTGCGTGGTCGTGCAACGTGGCTCCCAAAAAAAATTGGCGTCCTTTTTTCCCCACAAATAGAGCTTTCTTTGGTGGTATTTGATCATCTCTGCGTTTTTTTTTTTTTTGCGCTATTAACAAAAAAAGAGCAACAGTTTTTAAAAAAATTCAATATTTTTTACTTTTTGCTATAATAAATATCCCCCAAAAATATATAAAAAAACATTTTTTTTCCTCAGTTTAGGCCAAAACGTATTCTTCTACATATTTTTCGTAAAAAAAAAAATCGCCATAAACGTTTATTGATTGGTTTGCGCAAAAGTTATAGCGTTTTCAAAATAGGGGGTAGTTTTATGGCATTTTTATTAATATTTTTTTTTGTTTACTAGTAATGGCGGCGATCAGCATTTTTTTTCAGTACTGCGACATTATGGCGGGCACTTCGGACACTTTTGACACATTTTTGGGGCCATTGGCATTTTTATAGCGATCAATGCTATAAAAATGCATTATATTACTATAAAAATTGCCATTATGCTGCATACACATGATCATTTTTCGGGTTGTAAAAAACAAAGTTTTTCAGGCTCTAGAAAAAACAAAATGCTCTAGCAAAGCGCAGTGACTTACAACACGTACGACGGCACTATAAAGGGGAAGTTCCATTCGGATGGCGCCACCCTTTGGGCTGCTTTAGCTGATTTTGTGTTAGTAAAAGACGGTTTGTGCTTTTCTGTCTGTTACAGCATGATGAATGTGCTTACTCCATTACAAACAGTAGTTTTACCAGAACGAGCGCTCCCATCTTATAACTTGCTTCTTAGCATGTGCGGATTTTTCACATTGTTAAAGCCCACACGCGACCATTTTTACAAGCCCGTTTTTCAGAATCCGAAAAATGCTCTGAAGCCCACACCTGATCGTTTTTAATGACATAAAAAAAACTTAATTTTTTACAATACAATGCAGCAATACTCTCTTTAACAAACTGTTGTTCCTTTTGAATTCTTGCAACCTTGATTTCCTTTTTACATATACTGTTATTTTCTTTGTAACATTAAAACGATGATAGTGTTCCTTGATTTTTATATTTTTTAAAAGCTTGTTTCTTATTATTTATAGCTTTTTCAATTTTGGACATGAACTACATAGGTTTTATTTTTAGCTTTTTAAACAAATTGGCCATGGAAATATACTTTGCAGTGTGTTCAAGTACAGTGTTTTTGAAGAATTTCCATTTCTGTTCTGTGCTCCTCAGTGCAAATATTTCCTCTTAGTCTAAAGCCTCGTACACACTATCGGATTTTCAGACTGGATTGTGTGATGACAGGCTGTTGGCGGAAAAACCACCCTTTTGTATGCTCCATGGGACAATTGTTGTTGGATTTTCCACGGATAAATGTTGGATGCCAGGCTTCAAAATTTTCCGCGAACATTTGTCTGTTGTCGGCTTTTCCGATAGTTTGTGTACACAAGTTCGTCGGACAAAAGTCCAAAGTATAAATACGCATGCTCGGAATCAATGCTCACCAAACACAACATTAGAATAAGGTGCCCAAAGGGTGGCGCTAAAGAGCTGAAATTTCATGTAGTACATCACTACGTACGTGTTTGTTGACCCACAATTATTTGCCGTTTGTATGCAAGACAAATTCATGGCCAATGCCCTTCGGACAAAAGTCCTAAGTTTTGTCTGCTGGAAATCCGATCTTGTGTACCAGGCTTAAGTCTTGGAGAGCAGAACTCATCCTTGTTATGTTCTTTTTTAAACCTTAATAATGAGCTCTGCATGGTTTGAGATTATCAGGTTCAGCAGAGCATCATTCCTAGTTGGAGCCTTTATGTACTTTCCAATAACATTTTATTTTTTGCCCTTTAACTGTTTCTGCAGTGCCATTGCTCTTTCAAATCTATACTGAGTTTTGAGAATGGCAGCAGTATACATCCTGGAGCTGTTTCATTGCTGTATATATGCAGCACACTGCTATCATCCTTGCTAGCAGTCATTATCCCAGTTACAATATTAATATTACCAGCAGGAAATTTCAGATGTTACTTACAGGCTAAAAGACTCCTGTTATAATCTTTTTTAAACTCCAGTTTTTAACTCATCACTTAGCCAAATTTCCTACTAGCGAAAAGGGGGAGAGTGGGGGCAGTGGACTGGTTGCTGAGGCCAGATCACAGGGCTAACCACATGATTGAAAAAAGGGACTGTATTGGTACTATTAAAATAATATAAACAGAGTTGCAAAACACAAATTTATTGATAAAAAGTCACAAGACAGAGATTTGTACATTTCATTGATTGGTCAATGTCAACAAGTTTCGCGGAAGTACACCGCTTCATCAGGACAAACCAATCTGTAGAATAGACAAATAGGTATACAAAACATGTAGTATGGTTCAGCATTAAGGTAAATAAAATACAAAAGAAATATATTGATAACTTACGCTATGAGTGAATTGATACAGCACAGAGCTTCCCACTCACCATTATTATTCTGCTTGTTTCTCTTGTTGTTCCTTATTTTAATTTTTTTTGTTAATTTACATCCTCTAAATGTTTTGTGTGCAGTCCCTGGGCACCTATGTTCCCCTCCTGTGGCAGACATGTGTTTTCCCCTGGCGGGGGTGTCCATCCATCCACCCCCTTAGTGTTCTCCCAGCTGGTGGCTTTCATCTGCCAGCTCGGTCTAACGCACATGCGCAGTAGCGCGGCTCGCGCACCTGTGCAGTGTGGGGAAACTGACCCGCTGATGTCATGGTGCCGCTGCTCCGGCGGCGTCATTGGCGTCTCCAGGTTGGGGTAGCTCATTTAAGGGCCCTCGGGCCCCCGGACGAGCTGCGTGGTACCTGCCATCGTTTTGTTCCTGAGTTCAGGCAGTGCTAGGTCAGGGTTCATCGGCGGCTCCTTGGGGATCCTTAGGGGAGTTGGTATAGTTTGATATTACCTCCTTGTCCATGCACTACCGTGCATTCTGTCACTGCTTGGCTATCTCCTCGGATGACACAACACTAGCATTCACCAGCAGTATCGGACTCCAAGTTTAATACTGCACTATCCCTGACCCCTCCACATTGCTGCCACCTTTACCCTGTCCATCTGCCTGTCCACACCAGGACCATCCAGCTTCCACCATGGCTTGGCTTAATTGCCGTGGTAAGTATCTCTTTACCTTACACCACTTTACACCAACCCAAACTCCCCCCACTTCAATACCCGTCACCCACCCCTCCCCCCCATCCCTCCTCCCCTTCTACCCCTCCCCCCTTGTTTCCCCCTTCCTACCCTCTGCCGTTTTCCTCTTCCCTTTCCTTCCCTCCCCCTCCCTCACTTTCCCTACCCCTCCCCCTTCCCTTCCTTTCTTTCCCTCCCTTTCCAGCCCCTTCCCCTCCCTCTACCCCCCCTTTCCCACGCCCCATTTTTCCCTCGCCCCCCCATTTTCTCCCCTTTTCCCTCCCCTCCCCCCATCCTCATCTCCCCTTCCCCCCTTCCCTTCGCCCCTGTCACGTACCTGGTGCTGAGCAGAGCCTGACGTGCGGGAGTGGCCACTTTTGCTCCTCTGACTCCAGAACCCCTGGTAGTGCAGACAGGAGGTGCTGGAGTTTAGAGTCACACTAGCGCCTGGCGGGGATGTTGTGCAGACACTGCGTCAGTCTTCTGTAGTCTTCTGTAGTCGATGAACGGCAGGAACTTGGTGCAGGTGATCAAGATCAGCAGGGTGACAAAGTTCAGGTACTTGAAGCGGCCGACTGGAACCGCAGGCTGGAGGGAGGTGCACTGTAGTACCGTCCTGGCGGGTAGCCGAGCTGGGTGCAGACCGATGGAGTGATACTGGAGGGAGGTGTGCTGTAGTACCGATGCCGACAGGTAGCTGGAGCTAGTGCAGATGACTGGGCAGACGGCAGGAGGGAGGTGTTCTGTAGTACGGATGCTGGTAGAGTCAGACAGGCCGGGTCAGATACAGGCATACGGATCGGGTTCAGGGATAAGGCAACAGCAGAGTCGTAGTCCAGGCCGGGTCGGCAACAGGCGGGCAGCAACCGGTAAAGGGTCAGGCAGAGGCAGCGTCAGACAGGCCAAAGGTCAGGGCAGGCAGCGATCAGAAGGGTCAGAGACAAGCCGGGATCACAGGAACAGAGGTAAATCAGGTAACAGGTCTCAGGCGGGTATCAGGAACGCTGACGATCGAGCAGCAAGAGGCCATGGGATGAGCCCCATTAAATAGCCTGAACTGGCGCCAAAATGGCGTCAGCACGGGCCCCGCGTGCCGCTGCCGCGAATGCGCGTGCCCGTGCGCGCCGATGTGCCGCGCACGTCGAAGTGCCGCAAATGCGCGCTCCCGGCGCCCCTGTGCGCGCCGTTGTACCGCTAGCGCCACCTGGTGGTCGGCCACGACACATGACAGCCCCTCTCCCTCCTATTTTCCCCTCCCCCATTTTCTGTCCCCGTCCTCTCTCCCCCCCCCAACTTTTGGGTCGCTTATACAGATATGCATGTATATGAATATCTGTATATATATTTATATACACATATATCTATTATGCCTACTTTTCAGATACCCACTATCATACCCCCATGTACTTCCGCGAAACTTGCTGACGTTGACCAATCAATGAAATGTACAAATCTCTGTCTTGTGACTTTTTATCAATAAATTTGTGTTTTACAACTCTGTTTATATTATTTTAATAGTACCGATATAGTCCCTTTATCCAATCATGTGGTTAGCCCTGTGATCTGGCCTCAACAACCAGTCCACTGCCCCCACTCTCCTCTTTTTCGCAATTAATCGGGATGATGGTACGTTTTTATTTATTATTTATTTTTATGTGAGGCTATACTCCCATTTTTTGTCTAAAATTTCCTACTAGATCAAAGTTCCAACAAGCAAAGGATGAGCAAGCTCAAAGTGAGTTCTGCAGAAAGTTACCATATTTATCGGCGTATAACACGCACAGGCGTTCTAAACACGCACCTTAACTTTAAGGCCGCGTACACACGATCAAATTTATCTGCTGAAACTGGTCCCACGGACCGTTTCAGCAGACATCTCGATCGTGTGTACGGGCTAGCGGACATGTTTTCCCATCGGACAAATTTCAAAGCATGCTTTGAAATTTGTCCACCGGAGACATGTCCGTCGGATATGTCCGGTGGTTAGTACACTAACCAGCGGACAGAAATCTCTGCGCATGCGTCGAATGGATTCGACGCATGCGTGGAAGTATTTTTCTTCCTGAAGTGGTGACGTGGCGCCGTCAAAGTCACCGCCACGTCACTGCGTCCTCAGCCCGAGGGGATTTTCGTCCGATGGTGTGTAAACGCCATCGGACCAAAATCCGATGAGACATGTCCGCTGCAAACGGTCCGTCGGACATGTTTGAGCGGACATGTCTCATCGTGTGTACGCGGCCTAAGAGGGAAGTTTCAGGAACAAAAATTTCCACTGCCCCCTGCGTATAACATGCAGGCACAGTTAACCCTCTATTTTCAGGGTAAAAAAGTGAGTGTTATACGCAAATAAGTGTAAGGCTGACTGCAGGTCAAGCCTGTATTTGTAGGAGGAGTCGGGAGGTATTTAAACCCACCCTCCTTCCTCCTTCTGGGCGTCGGTTTTCTGGTGGGACGACCCATCTGATGTCACTTCCGGTTTCGGCTCTGTCAGCAGGACGTGAGGCTCCACGTGTGGCCCCCATGTCTAACTTTTATTCCAACAGGTTTCCGGAGTCAGTCGGGGGGGGGGGCCACCTCCATCTGGGCTGCATGGGGGATCTACGGGCTGGGGAGCTCTCCACGCTACTTCCCTGTGTGACGTCAGAGTGCCGACTGGTGCTCCAGGAGTCGCACGCTGCGGCGGCCGATGGCTGCAGCAGAGCGGGAGTTGCTTCCTCCCTCCTTACTGATCGGGGACCCGCTCCTCTTTCTACGGTGGAGTGGTTGCAGGGGGAGCGTGTGTTCGCTCTTGGTAGGTGGGGGGGGGCTTGGCTGAGTGGTTTGGGGGTTCCCCAGTCGGGGGAGGGGCTGTACGAGGTCTGCTCGTTCTCAGGAGTGAGTTAGGGGGGCGGGCAGAGCAAGGTTCACTCCACATGGTGTCAGGGGGAAGGATCTGTGGCTATCAGTATGGCCATATGCAGCATTCTTTCCACACGGTATGTATACTCCTTACAACACAAGTTCAGCTCCTTTCATGTGTATACTCCATGTCCAGCTCTGTTTTTCACTACTGTCATGCATCTCCCCCTGTCTCAGGTTTCTGGTTGCTTTTTGTTTTCATGTTTCTTGTGCGTCCACATGTCACGGTTCTCACGGTTCAGGGTCGCATGCGACTACTTTTTTCATTCAGTATCTTTTTCCCATGCGTTTCGTTTCCCTTGCATATTATGTCTCTGATGCGATTATGTCTCTGATGCGATTATGTCTGATGGTAGTTCTCATGCGTTTACATTTCTCATGGTATTTTCTCATGCGGTTCATTTCTCATGCAATTACGTTTTCACATGGTAGGTTCTTATGCGTTGACGTTTTTCATGGTAGTACTTGTGCATTATGTTTCTTGTGTGGATACATTTCTCGTGCGATTGCGTTCGTGTGGTAGTTACTCAGGCGTTCACGTTTCTCACGTTAGTTGCTTATGCGATTATGTTCTCATGCGATCACCTTTCACATGGTGGTCTCATGCGATGGTGTTTTGCGTGGTAGTTGCACATGCGATTGCGTTGCGTTTGCGTTGCGCATGCTTGTGTTGCGCACGCGATTTACGTTCCATGCGATTCACGTGGTAGGTGCTCATGCGATTCACGTTTCTTGTGGTAGTTGCTCATGCGATTTACGTTTCTCGTGGCGGTTGCTCATACGATTCACGTTTCTCGTGGCGGTTGCTCATGCGATTCACGTTTCTAGTGGCGGTTGCTCATGCGATTCACGTTTCTCGTGGTAGTTGCTCATGCGATTCACGTTTCTCGTGGTAGTTGCTCATGCGATTCACGTTTCTCGTGGTAGTTGCTCATAGTTACATAGTTACATAGTTAGTCAGGTTGAAAAAAGACACAATTCCATCCAGTTCAACCATAAAAAAAAATAAAAATAAAACAAAGTAAAACACAGTACATCCTCCCATACACCCAACTCCATACCCACAGTTGATCCAGAGGAAGGCAAAAAACCCCAGCAGAGCGATGATCCAATTTGCTACCGGAGGGGAAAAAATTCCTTCCTGATCCCCCGAAAGGCAATCGGATTTACCCCGGATCAACTTTACCTACAAAACTTAGTACTCAGTTATATTATGTGCATTTAGGAAAGAATCCAGGCCTCTCTTAAAGCAATCTACTGAGCTGGCCAGAACCACCTCTGGAGGGAGTCTGTTCCACATTTTCACAGCTCTTACTGTGAAGAAACCTTTCCGTATTTGGAGGTGAAATCTCTTTTCCTCCAGACGTAAAGAGTGCCCCCTTGTCCTCAGTGTTGACCTTAAAGTGAATAACTCAACACCAAGTTCACTATATGGACCTCTTATGTATTTGTACATGTTGATCATATCCCCCCTTATTCTCCTCTTCTCAAGAGTGAATAAATTCAGTTCCTCTAATCTTTCCTCATAGCTGAGCTCCTCCATGCCTCTTATCAGTTTGGTTGCCCTTCTCTGCACTTTCTCCAGTTCTCCGATATCCTTTTTGAGAACTGGTGCCCAAAACTGGACTGCATATTCCAGATGAGGTCTTACTAATGATTTGTACAGGGGCAAAATGATATCTCTATCTCTGGAGTCCATACCTCTCTTAATACAAGAAAGGACTTTGCTCGCTTTGGAAACCGCAGCTTGGCATTGCATGCCATTATTGAGCTTATGATCAACTAAAACCCCCAGATCCTTCTCCACTACAGATCCCCCTCATGCGATTCACGTTTCTCGTGGTAGTTGCTCATGCGATTCACGTTCTTGTTGTAGTTGCTGATGTGATTACATTGCTGATGCAATTACGTTCTCATGTGTTTACGTTTGCATGTGTTTACGTTTCTCTTGGTAGTTGCTCATGCGTCGTCGCATTGTAGTCGCTCATGCGATTATGTTTCTCATGGTTGATTGTCATGCGATTAGGTCTTCGCATGCGGTTACGTTTCGCATGTTTTTCTCACGCATCTACGTGTCTCATGCAATTTTATTTCTCATGGTTTTCACGTTCTCAGGCTTTCACGTGGCACATGCTAGTCATGTTCTTGCATGGTTGCGATTTATGTTCTCATGCAATCACGGTTGTCGAGTGTACACTTTTCTCTTGCTTTTTTTTTTGTTCTCATGTTCTTCCATTTCTCATGCTATTTCACGTGTCTACTTTCCATTTTACGCTGCGTTTCTCACGCTATTCATGTTCGCACGTGTCTACGTTCCTCGTTCAGGTTTCTGTGGTGATGCATTACGTGTCTCACGTTCTCCTGCGTTTTACATTTTTCTTACAATTACGTTTCTCATGTGTCATGTTCTCAGATGTTACGTTTCTCATGTTTTGTTTCCCATGCTATTTTATGTTTTCCGTTTCTCATGCAATTTTACGTTTGTACTTTCCTTTTTTACGTTACGTTTCTCACGCCATTCATGTTCTCATGTGTTTACGTTACTCATGCAGGTTTCAGTCGTGATGCTTACGATTCCGTTTCTCAGGGGATTTTTTTTTTTTTTTATGTTCTCAGGCATTTACGTTTCCCATGTTTTTGTTTCCCATGCTGTTTATGTTTTTAGGTGTGTGCGTTTCATGCAATTTACGTTTCTCATGCAGGGTTCAGTTGGGAAGTTTTCTGGTTGGTAGCTTTGGTATGTTCATTTTGATTCATGGCGTTCCCCGCCGGGGGGGGTCACCCATCACGTCTACGTTTCATACATCTTGACATTTCATCTCTCACAATGACCTGACACATCTTCAGGTTCATCAGGCCTGAGTGTACGTTTTTAATTTGCCTGCTACGCCTCAGGTTGCTCGGCCTTGGTAAGTCACGGGTTTGTCACTTTCTCAGTCCAGCTGCACTAGTCCTACACTTACCTACATTTCATTTTCATAATCTGGGCATGCATGTTAGGTTATGGCCGCTCTCCACTGCTGGTTACCTGTCACGTCTACAGGTACGGTCGGATTGAGATGTTTCGTTTCTAATTGGCTTGTACAGTGGCAAGTCTCCTCATCCGTTTCTCATACGTTTTCATGCATCTCGGCTTTGCATTTCTCACACGTTAACCTGACACGTCTTCAGGTTCATCGGGCCTGAGTGT
Source organism: Rana kukunoris (assembly GCA_029574335.1). Taxonomy (NCBI): domain Eukaryota; kingdom Metazoa; phylum Chordata; class Amphibia; order Anura; family Ranidae; genus Rana; species Rana kukunoris. The sequence continues at coordinate 407,735,696 of CM056052.1, read as the reverse complement.
ACGTTTTTAATTTGCCTGCTACGCCGCAGGTCGCTCGGCCTTTGCATTCATGGGGTTGTCACATTCTCAGTCCAGCTGCGCTAGTTCTACACTTACCCACATTTCATCTTCTTAGTCTGGGCATACATGTTAGTTCATGTACCCGTAGACGTGCTGGTTACCTGTCACGTCTACGGGTACTGTCGGATTGAGATGTTTCGTTTCTAATTGGCTTGTGCAGTGGCAAGTCTCCTCATCCGTTCTCATACGTTTCATGCATCTTGGAATTAATTTCTCACACGTTAACCTGACACGTCTTCAGGTTCATCAGGCCTGAGTGTATGTTTTAATTTGCCTGCTACGCCTCAGGTTGCTCGGCCTTTGCATTCATGGGGTTGTCACATTCTCAGTCCAGCTGCACCAGTCCTACACTTACCCACGTTTCATTTGCACAGGCTGTGCATACATGTCACGTTCATATCCTCACGTTAGTTCAGGTCCACTCTCCACTGCTGGTTACCTGTCGCGTTCACAGGTTCTGTCGGATTGAGATGTTCGTTTTAATTGGCTTGTGCGGTGGCAAGTCCCCTCATCCGCTTCTCACGGCTTTCATTACATTTTTCATACGTCACGTAATCTCGTCACTTACATCACCTTCCCGACATGTCTTCAGGTTGTTAGGCTTGAATGTTACGTTTTCCGTTGGCCTGCTTTGCCTCAGGTTGCTCAGCCTCGTCAGTTCCCTAGACTGACACGCTCTCTGTCCTGCTCTACATCACTGCATGTGTCAATCACGGACACTTACGTAGGTAGGGGTAAGGGGAGGTAGGGGTTTTCCTTTTCCTAAGGTAAGTTGGGGCTTGTTGGTTTTGTTTAACGATGTCTTGCTTCTTTGCAGAGTTCATGTCACGGGCAGTAGATATCGCAGATTGTGCCGTCATCCATCCTTCTCCAGTTACGGGTTTCTTCACATGGTTGTGCACCCTCCTTGTATATTCCGATTTTGTCATAGACGAACCTTGATCTTCAAGTCCTTTTCATACAGCCCGGAAACTCGTGACTCGGCCTGGGATATCTTCCAGGCGTTCCTATCTCGGTATCCTGGGTTCTTTTCTCACAAACATGCCAGTACCTACTTGCGTTTGCTTTCTTTTGCCACTTGCAGCTTCAAACGGGTTTAGCTGGGTCCAGGACATTCTGGGCGCTAGACCGTTGCGGACATACTCAGGGATAGGCCACTTTTCCTTTTCCCTAGTACCCCCTTCCCTGCTAGCACAGGGCATGACACTTACTTATTACCTGCTTCCTATCTAGGGTAGCACTTCATCATTCACTCCGGGCCATGGTTTCAGTACAGGTGCAGTTTCTGCTGCTATTTGTAGGGGGTTTGTTTTCTTGTTGTTGAAGAATTAGGTGGGCGGTAGGTAGCTTTCTTCTCCAGACATATCCCAGTTCACTTGTCAGTCACAGGCATTCTTGCATTAGGGGCTTGTGGTACATTCAGTTACTTTCATTTCAATCCCTTCCCTAGCTCATCCTACTGTGTTATTTTTGGCCCCTTTTAGGCATACTGATCACGTGACCCCGGCATACCTCAGGTCAATTTCCCTCCGCAGGTCGTTTTCCCTGTCTCCCCTCAGTCCTTTCCCTAGCACGATTACCTGAGACTCTGAGTACAAGTGTAAGGCTGACTGCAGGTCAAGCCTGTATTTGTAGGAGGAGTCGGGAGGTATTTAAACCCACCCTCCTTCCTCCTTCTGGGCGTCGGTTTTCTGGTGGCCCACCCACCCATCCCCTTTTTATTGCATTTCTTCTTTTACTTCTACTTGGGTATGCCCCCTTCCCTGGTCCTGGGGAACCCTTCTCCACCAAAATTGAGGGTGACACCCCTTTTCCAGCAGGAATGTCACCCCCACATTCAAACATCATTCACAACCCAAAATATGCCAAAAAAGTCAAACAAACAAAAATGCATAGAAACAAAAAATGCATAGTAAAAAAAATTGCTTAGAAAAAACAAAAAAAAGCAGAGAACAAAAATAAAAAAGCTTTCAAAACAAACAAAAGGGGGAAAAAAAATTATTGCCCTCTGCCTGAGCCACGCCTGGGGCGCCCCCGGCCACGGCCCCGGACCCTCAGGGGAGACGCATGGGGGAGGGGAAAAGCCGGGGAAGGAGGAGCAGCCCCTGAGATCTGCCCACCTGGCGGCCTGCCCTCCAAGGCCACGGCTATTCTGTCCAGGGCAGCACCAAGTGTTGCCGTGTTGCCCTGGATAGCCTGGGTAAGGGCCCTCACATCCTGCCCAACGCCTGCTGCTGTAGTTTGCAGGTCATTTAGGCAGGTTGTGGAGGCCCGGGAGTGGGAGTCCAGGTTACCCAGGCTATCATTAATGGAGGACAGGCTCTGATCCACCCGCCCCATAGTCTGGCAGAGCTGTCTCAGAAGGCGGGTCTGGGTGGCCAGGTTCCTTCTCAGACAGGCGGGCATGAGATTGGGCGCCCCCCTGGTGCTTTGGGATGACCTCCTGGCTCCAGCTGATGGTTGTGGCCGGGGAGAAGGGGAGGCCCTTGTGAGGGGAGCCATGTTGGGGGAGGAGGGGGGGGGGCTGACCCTTAGGGAGGGCAGGCTTCTTGCAGCCAGAGGGGAAGAGTCCGCAGAAACCAAAGGGCCAGTGCCTTCCATGGACTCCTCCTCCTCATGATTCTGCTCCTCCTCATGATCGTCCTCCGCATGATCCTCCCCCTCCTCTTGTTCCTCCTCTGCGGACTCTGGCCTTGTTGGGGGGGCCTCATTAGGCTGCTGTCCTGGGGTTGGAGCGGTCAGTCCAGATGGCCCTGCACCCTCCTGCACAGCTGTGGATGACACAAAACATTCACAGGTTGGAGGATCCACACACTTGCCACATATTCCCTTTCACCCCCTCCCCCACACATGCTACACACCTGAGAGAAATAAAAACCTTACCTGGCACCGCGGGGACCGGACTTGTGTCAAAGCCTGGCAGGCCCTCCACTTCATGCCGGTGAAAGGTCAGGGCCACCACACGCTCCGTCTCTGAAAATCTAACCCGGCATGGTGGGCCCCCTCCTGTGCCCCTGGCATGGGCATTTATTGCGGCCAGTTTTTTTTTCACCTCACGCCGGAGGTCATTTATTTTCTTTTCTATCCCAGAGCGGGTCCGTGTCTCCCCCTCCCCCGATGAATTGACCTGCTCTGTGATCATATCCAAGATCTCCCTCCTCCTGGCCGGGGTGGTGGTGGCACTCTGCGGGCCGTGGAGAAAACGCCCATAGTCGGTAATGGCCCGGGCAAGAATTCTTTTTTCCCCCACAGTAAAATTGAGCTTTCTTTTTCTCTCAGTCATACTTCCAAACAAACTCACTAGCAGTCACCAAAAATCTGTCACAAATACAAGCACAACCAATCAGACAAGAACACACACAAAGAGAAAAAGAACAGCCAAAAATCACACTAGCACTCAGCAAGAAACACACACAAAAAAATCAGATGAAAAAATAAAGCAAGAAAACAAACGCTCAGAAATATATCAATCAAACAAACAGTCTCAAACACTTATCAAAATACACTTTCACAAAACTACCAACAAGCACAAGATCACACAGAACACTAATCTGACAACTACAAAACACACTCTAACGAACAACAGAGCAAAAGCACTTGATTCAATGGGAAGGGACACAAAGGGATGTACTTTTGCAATGGAAGGGCGTTTGTGTGTGTCTATTTATGCTGTCTGCGTAGTTCACAACGTTGCCCTAGTCCATTTCCAATTTCAATGATTGCGCCGCTCCCGAGTTGTGAGCATGCGCACAACGGAGCTGACATGGTTTCCTTCACGCGCGCATGCGCGAGTCGGCCGGCCCTTCATTTGCATGGGGTCACGGCTCATTTCAATGTAACACGCCCACGTCCCTCCCAATTTGTATTACTCCTCCTTACGCCTCCGGAAAAAACCTTACGTTTGCGCAAGCTCTTGCGTAAAAGCTACGTGAATCGCCGGATTACGCGGCTAGATTGCGCAAGTCTAACGGAAAAGTGGTGCGCTACGCCGGAATGATAATGCGCCGATCTACGTGAATCTGCCCCAAAGTGTCCACAAATACACCAAACTGGATATAAACAAAAGAATGATCAGCGCTTCAAAGAGATGATGCAAAAATACTGCACCTCAACACAGACATGCATAAAAGTAAATGCAAATAAAGCTAGTGGCTACCGTAGTAGCAAAATACAAAATGATAAGACAAAAAAAGGGACACTATGCAGTGAGCAAATCCTATATACAATGTGCATCCAAGTGCTAAGTGTGAATATATAATTTGTGAAATCAAAAAGACAGTCTCTTTCGGGTATCAGGGTGATGGATTGAATGGTAGACAGGTGGGTAACTTCACTGGAATAACGATTAAAGCTTCTGGATGTCAGCACAGGTCATGTAGTTCCCTTACCTCAAGGGTGCTATATGCAGGCATATAGTGCAGTACATCTGGGGTCCGTGTTCAGGCTATTTTCAAATGAATACTTCCTCTCTGCTGGGCGCTGCTGGGCTGGCCCAGACTCAGCGATCCACACGGGGGGGGGAAGTAAAAAAGAAAAAAAGAAGAAAAATGCCTCCAATGGTGTAGTAGGTAAAAAACGGACGTTTTATTGCTAAAAACAGTCGATACAGACTGATAAAACAAAGGCAAAAAGATGTAGCAAAACGATAAGACAGAGCGGTCGTTAACCGCCTGGTTTCTGTTGGCCTCCGGCTAGTGCGGATGTCACATGGTCACGACTCCCTACGGCGTACTTTATCACTAAGTAGTATGTGCCAGTGTCGTTGGATGAGTTTATTCAAATCTTTGTGTTGCACATTATAGTCCAATATTAGACTGGGTACTTGAGGTTTTCTTTACCCCTTATCTTATGTTCCAACATCGATTTTCTGTCTAGGTATTGTACGCTGGATTCACACTCTCAATACACTGACACCTGGAGGTATGAATGTGGATTTTGATCTGAATTGTTTTTTAAATAAGTTTTAATTTATTTTAGACAACTTTTTTACTATGACTAATGTCACACCCATTTAGGGAAAGTTCAGACTATTATGTAATACAGTATTCATGCATTCATTGATTGTCACCTATGAATACCTGGAATGTGATGACCTTGGGCTTGGGAGGATGACGGTGGCATGAACTCAGTATAAGGCCCCTCCCCCAGGCTAATTTCTTTAGTTATGGGCTTCTCTATTACATAGATTTATATCTGCACATACTTCTGTTATCCATTCAGCTTTTAATGTCAGCACCTATGTATGAGTTACAGTCCACCGCATAGTAGGAGACTTCCATTATTATGGACCATACACATGATCACTCATGAGACCAGAGAGGATCATAGTATATTTGGACTTTCAAATTTTAGAATTTTTTCCATATATATACATTTTTACATAAATTTTTATACCAATTTTAGTAACTATCAGTATCAACACATCTTTCAATAGATTATGAACACACTATTCACACTTAAGGATGGTCCTATACATGTAAAGGATGATAGGATTGGTTTAAAAAGAATCAATCTATGGTGTCCACTTTTGAGTGTCACTTTTCCATACAGACACCAGAGACAGCGGAGCCTATAATAGGTATACCATCTTGTACCTACATCGCAATCATCATGTGAGCCTTTCATATATACTTCCATATGTGTACTATTATAATTTCTGTCAGAGTTGTAAACGGCCCCAATATAGTTTATTTATGTCCCAAAGCGAGGACTTCAAGAAAATGGCGGCTTGTTTACTTCCGGTATGACGTATACTTAAACAGTGGCCCGACAGCCAATAGGGTTCCCCTGCTGAAGGCACGTGACTCGTGACGTAACGCCGTAGGGAGTCGTGGCCAACAGAAACCAGGCCGTTAACGACCGCTCTGTCTTATCGTTTTGCCTTTGTTTTATCAGTCTGTATCGACTGTTTTTAGCAATAAAACGTCCGTTTTTTACCTACTACACCATTGGAGGCATTTTTCTTCTTTTTTCTTTTTTACTTATCTCCCCCGTGTGGATCGCTGAGTCTGGACCAGCCCAGCAGCGCCCAGCAGAGAGGAAGTATTCATTTTAAAATAGCCTGATCATGGACCCCAGATGTACTGCACTATATGCCTGCATATAGCACCCTTGAGGTAAGGGAACTACATGACCTGTGCTGACATCCAGAAGCTTTAATCATTATTCCAGTGAAGTTACCCACCTGTCTACCATTCAATCCATCAACCTGATACCCGAAAGAGACTGTCTTTTTGATTTCACACACTATATATTCACACTTAGCATTTGGATGCACATTGTGTATAGGATTTGCTCACTGCACAGTGTTCCTATTTTTGTCTTATCAATTTGAATTTTGCTACTTCGGTAGCCACTTTGCTTTATTTGCATTTATTTACTTTTATGCATGTTTGTGTTGAGGTGCAGTATTTTTGCATCATCTCTTTGAAGCGCTGATCATTCTTTTGTTTATGCCAAGATGCCTGGGGCATCCTTGCTCATAGCTATACTAATGACTTTAGAGGAGCAAAGAAGGAGGAGGGCACGGAGGAGGGCACGGAGGAGGGCACGGGAGAGGATATACTGCACCCGCATAGACCTCTTTGGCATGAGTGATTCTGAGGTGTATCGCATCTTCAGATTCACCCCTCATGCCATCCTGGAATTAACCATAACCCTGCAGGAGGCCATCACCAGCCCAACACACCGCTCACATGCAGTGCAGCCACTGGTCAAGGTCATGGCAACACTCCATTTCCTTGCCAGTGGCTCTTTTCAAAGAACAAGTGGAGTGGTGGCTGGGATGTCACAATCGTCCATGAGCAGATGTGTGCACCAGGTTATCCCTGCAATTCTCAGATGCATGGCCAACCAAATCATCAAACCAACCACTGGGGAGCTGCGGCTGAAGGCAATGACAGATTTCTACAGAATTGCCAGATTCCCACGCACCGTGGGGGCCATTGATTGCACACATGTGGCACTCCAGCCCCCCCATGAGACAGAGCACATATACCGCAATCGGAAGCATTGGCATTCCATCAACGTACAGGTGATAGTCGATGCCCAAGGCCTCATATGGCATGTCCGTGCCAAACACCCCGGATCCAGCCATTACAGCTACATATACAATCAGAGCCCCATCCCAATGGAATTCGAACAGAACGTGTATGGGGACACCTGGCTAGTTGGTGAGTGACATGGGTGGCAGGCATGACTGTCCCCCCCATGATGCACACATCACAAGGGGCACATGCATGACTAACATCCTCCTGTCTTTTCCCTTACAGGTGACTCTGCATATGCACTGAGACCCCATCTCATGACTCCTATCCGGAACCCCCAAACCCCAGGAGAGGAAAGATACAATGAAGCCCACGCCCAAACACGTGCAGTGGTGGAGCGCACCTTTGGCCTCCTGAAGTCACGTTTCCGATGCCTGTATAAGTCTGGGGGACCCTGTTGTATTCCCCCAACTTAGTGTGCCAGATCATCGGTGCATGTTGCATACTGCACAACTTCGCAGTGAGAAAGGGCCTGCAGATTGACATACGTGATGACCTGACCCCTGAACCAGACAATCCCCCCCTAAGCGAGGATACCCCGTCTTCTGAGGAAAGAGCAGCCAGGAGACAGCTCACATTAGGCATCTTTGCACGTTAAACACACACATTAATCATGGCACAATGAGAATGCATGCATGCACACCACTGTGGTCCCTAGCACACAAACATCACATCCTCATCAAATTGGATTAGCACAAGCCCACCATGCAGGACTTGTGAGCAGCAACGCCACGCCACGGCTCCAATTATGTCACTGTACATTCATACACCATTCACACGGACCTGGGGATCACATCCCCCTGGTCCTGGGGAACCCTTCTCCACCACAAATGAAGGTGACACCCCTTTGCCGGCAGGAATGTCACCCCCACATTCAGAAATCATTAAAAAAAAAAAAACAGCAAGAAAAAAAAAATGAAGGGGGAAACCAAATTAATGCTGCTGGCGTGACCCACGCCTGGGGCGACCACGGCCACGGCCCCGGCTCCTCAGGGGAGACTCTTGGGGAGGGGGGGTAATCCGGGGAAGGAGGAGCAGCCACCTGGCAGCCTGCCCTCCAAGGCCACAGCAATTCTGGTCAGGCCAGCAATTAGTGATGCCGTATTGGCCTGGATAGCCTGGGTAAGGGTCCTCACATTCTGCCCAACGTCTGCTGTAGTAGTCTGCAGTACGTTTAGGCAGTTTGTAAGAGCCAGGGAGTGGCAGTCCAGGTCCCCAAGCGTATCCTTTATGGAGGACAGGCTCTCCTCCATCTGCCCCAAAGTCTGGCTGACCTGTCCCAGATGGCGGGTCTGAAGGGCCTGGTCCCTTCTCAGATTGGCGGGCAGAACCTCGGCCACACCCCTGGTCTTCTGGGACAACTTCCTGCCTCCAGCTGATGCTTGTGGCCGGGGAGAAGGGGAGGCCCTTGGGAGGGGAGCCCTGTTGGGGAAGGAGTGGGAGGGGCTAGCCCTTATGGAGGGCTGGCTGCTGCCAGCCAGAGAGGAAGACTCCTCCAAAAATAATAATCCACTGGCTGACATGACATCCTCCTCCTCCTCCAACTCCTCCTCCTCCAACTCCTCCGGCCTTGTCGGGGGGTCCTTATCAGGCTGTTGTCCCTGGGATGGTGCGGTCAGCCCAGATGGCCCAGCACCCTCCTGCACATCTGTGGATGACACAAAACATTCACAGGTTGGAGGATCCACACACTTGCCACATATTCCTTTCCCCCCTCCCCCACACATGCTACACACCAGATAGGAAAACAAAAACCTTACCTGGCATCACGCCTTCATGACTGGAGTCATAGCCAGGCAGGCCCTCCACTTGTTCTCTATGAAAGGTCTGGGCCACCGCACACTCCTCCACTGTCAGCCTAACAGGGCATGGTGGGCCCCCTCCAGTGCCCCTGGCATGGGCTGCCATTTTGGCCAGCTTCTTTCTGACCAGACGCCGGAGGTCATTTATTTTCTTGACGATCCCCTCGCGTGTCCGTGTCTCCCCCCCCAATGCATTCACCTGGTCAGTAATGTTCTGCAAAATCTCCTTTTTCCTGGCCGGGGGGTGTTGGCACTCTCCGGGCCGTGGAGGAAACGCCCATATTGGGTAATGGCCCGGGCAATAATTTGTTTCTCCCCCAAAGAAAAATTGCTCTTCCGCTTCCTCTCAGTCATACTCATACAACAACTCTCTCCCAAACAATCAACAAAAATCACTCACAAAAACAAGCAGGAAAAATCAAGCAACAAAACAAACAAACTAAAATCTATCAACCAAAAAGTCTCACAAGCAGTCACCAAAAAACACTTTCAAATATATTCTACCAAACACTAGATCAAACAGTCAATAAATATCACAAAGACAAGTCACAACGCAACAAACAACAGAACAAAAGCACCTTGCTGTATAGGAAGGGATACAAAGGGCTGTACTTTTGCAAAGGAAGTGCGTTTGTGTCTGTCTATTTATGCTGTCTGCGTAGTTCACTAAGTTGCCCGGGTCCACTTCCAATTTCACTGATTGCGCCGTTCCTGAGTTGTGAGCATGCGCACAGAGGTGCTGACCATGGTCTGCTTCATGTGCGCATGCGCGAGCCGGCCGGCCCTTCATTTGCATGGGGTCACGGCTCATTTTAATGTAACACGCCCACGTCCTTCCCAATTTGAATTACTCCGCCTTACGCCTCGGAATTAACGTTACACCGGTGCTAATTTCTGCGCAAATACTACGAGAATACAGTGATTGCGCCTCTACATTGCGCCAGTCTAACGTGAAGGAGGTGCGCTACGCTGGTCAAAATATGCGCCGATGTACGTGAATCTGGCCCATTGAGTCCACACTTTAAGTGAATGCATCAAGGAAAGGTTGAAAGCCATTGGCCACAATTGGGGTAATAACCAACTAAAGATGAAATTGGTTAATTCTAAATTTCATGACATAACCTGCCAAGTATCTCCCTCTTCTATGTTAGTAAAAATGCTTACATGCTTTTTAATATTTCTGGCCCATGACTCTAAACAAAATTCCTGGCTGCTGTCCTTGATATAGCAAAATGCAATTGTTGTTTCTAGATAAAAAATGACTCATCTCTCTCTCTTACATTGTTGCCCAGTGCCTAATCAAGCTGCTTACGTACTGTCCAGCCACTGTGCTATATTTTTGACTGTCTCTGAAACATAGCACTTTTTTATTTCAGCATAGCAACTATTTCTAATTTCTTAAATTTGTGTTGATTTTGAGGTATTTTGTGTATTTTAAATGTTGCCCTATTAGCTGCCTGAAAATACCCTCTCCTCCTAAACCATAAAAAAAAAACAAAAAAAAAAAAAACATTTTTGGATTGATACATGTACCCCCAATGTAGTTCCTGGCTCCCCAGGGTAGTTCTTGGCTCCCCATGCCCTTTGTTTGACAACCTCTGCCTATTGGCCAGAAGTCATTTTTAAAGGGGTTGTAAAGGAAAAAAAAATGTTTTCATAATAAGCATCATTTACCTGCAGACATTCCTCTTTTCACTTCCTCATTGTTCGTTTTTGCTCAGAAGTTACTCTATTTCTTCTCTGTTCTGTTCACTTCCTGCTTGTCTGATTGTTACTCACCACCATGATGGGAGGCTTTACTCCGGTGGTCAGTGACGTGCTCCCCCCCTCCTGGTGTTAGAGACTTCAAGAAGGTGTGAATTACTGGGCATGCCACAATGCATACTGGGAAATGTAGTTCTTACATGAATGAGCGCCGCAAACCAGGAAGTGAATGAGAGAACAGAAACTAGAACGCCGAAGGTGATATAGATGAAGGAATTTAATAGGTATTTACTTGTTTTTTAACATAATCATTACACTATTCTGTCTACCTTGCAGACAATAATTTTAGGCATTTTTTTTTTCCTTTACAACTCCTTTTTGATTAGGCTTCTATTGATTTTAATAGGGTTCACATTAACATCTGAACATTACACAAGCTTATCAAACATCCCACAACCCAAACCTCATCCCTACTCTTTATTAGATGAGCTTCGAGTTCGAGTTGAACCCATGTTCGACTCGAACATTGCCTGTTCGGCGAGCAACAGACAATTTGGGGTGTTCGCGGCAAATTCGAAAAGCCGCGGAACACCCTGTTAAAGTCTATGGGAGAAGTCTAAAGTGCTAATTTTATAGGCTTATATGCAAGTTATTGTCCTAAAAAGTGTTTGGGGACCTGGGTCCTGTCCCAGGGGATATGTATTTATGCAAATTTTTTTTTTTAAAACTGCAGTTTTTTTCGGGAGCAGTTAATTTAATAATGCTAAAAGTGAAACAATAAAAGTGAAATATTTTTTTAAATTTCGTACCTAGGGGGTGTGTAAAGTTAGCATGTGAAATATTGCATGTTCCCATACATAGAACTGTCCCTGCACAAAGTGTAATTTCTGAAAGGAAAAAAAAGGCATTTAAAACCGGACTTGCGGCTATAATGAATTGTCGGCTCTGGCAATTCAGAGAGAATTCATTCATAAAAAAAAAAGCGTGGGGGTCCCCCCAAATTCAATTACAAGGCCCTTCAGGTATGGTATAGGTATTAAGGGGAACCCCTCCGTCCATTAAAAAAAAAATGACGTGGGGTTCCCCCCAAATATCCATTCCAGACCCTTCAGGCCTGGTGTGGATTTTAAGGGGAACTAGTCCCAATTTTAATTTTTAAAATGGCGTGGAGTTCTCCCAAAAATCCACACCAGACCCCTTATCCGAGCACGTTAACCTGTCCGGCCACAGAAAAGAAGGGGGGCAGAGTGACTGTGACCCCACCTCACAAATATAAGAAATGTCAAAGCTCCATTCGCTGGGCGGTGTCCGGCGGAGACAGAAGGCCGGCTATGCTGCTTTGGATCCTGGACGATCTTCTCATCGCTGGACCAGAGAGGAGATCACCCGTCGCTGGATAAAAACAACCTTGGAGCAGGGAGCCAGGACCGAGTGGATTTCCACCGCTGGATTTTTTATTTATTTTTTATTAACCACTTAGTAACCGCCCTATAGACGGAATACGTCCATAAGGCGGTTCCCTAACTCTAACCGGACGTCCATGGACGTCCTCCCGTAGAGTCAGATGCGCACGCCCGAGCCGCAGCAACAAGGATCGCGGTAAGGAGCCAATGATTGCGCCATCCAATGACGGTGCGATCACATGTAAACAAACCGGCGTCATTTGATGACGCCGGTTCCTCCCTCCTCTCTCTGTACCGATCGGTACAGTGTGAGAGGAGAGCGCGGGTGGCAGCAGCAGTGTGGGATGGATCTGTGACTATTGCAGTCACAGATCCAGCCATCCCTGCTCAGCCATCCCTGCTCAGCCTGCATTAACCCCTTCCTTAACTGTGCATTACTCTGCAATACCCCCTGCACAATACTCTTCCTTCCCTGCGCAATACTCTGCATACCCCCTGCGCAATACTCTGCATACCCCCCTGCGCAATACTCTGCATACCCCCCTGCGCAATACTCTGCATACCCCCCTGCGCAATACTCTGCATACCCCCCTGCGCAATACTCTGCATACCCCCCTGCGCAATACTCTGCATACCCCCCCTGCGCATTACTCTGCATACCCTGTGCAATACTCTGCAATACTCTGTAATACCCCCTGCGCAATACTCTGCAATACCCCCACGCAATACTCTGCAATACCCCCGTGCAATACCCCCGTGCAATACTCTGCAATACCCCGGCACAATAAACTGAAATACCCCTGCACAATACTCTGCAGTACCCCCGCACAATACTCTGCAGTACCCCCGCGCAATACTCTGCAGTACCCCCGCGCAATACTCTGCAGTACCCCCGCGCAATACTCTGCAGTACCCCCTGCGCAATACTCTGAACAATACTCTGCAATACCCCCGCACAATACTCTGAACAATACTCTGCAATACCTCTGAACAATACTCTGCAACACCCCCGCACAATACTCTGCAATACTCCCGCACAATACTCCCTGCGCAATACTCGACCGCGCAATACTCCCCGCGCAATACTCCCCGCGCAATACTCCCCGCGCAATACTCCCTGCGCAATACTCTGCGATTGTTTTTTTTTTCAGGCTTCCCAGCCTAGAGGTGAGATGTGGGAACTTATTGACCCCATATCTCACTGTAAAGAGGACCTGTCATGCTATATTCCTATTACAAGGGATGTTTACATTCCTTGTAATAGGAATAAAAGTAATCAAAACATTTACTTTTGGGGAAAAACGTGTCAAGCTAAAATAAATAAAGTAAAATGAACAATAAAAAAATAAAAATAAAAAATACAGCGCCCCTGTACCCGTGTGCTCGTATACAGACACGACCACACACGTAAGTCCGGACAACATATGAAAACGGTGTTCAAACCACACATGTGAGGTATCGCTGCGAACGTTAGAGCGAGAGCAATAATTTTGGCCCTAGAGCTCCTCTCCAACTAAAAAGATGTAACCAGTAAAAACATTTAAAGCGTCGCCTATAGGGATTTTTAAGTGCAACTTTACTGTTTACTAACTTTACTGTTTTTTTTAAAGCACAAAACTGTTTTATTTCCAAAAAAAAAAATGCGTTCGAAAAATTGCTGTGCAAATACCATGCGCGATAAAAGGTTGCAACGACTGCCATTGTATTCTCTAGGGTCTTTGCTAAAAAAGCATATAATGGGCCAGATTCACGTACATCTGCGAATTATTGGACCGGCGTAGCACACCGCCTTTACGTTAGACTGGAGCAATGTAGCGGCGCAATCACCCTTTTCTCGTCGGTTTTACGCAGAAATTTGCACATGCGCAACGTTATTTCTGAGGCGCAAGGCGGAGTAATACAAATTGGGAAGGACGTGGGCGTTACATTGAAGTGAGCCGTGACCCCATGCAAATGAAGGGTCGGCCGGCTCGCGAATGCGCGCTTGAAGCAGACCATGGTCAGCACCTCTGTGCGCATGCTCACAACTCGGGAACGGCGCAATCAGTAAAATTGGAAGTGGACTAGGGCAAAAAAGTGAACTACGCAGACAGCATAAATAGACAGACAGAAACGCACTTCCTTTGCAAAAGTACATCCCTTTGTATCCCTCCCTATACAGCAAGGTGCTTTTGTTCTGTTGTTAGTAGTGTTGAGCGGAATACGCCATATTCGATTTCGCGATATTTCATGAATATATAGAAGAATTTTCGTGAAATATTTGTTAATATCAAATATTCGTGATATTTTATCGCTAATGCGAATGCGAAATTGATTGCAAAATTCTCGTCAAAACGCGAAAACGGAGATCATTTCCTGGATTACTAAACTAATATGCACTAAACACTAACTCTACTTACACAAACTTATATGACTAAACTAAAGCTATTTTTTTTTTTTATAAACAAAACACAGAAGGGCAGAGAAAGTATTCACGAATATTCGTAATACGAATATTCGCATTGCGAATATTCGGCAACATAAAAGGATCGCCTCAGCTACTCGGCCCAGGGTCTCTAATCATACCAGCAATGCTTTTAGACGTCGATGGAGATCACTAGGATGTGATTTGTTTTAAAAATAAATTTGAAAAAATACGAATATTCGCAATAGCGAATATTTACCTCGATATTCGATTTATTCGCGAATACTCGAATATGCAATATTCGTAATGAATATTCGCAATGCGAATATTCGTGAGCAACACTAGTTGTTAGTTGCGTTGTGATTTGTCTTTGTGATATTTGTGGACTGTGTGATCTAGTGTTTGTTAGAAGATATTTGAAAGTGATTTTTGGTGACTGCTTGTGAGACTTTTTGGTTGATAGTTTTTTGTTTGTTTGTTTTCTTGCTTGATTTTTCCTGCTTGTTTTTGTGAGTGATTTTTGCTGATTGTTTGGGAGAGAGTTTTTGTATGAGTATGACTGAGAGAAAGAGGAAGTTAAATTTTACTTTGGGGAGAAAGAAGTTCTTGCCGGGCCATTTCCTCCACAGCCCGGAGAGTGCCAACACCACCCCGGCCTGGAGGCGTGATATCTTGCAGAATATTTCTGACGAGGCGAATGCATCGGGGGGGGGGGGGACCCGGACACGGTCGGGGATTGAAAAGAAGATCAATGACCTTGGGCATCTGGTCAGAAAGAAGCTGGCCAAAATGGTAGCCCATGCCAGGGCCACAGGAGGGGCCCACCATGCCCTGTTAGGCTGACAGCGGAGGAGTGTGCGGTGGCCCAGACCTTTCATAGGCAACAGGTGGAGGGCCTGCCCGGCTATGACTCAAGTCATGAAGGCGTGATGCCAAGTAAGGTTTTTTTTCCCTATCAGGTGTGTAGCATGTGTGGGGGAGGGGGTGAAAGGGAATATGTGGCAAGTGTGTGGATCCTCCAACCTGTGAATGTTTTGTGTCATCCACAGATGAGCAGGAGGGTGCTGGGCCATCTGGGCTGACCGCACCATTCCAGGGACAACAGCCTGATGAGGACCCCCCGACAAGGCCAGAGTCCTCGGAGGAGGTTGAAGAGGAGGAGGTTGAGGAGGAGGAGTTTGAGGAGGAGGAGGATGTCATGTCAGCCAGTGGATTGCTGTTTTTGGAGGAGTCTTTCTCTCTGGCTGGCAGCAGCCAGCCCTCCATAAGGACTAGCCCCTCCCACTCCTCCCCCAACAGGGCTCCTCTCCCAAGGGCCTCCCCTTCTCACCGGCCAGAAGCCTCAGCTGGAGGCAGGAAGTCGTCCCAGAAGACCAGGGGTGGCCGAGCTTCTGCCCGCCAATCTGAGAAGGGACCAGGCCCTTCAGACACGCCATCTGGGACAGGTCAGCCAGACTTTGGGGCGGATGGAGGAGAGCCTGTCCTCCATAAAGGATACGCTTGGGGACCTGGACTGCCACTCCCGGGCTCTTACAAACTGCCTAAACGCACTGCAGACTACAACAGCAGACGTTGGGCAGGATATGAGGGCCCTCACACAGGCTATCCAGGCCAACATGGCAACATTAGGTGCTGGCCTGAACAGAATTGCCGTGGCCTTGGAGGGCAGGCCGCCAGGTGGGCAGAGACCAGGGGCTGCTCCTCCTTTCTCCGGAATACCCCCCCTCCCCATGAGTCTCCCCTGAGGAGCCGGGGCCGTGGCTGTGGGCGCCCCAGGCGTGGCTCACGCCAACGGCATTAATTTGTTTCCCCCCCCCCTTTTTTTTTGCTGGAATTTTTTTTTTTTTGCTGGACATTTTTTTTTTGTGTGATGTGAATGTTTTTGGAATGTGGGGGTGATATTCCTGCTGGCAAAGGGGTGTCAGCCTCAGTTTTGGTGGAGAAGGGTTCCCCAGGACCAGGGGGAAGTGATTCCCAGGTCCGTGTGAATGGTGTATGAATGTACAGTGACATAATTGGAGCCGTGGCGTGGCGTTGCTGCTCACAAGCCCAGCATGGTGGGCTTATGCTAATCCAATTAGATGAGGATGTGATGTGTCTGTGCTAGGGACCACAGTGGCGTGCATGCATGCATTCTCATTGTGCCATGATTAATGTGTGAGTTTAACGTGCAAAGATGCCTAATGTGAGCTGTCTCCTGACTGCACTTCCCTCAGAAGATGGGGTAACCTCGGTTAGGGGGGGATTGTCTGGTTCAGGGGTCAGGTCACCACGTAGGTCAATCTGCAGGCCCTTTCTCACTGCAAAAATGTGCAGAATGCAACATGCACCGATGATCTGGCACACGAAGTTTGGGGAATACAACAGGGTACCCCCAGACTTATCCAGGCATCGTAAACGTGACTTCAGGAGGCCAAAGGTGCGCTCCACCACTGCACGTGTTTGGGCGTGGGCTTCATTGTATCTTTCCTCTCCTGGGGTTTGGGGGTTCCGGATAGGAGTCATGAGATGGGGTCCCAGTGCATATGCAGAGTCACTTGTAAGGGAAAAGACAGGAGGATGTTAGTCATGCATGTGCCCCTTGTGATGTGTGCATCATGGGGGGAGGGGACAGTCATGCCTGCCACCCATGTCACTCACCAACCAGCCAGCTGTCCCCATACACGTTCTGTTCGAATTCCATTGGGATGGGGCTCTGATTGTATATGTAGCTGTCATGGCTGGATCCGGGGTGTTTGGCACGGACGTGCCATATGAGGCCTTGGGCATCGACTATCACCTGTACGTTGATGGAATGCCAATGCTTCCGATTGCGGTATATGTGCTCTGTCTCATGGGGGGGCTGGAGTGCCACATGTGTGCAATCAATGGCCCCCACGGTGCGTGGGAATCTGGCAATTCTGTAGAAATCTGTCATTGCCTTCAGCCGCAGGTCCTCAGTGGTTGGTTTGATGATTTGGTTGGCCATGCGTCTGAGGATTGCAGGGACAACCTGGTGCACACATCTGCTCATGGAGGATTGTGACATCCCAGCCACCACTCCACTTGTTCTTTGAAAAGAGCAACTGGCAAGGAAATGGAGTGTTGCCATGACCTTGACCAGTGGCTGCACTGCATGTGAGCGGTGTGTTGGGCTGGTGATGTCATCCTGCAGGGTTATGGTTAATTCCAGGATGGCATGAGGGGAGAATCTGAAGATGCGATACACCTCAGAATCACTCATGCCAAAGAGGTCTATGCGTGTGCGGTATATCCTATCCCGTTCCCTCCTCCGTGCCCTACTCCTTCTTTGCTCCTCTAAAGTCAGTAGTATAGCTATGAGCGAGGATGTCCCTGGCATGTTGGCATAAAGATTGTTGGGCAACACGTGTGACTGCTCTGTTCCTCACTAACGGTGTTGCTTTCTCTGACATGTAGACGAATTGTCTAATTTTAGACCACCTTTTATATGGTCTAATTTTAGACAGGCCGTGCAGCTGGTGCGCACAGCGCGTAGCCTGCGCTGCACCAACGTTCTTTTGTGGATCCCCGTAACTCCCTCATTAGCATATTTGAATAGCAAATCAATGGTGTGTCTAGCGCAGTTTTGCGCGGACGGATGCGCCTGTCTAACGAAATTACGCTGGACAAAAAAAAGTAGATTTCTTGCGTATCTCGTTTTGGGGATGCGGGGTATCGAAACGCATGCACAAATTTAGACTTATGCCGCGCATCTCCTGTTACTCCGGCGTAATCGCTCTGTGAATCTGGCCCATAATGTTTTGGGGTTCTATGTAATTTTCTAGCAAATAAATAATGATTTTTCCATGTAGGAGAGGAATGTCAGAATTGGTCTGATGGGGCCTCTGTATGTGGCCACGCTGTGTAAAAGTCTCACACATGTGGTATTGCCATACTCGGGAGGAATAGCAGAATGTGTTTTGGGGTGTAATTTGCGGTATGCATATGCTGTGTGTGAGAAATAACCCGCTAATATGAAAATTTTGATTTTGCAAAGAATTGTGGGAAAAAAATGACAACTTCAAAAAACTCACAATGCCACTTTCTAAATACCTTGGAATGTCTTCTTTCCCAAAAGGGGTCATTTGGGGGGTATTTGTACTTTTCTGGCATGTTAGGGTCTCAAGAAATGAGAGATGCTGTCAGTACATCAGGTGTGATCAAATTAACACATTTTCAGTAATTGGTACCATAGCTTGTAGACCCTATAACTTTCACCCAGACTAAATAATATCCAAAATGTTTTTGTTTTGTTACCAAAGATATGTAGCAGTATACATTTTAGGCCAAATTTATGAATAAAAATTACTTTTTAGCAAAATGTTATAATAGAAATGAATAAAAATTCTTTTTTTTTTACAAAATTTTCGTTCTTTTTTCATTTATAGCGAAAAAAATAAAAACCGCAGAGGTGATAAAATACCACTAAAAGAAAGCTCTATTTGTGGGGAAAAAAGGACTAAAATGTCATTTGGTTACAGTGTTGTATGACTGAGTTGTTGTCATTCTAACTGTGAGAGCACCGAAAGCTGAAAATTGGTCTGGTTATTAAGGGGGTTTAAGTGCCCAGTGGTCAAGTGGTTAATAAAGGACTTTTTTCTACGGTGTCTGTGTGTTTTTTTTACAACTATTTACACTTCCTTTGTGAAATGGTAGGGGTACAATGTACCCATTACCAATTCACATGGGGGGGCCAGGATCTGGGGGTCCCCTTTGTTAAAGGGATCTTCCACATTCTGATAGGCCACCCGCCCGCAGACCCCCACAACCACCGGGCAAGGGTTGTGGGGATGAGGCCCTTGTCCCCATCAACATGGGGACATACTCCCCATGTTGAGGGCATGTAGCCTGGTACGGTTCAGGAGAGGGGGGCGCACTCTTTCCCCCCCCACTTTTCTGCGGCCAGCCAGGTTAACGTGCTCGGATAAGGGGTCTGGTGTGTATTTTTGGGGGAACTCCATGCCATTTTTTTTTAATTGACGGCGGGGTTCCCCTTAATATCCATACCATACCTGAAGGGCCTGGTAATTGAATTTGGGGGGACCCCTACGCTTTTTTTTTTTAATGAATTAATTCTCTCTGAATTGCAGGAGCCAACAATTCATTATAGCCGCAAGTCCGGCTTTAAATGCCTTTTTTTCTTTCAGAAATTACACTTTGTGCAGGGACAGTTCTATGTACGGGAACATGCAATATCTCATATGCTAACTTTACACACCCCCTAGGTACGAAATTTAAAGTAATATTTCACTTTTATTGTTTCACTTTTAGCATTATTAAATTCACTGCTCCCGAAAAAACGGCCGTTTTTAAAACTTTTTTTGCATTGATACATGTCCCCTGGGACAGGACCCAGGTCTCCAAACACTTTTTAGGACAATAACATGCATATTAACCTTTAAAATTAGCACTTTAGATTTCAAATGTTCTAGTCCCATAGACTTTAACGGGGTTCTAAAGTTCACACGAACATTTGGTGTGTTCGCAAGTTCTGGTGCGAACCGAACAGGGGGTGTTCGGCTCATCCCTACTCTTTATTATTATGGATATAGATGAGCAACACACTGCAAGGTGGTTTATATTTGATAAATTTGCAATTTTTTTTTTTCTAAATCTAATCTAAATTCATATTAAAACACAACATTTTGTAAAATGTTTAAATTATGTATAGTAGATGCAGTTCTATAATGCATATATAGTTATTTCATGTTTACGAATTTCTTTTTGTTAGCCTTTACATAAAACTATGCAGGTGACCTTTTTTGTTTAAAAATTATACTTCTTTTCCACCTAGAAAACCTCTCAAGGCTAAAAGTACAAATGTACTCTGCAGGTACAAAGTGTCATTATGTTTAAATGTTTGTTGCTGTGTTTGGAAGCAAACAAAAATGAAGAATAAAGGTTACACGTCAAAGGGTTGCAAGTTTATAATAGTACTTAGGAAAAATATAGAATACACAATGTTGTAAATTAAATGGGATGTATATTACAGTAAAAGAGCATAATTGTAATAGGTATTTTTGAAAGTTCTAGTCGAACCTCCTAATGAGACAATTCAGATTTTTTAAAGAAATGTTATTATATGTATTATTTCACAGAGTTATTTTCATAGATGCAGTAAGTTTTATAAATATGTATAGTCTAATTTACTTGTTCTTCTCAAACCAACCACTGAAAAAGTAACCCCCCACTGTAAATTGATGCCCCTCCCCCAATATGTTAAAAAAAAAACATGAATTAAAACCCTGTTTCACCAGCCGCAGGACTCAGTTTAGATTACTCTAATGCTGCGTACACACGATCACTTTTCGGCATGAAAAAAATGACGTTTTTAAAAACATCATTTAAATGATCGTGTGTGGGCTTCACATCCTTTTTCTTCTGAAAAAGAAAAAAAAAAAAAATTTGAGCATGCTTCATTTAACGTCGTTTTTAAAAATGTTGTTTTTCGGGTTGTAAAAAATTATCGCGCGTGGGCTATAACGACGTTAAAAACAACGTTTTAAACCTGCGCATGCTCAGAAGAAAGTTATGAGACGGAGCTTGAATGGAACTTCCCCTTTAGGCCCCATACACACGAGCAGACATATTTGTTCAAATCGGTCGGGCAGACCGATTTGAACAAATCTATCTGCTGGGGACGTGTTGGTTTGATCGTGTACACACGATCAAACCAAAATCCCTGCCGGCAGACGGCGCGGTGACGTGGCGGTGACGTTGACGCCGCCACGTCACCGCACCAGGAAGTAAATCACTTCTGCGCATGCGTCGAATCCATTCGACGCGTGTGCGAGAAGACATGTCTGCTGGTTAGCGTACTAACCAGCAGACATGTCGGGCGGACGGGTTCCCAGCCGACCGATTTGAAAGCATACACTGGCAGACCGTTTCCAGCAGACAGATTTGGTCGTGTGTACGCGGCCTTATGCCGCGTACACACGATCACCTTTTGTGATGAAAAAAAACGTCATTTTATCTGACGAAACAAAACGACGTTTTTCAAACTTCATTTTCAAAAACGACATTGCATACACACCATCTTTTTCCACAATGCTCTTGCAAAGCGCGGTTACGTAAGACACTTTCGACGGCACTCTGTTCCATTGAAGCTCCCATCTTATAACTTGCTTCTAAGCATGCGCGGGTTTAAAAACGTAATTTTAAACGTCGTTTTGCCCACACACGGTCACTTTTTATGACACAAAAAACGACATTTTGAAAAACGACACAAAAAATTCAAGCATGTTGGAATTTTTTTTTGGTCGTTTTTTTGAAGACATAGAACAACGTTTTGCCCACACACGATCATTTTAAATGACGTTTTTTAAAACGTCGTTTTTTTTTCATCACAAAAAGTGATCGTGTGTACGCGGCATTAGAGATTCCATGATGAAAAACTTCCTTTTTTTCCATGCCGAAAAGTGATCGTGTGTACGCGGCATTATATCCAGAGAGGAATTGAACAATTATGTGGGGGACTAAAAGATTTGATTGGCTGTTGTACATTTGTACAGCCACCCAATAATATCTACATTCTACCAGTACAGTGAAACATACAGTACGTACCAAAAAGCAATCGGGATGCTTGGATGTATAAACACTACAGTAGTTTATGCAACCATTAGAGATCTCCATCCACACCAGAGGTAGAATTTTTTTATAGGGCTGAAATTTGTGTATAACTCTGAATTGATGGATGTAACATTTTTAATTTTTTGGCTCTTTGCAATTTAGGGCATCTGGTTTTAACTGTTATGCAAATGCATGTAATATTTAGCCAAAATATAATATTTATTTTGTAAGTTGGCACGGTCAAATTTTTTTTGCCAAACAAGTGTTATTGAATAAAAGGTTTTGTATGTATAGAAAGAGCACATTAGATTATTACAATTGTGTATTGCGGAAAACGATATAGAATCTAGTACAGTAAAATAAAATTTGTAAACAAGCAATTTCCATTGTGTAAAAA
The DNA here is from genome assembly GCA_029574335.1 of Rana kukunoris. NCBI lineage: Eukaryota > Metazoa > Chordata > Amphibia > Anura > Ranidae > Rana > Rana kukunoris. The sequence continues at coordinate 407,713,308 of CM056052.1, read as the reverse complement.
CAAAGTCGATGTATGTCAAGCAACAGATAGTAAACAACAAATATAGCTGGGCAAATCCCAGGTCACATATAAAGGAGAATATTTGAAGGATTCAAAACGGAAAAAGAAATTGGAAAAAAAAATCCAGATTACAAGTAGGGGGGGGGGGGGACTGGTAGAGAGGTGTCAAATTTATGTGTCTAGGGGAGGAAGGTTTGTTAACCAATTCCTGACTGGCTCACACAGATATACTGTGGCCAGTGGCGTATCCAAGGTATGGCACATATGGCTTGTGCCATGGGCGCTGTATGAAGGGGGCGCTAGTGAGCATTACAGTTCTTTTTTTCTGAATTGTAAAAGCAGAGCTTTCTCAACTTCTCTTCTTCCTACTTGCTTATGGGGGAATGGAATTACATTTTCCTGGGCCCCATTAGGTCAACATAGGGTACCAGGAAGTGAGTGTAAAAGAGGGACTTTTTCTTCATTTTCGGGGCGCATGTACATCATGCCACACCGCTCCTCAATTAGTTCTGGCCGGCGGAGTGATTCTTTGCCCTTCTCCTGTACTCAGTTGCTGAAATGAGGCTGCTTCAAGTTCTGGAACGTGGCTGCATGTGCCGAGCTCCACACAAATTGGCAGTGGAGAGTCGGTCAGTCTGCAGTATGTCCCGGCTGTTGGTGCAAAGTTGTGGGAGCTGTGTGTGCAGGGAGGCTGAGATTGGAGGAAGGAGAGGGAGGTAATAAAGCCGGTGAGAGAAGATCTGGCATCCCCCACACACAGAGCAGCAGGACAGGATACAATCAGTGACAACACTGCCCAGTTTATATGGAGCTTGGCATCCCCAGGATCCCTGTAGATGTGCCTGCTTATCACTCCACGGCTGAGGCTGCTCTGTGCATCAAAGTTATTTGTGTGCAGAGAAAGATCCCCCCACAGATATGACTGACCCAGCCATAGATCGGCTGGAACTTGGCTTCCTAGCAGAATCCTGGAGGTCCTGAACTGAGGGGGACAGAGACTCAGGTAGGCAGTGATAGGGTCAGAGCTTCCATTCTACCTCCCAGTCTGTATGAATGCATTCCTGTTTTCTCACAGTATAATTTTTCAGAGAAGCCCCTTCCTCTCAGGCTGATGTTAGGTGGAAGACTTTGTTGCTAGTGACTAAGATGGGAGATTTTTTTGCTATGACTAAGCATCGGTTGTCGATGTGAAACGCGTCAGCTTTTGTTACCCCACTGTTTGCTGTTTTAGTTATATTTTTTGACTGGAATAAACAGGCGCTATTTTTAATTTTTTTCATCCATTGGAGTGCGTCTGTCCATTTCTTTTTCCCTACATTGCACTACATATTGCCTGCACCCACTTGAGTTTTTGAACTTTACTCACCACTGAAGAGTGTCGCCTGGAGTGGCGGTTTTCCCTTTATTACGTGGGAGAGTTTGTTGCTAGTGACAAAGGTTCAGTGGCAGAGAACTTTCCACCTACCTCTATGGAATTGCCTCCTCTCAGAATACCACACAATCTTAATCACTACCGATGGGAGTGATTACAGAGGGACCAACTGGCATCCTTGTTGTGGCCCTTCTGATGGCAGTTCATTTTGACTGGGAGAAAGGCGCATGCATGGGAGGGAGGACAGTGATGGGGAGCTCCAGGAGTGGCTGCGGTCAACCAAACTTGTTGTTAGGCCTGAAGGAGCTGAGACTGGAAGCATGTCCTAGGCCTGAGCCGGATCACAGAGAGTAAGTTAGACTTCTTTCACACTGGGGCGTTTTTCAGGCACCTTAGCACAAAAAATAACACCCGAAAGAAGCCACATCTGCAATCCCAATGTGAAAGCCTGAGGGCTTTCACATTGAGGCGCTGCGCCGGCAGGGTGTCAAAAAAAGTCCTGTAGGCAACTTCTTTGCAGTGCTTAAGGAGCGGTGAATACACAGCTCCTAAAGAGCCCCTTCCCATTGAAATCAATGGGAAGCGCCTGCAAAACGCCCTGGCAGCGGCGCTTTGTGGGCACATTTAACCTTTTATTCAGCCATTAGCGGGGGTTAAAAGCGCCCTGCAAAGGGCTCAAGAAAACGCCGGTAAAGCGATGATAGTTTTTCAGGCACTGGCAGTGTGAAAGTACTCTTACTGTCAGGAGACCTGTCACTGGCATGTGCTAGGTGCTGTGTGTCATTAACGTCACTTGTCTTCTGTCATCAGATTACCTGTGCAGACCTGAGGAGAATGTGTTCAGCATTGACTTCACTTGCTTTAAGATCCAGGACCTGGAGACTGACACTGTGCTCTTTGAGATCTCCAAACCCTGCTCAGGTACCTGTCATGGAGGGCACCTTCCCTGGGGCAGGTCTCCTTCATACTTTCAAGTAGAACTAGAGTTGTTGGATGGGGGAAGGGAGGGTTATTTTTCCCAATATGATATCCATTTAGGTGCGGGTGCATGTCCTTGAATGCACACTGTCTGTGCTCGGGGGAATTTTCCTTCCTGCACCCAAACAGATATCAAGGTGAAAGCAGGGGCTGTGTTCATGCAGCTGCTGCATCCAAATTTATTTGAATTCGTCTGCCTGCCCGTGGATGTACTGAATATCTGTGTGCATTTCTTGCAGTAAAAATATGGCCCTGTACACATAAAATGTTTTGACAGGGGCGCAATTTTAGTGCTTGCCATAGGCGCCATTTTCACTAGATATGCCTCTGACTGTGGCACAATGGCTCTTCTGGGCGAAATCCTGTATTGGTACGTTCTTCCCTTTTTCAGCCACCAGAGGGTGCGCGTGCCGCCAAACGACCGGGGACCAGATGCGCGTGGCTGGTAGGCATGATTGTCGCCACGTGCAATCACATGCACGAGCTCCAGCACAGGATTTGTGTGTGTAAATATACAAATTCCTGTCCTGTCAGAGGAGGGGAGACATGTTGTTTGTTCCTACTAATTAGAAACAGCGATATGTCTCCTCTCCTACTCAGTCCTATCCCCATACAGTTATAAGACACAGAGCGAACACACATTTAAACCACTTGATCGCCTCCTAGTGTTAACCCATTTATTACCAGTGACATTTACACAGTAATCAGTGCATTTTTATAGCACTGATCACTTTATCAATGTCAATAGTCCCAAAAAAAAATCAAATGTGTCCGATCTTATTTAAATGGAGAAAGGGAAATTGGCGCTGCTTTAGAATAATTTATAAATCCCGATGATCCTATGAAATGATAATGAACATGAATAACCCAATTCGCTTATATATATAAAATTGAAAAATGAATTGGATTAGATTTTTAAAAGACTGGAGCAGATCTATTGAGGTATATTTATTAGCCAGGAGGATTACTTTTTTTATGGACTCTTGCTTTGGAACTATGTTTCCTACCCCTACGTCAATGTCTGGCTCTGGTTCCCTGAAGCCATTGATGCTTTCCACAAACTCAAGGCAGCCTTCCTCTCCGCCCCATTTCTCCTACGTCTGGACATTACAAAACCCTTTTCTATAGGGTTTGATGCCTCTTAAGTAGGAGTCGGTGCCGTCCTACTCCAAGCTCAGAAGGGCAAGTCTCAGCCTTGCGGATTCTTTTCCAAGAAGTTTTCAGATGTGGAAAAGAACTATACCATTGGAGACCGTGAGCTACTGGCTATTAAACTTGCTCTTCAAGAATGGCGACATCTTCTAGGGTTCTCCCCATTGTATTACCATCTATACTGATCAAAAAAATCTGCAGTGTAAACTTGAACCCACGTCAAGCTCGCTGGGCCCTTTTTTTAGCCCACTTCAACTTCAACATTACCTTTCGTCCAGGTGCCAAAAACCTTCAAGATGATGCCTTCTCCATATCATTTGATGTCAACGATTCTGAGAATCACCTAGATCCTAATCCCATCATCCCTCCGTATCGTATTCTAGCCACTACTCAGCTTTGGTTCTACACAACCTCCTCCAGGTAAAATTTTTGTAGTTCCTGCACTTCATCCCAAATTTCTTGCGTGGGCACATGACTTCAAGTTCTCTGGACATACAGGTATACTTCGTAGTTGTGACCTTCTTTAGCCTCATTACTGTTGGCCCTCTCTTCGTAAGGATGTCAACCAGTATGTTCAAGCTTGTACGGTTTGTGTACTAAGTCTTCCACATCTGGCCCAGCTGGGTTACTTATCCCCATTTTCTGATATACCTTGGCACTGTATTTCCATGGGTTTTATCTTGGATCTGCCCCCTCAGCTGGTTCTACAGTCATCTGTGGATCTGGTGGATCGGTTCTCCAAAATATGTCCCTTGATTCCTCTCCCAGGCCTACCTTCTGCTCCCAGTCTTGCCACAACTTTCATTAAGGACATCTTTCATCTTCATGGAATGCCTTCACATATTGTCTCTGACAGGGAGTTCAATTTACTGCTCGGTTTTGGAGAGCCTTGGCCAGCTCCTTTGGGATTAAATTGGATTTTTCATCTGCCTTTTATCCCCAGTCCAATGGGCAAACAGAACGTGTCAATCAAAATGTAGAACGTTTTCTTTGTGCCTTCATCTCAGCCCACCAAGATGACTGGGTGGATCTTTTGCCCTGGGCAAAGTTTGCCTTAAACCAACACTCCAATACCAGTTCTGGAAAACCTTCCTTCTTTACTGTTTACGGGCAGCATCCATCTGTTCCCTTTCCTCTTCCTATTTCTTCTCTTGTACCAGCAGCAGCTGAAACCCAAAGGACCTTCAACTCAATCTGGGAAGAAGTTTTTAAGAATCTTCATTAGGCTTCTTCCAGGCATAAAACGGCAGCAGATCGTCATTGCCGTTCGGCTTCTAAGTTGCTACTTGGCGATAGTGTCTGGCTCTCTACCAAGCACATCCAACTCCGAGTGCCTTCAATGAAATTTGCCCCTTGCTTCATTGGTTCCTTTCCCATTCTCTGTCGAATCAATCCAGTTGCTTTAAAGCTCCGTCTGCCCTTTAATCTCAGGATCCCCATTGCCTTCCATGTCTCCCTGCTCAGGCCACTGCTCCTCAACCTCTTCTCTCGCTCCTGTGGCTGATAGCATGGATCAGTATGAGATTTAGGAAATATTGGTCTCCAAATACTCCAGAGGGAAGCTACTCTGATTGGAAGGGCTATGGTCCGGAGGAGAGGTCTTGGTTCCTGCTACAGATGCCTCAGCCCCACACTTGGTGACCAGATTCCATCGGAAATTTCCCTCCAAGCCAACCCCCAGATGTGTAGGGGGACCTCGTAAGCAGGGGGGGGGTACTGTCACAGATCAGCTGCGGTGCTGATCTTTGTCTTACTTTTTACTGCTGTGGGTCGACTGGTTCCTGTGGTTCCACAAGCTTGTGTTCAGCTCTTGCTGCACACAGCATCTATGGGTGTTGCCGGCTTCACCTGTTGCCATTTATATCCTTACTTCCTGGTACTTCCTGTCCAGCTTCCCATGTGCTTTTCTATTTAAATTCCATTAAGACCAGTTTCTGGTTGCTTGAGCAACACTTGTTCTTGTGCGGCCTTCGTGTAACTTGCTTAACCAAACCTCTCGTGAAATGATCTCTTGTGTACCGACTCGGCTAGTTCTCTTTTTTTTTTTTTTTTTTAAACAATATTTTTTATTGGGGTATTAGAAAAGTTGCAATACATGAAACAAAACTGCAAAAACATTAAGCATAAAAGGTACTTGCAAATATCATAGTGTACATACACAATAGCATACAGCATACAGCAATACTTCGTATGGTGACTATATGTAATCGGAATGACCTTGACAAGACTTTGATATGGTGCAATGGCGCAATGGCGCTTCAGTGATAGCCCTTCACGAATGGCCCACGGAAATGGAGGATCCCCGGCCCAGACCACCCCCTCCAATCCCTTCGGCTAGTTCTCTTGATTACATTGTCTGCAGCCTGCCCTGACCTTGGCTCGCTATACGGCTCTACTTTGCTTCATCCATCCATTCGTGTCTGACAGTGTCTTCTGGTACTCTCCTTGCGAGCAGGGTGAACCTGGGGGTCATGACCTGGGGTCAGCATGCAGCTATGCCCAAACCCTTGTGAGGGGGTCCCTCGCAGAATAGCAGCTGGCCCTTAGATTCTCCGTCCTGGGGATCCCGTGTCATCTGCTTACACCAGTAGCACCGTGACACAGAGGAGGTCAGTGTATGAAACAGGCCATGTGAGGTGCCATGTGAGGTGCTCCTGTGCACCATAGTGTCCACATCAGGACAGAGGAAGGCCAGAGCCTGAGAGTGTCCATGAGGGACAAGCGCAGTAAGGAAGCTGTAAGAAAGATGCAGAGCTGAGTTGCAGTGCCTGTCATAAACACTGGATGAGTTTCATGACAAAAGGAAAACAAAGGTACTAAAGTTCAGGAGAGGCCCTGATGAGGTACTTGAAGCAGTAAAACTGCCACAATAGAGCCAGGAGGCTGAATGTTATGTTTTTTCAGTAGGTGAAGTTTTAAGGTTTAACTAAACGTGGGCAGAAAAACCCTGAAAACGATATCTGGTGTGAAGTAAATGCGCTGTTTTGGCACTACCATTGAGCTAAGAAACCCTGACATGTCATAGCCTTAACTTGAAATGTTTTTAAATATTTAAATATTTTGTAAAATTCTTTGTTTGTACATATTTTTGTATTACTTTCTCATGCAAGTCCATGAGAAATGCTATATGTAGCACCCTCCTAGTTAGGTGGTAGGATGTTAGTAAAGTTAATTCTGTCTGCGCTCCTCCTCTTGTAATCAGTGGAGCAGCTAGCTGCTAATCCCACAGAAGGCTGAACACTTGATTGCTTCTCCCTGTTTTCTGGAAAACTGCAAAATAGTCCTCTTTAGAAACTACAGGTGCTGGCAATGCACAAATCAAAAATAGGGTGGATTAAAATGTTTGTGTTCGATTGATCAAATTATTTTTTTATCGATTAATCGACTAATTTCGATTAATTATAATGCACATACAGATCGAACTACTTTTAGCTGATCTCCTTGCAGGCTGATTGCCAGTACAGCTACCAACCACCCAGCGCTCAATGGGAATAGCATTACAACTTTTATAGTCTTCAAGTAGGTAACAAAATAAATATTGCACTGGAGATACAATCGATGTAGCTACATAAAATGTAAAAATGGTGGGAGTAATACCAAACTGAAGCAAAAGCAGCCATAAAAACATGTAGCCAAGTATGATACTGTTATAAAAATGTGTACAACGATACCACTGCTGAATCCAGATGAGGAGAGGTTAACATCAGTCCGTTGGCATGTAGATGTGCTGCGAAGGTAACTATCACAATTCCCAGTGGATGGTTGTAGAATCCCAGGTTGATAGAGGGAAGTGATAGGAGGGAATTGTAACAGCCCTTGCGTGTGGCAGATAGTAAGGTCCCGCTGGCATGCAGATATGAAGGCACAGCTAAGGAGCCCTTCAGATGGACACAGCAAGCCCCGACGGTGTCCGTGACGTCACCGGATCTTCGACAGAACTCCCTGAAGGCCGGGAAGCCAGCGGAGAGGCGAGTACCAATCAAAAAAAATTTGATCGATCAAAAAAAAATTGATCAATCAAAAAAATTAAAGATTAATCGATTAATTAATAGTTCATTTCCACAGCCCTACTTCAAATATATATCCTCATTCAAGCATTACATGGTCTAGAGTGACATAAAGTGAGTCATTGCCAATCAAATCAATTAGCAGCGATCATAATCACCTGTGAGTATAACAGATAAAGAGGAAATAAATAAAACCAAGGCACATATATGAAACCAATGCACATATATAAAACATAACACAAAAAAAAGCATCCATAATGGGTCCAAAGATTGTGTGTGTATATATGTGTTACAACACATCACATCTCATCATAACATCGATGTGCATAGTGTATGTAAAGTATGGACATAAGTGTAAAATAAAGAAAAAAGTGAAATAGATGTCCAGTGAAGGTCTCAAAGTTGATATGCAAAAAATGGGCAATTAGAACAAGTCACACAGACTTGCGGACATGTAATTAGTAAAACATACGTATATATTAACACTGTGAATATGCCCAACAATGGGCTTTAATAATATGAAAATGTGAAGTCGTGATACGTAAGAAAACAATATATGAAGATGTGTAGAAGTATGCATGTGAAACAAAACGTGAATAAACATGTATAGGACCGAAACATATAAATGTATGTGCCAGTCAAATAACATGGGTCAAAGAATGTAAACGTAAATGTGTATATATAGGGCCAGATTCAGGTAGAGTTAGGCTGGCGGATCAATGGATCCGCCAGCCTAACTGTCACTTTAAGCCGGCGTTTTTGTTTTCTGTAACCAGAAAACAAGAAACGCCGGTTTGGAGTTCCGATGCGATCGGCGCAATTGAATTTCGCCATCGCATCGTTACTTCAACTTAAAAATGGCGCCGGGGGCGTTCCCGCTGATTAACGCTGAAAAAATATGTTAATCAGCGGGAGTCGGAAATTCACGATCTTTTTCGGGCGCGACGCAGTGACTTTACGTCGTTTCCGGAAGCGATACGCGACGTAAAGATAAAGCAGCCCCCTAGTGGAGTATCCTATGTTAAGTATAGGCGTCGTCATCGCGTCGGAAAAAATAATAATCGCGTCGCTTGCGTAAAACGTTCATGAATGGGGATGTGACGTCATTGACGTTCACTGACAGAATTTGGAGCATGCGCACTGGGATGCATTGACACTCGACGCATGCGCAGTACGTTCGTCGCGGGATCGCGCATAGTTTAAATATTACACGCCCTGTACCCGCCCAATTTGAATTCCGCCGGCTCATTTGCGATGCGCTGCCGCAACTTTAGGAGCAAGTGCTTCATGAATAACAGCACTTGCTCCTAAAATTTCAGCAGAGTAACATAAATGAGAAGCGTTACTCCAGAGCAAAGATGCTCTCATCTACCTGAATCTGGCCCATAGTGTATGGAATTACCTCATGTTATCAATGTGCAAACACAATGCCAAACAATGGTGTGTAACCAAAATACATTTTTTTCAAAGACTTTGATGATGCGCCGACATGCACATGCTCATACACACATTAAAATCCATATGTGTATCTTTGTGTCTGTAAAATTATCCGATTGTATGCTATTCATTATTTTATTATTTTGGTATGCATGTAAAAACGTATTTGTTTTAAGACCGCTCAATGTCCATAGTCTCATAAATAATGGTAATGTTAGTAATATTGTGTATGGACATATAAACGTCTATACCACATACAGTGTACATAAAACAATCCATATAGCAATCAATGTTGATTGTAACAAACTTCTGACTAGGGAGACCATCACTCAAGTAGACCCCGTAAACATGGAGATGCTAACACTATTTCATTTACAAAACATATGTATTAATTGCTTAGGTCACCCCATGTGAATTTTGTTTTTAGGAACCCAAATAAACAAAAAACAAACACATTATAATCTATTAATAATGCTGGTGTAAGAAAACCCCAGCATCAGACCAATCGTATATACATGTACACGTGCCGACGCACCATGTGGTCTCAAGGGAGATGGTGAAAAAAATAAAAATATATATTTTTATATATGGAAGAGAAAAAACATGTAAGTATATCCTTATAATGACTCCTAAATGGAATGTGAAAAAAACTATTGGAGAATAATCATTGTGCATCCGATCACACATAATATCTAAAAACATGAGAACATAGTAAAAAAATTCCTATACAACATAAAACATAAATCTGCACTCATAGATAGAAAAAAAGAAGTGCATAGAAGAAAAGTTTTTGGTCTCATATGTATAGTCTCATAAATGTGTTTCAAGGGCTTGATATATAACTGAACCACGCCATGTTAATGTCCCAATAGAAACAAACACATAGAATCTGTGGTAGACGTGAAATAAAATGAAAATGTTATCTTATGTTATGATTACAACCACTGAAATGAAGTGTGTATTTTCCTTGAAAAGACTTGTCAGATTTTATGTTTTGAAGAAAGTTATGGACTCAGTATTGGGAAAGATTGAAGATGAGCGCAGATGTTATTTTCAAGCTCCATTATATTTCAAACGTGTTCAGAGCTTCAACCCTTCCCCCTCATCCTGTCTTCATCCCACCAAAGGAATTTGTGTCTCGTGACTTTGAAAGGAAATTCTCGCCTTCGGATGATTGAAGGAACTTTGAATCTTGTAACAAGAACTGTTTTGTACTAGGAAACTATCCCTGTATGAACTGGCCAATGAGGGTTCCCATGTTGAGTACAAGGGGGTGGGTGAGATGGGTGTGAATTGTATGGGTTGACCAATGAGAATGCATTTTTGTGATGTTGTACAGTTAATAAAACAGAAGCCTGTGGGCTAGAGCTCTCTCTTGGGCTGAGAAACAAAAAGGTGAGCATGTGAAACTTTTGTCTAGTTTGCACGCTTCCATTAATTTGGAATCAGGCGTCAGAAATGGGTTACTCTGAGATTGTCAGGAAATCAAAGAGTCTACAACAAATCCTTTCCATATTCAGATACCACAAATGATAGCACTGGAAATGAAAAAGGAAAGGGAACAGAGAGACAGGTGACCGATTAACGTCTTATATTTTTGCAGAACCCTCAAGGTATACATGTCCCACCGACTTAATACACACACTATATGCATTTTATATTCCTTGTAATTATGTATGTCATATATGACACATATTATTATGTAAACGGAAAAGTAAAATGTGTGTTCTTAATGGTGTAAATGGCCAGGTGGAAGTATAAAAAATGTCGGAAAATCATGATGGACTTTTTGGCATACCACGCTATACTAAGAAATGTATGTCTCAAATCTGTATATACTGCTTAAGGGAAGGGAGAAGGAGGTGAGGGAAGGGAGAAGGGGGGGGGGAAGAAAGAGGGGAGATAAAGGGAAGAAACAGGTCTAAAGGTGTTACTAAAGGTAGGGACAAGAAGGTCTAACTGCAGGCGGGAGGTTCACTAGGAAATGTTTAATCATAAAAATGGGAAACATCCCACTCAAAATGTAACCCCTTCGGTATTCTTGTATGGAGGGAATATATCCAATAAACCTTACACCTGCTTACCCCTCTGAATCTGTCACCTCCTCTTTTTGGAGTAGTAATTTTCTCAACACCTTGAATGGATAGACTGGACACGTCTTTGGAGTGTATGGTATTCCAATGATTAGCCACATTAGTTGTGGTTCTTGTCAATATCATACAGATGGTCGTACAATCTGTCCTTAAGTCTCCGAATTGTACGGCCCACATATTGGACTTGACATGTGTCGCAATTAATGACATACACTATGAATTTAGTGTTACAGTAAATTAACTGTTTGATTTCAAAACTTGTGTCCGTGGAATAAGAGTGTATGTGCTGACCTGTTTTGATATGGCAGCAATAATTGCAACCCTTTGTTTCACATTTAAAGGTCCCTTTAAATTGTAGCCAGTTGGTACCCACTGGCCTACTTTGAAACAAACTGGGTGACCGTATGCCTTCCAGTGTAGGGGCCCTACGAGAAACCATTTTAAAACCTTTATTTAATATTTCCTGGTATGACACATCATTATATAAAATGGGAAGATATTTATTAATAGTATGTTTGATTCTATTAAATTCCAAGCTATATGGTGAGGAAAAGACTAGTATGTTGCTGAAGGATACAGTGGATCACTTTTCAGCAGAACCACTGTTGTTTTCTTGCAACAAAGAGTCTATACGAACGGCACTCGCCTTTAACAGAGCCCTGTTAATGAGTTTGGGACCACTTAAGGACCGCCTCCTGCACATATACATCTGCAGAATGGCACGGCTGAGCACAAGCACGTACCTGTACGTCCTCTTTAAACGCCCACCCGCTGTGTGTGCCCGTGACCCGGTCCAAAGCTCCATGACCGCAGCCGCGGGAACCTGGAGCTGAAGAACAAGGAGAGCTGTGTGTAAACACAGCTTCCCCGTTCTTCACTGTGGCGCTGTCATTGATCGTGTGTTCCCTGATATAGGGAAACACAATCAATGACCTCACAAATCCACCCCCACCCCCCCTACAGTTAGAAACACATATGAGGTCACACTTAATCCCTTCAGCGCCCCTAGTGGTTAACTCCCAAACTGCAAAGTCATTTTCACAGTAAACAATGCATTTATATAGCATTTTTTGCTGTGAAAATGACAATTGTCCCAAAAATGTGTCAAAATTGTCCGATGTGTCCGCCATAATGTCGCGGTCACGGAAAAAATTTGCTGATCGCCGCCATTAGTAGCAAAAAAAATTTATTAAACTATCCCTTATTTTGTAAACACTATAAATTTTGCGAAAACCAATCGATAAACGCTTATTGCTATTTTTTTACCAAAAATAGGTAGAAGAATACGTATCGGCCTAAACTGAGGAAAAAAAACGTTTTTTATATATTTTTGGGGGATACTTAATATAGCAAAAAGGAAAAAAATATTGCATTTTTTTTCAAATTTGTCGCTCTATTTTTGTTTATAGCGCAAAAAAAAAAAAAACGTAGAGGTGATCAAATACGACCAAAAGAAAGCTCTATTTGTGGGGAAAAAAAGGACACCAATTTTGTTTGGGAGCCACGTCGCATGACTGCGCAATTGTCAGTTAAAGCGACGCAGTGCCGAATCTCAAAAACTGGCCAGGTCCTTTACCTGCATTATGGTCCGGGTCTTAAGTGGTTAAACATACGTGACATGTTAATAGCTTCCTTTGCAAAGTCATCTGGTGCACTACAAAGGCTACAATGGCTTTCTGGAAAACTGCATGAGTGCATAGGATCCGTCAGGAACTTGTTGCAGGAGGAGAAGCACCCAGCCTGGAGAGCTACTACATTCCCCGGATACTTAACTGACACCTTCTAAGAAGCTTAATGAAATCCCAGCAGACATACAGCTAGGTGGGGCCTATCAATCCAAAGACATCTCTGAGGCCAAAGAAGGGGGAATCTCATGCAGGGATCAGTCTGTAGAGTCCACTTTGCATATGTCTGGCTGATGCAGGAGGGAGGCACCTAGCTCAGGACTTTGGTAGATCTGAGAGCAGAACCTGGATCGTTGTGCTGCTGTTAACCCCTTTGGTGCATTATTGTTAAGGCTTGCCTGTCCTGGAGCATTGTCTATGGTACTCTAGTGCTGTCCATTCCCTGAGAACTGATTGAGGGGACTGTCCTAAGAAGTAGCTGCAAAGAGAGAGAGAGATGTTCTGTTGTTACTGTTTAGCGTTCTAAAGTATCCCACAACTTAATACCTTACCCAAGTAACTTAGCAATAAATGCAAAAAAGTCAAACCCTTGACTTTTCATTTAGCCAGGAGAGTGAATGCTGCTATGTGCCTGGCTGCTGCGGCTGCTGCACCATACAGAAAGAAGAACCTGGGACAAATGATGGGCCCTTGCGGTGGTAGAGCTACAAATATATAGATAGAAACATTTTATTTTTACTTACAGACTTTTTATGTGCAGCAATATTCCTTTAATGTTATAGTAATTGCTTGCATTTTACTTGCTTCTCCTAGATGAAAAGCAGAACTGCTCTTAATGGACACAAATTAGCTTTTTGCTGCATGGAAAAGCTATTAAATCAGATGTTAAAATTGCAAGTAAAAAACGTCATACCTTAATAACTCCCTCAAAAAACATCCATATATTCAAAACGCCTGAAATTTCTTTCAGCTTGGTAAACCATACAGTATTATTTGGTAATAATGCCTAAAATCTCACTCTTAACCTGTAGCATGGGATACCATGGACTGATCCATCACCCTATTTTGTACTTTACTGGAAATTGTACTTTTCTCAACAACAAATACTTTTTTGAATCTGTACTTCTGGAAAATATCCTTTTCATTTTGTTACACAAAAGCTATAGCTATTGTTGCCTTATAGTTATAATAATTTCAGTTGCTGACATCAAGCTTCTGTCTAGAAAGACAATAGCAGATGTCAGAGCTGTATGTTGAACATTTTACAAGCCTATTATTTTTTTTGAAAATGGCATGAAGTCTTTGAATTGGTGTTCTGTTTTTTATTCTTCTACTTTATACAAATGCATTTAAATCACCAACATATACAGTGCCTTGAAAACTTATTTATACCTCTTGAAATTTTCCACATTTTGTCATGTTACAACCAAAAAAACTTAAATGTATTTTACTGGGATTTTATGTGATAAACCAACAAAAGTGGCACATAAATGAGAAGTGGAGGGGAAATTGTAAATGGTTTTCGAACAAACAATTACAGTCAGCGCAAGTCCTGCTGGCATTTCTTTATTAAGTACCAATCTGTGTTTTAAAAGTTATCTTGGTCTAGGTGTTGCAGCTCTTATTTGAATCCACTGGGTAGTGGACTGAAATCTATAACATATAAGGAAAAAGAGCACACAGCTGCCCTAATGTGATAACGTTTATTTAATAGAATTCATAAATGTAAAAGATTTCACTCACAAACATAGATGATATCTCGCAGTAACACCAACAAGTGTATATGCCTCCTCTCCTAGCCTTCAGGGGGTTGAAGACTGGGCTTCAGAAGCTGAACGGCAGCGATGGTCTAAGCTGCAGTGTCCCGCTGAGCGGTTCAAGGAGCTGTAAATGCGCCTGGACCAGCCGACACTGTGTGACGTCACTCACGTCCGCAATAGAGAGGAATTGCTCCTTGGACAAACAAACAGGCAGTTGCTATGACAACATGTTTCGGAGGTTCGGCTTCCTTCTTCAGGTAAAATATGTTAAATGTTTTTAAAATATGTTAAAATGTGGCATGCATTTGTATTCAGCCCCTTTACTCTGATACCCCTAACTAAAATCTAGTGGAGACAATTGCCTTCAAAAGTCACCTAATTAGTAAATAGAGCCCACCTTTGTGTAATTTAATCTCAGTATACATACAGCTGTTTTGTGAAGCCCTCAGGGGTTTGTTAGAGAACCTTAGTGAACAAGCAGGGTTAGGTTATAAAAAAATATCCCAAGCTTTGAACATCTCACAAAGCACTGTTCAATCCATCATTTGAAAATGGAAAGAGTATGGCTCAACTGCAAACCTACCAAGGCATGGCCATCCACCTAAACTGAAATGTTGGGTAAGAAGAGCATTCATCAGTTTACCAGAGAAGCAGCCAAGAGGCCCATGGTAACTGGAGGAGCTGCAGAGATCCACAGTTCAGGTGGGAGAATCTGTCCACAAGACAAATATTAGAAATAATTTGCTGACAGGAAACATCTAGTTTTGAACTTTGTTTTGTTTGGACAATACCAGTTGCACATAATTAACGTGTGGTCACTTTATTTTAATTTATTTCACATTCTGATATATAGAGGTGTTTAATGTACGTTTATTGGATTTGTCATTTCTTATAACACATTCACATACAGGTTGATCACTACACTTGTATATATATATATATATATATATATATATATATATATATATATATAAAATTAGCGGAATTAAGCAATTAAAGCCCATATAAAGACAGCCTAAGGATGACGACTGATTGCTGCATCCTGAGGCTTTGTGAGTGAAGGAGCAGTCACAAACTCTACTGAAGAGGTGAGGTGCTGATGGATATTTCTGTGTGAGAAATATCAAAGAGACTTTTTTGTTGTTTTCTGCTGTAGGACCAGCAGTGTCTGCCCAGCAGTAGGCTGTGCCAGACTCCATAGGTAGGTTCCTGTGTTGGGAAGGTAGACTCCCCAAGTGGCAAGGGTTTATTTTATGTTTTGTTTTGTTTATGCTGTTTTTATGCTTGGACGTGTATCCAGCAATATGGAAAAATAAACCATATCATTTGTTTTCAATCATCCTCTACTGCCTTTTTGTATAGTTCAGCGTGTAGTGAACCCATCCAGGGGGTCACACACACCCGCTACCGAGTAAATTCCTCACAATATATATATATATATATATATATATATATATACTGCTCAAAAAAATTAAAGGAACACTTTTGAATCAGAACTCATGGGATATTGATCTGGTCAGTTAAGTAGCAGAGGGGGAGGGGTGTATACAGAGGGGGTTGTTAATCAGTTTCAGCTGCTTTGCTGTTAATTGGAACAGGATGAGCACTGCCAAAACCCTACAAAATTACCTCCAGCAGGCCACTAGTGTGAATGTCTCTAACCAAAAAATCAGAAACAGACTTCATGGGGGTGTCCTGAATGCCCGGCGTCCTCCAGTGTGCTCTGTGCTCACTCCCGGACACTGTGGAGCTCGATTGGCATTTTCCATTAAACACCAGAATTGGCAGGTCCGCCACTCGTGGCCCAATGATTTTCACAGATAAAAGCAGGTTCACCCTGAGCATATGTGACAGACGTGAAAGGGTCTGGAGAAGCCACGGAGAACTTTATGCTGCCTGGTGGTAGGTCAGTGATAGCCTGGAGGATGAAGAAATTGAATGGCCCCCACGCTCACCTGACCTAAATCCAAAAGAACACCTCTGGGACATTATGTTTTGGTCCATCCGGTGCCGCCAAGTTGCACCCCAGTCTGTTCAGGAGCTCAGTGATGCTCTGGTCCAGATCTGGGAGGAAATACCCCAGTACACCATCTGTCGTCTCATTAGGAGCATGCCTTGATGTTGTCAGGCATGCATACAAGCACTTGGGGGCCATACAAAACTACTGAGGACCCTTTTGAGTTGTTGCAATGACATTTCAGCAAAATGGACTAGCTTGCTGCATCATTTTCGTGTGTGTGTGTGTGTTTCTAGTCAAAGCGCAGTATATACTTTTAAATCTGTCTGAATACAAATGCACGCCACACTTTTCACATATTTATTTGTAAAAAATGTTGAAAACCATTTATCATTTTCCTCCCACTTCACAATTATGTGCCACTTTGTGTTGGTCTATCACATAAAATGTAATAAATATGTATACTGTCTATATATATATATATATATATATATAGATAGACTGTATATATATATAGTGATATAGTGATATATATATATATATAGATAGACTGTATATATATAAAGTGATATAGTGATATAGTGATATAGTGATGAGCGGAATACGCCATATTCGATTTTCGCGATATTTCGCGAATATTCGTTAATATCGAATATTCGTGATATTTTATAAAAAAAAAAAAAAAAATTGCGAATTTTCGCGATTTTTTTTTTTAAATAAAATATCACGAATATTCGATATTTACGAATATTCGGTATATTTTATAAAAAAAAGCGAGATTTCACATATGCGGTCGCGAATATTCGTTAATATCGAATATTCGTGATATTTTATAAAAAAAAAAAATTGCGAATTTTCGCCAATGCGAAATTTCACTAATGCAAAATTTTGCGATTTTTTTTCTTTTATAAAAGCGAAAATGATTGCGAAATTTCGCTATATTTTTTTTGGATAAAATATCACGAATATTCGATATTTACGAATATTCGCTATATTTTATAAAAAAAAAAAAAAAATTGCGAAATTTCGCTATTGCGAAATTCGCGATTGCGAAATTGATTGCGATTTTCTTGCAAAATTTATTGCGAAATTTGAAAAATGCGAATATTCGAAATAGCGAATATTCGCCGCGATATTCGAGATATTCGCGAATACTCGAATATGCAATATTTGTAGCGAATATTCGCAATATATATATATTGCAAAGTGAAAACAATATTAGTGCACAAATCGTTAAATCATTTGTGTAATCAACAATAATACACAAAGAGTCCTACCAACCTAATAGAGATAGCTGTATAAATTAATATAACAATAAAAAAGGTTCATGAAAATAATTCCTGAAAAAACACTATGTGCATCTTCAATTCAATCAATATTCAGTTAAATAGTGATTCCTTCACCAAACATTTGGAGGCAGGTTGGAGTTGGCTGGCCCAGGATGATAAGGGGTTAAACCTGTTTCTGTATTTTCCAGGTAGTTCTAGTTTCTGCCTCTCTCCATGTGTTTTAAATAAAAGGAGGGAAGGGCTCTGCACAGAGAGCAGTCTGTATGGGAAGAAAAAACAGACAAAACACAGCATATAATCTCCAGATACTTCACAGAGCTGCTTTAGCTGTCATAGAGGGCGTGGATGGAACAAATGAAGACGTTTTCTGGGACTGGTGGCCCCCCTGAGTTCGACTTGAACATTGGCTGTTCGCCCGTTCGCAGAACAGCGAACAATTTGGGGTGTTCGCGGCAAATTCGAAAAGCCGCGGAACACCCTTTAAAAGTCTATGGGAGAAACCTAAAGTGCTAATTTTAAAGGCTAATATGCAAGTTATTGTCATAACATTTTTTTGGACCCAACAATTCATTAGAGCCGTGAATAATTTTAAATGACTTGTTCTCCTTTAGAAATGTCATTTTGTGCAGGGACTGTTATTAACATGGCAAACATGCGCTACTTTACAGGCATACTATAGACCCCCCCATGTATGAAATTTAAAGGAATATTTCACTTTTATTGTTTCACTTTAAGCATTATTAAAATCACTGCTCCCGAAAAAAACTGCAGTTTTTAAAACTTTGTTTTTTTGCATTGATACATGTCCCCTGGGGTAGCACCCAGGTCCCCAAACACTTTCGATTTTTCATGTTCATGTCCCATAGACTTTAACAGTGTTTACGTGTTCAAATACATTTTTTGCCTGTTTGCATGTTCTGCTGCGAACCAAACTGGGGGTGTTCGGCTCATCCCTAATCATAACTCTGGCTCTTTCAATTTCAAAGCTCTGAGCTTAAACTATTGGTCCATGTAAACAAACAAAACAAAAATAGAAAGTTAAATGTGTGATAGGTGGTATGAATAAACAATAGCTCACATATACATCTCATTTTAACCATAGCAAATAAATAAAAAAGAAAATGCAAAATTACTATACGTTCATTTAGCAGCCAAGCTAAGATATCAGCCACAGATAGTGTGATAATTTTTACATGCTTGCATTATGAGAAAGGGCAGTAAAACACAATCATTGGTCCCAATGTACAAGTGGATATGCAAGTATGCACATTGATTCTGGATGAACAAGCAAACTGTAGGCTCAGGGAATATTAGTATATGTCTGCGTAACACATGAACATATGTGCACAGACTAAAATTAATTTACAATGAGTTTACCACAAGTAGTGTTTGCTATGGAATGTATGCTCCACGGTCTCAGTGTATGTCTGCTAAACTGCAGTGTGCAAAAAAATGAAAATGTGATTTTCTCTCATGTGTTTTGCTGCTCTATTCTAACAGCTGTTAAAATGTATGAATAAAATGGCATCAAGTACTCATTGCATAATCTGTTAAGGATCACTATGTGACATCTATGCAGAGAATGTATGTCCTCACTGCACGATTACTAAAATGATTTATCCCTGTTATGGATTACTTTATTTGATAAACAAAGTGCATTGGGGTTAATTTTACTAAATGGGTAGAGCATGTTCACTTTGCAAAGTCAATTTTCATTTAGCTTAGTGAATTAGGTGAAGCTAGGTTGGAAATCACTTTACAAAAAAATACCCAATCAAATGTAGAACTGAACTTGGCACAAAAGCATTTTCATTTACACATATTCCTCAATAGACCCAGAGGATGTAAATTTACTTTGCATTCACCAAAAATCTTTGGGGGAAAAAATATGACTATAACAGTGACATAATCACTGGGCTACACAAAAGATGAACATAGAGCAGAACCATGGAGTAAAGGGGGGGCATACATTATACAATCTTATTGTACAATGTTCTTTAGATCTACCATTAACTATGTAGTGCTCGGGCCTGCCTAATTTTGTACAAATTGAATGCGTTATTTAGGTGTTTCCACTTATTATATACTTTTGGTAAATCTAAGGTTGTATACAGACTGTACAATTAGATTGTGTAGTCGATGGTCAACTTTACCCAGCATGCCAACCTACTACAGGCTTCCTGTATATAACTACAGGAGGGGGACAGGTACAAGACCAATCACTCTTCACAAGCAGAGAAAGCAACAGTGACTAGTTTTAACCACTTGAGGCCCGCCGCATGCCGATATACGTCGGCAGAATGGCAAGGCTAGGCACAAGGGCGTACATGTGTGTCCCCTTTAAGAGCCCAACGGTGGATCATGCAGCGCCCTGCCAGAGGCGCATTTGCGACCCGATCCTCTTCTCCATGACCATCCCCACAGGAACAGCGGATCTGTTCGCCGCTGGTGTCCTGCGATCAGGTCACAGAGAGGAAGAACTGGGAGAGGTAAGTGTATACAAACCTCTCCCGTGCTTTCTAGTGAGACTGACACTGATAGTCTGTTCTATGGCATAGGGAATGACGATCAGTGACGTCACATGGTAAGCCACACCCCCACAGTAAGAAACACACATTAGGGCACACCTAACCCCTACAACGCCCACTCCTGGTTAACCCCTTCACTGCCAGTGTCATTTTTACAGTAAAAAGTGCATTTTTATAGCAGTGTTCGCTGTAAAAATGACAATGGCCCCAAAATGGTGTCAAAAGTGTCCAATGTGTCCGCCATAATGTCGCAGACAGGATAAAAATCGCTGATCGCCGCCATTACTACAAAAAAATTAATAAAAACGCAATAAAACTATCCCCTATTTGGTAGACACTATAAATTTTGCGCAAAGCAATCGATAAATGCTTATTGCGATAACATTTTTTTTTTAGAAGATTACGTATCGGCCTAAACTGAGGAAAAAAATACCACCAAAAGAAAGCTCTATTTGCGAGAAAAGGGGACGTCAATTTTGTTTGGGTACAGCGAAGCACGGCCGTGCAATTTTCAGTTAAAACGATGCAGTGCTGAATCGCAAAAAAATGGCCTGGTCATTGAGCAGCCAAATCTTCCGGGGCTGAAGTGGTTAAAGAGGAATTACTTCTTGCGACCTGAGTTTTAAAGCATACGGTATCCAGGAATATTCATGAATGTAGAGGTATGAGTTGATGAGTGGAGTGTGTGTGTCTGCCTGAGTCAGTGTATGATTGAGTATGATTGAGTGTCCTTTCATGGCATCTATCCTCATCCAAAATACCATGTTAGACAATAGGATCATAAAAATTATAATAATCTCAGCCAAAGTGTATGACTTATTTTCCATTGGTTGAAAAAAAAATCTTCTGACTAACTTTTGTGAATTTAGGTAATATCACCTTCAACCACTAGGCGGCCCGGGTTCGACTCTTAAGATCACAAAACACAAATCTGGCACTGCGTCGCTTTAACTGACAATTGCGCGGTCGTGCGACGTGGCTCCCAAACAAAATTGGCGTCCTTTTTTCCCCACAAATAGAGCTTTCTTTTGGTGGTATTTGATCATCTCTGCGGTTTTTATTTTTTGCGCTATAAACAAAAAAAGAGCGACAATTTTGAAAAAAAAAATAATATTTTTTACTTGTTACTATAATGGGCCATTTGCCCATTTAAAAAAAAAAATGTCCTAGTTTAGGCTGATACGTATTATTCTACATATTTTTGGTAAAAAAAAAAAAATCGTAATAAGCAACTGGTTTGCGCAAAAGTTATAGCGCTTACAAAATAGGGGACAGAATTATTATTCATTTTTATTAATATATATATATTTTTTTTTTACTAGTAATCACACTTTTTATTGGGACTGCGACGTTATGGCGGACACATCGGACACTTTTGACACATTTTTGTCGCCATTCACATTTATACTGCGATCAGTGCTATAAAAATGCACCGATTTTTGTATAAATGTGACTGGCAGTGAAGGG
Source organism: Rana kukunoris (assembly GCA_029574335.1). Lineage (NCBI taxonomy): Eukaryota > Metazoa > Chordata > Amphibia > Anura > Ranidae > Rana > Rana kukunoris. The sequence goes on along the minus strand of CM056052.1, from coordinate 407,691,643 downwards.
GTTAACACTAGGGGGGCATGGAAGGGGTTAAATGTATTCCCTGGGTGTGTTCTAACTGTGGGGGGGAGGGGGGTGACTGGGGGAGGTGACCAATGCTGTGTCCCTATGTACAAGAGACACAGATCGGTCTCCTCTCTCCCCTGACAGGACATGGATCTCTGTGTTTACACACAGAGATCCATGTCCTTGTCCCTGTAACCGCCGATTGCGAGTGCCTGGCGGACATCGCGACCGACAGGCACGCGCATCTGTATCTAGGGAATGCAGCGGGCACGTGCGCCGCCACCAGCGCTTGCACGCCCTCTAGTGGCCAGGAAGAGCGCTGGACGCATATATGCGTCCAGTCAGAGATTCAGAAGCACCAGACGGTCGCATATATTCGTACGGCCATCGGGAAGTGGTTAAATAATATGTTCTATTTTCATAATGTGTATCTGTTTGTATATTGGTGCTGATTATATATATATATATATATATATATATATATATATATATATATATATATATATATATATATATATACTGTATATTATTCAGGGACTCTGGTAACCAGTACAATATACAATACACTCAGTATAATTTTGAGCCATCATTATCACATAAAATGATTATCTATATGGATAAATGTATAATTCTTGTATATCCTATGAATACTTCTCTAGGAAAAACACATGCCATATGTATATTTTTATGCAGTGTAAACATTGAGGGTTGTTAACTCAATGGTAAATGCGTTTTTAGCGAGTCCACAGCAGTCAGATGTTAGGTTTGAGGGTATGGCGACCAATTGTTATTGAAAGGAAACAAAACAACAGTTCACATACAGGATTTCCACGCAGGGGTTCTTCTCCAGTAATGTTCATATAACAAACTATCAAGCCTCCTGGCTCTTATGCCGCGTACACACGATCATTTTTTGTGATGAAAAAAAACAAAGTTTTCTGTGAAGTAAAAAACGACGTTTTTGAAACGTCACTTTTCAAAGACGATGTTGCATACACACCATCGTTTTTTTCACAAAAAGCGAGGTTACGTTCACCACTCTTTTCCATTGAAGCTCGCTTCATAACAAGCTTCTGGGCATGCGCGGGTTGAAAAACGTCCATTTAAACAACGTTTTTGCTACACACTGTGACTTTTTGTGAAACAAAAAACGACGTTTTGAAAAACGACACAAAAAATTCAAGCATGTTGGAATTTTTTTTTTGCCCACAAACGATCAATTTAAATGAGGTTTTAAAAAACAAAGTTTTTTTTCATCGCAAAAAACGACCGTGTGTACGCGGCATAAGGCTTACTTAGCCCTGTAGTACCTGCTAAATCTGGCCCACTCCTGGCCTCAACAGGATTCTCCAGCTTACTGTCTCCCAGACCTCCAGACTTCCTTCAGCCCCCTTTTGGACTCGTTAGCCACCTCGGGTCTACCAGCCTCCCAGTCCACCAGGCACAAAGTCCTCCACACCAAAGATATAGTCTTCCACAGACAGACAGCTTTCCACATGCAGTGTCTTGAACCAGCAGCCAGCTGCACACACTCCACCTTCCTCTCTGCTCTCCCCAGTCTCTCATTACATTGGTTGTGTTCACCTGAGCACACAACCTGCTGACTATTCCTAAAACCTGGACACAGGGTTGGAGATCCCATCCCGCCCAAGTCTCTGCAGGATCTCCAAACCACACAGCCCCATTCAAACTTGGCAAAACCCGGAGAAAGCTGCCACGACAGTTTTCTCAGTTTCAAAGCTATGCCATGTAGTTCTGCAGTACACTGACATGCAGACTCTGTGTCCGTTTTTGCTGCGTTTTCATGGCGACAGGGACCCTCACTATTACAGCAGGGCTGGACTTATCATTGGGCTTGACTGGGCTCAAGCCCATGGGCCCCGCCCAATCGGGGGCCCCAGGAGGAGGAAGCAGGAAGAGCCATGCAGTTGTGGATGAAGTCCATCCAGCGGTAGCACCCCCTCACTGCTCAGCTACTGTGATCGTGCCGCAGCCCCCCTCTCTCAACAACTCTGATCGCCTCCCCCCTGCTCAACAACTTAGATCGAACTATCCACCCACTCAACAATTACGGTCCCCCCCTCTTCTCGGCTCAAGAGGGTCCCTTCAATCCACACTCAAGCCCAGGGGCCCCCACCACCCTAGGTCCTGCCCTGGTCACAAGTTATATGTCTTCCATAACAATAATTGCTATCGGGTTGTCCCGATACTGAGTATTTGCGGGAGTACTTGTACTCGTGCAAATACCCCCGATACCTAAATAGAATACTCCCCCCCGCCGCTGCCGCCGCCGCAGAGCGTCGCCGCATCGAAAGCCCGATTCTGTGTTATTTATGATCAATCCGCTCTTTTCCAACATAGCCACCATCGCCGCTCCCCCATGTGACAATGCCTGTCCTATCCGTAATAATGTCCGCCCCTCCTTTTGTAGCCACGCCCCCCTCATCCTTTACGGCTTGTATCTCCTCCTCCTTCCAATGGGGAGTGCCCGAGATGTATTGTGCGAGGCCGGCCATGAGCGGGAGCGCGCGGCTGTTCCACCGTGTTGTCAGGTGTCGCCGGAGAGTGCGCGAGGGGCTGACCAGAGAACGGTACCGGTGGGGTCCATATAGGTGTCCGCCTCCTCCTTTTGTAGCCACGCCCCCCTCGTCTATTACGTCCCTTCGGCTTTCCGCGAGGCCGGCCATGTGCGGGAGCGCACGGCTGTTCCTCCGTTCTGTCAGGTGCCGCCGCTGGAGAGGTGATGAGACTGCAGAGTGCGCGAGGGGCCGACGGGAGAGATCGGAGAACGGTGACGGTGCGGGATCCATCCCAGAGGATATGACAGCGGGGCCTTTCCAGAACTCCTCCCACCTGACCAACTAATCCAGGACACCGGAGACCACCCTTCCCCCATCCAAATCTGCAGGTGTGTGACCCGACTACCGACACACTAACTGACTGACACACTGACTGACTGACACGCTGACTGACTGGCTGCATATGTGAGGGACATGGCTGGCGGGACATGGCTGCATATGTGAGGGACATGGCTGGAGGGACATGGCTGGAGGGACATGGCTGCATATGTGAGGGACATGGCTGGAGGGACATGGCTGCATATGTGAGGGACATGGCTGCATATGTGAGGGACATGGCTGGAGGGACATGGCTGCATATGTGAGGGACATGGCTGGAGGGACATGGCTGCATATGTGAGGGACATGGCTGGAGGGACATGGCTGGAGGGACATGGCTGGAGGGACATGGCTGCATATGTGAGGGACATGGCTGGAGGGACATGGCTGCATATGTGAGGGACATGGCTGGAGGGACATGGCTGCATATGTGAGGGACATGGCTGGAGGGACATGGCTGGAGGGACATGGCTGCATATGTGAGGGACATGGCTGGAGGGACATGGCTGCATATGTGAGGGACATGGCTGGAGGGACATGGCTGGAAGGACATGGCTGCATATGTGAGGGACATGGCTGGAGGGACATGGCTGGAGGGACATGGCTGCATATGTGAGCGACATGGCTGGAGGGACATGGCTGCATTTGGGGACACATTTAAAAAAAGTATCGGTATTCGGTATCGGCGACTACTTGAAAAAAAGTATCGGTACTTGTACTCGGTCCTAAAAAAGTGGTATCGGGACAACCCTACGTTAAAACAATTCTTACTTCTACTTTGTTCTACATCAAAATACTATATTTTTACATTATGACAGAATTATTATTGGGTCAGTAGACACTTACATCATAATTGTATCTATGACCTCAAATATCATTTATAATTTGAATGACTTATACTTATATGTATTTTAAAATATCACTAGTGGACATAATTCTGATGTCTCTCAGAAATGTTTGAAATTAACTTTGAGCAGACTCAATTTGTTCTTAGAGTCCAGCTGTATAGACACTCCTGGGGTCCTCACAAAACGTTTCGTTAAAGACTTTGTTTGATAATGGCTTGTCTCACCTGGGAAAACAATGGTGTTTGAATTATTGTTTAGAGATCATAAAATATACCTTTTTGATCAGACAACCTATTTAGAGATTTCTAACTGAGTGATAAGAACACAGTGGGGCTGATTTACTATAAACAATGCACTGCGCCGGTTCATGGCTTAATTGGTGCACCGGATAAATCATTAGTTGACCGTATGAAACCACGCATCAGTGGGTGCAATGCAATAATAAATATGTAAAGCTGCCGAACTCCCTTTAGAAGTCTATGGGATAAATCAAAAATGTTAATTTTAAAGGTTAATATGCAAGTTTTTGTCATAAAAAGTGTTTGGGGACCTGAGTCCTGCCCCAGGGGACATGTATCAATGCCAGTTTTTTTTTTTTTATTAAACTGCCGTTTTTTCGAGAAAAGTGAATTTAATAATGCTTAAAATGAAACAATAAAAAAGTGAAATATTCCTTTTAATTTCGTACCTGGGGGGTATAAAGTATGCCTGTAAATTAGTGCATGTTTCCCGTGGTTAGAACTGTCCCTGCACAAAATTACATTCTGAAGGAAAAAAAGTCATTTAAAAATCACTCGCAGCTATAACGAATTGTAGGCTCCTGGCACTTCAGAGAAAATTCACTCATAAAACTAAAAAAAAAGTGTGGGGTCCCCCAAATTACCAGGCACTTCAGGTCTGGTATGGATATTAAGGGGAACCCCACCGTCAAATTAAAAAACATGACGTGGGGTTCCCCCCAAATATCCTTACCAGGCCCTTCAGGTCTGGTGTGGATTTTAACCACTTAAGACCCGGACCTTTAGGCAACTAAAGGACCCGGCCAGGTTTTGCATTTCGGCACTGCGTCGCTTTAACAGACAATTGCGCGGTCGTGCGACATTGCTCCCAAACAAAATTGGCATCCTTTTTTTCCCCCCACAAATAGAGCTTTCTTTTGGTGGTATTTGATCATCTCTACGGTTTTTATTTTTTGCGCTATAAACAAAAATTGAGCTATAATAAATATCCCCCAAAAATATATAAAAAACATTTTTTTCCTCAGTTTAGGCCGATACGTATTCTTCCTATTTTTGGTAAAAAAAATCGCAATAAGCGTGTATCGGTTGGTTTGCGCAACATTTATAGCGTTTACAAAATAGGGGATAGTTTTATTGCATTTTTATTACTTTTTTTTACTACTAATGGCGGTGATCAGCGTTTTTCTTTTTTTTTTTTGTGACTGCAGCATTATGGCGGACACTTCGGACAATTTTGACATATTTTTGGGACCATTGTAATTTTCACAGCAAAAAATGCATTGTTTATTGTGAAAATTAATTTGCAGTTTGGGAGTTAACCACAAGGGGGCGCTGAAGGGTTTATGTGTGACCTAATGTGTGTTTACAACTGTAGGGGGTGTGGCTGTAGTTGTGACGTCATCGATTGTGTATCCCTATAAAAGGGATCACACGATCGATGATGCCACCACAGTGAAGAACGGGGAAGCCGTGTTTACGCACGGCTCAACCCGTTCTTCAGCTCCGGGGACCCATTGCTGGACTCCAGCGGCGGGTGCGTGCCCACGACGTACCTGCATGTGCTCAGCCGTGCCATTCTGCCGACGTAAATGTGCAGGAGGAGGTCCTTAAGTGGTTAAGGGGAACTCCACCCCAATTATTTTTTTAAAAAAATGGCGTTCCCCCAAAAATCCACACCAGACCCCTTATCCGAACACGCAACCTGGCCCACGGCAGGAAAAGTGAGCTCCCCCCCTGAACCGTACCAGGCCACATGCCCTCAACATAGGGAAGATGCTTTGGGGTCCCCCCCAAAGCACCTTGTCCCCATGTTGATGGGGACAAGGGCTTCATCCCCACAACCCCCGCCCCCCCAAAAAAGTGTCTTCCTCTGCTTTTTTCTTCGGTCTTCTCGTCCGCATCTTGCACCGGCTTCTTCTTACCCGCTTGGTTCTCCAGGCGACCCACTTCCAATTGAAGTTCCCACTGTGTGACGCTCCTGTTCTTCTGAAAGTTCTTTTATAACTGAGGACGCTGCATCACCCGGTGACCCCTCCCCCCCGACACCAGGGGAAAGCCGTAGGGAAGTACATGTGCGTCAGTGGGGGCGTGGTCACTGGGTGACGCAGCATCCTCAGTGAAAAAAGAACTGTCAGAAGAACAGGAGCGTCACACAGCGGGAACTTCAATTGGAAGCGGGTCGTCGGGAGAACCAAGTGGGGAAAAAGAAGCCGAGAAGACCGAAGGAAAAAGCAGATGGAGGAAGAAACCCAAATGCAGAAAAGAAGATGGGAGAAGAAGAAGAAGAAGAAGAAGCGCGGAAAGAAGACATTAATAAAGGAATTGTCAAAACCCGGCTCTTGTGTTTTTTTACATTTTTGACACTTTTTTTTGGTGAAATGGTAGAGGTACAATGTACCATTACCATTTCACACAGAGGGGGGCACGATCTGGGGGTCCCCTTTGTGTTCCGCCCGCAGACCCCCACAACCACCTGGCAAGGGTTGTGGGGATGAGGCCCTCCCCATGTTGAGGGCATGTGGCCTGGTACGGTTTAGGAGGGGGGCGCGCTCTCGTCCCCCCTCTTTTCCTGCGGCTGGCTAGGTTGGGTGCTCGGATAAGGGGTCTGGTGTGGATTTTTGGGGGAACTCCATGCCATTTTTTTTTTAAATTTGGGGTGGAGTTCCCCTTAAAATCCATACCAGATCTGAAGGGTCTGGAATGGAACCCCACGTAATTTCTTTTTTTTATTTGACGGCGGGGTTCCCCTTAATATCCATACCAGACCTAAAGGGCCTGGTAATTGAATTTGGGGGGACCCCCACGCTTATTTAATTTTTTTTATGAATGAATTTTCTCTGTATTCTTAATAGCCACAAGTACTTTTAAATTACTTTTTTTTTTTAACCCTTCAGAAATGACATCTTGTACAGGGACAGTTCTAAGCACAGGAAACATTCATTTGGCAGCGGACGATTAGTTCTCCGGGCCTCGGAGAGGCACGGGATAGTGGCGGGAGGGGGCGATGTCCTCTACCGCCGCCTGTAAGAACGATCAAGTGGTGGAACCGCCGCTATGATTGTTCTTATGGTGCGAACAATCGCCGCCTATAAAAAAGGATATCTTAATGATGCCTGTAGCTACAGGCATCATTCAGATATCCCCCACTGAAGTCCAGGATGTCATATGACATCCTACAGTACGGACGTACTTAAGCATTATTAAAATTACTGCTCCGGGAAAAAATGCATTTTTTTAAACCTTTTTTTGCATTGATACATGTCCCCTGGGGCAGGACCCGGGTCACCAAACAATAACTTTCATATTAACCTTTAAAATGAACATTCGCTGACTCTCTCCCATAGACTTTTAAAGGGTGTTTCCGCTGCTTTCGAATTTGCAGCGAAACCCCAAATTGTTCGCTGTTCGTTTAACATAAAGCTCATCCCTACCGGGCGGGGGGGGTTAGCTCATCACTAGCCATGACCCACTTGTATTTTCACAAGTGGACACAAGAACCTACATCTCTAGATACATGTTCGTTCAGCACATAGGTGTAGTGGATAGCACTTTCACCTAGCAGCAAAAAGGGTCGCTGGTTCGAATCCCGCCCGTGACACCATCTGCCCTGTGCCTGCGTGAGTTTCCTCTCACAATCTAAAAACATGCTGTATATCGGATTTTGTCTAATATGCAGTAGTATATTTAGGTTTTGTGCTGCCCTAGGCCTGACTAAACTTCTGCACCTCCAAATTGAAAAATTACCCACCCCTTCCTGTCAAGGCCACACCCTGTTTTTTAAGACCCACCCAGAAATTTTCAGGGGGTACACACACTAGTTCTGAGGGCCCTGGGGGGGTTCATTGTATTCCCTTAATTTGCATAGTTTTTCTCTCACTTCCTGTTTGGCTATGGGACAGGAAGCAAAGGGAAATGTCTACAATTGGACTGGGATGGTACAAAAGAAACTGACAGGTGCTATAACCCTCCATTACTCTATCCAAAATGAAAAAATAAAAAATAAAGTGTTGAGCTAAATGGGCCATTGACATGCATCACAAGTGATCTGAGGAATGTGTCTTTGTAAATTTAAATAAATGAAATCCTTTCTTCTTTTTACTTGGGGCTAGAGTGCAGAGGGATTAAAAGTCTGCTAATTTTTTAAATGTCGGAGATAGCGTAAGAATCGGCTTGGAGGAGTAAATCCGGGAATGAACCTTGGAATCTCTTGCGGTCTTCCCTACAAGAATCCCAAATGAAGCTGACACACTGGTTAAAATGGAGAGCATGAGACAGGGGAAGGGAGTAGGATTCTGCGATCGTCTAGAAACTGCAGGGGCGCCCCGTGTCCAAGTTGCAGAGGGTGGAGAATTTTGTGAGGCCTTTCTGTTCCCAAACATGAAAAGGTTTGTAGTCCATCCCAAGTGGTAAAAGAGGGTTCCCTTGGATTGTGAGGTATCTGGACATAAAAGGGGAAAGATTCAAGGTTTTCCTTATTTCCATCCAGGCTATAGCAGTATCTTTCAACGGGAGGTTGTGCTGAAAAGGTAAAGGGACAGCTTTCCATTTGCAGTGTATAAGGGCCACCAACGAGTAGGGGTGAACCATGAGACTTTCCAGGGCGTAGTTTGAGCAGCGGGATGATTGTGCAATCCAGTCCAAACCTATCCGGAGTAAGCATGCTAGGTTGTACAATCTAACATTTGGGAAGATGCAGTTTTGCAAAAGCTATGCATGGTCGCTTGCTCCGCCAGATGAAATTTGAGATGGCCTTGTTTAGTGATTGTATGTCCTTGTGCTGTAGAAGCAGCGGGACTGTCTGAAGCGGGTAAAGTAAACGAGCAAAGCTGACCATTTTCACTAGATGGCATCTCCCCAGGAGCGAAAGAGGCAGATCCATCCAGCTATCCAGTTCTTAAGATATCTTTTTGATTAGAAGGGGAAAGTTAAGGTGGTATATCGTGGAGGGTAGTTTCCGTAGCTTGATGCCTCAGTACGTTATGTGCGATTTAGCCACTGTGAGGGGTGAGTGGTGGACCCAGGGTGGATTGGGGTCAGAACCTATGGGAAGAATTTTGCTTTTCCCGTAATTTATGCGGAGACCCGAGCAGAGCCTAAAGTCATCGAAGACCGCTTTAATGGTGGACATGTCAGAAGAGGGGTCAGCTGTGAATATAAGGACATCGTCCGCGAAGAGGAAAGAGCATAATTCCTGATTTCCAACACAGAGGCCGTGCAGTGGGGCCTTCTGCGTTAGGTACCGAGACAAGGGTTCTAAAGCCAAGTTAAAAAGGAGTGGGGATAGGGGACAGCCTTGCCTCGTGCCCTTGTGGAGGCGGAATTCTTCAGACAGGAGGCCAGCCGCTACCAGTCTGGCTGCGGGGGAGGTGTACATGGCGTTTACAAGATGGTTGAAGGGGACCGTGATCTGCATTTTGGATAGGACTAGCTGAAGCCACTCGAAGCTGACATTGTCGAAAGCTTTTTCTGCGTCCAGGGTGATGATGGCATGGTCACCACCTGGGTTGCACTTGGCATGTTCAAGGACCAACATCACCTTACGGATGTTTAAGGTGGCCGTTCTCCATTTCACAAAACCGGATTGGGCAGGGTGGATTAGAGAAGGGATAATGGTAGCTAGTCTGGAGGCAATGATTTTGGATAAAATGTTGACGTCTAAATTCAAGAGAGATATGGGACGGTATGAACCCGGTTCCTGGGGGTCTTTGCCCTTCTTTGAGAGTAATTTAATAATGGCTTGATTCCCTGTTGGCAAGTAAGGGCCGCCCGACCATATAGCATTGTAAACTCTGAGGAGGGAAGGTTCTGCGATAATGTGGAAAGTTTTGAAGAAATCGCCCGTGAACCCATCGGGGCCTGGGACTTTAGAGGGAGCTAGGTTTCGGATGGTGTCGGAAATCTCGAGTGGGCAAATGTGAGCGTTCAGAGTCTCGAGCTGGGAAGGAGTGATCGTGGGGATGGAGATGTTATCAAGGAAAGCTTGCGCAGCTTTCTTGTCTATGGGGTCCAGAGCATACAATGAGGAGTAGTATTGTAGCATGGCTTTGTTAATGTCCTTTGGAGCAGAGTGAATGGTGCCTGAGGTGTCCCTAAGGGAAGTTATGTGTGTAGGACGAAACGGGCCTTTGCAGAGCCATGCTAGCAACTCGCCCACTTTATTCCCAAATTTGTGGAGTGTGGCATCCAAGTGGCCCTTTTAATTCGTTCAATGGTGTCAGCTAATGAATCAAAGGCAGTTTTTGCCGTATGCCATTCGGTTCTGTGTGAGGGGGAATCTGAAGTGTATAAAGTGCGTTGTGCCAGACGGAGCCTGACGCTTGCGACCTTAAAGTTAGCTAAGGTCTGTTTTTTGAAGGAAGCAGCATAGGAAATGATCCGGCCTCTGAGGAAGGCCTTTCCGGCTTCCCAGAAGAGACTAGGATGGTCAATGTGGGGTAAATTGTCTGTAGAATATTCTGTCCAAGCCTTTTCCAAGAAGCGCTGAAAATCAGCATTGTCGTGGAGGTAGGAAGGGAAGCGCCATAAGGGTCAGGGTCATCAATAGAGACCGAAACGGGAGCATGGTCTGAAATGGTGTGTCGTGGATGTCGGCACCAGAGATTTTCGAAACAAGATTGTCAGTGCAGAAGAGGTAGTCAATTCTGGTGAACACATTGTGTGGGATGGAGTAGAATGTGAAAACTCTGTCCACCGGGTGTAAGAGTCGCCAAATGTCTTTGAGGTGCAGGGAGTCAATAGTGGATGCAAGGATCGTTGGGTCTGTGGTCTTAGGTGATTTTAGGCGTCGCTTAGGGGTGGATCTGCCCTCGATTGGGTGGAGAATAGTGTTTTAATCCCCCTAATATGTGTGGGGTAAGTGGATAGCGCAGGAGCCATGTGGAGAGGTCGCCGAAGAAGGGCCTACCGGGGCTGTTAGGGGCATAGATATTGGATATCACTAGTTCCTTGTTCGCTAGGCGAACATGTGCTGAAAGGAAACTAACCTGTTCGTCTGATTCAACCTGAATAATCTCGCAGGGGAGGTTTTTGTGGATCAATATAAGAACCCCTGCTCTGCGACTGGATGCGTCTGAGCCCAGGACAGTGCCCACCCAGAGTTTTTTCATGCGTTTGAGATCAGAAGATTTAAGGTGGGTTTCCTGAAGGAGGGCAATGTCAGTTTTCAGTCTATTTAGGTGTCGGAGGATTTTAAGTCTCTTAGCGGGGGATCTAAGCCCTTTCACGTTCCAGGAGACTACTTTCATGGGGGTAGGTACGTAAAGGGGGTGTGGGCCGGTGTTGTAAATAAAGTAGGAGTGAGTCTAGCAAGAGATACTGTCCGAGTAGTGTGGGGAGAGTTATCCGGGTGAAAATGCGACGGTGTCGCCAGAGCATCTGATGTGCGGAGGCTAGTAACAAACTGGTGCGATTGGGGTGGGGAGGAGATAGGGAAGGTGGATGCGAGGAAAAAGCAAAATACAAAACAAGGAGAGAACTTCACTTTTTTCTGCATGGAATCTCTCTGAAGAACAGCTCCCATGGACGGTCCGAGTACCATGGTATGGACATGGATGGGGGGGAGCTCTGGAGTAGCAGGACCAATAGCAGGCATGTGAGTAGAGTGGAGGAGATGAAATTTGACAGGAAACAGAACAATACACTTACAGTTAGGACTATCATTGGTAGGTCAATCAAAACTAAGGAGAACAGTGTAGACCAGTGTAAGCCGGCTCAGCCGTGGTAGCATAACATACAACAACATAACATGTGTCCCTGTTTGAACGTAATGAGATCAGTTCTTACTTGGTCAGCGGAGGGTATAATGGTGGTCAGAGCCTGAATGTTTGAAGCATTTGGGAGAATCCTTCCTCGGGCTCCTTTGATCCAGAGGGCGATTAATGGAAGCAGCCTTGGCGGGAGAGTCGGTGTGAGAGTTTCCACGGAGAGAGCGCAGAAAAACTTCCGCTTCAGACGGATCTTGAAAGGCAAGCTGGTCACCGCTGGGGGCTTTAAGTCGCAGAATCGCAGGAAACACAAGAGTGAATTTGATTTGTCGCTGGTGGAGCTCCGAGCATATAGGCTGGAAGGCTTTCCTCTTCTTGTACACTTCAAAACGGAGTAATCCGCAAAGATCAGGGTCTTGGCCCCATCAATTTGGAGGGATCTGGATTGTCTGAAATTTTGCAGGATGTTGGCCTTATCCGAATAGTTCAGGTACTTCGCGATAATGGGACGGGGGGATTTCCTTTCCGAGGAGACGGTTCCCACCCGGTGGGCTCGCTCAACCGTGCAGGGGCCAGGAAGGCCGAAGGCTTCAGGTATACGTTTGGAGCAGAGATCTCCGATCGCAGAGGGCTGTAGCGATTCAGGGACTCCCACAAAGTGCAAGTTGCTCCTTCTGGATCTGTTCTCTAAATCATCCAGCTTCTGGAGTATATACTGATTATTTTTATCCTGGGCTTCCTCCGTGGCCTGTGCCTGATACAGTTCCTCTTCCACGTTAGAAAGGCGGTGTTCAGCCTCATTGAGTCTGGTGGCATGTTCACTCAGCTGCTCGTTCAGCTGTTTCATTCCAGCAGTGACTGCCTTCTCCACAGAGGATGCTATCATGGGGGAGAGCAGCGCAGCCACAGCCTGAGCAATGTGCTCTGTGCTCCCATCTGGCTGGTGTAGGGAAGGAGAGGCACTGTGTGAGGAGGGGGAGGCATGAGGAGGGATCACTGAGGCTGGATGTTTGGGCAGAGGTGCATTGCAGCCGCTTACCTCCATGTCCAGGAAGTCCACCGAGAGATCCGACAAGGCCGAAGCCGGGGCCTCAATTTGCGAGTTTTTCAACAAAGTGGTTCATCGGCTTGAGGGGGGGTTCCCGAAGGTTCTACCGACCGCGAATGCGTGCTGGGCTGGTGTTTTATGCCGTTTTATTCGGACGTGAAGCGGGAGCTGAGAGGGGCTTCAGCTATCCCATACGGCGCGGGAACCGGAAGTGAAGCCAATTTTAAGAAAAGGTAAACAAAGCCCAACCAAAAAAGACAAGCATTGTTTCCCTCACTCACTTGGTTTCCCTCAAACACCTACAATTAGAATATGATTGCCTTGAGCTAGATTTTAGCACAGTGCTGTAAATAAGCACTTCAAGCCTGTCCGCCAATCCCCCCCCCCCCCCAACAGGCCATGTTTGCAGATTTTCCTTAATCTTGCACATGTGCTTTAAAAGACAGTCAATGGCTTAGTAGTTTGGACAGAAATTCTAGATAAGATAAATCCACAAAACATGTCCTGTCGGGGTACTTGAGGACTGAGAACCACTGCAGTAAAAAAGAAAAAAAGAAAATACTTACCGCTCTGTATTTTTCCATGCATATGCTATAATGAAGGCACCAGATAAGAAATTTAGAGACAAAAATAACACCTGTTTTGTTAGGCCAATCAGCCTATTTCAGCTGCAGCTGGGAAAATCTGTAGCATGAAAAAGTAACAAAAAAAACAAACATCAAAATTTGAATGTAATTTTCTTGGTCAACAAAACAGGACTTTGAAAAAAGAGCAAGGAAAACAAAAATCAAACAAAAATCAAATAAACTAAAATAAATAATATAAAAAAACTAATAAAACATAGGTTTATTTGAGACACTAAACAGAATATGGTATATGCAATAGAAATTAACAGGAGATAAAAAAGGACTGCACCCACAGATATCTATTAAAGATTAAAACATTAATTAGTCACAACATCTTGAGAAAGATTTAGCAAAATAATGCAGCAGAGACAATTACATCAACGTTAACACCTTAAAAACAACATACATTGACAACCTCACAAATATTTCAGGCAAAGATAGCCCACACCCAAAATAAATAAATAAACCAGTCAAAAAGCCCTTGATCAAAATCATATCTGTTTTGAAAAGATATAAATAAAATGCAACAAAAAAAATAGACATTCGATAAGGACACCCAAATATACTCTGGTCGAGCCCCACACACACAATCTTGCCACTTTTCAGGGCAAGTTAAAGACTGTTCACTGCAAGCTTTACATAACATAGGCTTGTGTGCTAATGAGGCAATTGAAAAACACATGCACAGCCCATGAAACACACAAAACGCAAGTTCACCCAATGTAGAGACTGAACTTTAAAGTGGGTACACCTGTTAAGGATGTTCTTAACTACTTGCCGACCAGCCGCCGCAGTTATACGGCGGCAGGTCGGCTGGACTGCGCGAGATCACGTAGCTATACAACTCCTCGCGTTTCAGCCAATAGGAGCGCGCGCGCCCCCCACTCGCCCCTGGTGCCGACGCACATGCCCAGCGGGCGCGATCACCGCCAGGCACCCATGATCGCTTCTTACATAGTGAGAACCGGGAGCTGTATGTGTAAATACACAGCTCCCGGTCCTGTCAGGGGGAGAAATGACGGATCGTCTGTTCATACAATGTATGAACAGCGATCAGTCATTTCCCCTAGTCAGTCCTATCCTCCCTTCAGTTAGAACACACACAGGGAACATACTTAACCCCTTCCTCGCCCCCTAGTGTTAACCCCTTTCCTGCCAGTGGCATTTTTATAGTAATCAATGCATTTTTATAGCACTGATCGCTATAAAAATGCCAATGGTCCCAAAAATTGGTCCGAAGTGTCCACCATAAGGTCGCAGTACCAATAGAAATCGCTGATCGCCGCCATTACTAGTAAAAAAAAAATATTAATAAAAATGCCATAAACTATCCCCTATTGTAAACACTTTAATTTAATTTAATTTTTTTACGAAAAATATGTAGAAGAATACGTATCGGCCTAAACTGAGGAGAAAAATAGTTTTTTTTTTTATATATTTTTGGGGATATTTTTGCTATAGCAAAAAGTAAAACATATTATTATTTTTTTCAAAATTGTCGCTCTATTTTTGTTTATAACGCAAAAAATAAAAACCGCAGAGGTGATACCACCAAAAGAAAGCTCTATTTGTGGGAAAAAAGGACACCAATTTTGTTTGGGAGCCACTTCGTACAGTATGACCATGCAATTGTCAGTTAAAGCATTGACCAGCAATATGGTCCAGGGCTGAAGTGGTTAAATTACTAACCCAAAAAACATGCTCTGTGAGCATGCCCAGAAACATCCAAGTGCTGTTGACACACAAAAAGCAACATAAAAAAATCTAAGTCCCTGGGCATGCTCAGATCAACAGAAATGCAGCTAGCAGAAAATAAGGCAAAGCCCTGTCCAAAATGAATCACATCATTCAGCATGCTACAAAAATTAGAGATGGGACAAACACCCCCTGGACATAGAGTACCTGCCACCATTATTGTACTTTCAGCATGATCTCGAGGGCAAATTTTAACCACTTCCGTACCGTAGGATGTCAAATGACGTCCTGGACATCAGTGGGGGATATCTGAATGATGGGTGCAGCTACAGGCATCATTCAGATATCCTTTTTTACAGGCGGTGATTGTTCGCACCATAAGAACGTTCATATCGGCAGTTCCGGCGCTTGATCATTCTTACAGGCGGCGGGAGGGGACATCCCCCCTCCCACCACCATCCGGTGCTTCTCCGGGCTCTCCCGCGCCATAGGAGGCCGGGAGAACGATTGTCCACCGCCGAATGAGGAGCATAGAGATTTAAAAATATAAACATAAACAAAGCTGCAATCGCGGCTGAAAGCATTAGATCGGTGAGTTTTTTTTTCCCAATCTCATGCTTTCCATAAAGAGGACCTGTCACACACTATTCCTATTACAAGGGATGTTTATGTTCCTTGTAATAGGAATAAAAGTGATCAAAACAAAAAAAAATTACGTAAAAATAAAAAATTAAAACGGCCCTGTCCCTAGTAGCTCGCACTCGGAAGTGAACGCGCATGTAAGTCCCACATATGTAAACGCCGTTCAAACTACACATGTGAGGTATTGATGCATGTGTTAGAGCGAGAGCAATAATTCTATCACTAGACCTCCTCTATAACTCTAAACTGGTAACCTGCAAAAAATATTCAAGCGTCGCCTATGGAGATTTTTAAGTCCCGAAATTTGGCGCCATTCCATGAGTGTGTGCAATATTAAGCGTGACAAGTTAGGTATCTATTTACTCGGTGTAACATCATCTTTCACATCATCTTTCTACTGTTTTGTTATTTTTTTAATCCATGAAATTCATTTGGCAAAAAAAAGGCCTTTGAAAAATAATTGCGCAAATACCGTTGGAGATAAAAAGTTTTAATGACTGACACTTTATTACCTAGGGTGTCTTCTAAAAAATATATATAATGTTTGGGGTTCTGAGTAATTTTCTAGTAAAAAATTGATGATTTTTACATGAACGAGAGAAGTTCCAAAATAGGCGTGGTATGGAAGTGGTTAAATAAAACACCGGCATACGTTTTTTTTTACGCTGATCATGAAGGAACTCCGCTCCAAATAAAAAATAAAATAAAAAACGGTGTGGGTTGCCCTTCAGGAGCATTCCAAGCCCTTAGGTCTGGTATGGATTGTAAGGGGGGAATACCTACGCAGAAAAAAAACAGCGCGGGGGTTCCCCCAAAATCCATGATGGACAAGGGCCCCTTCCCGACAACCCTGGCCATTGGTTGTCGGGGTCTGCGGGCGGGGGGCTTATCAGAATCTGGGAACCCCCTTTAATAAGGTGGCACCCAGATACTGCCCCCCACCCTATGTGAATGAGTATGGGGTACAACGTACCCCTACTCATTCACTTGGGGGGAAAATGTTAAGTTAAAAAAACACACTACACAGATTTTTGAAGTAATTTATTAGTCAACTGGGGGGGTCTACTGCTGGCCCCCTTTCTTCTTTAAGCTCTTTTACAAGGGGGGTGGGCCCGGTCTTCTCTGCCGTTTTCTGCCGGGGGGAGCCAGACTTCACCATTGTCTTCTGCTGGGGCCCCCTCCCACTTTCTTCTTTAAGCTCTTTTACAGGGGGGTAGGCCCGGTCTTCTCTGCCATTTTCTGCTGGAGGGGGGGAGCCTAACTTCACTGCTGTCTTCTCTGTTCCCTCTTCTACTGGGCTCCACCGCGGGGGGGCGGTCTTCTCCGCTGTCTTGTTCCGTCTTCTCTTCTGGCGATGTCGACAGGATGAGCTCTCCCGCTGTAATTTCGTGTTTTATTTTGCGCAACGACTTATACAGGCATGGGGTGTGGGCACCGGGTGGCATGCCCTGGGAATGTGATGTAACAAGGGGTGGTGTCACCAGGTGGCATCACCCGGTGACCATGCCCCATGCCTAATATAAGGCCTTGCGCAACGCGCACACGGCATTACAGCGGGAGAGCTTGTCATTTCAACATCGCTAGAAGAGAAGACGGAACAAGACAGCAGAGAAGACCGGGCCCCTGCGATGGAGTCCAGCAGAAGAGGGAACAGAGAAGACAGCGGTGAAGTCCAGCTCCCCCCCCCCCCCCCCGGCAGAAGACAGCTTTCTCTCTGTGGTAACCAACTTCAATGAGGTGTGATTACTGTGTGTCTAGTTTCTAGTTTAATTTTCCAAACCATCACTGCTCTATGGCTCTGTATGCTCTGTATAGCACAGAGGCAGGAAATTACATGCAAAATAGAAACTAAAAACTACAGGTACATTATATGATTGATTTTTATCTATTTGTAATCGTTTTTAAAAGGAATCAGTTAACTATTATGTCTCTATACCCTGTAAACAGTCATTTTAGCAAAAAAATATGTTTTCCTTTACAACTCCTTTAAAGAAGAAAGGGGGAGGGGGCCCCGGCAGAAGGCGCACAGTGAAGTCCGGCTCCCCCCCAGCAGAAAACGGCAGAAAAGACCGTGCCTACCCCCCTTGTAATAGAGCTTAAAGAAGAAAGGGGGAGGGGGCAGAAGGCGGCGGTGAAGTCGGGCTCCCCCCAGCAGAAGACAGCGGTGAAGTCCGGCTCCCCCCGATAAAAACGGCAAAGAAGACTGGGCTTAACCCCCTGTAAAAGAGCTTAAAGGAAAAAGGGGGAGGGGGCCCTGACAGAAGACAGCGGTGAAGTCCGGCCTGCTCGAATAAGGGTTTGGTATGGATTTTGGGGGAACCCCCATGCCGTTTTTTGGCGTAGGTATCCCCCTTATAATCCATACCAGACCTAAGTGCCTGGTATGCACCTGAAGGGGGATCCAGGTCTTTTTATTTTTAAAATTTGGCGCAGAGTTCCCCTTCATGGTCTGCGTAACCTAAAAAACATTCGCCATTCAGGTGCGCCTCTTCAAGCCACGCAAAGGCAGCTACGCCGCTTGATATTTACCAATATTTGGCCGGCGTAGTGAAGTCTGAATGGCCGACAATGATGCTCACACATGCGCAGTACACAAATAAACCTCCCACAGGTTTAAATGTACTAGCAGGCGCAACGGCTGGTTTTTGCAAAAGTCACTTTCACTTTCTATTCAAGCCGTAAAAGTTACACAACACATGTCACTACACTTCCCCACATCATCCCACATCCCCCATAATAAACTCACCCCCAAACACTTTTTATTTAAATTTCTAGATGCCGTGCACCAGGTCCATAGTGGTGTACTGTGCTCCCCCTCCTGGGTGCATTCGGCATAATAGTAAATTCGGAATCGCGCTGCATTGCCGGCGCATTCCTTTAGTTAATGCCATAACGGCACGCACGCCGATGCACCATGAATCATGGTGCAAAGGCTTAGTAAATCAGCCCCAGTATGTTGTACTTCAAAAAAATTCTCATGTGACTGCCCTGGGCTTTACCTCTGTTTTGAGGCCTAACTGACTTTGTAACCATACAGTATATCCCCATCTTATAATTTTGAGATATGGTTATTTCTTCATCATAATTACAACAAACTGTAACACTAGGTGCTGGATGTTTGGTGTTTACTGTAGCGTGTGGGCTGAACAAATATAAAGGTTTTATAAAGTCACACAATAGACACACTTCATAAGTGGTAATTTATTTTAACAGTGCCATGTCCATTTTTATTTTATTTTTACCCTGATTTAGAATATATTTAACCACTTGCTTTCAGCATTTTTTTCCTGTATTGTATACAGTCAGCAAGTCGGTAAATATCATATTTTTCCATCTAAAAAAATTAAAAAGTGTATACATTTTTAAGCAGTACAATGGCAAACATGTCCCTAAAATAATCTTTCTGTCATTCTTTCCATCTGTACTTATACGTGTGTATGTTCTAAATTTAAAAATTGTGCTCTGCACAGTATTTTTCCTATAAATATATTCCATATGTCTCTTGACCAGGTAATTTGTTTTTAATCTTCCCAATGGAGATCTGTAAAATAGAAATTACATTTCCCTAAAATTTCCAATGAAGGATTTAATTTTGACCTCTATGAAATCTAATTATGTAGATTATATTCTTGGTTACATTTGATACGTCTTCACAGAAATATTATTGCAATAAATGTGCTTATTAAAATGCTAACCAAGTGTCTCTGTCCAAAGTAATGATAACATCAGCAAATTGCAGAGCAAGTGGGGCTGCTAAACCTGCTGAATTGACTGAATGACTCATTCACACCATGGCTCCAGTTCAGCTAATTAGAAGCTGAAGAAGTGTTAAAGTTCATCTTTCCAAAGTCATTGTTCTTTTCAGGATTCTACCCCTCTCACTGTGACTTCATGAATGTATTATCAAATAACACCCTTCTAAAATTAGTTTGGGTTTTATGTGATTTCTTTCACCTATGTTTCCTCCTGCTGTTGAATCTTACACATTGTTTTCACTGGTTGGATACCGGCATGTGTATAATTACTCAAATAAATCTACACACTTCTGTGGGTATCTACATACCAGCAAGTCAGCTCTTGAACAGGCTAATATTGAAAATGCTGGCTTACAAAAAAAAAAAAAAAAACCTCACAAAAAAATAAAATAAATTAAGGTAAAAAAAAAGCCTGCAGCTCATGGACAGCTCTGCATTGCAATGTGCATGAGATGCAAACCCATGGATCCACTGCGTTTAGGTAAGTACCAAACCCATGCAGAACTCTAACCCAATTGGGGCTGACTTACTAACCGCACATAGACTGTTAACTTTGCAAGGGAAGCTGCACTTTGCAAGGGAATTTCTCCCATTGTTTAGCAAATAAAATTCCACTGATATCCATCATTCAATCAAGTGCAAAAAAAAATGCTGTTTGTAAAATGTACTTAATCATGTGCATGGAAAATAACAAAGGTAAATTTCACCACAAGCTCTGGGGAAAATTCTCTTGCTACGTATAAAGCCTATTTGAAACAACATATTAAAATCCAGGGGGGCGTAGCCTGGTGTGTGGACAGCATGACATCACACAGAGAGCTCCGGAGAGATGGGTGCTAACTTACCGGCTGGTGAGCCTCCTGAGTGACAGAACATGGTCAGACTGTCAAAAACCACACTGCAACACCGATCGTAGCGTTCGACCTCCACTGCGGCTTCCAGAAACATCTCAGACATCTTTAAAACAAAAGGAGCAGCACATTCGCAGGCAAGGTGGTGACCTCCTGCCACAAGGATGACTTTAGTGAGGAATCACTGCCAGCCTCTGAGGACGTGGTAAGGGAGATTTACGATCAGCCTCAGGCCCTTTTCAGAAATTACATAAATTGCAGCAGATCTGAAGAGATCATTCATTGCAGCAATCACAGACCTCAAGACTAACCTCATTACCCTCTCTGAACAAATGGCATTTCACAAGAGGGCAGGCAGAGAGACAAAGCTATCTCTATACTGGAGAAAGCCACTGAAACACATTCTTCTGCAATAAACAGGCAACTAGAAGACTTGGATAACAGGGGAAGGAGAAATAATATTAGAGTAAGGGGCAGTGGTGGTTGGTGTTTTTTTTTGCAAACAACCACCCCCCAAGTGGCCGGCGGCACCCCCCTTTTTGTCTGCCAGTAGGTCTGGCTCTTACTCAACCTAGGCGGGTAGCGTGCAGCGTGTCCTCTTCTCCGTCAGCGGCTTCCAGCATGCTGCTCCTCTCCTCCTACTAGGAATCCAATAGGATTGCCTGTCCTTTCAGCCAATCAGATGACGGGACTCAAAACCTGCTTCCCGATTGGCTGGGTGGAGGATCAGCGTTACAATAGAAAATATTAATTTACTGTTGTAACACACCTGGGCTCCATTTGTATTCTCTGCACCTTAAGCCCACCCTATTTTGAAGCCTATTAGAGCCTTTGGCTAGGGGGAGGTGGAGATGGATAGGGGGGGAAAGTGCCTGTGCGCCCTTAATGGACAGGCAGCCCTGGTAAATGGAATTCCTAAAACGGTCACAGCAGAACAAATTAAATCTGCATTACAATCCATATTCCATTTGAGAGACCTTCCAATACTAACATTGACTTTGATAGAGCACCAAGAGTTCTGAAACCTAAAGAAGGTGAAAATACTGCCCCAAGGGACAGTATCTGTTTTCTCACCAATTTTCCATTGAAAGAATATATCCTGAGAAAAGCTAGACAAAATTAGCTTGTTACTTTTAATGAAGAAAACATTTCTTTATTCCACGACCTCTAACCCATTACTTTAAAAGACAGAAGGGCAATGCGCCCCCTGCTGGAAATTCTCAAAGAGAAAGAAATGACATATAGATGGCGCTTCCCCTTTGCTCTTCAAGCTTCTTTCAATGACAAACAATTTACAGTATATTGAAGATGCCCAACGAAATACAAAACTACTAAACTACTGTGACAACCTGCAACTTCCCCTTACTGAGTTACCGGTATGATATGAGGAGTTCTGACTTTCCATGTCAACACTCTTTGCCCCTTCAACTCTGCAACTGTCTCTGTTCAAATCTTCCCAAAAAGGGCAAATACCACAAACAAAATGGAGCCAGTTCTTACATCTCCTCTCCAAAATGTAAACAACCCAGGATCTGGGAGGACATAGATGTCGCCTGATCGTCACCATTTTATTTTCCTTCAGACAAACTCTTCCTAGTGAATTGCATCCTGTAAATCCCACAAAACACCTAGTGACAAACTGTTAGGATTCTACACAATGAGGGAAGCCGGTGACTCTAAAATATTACGTTTTTTTTATGTCATTAAAAACGATTGTGTGTGGGCTTCAGAGCATTTTTCGGGATGTAAAAAAATGGGCATTTTTTTTTTCTCGAACATGCTCTAATTTTTCACAGCGTTTTAAACGTTGTAATTTTTAAGGTTGTAAAATATGGTCGTGTGTGGGCTTTAACAACGTGAAAAATCTGCGCATGCTGAGACGGAATCGCTCGTTCTTGTAAAACTACCGTTCGTAATGGAGTAAGCACATTCATCACGCTGTAACAGACAGAAAAGCGCAAATCGCTTTTTACTAACACAAAATCAGCTAAAGCAGCCCAAAGGGTGGCACCATTCGAATGGAACTTCCCCTTTATAGTGCCATCGTACGTGTTGTACGTCACCATGCTTTGCTAGAGCATTTTTTTTCCACGATCGTGTGTAGGCAAGGCCGTTTTAATGATCGGGTTGAAAAAAAACTTTGTTTTTTTAGACCCTTAAAAATGTAATTTTTTAGAACCCGAAAAACGGTCCTGTGTACGTGGCATAAGAGACTAAGAACTGTACCTTTTTTTATACTACAGCAAACCCTTATGCAAGGGAAAAGGCAAACACAAGTTGGATCTTCCACCCAATATCTGTATATGCATTTTTGCATTTATAACTTTATATTCTTCAAGACACTTTTACATGGCTCCTAAAAACACTCTATTTGCTTTGATATTGAACTCAGAGTGATACAATCACCAAAACCATTGGTCCACTAGTGTGACTCTTTTCCCTCTCTCATGAACGCATTGAAAATTCACAAGTATTTATGTTTTTTTCCTCCCCACAGACTAATGCCGCGTACACAAGATCACCTTTTGTGATGAAAAAAAACCGACGTTTTATGTAACGAAACAAAACAACGTTTTTTAAACTTCATTTTCCAAAACGACGTTGCCTACACACCATCGTTTTTCCAAAATGCTCTAGCAAAGCATGGTGACGTACACCACGTTTGACAGCACTCTGTTCCATTGAAGCTCCCGTCTCATAACTTGCTTCTGAGCATTTTTAAACGTAGTTTTGCCCACACACAATCACTTTTTATGACACAGAAAAGCATGTTCAAATTTTTTTTTGGACGTTTTTTTTAAGACATAAAACTATGTTTTGCCCACACACGATCATTTTAAATTACGTTTTTGAAAACGTCGTTTTTTTTTCCATCACAAAAAGTGATCGTGTGTACGCGGCATTAGACTTTATGTTAAGAAACTGAGAATCGTTTCTCTTTCTTACAACAATTTCCAGTTGGGTAAGGATGCAAACACTCCCGGTTCACTCTTTTGCTCTTTCGGTTGACCCCATTTCAGGTCATAAGGAGCTTTAGAGGCAACACTGCTCTCTGGATCATAAACTCATCATAATTGGCTTTGTTGTAATATTGGTAACATGTTTCCCAATAAAAAGAGTTGTGGTGGGACAAGTGACTCCAGAGCTACGCTCCCGTCCCGTGATCTGCGGCCTCTGCACAGCTTCTCCAGCCACCAATAGCTCCGGAGGTGAGACACTATGACTCCTCGACTCCCCCTGCTGTTCATGGGCAAAATTGGTGGATCAGAGAACCCATTACCGAGCCACACAAGCGCCACGGCCCTCCTACACCATGGATCATTTCCTGACCAAGCCTCAATCCCCGGTCTGGATTTCCCAGGGAGAGCCGGAGGATTACGTTGGCACCCTGATGGCAGAGGATGCATCGCAGCAGGCCATCATCCCACACACTTCCCCCGCTCCTCAACCGGTCCTGACTCCGGAGATGATGGACCTCAAACTCCAGGCTTTGGCCCAGCAGGTAACCAGAGGCATTGCCAAGGAGATGGGGAGGATTTCTAGAGAATTCAGGGGGGGAATAGATGCACTTGGTGAACGCACTGCTACCCTAGAGAGAAAATTTCGATGAGACTTTGCATTATGTACAGGCTCTTGAAGAGAAGAATGCCTCCTTAAAAACTCAGGATCCCACTTGAGAATAGGGAACGACGCCAGAATCGTAGAGTCCATGGAGTCCCTGAAACTGTGGCTTACAACAACATTAGGCCTTACATTTTGGGCCTTTTCAACACTCTTGCACCTGAAATTGTGGACATTGACTGGCGCCTAGATCAAGCACATAGATCTCTGGCCCCTAAAACCCCTGCGGGGGCTAGACCCTGTGACATTGTGGTACGTTTCCACTTTTATGTTTAAAGATTTTTATTGAAATTTTTGCCATAACATAAGGATAAAAGACAATGACACACGAGAGTACAGAGCCGTGTCAATCCAGAGTAACAAAACTTGTGAATCATTCTCTAATAGGATAAGCTAACATAGCAAACTAAGGCATCCAAACTGTATCACAAGTACTGATAATATCATCATTGTGAACGATATACCAAAACACAGAAATTCATAAGACATCCGTTCAGTTTCCGCGACTCTCGGCTCCCCTGACGCCTCTAAAGGGGTCACACTGCGTCCTGGGAGTCAAGGTCACAGAGCCCTGCCCAGTAATGTCCAGCAGTGCACAACCTACACGTAAATAGAAAATTGCCTACAGCAGCGCAAACAGCAAATGTTAGAGCATGTCACAAAACAACTTAGGGCCAGATTCAGCAAGACTTGCGCTGGAGTATATCGATATGTGCCACGTAACTGTAAAAATGCGCCGTTGTATCTATGTGGCCGTACCCACCAACCTAGATGTGCCAGAAAACGGGCCTTTTCCGATCGGCTTAACTTTCCCTCGCCAGAGTATCATTAGCGCATATTTTCGCTTGTCGCATCCGTCGCATCCGTCACATGCAAGGACAACACCTCTGTGTGCCAACATGCCAGGGGCAGTCGCGGTCCTAGCACTACTGATGGGTCCCCCGGAACGAAGGAGGCGGGCACGTGAGAGGATATACCACACGCGCATGAGCCTCTTTGGCATGGGGGATGAGGAGGTGTATCGCCTCTTCAGATTCAGCCCTGATGCAATACTTGAACTAACCACAACCCTGCAGGGTGACATCACCAGCAAGACACACCGCTCACAAGCAGTGCAGCCACTGGTGAAGGTACTGGCAACACTTCATTTCCTTGCCAGTGGATCATTCCAGCGTAAAAGTGGAGTGGTGGCTGGAATGTCACAGTCCTCCATGAGCAGATGTGTGCACCAGGTTGTCCCTGCAATCCTCAGACGCATGTCCAACCAGTTCATCAGACCCACCACTGAGGAGCTGCGGCTGAAGGCAATGACAGATTTCTACAGCATTGCCAGATTCCCACGCACTGTGGGGGCCATTGATTGCACACATGTGGCCCTACAGCCCCCCAGTGCCACAGAGCACATATACCGCAATCGGAAGCATTGGCATTCCATCAACATACAGGTGATAGCTGATGCCCAACACCTCATATGGCACGTCCGTGCCAAACACCCCGGATCCAGCCATGACAGCTTCATATACAATCAGAGCCCCATCCCAATGGAATTCGAACAGAACATGTATGGGGACAGCTGGCTGGTTGGTGAGTGACATGGGTGGCAGGCATGACTGTCCCCCCCCCATGATGCACACATCACAAGGGCCACATGCATGACTAACATCCTCCTGTCTTTTCCCTTACAGGTGACTCTGCATATGCACTGGGACCCCATCTCATGACTCCTTTCCGGAACCCCCAAACCAGAGGAGAGAGAAAATACAATGAAGCACACATCAAAACCCGTGCAGTGGTGGAGCAAACATTTGGGCTCTTGAAGTCCCGTTTCCGCTGCCTGGATAAGTCTGGGGGGGCCTTATTGTATTCCCCTACCTTTGTGTGTCAGATCATCGGTGCATGTTGCATTCTGCACAACTTTGCCATGAGAAAAGGCCTGCAGATTGACATGCGTGATGACCTGACCCCCCAACCAGACAATCCCCCCCTGCCAGAGGAGACCCAGTCTGCTGATGGAAGAGCAGTCAGGAGGGTCCTCGCCGTAGGCATCTTTGGACACTAAACAAATACAATGATCACACGGACAATGCACGCATGCACACCACTGATGTCCCTAGATCACACACACCACATCCACATCGCATTGAATTAGCCCAAGTCCAACATGTAGGACTTGGGAGCAGCAACGCCAGTGTTAAGGCCCCAATGATGTCGCTGTCCATTCATATACCATTCACACAGCCGTGGGGATAACTTCTCCACCACGGCCGAGGGTGACATCCCTTACTGGCAGGAGTGCCACCCCCTCACATTCACACACCATTCACACTGCAACGTGTGCAGTATCAATAAAAACAATTATCTCATGTCCTGAGCATTAAGAACAAATAAAATAAAAATCTCATGTCCTGAGCATTAAGAACAAATAAAATAAAAATCTCATATCCTGAGCATTAAGAACAAAAAAAAAAAAACATCATCTGGGATGCCGGGGGCTCCTTCTGGTGGCCCCTCTCTGGCTCCTCAGCTGCCTGGATGGAGTGGGTGGGGGTGGGGGGGCATCTGGAGGTGGCTGATCCCTGGGTGGGCCACTCCTGGCAGGTGTG
This sequence comes from Rana kukunoris, assembly GCA_029574335.1. Lineage (NCBI taxonomy): Eukaryota > Metazoa > Chordata > Amphibia > Anura > Ranidae > Rana > Rana kukunoris. The sequence goes on along the minus strand of CM056052.1, from coordinate 407,665,112 downwards.
GCCTGCATGCCCTCCAAGGCCATGGCTATCCGGCCGAGGTAACAGTTTGTCTGGGCCTGCATCCTGAGCTGCTGGGCCTACATCCTGAGCTGCCGGGTGACCTGGTATTGTTGAGCCCGCTGACTCTGCCTCCCCTGGTCCCGGATGGCAGCAGTGTTTGCCTGGACGGCTGCAGTGAGGTGCCTTATATCACCCTGCACCTCCCCCAGACTGGTCACTACTGCAGCGCAGTTGCAGCTGACATCCTGCACTGCATTGGATATCTGGGCCACGGAGCACAGGTTGTCAGCCACTCTGTCCAGGTGCCCAACTATGTCCCCCATTTGCTGGGTCTGCCTGGCGTGATCCCTCGCAACCTGGTCCTGGACCAGATCAGACACCCCCCTGGTCTTCCGGGTGGCCTTCCTGTGGCCAGGAGATGGTTGTCCCCGGGGGGATGGAGTCGCCCTTGAGGGGCTTCCTAGGATGGGGGAGGGTATTACAGAGGGCCCTGCAGAAGAGGAGGACTCCTCCAAAAATAAAATAATGTCCTGCTCTGCCACAACAGGCTCCTCCTCAACCACCTCTGCAGGTGAGATGTGGGCACTCTCCTCCTCCACCTCGGTCTCTTCACCACCCAGGGGCTCAAGCACAGGATGCCGTTGGGGGGATGGGGTATACTGGCCGCCAACAGATGATGGCCCAGCTCCGTCATCTGTGGATGACACAAAGCAGACACATGTTGGGTGGTCCCACACACTTGGCACATGTACCCTCCCCCCCCCACATGCAACACACCAAAAAGGGGGTAAAAATCACTTACCTGTCCTGGAGCCTTCCTCCATGGAGTCATATCCAGGGACCCCCTCCAACTGCTCCCTGTCCAGGCAGCGGGCGACCACCTCCTCCTCCATGGTCAGGCTGACCACACATGGGGGTCCACCACTCATGCCCCTCTCATGCCTGCTGATGGTGGCCACCTTGCCACGGACCTTGCGCCGCAGGTCATTTTTTTTTTTGTATATCGCCAGCAGTCCGGGTGGAGTACCCCAAAACATTCACCCTGCCAGCAATGGTCTCCAGGATGGCATGCTTCCTATCCCGGCTGGTCTTCCGACTTTTTTTGCTGTGGAGGAAGTCATTAAAAGTCTCCATAGCGGAGATTATAACAGAGACCTCCTGTGAATTGAAATTAAGGTTTCTCCTCTCTTTGGCGGGAGCGGGAGCAGCCATCTCTTTGCAAAAGTAACTTCCCTGGGGTGGGGGGAAACGGAAATACTTTTGCGCCGGAATGGCGCTTCCGCTAGCGCTTTTAAACGCACAACGGAACACATTGTGCTGATGTTTACCGTGAAGTGGTGCCGACGGAAGTTGTGAGCATGCGCACAGGGGGCCGAGTGAAACCTCACTCACTGCGCTTGCTCCGTGGATGATTCGCTGAACGTAAGCCTCTGCGCTGGGCTCCGCCCATCATTTACATATGATTACACCCACTTCCACTTGCGTCGGGTTATGCCAGCGCATTTTTGTTACTCTGGCGCAACTTTAGGAGCAAGTGCTATGTGAATAACTGTACTTGCTCCTAAAGTTTTGGCGGAGTAACGTAAATGAGAAACGTTACTCCAGAATAAAGATCCGCTCTCCTACCTGAATCTGGCCCATAGTGTTAACAGCAGAACATCAGAACACCAAGAGAGGTGCAAGAAGAGGTAAAGAGAGAGAAACATGGGACGGAGGAAAGGAGAAGAAGATCAAACAAATGCTGCCAAGAATGGATTGGAGTCATCCCGCTTCCAGGATGGACCCCAGGTAGGAGAGACACATTGCAGAAGGTAGCCCAGGGTTCTACATTTTTCATACTGGTCTGCACATTTAGCAACGATTTGCTCTTGCGACATAATCCAAGAGACTTTTCTCCTAAATACCAGGAAGGAAACGGAAGGTTTCTTCCATGACTTGGCTATGGTCATTTTGGCTCCTAATGGAATGAAAAATGATAGGTTCTGGGATTGTTTAGAAAGGCCAGGAATACAATGGTTCAGTAGCACTACACTAGGCTGAGGAGGCACCACTGTCCCCATCAAGGATCCAAAGGTACGAAAAACCCTCTTCTAGAAGGATATAAGGCGGGGACAGGACCACCAAGTGTGGAACATGGAACCCTCCAGCTCGCATCCCCTAAAACATTGTGAAGAAGTCCCTGCAAACATTCTTGCCAGCCTTGAAGGAACATAATACCACCTAAGCACAATTTTAAGACTTGCTTCTATGAGACAGATATTTAGAATACCTTTAAACGCCTGATTCGATGAGCGATACCATACTGCAGTGTTCCATGAGGCGTTCATGTCCTCCTCCCAGGCCCGTGCATAAGATGGCTTATCTGTCTTAGGCCTCGTACACACGATCAAATCTGTCTGCTAGAAACGGTCTGCTAGACCGTCCCAGCAGACAGATTCGATCGTGTGTACGGCCGAGCCGACGGATTTGGCCACCCGACAGATTTCAAAGCATGCTTTGAAATCTATCGGGTGGGAATCCGTCCGCCCGACATGTCTGCTGGTTAGTACACTTACCAGCAGACATGTCGTCCCGCACCGCCGCCGAATGGATTCGGCGAATGCGCGGAAGTGTTTTACTTCCTGGTGCGGTGACGTGGCGGCGTCAACGTCACCGCCACGTCACCGACACGTCAGCGCGCCGTCTGCTGGCGGGGATTTTGGTTTGCTCGTGTGTACACGCGAGCAAACCAAAATCCTATCAGACAGATTTGTTCAAATCGGTCGGTCCGACCGATTTGAACAAATAGATTGCCTCGTGTGTACGAGGCCTTAGACATCAGAGCTATAAATATCAAGGAGATTCCACCCCTCTGATCCATTGTATTTGAACACCAGTGTTCGTAGGGAGTTATAGTTGGGGGCACTGACTTATCTGTCCAAATAGAATGTAGAAAGTGGGAAATTTGGGAAAATCTAAAGAGTTCATTGTTGGGCATGTCTAGTTTTTTCCTGCAGTGTGAAAGGGAAAGCGTGCCCGCTGGGGAGAGAAAGTGCCCTATCCTGTATAGGCCTCTATCCGTCCACCACCGAAATGCCCTGATATCCAACCCTGGGGGGAAGTCAGGATTATGAAATAAATGTGTTAGGGGCTTTAGGGGGGAAATCAGGGTGCGTAGGGAATATAGTTTGGAGCAGAGGGCAACAGAGTGGGAGAGTGTGGGAGACAATATGTCTGGTCTGCGTTTGGGGTCACACCCAAAAAGGTAATCAATGGTGTTTAAAGGGATAGTTTGTCGCTCCATTGCCAGCCAATCAGGTTTCGACCCCCTAGAGAAGACTGTCGGCAGTTGTGTCAATTGTGCAACTGGATAGTAACCCCATAGGTTAGGAAGCCCCAGACCACCCTGTTTTTTAGGCAAAAAAGTATACCCGAGGGACATCTATATCCTTTTTTCCCCAGACAAATCGATTGGAATTTGCTGAGAAATTGTTTCTTTACCAGGATTGGGAGAGCGCGTAATAAATACAGAAGACATGGGAGAAGGGTCATTTTAATCGCATGTATTCTGCCCAACCAGGACAAACCACACTTAGCCCAACGTTCAATGTCCCCTTTACATCTAAGGATCATAGGGAGGTAGTTTGCTTTGAATAGGTTGTTCACTTCAGGCGTTAATTTGATTCCTAGGTATGAAATTTGCGATAGAGCCCAAGTGAAGGTGAAATTACTGGAAAGTTGTTTAAGAAGATCCGGGGGGACGAAGATATTCATAGCTAATGATTTGCCCAAATTAACTTGCAATCCGGAAATCTCACTGAAAACCCATAGTATCTTAAGTATAATTGGGGTGGAAGTTAGGGGAGAGGTGACAAGGAGCAGGAGGTCGTCAGCGTAAAGCGCGCATTTGTGTTCCTGTGGCCCGCAGGTCATCCCCTTAATGTCAGGATTCAATCTTGGTGCCACTGCTAATGTCTCGATGGCCACCGCAAAGAGGAGAGGGGAGAGCGAACACCCATGTCTGGTTCTCCTGCCTATGTGAAGGAGTCCGAGTATCTGCCCATAATAAGCGTACCTGTGCAAAGGGGCTTGAGTAAAGTGACTTGATAATGCTAATGAAGCTAGGGCCGAATGCCCATCTCCCCAGTACACCAGACAAGTATTCCCAATCTATGGAATCAAAGTCCTTGTGTGGGTCTATAGACAGCAAGAAACCCTTCCTTCTGTGGTGATCCCCCATCCCATTGTTATTTAAGTAGGGAGATAACATCAATTGCTCGTCTGATCTGATCCATTCCCTGTCTCCCAGGGATGAAGCCCACCTGATCTTTGTGGACATATAAGGAGATGAAACTCGACAATCTGTTCGCTAAAATTTTTGTCATAATTTTAATGTCATTATTAATCAGGGAAATGGGGCGATAATTACACACCTTGCAAGGGTCCTTATCTGGTTTTGGAATCACCGAGATAAAAGCAGAATTCAAGTCAGCACCCAAAAGGGCTTCATCCCTGAGAGAGTTGAACATTCACATCAAGTGAGGAGCCAGACAAACACCAAATTTCTTATAGTATCCGGAGGAGAAGCCATCCGGTCTTGGGGAAGAACCTAGTTTAAGGGCTTTAATGGTAACCAAAACCTCCTCCTGAGTGAACGGACCCTCCAGGAGATCCCTATTATCCTTAGACAGAGGCGGTAACAGGAGATCGTCCAAAAATGTTTTCTGTGTTGGGCTGGGGAGAGAACGTGCAGGTTTGTATGGGTCCAAGTAGAACCGTAAGAAAGTGTCCATAATTTTAGTTGGGTTCTGCGTCAGTTCCCCTCTGGCCGCCCGGATTTTAGGGAAGGCTAGTGAGCGCTGTTTGGGACTCAGCTTGGTGGCCAGACGGGAGCCTATCCTGTCAGTTTGGGAGTAAAATTTAGCCCCGTCCACCGAAGGTGTTGTTCAGCCGCAGTCGTCAGGGAGAGGTTAAGAAGGGCACGAGCCTTGTCTAGTCGAGCGAGAGATTCTGTCGTGGGATGGCGTTTGTGATTTTTTTCATCAACGTGCGAAATTCCTCTGTAAGTTTAAGTGTGTCTGCCCTATGTTCCGCTCTGAGTTTAGCAGCCAACTGTATCAGTTTTCCCTAATAACCGTCTTATGCGCCGCCCAGACCGGGGGTGGAGATACGTCGCTTGTCGCGTTAATAAGGACGTATTTCTTAATGGCCTCCTCCAGTAAGGAGCATTGTGTCGGGTCGCTCAAAAACGACTCTCTCAGATGCCAGCGGGGCGGGTTTCTTGAGCCTGTGGGTCTCTGAGTCGTCAAAGTGATCATGGAGTGGTCTGAAAGGGGGGAATCTATGATCCTGGAGTTACAGATTAGAGGTACTGTCATAGCGTGGATGAAAATGTGGTCTATCCTGGCGAAGGAGTTCCGGGGGGCGCAAAAATGAGTGACAGACAGACATCTATTAACCCTACAGAGTGAAGGAGTTTGGCTATTTTAGAACTCTGTTTGGAAGGGCGCTTAGGTTTAGATTTACCGTCCACTAATTTATCAAGCGAGAAGTCAAAAGCTGTGTTAGAGTCTCCTCCCATGAAGACCGATCCCTTAAAGTGAGGTTGCAGCTTGCGTAGTAAGGATTCAAAAAAGGGTCTTTGTCCCTTGTTAGGAGTGTAGTAAGAAACAAATGTGTATAGTTCCCCGTCTATATGGCCAGAGACCAGGATATAGCGACCCTGTGGGTCAAGTATTGTCTCTACCATAGAAAGGTAATATGTCTAGCAAAACAAATGGCCACCCCCTTTGTATTGTTACCTGCCGATGATAGAAAATATTGGGGATAACACTGATGGAGGAATGTGGGTTTGTAGGTGGATGGGAAGTGTGTCTCCTGCAGCAAGAGGACATCCGCATGCATTGAGTGGTAGAGTTGGCGGAGTTTCCTGCGTTTGACGGGGGAATTAAGGCCCTGGGCGTTATGGGAGATAATCTTGAGGGATGGCGGTGGAGAATGTGTATCAGTCATGGATCAGAGGGGAGAAATCTATACCAGGTAATCGTAGCCTACCATGGCCTTGTGGAAAATACTCCCTGTCAAACTCGAACATCCGGAGAACTCTGGACGCGGGACCTGGGATGATAGACTGGAACCCGCCGTGGAACCTATGGACACTCCAAGGGGCATGAGAGGAAAGAAGAAAAAAAGAAATAAAAAAGGGAAAAAAGAGAGAAAATACAACATTATGAATGTAAAACTGCAGCAAAGTAAATACATGCATATTAAAAAAAAAAGCATAATCAGAATCTGGGGGTCCCCCAACCTCTCCCCACCCCCTGGGGTGAAGTGGACAAGCCTACCCCGACCCCAAAATAAACAGGGAGACCGGAAACGGAGCTGGCTGCACCAATGGTTCTCCCAATCCAATGGAGGTGCACTGGTTCCACCACAGCCCTGTCACCACAAAATAACCATAACTTAGGGCTAACAATGAGCCTATGATACCCAGAAACTGAACGCCCCAACTGAATAAGGAATACATTCAAAAAGTAATAAAGTAAAAATAAAACTAACCCACCGGATGCCCTAAGAAGGACCCACCCCACCCCCCCGCCCCAAGTGCAGAGGCGGGTAAGTGGATTTTCACACCAAAAGCATGTTGGTTTCGGACATATCAGGGACAGATGTAAAAAAAAACACAGATTTTTACATACTGTCCCTGGTTTTATTGAGCCTGGCAACCCTGATGGGGCCCCCTAGTGGCATGCGGCCCTCGGGCAGTGCCCGAGTGACTCAATGGTCAGTCCGCCCCTGAACCATAACAGACAGTTTTTGACAATTCCTTTATATAAAAAGAAAAAGGGGTCATGTGATGTCCATCCATCTTCAATCTTCAATGGACCCAAAAAATAAAAAAGCTCCGTCTCAAAAGGAGACCTCCCAGCGACTGCTGTCTTTTGGCTAACAACTGGTATATATGCAAGGTGATGTAACCAAGGTCATCCGGTTTTCTATCTAAATCTTCTAGCCTTGCTGGCCTGCTGCCACTGCTGATGGCCTGCCAGTCTTAAAATCTTGTGTTGCCCTCTTAATCTGGGTCTTTAGAACTTTCAAAGTGCCAAATATGTTTCCACAGCTGCTCTTGGGCTGCAAAATGTTGGTATTGTTCTGCAGCGTCAATTCTGTGTTGCCCCTTGTTCTGCAGCGTCAATTCTGTGTTGCCCCTCAAAGTCTGTGGTGTATTCAGGTGATCAGACACTGTCAATGTATCACACCTAAATTCTATAGCTGTTCATCAGCTACAAAATTTGGATACATTTTTTTCTGATGGACCAGTACTGCATTGTGCCTCAAAATGTGTGGCTGTGGATTTGTTTTGCTGTAAAACTACAAGTGGTTTGTCATTTTCTTTAATATGTGGCCTACAAGTGAATGTTGAAATACAGTTTAAGCAGTCTGCACGCTATTGCTTTGCTATAAAAGTGAAAAATATACACTTGTTTACCTCAGGTTAGTTTTAAGTTTTGTTAAATTTTACGCCTATGTCTACCACATTTCTTCCATTATACTGTGAAAAATATAAGCATTCAATTTTTTTGATACTCCAAAGCTAAATGGGTATGAAGTTTAGTCAATGTCACCTATAATGCCGCCATAGGCGTGCGCAGCCTATTGCATTAGGGTGTGCACCTCAAACACACATGCGTGTGTGTGTGTGTGTATATATATATATATATATATATATATATATATATATACACACACACACACACACACGTGCTTTCACATTTCTCTTATAAGCCAAACCATCAATGGGAGATCTTCCCCATCTACACACAAAGCCAGGGTGGTCTTAAAAGCATCATGGGACCCTGGGCAAATTGATACACCGGGGTCCCCTACCAGGGATATCGCAAAAGAAAGTGTGTGTGGTAGGGTAAGGGGGATTAACTTTTTTTTTGTACAGAGTGCAGGGCCCAGGAGTGCACTACGTACAGTGTGCAGGGTTCAGAAGAATGCTACATACAGAGTTTACTGTTCAGGAGTGCGCCAGCACAGAGTGCAGACTTCAGGCATAAGCTACGCACAAAGTACAGAGTTAAGATATGCACCATGTACAGAGTGCAGAGTTTAGGAGTAAGCTAGGTACAGGGTGCAGAGTTCAAGCATGTGCTATGTACAGAGTTCCATGATTCAGAAGTGCGCTATGTAGAGTGAAGAGTTCATGTGTGCGCTACACACAGAGTGCACAGTTCAGGAGTGAGCAGAGATCATACAGAGTTCAGACGTGAGCTACGTGCAGGGTGCAGAGTTCAGGAAGGCGCTATGTAAAGAGTTATGATGGGAGCTATGTGCAAGCTGCTATTAGATCAGCGAACCCCCCATCAGTGTCCCCTGCCCCTAAAGACCCCTATTAGACTTACCGAGAGCTGTTTCAAGACAGAGTTTGGGGGCAGAGCGAAGCTGCTCTACTGTAGTGCCATTTTCCTTCCTTCCTTCCTTCCTTCCTTCCTTCCTTCCTTCCTTCCATTGTGTGGGGGGGCTTGGGGAGAAGGCAAAGTAGAGACAGGTGCTGTATCGCTGTGCCCAGTGTGTGGGCAAGACACAGGAATCAACTCACATTCAAACTTGTGAACTCACTCACAGGGCCGCTGTTAGAAATCATGGGGAATTCACCCCCTGAGGGGGGAAAAGATGTGGGAGGTAGGTGAGAAAGGGTGAGAGGAGGAGGTAAGGGGGTAAGAGAAATGGGGGAGGCAGGAGAGAGAGAGGGGGTTGAGAAAGAGGGGATGGGGTGTAAGAAAGGGGAGGGGATTGGGGATGTGGGGTAAGAGAGAGGGGGTGAGAGAGAAAGGCGGTAAGAGAGAGGGGTGGACTGACAGAGAGGGGGTAGCTGATGGGGGGTGGCTAAAGAGGGGGGTAGCTGACAGAGAGAGGGGATAGCTGACAGAGAGGGGGAATGGTTGACAGAGAGGAGGGATGGTTGACAGAGAGGGGGGGTGGTTGACAGAGAGGGGGGGTGGTTGACAGAGAGGAGGGATGGTTGACAGAGAGGGGGGGTGGTTGACAGAGAGGGGGGGTGGTTGACAGAGAGGGGGTGGTTGACAGAGAGGGGGTGGTTGACAGAGGGGGAGGTGGTTGAAAGAGAGGGGGGGTGGTTGACAGAGAGGGGGGGTGGTTGAAAGAGAGGGGGGGTGGTTGAAAGAGAGGGGGGTGGTTGACAGAGAGGGGGGATGTCTAAAAGAGCAAAGGGGGTTGCTGACAGAGGGGTAGATGACAGGGGGAGGGTGGCTGACCATGGGGAAGGTGGCTGTCAGAGGTGGGTAGCTGACAGGGGGGGAAGCTGACCATGGGTGGGTGGCTGACAGGGGTTAACTGACAGGGGGGAAGTTGACCATGGGTGGGTGGCTGACAGGGGTTAACTGACAGGGGGGAAGCTGACCATGGGTGGGTGGCTGACAGGGGTTAACTGACAGGGGGGAAGCTGACCATGGGTGGGTGGCTGACAGGGGTTAACTGACAGGGGGGAAGCTGACCATGGGTGGGTGGCTGACAGGGGTTAACTGACAGGGGGAAGCTGACCATGGGTGGGTGGCTGACAGGGGTTAACTGACAGGGGGAAGCTGACCATGGGTGGGTGGCTGACAGGGGTTAACTGACAGGGGGGAAGCTGACCATGGGTGGGTAGCTGACATGGGTTAACTGACGGGGGGGAAGCTGACCATGGGTGGGTGGCTGACAGGGGGAGGAAGTTGACCATGGGTGGGTGGCTGACAGGGGGGAAGCTGACAGGGGTTAACTGACAGGGGGGAAGCTGACCAAGGTTGGGTGGCTGACAGGGGTTAACTGACAGGGGGGAAGCTGACCATGGGTGGGTGGCTGACAGGGGGAGGAAGCTGACCATGGGTGGGTGGCTGACAGGGGGAGGAAGCTGACCATGGGTGGGTGGCTGACAGGGGTTAACTGACAGGGAGGAAGCTGACCATGGGTGGGTGGCTGACAGGGGTTAACTGACAGGGGGAAGCTGACCATGGGTGGGTGGCTGACAGGGGTTAACTGACAGGGGGGGAAGCTGACCATGGGTGGGTGGCTGACAGAGGTTAACTGACAGGAGGAAGCTGACCATGGGTGGGTGGCTGACAGGGGTTAACTGACGGGGGGGAAGCTGACCATGGGTGGGTGGCTGACAGGGGGAGAAGCTGACCATGGGTGGGTGGCTGACAGGGGTTAACTGACAGGGGGGAAGCTGACCATGGGTGGGTGGCTGACAGGGGTTAACTGACAGGGGGGAAGCTGACCATGGGTGAGTAGCTGACAGGGGTTAACTGACGGGGGGAAGCTGACCATGGGTGGGTGGCTGACAGGGGGAGGAAGTTGACCATGGGTGGGTGGCTGACAGGGGGGAAGCTGACCATGGGTGGGTGGCTGACAGGGGTTAACTGATAGGGGGGAAGCTGACCAAGGGTGGGTGGCTGACAGGGGTTAACTGACAGGGGGGAAGCTGACCATGGGTGGGTGGCTGACAGGGGGAGGAAGCTGACCATGGGTGGGTGGCTGACAGGGGTTAACTGACAGGGGGAAGCTGACCATGGGTGGGTGGGTGGGTGGCTGACAGGGGGAGGAAGCTGACCATGGGTGGGTGGCTGACAGGGGGAGGAAGCTGACCATGGGTGGGTGGCTGACAGGGGTTAACTGACAGGGGGAAGCTGACCATGGGTGGGTGGCTGACAGGGGGAGGAAGCTGACCATGGGTGGGTGGCTGACAGGGGTTAACTGACAGGGGGGAAGCTGACCATGGGTGGGAGGCTGACAGGGATTAACTGACAGGGGGTAAGCTGACCATGGGTGGGTGGCTGACAGGGGGAGGAAGCTGACCATGGGTGGGTGGCTGACAGGGGTTAACTGACAGGGGGGAAGCTGACCATGGGTGGGTAGCTGACAGGGGGGGGGAAGCTGACCATGGGTGGGTGGCTGACAGGGGTTAACTGACAGGGGGGAAGCTGACCATGGGTGGGTGGCTGACAGGGGGGAAGCTGACCATGGGTGGGTGGCTGACAGGGGTTAACTGACAGGGGGAAGCTGACCATGGGTGGGCGGCTGACAGGGGGAGGAAGCTGACCATGGGTGGGTGGCTGACAGGGGGAGGAAGCTGACCATGGGTGGGTGGCTAACAGGGGTTAACTGTCAGGGGGAAGCTGACCATGGGTGGGTGGCTGACAGGGGTTAACTAACAGGGGGAAGCTGACCATGGGTGGGTGGCTGACAGGGGTTGACTGACAGGGGGGAAGCTGACCATGGGTGGGTGGCTGACAGGGGGGGGGAGCTGACCATGGGTGGGTGGCTAACAGGGGTTAACTGTCAGGGGGGAAGCTGACCATGGGTGGGTGGCTGACAGGGGGGGAAGCTGACCATGGGTGTGTGGCTGACAGGGGTTGACAGACAGGGGGGAAGCTGACCATGGGTGGGTGGCTGACAGGGGTTAACTGACAGGGAGGAAGCTGACCATGGGTTAACTGAGGCTGACAGGGGTTAACTGACCATGAGGGGTGGCTTACAGAGAGCAGCAGCCTGACAGAGGGGGTGAGGGGGAAGTTGAGAAATAGACCTCAGTGAGGAGACACATAGCGAGTAGACATGCCAGACTGGGATGCAGGACTCCGGGCGGCCATCCACACTCCAGCTCCTCCAGCCTCCACATGTGACCAGGTCCGCCGGGCCAATCACAGACCCTCATGTCCGTCGCCTGAACGTGAGCCAATCACAGGACACCCACTGCCCATCGCTGAGCTCGGCTCGGAGGCACAGGCACTAGCAGACGGCAGTATGTATGAGAGTCACAGACCCGGTAACGTGCATTGGAGACGGGTTGCGCCGCTCTAGCCGGGGACACTTGAACTTGACTCTGCTTGCATCCCTCTGCTAGAACAGAGATCAGAGAGTTCCAGCGCTGGCCACCCAAATGCCGCTGTACGTGTTGCGCTGGGGGGGATTAGGGTGTGCCCAGGCACACCCGGCACACCCCGTGCGCACGCCTATGAATGCCGCGTACACACGATAATTTTTCAGCATGAAAAAAAACGTTTTAAAAAAAGTAATTTAAAATGATCATGTGTGGGCTATACATCCTTTTTCATCTTCTGAAAAACGACAAAAAAAAAATTCAAACATGCTGCATTTTTTTTTTTTTTACTTAAAAGTTTTCTTTATTTGGAAGTAAACAAGGTACAAAATACTTCAAACAAGGCATCCAGTAATCACAACAGGCAAGATAAAGCACATCAAAAAATACAGACTTTCGTGAGCATCAACCAACAAAGTGATCACTAAAGAACATGAGTTACCAACCAAAGTCTGTGACCAACAACCATCATGAATGCCAGAAGGGTAGCACTTGGTGAGAGAAAAATCAAACGAAACTTCATAAAAAGAAAATGACACAAAGCAAATACAGATATCACGGTAAAAACAAAAGAGAATAAAAGAAAATGCAAAGGGAAAAAAAGGGAAGAAATTAGTTGCACAAAAATCAATCTATGGTTGATTTAAGATGCGGTGTAAAAACCAGGGGTTCCATTTAGCATCATGAAGAGGCATGGTATCTCTAAGTTTGTGATGAATCTTTTCCGAGAGCATAATTTGGTCCACCCTAGACATAATTTGTGCAGAGGAACAGTGCTAGATTTCCAATGGAGCGCAATCGTCCATTGAACTGCCACACAGATAGTGTGGAAAAGACGCATCAGGGGTTTAGGGATATCTGGAATTCTCTCAAATAGTAAACAATGAGTGTGCGTTAGAGCCATGCTACTCCCAGCTAACTTGTCCAGCAAATCCAAGACCTCCCTCCAAGTGGGCCGTAACTTCTCGCACTCCCAAAACAAATGTAAAAAAGACCCCTGTTGGGGGCAACCTCGGAAGCACAAGGGGAGCTCTGAGGGAAGATCTTACTTAGGCGAAGAGGTGTGAGGTACCAGCGAGTGAATAATTTAATGGCCGTTTCCCTAACCGACAGGGAAATTGAACATTTTTTCAAGTTTTGCCAGCAAGCATCCCAGTCCCCCGGTCATAGCTAAGGTCCATCTCCTGTTCCCATTGGGTCATGTGTTTCAAAACTGAATCTCCCCTCCCCCCATAGAACCATATAGGATCGAAATAAGACCCTTATGCCTCGAGGAAGTAGAACATAGGGATTCAAACGCCGTTCTGGTGTCAGAGGGTACAGTTGCATAGTGTGTACGAAAAAAGTGACGGAGCTGCAAATACCTGTAGTATTCCCTTAGGGGGATGTCCTTCACAGCCCGAAGCTGAGAGAACGAGATGAATCCATCTCCGTGTTGCAGGTCAGCCAAAGAAGTCAGATCACAGCTTCTCCACCATCTGAAGCAAGCAGGCGTGTGAAAGGCCATAGGAAATCTGGGATCCCCCAAGAAGGAAGCTCCCAGAGGGAACCCAGAGACAAGGGTATAAAAGACCCGGCAGATAAAAAGGCTTAATCGAATCATCTTCGAAACATACCCAAGGGACCCTAGGGCGTCTGATATTCCACTGGGCCATCTGTGAGAGTCTACTTGCCAGGAAGTAAAACCAAAGTTGGGGGACTCCCAACCCCCCCATCCTATATGGCCTGTAGAGGACCTGTCTAGAAAACCTAGAGGGTTTATTATTCCAGATGAATCTATTTAAATGAGCTTGCAATTTCAGGAGGAATGTCTTCGATACTGACCCTGGGAGCGCCCTAAACAGGTACAGTTTAGGTAAAAACTTCATCTTACTAGCTGTGACCCTCCCCAGAAACGAAATCCTATATTGGGACCATGATTTAAGAAGCTGCTTAAGTTGGGCAACCAGTGGGAGGTAGTTAGGGGAGAAGAGTTGTGTAAAATCCTTTGGAAGCTTTATCCCCAAGTAGGAGATGGCAGATGTAGCCCATTGAAATTGGAACGTTCGTCTAAGATTTTCAAGCTCGTCAGGGGGGAAGCCTACAGGGAGGGCCTGCCGATTTAGAGACATTCACTGCAAGGCCAGAGACCTCAGCAAAAGAGGAAAGGGTGTCCAAGAGATTGGGTAAAGAAACTAAGGGGTTGGTGAGAAATAGGAGTACATCATCTGCATACATGCATAACTTGTACATAGAGTCAGATTTGCTATAGCCCACAATATCCGGATGTCTAAGAATAGCAATGGCCAGTGGCTCAATTGCCAAAGCAAAAATAAGTGGGGACAGGGGGCATCCCTGCCTTGTCCCCTTGCCGAGCTGGAAAAAGACAGAACTGCAACCAGGGATCTTAATACGTGTGCCAGGATTCCGATAAAGGGCATGAAATGAGTGCAAAAATTCTCCCCTAATATCATACCATTGCAATAGGAGAGACAAATAGCTCCAAGTCACACTATCGAATGCCTTATTGATATCCAACCCCAAAAGGAACAATTTTCGAGAGAATAAGTTAGCGTCTTGGATAATGTTCGCTGCCAGGCGGATGTTATCCGTAATAAATCTATGAGGGATAAAACCCGATTGGAAGGGAGAGATCAGGGAGGAGATTACACTTCCAAGTCTGTCAGCCAATATCCTACTAAAAATCTTTAAATCATTATTTATGACCGAAATCGGTCGAAAGTTTTGTGGCAGGGAATGATCCTTTTTGGGCTTGGGGATAAGGGACATATTGGCTAGAAGCATTTCTTCAGGAAACAAGCCACCTTGGAGTACCGAATTAAATTAACTAACCAATCAAGGGGCAAGCAAAGGGGCAAATTTTTTATAATAAATGGCCGAAAAGCCATCAGGGCCAGGGGAAGAGCTATTCTTTAGGCTCTTAATCACAGCCAGAACCTCAGAGACCAAGATGGGAACATTGAGGTTATCTGATTGGGTTCCAGAAAGGAATGGGAGGGGGACCTCATCCAATTTATCAAGGGAGGCCTGAGAAGGCTTAGTTCGAGGGGCCCCCAGTAGGGAGGAATAATAATCTTTAAAAATTCCTAACACCTCCTGTGGGTGCGAAGGTAATTGTCCTAAGGGGGATCTAATCTTATAAACATGAGGGGGGGCGAAGAGATTGATTAAGCTTCATAGCAAACATCGTTGACGAAGCATTGCTGTGGAGGAGGAACCGAGCTCTGGACCATCAAAGCGCTTTTTCTACCTTTGCTGAGAGCAGGGCATCTAATTCCAGACGTTTCCGTTCTATAGTGAGCCTGGTGGACTCCAACAATAGGGCAGTTGGGTTTTTGTATAGGCGATCTAGTTCACCAGTCAGTCTGAGAATGTCCTGTTTATTCTGTTTATTATGAGCCGCTGCCAGGCTAATAAATTTGCCCCTCAGTACAGCCTTGTGAGCAACCCAAACTGTGTCCACAGGGGTCTCGGGAAGGGAATTAGGGGCAAAATAACTATCAATGGCCTGGGACATCTCAGACTCCACCGCATCATCCGAAAGGAGAGCCTCATTTAATCTCCAGGTATAGGAGGAGGGGAACTGTGACACCAAATTAGTGGAGAAGGAAACGATATTATGGTCGGACCACACACAGCTATGTATGGAGGTGTCCCGAGAATTAGCAAGGATCACAGGGGTTGAAAAAACATAGTCCAACCTGGATCAACTGTCGTGGGGGTCAGAATAAAACATGTACTCCCTGGCACCCACATTGTGAGCCCGCCAGGAGTCCACTAATTGGAGGTCACGAAGGCCTCTAGTCAAGGACTTGGGGTAAGGCCCTCGAGCCAACCGTACCGGAGGATATGTCTAGGGAAGGATTGGCCATCATATTAAAATCACCCCCAACCAACATATGAGGTGAGAGGAACTTAGATAAAATATAAAAAAAAAAAAGGAAAAAAAATGAGGCTGATGAATCATTCGGGGCATAAACACTTGCTATCGTAAGTTCCTTATTATGAACAATCCCTTTAACAATAACAAAACGACTTTCCCTATCCTTATAGACCCTTTGTACATCCATAGGAAACGAGTTATGTAAGAATATGGCAGCGCCCCTACTTTTGGAAGTATGGAGTGTATAAAATGACTGAGAGAAGGCCCTATTGAAATATTTAGGGTGAGAGGAATCGGCAAAGTGGGTCTCCTGCAATAGTAATACCTTAGCCTTGAGTAGTTTATACTGAGAAAAGGCCTTTTTCCTTTTAGAGGGGGAATTAAATCCCTTCACATTGTGTGAGATGAAATTAATCATTGCTTAAAGAGGGGGGAAAAAGCCCACTAAAGTAAGGGGAAGAGGACCTCCTACGGAGGAGCGCTGCCATACCGTCTCCATCCCCCAAACCGTCTTGAGTAGTACATACATGCAATTCAAATAATCTCTCCCGATAAGAAAAGTGCAGTATATTGTCAGAAAAATATAAGCTCAAGTATACCTGGAATCACATTTGTGCGTTATCAAACAAATAGAAAATAGAAAAAAAACAAGAGAAAAATACAGACAAAAATAATAGAAAGTCAAAGACCTCCAAAAAAGTAGGAGGTAAGTCATACTGTCTAGAAAAAAGAGACATGGGATCAGAAAATCTTCTGAGTCCTGATAGGTGAAACAGAACACCGAGGCACAGAGACCTCGAACCCAGCATGAGCGCAAATAAAAACAAAAAACCCAAACTAAAAAAGGGGCAACTATCACCGTACCCAATAGCGGTAAAGCAAACACAGCACAGCATCGCTGGGGCGAGCCACATTAGGCGGCACCAAGGGACAAGCAACAGAGCCAAAGAGACTTTAGGTGAGTGAGAATAAAAAGAATAATAAAGATGCAGCGTCGTCCAAGGAAGTGGAAGGGGTTCCCCTTAACATCAGCACAATGCTTGTACCGCAATCAGATCCGGTGAGAGGCTTCCTCGTAGCGAATCCTCCGTCTGTCATGTCTGGTAGGCGGTGTGCCAAATTTGCGAAGGCCTGGGGGTCAGCGGGGGTCGGCGTAGAGCTGCAGCATCCAGGAGACCCAACTTCACCAGGATTTCCTGGCCCTCCATGATGTTAGTGGCTGTGTAAGTGGAGCCATTGTGCGGGATTTTCAACTTAAAGGGGAAACCCCAATGATAGCGAATCCTAGCCTCTTGAAGGGGGGTGGTGATCTCCTTCATGGCTCGACGCCTATCCAAAGTGGTAGGGGAGAAATCTGGGTAAATCTGGATGGTATGATTGTCAAGGAGGATCCTGGGGGTATTCCGAGCCGCCCTGAGCACCTCTTCCTTAACTAGAAAGTCCTTCATGCAGAGCACGATATCCCTACGGGGCTTATCAGCTGGGGGCTTGGGACTCAAAGCCCTATGGATACGATCGCATGTGAACACAGGGGCCTCCTTGTCCGAGAGAAGGGATTTGAAAATCCTAATGGCGGCAGGGATCAGATCTGTAACCGATTTAGGAACCCCCCTCAGTCTCAAATTATGGCGCCTGTTTCTATTGTTGAGGTCCTCGATTTGGGACTGAATAAGGGAGAAGGCTTCTCGTAAAGTTTCATGCTCCCTGCTCAGGTCATTGAAGGCCAACGACAGCTCATCGTGCTTGTTTTCCAGGAGATCCGTCCTGGAGCCCGGGGCCGCAATCTCCTGAGATAGAGCATGGGAGGTTGTCAGGGTCCCAGCGCTCACAGCGCTCAATCTGTGCACAGGCACGCTAGAATCGCGTCACGGCGATTATTTAAACCAGCCCCTGTCTTTGCACAGGTTGCTGGTTTATCGTCAGCTCTGAGTAAAGTTTTGACACTTTGACTTGTGCTCTTTGACCTGGATTTGCTTCCCGACTCAGCTCTCGCCTGGAAACCTGACCTCGGCCTATTTGTGGACTCTGCTGCCTTCTTGAACCCTCTGACCTCGGACCGTGACCTGGATTTGCTTCTGTCTCCTGCCCTTGAACTTCGGCTTACATATCTGGACTTGTCTTAGCTCTACCCTGAACCCGGACTTTTTACCTGTACCCCGGTTCTGCTATCATTAGTCTGTTGGCTTCTGAACTGTGCACTGGGACTTTACCACTTTCATCTGCCTTGGTGACCCTCCAGCACCTGCAGCACATCTCAGCCGCTGATCTCCAGTACCTGCATCCCATCTACCTACCCGCCGGTACCGGTACCTCCTTGTGCCTCTGCCTCCTGTCTCAAATTCCAGGGGGCAGGTGCGCTTGTTCGTAAAGGTGAGCCGTCCTCAGCATCTCGGCCTCGGTAAGTACTTGTGTTTCTGACAGTATAAACCAGCCAGATGTCTGAGGCCTACAGGGCGCGCTCACCATTTGAAACACTCTGCCTGCAAGTGTCCGCACTTACTGACGCAGTTCAAAAGCTCCAAGATGGCTACCTCCAAATAGATGGCCGTCTCCAACAGCTGGCCGTGATTCCTGGACCCTCATCTCCACCTGCACCACCATCCTCTGGAGCTGCAGCACCTCAAGCCGCCCCTAGCTCGGCCATAATGGTGACCCACCCGGAACCACGTGTGCCTGTCCCGGAACGTTTTTCAGGTGAGCACCGGAAATACCGGGCGTTTAAGAATGCTTGCTCCTTATACTTATCTCTTCAGCCCAGAACCTTTTGTTCAGAGACTGTGAAAGTGGGTTTCGTCATTTCTCTTCTCTCGGAAGAACCACAAGCCTGGGATCACACTCTAATGGAGCAACAGAGCCCAATCCTAAACACAATAGACACCTTTTTTGAACACATGGCGAAGTTATATGATGACCCACAGCGTACGGCCACTGCCGAAACCATTCTCCATAACCTTACCCAAGGTAGAAGGCCTATCGAGGACTATACAGCCGAGTTCCGAAAATGGTCAGCCGACACAGGCTGGAATGAGGCTGCGCTAAAATACCAGTTTCGCCAAGGCTTGTCCGAGTCTCTTCAGGACGAGCTGGCTCGGACAGAAGTCCCGGCCACTCTGGAAAACCTGATTCAAACTGCCACGCAGCTGGATCGACGCCTGAGAGAACGTTGTTCTGAACGATATCAAGTTCCACGCTCTACCTGGGCCCATCCAAGACTCACTCCGGCTCCACAGCCACCTGCAGCTCCTCAAAACACAAACCTCCCGGATCCTGAACCTATGCAAGTTGGATTGGTCCGAACCCCACTTACCTCTAAGGAGAGACTGCGGAGACGTCAAAACAACTTATGTCTGTACTGCGGAGAAGCCGGTCATTTCCTTCACTCCTGTCCAACAAGGCCTCGTAAGTCCAAACTACAACCTACTCTCAGTTACAATATTGCAAACCTTTCTCAGGCTCATATTGTTCTTTTCATTTCCCTGCAGTTACCAGAAGGGGCAACCCGCCTACCGGCCATAGTTGATTCCGGGGCATGCAGCTGTTTCCTGGACGCTACATTGGCTCAAAAGCTTCATTTACCCCTTCGCAACAAAAACCATCCTTTTCAAATTCATTTAGCTGATGGTTCTCTACCCCGATCTGGACTTATCACGCAAGAAACCGCACCTATCTGTGCCACCACCGACTCCGGCCATCAGGAATTTCTATGTCTGGACCTCATTCCTTCCCCACTGTTTCCCATCATCCTGGGTCTTCCCTGGTTACAAGCACACCAACCGGTCATAAACTGGCTAAAGAAAGAGGTCAACTTTACATCCTCATATTGTTCACAGAATTGCCTTCCACCTCCAGTTGTTTCCTGCTCTGCCGTGACAACCTCGCCTGAAACTCTCCAGAACGTTCCCTCCGTCTACCTGGAATTCACAGATGTGTTCGACAAACAGCAAGCCGACTGCCTTCCGCCCCACCGACCGTATGATTGCCCCATTGACCTTCTACCCGGCTCCGAGATTCCCTTTGGCCGCATTTTTCCGCTGTCCGAGACAGAATTAAAAGCCCTCAAGGCCTATATTAATGAAAATCTGCAAAAGAAATGTATTCGTCCCTCGTCTTCCCCGGCTGGAGCGGGAATCTTTTTTGTTGAGAAAAAAGATGGAACTCTTAGGCCTCGTACACACGATCAAATCTGTCCGCTGGAAACGGTCTGCTGGACCGTTTCAGCAGACAGATTCGATCGTGTGTACGGCTGAGCAGACAGATTTGTCCACCCGACAGATTTCAAAGCATGCTTTGAAATCTATCGGGTGGGAATCTGTCCGCCCGACATGTCTGCTGGTTAGTACACTTACCAGCAGACATGTCGTCCCGCACCGCCGCCGCACCGCCGCCGAATGGATTCGGCGCATGCGCGGAAGTGTTTTACTTCCTGGTGCGGTGACGTGGCGGCGTCAACGTCACCGCCACGTCACCGACATGTCCGCTCGTGTGTACGAGGCCTTAGACCTTGTATTGACTATTAAGAGCTCAATAAAATCACGATTAAAAACAGATACCCGCTTCCCCTCATATCAGAATTATTCCAGCGGTTCCGATCAGCTCAAGTATTCTCTAAGTTGGACTTACGGGGTGCTTATAATCTTGTCAGAATTAGGGCAGGAGACGAGTGGAAAACTGCCTTCAGGTCAAGATTCGGGCACTTTGAATATCTTGTTATGCCTTTTGGACTTTGCAATGCCCCAGCCACTTTTCAGCATTTAGTTAACGACATCTTCCGTGAACACCTGGACGATTTCCTGGTCGTGTATCTGGACGACATCCTCATTTTTTCACCTTCCTTAGACCTACATACTGTAGGTGCCATGTAAAAAGGGTGCTTACTATACTCAGAGAACATAAACTCTACTTAAAAGCTGAGAAATGTGAATTCGAGAAATCTTCCGTGCAATTCTTGGGATTCATTATATCCACCAGTGGGGTCGCCATGGACCCTCAAAAGGTTAAAGCTATTCAGGAATGGCCAGCCCCGGTGGACAAGAAAGGGGTGCAACGGTTCATCGGCTTCGCCAATTTTTATCGACGGTTCATTGTGGGGTTCTCCTCCATCGTGAGCCCCATCACTCAGCTTACCCACCAGGGTCATCCTTTTTGCTGGTCACCGGAGGCCCAAGAAGCATTCAGGAAACTAAAATCAGTTTTTTCTTCCGCTCCTGTTCTGCGACACCCTGATCCAATGCTGCCTTTTACCTTGGAAGTAGACGCCTCTGAGACTGCTACAGGAGCCGTGCTATCTCAGAGACAAGGGCCAAAGTCCCTACTACACGCTGTGGCCTATGCCTCTCGGAGATTAACTCCGCCCAAAAAGAATTATGATGTTGGAGAAAGGGGACTGCTTGCTATCAAATTTGCTCTAGAGGAGTGGAGGTATCTGCTAGAAGGATCAGCTCATCCTATAATGATCTTTACCGACCATAAAAACCTCGAATATCTGCGGACAGCAAAACGCTTAAAACCCAGGCAAGCCCGTTGGGCTCTTCTTTTTCATTTCATTTTTCATCTCACTTACAGGCCTGGTTCAAAGAATGGAAAAGCAGACGCTCTTTCTAGAATGTTCCCCGAAACTCCATCCACAACTAAACCAAGCACCATTTTGTCATCTCGGAATTTTCTATTAGTCTCTCAAATCGACCTGTTAAATTCTATTAAGGCTGCATCCAGACAATGTTCTGATCCAGAGGTGTCTTCATTGGTAAAACATCACAATATCTTTTTGTCCAGAGGGAAAATTTTCGTTCCATCAGAATCTAGACAACTGGTCTTGAGCACCTTTCACGACCGTAAACTAGCAGGTCATTTTGGAGCACGAAAGACCACGGAGATGGTTCTACGATACTTTTGGTGGCCAAGCTGCAGACAAGATTGTAAAGCCTACGTTGCATTCTGTACCACTTGCCAACGTAATAAGGGTCCTAAAACCAAGACCTGGGGGTTACTCAAGCCTCTACCAGTTCCAGAACGGCCTTGGTCTGAAATCTCTATGGATTTTATTGTCGACTTACCACCTTCTGAAGGCTTCACCACAATCCTAGTCGTAGTAGATCGTCTCTCCAAAATGGCACATTTTGTGCCCATGATCGGTACTCCCTCTGCCCTAGAGACAGCCAAAGTCTTCTTCAGGGAAATCGTCAGGCTCCATGGGGTGCCCAGGAGCATCGTTTCAGATAGGGGTTCTCAATTCACCTCAAAATTTTGGAGGGAACTCTGTAAATCTTTGGAAGTCAAGACCTGCCTTTCCTCTGCCTACCACCCCCAGAGTAACGGCCAAACGGAAAGGACTAACCAAACGCTGGAGCAGTACCTCCGATGTTTCTGTTCCACCTCTCAAGATGACTGGTCATCCCTCTTACCTTCCGCTGAATTTGCCTATAATAATTCCGTCCATGCCACCACGAATCAAACACCCTTTTGGGCCAACTATGGCTTTCACCCGCCCTTTCTTCCTGATGCCCTCCCAGAAACACCTGTTCCGGCGGCCCAAGAGCACTTAACGAAGGACTGCCCTACTTTTGAAGTCGGAGAAGAGGTTTGGCTATCTGCTACTAATTTAAAATTACCGGTCCCCTCTCGAAAGTTGGGTCCAAGATTCATTGGCCCTTTCAGGATCAAGCGCAAGATCAACGCGGTGGCCTTTGAACTCTCGTTGCCGGATTCCTACAGGATCCATCCAGTATTCCATGCCTCTCTCCTGAAGCCTGTTACCCCTCATCCTTTCCAAGGAAGAGAAAGACCTCCGCCTCCACCAGTAGAGGTCGAGGGAGAGGAAGAATTTGAAGTTGAGTTCATCATCAGCTGTAGGAAAAGAGGTAGACAACTTCAGTATTTGATTAAATGGAGGGGCTATCCCCCGGAAGATAACTCATGGGAACCCGCAAGAAATCTGCATGCTCCACGTCTAATCCGAACTTTTCATCAGGAACATCCAGAATTGATGTCCAGCTTGGGCGTCCGGAGTCTGCCCCTTGGGGGGGGGCACTGTCAGGGTCCCAGCGCTCACAGCGCTCAATCTGTGCACAGGCACGCTAGAATCGCATCACGGCGCGTGCCCGCGCACCTGGGGCGCGCGCGCGTGCGCGGCGTGGCGGCGCGTGCACGAGCGCGCGGACGTGCGCGCCTCCTCCTGGGACCAATCACAGTCCTGACAGCCCTTTTTAAACCAGCCCCTGTCTTTGCACAGATTGCTGGTTTATCGTCAGCTCTGAGTAAAGTTTTGACACTTTGACTTGTGCTCTTTGACCCGGATTTGCTTCCCGACTCAGCTCTCGCCTGGAAACCTGACCTCGGCCTGTTTGTGGACTCTGCTGCCTTCTTGAACCCTCTGAACTTGGACCGTGACCTGGATTTGCGTCTGTCTCCTGCCCTTGAACTTCGGCTTACATATCTGGACTTGTCTTAGCTCTACCCTGAACCCGGACTTTTTACCTGTACCCCGGTTCTGCTATCATTAGTCTGTTGGCTTCTGAACTGTGCACTGGGACTTTACCACTTTCATCTGCCTTGGTGACCCTCCAGCACCTGCAGCACATCTCAGCCGCTGATCTCCAGTACCTGCATCCCATCTACCTACCCGCCGGTACCGGTACCTCCTTGTGCCTCTGCCTCCTGTCTCAAATTCCAGGGGGCAGGTGCGCTTGGTCGTAAAGGTGAGCCGTCCTCAGCATCTCGGCCTCGGTAAGTACTTGTGTTTCTGACAGAGGTTTTGTGAAGCTCCGTCTGGAACTTGGTTGCGAGTCGGGCATACATAGCCTCCAGACTCGAGTCTAAGTCAGCCTTGGTTAGGGCAGGGGGGAACTCACCACTACCCTCGGGAGGAAGGAGAGATCCAGGCAGTCTCAGATGCTGAAGACGGAGCCGGAGAGAGAGGCGGAGCCCCCACGCCATTTTGAGCCATGCCGCACTGTTCCCTAGCACGGAGGAGATAGTGAGTCAGCGAGGTCTGAGAACGGCTCCCGGAGTGCTTCTCCCTGGACGACGGCATGCACGGATGTCTCAGGTGACGGGGGGTGCAAATAAAAAGGAGCGTATGGTGAAATATAGCCCCCGTAGAGCTTTTCAAGTCCCGCGGTGCACGGAGCTAAGGCTTCAAGCTGCCATCCTGCTTGGCGCCGCACATGCGCTCTGGCATGCTGCATTTTTTAACGTTGTTTTAAAACATTTTTTTTTTTTTTTATTTTTTTATGCCGAAAAACGATCGTGTTTACGCGGCATAAGAATTGTAACAATTGTATGCATACTGTGAGTAGAATATTATTTCATTTTAAATCTCAAAAATATAAACTTTAAAGTGGATGTAAACCCAAAATTTTTTTTTGATTTTTTATGTCACAATGTAGAGTATAAGATTTCCTATCATCTGTGCCCAGTCTTGCCACACAGAGTTAATCCAGCTGAGTAATCCTCTTGTAATGTTCAGTGCAAATTAACACAACTCCAGATACAAACTTGCCAAATTATAAAGTCTGTTTCTCTGTTTTTGCTTTCAGTGACAGGTTATTTACATATCTAGCTTGGACATGTTTATCATATGTTATGTTTTGTTTATCATAACATGAGGTGATCCAAAGTTCATTGTATATTACCAGGATGTGTTATGTGGGGGAGGGGTGGATTTCTCACTTTTTATACCTCATGTTATGACAAACATAACATAACATATGATAAACATGTCCAAGCTAGATATGTAAATAACCTGTCACTCAAAGCAAGAAGAGAGAAAACTGACTTTTTATTTAGGCAGGTTTTTATCTGGAAGGCTGTTCATTTTACTGAACATTGAAAGAGGATTTCTCAGATCTGGATTAACTCTGTGTGACAAAACTGGGCACAGATGATAGGAAATCTTATACTCTACATTGTGACATCCACTTTAACCTCCCTGGCGGTATAATTCTTTCAGATTTTAGGTGCTGAAAGCGGTACCATTATTTGCAAGGAAATTTGGCGTTTTATACAGTAGGCTTGTAATTCTTAGGAATAACTCACTTAAATCTGACCAAACAAGAGTCTAATAGGCATCCGGGGTATGACATTTAAAAATATATATATATATAAATTTTAATATAATAAATAATTATAAATAATTATAACAAATAATAATATAATTATAGTAAAAATTATTCAATAATGTAATCAAATCAAAATCACTGAAATTTGCTCAGTTGCAGAATTGTCGCTGTCATTATTATTATTGTTTTTATGACGAATTTCCCCACAAATCGCTATCGCTAAATTCTGCAAGTGATTATAATTTATTATCGCTGTTTTTTAGCTGATCTAAAACCATTTTTGACATAAAGGGACACTTTTGGTTGCTATGGGCAATCTACAGTTTACAGGCAGAAAGAACCGTTTTTATTATATAAAAGGACATGCAGGGCACTGGGCAGACCACTAGGGACAAAGGGATGTGTAATTTTTACATACAGTACTGTAATCTATAAGATTACAGTATACTGTATGTAATGTGTTTGTTTACTTCTTTGAATATGGCGCCGTTCTCCGCCCCCGTGCGTCGTAACGTCACAGGGAACGGAGCTCAGCGGCACACGGGGACACTGTGTGAATCGAGCGAGCACCCACTCGCTCACACAGCGTGGATGCATCGCTGGATCCAGGAACAAAGTAAACCATGCTTGTGGATTCAGCGAGGCGAGCCAGAGTCTGACTCGGTGTTACCGATCGCAGCATGAAAATCTAACCCTGAGTCAGACTCGGGAATACCGCCAGGGAGGTTAATAATTTTTTTCTCTTTCAAGTCTAAACAAGGGATGTATTTTACACAATGAGGACTACAAGAAATTGTAGAAATACTATATATTCTGAATTTACCATGTTACTTCAATCTGAAAAACAAACTTTACTTCTTTGGCTCTCTGGAGATAAATGTGGATATGTTATAGCCAATGAGGCCTACAAGAAATTTTAGAAATAAAGCCTACGCAGTGTACATAATACTCCTTCCTTTTTTTTTTATGTAAAAAATGTTTGTGTATACTTGGTCCGAGCAGCTGGATGAATGTGTCAATTTTTAAAATGTGGTTTACCAGCAGAACTAACATCTCAGAAATAACACACTCTAAATTTTATTTTACAATAAAACTTGTCTCATTTCTTTTACATAGTGTCCTATTAAAACTGCCTACATTTTGTACAGCAAGTCTGTGAAATTATTTTAACTGTTGTCTTTGACATAACACACAATTAAGAACTGCATCATCTTTTCCTCTGACAATCCCTTGCCTATTAGTCTTGAAAATGGGCAGAGTTGATTTTAAAACAAGAAATTAAATTAGTGCTGCTCCTATCTATTACTATATATATATATATATATATATATATATATATATATATATATATATGTGTGTGTGTGTGTGTGTGTGTGTGTGTGTGTGTATATATATATATATATATATATATATATATATATATATATATATATATATATATATAATATGTAACAAGGCCAGTATGCTGGCCTGAATTTATGGGAGGAGCCCAGGGGTATTTAACCACATGCTCAAATCGCATCCTCATGCACCAATTTGTCTTGGTGTGCCCCAGTTGCTTTTCGGCCTCATTTCAGTACATGCGCCAGAGTCCGGGTTCATTCTCAGTTGCAACCATGGCCCGACCAATCCGTGCCTCTGTCATAGCAATAATTTCATTAAACTGTCACATACCGCACTCTGATTTGAATCTTGTCGCATCCGTGATGCACTTATTCGTCCCTGTGTGCCCCAGTTATTTGGCCTCATTTCAGTACATGCTCCAGAGCCTGCTCGTTGTCAGTCGCATGTGCGGCACACTGATTCATGCCTGTCATGGCAAAACATTTCACTGTCATGTATCATGTTTCGATTCTAATCCGGTCACATCCTCATGCAACGATTCGTCTCAGCATATACCCAAAAAAAACCCAAGCACTCACCAATAGCCGATCTGAATCTAGTCGCAACGTCGGCCCTATGATTACGATCCTCAGTAACCACAAACCCCTTTAACCACTAACACCATCAGCCGATCCGAGTCTAGTCATATCATCGGTGCAATGACTCGGATCTGGCACACAAGCCCCCCGCCACCTTACATCCACAGCCGATCCGAAACTATTCGGATCCTCGGCAATACAAACTTCACCAACCGACCCGAGTACAGTTGCAGCACCGGCCCAACGTTTCAGATCCTTCACAAAACAACCCCACCGATGCTCACACCTCCAACTATTCGCATCGCGATACGAATACAGTGGTACTTACGATTCAGATCCTGGGCCTTACATTTTTTGTCAAGCATAAACATTTGCATCTCACCCCATCTGTATTTACAGTGTTGCGCACGGTCATTCCTACATACTCCAAATTTCTGCTAAACTTTGTTTTCACCTTTCTAATAAAGCTGTTTAATTGCAATTGTGGCTCAAATCGGTCACTCATCTCCAGTAGCAACTCGGCTGCTCAACTATTTTCTGTCGCGCTCACAAGCAAACTAGCTTTCACTATGCCTATTGTTCCTTCAAGTTGACCCACATCAGGTCAGTGCTCCAATACTTCACCCGCACAAGGGGTGTACTAAGAAGCAGCTTCAATCTCTCCCGGGGATGCTCAATTTGCAGTTAGGATCATTCCCCAGGGTCGATCTTTTGTATCATGCCTCCTGGTCTTCCTTTCCCAGACACAGGACTCCAATCAGATCCTTAACTTAGACACCGCGGCAGTAATGGACCTGTCAATATGGGAGGAGTTCCTTACTACGTGAAACAGTATCAACGTTATACCATCAATATCGCCCCCCTCACCGCAGGTAGTGACAGATGCCGCAGCTTCCACAGGTTTCGCTGAAATTTTTGGCCACTATTGGTTTGCAGAAACATGGGCTCCAGAGACACTCTTAATCCCAGGGTTTACCTGAACTTCCTTCACGTTCGAACAATTCCGATGGTGGCAGCCGCTCAGCTCTGGGGTCATATCTGGACAGGACGAACCGTGGCCTTCACCACTGACAACCAGGCCACGGCCGACATTTTAGTAAAGACAAGTCTAAGTGGTGTTCTTCCTACGCAGGCCCATACAACTATCCCCACAGCACCAATTAATGTCCACTATCTTGGCTAGTTACCCATTTGGCTTTCTCCCCAGGCTAGTCATTCAAGCAACCATCTACTCGGCCTACCACGGGTTCTTGCGGCCTAGCGAGTTTACCCACAGCTACCCCACCGGGCAAGTTCTACATACACCTTACTTGGCTCGCTACCACGACCATTTCATTCACCTGGCACTATCCAAAACCCAGCGATCAGGCACTGGGGTAGACATCCAACTCTAAAGCAAACAATGTCAGGTGTGCAGTAACCATACCCCGTGAAAAACATAAGGATTTCTAATATTAAGACAGTTATTTATTTTTCTCTATTGGAAATAAAATGTGGATTAGAATGTTAATTTGTATCCTATTGTTTAGGTATACAAGCCCTACATTTAATGGCTGCACTTTTATTCCTCTGCCTAAAATTTATATTTCAGATTTTCTACAAGGCAAAACACACTACCATGTTGAAGAATTGCCGTGCATTAATAACACGGCGTAGCCATGCTTCAGTTAAATAGATTTTACAATTATGTATAAATTGTTTTGAATGTGCAGCTTTAAAATATTGTATATTAGCTAAAACCAAAACTATTATTAGATAAATGGAGCAATTTAAACTAAGATAAAAATGAATTATAGATAAAGATAAAAACAACATTCTAAAACACTGAAAAAAAATCTGTGCTGTGACAAAAAAAATCAACCTAAACATTTTGTTAAAGGGGTTGTAAAGACAAAAATATTTTCCTCTTAAATTAAAGTCTGACAGTAGCTGATAAAGTAAAAAGTAATGTTTTGCATTATAACTAGTTTGATACCTGTTGAAATTGAGCTGTTTTATTCACCTCCAGCACTCCTGAATAGTTATTCTGATTGACTTCCTGGTTTGCGGTGCGCATTCATTCTTGCTACATCACAGCCTAATGGGAACTACAGTTCCCATTAGGCTTAGTCTCCATGCCTATGAGGGTTAAGAGAGCATCTTCACACAGGGTTGTAGTCATAGGGAGGGGGTGAGCACATTCTGCTTTCCACCATGCAGGTGCTGGTGGAAAGCAAGAAGAGGAGAGACAGGAAATGGCATTTTCAAACCTGGATTACTGTATTTTGGAGGTCAAAAGGAAAAATTAGGTAAGTGATATTTAAATGCTCTAGCTTACAGCAATCAATTGATCTAATAAAAAACGAACCTTTAGTGTTCCTTTAAGTATTAATATGTTTTCTTGTTTGCTGTAAATAAAGTAAATAAGTACAATAAATAAAAGACAAGGGGAGTTATTGTTATTAGCATGGGGATTTAAGTTTAAGCTGAATTTCTGAACCTAGCCTGTCCGCAGTTTGGCAAAATAAACATCAACTAGGAATCTGTCTATTAGCAGCTGTAGCAATGATATGTCATGGGAAATACCTGGTTCTGCCGGAATAAAAATAAGAGCACCAGCATCTGGTCTAACATCATTAACCTCATATGGTCATGAACAGCTATCTACACCTGTCACTTGCAATGGCAGTAGAGGTGGAGCAGGATCATTGTAACAGCAAGTTGTGGTGGTGGAGGATCAACATCATTGGGTGCTCAACATAATGACAAGGTGCCAAGCAAGTGGGGCTTGGATGCACACTTACTGCCCACCTTACATGGCTAGCCAGGCTTTATGCCAGGATATGGTTCCTTTTTGTATTATTGGGGGGGGGGGGGGCATTTTTTTTTCTCCTGGCCAGCCCACTATTGAAATATTGAAAGAAAGGGAAAAAAAACAGAAAACAGTGTGGACATCCTTTAAAAAATTCTTAAAAATCCTCATTGACCTGGTAGAAAGGGGATGCATGCTTGCTGCTCCCTTCTGAGCTAGGGTGACCACATGTCTCGGATTGCCCTGGACAGTGCCACATTTTGCAGGCCTGTCCTGGGCACATTCATTCCAAGACAATACAGTGTCCCAGAATGAAACTGACACAGCCACCCCCCTGGCCAATCTGACACCCCCAAAAAAGGTTGCCACATCACCGCTTCACTCACAGACAGTACTTGTCCTGGCCGGGAATGCTTCGAGAAGCACAATGCCTGCCCCCTGCTTGTGATTGGAGAAATCATAAATCCTGCCTCTTGCGTCCAATCACTGTGCTGTGATTCGTTACAACACAAGCTAATTTTTGGAAAGGGAGGGTGTCTCTGAATGGTAGTTTGGAAATGTGGTCATCCTATTCTGAGCCACTCCAGGCTAAATGGCACTAGCACTGGCAGGGTACCTTGAAAAGGAAAATGGCTAAGGCACCCCCCTTTGCAAGGCACCTTATCCCTGTGTTGATCACCAAATCTGAATCAGAATCTGGAAGCCCCTTTAGAAAAAGGTGACCCAAATACTCTCCTTAAGTAAATAAGTATCAACAATAGAATCAGCAAATCTGGCAATGATTTGTTTTTGTAATATTATACTGCTCTGCATGTATAAGCATAACTTATTGGGTTTGTTTCCTCTAAAAAAAAGCCTGAGTTCACCTTTAACCACTTCATCCCCAGAAAATTTGGCTGCTCAATGACCAGGCCATTTTTACGATACGGCACTGCGTCGCTTTAACCACTTAAGACCCGGACCAAAATGCAGGTAAAGGACCTTGCTCCTTTTTGCGATTCGGCACTGCGTCGTTTTAACTGACAATTGCGCCGTCGTGCAACGTGGCTCCCAAACAAAATTGGCGTCCTTTTTTTCCCACAAATAGAGATTTATTTTGGTGGTATTTGATCACCTCTGCGTTTTTATTTTTTGCGCTATAAACAAAAATAAAGCGACAATTTAAAAAAAAATCAATATTTTTTACTTTTTGCTATAATAAATATCCCCCAAAAATATATATAAAAAAAATTTATCCTCAGTTTAGGCCGATACGTATTCTTCTACATATTTTTGGTAAAGGAGCTCCCCTGCCATCCCTGACTGCCCAGTGTTACGCCCCCCCCTTTTTTGCTGATCTGAAAAATGATTCAATTTGTGACTCTGATCCAAAGAACGATCCGAACCCTGAGTTTTTTGATCCGTTGCACCCCTAGTGTTCATACTTAGTACGAACACACAATCAGTCACCTATCCTCTGAGAGAACCTGGATCTGTGCATTCCAATAGGCAAGAGCGGTGGAGGAGCTATGTACACACCGCCCCTAAACATCCCCATAGATACTGCTTGCAGGACTTATATTAAAGTCCCGCAAGCGCACCACTCCAGTGTGAAGTGACAGTGAAGTAGACATGTGCATTCGTTTTCGTCCGAATGCATTTTCGTCCGAATTTCAGGTATTTTCGTTATCTTTTTAACAAACGATAACGAAAGCACAGAAAACGAAATCCAAAAGATCAGACATAAACAAATGATTTATTTTCGTTTTCGTTGCGGTCAAATGTGCCTAACCTTAACTCTATTAGTCCAATATTATTCTACATAAAGAGAAAAGATTCAACATTATAGAGACATGAAGAAGAGTTGACATAGAGAGAAAAGATTTGACATAGAGAGAAAAGATTTGACAGAGAGAAAAGATTCGGGATAGAGAAACATGAAGTGTCAAAACATTTTTTTTTAAAGATTCTATGGAATCTTTTTTTTTTTTCTTAGAACATTCGACAGACACCATAAGCCTTCAATGACAGATTCAACCTTAATTTGGATTTTTGGACGAATGCGTTTTTTTACGAAAATAAATTAATTAATTTTTCGGACAAAAAATGAAATTATAAAAAAAAAAATTGCAGTGTGCACATGTCTACACTGAAGTGACAGGAGATGTGCTTTGCAGGCACTATTTTTAGCACTAAAACATCTGTAAAGCACCTTTGTGTGAAAGTGGCCTTACAGATCTAAATTAAAAAAAGGAGGGGGGGTATGCATTGCCTACCACACGATGGTGAACTGTAATAGGAAATCTTACTGGTCAGGAACAAAAGGCACCATCTTGTGGAAGGCAGCACACCCACTGTGTTCACATTTATGTTGTTTTCAATTAATCTCAGAATTAATCTCAGGATTAAAAAAAAACAATCAACTGAAAAATTACCAGCCAGGAATACACTGACTTCTCTTTAGGCTGCTTAGGAGTAGGGATGAGCCGAACACACCCCCCATTCGGTTTGCACCAGAACCTGCGAACAGACCAAAAGTTTGTGTGAACTTTAGAACCCAGTTAAAGTCTATGGGACTCAAACGTTTGAAATCTAAAGTGCTAATTTTAAAGGCTAATGTGCAAGTTATTGTCCTAAAAAGTGTTTGGGGACCTGGATCCTGCCCCAGGGGACATGTATGAATGCAACACAAGTTTTAAAAATGGCAGTGATTTTAATAATGCTTAAGCCCCGTACACACAGCAGAGAACCTAGACGGGCAGAACACATCGTTCCACCCGTCGAGGTTCTCTGCCGGCCGTCAGAATCGGCGACCTGCCCGTCGGGAAAGGCAACCAGCCATTCATCCCGACGGGCCGTCGAGCAAATAGAGAACCCGTTCTCTATTTGCTCGATGGGTTTCCCGACGGGCGGGGCTCGCCGAGAGCGTACACACGGCCGAGGTTCTCGGCAGAATGCGGCTCCCAGCGAGGTTCTCGCTGGTTTCTGCCGAGAACCTCGGTCGTGTGTACGGGGCTTTAAAGTTAAACAATAAAAGTGAAATATTCCTTAAAAATTAGTACCGGGGGGGGGGGTGTATAGTATGCCTGTGAAGTAGCGCTTGTTTTTCATGCTTAGAACTGTGTAATTTCTGAAGGAAAAAAGTAATTTAAAACCTTTAAAAATTGCGGCTATAATGAATTGCCGGCTCCCGGCAATATAGAGAAAAGGCATTGAAAGTCATTGAGAAAAAGAAATGCGAGGGGGTCCCCCCAAATTCACTTACCAGGCCATTCAGGTCTGGTATGGATATTAACCACTTAAGCCCCCGGACCATATTGCTGGTCAATAACTGGGCCACTTTTTGCGATTCTGCACTGCGTAGCTTTAACTGACAATTGCGCGGTCACGCGACGTGGCTCCCAAACAAAATTGGCGTCCTTTTTTTCCCACAAATAGAGCTTTCTTTTGGTGGTAATTGATCACCTCTGCAGTTTTTAGTTTTTGCGCTATAAACAAAAATAGAGCGACAATTTTGAAAAAAAATTATATTTTTTACTTTTTGCTATAATAAATATCCCCCAAAAATATATATATATATAAAAAAAAAAAAAAAAAATCCTCAGTTTAGGCCGATACGTATTTTGCTACATATTATAGCGTTTACAAAATAGGGGATAGTTTTATGGCATTTTTATTAATATTTTTTTTTTACTAGTAATGGCGGCGATCAGCGATTTTTATCAGTACTGTAACATTATGGCAGACACTTGGGACACGTTTGACACATTTTTGGGACCATTGGCATTTTTATAGCGATCAGTGCTACAAAAATGCATTGATTACTATAACAATGCCACTGGCAAGGGAAGGGGTTAACATTAGGGGGCGAGGAAGGGGTTAATTATGTTCCCTGGGTGTGTTCTAACTGAAGGGGGGTGGGACTGACATGGGGAAATGACAGATCGCTGTTCATACATTGTATGAACAGACGATAAGTAATTTCTCCCCTGACAGGACCGGGAGCTGTGTGTTTACACACACAGCTCCCGGTTCTCGCTCTGTAACGAGCGATCGCAGGTGCCCTGCGGTGATCGCGCCTGCCGGGCACGCACGTCAGCATCAGGGGCGAGCGGGGGGCGCGGGCATCCCCATCGGCTGAACGGCTAAATGACATAGATCTACGTGATCTCGCCCAGCAGAGCCGACCTGCCGCCGTATAACTGGGGTGGCTGGTCAGCAAGCAGTTAAGGGGAACCCTGCGTCGAATAAAAAAATTACGTGAGGTTCCCCCCCAAATATTCACATAGGGGGAGCCGGGATCCTGGGGTCTCCTTTGTTAAAGGGGTCTTCCAGATTCCGATCAGACGGGGTGTTTTTTTTTTTAAATGACTTTTTTCCTTCAAAAATGACACTTTGTGCAGGGAAAGTTCTAAGCACGGGAAACATGCGCTGCTTTACAGGCATACTTTACACACCCAAAATTTAAAGGAATATTTCACTTTTATTGTTTCACTTTAAGCATTATTAAAATCATTACTCCCGAAAAAACAACCAATTTTAAAACTTTTTTTGCATTTATACAGGGCAGGACACAGGTCCC
The DNA here is from genome assembly GCA_029574335.1 of Rana kukunoris. Taxonomy (NCBI): domain Eukaryota; kingdom Metazoa; phylum Chordata; class Amphibia; order Anura; family Ranidae; genus Rana; species Rana kukunoris. The sequence goes on along the minus strand of CM056052.1, from coordinate 407,631,036 downwards.
CAAACACTTGTTATGACAATAACTTGCAAATAAGCCCTTAAAATTAGCACATTCGATTTCTCCTATAGACTTTTACAGGGTGTTTCCCGGCTTTTCGAATTTGCCGCGAACGCCCCAAATTGTTCGCTGTTCGACTCAAAAAGCTCATCCCTACTGAGATACGCAGAGGTACACAACAATGTGGGAAACGCTCCATCCACGCACATTTTATGCACCTCATTCAAATCGCACCCCCCCTTGCAATCTGCAGTGGGTGTCAGTGCTATCTTAACAATACTCCAAACAAAGGTTGCAAAACACAGTGGGCCAGATTAAGATAGCCTTTACGTCGGCGTATCTATAGATACGCCGCGTAAAGTCTATTCTGCGCCGGCATATCTTTTTTCTGTATTCAGAAAACAAGATACGCCGGAATTCAGCTAAGATACGAGCGGCGTAAGTCTGTTTCACCGTCGTATCTTAGTTGCATATTTACGCTGGCCGCTAGGTGGCGCTTCCGTCAATTTACGCATTGAATATGTAAATTAGGGAGATACGCCAATTCACGAACGTACTTGCGGCCGGGCGTCGTAGTTTACGTCGTTTGCGTAAGCGTTAGTCCAGGGTAAAGTTACCCCTGCTATAGTGAGGCGCAGCCAATGTTAAGTATGGACGTCGAGACAGCAACGAATTGTACGTCGTTTGCGTAAATCGTTCGGGAATGGGGCTGGACGTAATTTATGTCCACGTCGTTTATATTGACAACTTGCGACATGATTTCACGCATGCGCACTGGGATACGTCCACGGACGGCGCATGCGCCGTTCAGAAAAAACTTAAATTACGTGGGGTCATGATTCATTTACATGAATCACGCCCCCACATTACTAATTTGAATTAGGCGCCCTTACGCCGGACACTTTACACTACGCAAGTAGTATGGAGCAAGTGCTTACTGAATAAGGCACTTGCCCAAAAAAGTTGCAGAGGCGTAAAGAGCATACGCTACGTCGCCGGAAAGATACACCATTGTATCTGAATCTGGCCCAGTATGTTTGCCTGCACCAGATTGCATTCACAAGACGACCATGCAAACCGGTTGCAGTGCGGTTGCAAAATTGGTGCATGCATGACTTTGGTGTGATTTGAGTCCATTCAAAATGAATGGGCCTTTATTGCACTGCAATCAACACAGTAAAGCCCCGTACACATGGTCGGACATCCAACAAAACTTCCCTTGGATTTTTCTCCTAATTGATTTGTCCGATCACACCCATAGCATACACACACTCAGACTTTTCCGGCAACCAACACGAACGTAGTGACGTTTCAATGTAATGCCGAGCGTTTAAAAGAGGAAGTGAAATTCTCCAACGTCACCCGCTGCGTTCCTTCAGCTACTCTATAGTTAGTTGAGGTTTCGTGTGAGTGCTTTCCACATTTCCTGTTTCGTGCGTTTCTGATCGTTTGTGTTGGGTCGCCAAATTCCGAGATGTTGAACGATCTTGCGAGATCCTGCGAGAGAGCGTGCTGTTTATGGTCTTGGAGTTCTGGCTATTGCTCAAGCACAGTCCAGGTCCAGGAGTAGGAGGAGGACTGTTTGGACCAAAAATTGGTTGCTTCGCCGGGAAGAATTTTCCCATATGCCATTACTCAGGGAGCTGCAAGAAAACAATCCTAATGAATTTAGGAACTATCTTAGGATGTCAGATTCCTGCTTCCAGCGTCTTTTAAACTTGCTGTCCCCGTATATCACCAAGAAGGACACCTGTATGAGGCCTGCTATTCCTGCAGAGCAACGGCTCATAGCCACTTGGCGCTATTTGGCGACAGGGAGAAGCCTCCAGGACATCAAATTTACGACTGGGATCTCTCCCCAGGCTCTGGGACACATAATTCCTGAAACTTGCTGTGCCATTATTCAAGTCCTGCAGAAGGACTATATTCGAGTAAGTTATTTTATTTGATATCACATTATATCCATTTCCAGATTTTTCTGTCCCATTCTTGTTATAATCTGTCCAATAAATTTTTAATTTGGTGGCATGCTGACTAATTTTCCTTGCCCTAAATAGATATTTGCCTTCACTTACCTCCATAGCAAGCTACCCTGGGACCCCAATTTGTTATTGGCCTTCCCTTAACAACCCTTATAATCTAGGGCATCTTCACATGTTTATCCTCTGCTGGCAGCAGAGTGGCAGAGTTAATTTTTTGGGGTGCACACACTGTTTATTAACCTTCCCCTTCCCAAATACTGAATCACCTGATCCAACTATTTGGGTACTCTAGCAAAACATATCTGCATTATACCCCTTTTCTGCTTGTCATACTTGTCCCATTTTTTGAGAATTATATGTTTTTTGTTTTGTGTGTTTTTGTATATGTTATGTTATTCTGTTGCCTCTGGTGTGCCAATCCCAAAAACCAGAATGGCTTGCAACATGAACCTTCATTTGTTCACCATATTGGTCACATTGAAAAGGAGAGATTTTTTTACCACACCCCAAACTTTAAACATTCATCGTCATCTCCCTAACATTTTTGGAATGTGCCACCAGAGGGAGTCATGAAGCATATACATGAGAACTATATCTAATTTTTAGTCCACAAACTGCTTGAATTGTTTCCTTGTTATGTTGCCCCTATAATGTATGTGTAAAAATAGCTTGCAATTTATTATGCTGAAGTAGTAACTTATTGTTCTTTGTTTGACTCCACAGTTTCCTTCCAACCCTGAGCAATGGCAGGATGTTGCGGCCCAGTTTGCCAATCTGTGGAATTTTCCCAATTGTGGGGATGCCATTGATGGCAAACATGTCAGAATTGTTCCTCCGCCGGCCTCTGGCTCTTATTTTTATAACTACAAGGGCTTTGACAGCATAGTTCTTCTTGCTATCGTTTCTGCAAACTATGAGTTTCTTTATGTTGATGTTGGTGTGATGTCTCATACCGAATTCTACCAGCGTCTTACGAATGGCACCTTAAGTTTGCCACCTGCGCAGGACAACGTGGAGGGCCTCAACTTTGTCTTTGTGGCAGATGATGCCTTTGCTCTTGGGGAACATCTGTTGAAGCCCTTTCCGATGAGGAACCTCACCCCTGAGCAACGGATCTATAACTACAGACTGTCACGTGCCAGAAGGGTGGTTGAAAACGCCTTTGGCATTATCGTTTTCCGCTATTTCTTTCTGCCATTCACTTGGCTGAATACAAGCTGAACCACGTGGTGTTGTGCTGCTGCATCCTCCACAATTTTCTACGGAGGAATGCTACCAACTACATTGGGTCTGGCAATACTGATGACCCCTCAGGTGGACGGGCAGCTGAAGACGCAGTAATGCCAGCCCTGCAACTTACCCGACCTGCTGTCTCCTCCCAGAATGCACGTCTTGTGCGTGAGCAGTATATGGACTACTTTGTTGGTAGAGGGGCAGTGCCTTGGCAGCAAAATGTCCTGTAGAGTTTGTTCTATATAGTTTCTTTTCCTCTTAAAAATTAAAATTTTGAGCTACTGTTCTTCTTTTTTTGTTAATGTCCTTTGAAGTTTTGAGAGAATTGCCTAAACTCTAGCAAAACAAGCAGATGTGCAAAATCACCTTTCTAAACTTCAATACATCTATGTTGAGTATTATTATGTTTTAGGGCTCTGCTACACCCCTTTTAGAATAATACACTGTCAATGTTCTTACCCTAAATTCAAAATATACTGGTAGTACTGATGTTGAGTATTATTTTGTTTTAGGGCTCTGCTACACCCCTTTTAGAATAATACACTGTCAATGTTCTTACCCTAAATTCAAAATATACTGGTAGTACTGATCATATAAATAAGAAGCCATGCTTTTTTTTGCAAAAGCATTCTTTTTTAAACCAGCACAATCCAATGTGCCATTGTTGCCTTTTACAAAAGTACAAAACAGTGGTAGGTCATGAAGAACACAATAATTAGGTTGTTATTATTTTTGCGATAAACATGCATCTTTTCCAACAGAGCAATATACCTTGCCAAGTGTTTACAGCACAAATTCAAACATTTTTGGCTTAATTCTCAGCACAAAATATTATTATAGACACACAATGTATGACCAGATGCAGTTCTGTTCATTCTGTGTAGCCTTTTTTGTGGGGCAAAAATGCATGCACAGTGCTCTCCATGCGCTCTGGGGGTTCTGGTTGGTTGTAGCTCACAACATGCAGTCATCCTTAGCACCTGAAACGGACTACCATGTTGTGAGCTAGAGCCGACCAGAACCTTAATGGAGTACATGTCAAACACTGTGCCTGCATCCTTGTCGCATACAAAAATGCACCCCAAAATGAACGGAACTGCGTTTGATGCAAAATGCCCCTTAGCACAGTCTTTCTCAACTCTCCTTCTCCTGGTGCATTCCCAGGGTCATATTGACAGGATGTTTCACTTTTGCCATAGGTACATTGGGCCAGATTCACAGAGCGATTACGCCGGCGTGACAGGAGATGCGCGGCGTAAGTCTAATTGTGCGCGTGCGTTTCGATGCACGGCATCCCCAAAACGAGATACGCAAGAAATCTTTTTTTTGTCCAGCGTAATTTCGTTAGACCGGCGGATCCGTCCGTGCAAAACTGCGCTAGACACACCATTGATTTGCTATTCAAATATGCTAATGATGGAGTTACAGGGATCCACAAAAGAACGTTGGTGCAGCGCAGGCTACGAGCTGTGTGCAACAGCTAAATGTCCTGTCTAAAATTAGACCATATAAAAGCTGGTATAAAATTAGACAATTCGTCTACATGTCAGATAAAGCAACACTGTTAGTGAGGAGCTGAGCAGTCACACATGTTGCCCAACAAACTGTATGCCAACATGCCAGTGGCATCCATGCTCATAGCTATACTACTGACTTTAGATGAGCAAAGATGGAGGAGGGCACTGAGGAGGGCACTGATGAGGGCACTGAGGAGGGCACAGGATTTTTTTTTTTTTGGAAAACTTTTTTTTTGCTTATATAAACTTTACTATTTAATCTAATCTAATACAATATTCTTAGCTGATACAAGCCCCTCACTTTTCACTCTTCACTCTTCACGGGAGAGGATATATCACACACGCATAGACATCTATGGCATGAGTGATTCTGAGGTGTCTCGCATCTTCAGATTCACCCCTCATGCCATCATGGAATTAACCACAACCCTCCAGGAGGACATCACTAGCCCAACACATGACACTACCCATGACACCCATGACAGCTACATATACAATCAGAGCCCCATCCCCACAGATTTCGAACAGAACATGTATGGGGACAGCTGGCTGGTTGGTGAGTGACATGGGTGGCAGGCATGACTGCCCCCCCCATGATGCACACATCACAAGGGGCACATGCACTACTAACATCCTCCTGTCTTTTCTGTTCCAGGTGACTCTGCATATGCACTGGGACCCCATCTCATGACCCCATCTCATGCCAGCTCACATTATGCATCTTTGCACGTTAAACACACACATTAATCATGGCACAATGAGAATGCATGCATGCACACCACTGTGGTCCCTAGCACACACACCCCACATCCTCATCAAATTGGATTGGCACCAGTCCACCATGCAGGACTTGTGAGCAGCAACGCCACGCCAAGGCTCCAATTATGTCACTGTACATTCATACACCATTCACACGGACCTGGGGATCACTTCTCCCTGGTCCTGGGGAACCCTTCTCCACCAAAATTGAGGGTGACACCCCTTTTCCGGCAGGAATGTCACCCCCACATTCAAACAGCATTCACAACCCAAAAAAAAAAAAATGCCCAGCTAAAAATTTCCAGCACCAAAAAAAAATGGCAAAAAAAAAAAAACAGGCCAAAAAAAAAGGGGAAAAACAAATTAATGCCGTTGACGTGAGCCACGCCTGGGCCGCCCACGGCCCCGGCTCCTCAGGGGAGACTCATGGGGGAGGGGGTAAACCGGGGAAGGAGGAGCAGCCCCTGGTCTCTGCCCACCTGGCAGCCTGCCCTCCAAGGCCACGGCAATTCTGTCTAGGCCAGCACTTAATGATGCCGTATTGGCCTGGATAGCCTGGGTGAGGGCCCTCACATCCTGCCCAACGCCTGCTGTTGTAGTCTGCAGGTTGTTTAGGCGGTTTGTAAGAGCCTGGGAGTGGCAGTCCAGGTCCCCAAGCGTATCCTTTATGGAGGACAGGCTCTCCTCCATCCGCCCCAAGGTCTGGCTGACCTCTCCCAGATGGCGGGTCTGAAGGAACTGGTCCTTTCTCAGAGTGGCGGGCAGGAGATCGCCAGCCCCCTGGTCTTCTGGGTCGCCTTCCTGCCTCCAGCTGAGGCTTGTGGCTGGGGAGAAGGGGAGGCCCTTGGGAGAGGAGCCCTGCTGGGGGAGGAGTGGGGGGGCTACCCCTTATGGAGGGCTGGCTGCTGCCATCCAGAGGGGAAGAGTCCTCCAAAAACAAAAGTCCAGTGCCTGACATGGACTCCTCCTCCTCCTCCTCAAACTCCTCCTCCTCAACCTCCTCCTCTTCAACCTCCTCCTCTTCAACCTCCTCCTCTGAGGACTCCGGCCTTGTCGGGGGGTCCTCATCAGGCTGGGATGGTGCGGTCAGCCCAGATGGCCCAGCACCCTCCTGCTCATCTGTGGATGACACAAAACATTCACAGGTTGGAGGATCCACACACTTGCCACATATTCCCTTTCACCCCCTCCCCCACACATGCTACACACCTGATAGGGCCAAAAAACCTTACCTGGCATCACGCCTTCATGACTTGAGTCATAGCCGGGCAGGCCCTCCACTTCTTGCCTATGAAAGGTCTGGGCCACCGCACGCTCCTCCGCTGTCAGCCTAACAGGGCATGGTGGGCCCCCTCCTGTGCCCCTGGCATGGGCTAGCATTTTGGCCAGCTTCTTTTTGACTAGAAGCCGGAGGTCATTGATTTTCTTTTCAATCCCCAACCGTGTCCGGTCTCCCCCCCCCGATGCATTCACCTGGTCAGTAATCCTGTCCAAAATCTCTCTCCTCCTGGCCGGGGTGGTGTTGGCACTGTCCGGGCCGTGGAGGTAACGCCTATAATCGGAAATGGCCCGGGCAAGAATTTGTTTCTCCCCCAAAGTAAAATTTAACTTCCTCTTTCTCTCCGTCATACTCAGACAAAAACTCACTCCCAAACAGTCAGCAAAAATCACGCACAAAAACAAGCAGGAAAAATCACTCACAAAAACAAGCAGCAAAAATCAAGCAAGAAAACAAGCAGGAAAAATCAAGCAAGAAAACAAACGAACAAAAAACTAACAACCAAAAACTCTCACAAGCAGTCACCAAAAATCACTTACAAATATCTTCTAACAAACACAAGATCACACAGTCCACAAATATCACAAAGACAAACCACAACGCAACTAACAACAGAACAAAAGCACCTTGCTGTATAGGGAGGGATACCAAGGGATGTACTTTTGCAAAGGAAGTGTGTTTGTGTCTGTCTATTTATGCTGTCTGCGTAGTTCATGATTTTGCCCTAGTCCACTTCCAATTTCACTGATTGCGCTGTTCCCGAGTTGTGAGCATGCGCACAGAGGTGCTGACATTGTCTGATTCAAGTGCTTCCTATAGTTAATGTAATTCTCAGGTCCCCAAGTTTTGAGATTAAAAAGAAATATTTATGTATGCCCTGGGGTACAGAGGCTTTGCAAAGTCCACCATTTGTTCTATTGCTGCCTTCCTGTTGTTTTGGATCTGTCATAATTTAGGAGATTTTATTTAAAATAAATGGATGATGTGAAGGTGTCTTGGATTATGTGTGTAAAGTCAAATGTCAGTTTGTGAGTAGGCAGGTCCTTTGCTCAAATTAAAGGGACACAAATAGAGTAGTTGGTACTTTGACCATCATAAATAATAAGGGATAATGGGGTTGTTAGAAGTTGACACACAAAAGAATCTTAAAATTTGCTTGATTCATATAAACAAAATACTGTAGCAGAGCGTCCCAGAGAGAGCCTGGGAAAGTCCAGTTCGGGGTTTATACCTCTCCCAGGCTCCTCTCTTACACGTTCAGGGATCTCTGATCCCTGATCCAGGTCAGGTGTTGGCCCTCTCCCCCAGGCCAATTTAAGCTCACCTGAGCTAACAGCCATTGCTCTGTCCTGGGAAACAGATAGTGTGGATCTGTAGGAGCAAGGAGGTTGTTAAAAGACTGGTGAGCAGTTTGTGTTTTGAGCTAACAAGCGGTAGGCTTGTTTAGCTTACTAGTTAGGGCCTACATATCGTGTAGTTAGAGCCGAGACACGGCTAGGTGTTTGTTTAAACTATTTTTGTTTGTTTTGTTTTCTGCACACTGTATAGCACCTGTAAATAGACTTTGTATAGCACCAATAAAAATCCCCCTGTTGTTCACTGATCTGATGGACTTTGGTATCTGTGCTGGCTCATCCCAGGGAGCTTTTTGTACCCGCTACCTATCCCCAGCTTACATATGGTGGAGGCTGCGATCAGCAGTAGTAAGTTACTATTTTAAAAGGCCAGTACCTAAAGTGACAACATGGAGGAAATCCTCAAACAAATGATGTTATCCAATGCTGCACAACAGCAAGCAAACGCTGCACAACAGCAAACTAACGCTGCATTGCAGCAAGCCAATGCTATCGCACAGGAGCAAACCAAGGCGCTGTACAAACAGATTGGTGCTGCACAGGAGCAATCGCAGAGGCAGATTAGTGCTGTACAGGAGCAATCGCAGAGGCTGTTTGAACAGCTTGCCACTGCTGCAGAAGTGGATAGGAAAACCCTGACTAAGGTTGCAGAGACGCTAGCACAGTGGGCACCTGCGGAAATTAAGGATATGGGAGACAAGCCTTCAGCCATCCATGTGGCTCGCTTTCTGTCTAAAATGACTACGGATGATGATCCAGAGGCCTTCCTGTTAACGTTTGAACGGACCGCTGAGAGGGAATGTTGGCCTAAAACCAAGTGGGCAGGACTGATTGCCCCCTTACTTTCTGGTGAATCGCAGAAGGCCTACTATGATCTGGAGTCAGCAGAAGCAGAAGACTACGAAAAGGTCAAGCAGGAAATTCTGGCGCGACTCGGCGTCACCTTGGCCGTTCGAGCCCAACGGGTCCACAGCTGGTTCTTCAAAATCGAGAGGCCCCCAAGATCGCAGATGTTCGACCTAATCCACCTGGTGCGAAAATGGCTACAGCCTGAGTCCCTGTCTGCGCCACAAATAGTGGAGCGTGTGGTCATGGACCAATTCCTGAGGTCACTCCCAATTCCCCTGCAGAAGTGGGTGAGTCAAGGGGACCCCAAGTCGGCAGATAACCTGGTGGAACTCGTCGAAAGGTACTTTGCTGCAGAGAACCTGGTCACCACCCCAACAACCGCACGGACTTTCCACCCAAAGCCACGGTCTCCCCAGGCAACCGGTAAGACTGTTCCAGGGGAAGTGGGTGGTAAGCAGGGCAAGGAAATAGGGGGGAGGATTTTTGGTGCCAGGACTGAAGTTTGGCGTCCCAAGCAAGGGAAACCACTGCCTGTCAGCAAACCAACTTGGGGAAACATCAGGTGTTTTCGTTGCCAAGAGCTGGGACATGTTGCAGCAAACTGTCCATTGACTGATGAACCAATGCAGTGTGATCTGTCTATTAGAAGGCAGTCTATGTTTGCTGCTGTTTCATGCGCTGCAGCGCCAAATGTGGGGAAACACATGTGTCACATGACTGTTAATAATAAGCCTATTACGGCCTTACTGGACTCTGGAAGTCTGGTTACTTTGGTTACAGCTGAGATGGTTGAAACTGTGAATTTTCATGCAAAAAAAGTTGCTGTGATCTGTGTACATGGGGATACCCGGGAGTATCCTATAGCCACAGTTCAGTTTAAAACTGGCTTGGGTACGGTGTCCCATGCGGTCGGACTTGTGCCCCACTTGGTGCACGAGGCCATCATTGGTAGGGACTTCCCTAAGTTTTGGGAACTGTGGGATCGTCCCGACCCGGTCGCAGTACCTGACTCAGTCGCAGAGCCAGAGCTCCTGGCTACTTCCGATATTGTGGGTTCAGGGGACTCATCTCAGGGCTCTCCGAGTTTTCCTTTCTCGGTTATGGCAGGAGAGCTGGAGGAGCCTGAGGAAGTCCCCACAACCAGTAGAGCCGGACAGCCGTCTGCCGACTCGGAGCCTATGTTGGAGTTTACTGACCTTAATGTGCACAAGGAAAATTTTGGTACTGAGCAGAGAAAAGACCCTACCCTTGCCAGGGCCTGGGAAAATGTAATGGTGATTAATGATGTACCTGTTGAACCAGGGGATAGGCCCTGTTTTCCTTATTTCAGCAGCAATGATGATTTACTGTATCGTGTATGTAAAAAGAATGATGAAGTTACTGAACAGTTGGTGGTCCCCAAGCCTTACAGAAGGGTGGTGTTGGAACTTGCCCATGGGCACTTGCTAGGAGGCCATTTAGGGGTTGAGAAAACCACTGAAAGAGTGTTACGCAGGTTTTACTGGCCAGGGATACAGAAAAATATTGAGAATTATTGTCAATCCTGTCCTGTGTGTCAGATGTCAGCCCCCCAGCCCCACTTCCGAAGTCCTTTAGTGCCCTTGCCCATTATTGAAGTGCCCTTCGAGAGGATTGCCATGGACCTTGTGGGTCCCCTCCCCAAATCCGCCCGTGGTCATCAGCATATCCTCGTGATTATGGATTACGCTACCCGTTACCCTGAGGCCGTTCCCTTACGCGCCGCATCTGCTAAAAATATTGCCAAAGAGCTGTTTATGGTGTTCAGTCGGGTGGGCATCCCTAAAGAAATCCTGACAGACCAGGGTACCCCATTTATGTCACGGATAACTAGGGAGCTGTGCAAGTTATTTAAAGTGACGCAGTTGCGAACCTCTGTGTATCATCCGCAAACGGATGGCTTGGTGGAACGTTTCAATAAGACGTTAAAGGGCATGTTAAAAAAGGTTGTTGACAAAGATGGGAAAGACTGGGACTTCCTGATACCGTACCTGATGTTTGCTATCAGGGAGGTCCCCCAGTCCTCTACAGGGTACTCTCCATTTGAGTTGCTTTATGGGAGACACCCTCGGGGACTCTTGGACATAGCCAAGGAAACTTGGGAGGGGGAACAGACACCCCACAAAAGTGTAATTGAGCATATCGCTCAAATGCAGGACAGGATTGCAGCCGTAATACCAGTGGTGAAAGAACATTTACTACAGGCTCAAGCAGCCCAACAGAGAATATACAACCGGGGGGCCCAACTCCGTGTTTTCTCACCGGGTGACAGGGTCCTTGTTTTAGTTCCCACTGTTGAGAGCAAGTTCCTGGCTAAGTGGCAGGGCCCCTTTGAAGTAATTGAAAGAGTTGGGGAAGTCAATTACAAGGTGTATCAACCAGGTAAAAGGAAGCCGGAACAGATTTACCATGTGAACCTGTTAAAGCCCTGGAAGGATAGACTGGCGTTAACTGCGAGGTCCCTACCGGTAACGCCTAAGGGTACTGAATCCCCTCTGATCCCTGAGGTCACGATTCCAGACACCCTGTCATATTCCCAAAAACAGGAAGCTAGAGAGTTCCTAATAAGAAATAGAGAGAAATTTTCAGAGTTGCCTGGCACGACTTCAGCGGTTCAGCATGATATTGTTACTGAACCTGGGGTCCGTGTCAAGCTCAAACCATACCGAATTCCTGAAGCGAGGAGAAAAGACATCAGTGATGAAGTTAGAAGGATGTTGGAACTAGATGTCATTGAGGAATCCAATAGTGACTGGTCTAGCCCCATCGTGTTGGTCCCAAAACCGGATGGCACTTGGAGGTTTTGTAACGACTTCAGAAAGCTCAATGCAGTAACAAAGTTTGACACGTACCCGATGCCCAGGGTAGATGAACTTATAGACCGACTGGGCAAGGCCCGTTATCTGACCACTTTGGACTTGACCAAAGGATATTGGCAAATACCCCTGACTAATAGTGCCAAAGAAAAGACTGCGTTTGTGACCCCGGAGGGATCATTCCAGTATAAGAAAATGCCTTTTGGGTTGCAAAATGCCCCTGCAACCTTTCAGAGGGCCATGGACAGGACCCTAAGACCGCACCAGCAGTATGCTGCAGCTTATTTAGATGACATAGTGGTGCATAGCACTGACTGGGAGTCTCACTTGCCCCGTGTCCAAGCTGTCCTTGATTCCCTCTTCAAGGAAGGTTTTACGGCAAATCCCAAAAAATGTGCCATTGGTTTGGAGGAAGCCAAGTATTTGGGCTACACTATTGGCCGTGGAGTTATTAAACCCCAAGTGAATAAAGTAGAAGCCATCCAGGAGTGGCCACGTCCTGCAAACAAGAAGCAGGTCAGGGCCTTTCTTGGCATTGCGGGATATTATAGAAGGTTTATTCCAAATTTTGCCACTATAGCTGCCCCACTTACAGACCTGACGAAAGGGAAAGACTCCGTAATGATAAAATGGTCCCCAGTAGCAGAAGAATCTTTCCAAGTCCTGGAAAAGGCTCTTTGTGCACAGCCAGTGCTATACTCCCCCGATTTCTCCAAAGATTTTTTGGTTCAGACAGATGCCTCTGATGTAGGTATCGGGGCAGTACTATCACAGGTATACAATGGGGAAGAACACCCTGTGGTGTACCTAAGCAGAAAGCTCAATGATCATGAGAAAAAATATGCAGTCATTGAAAAGGAATGTTTAGCCATAAAGTGGGCCGTGGACGCGCTCAGGTACTACCTGTTAGGGCGCCAGTTTGAGTTAATAACTGACCATGCTCCCCTGAAATGGATGGCCCAAAAGAAGGAGACTAATAGGCGGGTGAACCGGTGGTTTTTGGCCCTCCAGGATTATTCCTTTTCGGTAAAACACAGGCCAGGTGTTGAGATGGGGAATGTAGATGCCCTGTCCCGTGTTCACTCCTGTTGGGCTACAGGTGTTCCAACCCTGGGGTTGAAACAAGAGGGGAGGGTGTGTAGCAGAGCGTCCCAGAGAGAGCCTGGGAAAGTCCAGTTCGGGGTTTATACCTCTCCCAGGCTCCTCTCTTACACGTTCAGGGATCTCTGATCCCTGATCCAGGTCAGGTGTTGGCCCTCTCCCCCAGGCCAATTTAAGCTCACCTGAGCTAACAGCCATTGCTCTGTCCTGGGAAACAGATAGTGTGGATCTGTAGGAGCAAGGAGGTTGTTAAAAGACTGGTGAGCAGTTTGTGTTTTGAGCTAACAAGCGGTAGGCTTGTTTAGCTTACTAGTTAGGGCCTACATATCGTGTAGTTAGAGCCGAGACACGGCTAGGTGTTTGTTTAAACTATTTTTGTTTGTTTTGTTTTCTGCACACTGTATAGCACCTGTAAATAGACTTTGTATAGCACCAATAAAAATCCCCCTGTTGTTCACTGATCTGATGGACTTTGGTATCTGTGCTGGCTCATCCCAGGGAGCTTTTTGTACCCGCTACCTATCCCCAGCTTACAATACACTAATCAAAAGTAAATACATTTGTTTTTAATCCGTCCGTATCACCAGCAAAGCAGGTTTTAAGATTATGGCATTATGAAGAAAATGATAATATGCGCTGCTTTTCTAGATTTCGAAACTTGCCGCGTCACGAATGTTCTTTTTCTAATACAAACGCTAGTTTTACTAGACAGAAGGCTTCCGGCTGCTCTTTACTTCGGAGCATGCGCATTTTAACTTTGTACAAAAGTCCGATGGTTTTCTGTACACACGGTCGGACTTTGCACCATCGGACTTTTGTGGCCGGAAAGTTGGTCCGTTCGCAGACCAAACTTTTAGTCCGATGAAAGCCAAAAAAGTTGGTCCGATGGAACGTACACGCGGTCGGACAAATGGGAAAAGTGTCGGATTTTGATGTTGGTTGGGCAAAAGTCCGACCGTGTGTACGGGGCTTAAGTCTGGTTTCACACTATAGTTTGCATGTGAATTGCACAGGAACTGCACCGTATTCCTGTGCAATTCACAGGCAATTCTATGTTGTGTGATTTTAACCCATCTATTTTGAATGGGCTGAATCGCACAAAAGAAGTGCAAGCACCTTTTTTTGACCAACCATACAATCTAGTTCAGACAAACACTGAGTTTGCGACCTTCTTTGGAAAGTTGTTAACTTTGAAGTGACACCTGCAGTAGATCAAAAACAGTGTGATTGCATTCCATTTCCTGCACCACATATGTGTGAACGCTTGTTAAACAAGGCCAAGGCATGCCACTGAGGGTAGCAGAAAGTCCAGCCTGGCTCTGGCATTGGCAGACAGGTTGTAGTGCCAACTGCTGAATAAGTAAGCCGGTAAGCGCCACAAAAAGTTTGACAGTGCCAGGCTGGACTGTCAGTAAAACAAGCAATAGAAAACTCAGCTTAGCCTCAGTCAACTGTCAGTAACACAAGCAATGCAAAATTTAGTCCAGCCAGCCTCAATCACATACTTTGCCAGTTGCCACACAGAATCACAGTCTCTCATTGACTCACGATTACCTAGTATGAACAACATAATGCCAGCAGCAGCACAGCAGTCTAAGCAGTGATAAGTCTGAGGACACTTTCTGACACTTTTTGATACTAAGCCAGAAGAGAAAGAGTGACATACCTGGACAAGACAGCAGCATCCATGTGGGGGGCTGGCTGCTTCACAGCACTGTACAAACACTCTTTGCTTCAGGGCCCAAGCAAAGCACCTCTCCCAAGCTCAAGGTGGGAGTGGCACTGCAAGCCAATGGGAATACAGGGTCCAAACCATGTATGTTACCTTGAGAGAAATATGTACTATTATGTGTTGCCTAGATTCCATTTACTGAGATTTACGATTACCATACATTACCATGTATGTTATGTTGAAATACTGTGTATAATCATGTAATATCTAGACTCTAATTATGTATACACATTAGTACTATTTTACCAATCTCTATGTGTATGTCATGCCTTTTTTTGTAATAATAAAACAATGTTCAATATAATTGGTTCATATAACTCTGTAGTGTGCTTCATTCAAAGTCCCACCATCTAGTTTCTTCATTCATTGGGGATGGAGGTGTATATAGTTATTGCCTCATTCAAAGTCCCAACCTTAGCCTTAGTTTTAGTATTTTTGTCCAGAGAGATGTAGGCAGAACTACACACATCGCTGGCTCCCACTGTGCTCAGTGTGCTGCTTGGTGATAGACACCATGCATTTAATTTTGGCCCCGGAGGGTTTAAACACCCCTCACCCCCCTTATCTACACCCCTGCTTATGCTTGACTTCTAGACCATGATGCCTAGTCATGTCTGTGAATGTCAGAGTTTTACAATGCCTCATGGGATGTGTAGTTTTGCAACAGCTGTATGGCTGTAGTTTTAAGATCCCTGGTCTAGACCCTGCTGTTAGATCATGCCTCTCCAGTATCTCCTCTTTATCCTAGGCACCAACAGCCTCTTTAACTTATTTAGGTATAAGACTGTTCTCATCCACTTCTAATTCCATTGTACTAATTATGAAGCATAAGGCTCCAACACATATGTCATGAATTTCACTCTGCTAGAGCGTCTTGGCAACGCTGTATCTTGGCCTAGGCCAACAACAGATTTGTGTGTGACTAGCCCACAGCCCAGCCTGAATAATGTGTCTGGGTTTCAGGGTGAATCCTGGACAGGTGGCAACTACTAAACTACTAGTGTGAGCATCCTGGGAACAGTTGCTCACCTGTAGTCCCAGCCCTGGGACTTCTCCAGTCATCTGGTAGCATTTGGTAGCAAGCGATGAAGGTGGAAAAATAATCCAGCATTTGGGTTTAGAAATCAAGTCAACCGGACTTTTGCCAGTAAGAAAAAAAGGGACACCCAGAGCTCCTGCGGCTGTGATTGTTCTTCCCGCTTCCCTTGTGAATCTTCTGGACAATCTAACGGAGCCTCGGCACCCCCAGAGTTCCTGCGGCTGTGATTGTCCCCCCCCCCACCTCACCTGTGGATTTCTTAGACATTCTGGCGGAGCCTCGGCACCCCTAGCGCTCCTGCGGCTGTGATTGTTCTCCTCGGCACCCCCAGCGCTCCTGCGGCTGTGACTGTTCTCCTCGGCACCCCCAGTGATCCTATGGCTGTGATTGTTCTCCTCGGCACCCCCAGCATCCCTAGTAGGTGCGACCTCTCCCCCTACTGATAGACTGTCTGTAGATCTCCGGGGCACTTTCCCAGCAAGACTGAATCATCGAACCATCAAATCATTTTAAAGCCACCTTCCATAACTCCTGGCTGGGATCGACTCTCGCTTCGGGACGCAACGGACCCATCATTCTAACTGTCCGGTCTGTGGGATCGTGGTGGTGGGGACCCAAGGAACGGCGGAGGTGCCCTGAGACGGCCAGCGAGTGGTGTGAGGAGGTAAGCAGCGGCCTTCTTACTACACCCTGGCCCAGAAGACAGTTACCTATACTGCATACCTGGTGCTATACAATCAACACACTGCTTGTGTATACGCTATCACGGCTGTATAAGCCGCACCTAAAAGGACTCCCACCTTTAGCCTAAAGCAGTATAAGTCACACCTAAAGCAGTACAAGTTACACTGACAGTCAGTCTGAAAGTGTATCTTCTTATTGAGCCACCTGAATTCACACTCCGGCACCGAATCAGCCTGGGGAGAAGCAGATACTAAGTGGGAGTGCTAATGGGAATGTGCAAAAGACTGAATAAAATCAAGTGAAGGACTGCATATTTCCTTATCACTATTTTTAATGGTTGAATTTTTACCTCTGCTTCCAGTTTAGCCCACTATAGCCTAGTACAGCTAAATAAACTGAAGGAGATCCCCCCCCCCCTCAATTTAAAAGCATATATAATTCACGTTTGAGTAGAGTGGAGTGTGGTGGACTAAGGTTGGGGCTCATCGACCAGAACAGGAGACCCTAAAGGAATATATGTGGACTATTTGTGGATTTGGAATGACAGCTGCTGCTGCGCTATTTCTATATCTATAGATTCATTTTGACCTATTGGGACATGAATAATAAAAAAGGCTCTATTACAGAGGAAGTAAGGAGCAATATTGCTAGGCTAGGTTTAGAGAAATATAGCGGGTTGAAAGGTAGGAAAAATAATAATTTAAAACCAGGCTGGTCAGCCAGGTGTGCACTATTGAATGTGCGCTCCTTGCCTGCTCACACGATAGAAGTCTTTGATTTTATAGAAGAATATAATCTAGACTTATTATTTGTAACGGAAACCTGGCTGTCAGTAAGTAACTACACGGCTTTAGAACAGGCTATTCCAGTGGGTTATGCCATTGTCAGGGAAGACAGGGGTAAAGGAAAAGGTGGAGGGACGGCAGTAATTTTTAAAAAAGATTTAAAGATAGTAAAATTAGAAGAAATTAGTGACAAGGGCTGTGAATTCATACGAGTTCACCTTGAATGGGACACAGATAAATTTTTAATGTTCTATGTATTTTACATTTCTCCAATTAATAAGGGAAAAGCCCTGGAGACTTTTAAAGATATTTTAATTAATAAAATGTGTCACTCGGTTCCATGTATGGTTTTAGGTGATTTTAACATATGGTTTGAGAAACCTGACCTCATGGAGGTCAAGAATGTGCTAGACATACTCTCAATGGCAGGTTTCTCCCAACTGAGTAAAGGGCCTACACACTTAAAAGGCCATAGTTTAGATGCTATCTTTTTTAGAGACACTATTGTTGATAGTTTCTCGATTATAGAACATGGTTGGACGGACCATTGTTCTCTGCACTTTACCATTTATGGTAAAGAAGAGGTTAAACATAAAATCACCCCATTACCACTTATAGAATTTAGAAATTTTACAAATTTTCCAATAGATGAGTTTAAAACTAAAATATCTTTAGAACTCAATCAACCCTTTCCCCCAGATGTGGAAAGCATGTATGGTTTTTTCCATGCATGCATGATCAAAGTATTAGATGAACTCTGCCCCATAATTAAAAAACGCCCATGTAATAGAAAAGACCTGGGGAACTCAAAATGGTATACCGTGGCTTTAAAAAAACTTAAAATTCAAGGGCGAGCCCTTGAGAGGCGTTGGAGAAAGAGCCATATGCCATTTGAGTTCCAAAACTGGAAGACATGGCGGCGGGGATATAAGGCTTCTATATTTAGAGCTAAAAAAGCTTATCTAGAGAGCCGTATTTGGGGTGCACAGAACAATACTAGAGAACTATTTAGGATAGTGACAGAGTTTCTCCAACCTGAAGCAATTAAAACCCAAGAAATAGCTACACCAGAGTATGCTCAGACTCTGGCGGAGTTTTTTATGGAGAAAGCTCAAAAAATACATGATGGCCTGGCCAACCATATTGTTGAAACAAAAAAAAAAAATCTTTTAATATCCGACATTATTAAAGAAAGGAGAAACGACTGCCTGGACAATAGTCCAACCTCTATAGGCAGTGTTCCTATGTTTTATTTTTCACCAGTAACCGTAGAAGCAGTAGGACATTGCATTGCCACTGCTAAAGATAGTTCTCCCCCATCAGACCCATGTCCGGGTCTCGTGATGAAGTTGATAGCTGAAGAAATAAAGGGTTTTGTGGCTCAGTTAATCAACAGTTGTTTTGATAAGGGCGAATACCCAGAGCATTTCAAAAAGGCTATAGTTACTCCAATACTAAAGAAACTTAACTCTGATCCAAGAAAAAAGGAGGAAAGAAGACCCATCTCAGGGATAGCTTTCCTGGCAAAGCTGTCAGAGGGAATAGTCTGTCAACAGCTGCAATGTTTTGTGGAACAACATGGGTTGCTGGCGGAGCAGCAGTCAGGGTTCCGTCCCAGTCATGGTACGGAAACGGCAGTAGTGGAGATCATGGATGACCTACTGTTTGAGGCAGATGCAGGGCAGACCTCCGTCCTCGTCTTACTAGATCTTTCGGCAGCATTTGACACCATCGACCACGAGATCCTAATGCGTAGACTAGTTGAGGTTGCGCATGTTAGTCCAGAGGCTTTAGGTTGGTTCATAGCCTTCCTAAAGGGTAGAGAATTCAAGGTACGACTGGGCCCATTCTATTCAGGCCCAGTACGCCTTGGTTGTGGGGTACCCCAGGGTTCCCCCTTATCTCCCCTCCTCTTTAACATCTACATGCGTCCTCTGCTGGATATGATAAAGGACCGTGGGATGAGATGTCAGTCGTATGCTGACGATACCCAGTTGTATACTAGGATTGATGCCGGAGGGCCGGGGGACGAGGTGGATCTTCTGGAGACTCTTGGGGCCATCAAACAATGGATGGCCGACAATTGTCTCCAATTGAACCAGGCAAAGACCGAGGTACTCCGGACGGGATCAGTCCAGAACTTACACTGGGTGTTGCCTTGGCCGGACGAGGAGGGGAGATTCCCTGTAACTGCCGAAAAGGTGAAGACCCTAGGCGTTTTGCTGGACTCCGGTCTGTCCCTGGATGCACACATCGGCAGTATTACCCAGTTATGTTTCCTCAAGATGAGGCAGTTGTACAAGGTTGTACCCTTTTTGTCAAGCTCTGCCAGAATTGCTGTAGTTAGAGCGCTAGTCTTACCCCATTTGGATTACTGCAATGCTCTTTTCATGGGTTTGCCTCAGACCCAGATTAGACGCTTACAGAAAATCCAAAACCAGGCAGTTCGGCTGGCACTCAGGCTACCAGGGCGGACGTCCACCTCCACCCACCTGAAGAGCCTCCATTGGCTCCCAATACAGGAGAGATCAGAATTTAAGGTTCTTTGTATTGCTTACAAAGCCTTTAATAATCTAGGCCCAAATTATATCCGCAAGAAATTGCGGCGACAGTTTGTGACGAGAGCCTTACGGGCCACGTCACAAACTAGATTGGTGGTTCGGCCTTATAGGCTGAAAAAATGGGGGGGCAGAGCTTTTTCAGTTCAAGCTGCCCAGTTATGGAATCTGCTTCCATGCCACCTGCAACAACAGGAGAAGTACCAGGTATTCAGAAAAGATCTGAAGACTCTGTTGTTCACTAGGGCCTTTAGTGGTTTGGGGTGAGATATCTTTTTCTCTATCTTTTCCCCTTCCCCTTTTTCCCTTTCCTTCCTTTCCCCCCTCTTCCTTTTTGTTGTTTTTTAGGCAGTTTTTAATGTTTTTAGCGAGTGTTAGAATGTCTATATGTTTATTGTAACCGCCACTCGATTTTATGTTGTTTTTAAAGTTTGTTCTTTTTGGTATGTATCTGGTAACGTGACTGGATGGGAAGCAGGCGCATCGATGCAAACATGTTTTGTGAATTATGCGCCTTGTATAAGAAACAAACAATAAACAATAAACAATAAACAAGGCCCAGTCCTAGGGCAACACTTTGCAGGGAGCAGTACGGAAAGAGTCCCAGCCGGCTTGCGCTACACTGTTAGTGTAGCTCCAGTCTTATAGGGCAGACTGGGCTGACAGGCAAATTAGTCTAGCGCCCCCATAAAGTGGCTGCACTGCTTCCGGTATGTGGGCAGTCGGCATTCCGCAACTGTGGGGGGGGGGGCGGGCTTTGCTTCTAATTTTGACTGTCCTATCACCCTGGACAACAAACCTTCCTCACTGTGCTATATGTTTTCTGCTGCACCATTGGCATGGTTATATCTTCTTAGTCCTCTCCATAAAATTATCAGAAATTTGTGCTTAAAGTAGAACTATAGGCAACACTTTTCTTTTCATTTTGGATAGAGTAAGGGAGGGTTATAGCCCATGTCAGTTTATTTTTTACCATTCCTGTCCCATTTCAGAGATTTCCCGTCACTTCCTGCCCCATGGCGAAACAGGAAGTGAGAGGAAATCTATGCAAATTAAGAGAATCCATTGCCCCCCCCCCCCCGGCCCTGAGAACTAGTGTCTCCACTTGAAAATTTCAGGGCATGTTCTAAACAGAATGGGGTGTGGCCTTGACAGGAAAGCATGGGTCATATTTAACCACTTCCCCACCAAGGTATAGTAAAATGACGACGGTGGCGACCCTTCGTCCTTCAGACTGGAGTCATATGACATCCTTGCATTTTCCAGCCGCTAGGGGGCGCGCACGCGCCACCGATGGTGCGCGCGACCCCACCGCAGTCCTCGGGACCCGGTGTCAGATCCATGTCCTGTCAGCAGTGAGGAGACTGATGTGTGTTCCCAGTACAGAGGAACTCACATCGATCTCCTCCCCTTGTGAGTCCCCCTCCCCCTAACAGTTATAACACACTTTAGGTACATATTTAACCCCTTCAGCGCCCCCCTAGTGTTAAACCCTTCCCTGCCAGTCACATTTACACAGTAATCAGTGCAGTTTTATAGCACAAATCGCTGTGTAAATGTGAATGGCCCCAAAAATGTGTCAAAAGTGTCCGATGTGTGCGCCGCAATGTCACGGTCACAATAAAAAAAAAATCGCAGATCGCCGCCATTACTAGTAAAAAAATTAATATAAAAAATGCCATAATTCTATTTCCTACTTTGTAGACGCTAGAACTTTTCGCAAACCGATCAAATATTATTGCGATTTTTTACCAAAAATATGTAGAAGAATACGTATCGGTCTAAACTGAGTAAAAAAAAAAGTAAAAAAAGTATATGATATTTATTAAATCAAAACCGAAGGTGATCAAATACCACCAAAAGAAAGCTCTATTTCTGGGGAAAAAAGGGTGTACATTTTATTTGGGAGCCACGTCGCACGACCGCGCAATTGTCATTCAAAGTGCGACAGTGCTGAAAACTAAAAATTGGTCTGGGCAGGAAGGGGGTGAAAATGCCCTGTATGAAAGTGGTTAAATTAGGGGGTGCACAAGTTTTGTCAGGCCTAGGGCAGCACAAAACCTAAATACACTACTGCATCTTGGACTGGCAATATAGCAGTATTAAAAATGTTTCTTCTCACCCATATTTAATATATATTGCAGACTTTCCAGCTTAATTTTTTTCAACATTTATATCCGTAAGCTACAATCCTTGTTGAACTTATTTATCTGGGACAAAAAACACCTCTGGATTTGGAGTTTCTCAATCTGAAACCCCAACCGAATAGGCAGAATTATGTGCACTTAACATCCTAGCCTATTATAGAACCATTATCCTGGATCAAGCTAAATTTTTGCGGTCCTCAGCAACGATGCCTTTTTGGTTGGAAATGGAACAAGTTACATAGTTACATAGTTAGTCAGGTTGAAAAAAGACACAAGTCCATCCAGTTCAACCATAAAAAATAAATAAAAATAAAACAAAGTAAAACACAGTACATCCTCCCATACACCCAACTCCATACCCACAGTTGATCCAGAGGAAGGCAAAAAACCCCAGCAGAGCGATGATCCAATTTGCTACTGGAGGGGAAAAAATTCCTTCCTGATCCCCCGAAAGGCAATCGGATTTACCCCGGATCAACTTTACCTACAAAACTTAGTACTCAGTTATATTATGTGCATTTAGGAAAGAATCCAGGCCTCTCTTAAAGCAATCTACTGAGCTGGCCAGAACCACCTCTGGAGGGAGTCTGTTCCACATTTTCACAGCTCTTACTGTGAAGAAACCTTTCCGTATTTGGAGGTGAAATCTCTTTTCCTCCAGACGTAAAGAGTGCCCCCTTGTCCTCAGTGTTGACCTTAAAGTGAATAACTCAACACCAAGTTCACTATATGGACCTCTTATGTATTTGTACATGTTGATCATATCCCCCCTTATTCTCCTCTTCTCAAGAGTGAATAAATTCAGTTCCTCTAATCTTTCCTCATAGCTGAGCTCCTCCATGCCTCTTATCAGTTTGGTTGCCCTTCTCTGCACTTTCTCCAGTTCTCCGATATCCTTTTTGAGAACTGGTGCCCAAAACTGGACTGCATATTCCAGATGAGGTCTTACTAATGATTTGTACAGGGGCAAAATGATATCTCTATCTCTGGAGTCCATACCTCTCTTAATACAAGAAAGACTTTGCTCGCTTTGGAAACCGCAGCTTGGCATTGCATTCCATTATTGAGCTTATGATCAACTAAAACACCCAGATCCTTCTCCACTACAGATCCCCCCAGTTGTACTCCCCCTAGCATGTATGATGCATGCATATTCTTAGCCCCCAAGTGCATAACTTTACATTTATCAACATTAAACCTCATCTGCCACTTAGTCGACCAATTAGACAGAGCATTGAGGTCGGCTTGTAAATTGGAGACATCCTGCAAGGACATTATTCCACTGCATAGCTTGGTGTCATCTGCAAAAACAGAAATGTTACTTTTGATCTCAGACCCAATATCATTTATAAATATATTGAAAAGTAAGGGACCCAACACTGAACCTTGGCGTACACCGCTGATAACCTTGGACCATTCAGAGTAAGAATCATTAACCACATCTCTCTGAATTCTGTCTTTCAGCCAGTTTTCTATCCATTTACAAACTGATATATATAATCCTGTAGACCTTACCTTACACATGAGCCGTGTGTGGGGAACTGTATCGAACGCTTTTGCAAAATCCAAGTATACCACATCCACTGCTACGCCTCTGTCCAGGGTTTTACTTACCTCTTCATAAAAGGAAATCAGGTTTGTCTGACAACTTCTGTCTTTCATGAATCCATGCTGTCTGCTGCTTAAATAGTTTGTTTCCAGCAAGAACTCATCCACGTGGTCTTTTATTAAACGTTCCAGTATCTTCCCAACTATAGAAGTTAAACTAACAGGTCTATAGTTACTAGGTAAAGACTTTGTTCCTTTTTTAAATATGGGCACCACATTGGCTTTATGCCAATCCAGTGGTACTATTCCTGTCATTAATGAGTCCCTAAATATTAGATACAGTGGCTTTGAAATTTCAGAGCTCAATTCTTTTAGGATCCGTGGGTGGATGCCATATGGTCCAGGTGCTTTATCCACCTTTATTCTGTCTAAATATTTCTGGACCATATCACTTTTGAGCCATTGTGGATTTGGGGCTGTGTCACTCCCACCCCCTATATCGACATTAGCTCCCCCATTCTCCATTGTATACACAGAGCTGAAGAAAGCATTTAATAAATTTGCCTTCTCTATGTCCTCAAGTGGTGCTCCAAACAACATTGCGGCTGCTGTTCTGCGATGTACTTCTGTATCATGAGCCTAAGCAGACATATGTCAGTTCTGTTACAGCAACAATAGAAATCTGGTCTGCTATTCCGCAAATCTACAAAGACATTCCCAAATGTCTTCTTCACAAACTCTGGTGTTTGCCAAACCATTCGCCCAACACTATAATTTATACAGAAATTGGGATTAAAAGTGCCATTCTAGTGTTTGCAGTGGAATAACATCCTTACAGGATGATTTCAACTTATAAACAGACCTCAGTGCACAATTTAATTAGGCAACTATGTGACAAAATTTAATTTGATGTTGGTAAATGTAAAACTGTGCTCTTGTGGTTTAAAAACATGCATACTTTATGCATTCTATGGGAAGATCAGCTGGGGGAGTCAATGGGTCACAGTTAGGGGTCAGGCTCAGAGACCAATAGCTACAGCAGTAGAGAGGCTTCCACCAACCAGTTGGATACGTGAACAAGCAGATCACCCAGGCAGATGACATGGGAACACCCAAGAACTGACTGGTGTTCACCAGAGCTCCTGATGGTGAGGATGGGTTTTGCTGCATGTTTTTGGGGACCCTAATGACACTAATACAGTGATCAGTGCTAAAAAAAAATGCACAGTCACTGAATAAATTACACTGGCAGGGAAGAGGTTAACATCAGGAATGATCAAAGGGTTAACTGTGTTCTGTATTAATGTTTTCCAACTGTGGGGGGATGTGCTTAACTGAAGAAAGACCGAGATTTGTGTTCTTGCTTAGCAGGAACACAATATTTTTGCCTTTCTTAATAGCAGAACGGCAATCTGCCTTGCTTACATAGGCATACTGTCATTCTGCCTCTGTACGATTGATCGCCAGACTCGCTGATTGGCTGCCGCTGTGTCTGGCACACACGCGCCCCAGACCCCAAAGAAGGAATCACGTACAAGTACATGATTTTTTGCTCAGTAAATGTATGTGGGGCAGTCCTTAAAGTGGAGGTTCACCCTAAAAAAACATGTATATACCATTCCATCCAGCATATTGCCGACATGTACATTATGCTGTTTTTTTGACATGATGACAAAAGCATAAAGCATATTGCACGTCACCAGTTTCCGAAAGAAGCCGAACGTCAGTGCGCAGGCGCCGTATAGAGTCGACTCGCAGTTCGGCTTCTTCCGGAAACTGGTGACACGCATTATGCGTCGGAAGGAAGCTTTTGTCATTACGTCAATCACTTAGTCTCCGAATAGGGGGCCCACTCCCGCGGGAGCCACTACTACTGTACATGTCGGCAGTATGCTGGATGGAATGGTATATACATGTTTTAGGGTGAATATCCGCTTTAAGGGGTAAATAGGTGAATTGTATGCCAAAAAAATAATAATTCATTATTTAATTGATAAAAAATATTCTCTAAACACAAAAAAATTGGAGGGCATATCATGGACTTTGGAGGCACAGTAGTCTGGTATAGATACAGTACGAGAGAGACAGTCTCTTAAGTTAAAAAAGTTTTTAATACATTATAAGCTTTATACATTAACACAGATATTCCAGTTCCATAGGAACTGTAAATATAACCAACAAACTCAACTGCATTACATCAGTGTCCCATATACTTCACAAATGATATATACAAAGGGGTAAACCATAAATAAAGATACAAATCTTAGATGGAAATCAAGCATCCATTGTAAAGTAGATATGTTCAAAGGAGTATGGAGGGGACGGAAGGCTTGATGTAGCGAAGGACGATGATGTATTGTTACTGCTCCATGATATGCCCTCCAATTTTTTTGTGTTTATTCAAATTTTAGGCACGTGTTTTACAATTGTATCCACATGTCCACTACATGTGAGGATACTCTCTTCCTGTTTTTCATAAAATATTCTCTACTCGAGGATTATATATCAATTTACAATTTCAAATTCCCCGTTTTGTTGTCTTTGCTGGTGAAATTGACCTATATGAGAAGATTCCTTTATACCAATTTGTATATAATATCTCCTCCAGCACTATGCAATGTCACTGCCCACCTCCCCTTACAAACAATACAGCCCCCACCCCCCTCTTCACATTTAATATAGTCCCCCTCTTCACACACATTACAAACTCCTGTCTTCTTCTCATATCTTACAGCCCCCTGACCCTTTTTCCACATTATTCAGCTGTCTGCTTTCTCTGCTCACACATATTACAGACTCCTGTCCCCATCTCCTGACACATAATACAGCCCCCCTCCTCACAGCAACTCAAAGTCACAAATGTGGTTCCTGTTGGTCATCTGGAGATAATGAACAAGAAGTAATTGTATAGAAAACTGCTGTTCCAGCCAGTTGGGAAAACAAAATGTAAAAACAATATTAAAAAAACATGACAGCTGGGAGGTGATACTACAGAAACCAGAAAAAGGTGACAGGCGGTTGTGGCCTTGGGCACCAGCTGCATATGTGGGGCATGTGCTTTAGGTGCCTGGTGCCAGCAATTTCCCTGTGTATATTGCTGTCCATTTCTATGCTGGGAAAATTCACAAATCTCCCTCTGTCCTGTTCTGCAAGTTCAAAGGAGACCGTCCACATTCTGCTCTGCTATAGGCCACCCGGCCCAAAATCGCAGCTGCTCTCATCATGGACGGATTTCTTCTCCACTTATACCCTCAACAGCAAACACCTGTTGCTGTTAGGGGATTTCAATCTCTGGGCCAATTCCTCACAAGACCCCATTGCCGACGCCTGTATCGACCACCTGGAAGGATTAGGATTGCAGCAACTAGTATGTGGGCCTACACATGCTTCAGGTCACACACTTGATCTTATTTTCAGACAAGCTCTGGAAATAAAAATTAGGGAAAATGAAAAATTGCCATGGACAGACCACCAGGCAATTATATTCAGTATTTCCACCATCCCCCCCGCAACAAAAACATCGAATCCAGTGGCAACACACTGGACTAGATGTCAGAAGAAGCTCCACTCGGAACTCTTCAAAACGACTTTAAGGAAAAAAATAGAAACAACCCAGCCGCATCAAACGGCCGTTGAAACATTGAAAGCCATAAACTCGGCCATGCTACAGTCAGCCGACTTGGTAGCGCCGAAACGAATAACCCGCATTCGGAAAAACAACCGCAGCTGGTTTAACAACCAGCTGTCGTTACTGAAGCAAGAACGCAGAAGGGCAGAATCTGCCTGGAAAAGATGTTCTTCTGAGCTAAACCTATCCATCTACAAGGCGACAACAAGAAAATACCACAAAGGAATTTTCCAAGCCAAGAAGAATTATTTTTCGGAGGCTATCAACGGTGCCCAAAACCGCCCCCGCGAACTCTTCAAGATGGTCACCCAGACCATGAAACCAGGATGCATTGAAGCCCCCAGTTCGGACACACAAGAATTTTGCAATGAGCTATCGGATTATTTCGTTAATAAAATCGAGGCAATCCGTGAAAGCATTCAGCAACATTTTTCTCCCCTCAGCCCCCCCTGTAGCCTCTCACACAGCACCCATAGTAATTCTCCGATATCAGGTAAGTTCACCCTGGAACCCATCTCCATCGAGTCCACTAAGAATGTCATTTGTACTCTGCGCAATGGCGCAGCGCCAAATGACATTATCCCCACAAAACTGCTGAAGGAATGCGCCGACATCCTGGCTCCTCCCATCACGCAGCTTATCAACCAGTCTTTCTTGGAAGGCATAGTGCCCTCACAGTTGAAAGAGGGTGTAATCCAACCCATCCTGAAGAAACCCTCCCTGGACCCCAAGGACCCACTCCACTGCCGTCCCATAACAAGCCTCAACGTATTCTCTAAGATAATGGAAAAAGTAGTGGTACAACAGCTGCAACTGCATCTAGATACCTACAAGCTACTTGACCCATTGCAATCAGGCTTCCGTCCCGGACATGGGACGGAAACAGCATTACTGAAAGTATGGGACGATGTTCTCAAGGCCGCAGACAAAGGAGAATCTTGTCTCCTGGTTCTGTTGGACCTAAGTGCAGCTTTTGACACTGTAGACCACAATCTGTTACTGACTCGGCTTTCTGAAGTAGCCAGGGTCGCAGAAGGCGATTTATCTTGGTTCTCCTCTTTTTTGGAAAACCGATCGCAAACAGTGAAGCTTGGACCTTTTACGTCTGAAAAACGCACAGTAACATGCGGAGTCCCTCAAGGATCGCCTCTGTCACCAGTGCTATTCAACATCTACCTTCGTCCTCTTTTTGAGATTATTAGCAGCCAAAATCTGCTTTATCACTCTTATGCAGATGACACGCAACTGTATTTCCGCATCTGCAATAGACAGGATCACCACCTCAATCTAGAGACATGTCTCTCTTTGATAGAGGACTGGATGACAAAGAGTTATCTTAAACTCAATGGAGCGAAAACAGAACTTCTTCTGTTTCACGCCAAGCGAAGGAATCAACCCTCAACAGCGTGGTCTCCCCCACCTATTTTGGGCAAGCTCATCACCCCTAGCGCCAAAGTCAAAAGCCTAGGGGTCATTTTTGACTCCTTTATGACAATGGACGCACAAATAGGGTCAGTGGTCAGCGGATCTCACCATCTACTGCGCCTACTACGCAGACTCACTCCGTTCATCCCTAAAGAAGATCTAGCGGTCGTGGTGGGAGCTATTGTAAACTCCAGGTTGGATTATGCAAATGCCCTTTACCTCGGTCTCCCCAAATACCAAATCGCTCGTCTGCAAGTCGTTCAGAATACGGCCGCCAGACTTGTGACTGGGAAAAAACCCTGGGAATCCATCTCACCTTCACTGAGAGCCCTTCATTGGCTGCCAGTTAAAGACAGAATCGCTTTTAAAGCCCTCTGTCTTACGCATAGATGTGTCCATGAGAATGCCCCCCTTTACTTATGCGAATTAATAAAAGCGCATAATCCAAATCGCGTTTTGCGATCTACGAATCAGAACCTGCTCCAGGTTCCGAAAGCCAACTTCAAGTCCAAAGGAGAAAGAAGATTTGCGATCCAAGGTCCCAGACTATGGAACGCTTTACCAACCAGCATTCGGTTGGAGGAGAACCACCTAGCATTTAGGAAAAAGGTCAAGACTTTTCTCTTTTGATATCAAAGGAGACAGGAACAACAAGCGCCCAGAGGCGATTCAGTTCGCATGTGCCGCGCTATATAAGTTCTCATTCATTCATTCATTCATTCATTCATTCATTCATTCACAATGGTCACAAGGACAGAAAGTCCTCTCACTTAGTATTGTGTCTCAAGGACAGAAATTGAAAGGGGATGTCCCAGAACAGAACACAGAAAATGAAACTGACCAAGGTTTTAGTCTACTATATCAAAATAAGGAATGGCTTTAAATACACTGTCATGAATTGGAAATACTAGCTTTTGATTTATAACACAATGGGGTTGATATTCTTTAAGACAGGGGTCCCCAACCCTTGGGCCATGGACCGATACTGGTCAATGCCCTCTTTGCAGCCAGGCCTCACAAGCTGAACTGAAGGAGCTGCAGCGGGTGAGCAGAGATTACATCATTGCTTCTCACTGCATGCCCTGCATCACCACTCTTCTGCCTTTCTCTTATCTCCTATAATATCAACTGCGCATTTGTTGGTTTTTTCCCTCATCAGTAACATTTCCTAATATCTTTAAATATTGATCCATTGGAATATTCTCAATCAAGATATGTATTTTTTATTTTTTACACGCAAGACTGTAATACCCAATGTAGACTATAAAGAAGGGCTAATACTACCATGCAATGGTTTTCCAATGACAATATCCAAAAAGTAAGTTGAACGTTGTCATATATAAAAGTGAACTGCCAATCTTTTTTTATTCTGTGCCAAGATAATACATCATGGCACATGTTAACAGAGAAATCATTATCACTAAATAGCCTGCATTCCAACAACACTGTTATGAGTTTGCATACAGGGGAACACAAGTTGTTTCAAAAGAATGCATCCAAACAAAGTTATATTATAGAAAACTTTATGAAAACCAGTGTTTAAAGCTTATATAAAGTCAATTTGAGTGAAAAAAAATGTTAACTTAAATTTATCTTAATTATAACTGTACACTTTCTGCTCCCCATGCATAAATGGTATGGTATGGTATATATTTTCTGTGATATCTTTATAATTCTGATTGAAAGTTGTTAATTTAATTTGCCTTGCAGTATTCTAGCCTGTTCACCTTCATTAGCACCAGACAGATGACTGCTGGAGTCTCCTGCAGTGAAATGTCATGGCTTGGTGCCACATAAACTATTTGTAATCCTTGCCGATTACAAAAAAAAGATGATCAAATAATTATGTTCACTGCAACTATGCCAATTAAAATGAAACCTAACTTCATTTTCTACCATTTTTTTCTTGCTGCATGCAATATAATTACCAATTAGATGATTTTCACACTTTGTGTATAATGTGTAAAACAGTAGGCTCAAGTGGAAAGGTCATGGTTTTAAGTCACAGTGCTCTACAATCACTTAAATCATTTTACAATTGCAGCCCGCACTTTAGCATCATCAATTTCTGGTGTATACATTTTTAGAATCAAATTTAATATCAGTTTGGATTGTCATAGCATAATGCACAATATATTCTTTGTATAAAAATGAACCCGTTACTTCAGAGTAGATGTAGACATAATGGGCCAGATTCAGGTAGAAGTTACGCGGCTTATCTGTAGATAAGCCGCGTAACTTCTAACCTACGCCGTCGTTTCTGTTTTCTGTATTCAGAAAACAAGATACGGCGGGATTGAGTTCAGATACGAGCGGCGTAATTGTATTTTGCCGTCGTATCGGAACTGCAATTTTAAAATGGCCGCTCGGGGCGTTCCCGCTGATTTACGCCGAGAATATGTAAATCAGCGAGATACGGCAGTTCACGATCGTACGCGGGCCCGACGCAGTGACTTTCCGGCGTTTGCGTAAGAGATACGCGGCGTAAAGAAAAACATGCCCCCTAGGTGGCGTATCCTATGTTAAGTATGGCCGTCGTGATCGCGTCGAATTGAAAAAGTTTAACGTCATTTGCGTAACCCGTCCGTGAATGAGGATTGACGTCATTGACGTTCACGATGAAAACACTGACACAATTTGGAGCATGCGCACTGGGATACATTGACAGTCGACGCATGCGCAGTACGCTCGCCACGGGATCGCGCCTAGTTTAAATACTACACGCCCCCTACCCGCCCAATTTGAATTCCGCCGGCAACTTTAGGAGCAAGTTCTTTGTGAATACAGTACTTGCTCCTAAAGTTTCGGCGGAGTAACGTAAATGACGAAGGTTACGCAAGAATAAAGATCCGCTCTCCTACCTGAATCTGGCCCAATAGGTGTAAACTCAATGACATTGAGTTTGCTAAAGCCCCATGGGGAAATTTAATAAAGCAGTTACATCACTGTTTTGCCATTATAGCCCCTTTAAAATGGCCTGCACCTGAGGCCTCATACACACGACCGAGGAACTCGTCGGAAAAGACACATCGTTTTCCTCGACGAGTTCCTTGTTAGGCTTGTCGAGAAACTTGACAAGCTGTCTTTGCGTACACACAGTCAAGACCAAATCTCCTCGTTCTCAAACTCGGTGACTTCAACACATACAATGGCAGGGGAAGTTCGATTTCACTGGCACAACCCTTGGGGCTGCTTTTGCTAATCTCATGTTACTGCGTGTTAGGTAAAAGTGACATTTGCACTTTTCAGTCTGTTACAGCGTTTCTCGTTGGAAAACCAGCCCGATGGGGAACACGACGACTCTCGTCGAGGAAAAAGACAACTTGCTCTCTTTTTTCCTCGTCGAGTTCCTCGACAGTTTACTCGATGAAAAGCATACACACGACCATTTTCCTCGGCAAAAAAGCTCTCCCACCAAGTTTCTTGATGGATTCTGTCGAGGAAACCGGTCGTGTGTACGCAGCTTAAGTCTAAAGAGCCTGGCAAATGCTTCATAAAGCTTCCCTACATGCACATTCATGTAACTCATTAGTCCTACAATGTCTCAGGTGTGAATGGGGAGCAGGTGTGTTAAATTTGTTGTTATCGCTCTCACTCTCTCATACTGGTCACTGGAAGTTCAACATGGCACCTCATGGCAAATAACTCTCTGAGGATGTGAAAAAAATAACTGTTGCTCTACATAAAGATTAGCTAGGCTATAAGAAAGTTGCCAAGGCTCAGAAACTGACCTGCAGTATGGTGGCCAAGACCATACAGCGGTTTAATAGGACAGGTTCCACTCAGAACAGGGCTCGCCATGATCGACCAAAGAAGTTGAGTGCACATGCTTAGCATCATATCCATAGGTTGTCTTTGGGAGATAGTATATGAGTGCTACCAGCATTGCTGCAGAGGTTGAAGAGGTGGGGGGGTCAGCCTGTCAGTGCTCAGACCATACGCCACACACTGCATCAAATTGGTCGGCATTGCTGTTGTACCAGAAGGAAGCCTCTTCTAAAGATGCGCAAAAAAGCCTGCAAACAGTTTGCTGAAGACAAGCAGACTAAGGACATGGATTACTAGAACCATGTCCTGTGGTCTGATGAGACCAAGTTAAACTTATTTGGTTCAGATGGTGTCAAGCGTGTGTAGCGGCAACCAGGTGAGGAGTACAAATACAAGTGTGTCTTGCCTACGGTCAAGCATGGTGATGGGAGGGTCATGGTCTGGGGCTGCATGAGTGCTGCCGTCACTGGAAAGCTACAGTTCATTGAGGGAACTATGAATGCCAACATGTATTGTGACATACTGAAGCAGAGCATGATCCCCTCCCTTCAGAGACTGGGCCATAGGGCAGTATTCCAACATGATAACGACCCCACACACATCCAAGATGACCACTGCCTTGCTAAACAAGCCGAGGGTAAAGGTGATGGACTGGCCAAGCATGTCTCCAGACCTAAACCTCAAACCTCATCCTCAAACGAAGGTGGAGGAGTGCAAAGGGACTACAAGTCAGCTTATCGTGTAAAGATCTATTGCATTTAAACACTATTTCAGGGTAGTTCCTGATATATTTTCTAGCCATGGGGTCTTCCTCGAGTAAATGCCAATGTGTAAATAGGATATCACTAAGCTCATGTTGCTGAGAGGAAAATTGGGCTACCATTTTAACCGTGGTTTAAACTGTATCACAGTTTTTGGTTTTGTAAAAAAGAGTATTGCATTCATGTGTGAATGCCTTGTTATAGGCCTTGCATAGCAATGACTTACTGTATCCTCTACTTAACAGACGAGCACATAGTTGTAGGAATTGTTGCTTAAAATTAGATAAATGCGTACAATTACACCTTAATCGGATATACTGTGCATAGGGGAGGCTTCTAATCAGAGCTGGAGGGTGTGCACTCACTGCATGGAGCAGGTTGTTGCCTGCTGTTTACTTGCAGAACAATGTTTTAGCTAAACAATTGTCTGTATTCTTGAGGATCTGTAAATCGAGAAATGTAATCTTGTTGGAATCACTGTTTAATGTGAACTTAAAATTGAAGTAATTATGGTTCAATGCATCCACAAATGCATTCAACTGGGCAGAGCTACCAGTCCAAACGATAAAAATGTAATCTATGTAATGTAACCAGCACAATACGAAATTGATATAGTCACACAGGTGGTCATCTGAGAAGATAGCTTGTTGACAGCCTGGGGAATCTCCCACTGCCCCTTCTGGCTTGTTTTTCTCTTCTGCTGCCGTGGGCCATCCCCAGCTCTGTCATCGGAGAATCCCTTGTGGATACCTTGGCGCATGCGCGGCTGTAACGGCTGGTCTGGATGGCGACGGCCGTTGATTGGCATTCTGGTCGGGATGCAGGCAGATTTAAGGCACAACACACAGTCTGGGTGAGCAGACACGGGTTAGTTTGCTGAACTTGTATGGAGGGACAGATTGCCCTTTCTGATTTTTTTTTTGGGTGGGGAGGTGGGGTGTTCTGTGTTAGATACACATTTACCTTTGTGGCATTACTTCTATAAGATGGACCTCTCTATTTGTGTTTCCCTCTCCTAGGTGTTTTACTATTTGTTCTATTGTGTGGCAGCTTGAGTGTGGCATATCAGGGTGAAAGTTGCCATACAGATATTTTGGCTTCCTTAGTTTACCCCTTATGAGGTCTATGCATGTATTACTCCTTAAGAATCCCCCTGATGGGTACAACCTGGTTGCTTTACTATCTCTCTGCTCATGATTGTGGGTAAGTGTCATACTTATGCAGGCAGGCATACCCCACTTTTAAGTACACAATGGGACCAGAGGATGTATGTAAAATGAAAATGTACTTAAAGTGAAACAATAGCTTTTTTCACTTATAGGGTGTATTGGGGGTGTTAGTAGCTGGATTTGAGGTCTCAGGGCCTGTAGTGGAGGTGTCAGGGGCACACTGGAACAGGGCGGGCTATACTATGGGAGCTTCAGCTCCTTCTACTGCAGCTGAAAAATGTCTGTACAGTACTTGTAAGGCACTTTACATACACTCGCGAGTAAGGACATACCCGTGAGTGTATGTAAAGTGTATGCCTGTATATCCTGTTTTTCCCTCTTTCTATCTTCTCCCTTATCCTGCTTCAGTTATTGAAACCATTTCTTTATCTTAATATACAGACCTTTTACCATTGAATTATTGCCGGTAAATCTTCTAACCCACGTTTTACAATGAGAGATAATACCGCTCTGATCCCTTGGTTTTGTTTCCGTCCCACTAAACCAAAAGGGTGCTGGCTATGCACAGGTACATTGGATAGAATAAGAGCCTGGACTGCCGCAATCCAAAAAACAACCAAAGCAATGCAGTCAAAACGTAGTGGACAACAGGAAAAAGGTGGCTGACATGTTTCACATCATGTGATGCTTACTCATAGCACGTTTTACAATACCAGGACAACTTTTGGAAGTTAATTATCTACAACATAGGCCTTTATTAGATTTTAGTGTCATTCCATTTTGGGCCGCCTGTGGTCATTTGTTGATATACCTATTACATAGTTACATAGTTACATAGTTACATAGTTAGTCAGGTTGAAAAAAGACACAAGTCCATCCAGTTCAACCATAAAAAAAAATAAAAATAAAACAAAGTAAAACACAGTACATCCTCCCATACACCCAACTCCATACCCACAGTTGATCCAGAGGAAGGCAAAAAACCCCAGCAGAGCGATGATCCAATTTGCTACCGGAGGGGAAAAAATTCCTTCCTGATCCCCCGAAAGGCAATCGGATTTACCCCGGATCAACTTTACCTACAAAACTTAGTACTCAGTTATATTATGTGCATTTAGGAAAGAATCCAGGCCTCTCTTAAAGCAATCTACTGAGCTGGCCAGAACCACCTCTGGAGGGAGTCTGTTCCACATTTTCACAGCTCTTACTGTGAAGAAACCTTTCCGTATTTGGAGGTGAAATCTCTTTTCCTCCAGACGTAAAGAGTGCCCCCTTGTCCTCAGTGTTGACCTTAAAGTGAATAACTCAACACCAAGTTCACTATATGGACCTCTTATGTATTTGTACATGTTGATCATATCCCCCCTTATTCTCCTCTTCTCAAGAGTGAATAAATTCAGTTCCTCTAATCTTTCCTCATAGCTGAGCTCCTCCATGCCTCTTATCAGTTTGGTTGCCCTTCTCTGCACTTTCTCCAGTTCTCAGATATCCTTTTTGAGAACTGGTGCCCAAAACTGGACTGCATATTCCAGATGAGGTCTTACTAATGATTTGTACAGGGGCAAAATGATATCTCTATCTCTGGAGTCCATACCTCTCTTAATACAAGAAAGGACTTTGCTCGCTTTGGAAACCGCAGCTTGGCATTGCATGCCATTATTGAGCTTATGATCAACTAAAACACCCAGATCCTTCTCCACTACAGATCCCCCCAGTTGTACTCCCCCTAGCATGTATGATGCATGAATATTCTTAGCCCCCAAGTGCATAACTTTACATTTATCAACATTAAACCTCATCTGCCACTTAGTCGCCCAATTAGACAGAGCATTGAGGTCGGCTTGTAAATTGGAGACATCCTGTAAGGACATTATTTCACTGCATAGCTTGGTGTCATCTGCAAAAACAGAAATGTTACTTTTGATCTCAGACCCAATATCATTTATAAATATATTGAAAAGTAAGGGACCCAACACTGAACCTTGGGGTACACCGCTGATAACCTTGGACCATTCAGAGTAAGAATCATTAACAACAACTCTCTGAATTCTGTCTTTCAGCCAGTTTTCTATCCATTTACAAACTGGTATATCTAATCCTGTAGACCTTACCTTACACATGAGCCGTGTGTGGGGAACTGTATCGAACGCTTTTGCAAAATCCAAGTATACCACGTCCACTGCCACGCCTCTGTCCAGGGTTTTACTTACCTCTTCATAAAAGGAAATCAGGTTTGTCTCACAACTTCTGTCCTTCATGAATCCATGCTGTCTGCTGCTTAAATAGTTTGTTTCCAGCAAGAACTCATCCATGTGGTCTTTTATTAAACGTTCCAGTATCTTTCCAACTATAGAAGTTAAACTAACAGGTCTATAGTTACTAGGTAAAGACTTTGTTCCCTTTTTAAATATGGGCACCACATTGGCTTTATGCCAATCCAGTGGTACTATTCCTGTCATTAATGAGTCCCTAAATATTAGATACAGTGGCTTTGAAATTTCAGAGCTCAATTCTTTTAGGATCCGTGGGTGGATGCCATCTGGTCCAGGTGCTTTATCCACCTTTATTCTGTCTAAATATTTCTGGACCATATCACTTTTGAGCCATTGTGGATTTGGGGCTGTGTCACTCCCACCCCCTATATCGACATGAGCTCCCCCATTCTCCATTGTATACACAGAGCTGAAGAAAGCATTTAATAAATTTGCCTTCTCTATGTCCTCAGTCACCCACTCTAGATTATTTTGTAAAGGGCCTACATGCTCAGACTTGACCTTTTTACTATTAATATATTTAAAGAATTTTTTGGGGTTTGTCCTACTATCTTTTGCAATCTGTCGTTCATTTTGAATTTTTGCATCCTTGATTTCCTTTTTACATATTCTATTATATTCTTTGTAACATTTAAACGACACTAGTGTTCCTTCATTTTTATATTTTTTAAAAGCTATTTTCTTATTGTTTATAGCTTTTTTAACTTTAACCGTGAGCCACATAGGTTTTATCTGTAGCCTTTTAAACTTATTGCCCATGGGAATATACTTTGCAGTGAGGTTCCAAAGAGTCTTTTTGAAGAATTCCCATTTCTGTTCTGTGTTCATCGGTGCCAATATTCCCTCCCAGTCCAAGCCCTGGAGAGCAGTCCTCATGCTTTGAAAATTTGCTCTCTTGAAATTAAGTGTTTTTATCTTTCCTGTATGTATTTCTTGCTTATAGTTTACATTAAACAAAATCATGTTATGATCACTGCTACCCAGGTGTTCCTTTATCTGAACATTAGTAATGAGCTCTGCATGGTTTGAGATTACCAGGTCCAACAGAGCATCATTCCTAGTTGGGGCCTCAATAAACTGGACCATAAAATTGTCCTGCAATAGGTTTTTAAATTTTTGTCCTTTAACTGTCCCAGAAATTCCATTATTCCAGTCAATTTCTGGGTAGTTAAAATCCCCCATTATTATCACCGTCCCTGCCCTTGCAGCCCTTTCCATCTGTGCAAGGAGCTGAGTCTCCACCTCCTCATTAACATTGGGTGGTCTATAACAAACTCCAATGATTAGCTTTGAACTACGCACATCTGTATGCAGTTCCACCCATAATGCTTCAACTTCATCACACTCTCCATCAACCAGGTCCTCTTTCACGCTTGCTTTGAGGTCACTTCTCACATAGAGACAGACCCCTCCACCTTTCCTTTTTACCCTGTCTTTCCGAAAGAGAGCATAGCCAGGAATATTAATAGCCCAGTCATGTGAGGATTGAAGCCAAGTTTCAGCAATACCGATTACATCATAGCTCTCCTCATGCACCAGAGCTTCCAACTCACCTGTTTTGCTTGGAAGGCTTCTGGCATTGGTGAACAAACACTTAAATGTATTGTTACATTTTTCGCTGGCGTTTTTCATATGATTCATATAATTTTTAGTAGTGCAAATGGCACTATAATTTCCAATGGCTGTTTGCAACATGGGAACTTTCTTGTCACCTGCCATAACCCCACCTCCATCTATCCCCATTCCACTCTCCATTAATGTCTGACCCCTAACTGACCTGTGTGCCCGATGTAATTCACGTTCACCCTCCCCCCTCAAGTCTAGTTTAAATACTATTACTATTACTATTATCTAAGTATGTTGTGTCTCAACCTATTATCTTTCTACCCTTTACCCGATCCTCACTCACAATGATGGCGGGTGTCTGTGTCCACACACCCATGTTGTGCCCCCACCCCACTGTCCTGTGGTCTTACACTGGTAAGCCCTATACCTAATTATGTTATCTAGAATCGCCCCCTTTTTTTGTTATATACATCTGCTATATGTAATTGCTTGTACTTTATTGCATTTATTTTTCATTCTATATAGAATACTTACCATAAGCTCCTAAAGAAGTGTGTCAGCACAAAACATGTAGAGCTTCAAGCTTTTCTAGCTTTTCTACCCTTATCATCAACCTACACCAGCCCTACCTAAACATTGATGACTGCGCCGGCCTGGAAGCAATCGCGGCAGCCGTGACTAGGAAAGGCCGCGGCTTCAATTGCGGCCTAGTGGCGCGCCGCACCTCGCCATCCCAAGCTCTCCCAAACTCCTGAAACAGCCCAGATACCCCCCCATAGCCCTAGAAAGTAGCTCCTACCCCCACTCGATCCGTCCTGGCCCCTACAGCAGCACCGATCCACCCAATCTGGGAGTTCACCAACTTGGACTTTGCTGCTGGTTCAGCGGCCATCCCTACTACAACCCAGCCCCAGCCCCCCCGCCTGGTGGACACCATAATACTTGATCCAGGGTTCGTCCGATCGCCTCTCGAGGGGTCAGGAAGGAATTTTTTCCCTACCACTGCATATTGGCATAGCATGATCAGGGTTTTTTGCCTTCTTCTGGATCAAGTCAGGATAGAGGATTCGGCTAATCCTTGACTATCCTCCCATCACCCCCCCCCCCCCTCGGTGTTTGGCAACCATGATAAATCTGCAATACTCAGCAGAGACCATCTGGGGTCTGAGGCGATTTGCCGCAATACTACCAGCCATCACCAAAAAAGCCCTGCAAGCTGAGCGTCTCTTTAGAACCGATCGACGATCGACTATCAAGAGTCGCAGCCGTTTGCCACAACCGAAGCAAATATCATGTGCTTTGATTAACACTAGATCGGCAGTAAAACACCGACTAGAAATCCATGACTTCATCCTGCAATACGATTTAGACTGTCTCTTTATTACAGAGAGCTGGCTCACAGCCGACTGTAACACCATTCTAGGAGAATTGGTGCCAGAAAATTATCGCATTATTACGGAAAACAGAATAGGGCAAAGAGGAGGAGGACTGGCGGTGATCCATAAGATTCATCTGGCGATCACAAAACCAGTCTTTCAAAACCCTCTTCCATTCATGGAAACCCTTACTCTACAATTGCAAGCAAACTCCCAGGAGACCGTCCGGATTCTACTCTGCTATAGGCCACCCGGCCCAAAGTCGCAGCTTCTCCCATTATTGACGGACTTTATCTCCACCTATACCCTTAACAGCAAACACCTTTTGCTGCTCGGGGATTTCAACCTCTGGGCCAATTCCCCACAAGACCCCGTTGCTGACGCCTGCATCGACCACCTGGAAGGATTAGGGCTTCAGCAACTAGTATGTGGGCCCACACATGCTTCAGGTCACACACTTGATCTCATTTTCAGACAAAATCTGGAAATAAAAATCTTGGAAAATGAACCGTTGCCATGGTCAGATCACCATGCCATCAAATTCATTCTTTCCAACTTCCCCCCCTTAACAAAAACATCAAATCCAGTGACTACACACTGGACTAGATGCCAGAAGAAGCTCCACTCGGAATTCTTCAAAACTGCATTAAGGAAAAAAATAAAAACAAGCCAGCCACACCAAACGGCTGAAGAAACATTGGAATCCATAAACACAGCCCTATTACAGTCAGCTGACTTAATAGCGCCGAAACGTAAAACCAACATCCGGAAAACAAACTCCAGCTGGTTCAACAACCAACTGGCGTTACTGAAGCAAGAACGCAGAAGGGCAGAAGCTGCCTGGAAGAGAAGCCCATCAGATGAGAACCTTTCTATCTACAAGGCAATAACTAAGAAATATCACAAAGAAACCTTCAAAGCCAAGAAAAATTATTTTTCTGAGGCTATCAATAGCGCCCTCAACCGCCCCCGCGAACTCTTCAAGCTGGTCACTCAGACCATGAATCCAGGCTGTCTTGAAGCCCCCAATTCGGACACACAAGAATTTTGCAATGAATTATCGGATTACTTCATTAATAAAATCGAGGGAATCCGGCAAAGCATTCAGCAAAACAATTCCCGCCGTAGCCCCCCCGGTAATAATTTACACAACACCTGTAGTAATTCACCCCAACCAGGTAAGTTCACGCTGGAACCTATCACTATCCAAGCCACAAAACATATCATCGGTACTCTGCGTAACAGCACTGCGCCGAATGATATCATCCCCACTAAACTGCTGAAGGAATGTGCTGACATCCTGGCACCTCCTATCACGCAGCTTATTAACCAATCTTTCATGGAGGGCATAGTGCCCTCACAGTTGAAGGAGGGTATAATTAGACCCATCCTGAAGAAATCTACCCTGGACCCCAAGGATCCACTCCACCGCCGCCCCATAACAAGCTTAAACACTTTCTCCAAGATTATGGAGAAAGCAGTGGTGAAACAGCTGCAACAGCATCTAGATACCCACAAACTACTCGACCCATTTCAATCAGGTTTCCGACCCGGACACGGGACGGAAACAGCATTGCTCAAGATATGGGACGACGCCCTCGAGGCCGCAGACGAAGGAGAATCTTGTCTTCTGGTTCTGTTAGACCTGAGCGCAGCCTTCGACACAGTAGACCACAAGCTTTTATTGACCCGGCTAGCTGAAGTAGCCAGAGTCGCAGAAGGCGATTTATCTTGGTTCTCCTCTTTTTTGGAAAACAGATCGCAAATAGTGAAGTTAGGACCTTTCTTTTCTGAAAAACGCACGGTGTCATGCGGAGTCCCTCAAGGATCCCCTCTGTCACCGGTGTTGTTTAACATCTATCTTCGTCCACTATTTGAGATCATCAGCAGTCAAAAACTGCTCTATCACTCATATGCAGATGACACGCAACTGTATTTCCGCATTTGCAATAAAAAGGATCACCACCTCAATCTAGAGACATGTCTCTCTTTGATAGAGGACTGGATGACAAAGAGTTATCTAAAACTCAACGGAGCGAAAACAGAACTCCTTCTGTTTCACGCCAAACGTAAGAATCAACCTGCAACAACTTGGACACCCCCGCCCATTCTGGGCAAAATCATCACCCCTAGCGCCAAAGTCAAAAGCCTCGGGGTCTTTTTCGACTCCTACATGACAATGGACGCACAAATAGGGTCAGTAGTCAGCGGATCTCACCATCTGCTGCGTCTACTACGTAGGCTTATTCCTTTTATTCCCAAAGATGACATTGCGGTCGTGGTGGGAACAATTGTAAACTCAAGATTAGACTATGCAAATGCCCTTTACCTTGGACTCCCAGGGTACCAAATCGCTCGTCTACAAGTCGTTCAAAATACGGCCGCCAGACTTGTGACTGGGAAAAAACCTTGGGAGTCCATCTCACCTTCACTGAGAGTCCTTCACTGGTTACCAGTAAAAGACAGAATTACTTTTAAAGCACTCTGTCTAACGCATAGATGTATCCATGGGAATGCTCCCCATTATCTATGCGAAAAAATAAAAGCCCATAACCCCAATCGCGTCTTGCGATCCACTAATCAAAATCTCCTGCAGATACCGAAAGCCGGATACAAATCCAAAGGAGATAGAAGATTTGCGGTCCAAGGTCCCAGACTATGGAACGCCTTGCCAACCAGTATTCGGTTGGAGGAGAACTACTTAGCATTCAGGAGAAAGATCAAGACTCATCTCTTTTGATATCAAAAGAGATAGGAACAACAAGCGCCCAGAGGCGATTCAGTTCGCATGTGCCGCGCTATACAAGTTTTCATTCATTCATTCATTCAGGCATGTTGGTGACATCAATCTGCATCTCTTGAAATGGAACATGGGGTGATTTCATGTAATTTATGTAATTGTGATGAAATGATTTGTGCTAATATGATTTTATAGAAATTTGGAGTAAGCTGATAAATGAAAAATGTGAAATGTATACTTGGATATGAGAAAGAAAAAATGTAATAAAGAGATTTGGAAATGGACCTTGGAGTGGCGGCAAATGATCATGTTTGCCATGTTGAGCACCCTGTGTATTGTTTCTAATATGTGTTATGCATCTACTAAACTGGTCCTGGACTCTGTGTTTGATATTTTTAATGCAAAACCTTTTCTTCAATTCCTGTATTGTTAACTGTTGTCCTCTATGTCCTATGCCATGAAACTGTGCTATAATTATAGGCACACTATGCTGAGGTATGCCTATTACCCCCTCTTTTGTCATGAGACCATTTTAGTCTAAGCACAAACCTTTTCTTTTCCAATATGCTACAATGCAGTGGTTTTGCACAGAGCAGCCCAAATCCTCCCTCTTTAGCACTCCTGGCCCCTCCCTCCTGTTGAGTGCTCCCACAGCAAGCAGCTTGCTATGGGGGCACACAAGCCAAGCTGCTGCTCTGTGTATCCATTCAGACACAAAGCCATGGCCCAGCCCCACCCTTTCTCTCTCTCTCCTCAAGGTTATGAATCCAACTGTGGTGACTGCTGTAAGAAGAACCACAATCTTAATTGCCAATTCTCAAGCATGGATCCATGCTTCAAGGGTGAAGAAAGTCCC
Source organism: Rana kukunoris (assembly GCA_029574335.1). NCBI lineage: Eukaryota > Metazoa > Chordata > Amphibia > Anura > Ranidae > Rana > Rana kukunoris. The sequence continues at coordinate 407,588,075 of CM056052.1, read as the reverse complement.
AGAGAATCCTAGGATACAAGACACAGGCAACGAGGGTGAAATAGGCGTAGAAATCCCTGAAGTAGAGGAACAAGAGAGTGAAGCAGGTGCACAAGTCTCTGAAGCAGTTGAATCAGAAGAAGCAGAAGACACAGGACAAGATGTCGATTCTCAGTCCACAGACATCTTGGAGGTTCTATTGATAATCTTTCTCTCACTGACAGTTTTCTTGCCAGTATGAGTCATCATCCACAGGACTTACCTTTCTACCCAGGTAATGTGCAACACAACAGGACTCATTATCGACCAGCAAGAGACTTAACATTAGGGATGAGCCGAACACCCCCCTGTTAAAGTCTATGGGACTCGATTGTCAGAAATCAAAAGTGCGAATTTTGAAGGCTAATATGGAAGTTATTGTCCTAAAAAGGATTTGAGGACCTGGGTCCTGCCCCAGGGTACATGTATCAATGCAAAAAAAGTTTTAAAATGTACAGTTTTTTCAGAATCAGTAATTTTAATGATGCTTAAAGTGAAAAAATAAAAGTGAAATATTCCTTTAAATATCGTGCCTGGGGTGTCTATAGTATGCCTGTGAAGTGGCACATGTTTCCAGTTTTTAGAACAGTCCCTGCACAAAATGACAATTCTAAAGGAATAAAAGTTAGTTAAAACTGCTTGCGGCTTTAATGTAATGTCTGGTCCTGGCAATATGGATGAAAATAATTGAGAAAAATGACACCACCACCACCCAGCCCATTACTAGCTCTTTTGGGTCTTGTATTGATATGAAGGGGAACCCCACACCCAAATTATAAAAAGGAAAGGTGTGGGGCCCCCAGACCCTATATACTCTGAACAGTAGTATACATGTGGTGCAAACAAGACACGGACTGCAGGTATGTTCTTAAGTAGAATCTGTTTGTAATTTTGAACTGGTACATTTTTAAAGTGTAGCTCCAGCCAAAAAAATCTATTTTTAAGCTTTTTGGAAAACATAGGGAAGGGTTATCACCCCTGTAACATTTGTTTTGCTGTCTGTGCACCTGTCCAGAAGATTTCACCTCACTTTCTGTCCCAATGACAATTATATTTTGAAAATTTGGGGGTTTTAGTGAAACAAGGAACTCTTACAGGAGAGAATTTCCCTTCCTAGGGGTAGAATTCCTCTCACTTCCTGTTGTCTCCTTCCGTTTGCAAGTACGAGTCGTTTGTAAGTTTGATGTTTGAAAGTAGGGGCCTGCCCTATATACTCTGCAGAAATTTGGGCCTTAGGTGTTGGTGTTGCCACAACACTGTAAGCCCTCACAGTTACTCTTGGTGGGCGCAGGAACAGGCCTTTGCTGTTAAATATTAGATCAAGAATTGTAATTGCATGCCCCTGTTTAACAGGGGCAGACAAATTGGGCCTTTGGTGGTGGACAGTGTGGTGGTGTTACCACCACACTGTTAAGCCTCATACACACGATCGGACTTCAAACAAACTTTTCCGTGAATTTTTGTCTGAAGGGAGTTGGCCGGGCACACCAATAGCATACACACGGCAGGACTTTTATGCAAATTTCCCCAAACTTTCCCAACATCACATGGTTTTTCTGCTCTTTTCTGGTTTTTACCACCACCCTTTTTCAACTTCTGCTATTGTTGGTTGATTTTAAAATTGGTTCTGGGCATGCGTATTTGTACTTTGAACAAAAGTCCGATGGATTTCTGTACACATGATAGGACTTTGCACCGTAGGACTTTTGTTGCCAAAAAGTTTGTCCGTTTGCAGATGATCTTTTGTCCGATGAAAACTGAAAAAGTCAGATGGAGTGTACACACGGTAGGATTTTTTGAAAACGTGCTCATTTTGAAGTTTGTTGTCAAAAAGTCTGACCGTGTATGGGGCTTAAGGCCCCGCAGTTACTCTTGGTAGGCGCAGGAACGGGCCCTGCTGTAAAATATTAGATCAATAATATATCAATAAATGTCACCTGGCGTGGGGGAAAGGGGTCCCGCTAGGCCGCGGATAAAGCCGCAGACTTTCCTGGGACGCCTCCCTGCGCTAGTGCCCGCGATCCTAGGCCGCGATTTCCACGGAACCCTAGGGTTGAGGTAGTCCGGTGCTGAGAGGGGGGTGGCGGAGGGGCGGGGGGGGCAGCGGCATGGTGTGTGGGATGCCGGGGGGTCTCGGTCGTCTGGTCGTCTGATCCCCGGGACTTCCAGAGCCGCAGATATCCTGTCCCAGGGGGATAGACCAGACAGACCAGGCTAGGTCAGGCAAGGGCTTACCTTGAAGCAAGAACAGTGCAGAGGGAAGAGGAGGATTGCTGTTTCAGTGTGAAGCTGCAGTGAGGCTGGGCTGGGCTGGGCTGGGCTGGAAGGGAGACCTGCCTGCCTGCCTGGAGCCAAAGCATACACGCCCTACTCCTAGGGAGACGTGCGCCGTAGTGTGCTCCTGTAGCTAATGCCGACACCTCTGGTAAAAATATTGGATGATATTCTAGAGGCCGCAGATGAAGGAGAATCTTACCTCCTGATCCTGCTGGACCTAAAACACTGCTGGTGCCACAATACTGCAACCCCTCACAGAAACTCTAGTTGGGGCACAGGAATGAGCCCTTAGCCCTTAGTCACTGGCGGCAGTGCCCAGAACCAAAAATTTTCTTACAAGCTATCAGCATGATCATTGAGGAGGAAGAGGATAATCACTCAGCATAACAGGATAGCCACTCAGCATCAGCATAGGCAGTCTTGAAGGGATCTGACATTCCAAAAAAATTTGGTAACATCAGCAACAAGTGCTTGGTAACTGGTGGTGATCCAAGACTGATTTATTTTTATGAAGGTCGGTCGATCGATCGAGTCGGTGGACAGTCGCATCTTCTGTTCGGTTACAAAGCCTCCAGCAGCACTGAATGTGCGTTCCAAAAAAACGCTGGATGCAGGACAGGCCAGTACCTCAAAAATGCTGTGCAGGCTCTGGCCAGTGATCCATCCTCAAGACCCAGAAACCCAGAGGGTTTTCAGTGGGAAAGGTGTCCAAGTCTGATCTTGCCCCTAGGAATTCCTGCACCATGTAAATCAGACAATGGTTGCTGGAGCCGGTCATACCTTGGGGCTGTGGACTAAAAAATTGTCTGAACGCATCGATCAGACGGCCACCTTCTCCACCGCTCCTTCTGTGACTGACCAAAGCCTCAGCAACATGTTGTCCAGGACCAGGAATTTGTAACTTCCCAGGCTCTGGGATTGCATTGCACAAACCTTTCTGCAAAGCCTCCCGAAGATGCTTCATTCTCTGCTCCCTCTGCGACGGCAAGATACTCTTGTAACGTGGATCAATGAGGGTTGCCAGCCAGTAATTCTAAAACACCAGTGTGGTGGGTAAATTTGAGTCATTATAGGAAAGAAAATTGATTCATCTCCCTAAAAAAGGAAAAACACATGTATGTAGAGTCCATGGGCCACACACCCCGAAAATTGCAAAAACAAGAAAGAATGGAAAAGTTCCCCAGGGTGGGGTTTTTAAGCGACAATGTATTCAATTCAAAAAATAATGAGTGTATTATAATAAAACTTTACTAGATTTGTACAGTAATTTGTAGTCTTAGATCTTTAGCGTGTATATTGTATAGTATAGTGTCTAGTATGATGTTAGTAAATTGTTCTCGCAGCAACTCACAGATCCTCCAGAGAACGCATTCTTTAATTAACTTCCAATAACATACAAAGTCCAAAGTCCACAGACAACATAAAAACCCAGCAGATTAATTCAAAGACCTATGCTATCTTTCTCAGTCACAAGATCCACTGAATGTCAGCCTGTCTTTCTCCTATATTGGTCTCATACTGGAGGGGGTGGGGGGTAATTACTACTAATTACCATTAATAAATACTTCCTTATGTATGTAAGGAAGTACCAGGCCATCTCACACACACCTAGGTTGTCTTAGATAAGATTTAACACATCAAAGGGTCACACATCAAAGGGTCACACATCAAAGATGTGTGAATTACTCTGCTGGATTTTTATGTTGTCTGTGGACTTTGGGCGTGTATAGTGTCTAGTATTATGTCAGTAAATTGTTCTCGCAGCAACTCACAGATCCTCCAGAGAACACATTCTTTAATTAACTTCCAATAACATACAAAGTCCAAAGTCCACAGACAACATAAAAATCCAGCAGAGTAATTCAAAGACCTATGCCATATTTCTCAGTCACAAGATCAACTGAATGTCAGCCTGTCTTTTTCCTATATTGGTCTCATACTGGAGGGGGGTGGGGGGTCAACCAAATGTTCCCATTGAATTACTACCCGCCCCCCCCCCCTCAAGCCTAATTACCATTAATAAATACTTCTTTATGCATGTAAGGAAGTACCAGGCCATCTCACAAACCTAGATGTCTTAGATAAGATTTACACATCAAAGGGTCCTCTGTATCTTTTGATACGTGTCGTTTGACTCGTTTGGCCACAAGATCTGGTCAGCAAACTTCCTTTGATGTGTAACCTTAAATGCCTGTATGCAACACCTAAATACCATACCATACATACTGTATAACACAATATTTTAAATACCAACAGATCTATATTAATATTACTACATATTCCCCCACTTGAGTCAGTTCTAACTACTAGAACTGACTCATAATTCAAACAACAAACTTCATTATGGTTTGAGGTACTGGATGCTTTACAATGGCTCATATGAAATATTAAGTTGAGACTGGTTACATCTCTCTTCACCAACCTCTAAAATATCCCCATGAAACAGTTATTAGATAATATAACTTTAGACCATGACTGGAAAAGGGTTCGGTAAACATAAGTGGCCCGTATCCATATAGCTGTTAGGCCTTATTTCAAAGCTTGCTCTTTCTTGAGTAAATTACATAACGATCTTGAATATTGTGCAAAAAACGAGCTGATGTCACCGTCCATTCTGACTTCATCACATCTCTCACCATCTCACTGAAAGTAAAGCTTGGTATGTTTTGGGAGGTCAAATCCACATAAGTCCAGGATTCTCTCATCTCCAGGCTCAAAGTTTATATCTTTAAAGATGCTTTTACACAAACACCAGCAAATCCTGAAATACCACTTTCATCTTCATAGTAAGAAGAACCATTAATGTACCAGCAGTCCCTTTCAAGGTCAAAACGGTTTGGATATGGCAGTAAAAATTCTGTGCTGCAAACTATTTCCTTGAACTTGACACCTTCAATCATTAATCCACCAATCAGGACACTTGGTTCTTTAAGCATCAAACCCTCAATATTCTCTGATAATAAAGCTGTAGTCCATCGGCTTTTTTTCCCATTTTCTTTTTGAGCAATGATGACCTGTTGTGTACATGTCATTTGTTGATTGGCAGCAACAATTTGCTTTCGTAATGTGCTGTAGGCTGACACCTCATTGCGTTTAATAGAGCCGATACTTGTATCATTCAGTCCATAATTCCACCAGAATGGTATGCCAACATATATACATATTCTCCCATACGGTGGATTAGATAGCTTGACATCTGTGTTTATCAGATCTTCTGTCCAGACGATGCGGCAGTGGAAATTCTTGCCAGTATTTTTTATATGAAAGGTAGAAAGGTCTTTTTCATCCATATGTGTCACAGCCTTCAGCATATTATAAACAACTGATTCAACATGTTTCAAATCACGACTAGAGTGATGAATTTCACTCACCCCTCTTATAAATTTAGGAAAGCCACCCAACTTACTATATACTATATGCTATGTTAAGCCATTGTGCAGCATCACCTCAGATGTCAAATCTATTGATATCAATATGCATTATGTCATATGTACAGATGTTTTAAAATTATTTTAGGTTTAAATGCCTCACTCTGATTTTAATATTAAGTCCAAGAAATAAAACATAATACAAATAAAAAAGCAAAATATATCGGTAAAAAGGGAGAAAATTAAAAAATAGGGCGTTGGGCAAGTCCATTGAAAAGAAAATGAAAAAAAAAAGGAAACTTGAATGCTCAAAAAAAAGTCCATTGCTTGTATGAATATTGAGAGATATTCACTTGTATAGTGATATATTGTCCATTTGTCCATTCAGTGTTTCTCCCCCACTAGCCAGCAATTACTCCTGCTGTTCACATGCAAACGAGTATCTCCAGCCATGTACTGTATCTGAAAGAGAAAAACTCTCAGACAAAACTCATTAGCAAAGTCCTTAAACAAAGTACTATTTACAGTCTACAGTTTAAAGCTAGTTCCCCCCCACTGCTATAGAAGTGTAATTTTCATTCAAAAACAGATCTGGACCTTTCAACTGTTCTAATAGTGTGTAATATTCTATTTTCATCTTATCATACTCAATCTTCAGGTGGTCATATTTCTGTTTTAACTGAGGAAATGGTATCCAGGCCTTTTTCTTATTATGATTCTGGTCAGCTCTGTTTTTCATATTAATATCACCTATGTTTGACCCAGAGTTCCCCCTCTTGTTGTGATCATTAGATATTATCTTCTGATCTTTCTGTTCAGTGTTTGCCCTAAACAATGTGGCTACATCAATTCTGACAGCCTGCTCATTTGACTTTCTCCATAAATGATCCGCCCTTAACAATACGTCTTTTAAATCATGAGGATTCAGGGTAACTAATACAATATTTTGTTTGATATCTTCATGCAAAGCATCTAGAATCATACTGATATGTATCGAGCCTCCACGCTCAAATGCAAGATTATTACCAACCAATAATTCCATAATAGTTGCTATCCTGTGCGACAATTCATAGGGAGATTCACTCTGCATTTGGTGGATCTTTCCATAAATTGCAACATCAGAACGCACTCCATACAAGACACATAATAATTCCAGTAATATGTCTCTTGTTCTCAGAGGCTGAATACAGATCTGTTTAATTCTCATCCAAAGACTGTTTCCTATAGAATGTTGCAAAACTCTTTCTAAGTCAGATGGGTTGAGACTGTACATATCTCTGACATTCTGCAAGTCACAAAACCATTTAAAAAATCATGGCAGGGAACCATTCCTATTTCTTTAAGAATTGCATCTAGTTCTTTTGGTTTCAAATGCTTCATTACAAGCTGAACCTCCCCTGTATTATTGTTAATGTTATGAACCGTGGTGGTCACAGTGGGTGCGGCTGGCAATGAATTATCAGATTTAATATGAGGTTCTGTTTCATTTGATAGAAAGTGTGTGTTTGTATTTTGCTGCAGATTGCTGAATCCAAGATTTGATGCACATCTGCATTCCTGAGATCTTTTCTCTAATTCCATAATTCTTAATTTTAATCTCTCATTTTCCTCTGATAATTCATCACAACGTTTAGATTTCTCAAGCAAAGCTCCACCAATGGTAACTGCATGCAATTTTAAATTTACTGTCTCAACTTCACTCTGTAACTGCGCAATTTCCTCAACTTTATCATTCAAAGAACTTTCCATTGTTAAACAGCAAGATAAGCCCTGCACAATACAACCCTTTCTTTTACTTTCTGAAATTTTGCTATCAAAAACACTTTTCTCTAAAAATTCCTTGATTATAGTCCACATCTGCGTACATTTTTCTGGAATTTCATAAGGGCCGCCATGACGCTTAATAAATTTTAATACCCATCTGTTTATCAGAACTGACACTAGCTTCACACTGAGTAAGCATTTTGACTATATTATTAATAATTTAAAGAAAAAGGAAAATATTTTACTCACCGCATTTGAGTCTTCACCTTGCCAGTTCCAGTCTTCTGGTACACGACAGTCTTTTCCTTCTTCAGTTTTCAGGGGGGTGGGGGGTCAACCAAATGTTCCCATTGAATTACTACCCCCCCTCAAGTCTAATTACCATTAATAAATACTTCCTTATGTATGTAAGGAAGTACCAGGCCATCTCACAAACCTAGATGTCTTAGATAAGATTTACACATCAAAGGGTCCTCTGTATCTTTTGATACGTGTCGTTTGACTCGTTTGGCCACAAGATCTGGTCAGCAAACTTCCTTTGATGTGTAACCTTAAATGCCTGTATGCAACACCTAAATACCATACCATACATACTGTATAACACAATATTTTAAATACCAACACATCTATATTAATATTACTACATAATTGAGAATACATCATGATTCATTCATTAAAATGGTGAACTATGGTTATACATAATTAAAAAATGTAAACAGCAGTAATAAAATGGTCAGCAATGCAATACAGTACAGTACATGAATATGAGTTATAATAAGATTCACTTCCATATGAGTATCCCGACACGCGTTTCGACCAATACTGTCAATGTCTTCTTCAGGGGGAATTTTGTACTCTGGTGGAATATATCAAAAATAAATTGTTAGAGTTCTATCCCTCCAACGCTATACTGACATTGGTTATAGAAGTAATGGGAATATATTTACCGCACAAGAAGTATTCATAGAATGACGTATAACCAAAAAATTAATAAATATAATGATCCGAGGACCCTCACAAGAAAGAATCACCCATTTCTCTAGGCGGGAGCCGGCCAGGAAAGGCTTGCAAGGAGTCACACGCATGGACCCTCAAGGGGGAGGAGAGAACTGGAGGACACCTGTAATAGTTCAATGACTATTATACTGAGTAAAAAGATAATGTATTTTACCACTTAAGGACCGCCGCATGTACATTTACGTCGGCACAATGGCACCGACAGGCACATCAACGTATATATACGTTGGTGCCTTGAGGGGGTTCGGGGGTCCGATCGGACCCCCCCCCCGTACATGCGGCGGTTCCTTTAGCTCCGGGAGCGATCCGAGATGAGGGGGCGGCGATTCATTTTCAGCCACCCCCTCGCGATCGCTCCCAGCCAATGAGCGCGCCCGCCGCCGCCTCTTCCTGTGCTAAGTGTAAACACAGGAAGAGGGAAGTGCTGTGTTCCTCCTCGTGTCGGTCTTTTCGTCCGACGCCGAGGAGAGAACACATCACCAAGTAAGTTGCACCTAACAGTACACTGACACAGGTACACATAGGCACACTTAACCCCTTCCTGTCACCGCCGATCACCCCCCCCAGTCCACTGTAACATTGTGTCACTAAATGCAGTAATCATTTTTTTTTGATAACTGCATTTAGTGTCAGTGTTACAGTAAAAAGTGTCAGGGCAGTTAGTCTTAGCCCCCTTTAGGTCTAGGGTAGCCCCCTACCTAATAAAGGTTTAACCCCTTGATCACTGCCTTAGTTAACCCTTTCACCCCCTATTGCCAGTGTCACTAAGCGAACGATTTTCTGATCGCTGTATTAGTGTCACTGTTGCCGCTAGGCAGTTAGTTTTTTTTTAGGTTCGCCGCCAGGTTCTATAGCGCTAGGTACCCCCATAAATAAAGTTTTTAACCCCTGATTGCCCCTAGAGTTAACCCTTTCACCAGTGATCACCATATAAGTGTCAGTGGTGACGCAGGTTAGCCAGTTAGTTATTTAGGTTTTTAGAAAGCGTTAGGTACCCCCATATATTACCTAATAAAGGTTTTAACCCCCTGATTGCCCCCTAGTTAACCCTTTCACCAGTGATTACCGTATAAGTGTTACGGTTGACGCTGGTTAGTTAGTTTGCTGTTTATAGCATCAGGGCACCCGCCGTATATAACCCAATAAAGGTTTAACCCCCTGATCGCCCGGCGGGTGATATAAATTAAATTTTTGCGTCAGTCAGGGTCTGCGTCGCCCCAGGCAGCGTTAGGTTAGTGCCAGTAAGGCTTACACACACTCGCAAAGCATACACCCCCCCTTAGTGGTATAGTATCTGAACGGATCGATACCTGATCTGATCAGATCTATACTAGCGTACCCAGCAGGTTAGGGTACCCAAAAACGCATTGTTAGTGGAATCAGCCCAGATACCCGCTAGCACTTGCGTTTTGCCCCTCCGCCCAGCCCAACCCACCCAAGTGCAGTATCGATCGATCACTGTCACTTCAAAAACACATCACACACAACTGCAGCGTTCGCAGAGACAGGCCTGATCCCTGCGATCGCTAACAGTTTTTTTGAAGCGTTTTCTACATTTGCCTTTCTATAGCCAGGTGCTTTTTTTACCCGTGAATCATCACCAGTCTACGACTAAATTTAAAGCCCAACATGTCAAAGCGAATGTACACTGGTGAAGAGGCTGTTAGGATCCTGTGCATGTCGTCAGATGATGATGAGGAGGTCACGCATCTGACAGATTCGGGCTCAGAATACGATCCTGTTTACGACAGCGGCTCCATGTCAGATAGCTCTGACAACGGAGTGGTGGTCCCTGCTAAGACCAGGCGTACCCGACCCCGTTCTGAGGTTGTTGAGGAGCAAGAACCGCAGGACCCTTGTATGGAGCAGAGAGCGAGTACTAGCGCCGCTATTCCTTTTGGTGGATTGGCAAGCACCAGCGGTCTAGTACACCCTGGTCGTTCATCCAGCACTGCAGTATCACGTGGTGATGTGGCGAGTCCCATAAGTGCAGTTCAAGCTGGCGAGGTGGCAAGCACAAGTAGTGTCCCGCTGCCACCAAAAAGAAGAAAAAGACAGGCCCGTCGTGCCCATAGTGCCCTTCCTGCAGAATTTGCCTATCCTGATTGGGTCCCCACCACTTCTGCAGAACCCGTACTTCCCCCATTCACTGGCCAACCCGGAATTCAGGTGGATACAGCGAATTTCACGCCACTTGATTTTTATTCGCTGTATTTCACGGAAGATCTCTATAGATCTATTGTGGACCAGAGTAATTTGTATGCTGGTACCTACATCGCCGCTAATCCCCAGTCCGTCCTTGCCAAAGAATGGAGACCTCTTACGGTTTCCGAATTTAAGACCTTTCTGGGCCTTACCCTCAATATGGGCATACATCCATTTCCTCAATTGCGCATGTATTGGTCCACACATCCAATTGACCAAATGCCCATATTCTCTGCTCACATGGCCAGGAAACGATACGAGATGATCCTGCGGTTCCTGCATTTCAGTGACAATGCACTTTGTCGTCCACGTGGAGACCCTGAATTTGACCGGCTCTACAAAATTCGGCCCCTCATAAACCATTTCAATGAACGTTATGCAGCCTTGTTTAATCCCCAGCAAGTTGTCTGCGTTGACGAGTCCCTGATTAAATTTGCTGGCCGCTTGTCTTTCAAGCAGTTCCTTCCCAGCAAGCGTGCCAGATACGGGGTCAAGCTCTATAAGCTTTGTGACAGGGCAACAGGCTACACATGGAGCTTTAGGGTTTATGAGGGCAAAGATAGTCACGTAGAGCCGGAAGGATGCCCAGATTACATGGGGAGCGCTGGCAAGATTGTCTGGGACTTGGTGTCACCCTTATTCGGAAAGGGGTACCACTTGTATGTGGACAATTATTACAGCAGCGTGCCACTTTTTAGTCACTTATGATCATCAGATTGGAGCATGTGGCACCGTGCGACCTAATCGCCGGGGCTTTCCCCAGCGGCTTGTAGATGCCCGTCTTAAGCTGGGGGCGAGAGCCTGCTGCAGATGTAATAATTTGCTCGCTGTGAAGTGGCGGGACAATAAGAATGTTTTCATGCTTACCACCCTTCACGCAGACACGACAGTACAAATTCAAACGGCGACTGGTGTTGTGGAGAAACCCCTCTGTGTCCACAAATATAACCAAAATATGGGAGGGGTGGACCTCAACGACCAGTTGATGGCGCCGTATCATATTGCCCGTAAATCGAGACGCTGGTACAAAAAAGTGTCTCTACATTTATTCCAATTGACTTTGCTGAATGCTTTTGTCTTATACAAAACTTTAGGACAGAACGGACCCTTCCTCCAATTCCAGAAGGATATCGTCACAGAACTCCTGTATCCAGGCGGTTCTGCACCTCACCATCCCCTACCAAATGCAGTAAGCCGACTGCATGAGAGGCATTTTATATATGCCCTCGAGAGTACCCCTACCCAAAAAGCCCCCCAAAAAAGATGTCGTGTCTGTAGCAAGCGCGGATTTAGGTGTGACACCCGTTATTTTTGTCCCCGATGTCCTGCCGATCCTGGTCTTTGTATTGGCAAATGTTTTGAACGCTTCCACACACTAGTGAAGTATTAGCGTAGGGCAAAACATATCACAGGCTAGGCACACGTACACAGGGTCTCCCAAGATGCTGTCACATTTTGAGAGACCCAAACCTGGAACCGAAAAGTTGAACAGTTACAAAAAAAAAGTTTAAAAAAGGAAAAAGTAAAAAAACACAAAAAAAATATAAAATAAAAAAAACAAAAATAGTTGTCGTTTTATTGTTCTCTCCGTCTCTATTCTCACTCTATTGTTCTGCTCTTTTTTACTCTATTTTATTCTGCAAAGTTTTATTGTTATGTTTTTTCATGCTTGCTTTTCAGGTATGTAATTTACTTTACTGTTTTCAGGTACGCCATTCAGCTGTTGCGCGGACTTATTTATCTTGACAGCAACAGCGTTTGCTCCCACGATATATAAAGCCGTGACTCCAGTGCTGTAGGAGGTGATTTCACCACCACAGTTAAAAAAAGAGCATATATGCCGAAGCATGGGGGCATTAGGGGCGGAGGAGCGATTTTGCTCCTAATGCCGCGTACATATGGTTGACATTCCTACGGAGGCTTTCCCGTGGAAAAGTCTGACCATGTGTACACGGCATAGAAAAGTCTGACCATGTGTACACGGCATAGAAAAGTCCAACCGTGTGTACGCGGCATAACTTTTTTGCGGGAGGATGCCCCCATGCTTCGGCATATATATATTAGGCACAGGTTGCGTTAAAAAATGTTTTATTTTTTACTATGTTTTTTTTATTGGTATTTGCTTTGCAGGTATGGTGTGGTAAGATCTTACTGTTATACTGTAATGTTACTTTGTTTTAATGTTAACCATCATTCGCTTAGCAGGTACGCCATTCAGTTGCAGCGCAGATTTATTTAGCGTGACAGCAACAGCGTTTGCTCCCACGATATATATAAAGCTGCGACTCCAACGCTGTAGGAGGTGATTTCACCACCACAGTCCAAAAAAGAGCATATATGCCGAAGCATGGGGCATGGCGGCATTAGGGGTGGAGGAGCGATTTTGTTCCTAATGCCGCGTACATACGGTTGACCCCCCTACGGAGGCCTTACCCGTGGAAAAGTCTGACCATGTGTACACGGCATAGAAAAGTCCGACCGCGTGTACGCGGCATAACTTTTTTGCGGGAGGATGCCCCCATGCTTTGGCATATATAAATGGTGCATGTATGCCCATCATTAGAAGTGGGTGGATGAAGGGAGGTATTCTAATGGTGGGCATACCCACCGATCAATCCATATGTGGAATTACACCCCAAAATACATTCTGCTGCTTCTCCTGAGAATGGGGATACCACATGTGTGAGACTTTTTGGGAGCCTAGCCACTTACGGAACCCAAAAAACCAATCACCGCCTTCACTCTTTCTAATGGTGTAAATTTTTGATTTCACTCAAAATAGCACAAAAAAATAACAAATGACCCCATTTTGGAAAGTAGACACCCCAAGGAAACTGCTGAGAGGCATGTTGAGTCCATAGATTTTTTTTTTTTGTCCAAAGTGATTGAATAATGACAAAAAAAAATAAAAAAATAAAAAAGTTGTCACTAAATGATATATTGCTCACACATGCCATGGTTATATGTGGAGTTGCACCCTAAAATACATTCTGCTGCTTCTCCTGAGTACGGGGATACCACATGTTTGGGACTTTTTGGGAGCCTAGCCGCGTACGGGACCCCGAAAACCAAGCAACGCCTTCAGCATTTCTAAGGGCGCAAATTTTTGATTTCACTCCTCACTACCTATCACAGTTTCAAAGGCCATAAAATGCCAAAATAGCACAAAACCCCCCCAAACAGTGACATGAACATACATGAGAATCATCATGTGTACTACCACCTGATAAGTGTGTAAAGAGTTCAAACCCGTATCATAATACTAAGATTGTACATCAACCATAAAGTTGATGGTGGGGGGGTATATACAATGTTGATTTGAGGTGACGGAAAATGTGTGACTGTGGTATGTGTGTGTTGGATGGGTGATGGATAGGTGTAAATGGGTGTTAATATAGGTGTAAATGTGGTGTGTGGGAAGTGAGCTATTGTGAGTGGGTGAACTAAAATTAGGTGTGCAAAAAAGTGTGTTGGAAACACAGAAATCTGTGAAAGTGAGTGAGGAGGCCATATACCCTTTTTATGGCCAATAATTTGCACAAGCCTTCAAAATGGAGACTTTTTTCAAGTTTGGGTCTCATAGACATCAATAGGGTTTGCCGTTTGTGTCTGAACTTTTGCGATGTACGAGAGTTCTGGCACAAACCAAACCAGGGGTGTTTCACCCATTTGTATTAGAAAATTCAGTTTGTAAATAGATAAAAAATACTGTATTAAGAGAGTATTGATTAATGATTCAATGGTGTACTCCAAGATTTAGTGATGGGACCCTTACCTTCTAACATATTTATAAATTATATAGAGGTTGGAGTTAAAAGTACGATTTTAGTGTTTTCAGATGATGCTAAGAAAATGTAATGTTGATTGGACAACTACAGTATGTGGCAAATGAGAGTTACTGTTGATAAATGTAAAGTTATTGCTGCTGCTCCTGGACACACTGGCTGTGTTTTTTTTTTTTTTTTTTATGTTTCTAAACGCCCCTGTCTCTTAACTTTACTAAGGCCACTTCCACACTGAGGCGTTTGACAGGATTTGTTGTGCTAAAAATATTGCTTGAAAAGCGCCTGTAAACTGCCTCTTCTGCAGCCCCAGTGTGGAAGCCTGAGTGATTTCACACTGGGGTGGTGCACTGGCAGGACAGGAAAGAAAGTCCTGCAAGCAGCATCTTTGGGGTGGTGCGGGAGCAGTGTACACACCGCTCCCACACTGCCCCTGACATTAAAATAAATGGCCAGCGCTGCAAAAGTGCCCCGCTAGCTGCCTAAAAGCGCAGCTAAAATGATGCTAAAGTTCCGCTAAAACTAGTGCCACTTTACCGTCAATGCCCCCTGCCCCAGTGTGAAAGTGGCCTTAACGTGCATAAAGTCAGTGGTCATTGACCCTGTCCTCAGGGTCCACCAACAGGCCAGGTTTGCAAGATAACTGAAATACATCACAGGTGATGTCATTTGCTGCTCTAGTGATTGCAATATTCTAGTCTGCATCTCCCCAAGGTAATACATAAAATCTGGCTTGTCAGTGGGCCCTGCAGGACAGGGTTGATGACCACTGCATAAAGTGTATAGAGGCAGAAATAAAAAATGTCAGACATCCCTAGAAGCAGCGTTTAAACATCTAGTGTGCAAGAGGCCTAAATGTAAAGGAGATTGTACAGATATTGTGCAATAAGGTTGGATAGTGTATGGCCACCTTTGTAAACCTAAAATTAACTAGTTGTGCTTTTGTTGCCATTCATTGCTAATGACACATCAAGCTCAGAAGCAAACATGCATCTTGCATGTACAAAAATGTGCAGCATATGTGTCAAAATGCGTTTTTTGCAAACAGCAACATGCCAACATGTCCCATGGACTACTTTGTCACAATAAGAAGCAGCCCAGGAAAAGCAAGACAAAAACTTGTCTTCCCTCTATATTAGGTGTGAATGGGGCCTGAAAATAAAATTGGTATGTTTCACAAGATCAATGACAGCTCCACTCACTTTTATGTACTTGTATAAAGTTGGCCATACACTGTGAAATCTGTTTGTACATTTTTTTTTCCAAATCTATGGAATAGGAGGACCCACCTAATCTATTCAACTTCCGGTTGCACTATATAGCTGATGTTAGATCTAAAGGTGATTATACAATCAGATTGCACAGTGTATGACCACCTTAAAGGAAAAAAGTATGAACGTGGGTGAAAAAAAAAAAGAGGTGGTACATCAATGAGGGAGGTGTGTTTCAAAGAGGTAAACACTTTCTAATCTGTGATGCAATAAGGTAACGCATGATGGAATAGGACGTTTCCTGGAAGGTTACATGCTGTTACAGAAAGTGATGGGCTCAGATGCATTTTTACCATTTTGAACAGAGCGGTGCAGTCAAAGCTGCCATGGACTAGGTAAGTGAGAGATAAGCACACTGTGATGTCTGGGAAAAGAAATTAGAAAAGGCTTCTAGTTTCTATTAAAACTGAAACTCTGTCTAAAAAGATGAACTCTGCATTTAAGTATTTTATGAAAATTTTGAGTAAGTGTTGTATTTGTGTGATATACATAGCAATAATTGATCACTTGTAGTTTGAACAAATTAAAATAACCATCTGCTACAAAAAAGGAAAAAAATCAAATTTGGTTACATTAATTTAGAAAGAGTGCTGAAAAACAATCTGCTGATCAAATTGCCCATTTAATGCATTCAGTTTTTTAAAACATACAATTCTCCCATCAAATCTTTTGTTCTATCAAGCATTTCATTTACATGTATAGTCAGCACTTGTTCAACAAAAATGGTATGTTTTTGTAAAGCAAAAGAGAAAACAGTAGGATGGAAAAATAAAAGCAGCAGCATAATTTGTATTTAAAGTGGTTCTAAACTAAAATCATGTTTTACCCTAATGCATTGCCTGCATTAACCACTTCAGCTCCGTAAGATTTTACTCCCTTAATGACCAGAGCATTTTTTGCTATACGACACTGCGTCGCTTTAAGTGACAATTACGCAGTCGAGTGACGCTGTACCCAAACAAAACTGAAGTCCTTTTTTTTCCCACAAATAGATCTTTCTTTTGGTGGTATTTAATCACCTCTGCGTTCTATTTTTTTTGCGCTATAATCAACTAAAGAAAAAAAAACACAATTTAAAAACAAAAGCAATTTTTTTTTATATTTTGCTATAATAAATATTTATTCTTCAGTTTAGGCCAATATGTAATCTTCTACATATTTCTATAAAAAAAATAAAAAAAATCACAATAAGCGTATATTGTTTGGTTTGTGCAAAAATTATAGCGGCTACAAAATAGGAGATAGTTTTATGGCATTTTTATTATATATTTTTTTTATTAGTAATGATGGTGATATATTTTTATCCGGGCTAGGACATTGCGGCGGACAGATCGGACAATTTTCACACTATTTTGGGACCACTGAAATTGATAGTGATCAGAGCTAAAAATAGCAACTGTTTACATGTCGCAGGGAAGAGGTTAAATACTAGGGGGCGATCAAGGGGTTAAGCGTGTTCTAACTGTAGGGGGGAATGGCTACCACTGACATGTGAGATATACTATTCCCGATGACAGGAAATAGAAGATCCCCGTCATGTCACTAGGCAGAACAGGGAAATACCTTGTTTACATATTCATCTACTTGTTCTGCCTCTCCTCGCCAAGATCTCGGGCTGCCGGCAGACAATAGATGGCTAGTGGGTTGCTAAACAAAGGAGCAATCTCTAGTGCATATGCTGTATTAGTGTCGAGATAAGCACAGATATTTCCACTCACCCCTCCGGGTACAAAGGAATGTGTATAAGATTACTTGGCGGTTTTCTGTCCTCTGGAATTGGGTCCCAGTGGCTAATTTTCTCTTCTCAGATCCCCACGACCTTCAGCCTCTCAGCAAATATGTTACACAGATCTTAGGTTCCTTTTGCTGGACACCAGTTGCTCAGTACTAAGGCTCTGTCTCTCTGGTGCAGCTGTCACAGGTCGAGCAACAGGTCTGCACAGCTCTCCTGCCTCTCAGCGAAGGCCCATCTCCCCAGACTTGTCCTGGAAAATTCTGCCTCTCTCCTCTCCTGAAGTGTAGATGATCCTAGGTATTAAAGTCTTCAGCCCCACAGACTTGTATTTAGCGGTGCTCTTCTACAGTTACCTTGATCACTGGCTTCTGATTAACAAGCTCCTCCTTCCCCTAATTGGCTCAAATACACTGAGGCTAGGAGGGAGAGCAGGATTGAGCATGCAAATTAACACAGAGCGCTCTGACACAGTGAAACTGCAGAAAGGAAGCTTGGGGTGAGAGGGGCTGCTACACAGTACAGCCCACCTTGTGTTCATGTTTAGAGAGTGTTAGAGAGCGCACACAAGGAACCAGAGTTTGCTCCTCCAGTCAGTCATTGGTGGGGGGGGGGGGGGTGAGCAGAGGATCTCAAAGCTGGCTGCAACTGGCTACAAATGCAAAGTGTTTTCTGATTGGACAAGCTGGAGAGGTAGGTCGTTGACATCACACACTTCCTCCAATCAGAGAACACTTTGCATGCATGCAGAAGGTGCAAAGCATTCTCTGAATAAAGCCTGTGCAGGGCGGCTTGCGATCACAATGCAGCAGTGCAGCCAGGGCCAGTGCAAGGATTTTTGCCAACTCAGGCGAAGGTGCATTTTGCCGCCAAACCCCCACCCCCGGCACACATGCACACGCACACACACACCATACATTATATATGTGCTCCATTAAGCTTTAAGTGTTATGATCCTTAAAGTGATCGCTTAACTTATTTATATTTACAGAGAAAAATAGCAAACAAACTATTTGTGGTTTTGTAAAGTGCATTTTTTTTCTTTTTTAACAGGAAACGTTAAAACAGGTCAGTCCCCCTTACCTATTTCTGAACACCAATCTGTGCACGGGGCAGTTCCCTGTCCCGAGTCCCTCAACAGGTCGCCGTCGCCTCCAGGATGACGCCGCGGGCTGCACTGCCTGCTGGTGCAGGTCTGGTCCGTCCGTTGCTCCGCCTCCTGCAGCACTTACGTCACTCACTGACGTAGGAACGTAGGCGCCACGTAGGCCGCATAGCCAAGGACAAGACAGAGAAACTGTCACACACTGAGACAGAGTGACTGCACAGGTCAGGGGCGCTGCGGGGACTCGTCCTTCAGATGCTGCCCGCAGCGACAGCCCACACCACACACACCCTCGATGATCAGGCGAATCTCAATGATCGGGCGACTTTTACAGAACGGTCAATTTTCCACCCTGTTCCCTGGCGCCGAAAGGCAAGTTCCCATGTTGCCTTGTGCTAGCGTCGTCCCTGAGTGCAGTCACTACAAAAGATTAAAGGAGAAAAATGGCCTGAGCTTGTTCACCTGGGCTTTTCCTATGGGTCACAGGAATGAAAATAGTTTTGCACTACTGTGACCCGTTTTTAGCAGAGAGTGGTTTGAAGTCTGCTCTCTGCTAACGTCACCAGGATCAGTCCAGGCACCACGTCATACCGACTTCAGAAGTTTGGATCCGCCAGGTGACTGGACTGATAGACGTCTCAGCCTCTCAGTGAGCCGCTGAGAGGCTGAGATGGCCGCTCCCACAGCTCAGTGCTCCAGTGAGTGTCGAGAAGCAGAGCAGGAGAAATGCTGACTGACAGGTAGCAGTTCTCTGCTCGGGGAGGTGAGAGAACTGAGCCATCGGCAGTGTTCGGTCATCAGTGAAAAGGCGGCGGTAGACAGATGCAGCATTGGTCGTATGCTGCATCCACCTAGGTAAATATGAATATGGGATAAAAAATAATAATCCCATACTTCTCTTTTAGGAAAAAGACTGTCTCTCCAAAACAGACACATGGGAGCTACAAATATTTAAAAGGAATGTCCAGCTGCATGAAACCTAATGCTGACTTGACAACATTTTTAAAAATAATCTGATCTCACAGATATTACCAAATTAAACTCACAATGTTCCTTTAAACAACAGGCAAGAAAAGGATGACACTGAAAAATAGCTTACATTTAATAATTACCAGTCACCAGATATTTCAGTGGCATGAAGGCCAGAGGGTCTTGTTTACAACGAATTGAACATCTGGTCCAAAATTATCTCATTTGATTGCAATATTGTAGATCACAAGCGTGGTTTAATTGTGCCATTTAAAAATCTTATTAAAAGGGTGTATTGTTGTCTGAACAGATGGCCGGCAGGCTATGTGTGTGAAATGTATTATCTTTTATATTAAAAATATATTTTAAACCAAGATAAGTGAGTATTTACAAAATATGGTTTGACGTAACAATTAAATACATTTAGCCGTTAAGAAATAGCATAGTATAGAACTTGCATTTACTAAACAAAAATACTTATTTGTTGTCTCATTATCATTTTTTTGCAACCGCAGTTGCATGGTAAGGAGTGTGCATATGATTACAGATACCCCCATAAAGCCATGTATCCCACACGGCAGTCAAAAGTAGAAGGAAAAGGAACATATAAATAACATTCCAAATGCTACCTCTGGCATAGCTTTGTCACTCATTTGTGTTTAGTTAGTAAAAATCTACATAAAAATACCTTTTCATATTTTTGTCTGCATCCACACTACCAAACACTTTTGGTCCTGGTGCTTGGCTAGCAGCAGGAAGAGCTTACCTTCATTACTGACATTAAAATAGGAAGGAATAGGAAGGAAGGAGGGAAGAAGCTGTAATTGCCTGTACTGTAATTGTGAGCAACAACAGCACTAACTGCATTGAGTTTGCATGTGCCTGTGTGGGTTTCCTCCAGGTACTCTGGTTTAATCTCACTTTTCAAAGACATGCTGGTGTTAGAAAGGTATAACAGAAAAGTTGCTTATAAACTGATTAATATATATATATATATATATATATATATATATATATATATATATATATATATATGTAGCACTGACCCCCGAAGGAGGTGCTGGTTTGATTTGGGCCTGCACTTTACCAATAAACCCCACTAACTTGGCTCAATCCCCTTGGCACAGCTGTGATGCAATGCAATACAATACAATGTAAGACAGTACAAAATACCTGTATTGTAACCCCAGGATCCACTGACTGCACCTGGTGGGAGAAAACAATACACCACAACAACTGGATACTTAACCAGAGATATATTTTACTGTAGAATATGCAAAAGAGTGATTACAGTAATTGTGCTGTCATCCCAACATAAGACAGCAGCACAATAGATTTCAATATAAACAATTTGAACAAACAGTATACATATACATATATATATATATATTGTGACAGGAAGTCAGGTAAATCTATGTGTGTTGTCATAGACGGGAGATATATTTCTGCCTTGTTTAGACAATACATCAATTACTATTAGGCGTCGGCTGTAGAAATGGCCAGAGAGGTTTGGGGAGTTAGAAGCCTTCAGCTGTTCAAAATGAAGCAATTAAGGCCCCTATAAATAAAGCCTAAGGATAACGGCTGATTGCTGCATCCTGGAGCTTTGGGAGTGAAGGAGCAGTCACAAGCACTTCTGAAGAGGTGAGGTGCTGATGGATATTTCTGTGTGAGAAATATCCAAGGGACTTTTTATTTTGTCTTCTGCTGTAGGACCAGCAGTGTCTGCCCAGCAGTAGGCTGTGCCAGACTCAATAGGTAGGTTCCTGTGTTGGGAAGGTAGACACCCCAAGTGGCAAGGGTTTACTTTATGTTTTGTTTTGTTTTATGCTGTTTTTATGCATGCACGTGTATCCAGCAATATGGAAAAATAAACCATATCATTTGTTTTCAATCCTCCTCAACTGCCTATTTGTACAGTTCAGCGTGTAGTGAACCCATCCAGGGGGTCACACACACCCGCTACCGAGTTAATCCCTCACACATGGTGGAGTGCCGCGGGCAGTTAAAGTAAACCCAAAATGGAGGAGATGCTGAAACAGCTGATTATAGCAAATGCAAATCACCAACAGAGCATTGCAGCTCAATGACAGGTTCACCAAGAGAGCATTGCAGCTCACCGAGAGAGCCTTGCAGCTCAACAATGGGTTCACCAAGAGAGCATGGCAGCTCACCGAGAGAGCCTTGCAGCACAACAACAGGCTCACCAACAGGGCATTGCAGGCTTGGAACAGAGACACCAGCAGCAAATGGAGGCCATCGTAAAACAGCTTCAGAGACCGCAGACCGAGGCTGGGAGTCAGGCCAGTAACATATCGACTTTTCGGGTAAGCCACTTATTGCCAAAGATGACTGCAGATGAAGACCCTGAGATGTTTCTGACCACGTTTGAGAGAACAGCGGAAAAAGAGAGTTGGTCTAAGGAACAGTGGGCTGGATTAGTGGCCCCCCTATTGTCTGGAGAAGCCCAAAAGGCATATTTTGATTTGGAGTTTGCAGATGCAAAAAACTATGATCGGTTAAAAGAGGAAATATTGGCACGTTTTGGTGTAACCCTGGAGGTCCGTGCTCAGCGGATTATCAGTTATCAGTTGAGGAAACCACCTCGGTCGCAGATGTATGACCTCATCCATTTGGCTAGTAAATGGCTGCAGCCAGAAACTTTGTCCGGACCAAAAATTTTGGAGCGAGTAGTCATGGACAAATTTCTTAGGTCTCTTCCTACCACCCTGCAGAAGTGGGTGAGCCATGGTGGTCCTGAAACCGCAGACAACTTAGTAGACCTGGTCAAAAGGTACCTAGCAACTGAGAATTTGTCCTCTTCACCCAGAGACGCACAGACTTTTTACCCCAAGACCAGACCATCCCCATCTGTAGGTAAGACGGCATCAAGGGACGGGGGTGGAGAGAAAGACCAAAGATCAACTAGAGGTGTTAATCGGGACTACTACTAATGATTGGCAAGAGCAGACTAGAAGACCCATCCCACAAGAGAGGACCAGAAGGTTGATTTGTTTCCGCTGCCAGGGAGAGGGACATGTAGCAGCCGTTTGCCCAGCGGGTGATGAACCCATGCAGTGTGACTTTCTGACAGAGAGACGACAATCCTTCTTTACAACCACATGTACTGCAGTAAAGGGGAATGAGAGACCTTTATGTAGAATGTGCTTAGATGGTAAAGATGTTGTGGTATTGTTGGATTCAGGTAGCCTGGTCACCTTAGTAAAAAGTAATTTAGTGGTGGGAAACACCTTACATCCTAGGAAAATGGCTGTAGTTTGTGTACATGGGGACACTAGAGAATACCCGATGACTACGGTTTCCTTTGAAACGTTCCTCGGTAACTTCTGTCACCAACTGGGTTTAGTTCCCCAACTGCCACATGACGCCATTGTGGGAAGGGATTTCCCAAAGTTCTGGGAGCTCTGGGATTTCCCAGATTCCCCAGTAAGTGGTTCTTCTGAGCCTGAAACCGCTACTCCAGAAACCTCTAACTGTGAGGATTCACCTGAGTTTCCGTTCTCAGTCTTAGCAGGGAAAACACCAGTCCCTAGGGAGGAGCCTGCTACCTCAGAAGAGGAACAGCGGCCGATAGGGTTTGATGACCTCGAGGTGCACAGAGAAAATTTCATCACTGAGCAATTGAGGGACCCCACATTGCAAAGAGCCCGGGAGAATGTAGTAAAGATAGATGGGGAGTTAGTTAACCCTGATGAGAGGGTTGCCCTTCCTTACTTCATTATTGAAAGGGACCTGTTATATCGAGTGTCACAGAGGATAGAGGACACCATTGAGCAACTGGTAGTGCCTAAACCGTACCGCAAGATGGTTTTGGAACTGGCCCATGGGCACATTCTTAAGGGGACATTTGGGAGCATAAAAAACCCTGGAGAGAATCATCCAGAGGTTTTATTGGCCTGGGATCACTAAGGAAGTGGAAATGTACTGCTCTTCCTGTCCAGCGTGTCAGATTACTGCACCCATGCCACATTTCCGCAGTCCGTTGGTACCCCTGCCCATTATCAAGGTCCCTTTTGAGAGGATCGCCATGGACTTGGTGGGCCCCTTACTGAGTTCTCTCCGTTTGAGTTACTGTATGGGAGGCACCCTCTGGGCCATGCCATGGAAACGTGGGAAAGTGAGAGTTCCCCTCATCGAAGTGTGATTGAACATTAGTGTTGAGCAGAATATGCCATATTCGATTTTGCGATATATCTCGAATATATAGTCGAATATTCGAGATATATTCGCTAAATACGAATATTCGTGATATATTTTGGAAATGAAATCATTGCGAATTTTCGCTATCGCGAATGCGAATGCGAATTGCGAATGCGAAATTTCGAGAAATGCGGAATGGAGCACTCTGATTGGCTCAGAATATTCGTGATATATTACAATATAAAATAATTGCGAAATTTCGAGAAATGCGGAATGGAGCACTCTGATTGGCTCAGAATATTCGTGATATATTACAATACACAATAATTGCGAATATTCGGCAAATGCGGAAGGAGCACTCTGATTGGCTCAGAATATTCGTGATATATTACAATACACAATAATTGCGAATATTCGAGAAATGCGGAAGGAGCACTCTGATTGGCTCAGAACATTCGTGATATATTACAATACAAAATAATTGCGAATATTCGAGAAATGCGGAAGGAGCACTCTGATTGGCTCAGAATATTCGTGATATATTACAATATAAAATAATTGCGAATATTCGAGAAATGCGGAAGGAGCACTCTGATTGGCTCAGAATATTCGTGATATATTACAATATAAAATAATTGCGAAATTTCGAGAAATGCGGAATGGAGCACTCTGATTGGCTCAGAATATTCGTGATATATTACAATACAAAATAATCGCGCGATATCGCTATTGCCGAATAATCGCATTGCGATTTTTCGGGAATATAAAATGAGCGCTGCAGCTACTCGGCCCAGGGTCTCTAATCATACCAGCAATGCTTTTAGACGTCGATGGGGATCTCTAGGATGTGATCTGTTCTAAAAAAAAATTGAAAAAATACGAATATTCGAAATAGCGAATATTCGCCGCGATATTCGCGTTATTCGCGAATACTCGAATATGCAATATTCGTAGCGAATATTCGCAATGCGAATATTCGTGAGCAACACTATTGAACATGTGGCACAAATGCAAGATAGAATTGCTCAAGTGATGCCGATTGTGAAGGCACATTTAGCCCAAGCCCAGTTGGCTCAACAGAGAATTTACAATCGTGGGGCCCAGGTCCGTTCCTTTGCACCTGGTGATAGGGTGTTGGTGTTGGTCCCCACGGTCGAAAGTAAATTCCTAGCCAAATGGCAGGGTCCTTATGAAGTGTTGGAGAAAATGGGGGTGGTGAATTATAAAATTAGCCAACCGGGAAGATGAAAACCTGAGCAGATATATCACGTGAACTTGTTGAAACCATGGAAGGTTAGAGAGTCCTTGGTCGCTGAGACTACCCGATTTTCTGCTCCATTTAGCCTGGCTGTCCCTGAAGTTGGGATAGCGGAGACTCTGTCCAAAACTCAGCGACAGGAGGCTAAAGAATTTGTGCTCCGTAATAGGGAGAAGTTTTCAGATTTGCCAGGTTGGGTCTCCGGGGTTGAACATGATATTATCACCACACCAGGAGAGAAGGTCAAGTTGAAGCCTTATAGAATTCCAGAAGCCCGGCGAGAGGCAATTCGCCAGGAAGTAAAAAAAATGCTTGAGCTGGGGGTGATAGAAGAGTCAAATAGTGATTGGTCCAGTCCCATTGTCTTAGTGCCCAAACCAGATGGAAGATGGCGGTTCTGTAATGACTTTCGCTGCCTGAATAAAATCACTAAGTTTGACACCTATCCTATGCCCCGCATAGATGAACTGATTGATGAACTGATTTACCTAGGCACGGCCCCGGTACATGACGACGTTAGACCTAACCAAGGGTTATTGGCAAATTTCATTCTCGGAGTCAGCCAGAGAAAAAACAGCCTCTGTAACTCCAGATGGATCTTTCCAATATCGGAGGATGCCTTTTGGGTTACAGAATGCTCCCGCCACATTTCAACGCACCATGGATAAGACCCTTCGGCCTCATCGAGCCTATGCTGCTGCATACCTCGATGACGTGGTCATCCACAGTGAGGATTGGGAGTCACACTTGCCAAAAGTTCAGGCTGTGTTGGATTCCATCTGGAAAGCCGGATTTACAGCCAACCCGAAAAAATGTACCCTTGGGCTAGAAGAGGCGAAGTATCTAGGGTATACCATTGGGAGAGGTCTAATCAAGCCCCAAACAAACAAAGTCGAGGCTATTCAGGATTGGCCACGTCCCACCAACAAGAAACAGGTTTGCGCATTTTTGGGAATTGCGGGATATAATCGCCGTTTTATTCCCCATTTTGCCTCACAGGCTGCTCCCCTGACCAATTTGACCAAAGGGAAGGAGTCTGTCATGACCAAATGCACTCCCGAAGCAGAAGCAGCTTTTCAGGCTTTAAAAAACAGGCCTTATGTAGTCAGCCAGTTTTAAAATCGCCTGATTTTTCACGGGACTTTGTGGTTCAGACAGATGCCTCAAATGTGGGGTTAGGAGCTGTACTGTCCCAGGTTATCAACGCGGAGGAACACCCTGTTATGTACCTTAGCCGAAAGTTGAAGGCCCATGAAGAGAATTATGCCACCATTGAGAAGGAGTGTTTGGCAGTGAAATGGGCTTTGGATTCTCTCCGGTACTACCTCCTGGGTAGACAGTTTGAACTGGTGACAGATCATGCCCCATTGAAGTGGATGGCACAGAACAAGGAGACCAATAGGAGAATAAATAGGTGGTTCCTTGCCCTTCAGGAATTTAGTTTTTTCATAACGCATCGCCCCGGTGTTAAAATGGGGAACGCAGATGGTTTGTCCCGAGTGCATGCGTGCCTGGCAACCTGTGTCCCAACCCTATGGTTGAAACAAGAGGGGGGGGGTATGTGACAGGAAGTCAGGTAAATCTATGTGTGTTGTCATAGACGGGAGATATATTTCTGCCTTGTTTAGAAAATACACCAATTACTATTAGGCGTTGGCTGTAGAAATGGCCAGAGAGGTTTGGGGAGTTAGAAGCTTTCAGCTTTTCAAAATGAAGCAATTAATGCCCCTATAAATAAAGCCTAAGGATAACGACTGATTGCTGCATCCTGGAGCTTTGGGAGTGAAGGAGCAGTCACAAGCACTTCTGAAGAGGTGAGGTGCTGATGGATATTTCTGTGTGAGAAATATCCAAGAGATGTTGTTTTCTACTGTAGGACCAGCAGTGTCTGCCCAGCAGTAGGCTGTGCCAGACTCAATAGGTAGCTTCCTGTGTTGGGAAGGTAGACGCCCCAAGTGGCAAGGGTTTACTTTATGTTTTGTTTTGTTTATGCTGTTTTTATGCTTGCACGTGTATCCAGCAATATGGAAAAATAAACCATATCATTTGTTTTCAATCCTCCCCAACTGCCTATTTGTACAGTTCAGCGTGTAGTGAATCCATCCAGAGGGTCACACACACCCGCTACCGAGTTAATCCCTCACTATATATATATATATATATATATATATATATATATATATATATATATATATATATGTCTATACCTGGGAGCTCCCCCTACTTTATAAGCTATGCGTGAGATCTCACTTAAAGTACTTAGTCCTGGGTCTTCTTTTCTCCGCTAGCTAAAGTGGCTCCTTGTGATTTGTAATCCACAGTTTGGTAAGTTAAATTGAAGTGAAAATGCTCCTGGTTAACTGTAACAACTATTTTAACATTGCTTGAGACATCAAGGTAGATAGGCCTCAGGCCTTCTCAGTGTCAGTTGCTCTGCTCCTTCGTGGAACTATAATTTCCAGTGAGGCCTGTATATGAGTCTAACTGCATGTGAGATGTAACAAACTGTGGACCGTGACCCGCTCACCCACTGGATAGAGGCTCCGTGTGGTAACTTTAGTCCAGGGACTGCAACTTGCTTCTCCGTCAGCTGGGCCAATCGCTCTGTTCAGCTCCGCTGGGTGAACCCCGTCCTCCGATGCTCGGATGAGTGTCTCTGGGTCTCTGCAATCTGGCCACTGTCTCCCCACATGTCCTCTCAGGCAGGCCACACGATTCCAAGAGAACTAAAATGGCTGCTCCGACTCCTTTTATCTCCTGCCCAGCATACACTGCTTAAGAAGTTGTTCCTGGGTAGCTGCTTCCTGCTGAAAAAGGTCAGCCTCCTCCTCCAAAACAACAGTCACTTCCTCTCTCTTGTGCTTCTTTCAGGAAAACACTAAATATCTGCACTCCCAGTATTTGACCACTAGATGGCTCCAAATACCAATCTATAACAATCCTGAAATATCATTACACAATATTAGTACAAGATTTAAAGGCAAAAATACCCCCGCTACATATACATATACATACATATACACATATATATATATACACATATATATATATATATATATATATATAGTAAGATAGGGGTTATTAAACTCCAGTGATAGATGCGTTTTCCAGTGAGTATACCAATCCAGAACTGCGTTTTAAGGGTAGCCATTTTATTTAAAAGTTCACAAATACAAATAGCAGCTCTCGCAAGGGGGTTCCACCATTCCTGTATCTTATCATCTGGCTGTTTCAGGCCTCCAACTTAGGCCCAAGCTCTGCTCCTCAGAACTACCCATTTCCCAAAGGTAAGCACACAGCTAACTTACTCCTGATCAGCGTCTTGCTGCTCAATCCCACAACATCTGCCCCTTGCAGTCATGCATGCTGTAGCTGCACCTATGCAGTACCTCTGACTCCTCTCAGACGGTTTGACAGCTCACACCTGGCTCCCAGGACCAGACTTCCTGTCTGTGGGGTGGGGTGGGGTCCTGAGCCACAGCCAGGCCAGCAATAAATAGCTGAACACACAGCTGTGTAATTAATGTGTGTCTCTCCAAAATATGGCTAAAACCAGCCATCCTTCAGGTAGGACAGAGTCAAACCATATATTGTAACATGGGGGACAATTAGCTCTCTTGTGTGATGCTTTTGTCTGTGATTCAAGCCAGTCAGGAACTATATTTTAGGGCATGGTAGCCCATTTTTATTTAAAAGGCAAATAAAATTCCATAACATAAAGGTTTCCCACGCAGGGGCTCTTCTCCAGCAAACACACACAAAAGAAAATGCTAGCCCACCTGGCCCTCCTTAGCAGTACTTTTGCTCTTTATCCTGGTCACACAGACCACAGGATTCTTCAATGTGGATAACTTCACTTTAGTGGCCAAAGCTCCACTCTGCCTATAGTCCTCACTGCCTCTTGCAGTCACACATATTCTGGCTGCCTCCTGCAGCCCCTTTGACTCCTGAAGACGCCCTGTCTCTCTGGGTGTGGAGCAGTCTCTAACTGGGAGCCTTGAGGTTTTCCTATACCCTCATTATAAGTGCTGTGTTCACCTGAGCACACACCCTGCTGGTAATCTACAAAATCTGGACACAGGGTTGGAGATCCCGTCCCACCCAAGACACTATGGAATCTCCAAACGACAGAGCCCCATGCCGGAATACGAAAACCTGGAGAAAGTTGTGCAAGTAGTCTTCTCCAGTCCATATCTATGCTCTGCAGTCTTGTACCAAGCAAATGTGCATACCCTGTGTCCCCCAAACTACCAATTTTACGGTGACAGAATCTCCTACTGTTTTGTAGTACAGCCTCTGAAGGTAAAAATTAATAAACAAGAAAAAAGGGGCATACCATCATCCAGAATTGTTAGTATAGAGGAATTGATTCTAAGGTCCCCAATCTAAAGAACCAAAGAAGGGGTGGGGCCATATTTAGACTATCGCGGTACTGGTAATATAGGTATAACAAGTACAAACATAAATATAAAGTTATAAAAATGTTTTTAATTAATTACAGGATCAATCAAAACACAAATTAAAATAACGACCAAACAACACCAGTATAGTCATCACCACAGAGGGGGGAGAAGAACAGTGGGTTGAGAGTCATGACAATCGACTTGACCGGTTTCACGGCTATTAGCCGCTTCAGCAGAAGCATATCTAAAATAAGAGAAATGTAAAATGACAAAATGTCAGCAAAGGTAAAATAAACAAAATTTAGCAAAAAATACATTGGGGAGCAACGGGCTCGGCTGCTCACCTAAATGCCCCACAGATGGGTGGGGTGGGCACCACTGCAGGACGTCCCGTAAGGTGACCAGGGGGCGCGCATATGGATAGACCTAGTACTAGGATATGTAAAGTATGGGGAGTTAATATAGTATAATAAAATAATAAAACCTGGCCAGAGGTAGGGGAGATGTGTACAATAAGTGATGTCAAAAAACTAAAAGGTTGTGAGCAAATTGTGAATAGAAATGGTGTGAGGATGTGAGTGATGGTGATAGCAATAATATTTAACAAACGTCTTGATTTTAAAGTAGCACTTGACAATCCTTCTTTTAGTACATTTGAACTACTGGTGGTAAATTGTCTACCACCCTCCTCACTTAAAGAAAGACTTTGAGAGGGAACTGATGGACCTGGCTTCTTTGGCCAGCCTCAGCAGTGCAAAGTGTGTCATCCTTGGCGATCTCAACCTGGGCTGATGACACCTCGGATGCTGCCACACTCTCCCTGCTTAATCAATTAAAAGAACTTTCATTCTCTCAACTGATAACTCAAGCAACACACAGGGCAGGGCATATCCTTGACTGGATACTGACCCACAATGTCATTATTAAAGATATTCAAACAAGGGAACTAGCCTGGTCAGACCATTCCATTAGCTTTTTTAATCACTATTTTCGAGCCAATATTAAACCCCCGCACATTCCCAATCGATTAGGACCTATAGTCAAAAAAAGGAATTTAAAGGACCTAATTCCTTCCGACTTTGCACAGCACTTTACCCAGAACACTCTATTGAATGACCAATTGGCCTTAGGAACTACGGAAGAAAAATTAGGTTTCTTTTATAATCACTTATTATCGTCACTGGACACCCTAGCCCCAATCTCTAACAAACCCAATTCTAGAATTGCTGAAAAAAATCCAAAATGGTTTACGCCGGTGCTACGATTGCTAAAACAGCAAACTAGGGCCGCGGAACGATTTTGGCGAAAAAATAAAACTCCTGAGCATCTTTTTAAATTCCGAGAGCTCCAAAAATTGTACAAAACTGTCATTTTACAAGCAAAAAGACACTATTTCTCGGAAAGGGTAGTCAAGGCAGGAAACAATTCTGGTGAATTGTTCCGCATCACGCAGGAACTCTCTAATCCCATCAGTAAAACTACACCGATGGCTCATTCTCAGGAGCTCTGCCAACAAATGGCAGAGTACTTTCACAACAAAATATTAAAGTTACGAGCCTCTATACCATCTTTAGTTGCTCCTAGCGTAAGCCATCCAGCCCTAGAACTGAGTGGGGACCACACTATTATTCCATTACAGGAATTTACCCCACTCACGGAAGTCTCGGTTAGAGAGATTATTCGGGCTTTAAAAGCCTCCTCCTCCCCTTTGGATCCCTGTCCCCCTAATTTGATGAAATCTTGTGCAGAGGCCCTGGCCCCGTTTATACAGGACATTATTATTAGCTCCTTTGCCTCCGGTCGGGTGTCGAGTTCTCTTAAGCAGGCGGTGGTGACTCCCCTGCTTGAGAAACCATCGCTCGCCCCGACTGAGATGAGCAACTTGAGACCAATTTCTGGCCTTCCGTTCGTGGCGAAGATAACCGAAAAAGCTGTGGTAGGTCAACTTCAGAGTCACCTAGAGTCCAATAACATTCTGGATGACTACCAGTCGGGATTCCGGCCTGGGAGAGGCACAGAGTCAGCTCTTGTCTCTCTTCTGACGGCTTTAGACCAGGATCATTCGGTGGTTTTAGTGTTACTGGACCTGTCATCTGCATTCGACACCATTGACCATCAGGTGCTTCTGGATCGATTGGTAATGGTTGCCAGATTAGAAGGTCAAGCCTTGGCATGGATGGCCTCCTTTCTCCAGGAGAGGACGCAGCGAGTACAGCTGGGGGTTTTTCAATCAGCTGACCTCCCCCTCTCCTGTGGAGTTCCACAGGGATCGGCTTTATCTCCAGTCCTGTTCAACATCTATGTGAGGCCATTGGCCGACCTGATCAGGCACCACAATCTCCAGTTCCATGTCTATGCCGATGACACGCAACTTTACTGTAAATTCAAACATGGTGAAGTTGCTCCCGAAACCCTGGCCGCTTGCCTTCGGGAGAACGATCAGTGGATGTGTGCCAACTTTCTGAAGTTAAACAATAGTAAGACTGAATGTATTACCTTCAGTGACTTGAGTCTGGCCCCTACACTGCCTCAATGGCCCTCGGAGTTTGGCAGTGTTCCCGAGAGAG
Organism: Rana kukunoris; assembly: GCA_029574335.1. Lineage (NCBI taxonomy): Eukaryota > Metazoa > Chordata > Amphibia > Anura > Ranidae > Rana > Rana kukunoris. Next base: position 407,556,178 of record CM056052.1, on the reverse strand, counting down.
CCACCCAGGTTTAGGGACTTGGGAATCATCCTGGACTCTCGGTTGACTCTGACCCCCCAGATAAGCAAGGTGGTGAGTACCTGCCACTTCCATCTGAAACTTCTGAGGGTGTTATTTCGATTCATCGACCACCCCAGCAAAAAAACGGTTGTCTCTGCCACAATCGCTAGTCACCTGGACTATTGTAATGCTCTGTATCTAGGACTCCCTAATAACAACTTGCATAGACTCCAGCTTGTCCAAAATGCAGCTGCGCGGCTACTCACGGGTGCTTCCAGCAGAGAGCATATCACCCCCTCCCGTCGCCCTGCATTGGCTTCCTATTTCCAAACGGATATTGTTCAAGACTGGTTGTATTATGCAAAGGGTATTCTATGGTTCGGGTCCAGGCTACCTCTGTGCAAGATTCATCAAATACGTCCCCTCCCGCCCCCTCCGTTCCAGTACCTCCTTGGATTTTACGGTGCCTTCGCTTTAGGAAGGCTCATCGGGGAGGTCGCTCTTTCTCTGTCCAGGGGGCGAAATTTTGGAACAGCATCCCCCTGCCCATTAGACAGGTTAGCAATCTCCTGGCTTTCCGTTGCAAACTTAAAACCTACCTGTTTACCCAAGCCTATGGCTGAGTCAGTAGAGGGGTGTTTCGAGTCCTTTTTATGTTATATTAGGTCTCTCCCTTCTTAGTACCCCTTTTAATTGCTGCGGTGCCGATTTTAGTTCTCCGTCATGGGTGATGTGTACTTCTTTTCTTTTGCGTTTAGCGCTTCGAGGCCCTATGGGTAAGACTGGCGCGATATTAAACATCTTTTAATAATAATAATAATAATGGGGAGGGAAAGTAGGGAGACAAGGGGGGGAAAAAAAAGGTAAAGGGAAAGAGGGGGGTGGGAAAGAGGGAAAGGGAGGAGGGAAGAAAGGGAGAGGGGGGAGGGAAGAAAGGGAGAGGGGGAGGGGGAGGTGAAAGAGGGGGGGAGGAGAAAGAGGGAGGGGAAAAGAATGAAGAGGCGAGGCAGGAACTGAGAATGAAAGGGAATAAGGGGGGGATGAGGGATGTGTACCTGCAATACAAATGTATTGTGTGTAGGGGGCCCCGGAACCGGGAGCCCAAACCGAGACATCTGTGTGAAGCCACATCTAACCTCCACAGGGAGGTCCATGATAATGACCAAGAGAGGGAGAGTGACCACATTGGATCCCAGGAGGGCATCAAGATAGTGAAGCCCACCAGTGGCACCTAAATAGAAGACACATGAAGTGAGTAAGGGTGATAATTGAACAAGGGTAGAAGGGGATGAGGAAAGGGGGAGGGAGGGGGAGGGAGGGGGAGGGAAGGGCCAAGGACGGACCGGTGCAGCCAGAAGGAAATAGAGGCATTGCATGATAACTTACTGTGGGCTGGATAAGGCCACAGGGGTCCCGGGGTCCAAGCCTCCATTGCGCAATAAGCAGGAGTTAGCTGCCCATATATCCCCTGCCAAGCGTAGCTACTACATGTCTTAAGATGTTGTTAAACAGCGCCGTTGGGTCGGGACACCTGCATGACGTCAGCGTGGTGGCTTTGCGTGTGCGCCATGCGTGAGTGTCACGCGACGTAAGGGCGGAAGCACATACTGAGGCCTCTCCCGGCCAGGCACACCCCAGGATCAGCCGATCACAACTGTGGAGTAGCCCGGGGACGTCCAGACCAACCTGTGGGAAGTGGGAATGGTGAGCAGCTGAGTCCAATACAGCATATAAGTAGGGATGAGCCAAACATACCCGTGTTCCGTTCGCACCAGAACCATCGAACAGACCGTGGGTTCGCACGAACATTTAGAACCCCATTGAAGTCTATGGGACTCGAACGTTCGAATTTAAAAACGCTCATTTTAAAGACAATATTCACGTTATTGTTGGAAAACGTCTTTGAGAACCTGGGTCTTGCCCCAGGGAACATGTATCAATGGAAATTTTTTTTTTTAAAACTGTATTTTTTTCTGGAGTAACGATTTTAATGATGCTTAAAGTGAAAAATAAAATAAAAATCCCTTTAAATATTGTACCTGCTGTGTGTCTATAGTAGTGGCATATGTTTAGAAATGTCCCTGCACAACATGAGATTACTCTCAGAAAAAGGTAATTTAATACTGCTTGCGGCTTCATAGTAATGTTTGGTCCCTGCAATATGGATAAAAATCATGGAAAAAAATAGCATGAGTTTCCCCACCACCACTCCCCCCAGGTCTTTACAAGACCCAGTGCCGATCCTGACCTCCCTAGGGCCCTAGGTAAAGTCTGACAACAGTGACATGTCACATTAAAGCAAGTTGAGAAGCGGAGAGGGGGTGTTCTGCTGTCAGAAATGACTCAGCCAGCGAGTTTAGAAGCCGGATGAGGGTGCGAAAATGACTTCTCACCAGGCGGGGCCTCTAGTAATTTTGGGGGCCCTTTGCAGCTTTGCGTGGCCCTAAGCGGTTTGCATAGTGCGCCTATAGGGAGGATCGGTCCTGACAAGACCCTATGGCCCTATATACTTTAAACAGCAGTATACCGGCGGTGCAAGCAAGACGAGGACTGTAGGTTTGTTATGTAGAATCTGAACCATGTCATACTTTGCTGCTGCATATTGCACAATTTCCTAAAGAGACCCTCAACAAACTACATGACACTTGTGCCTGGTGATGAGGCCATTGATGTTCCAGTGGTGGCCCGTGAGCCTGTGGCCATACAGGCTTGGCCCCCCCAAAGCACACATGCTGTGTGGCAACAATATGTCGATTATTTTAGGGGTGGTGGGGGGCCATTACAATGCCAGATCTTGGCTCAATCAATTATTTTTTTGTGAAAGAAAAATTGTAGAAAAAAGGGGGGTTGCCATATGGGGCCCCCTTTGAACAAATTCTGTGAAGAACTCCTGTTCTCTGAAAGCCTCCGTTGTTTCTGCAAGTCCAAATTTAGCAAAAAAAAATAATAATGTCAGTCAAGCCACTCCACTGATCATAAAGTCTAAAAAACAAGTTTTGTATTGCACAATCGTTTTTCCGACGTTTTCTACCGACTGTAAACAACGTTCTCTATCCCTTTATACACTGCGTGTGAGAAGCTCCGCACGTTTCCACGCCCATGACGTTCGTTCTAGTGATTGCCACACCCCTTTTTAGTCAGTCAATGTGGAGAGGAGTCTGAAGACATGATGGAGGAGTGACAGCAAGCTGCAACCAGGCAGGAGACAGGCCAGACACACACCAGGAGGAGCAGGAGGTACAAAGCCACCAACATGAGCTTTGAAGAGATGGTTGAGATGGTGGCTATTTTAAAAAAGGAGGACTATGACGGCAAAGAAGGGCCTTACAAAAATCCCAATAACCTAAAGGCCCAGATCATGGATAAGGTACAGAGAAGTATCCATGCAAAATTCGGGGTGCAGAGGTCCAGGGAGCAGTTGCGCAAGAGATGGAGTGATTTGAAAATCCGAGAGCACATTCCACAAACTCACGGAAGGGGGCAGAATCTACCAACTGAAAAGGTAGCAGTTGAAGTGCTAGCAATTTCGCTAAGCTAGCATTCAACCGCTGGGCATGTGGATGGCTGGGAGAGTTGTTCTTTTGGCGCTGCAGCAGCTGGGGCAGGGAAATTTGTCTGGTACTATCAGTAGATTGCCCGCATGTACTACTAGGATCGCCTTGGCAGCTGCTTTGCCAGACAAACTAAGATCAGCCTGAGTGAGAGAGGATGAGGAGGATGAGGACGGCTTGGTCATCCACTATACTAATTTCTCTGCATGTTGAGGCTCAACACGGCCAGCTCCCGAAAAGAAGGACGAGAAACCACGGCCACGTGCTGAAGAGGATGCACCGTGTCCACTACCAGCGTTGCCTCTAGATGCAGAGCCTGCTTGCCCTCGTGACTCTCTGCCTCTCTTTGTTGTCCTTCCAGACATTTTAATGTGTTTAGGTGCTATTAAACAACACACGTGCAGTAACAGCTAATGCATTTAGGTGCTATTAAACAGCAAACGTGGAGTTGCAGCTAATGCGTTTAGGTGCTATCAAACAGCAAACGTGCAGTTACACCAACTGCATTTAGGTGCTATTAAACAGCAAACGTGCAGTTACAGCTAATGTGTTTAGTTGCAAATAAACAGAACAAGTGCAGTAACACCGAGTATGTTTAGGTGTAAACTAAGCAGCACACAGGCAATACAACACGTTAGAATACTGCAGCTATCTCCTACCTGACAAATAGGAATAGCTGATCTAGCTAAGCTATACAGTATATAAATATATGTACAACTCCTAGGGATGTATATATATTCTCTACACACTGTAAATTAAGCTAAACTGACTAGCCTGCCTGCTCTATCTATCTATCTATCAGGTAGAAAAGACACGGTCTGTCTATCTCTCTCTAAAGGACTTCTCAGATTAACAAGCCGGAACACACTACACAAGGCCTCCCAGCAGGCGGCCTTTATAGTGTAGGGCGTGTGCTAAAGCCCTGAGCCATAATTGGCCAAAGCCACCCAAGCTTGGCCAATCATCAGCACGCAATGCCGCAGTGAATTATGGGCCGTTGCGCGTCACTCTAATTTGGTGCGAACTACCCCTTTTGTTCGAATTTCGTTGAACGTACGAACAGACGATGTTCGAGTCGAACATATGTTCGTATCGAACGCGGAGCTCATCCCTACTCACAGGTACCCGTTTTCTCTATCACAATAGGTCTCCTAGGTTTAGTAACTCCTTTGCCGTTACCCTTGATGACCAACTCCCCAGAGCTCAATATCTGTTTATCATGCTCATTTTCCAAGAAATTATAAATTTTCATATCCAGGCCACTATTTACATTAACATTTAGTAATAAGTCACCATTTCTCCAATTACCAACACCGTCAGTTTTTTCTTTCTCTGGGTTTATTAGAGTCAGGCCCAAGGAGGGACAACCCACAGGTGAGCAGCTAGCCCCTATGGGACCTTGACCCATTTCCAGCAGTACCAACCTTTGCCAGCTCACACTTTTCCATGTCACAATTTTTGTTCCTCTCCATACTATATTTGAGAGCATCTTCGGGTACCGCAACTCGTACCTCTTTGCAGGTGAAAGACAGAATCTATAAAAGTCTATACCCATCCCTTTCATTCTTAGGAGGTCTAGTGGGTGAGGCAGTATCCACGTCATTTACTAATCCCTGCTCAGCCAAACCTCGAACCGCACTTGCAGACATGTCCATCACCGCATCCACATTGGGCGGAGAGACCTCTGATGTCTCCAGCAGCCCCCTAGAGCGCCTTCCGTACTTAACCGTATCAGGAAGCACCCTCACAGGGTACTGAGAAATCACTTGCCACACTATTAGAAAGCACCGTACCAAACAGTTCCACTGGTGATTACAGTTAACCACTTTAGCCCCGGACCATATTGCTGTCCAAAGACCAGAGCACTTTTTGTGATTCGGCACTGCGTCGCTTTAACTGACAATTGCGCGGTCGTGCAACGTGGCTCCCAAACAAAATTGGCGTCCTTTTTTTCCCACAAATAGAGCTTTCTTTTGGTGGTATTTGATCATCTCTGCGGTTTTTCTTTTTTGCGCTATAAACAAAAATAGAGCGACTATTTTGAAAAAAATGCAATATTTTTTACATTTTGCTATTATAAATATCACCAAAAAAGATATAAAAAAACATTTTTTTCCTCAGTTTAGGCCGATACGTAATCTTCTACATATTTTTCGTAAAAAAAAAATCGCAATTAGCGTTTATTGATTGGTTTGCGCAAAATTTATAGCGTTTACAAAAAAGGGGGTAGTTTTATGGTATTTTTATTAATATTTTTTTTTCACTAGTAATGGCGGCGATCAACGTTTTTTTTTGGTACTGCGATATTATGGCGGACACTTTTGACACATTTTTGGGACCATTGGCATTTTTATAGCGATCAATGCTATAAAAATGCATTGGATTACTATAAAAATGCCATTGGCAATGAAGGGGTTAACACTAGGGGGCGAGGAAGGGGTTAAGTGTGTTCCTATTTGTGTTCTAACTGTATGGGGGGGTGGACTCACTAGGGGGAATCACTGATCTTCCGTTCATACATTGTATGAACGGAAGATCAGCGTTTCCCCCGCTGACAGGAAGGAGCGCTGTGTGTTTACACTCACAGCTCTCGTTCCCCGCCCTCTAACGAACGAGCGCGCGTGCCCATCGGCGATCGCGCCCACCGGGCACGCGCGCGGGACTCGGGGGCGAGCGGGGGGCGCGCGCGCGGAACGCCGGTGGCGCGCACGCGCCCCCTAGCGGCCGCGAAAGTCCCGACGTAGAGCTACGGGCTCTCTCCGAGGAGAGCCGACCTGCCGCCGTAGAACCACGGCGGCTGGTCGGCTAGTGGTTAAACGGCACAGCTTGTACTACCTGGCTCCACCCATTGGTACCACGCAGCACCACCATATCTGACTATAATAAAGGCATACCCAGGTATCACCAGATCAAGCAGTTCCGATAGCATATATGACATTTCTATACACTCCACATCAATATGCAAAACATTATTAGGGACCTTTCCCTTATCAGAGACATGGAGGGGTTCATTCACTGCAACTTGAGTGGGTTGAGATATTTGAAGAGACCTCCACCTCACTGGAAGTACCCATCACAGCCTGATGCTCCTCTGGAACACTGTAAAAACGCATGTCTCCCACTCATGTCCTCTAACATAACAATAAGCCTCTGCAAGTAAACATTCCTTACATTGTCACCTTGACACTTGACGGTCGGCGGCAGAGCTGTGGACAACAGATCTGCTATGCATGTGTCCTTATATGGTCCTTCCAACTGGAGGGAAAGAACCTTTTGCAGGGACCAACGCACCCTCAACCATTGGCCACTCTGCAATCTTCCTCTCTGGCATAGCAATTGTTGTGTCCACACCTTTGTTGCTTAACATAGCGGTGTCTAACATGGCTAGTAATTGTTTGGCCCATCTGTCCCAATTCATTGTGCTTCCATTATGAGGGCTCTGCAACACCTTATCACCTGCTTTAGGAGGCACCTGGGATTCTGCAGCACAAACAGTACTATAGTGTTAGTTCTATATAAGTCACATTTTGGCAATATGGTTTTACTCTTAGCTAATGCTTCATTAAACAAGGCAGGCTGCAATTCACCATCACCACCTTGCTCTGGGGGTGCTAACACACAGCTATGTACTTTCAGCTTTGGCCAACTGACTTAACCCCTTACCAACTGGGTTACCCATATGATAAATTGACAGCACACACAAACTCCCGCTGCATTGTGTAGACCCAGTCTGTTCCATCAGAGCAAATTCAGTGCTGTCTTGGAAAATCTCTGGCTTCAATACATTGAGTGCCCCTGAGACTTCCATGGACAAGCCTATGGCTCTGTTTCTGTTTGCCAAAGGAGACATCCCCCTTTCCTCATTATTGAACACATCACCATAAGTACATGTATCATCAGCAATACCTTTATTGTCAGCATTCATACACATAGCAGTGTTACAAGCTTTATCAGGCTGTCTTTGGTCATAACGCATGGCACCCTGTTTGCCGCTCAGCATTTCACCCTTCCTGTCCAAAGGGATTATTTTGCCCACTAGGACGGCTCCATAGTTGTCCTGGGAAACTATGTGCCTCACCACTGCGGGCTCCTAGGAGGTTTCCCTGGGCATCTGTGCAACACCTGTCACTAGGGAACCTGGCACATAAACTTTATTGGTCACTCCTGGCACATACAGAGGCAAGTCTTTTTGAGTCCTTAACCTTGCTGCAGGTTGAGCTTCAACCTGTGTCTCCCCACTACTCAGGGTAGCACAAGGCAGCAAGTCCATTTTTATATTTTCTGCCGATCTCCCAGCTGGCTATACTCCCACTTCACTGGGATCAGTCCCACAAACTGCAACAGACTTACCATATCCTGTAGCAGGAAAACTCTAGATTAAATTGAGTGCGCTGTCTCTCAGCTGCATCCACACAAGCTATTGCCTCTTTTTGGCCACAGGGTGACACTGCAGCCTTTCCAGACTCTCCAGCGTTGTTCCAGAACCTTGGGCAAGTAGAGAGCCCATGCCCCACTTGCCCACACTCCAAGCACGGTACTGGACGCTGAACTTTAAATTCATGGCATCACCTCAATGCCTGGCACTCTGTTGCCATGGGATACCACTCTCGAGGACTCCAATGGTAATGATCATTAGTGTTGAGCGGAATACGCCATATTCGATTTCGCGATATATCACGAATATATAGTAGAATATTCAAGAAATATTCGCTAAAATGGAATATTCGTGATATTTTAGCGAAGAAACAATATTGCGAAATTTCGCTAATGCGACTGCGATATTTTTTGCGAAATTCTCGTTCACGCATGCGCAAACAACACGCGACCAACACGCGACCATTTCCTGTATCCTTGCCAGTTGATTTTCGCATCGCAATTTTGTGCTGCCCAGTCCTTGGAAGTGAAAATGGTTGGAAGCAATTTTACACCCAGTGAGGAAAAGATGCCGATTAGTGTAAGTATTTTCACCACTGTTATTTCATTATCTTTAACTGCATTTTAGACTAGTTTAAAAGTTAGTATATAAGATCAGATATTAGTATTTCCCAAACATTGTGTCTCCTGCTGTTGCAAAACTACAACTCCCAGCATGCCTGCACAGCTGCAGACACCCTGGTTGGTAAATGTGTATTTAGGCACTTTCCTTGCTATTTAGCATAATTAATTTAACATGTTGTGGACATAGGACGTATGCGAATACATATTGCCCTTTAGATGTTGCAGAACTACAACTTCCAGCAAGCCTGGGCATGCTGGCACTTCTAGTTTTGCAAGTTCTGCAGGCCCACATTTTTCAGACCACTATACACGGGTCTCTAAACTGTTTGCACCCTAGATGCAGCAAGAGTAAAAATTTTACCATGCACTGACAGACCATGGCTGATGGGAGTAGTAGTTTTGCAACAGCTGGAGGTGGACTGGTCTTGAAACCCTGAGTTAGGTAACAAACTCGCAGTGTTTTGCCACCATTCTGCCTCCAGCTGTTGCAAAACTACAACTCCCTGCATGCAACTGGCTGCAATAACCCCCCCTCTCCCCCAATGTGAATGTACAGGGTACATTCACATGGGCTGGGGCTTACAGTGTGCTTCTAGCTGAAGCAAATTTGGCGCTGCAGCTCAAACCCTCAGCGGGAAACTACTGTGAACCCCACGCCCCTCTGACTGTACCTTAAAAACACTACACCACACTAAATATAAATTAAAAAACAAAACATATACACATACCCCTACATAGCCACCCTCCCCTCCACAATAAAAAAAAACATCTGGTACGGCACTGTTTCCTAAACGGAGCCTACAGCTGTTGCAAAACAACTCCCCAGTATTACCGGACAGCCATTAACTGTCCAGGCATGCTGGGAGTAAAAGTATAATTGTTGTACAGCTGGTGACGGTGAGCTACATGGTGTATCAGAGCATGCTGGTAGTTGTAGTTTTTAAATAACATCAACTCCATTATTTATTCAAAATTAATTCATCAAAAAGTCAAAAGAAACAAACATATTATTGTTTCTATATAAAGATAGGGATGAAAAAAAATAATCTATTGTACAGGCCCATTATAAGTGTCCAAAAATAATTATAGCGGTCAGATGAATAGCAACGCATTTCTCCCCTATACGTGTATCCTGTGTTGTTACTCATATATACATAATTAGGTGGCGAGCAAAATGGCAAGATATAAAATCTGTCATGTTACCCCTGTCATTGATTAATAAGGCGAGAATGCTTCCAATTGTTGAATACCATAGATTTCCGTCATATATCCATAAGGGTTTAAACAAAAGTATTATAATATACTTTGTTCTTCATCTTGCAGAGGTTCCTGCAAAAGGGCTACGATCAGCTGCGGAGGCAGCCGGAAAAAAAAAGTGATCAGCTCCCTAATGCAGGACTTACGCAACCAACAGGGCTGCACACACGACCGCATGGCCATATTAAAAAAATGGTCGGACCTGAAGAGGCGCCACATGGACCAGGTCAAACGTATATGGGATGAATATCATCCAGGTAAGTTATTGGTGACAGTTATGTATTTTATTTTCTAAAGTGTATTTTGTGCGTGTACTCGAGAGAGGAGCCGGACTGCAGGAGTTGGGAGTAGGCAGGCCTCCCCCAGAGGCAATCTGCCACCTTTCTCCATGCCCCGGGTGGCAATGGCGGGTGTGAGGGGGTCCTCCCACACAGCCCGTCCTACCTGCTCCGCTTTAAAGCCCAACGGGGCAGAGGGACTCCCTATAAGGGAGTGAGAGGATTTGCCCGCACAACCAGCCCCGTTAGTCCTTCGCCCCTCTTTTTAGAGACCGCGTGGTCAGAGTGCGTGCATGTTAACCCAATTTCGAGTGCGTGTGTAAGTGTGGTGGTTTTTGTGGGAGGGGGGTGGGCGTACTAAGCGCAGGCTTACTTCGCATAGCACACCCACCGGGAGCCGGGCTGAGACCACCAAACTCAATTCACATGTAGCCGAGAGCGGGATCCGAACCCCTAGCTGCAGAGGTGAATGGCTTGTCAGCGCATTGTCAATCGCGTTGAGCCACCGCAGCTCCTTTGGTGACAGTTATGTAAGGTCATATGTAATTAATGTAAGGGCAGATGTTGTTAACCCAGACGCCATGTTGTGGTAACATATATCACCACCAGCCAAGGTATTCATAGTACTGTTGAAAAAAGACATGGGACAGCAGACAGGAACACAGAAGTTATGTGGGAACATACTTTTCCCATTGCTTTGCATGGGACTTTAAACAAAAACCCCAACCCTCACAAATGGGGGTAGTTAAGGGATAAATTAACGATCCTATTCTTTAAGTGGACGTATAAGTAACATGTGACCAGTGTTATCGAAATATCTACAGCTGTTATGAAGTAACATGTATTTCCCATAGAGTTAAATGGGACTTTAAAGAAAAACCCCGACCATGGCAAATAGCGGTGGGTAAGGGTTAAACCACCTATCCTATGTTTGTGGCTGACATATAAGTAACCTGTGTGCCAAATTTCATGTAAATATCTTTAGCCGTTTGGACGTGATGCTGGTACATACATACATACATACACACACACACACGTTAAGTTTTATATATATAGATTCCCACTAAATTCCTGTGTTAGGCGTGGGGTTGTCATAGTAATCCCGTGTGCTCCATCAGGCCCTTTTTTTAACATGAGATCGTCTGAACAAAACAAAGGAGACAAAAACAGCTCATTTTACCATGGTGGCAGCCCAGCTCACGCTGAGTCCCCTGTAGTGCCCACAAGACCCTTTAATATAACATTATCCCATTGGTTAACTGTCTATATAAATTAATTTGTATTCATATACAATACAGCAGAGTACACAGAATTTGCATACGTCATTAGAAAACATTTTTACATATATGAACATTGTGTTATTATAGGAGCTCCTCTACCAGCTGTGCGCCCCAAAAGCACAAGGCGACAGGCCGTAGAGGAGGAGGATGAAGAGGAGGAGCAGGAGGAGGATGCAGAAGAGGAGGAGAGGGATGAGGAGGAGCAGCCAGGGCCCTCCCACTCGCCAACCCCAGCTCCTGTTGAGGAGCAAGATGAGGAGCTGCACCCCCCCCCCAAACTTCTGCTGGAGTATCGGCTGTAGGAGAAGACGAGCAGGAGGAAGAGACCGTTCCTATGAGCCTCAGTCAGGATGGTAAATATGTGCACAAAGATTAATAACATTTCAACAATAAGATGTAGATATAAAAATGGACAGCATTTAAAGCGCACCCGTCAGATTTCAGAACAATAATATGGTATTCATGATAGAAGTATACTGTATGTGCTAGACACATAACAATTGTGCATACATGATAATGATTGTTTAATAAGCAACATAAAAATTTTATGTATTTGGTAACGGTCTTTGAAATCAAATTTTTTTTTCTTATATCCTAACAGCTATGAAAGAGTTTTTGGTGAAACAGAGCGAAATGCAGAGGATCCAAGATAGAATTCGCGTAAATCAGCGGAAAATGCGGTATCTGGACCAACAGAATATTCAGCTGGAGCAACAGCATATGAAGAAGTATGCGGAGATGATGGAGATTCAGAAGCGTTTGCAGAATTCCATTGGATTTATTTTCTTTTAATATTTTTTTTTTTTTTTTAATGTTTCCTTTCTAATTGAGATTGGTAGGTTTTTCAACACATCTAACTTCACATCTAACACATCAACATCAACATCAACAGATCTAACTTCATAATAACCAAAAACATTTTATACTATTTGCTCTTATACTATATATATATATATATATATATATATATATATATATATATATATATACTATATACAGAGTTGCTCTTGCAGACAGGCTAATGGTTGCAGTATAAAGGCCGCAAAACAGGGTTTAACATAAAGTTCAGTGTTTTAGTCACACTTGCTGTTACGGTCCGGTCTGGTAGCTTGTAGCGGAGGCTGTTGGTGGATCCGCTGTGCCAGAGAGGTCATGAAGCATTATTCAGCATGAAGGCAGCAGCAGTAGTATTAAAATATAATGTAATTATCACACAGGCACCATTTACAAGCAGTAGTGGTAATAGTACTAGATAGCATCTAAACACTTGGGCAAGACTTTACAGCAGCAGCAGTGGTAATAGTAGTATAGAGTGGCAAATAACTTGTGACATAGGTGTCTTGACTGAGCAGCAGCAGTAGTAGTAGTAGTAGACAATACAGTGTCAAATCACTTGGGCAAGAGGTGCCATGATGAGCAGCAGTGGTAATAGTAGTATAGAGTGGCAAATAACTTGTGACATAGGTGTCTTGACTGAGCAGCAGCAGTAGTAGTAGTAGTAGACAATACAGTGTCAAATCACTTGGGCAAGAGGTGCCATGATGAACAGCAGCAGCAGTGGTAATAGTAGTATAGAGTGGCAAATAACTTGTGACATAGGTGTCTTGACTGAGCAGCAGTAGTAGTAGTAGTAGACAATACAGAGTCAAATCACTTGGGCAAGAGGTGCCATAATGAGCAGCAGTGGTAATAGTAGTATAGAGTGGCAAATAACTTGTGACATAGGTGTCTTGACTGAGCAGCAGCAGTAGTAGTAGTAGTAGACAATACAGTGTCAAATCACTTGGGCAAGAGGTGCCATGATGAGCAGCAGTGGTAATAGTAGTATAGAGTGGCAAATAACTTGTGACATAGGTGTCTTGACTGAGCAGCAGCAGTAGTAGTAGTAGTAGACAATACCGTGTCAAATCACTTGGGCAAGAGGTGCCATGATGAACAGCAGCAGCAGTGGTAATAGTAGTATAGAGTGGCAAATAACTTGTGACATAGGTGTCTTGACTGAGCAGCAGTAGTAGTAGTAGTAGACAATACAGAGTCAAATCACTTGGGCAAGAGGTGCCATGATGAGCAGCAGTGGTAATAGTAGTATAGAGTGGCAAATAACTTGTGACATAGGTGTCTTGAATGAGCAGCAGCAGTAGTAGTACAAGACAATATAGTGTCAAATCACTCGGGCAAGAGATGCCATGAACAGCAGCAGTGGTAAGAGTAATAAAAATGGCAAATAGCTCGGCCAAGAGGTGACATCAGCTGCAGCAGTAGTAATAGAAAGTGGCAAATCTCTCGGACAAAAGGTGACAGCAGCAGTATGAGTAATATATCGGTACATAATCACTCAGCCTTTTGGCATTAGCAGTAGGAGCCCATATGGTGGCAAAATTACAAAAGCTTGAAGTTGCAGTAGCATGGTGATTATATTTGAAAAGCAGAATGACACAGGCCTTGAGTAGCTGTAGCCTGACTATACCATAGTGCCTCATAATTTAATTTGATTAATTTGATTAACGTCATTTCTATGCCATCCGTGACTTTTTAAATTCATGATGAGCAATTACTTTTCAAAATAATGTGGCAGCAGCATCAGGACTCCTTATAGTGGCTTAATGACACAGCATGGAAATATTTATGCCCTTAACACTACCTGCCCACTATGAGTTTCAAAGGTATACAGTGAGGAAAATAAGTATTTGAACACCTGTCTATCAGCTAGAATTCTAAACCTCAAAGACCTGTTAGTCTGCCTTTAAAATGTCCACCTCCACTCCATTTATTATGCTAAATTTGATGCACCTGTTTGAGGTCATTAGCTGCATAAAGAGTGACACCTGTCCACCTTATACAATCAGCAAGAATCGAACTACTAACATGGCCAAGACCAAAGAGCTGTCCAAAGACACTAGAGACAAATTTGTACACCACCACAAGGCTGGAAAGGGCTACGGGGAAATTGCCAAGCAGCTTGGTGAAAAAAGGGTACACTGTTGGAGCAATCATTAGAAAATGGAAGAAGTTAAACATGACTGTCAATCTCCCTCGGACTGGGGCTCCATGCAAAATCTCATATCTTGGGGTCTCAATGATCCTAAAAAAGGTGAGGAATCAGCCCATGACTACACGGGAGGAGCTGGTCAATGACCTGAAAAGAGCTGGGACCACCGTTTCCAAGGTTACTGTTGGTAATACACTAAGACGTCATGGTTTGAAATCATGCATGGCACAGAAGGTTCCCCTGCTTAAATCAGCACATGTCAAGGCCCGTCTTAAGTTTGCCAATGACCATTTGGATGATCCAGAGGAGTCATGGGAGAAAGTCATGTGGTCAGATGAGACCGTAATAGAACTTTTTGGTCATAATTCCACTAACCGTGTTTGGAGGAAGAAGAATGATAAGTACCATACCAAGAACGCCATCCCTACTGTGAAGCATGGGGGTGGTAGCATCATGCTTTGGGGGTGTTTTTATGCACATGGGACAGGGTGACTGCACTGTATTAAGGAGAGGATGACCGGGGCCATGTATTGCGAGATTTTGGGCAACAACCTCCTTCCCTCAGTTAGAGCTTTGAAGATGGGTCGAGGCTGGGTCTTCCAACATGACAATGACCCGAAGCACACAGCCAGGATAACCAAGGAGTGGCTCTGTAAGAAGCATATCAAGGTTCTGGCGTGGCCTAGCCAGTCTCCAGACCTAAACCCAATAGAGAATCTTTGGAGGGAGCTCAAACTCTGTGTTTCTCAGCGACAGCCCAGAAACCTGACTGATCTAGAGGAGATCTGTGTGGAGGAGTGGGCCAAAATCCCTCCTCCAGTGTGTGCAAACCTGGTGAAAAACTACAAGAAACGTTTGACCTCTGTAATTGCAAACAAAGGCTACTGTACCAAATATTAACAATGATTTTCTCAGGTGTTCAAATAATTATTTTCATCACTGTAAATACATCACGGAATGCATGACAAGGGACCCTTCAGCGCCCTAACCCGACGGCGGGTGCCAGAAAGTCACCGCCGATCCAGGACTCATTCATCTTGATGAATGTGAGTCTGTCCACGGAGTCTGTGCACAGACGGGTCCTCTTGTCCGTGACCACCCCACCTGCCGCGCTGAATGTCCGCTCAGATAGTACGCTGGAGGGGGGGCAAGACAATAACTCCAGCGCATACTGAGCGAGCTCGCGGCAGGTGTCCAATCTGGCAACCCAGTACTCCATGGGGTCGTCGGTGCTCATACTGTCAGAAGCACCGATGGACGCCATGTAATCTGCCACCATGTGGGCCAGCTGCTGGTGGTGACTGCTGCTGCTGCTGGTACTGGGTCGCTCAGATTGGAAGAACATCCTCATCTGACCCATTAGGTCCCCTGCTCGGCTGCTACTGGGTGCAAAAGAAGGGCGGAGAAAATAATCGCGCAATATTCCTTTTGCCGAATATTCGCATTGTCGAATATTCGGAGAACTCTGATTGGCTCTGATGCAAAAGAAGGGCGGAGAAAATAATCGCGCAATATTCCTATTGCCGAATATTCGCATTGCGAATATTCGGCAATATAAAATGATCGCTTCAGCTACTCGGCCAAAGGTCTCTAATCATACCAGCAATGCTTTTAGACGTCGATGGAGATCACTAGGATGTGCTCTGTTTTAAAAATAAAATTGAAAAAATCGCTCTGATGCAAAAGAAGGGCGGAGAAAATAATCGCGCGATATTCCTATTGCCGAATAATCGCATTGCGAATTTTCAACAATATAAAATGATCGCTTCAGCTACTCGGCCCAAGGTCTCTAATCATACCAACAATGCTTTTAGACGTCGATGGAGAGCACTAGGATGTGATCTGTTTTAAAAATAAAATTGAAAAAATCCGAATATTCGGAATAGCGTATATTGACCGCGAAATTCGAAATATTCGCGAATACTCGAATATGCCATATTCGAGCCGAATATTCTCAATACGAATATTCGTGAGCAACACTAACGATCATCAGCAGACAGACTTCTTGGATCCCCAACATCCCTGCTGGCCTGGATGATGCTTCCATAGATGACCATAGGCCTCCTTTCCACATGCTGTTGCCCACCTGGCCTCCTGTTGCCAGGGACAACCTCTTTCACTTCCCCTTTAACTGGGGGGTGACATGATTCATTCACACCAGTTCACAGAAAATTCACACTCGGATGAATTTTCTGGTGTAGCTGGGTCATGTGGTGAAATACCCTTTAGTCGTTCCCTGGCTTTAGCAAGGATTGCTTCATTTTTCTGTTTTGACTGCCCCATCCTTGCAGTTTTGCACACAGCAACTTGTAACACAGTTCACAGCAGAGAAAGAAAAAAAAAAAAGAGAAAATAAATGTTTGACTCTCTTTTGACAGGTACATGACCTGCAACACGCAATGCCTTTTGCCTGGCTTTACTTCCACACACAGCCACCAGTTCCTGACATGAACTTACTGTGAAGCAAGGACCCGGATTCCACTGTCTTGTGCCCGCATTCTCCACCACTTGTAACATTAAAAAGGCAAATAAAAGTCCATAACATAAAGGTTTCGCACGCAGGGGTTCTTTTCCAGCAAACACAAACAGAAAAGCCACCTGGCTCTCTTTACAGTACTTCTGCACTTTATCCTGGTCACACAGACTACAGGATTCTTCAATGTGGATTACTTCTGTAACGAAACGTCCCACACTCTGCTTGAGTGCTTTCGTCATATACCGCTTCCTTTCAGTCTGAATATAGATATCAGATATTCCAACTGCTGACAACTACAAACAAGACGATACTTGCTTGATTGCTGAACATGAACTGTTTATTAGAACTAAAATCATTTTATACACTTTTAACACAAGGGGTTAGATAACGAGGTAGGGCTGGCTCCTGGATACTCTCCCCTCCCCTCTAGCAACAACTTAGCAGACAACTATATAATTGACATGTTAATTAACACAGCACTCAAGGCAGCCCAGGTGACCAGACAGACCATCAGTGATCCGCTCTTTCAATGATCACGTATTGTTCAGAATTAAACAAACTAAGAATAGTCTTTACATATATCCTGAGAGATATTGTGGATACATTTCACTGTCCCATTCTAAGTAATCCAAGATATATTTTCTCAGTCACCAGGATGGCACAGGGGGACTTAGACATAAGAGGTGCATGGGGAGCTGAAACAAGGGTTTCCCAACATTTCCAAGAGATTCTGGGTTCCACAGGCCCTCCTGTCACAACTTCACTTTAGCACCCGCAGCATCGCTCTGGCCTTAGTCCTCAGACCGTTTCACTGCTTCTTGCAGTCACACACGTTCTGGCTGTCTCCTGTAGCCCCTCTGACTCCTGGAGAACTCCTGTCTCTCTTGGTGTGGAGCAGTCTCTAACTGGGAGCCATGAGGTCTTCCCATACCCTCATTATAAGTGCTGTGTTAACCTGAGCACACACCCTGCTGGTAATCTACAAAATCTGGACACAGGGTTGGAGATCCTGTTCAAACCATGACACTATGGAATCTCCAAACTACAGAACTCCATGCCGGAATACCAAAACCTGGAGAAACCTGCAAAAGCAGTCTTCTCCAGTCAACATCTATGCTCTGCAGTCTTGCACTAAGCAAATGTGCATACCCTGTGTCCCCCAAACTACCAATTTTATTGTGACAGCATCTCCTACTGTTACAATATATATATATATATATATATATATATATATATATATATATATATATATATATATATAAATATGCATTATACCTATCTATGCCAGCAGTGCCCTCTGTATCTAAGTATGCACTAATAGGTGTTCTCTTACTGTTTGTCTCCATGATAAGAGGCATGTAATGTGTTCCTCCATAAAAGTAATGTATTCTGCTGTATACAAAAAGCTTCCAAAGCATGATTTCTATACTCAGCTAATAGGTTATGGGTTTCACGCACCCAGCGAACACCAGAAGTACTAGAAAAAATACTCAGTGAAGACAGCAAGTAAGTACATAATCTATACAATTGTATGGTCCAGTTTATTAAGGTCCCAACTAGGAATGATGCTCTGTTGGACCTGGTAATCTTAAACCATGCAGAGCTTATTACTAATATTCAGATAAAGGAACACCTGGGTAGCAGTGACCATAACATCATTTCATTTGATGTTAGCAGTAAACAAAAATCACATACCGGAAAGATAAAAACACTTAATTTCAAGAGAGGAAATTTTCCAAGGATGAGGGCTGCTCTCCAGGACTTATGCCGCGTACACATGATCACTTTTTGTGATGAAAAAAAAACGATGTTTCAAGTGATGAAACAAAACAAAGTTTTTCAAACTTCATTTTCCAAAACGACGTTGCATACACACCATCGTTTTTCCAAAATGCTCTAGCAAAGCGTGGTTACGTACACCACATTCGACGGCACTCTGTTCCATTGAAGCTCCGTCTCATAACTTGCCTCTGAGCATGCACGGCTTTAAAAATGTCATTTTCAACATCGCTTTGCCCACACACCATCACTTTTTATGACACAAAAAACAACGTTTTGAAAAACGACACAAAAAATTCAAGCATGTTCGAATTTTTTTTTTGGTCGTTTTTTTGAAGACATAAAACGATGTTTTGCCCACACTTTAAATGACGTTTTTGAAAACGTCGCTTTTTTTATCACAAACAGTGATCGTGTGTACACGACATTAGACTGGGAGAGAATATTGGCATCAATGGGCACAGAACAGAAATGGGAATTCTTCAAAGAGACTGTTCGTGAACTTACTGTAAAGTATATTCCCATGGGCAATAAGTTTAAAAAGCTAAAAATAAAACCTATGTGGCTCACGGCCAAAGTTAAAAAAGCTATAAACTATAAGAAAATAGCATTTAAAAAATATAAAAATGAAGGAACACTAGTGTAATTTAAATGTTTCAAAGAATATAACAGACTATGCATAAAGGAAATCAAGAATGCAAAAACTCAAAACGAACAACAGATTAAAAAGATAGTAGGACAAACCCCCCAAAAATACAAAATATATTAATAGTAAAAAGGTCAAGTCTGAGCATGTAGGCCCTTTACAAAATAATCTAGAGTGGGTGACTGGGGACAAAGAGAAGGCTAATTTATTAAATACTTAACTTCAGCGCTGTGTATACAATGCAGCATGCACGCATGTCCATAATGGGAATGGTAGTGACACAGCCCCAAATGATCTACAATGACTCACAAGTGATATGGTCCAGAAATATATAGACAGAATAAAGGTGGATAAAGCACTCGGATCAGATGGCATACACCCACCGATCCTAAAATAATTGAGCTCTGTCGTTTCAAGACCATTTAAACGTATGTTCGACTCGAACATCGTCCGATCGTTTCGTCGAATTTCGAACAAAAACGATCATTCGCGGCAAATTCGAATGAAACGAAACGACCGTTTTTAAAACTTTTTTTCCCATTGATACTACTATCAATGGAAAAAAAAGTTTTAAAACCGGTCGTTTTTTCAGGAGTCCTGCTCCTGAAAAAAAGAACCCTTTTTAAGACTTTTTTCCATTGATACATGTTCCCTGGGGCAAGACCCGGGTTCTGAAAGACGTTTTCCAACAGTAACTTGAAAATTGGTCTTTAAAATGATCGTTTTTGAATTCGAACGTTCGAGTCTCATAGACTTCAATGGGGTTCTAAATGTTCGTGCGAACGATCGGACTGTTCGACGGTTCTGTTGCGAACCGAACGCGGGGGTGTTCGGCTCATCCCTACTGGAGAGTTTAATAAACGAGTTCTTGTTGGAAAAAAATGTCAACATCGGAAGAAGAAGGGGGCTCCCAGATTCCGATAAGCCCCTGCCCACAGACCCCGACAACCAACGTCCAGGGTTGTTAGGAAGAGTGCCTTGTCTTTATCAACATGGGGACAGGGTGCTTTGGGGTGGGGGGCTGCAGGGCGCTCACCTGCCCCGAAGCACCCACCCCCCATGTTGAGGGCATGCGGCCTGGTACGGTTCAGGAGGGGGGCGCTCACTCATCCCCACCCCCTTTCCTGACCGGCCGGGCTGCATGCTCAGATAAGGGTCTGGTATGGTTTTTTGGGGGACCCCCAAGCCGTTTTGTTTGGCGTAGGGGTTCCCCTTAAAATCCATACCAGAATGAAGGGCCTGGTATTCCTTTGGAGGGGGAACCCATAGCGTTTTTTTATTTAAAATTTGGCGTGGAGTTCCCCCTCAAAATTAGCAGAGCACAAGTCGCATGCCAAAGTCGGAGCATGCAAGACGGTGTTGCGACTTTGATCCGACTTTAATGATATTCAATGGGCTGAAGTAGGATCAAAGTCGGACCAAAGTAGTACAGGAAGCATTTTCAAAGTTGGACCGACATGTGTCGGACCAGTTAAAACAGCTTCCAAAGGGACATGCGACATGAGCTTCCAATGTCGGAGCATTTGTCACACCAGTGTGAACCCAGCCTCAGTGCCCATGCGCCAAACAGACAGAGAGATGGAGGGTGGAGTCACGCCACAGAGGAAGCTGATGGGTTCCAGCCTGCTATGCACACTGCAAAGCAGCTGAAGATGGCAGAGGGTGGTCAGATGGTGCACACTGTGCAGTGGATGCCTGACATGTAGAAGAAAATGCTGATTGGCACCAACATTTGGTTGGAGGAGGAGTGGAGCAGCTGTATCTACTCTGTCCCAAGTACCACATCCCCCAGTCGGGAGTCATCGCTTGGGCCCGGTGCGGCCATTGTTGGGAGCCACTCACACAGCTGGGACCTGTTCAGCAGGAGTCAAGGTATTATACCACTAATCTTTTTTTAGGACTTTGTGTGCCACAGTTGCAGGAGACTTAGAGGGCCAGAGAGGGCCAGGGATCACCAGCCTGAGTCAAAAAGGTGTTGCAGCCTGGCGACTCCTGGCCTGGCGACTCCTCCGTGAAGATCCTGGACATACAGGTTGAAGAGAATGCTGCCATGGCCCATGGCCTGGTAAGGGGCCTGGTGACTGCAGGTGCTAGTGTGCAGGAACCGGATTATATCCCTGAAGAGCCGGCCTGCTCTAAGTCTCTTGCTGTACCTATCCGGAAGGAGCTCATGCTAGAGGGAGGAGTGCCTCCAGGTGAGCTGGATGAGGTAAGCGAGGGCCGGGTCATTGATTTGGGTTCACTCAGAATACTGGATCAATATGGGTCCTTAGAGAGACTGTTTGCCTGGTCCTTATGTGTTACAGAATGAACCGTGACAACCAGAGACTTTGGAAAGATGAGAGATACTCCTGTGCCAGCGGCACTAATGACTTCTGGGTCTAAGTCCACCCTGTGCCCTTTTGGGCGTAGGGTGGCTAATAAAATCATACTTCATGTATTACATGAGATGGGACATTATTGATACTTCATATTGCAGGATACTGGAATATTACAAGTAGTTTATGTTGACTTGACCAGGTCAACAAGGCAGTGACTCATCCCTCTGTGTAATAAGCTGTTAAAATGCTAAGTGAGGTCTGCTCCTGGCAGACCATTACATTGTGTGATAAAACTGTTTACACTTAAAAGATTGGGTATTCAAGATCACACGTCTCTCTTCAGATGTATTGAATTAGCATGTCAATTATGTTAGTAAAGGAATGTATTGACACCCAGGTGTTAAGACCCGTTTGCCGAAGACAGTACGTCTGTCTAGATATGTGGGTTGAGGTCAAGACATTGTGCGATTGTATTTTGTTTGAATTCTATTGATAAAGGAATGTGATAGGTCTCGTCAGTATCGGTGCCGAAATGTCTGCATAGTAACTAGCCATAGTGTATGATGAGGGTGGTGGAGATTGCATTGTCCTGTGATTAACTTTAATATGCTGTACTGGATATATAAGCAAGCTAAGAAACCAATAAAGTATTCATTCATTTTAAAAACCAGAGAGAACGGAGCTTGTGTCTCGTCGTTATTCTGGGAAATGGAATGGATCGTGTCTGCTGGATTGTAGAGTGTCGGATAAGCTTGTCGTGGGTGGATGGAAGGTCGTAAACGGTGGTGACCGTTACATTATGCATGTCCCAAAACTTTTAAGGGTGCTAGAGAGTGATGCTTGGGCCCATGCAGTTTAAGGACATTTAGCAGGAATGGAAACTGGGACGTGCTATCTACAAAGACCGAGTCCTGGTTGTAAAGGTGGGTCAGCCTACCAGGAGCCATTTGGTCTCAGTCAGAGGAGGAGGGAATGGCTGGAGGAAGTTGCCAGATCTGCGCTTCTATGTGTGAGGAGGACTGCTGTGCTGTGCTGTGCAGCCACAAAGACTGCAAAAACAGGTCAGGGTCTGTGTGGTTTTCTCCACTGACAAAACTTCTTTACAGTCTTTACAGTATTGTCCTGCCACCCAGGGTGCCTGATAAAAGGACTGTTAATTATGGACACTAGGGTGTACTGTCCCTGCCTCTTTGCTACCTACTATTCAAGAAGGGGCCCTTCACCCAGGAGCAAAAGAAGGACTGTTATAGGTAACCCATATGCCTCGCTTCAACTGAGCGGAATAGTTTGGGACGGTACAGTTTGGAAGGGTTAGAATGGTCCGGTCTATTCTGGTGAGCATTTTCACTGCGAGTCGGACCGTCAGGGGCCATACAGGGTTTAGAAAAAATGCCTAGTGAGTCCACCAATCGGTGGAATGTATTGTAGCTCCGCCCTAACCAAGCCTTTCCTGAAGCAGGACCCAGAATATGGCGGTACGGTTCTGTTTTATGGCACACTTTCATAATGGAAATGTGTAAAAGTAAGGGAAAAGGGAATGGGAATAATTGCGCTTAGTAAAAATGTATATTAGTGAAACAATTAAGATAGGGTCCTGAGAAGGACGTCCTGCTGCTAAACACTACAACTTAGATATAAAGTGTAAAGAAAAATGTGCAAAAACAGTGTAGCGCTGGACAGCATATACCACATAAGTATCTAAAGTAACTGGTGTAAACAGTGTTAATCTATAAATGGTAACAATCAAAATGTGAATACACAAAAGCTATAAGTGCATAGGTTGTTATAACACTGTGCCAATCAATATGGCACTGAGCATAAAGTGCTTATAAATATCAACAGATAAATAAACAGTGTAAAAATAAAGTGACCAATTCAGCATATGAGGTGCAAAACAAATAGAGTCCACAGAAAAAAGCTGGGAGTTATTAGCCCCTTCCAATGCAGGTGATGAAAAGATGCAAACAATGAAAGTCCAATTAGGAGATCCACAGGTGAGAAAGGAGGGAGATTTCAGACATCAGTGGCCCAACACCAGTAGAAATAAAGGCTTACCAGAAAGCCTGTGACTATCCCTTTCAGGAGTAGTCTAAACAGGCATAGCAGGAAATTCTGATCCTTTGGGGTGTCAGGAACAAATTCGCGTCTCTCCACAGATTAGATGGTAGAATCCACAGCTCCTCATGGGGTTAACCACTGCTTCCAAATGGAACTTGCATAGATGTATGTGAGCGTGTGTTTATCAAACACCATGTGGGAAAAAAGAAAGGGACAATCCCATAGTGTAGGCGTAAAAAATGAGCGGGTTTATTTAAAAACTAAAAAAATTGAAACAGCTTAAAATACTCTCATTCATAGAGAGTGATACAAAAGTCCTTGCAAGGATAAAAAGCTCTGTATGAATATCAGACCGCCTAAGGCCGTTAGCATATGCACAATACGAGTGTGTCTGCCCGACGATCGTTTCGTCGTAATGACATCATCAGGGGCACACGTACGCCATTGCACACACGCTATTTATACAGCCCAGAGGAAGAGTATGACAAAACCATTGAGGATAGCCTACAGGGGGAGCAGTTGTCGGCTGGGTGAACTGAAGGATGGAGTGCTAGATTGGGGGGGGTAACTCTGGTGGAGGAGCTCGGGAGCTGGAAGGGAACCTCTCCTTACACGGTCCAGAGTAAGTCCTTTCAGGAAGGATCCATAGCAGGTGTCGGTGTGTGGAAGCAAGGTGAGAGATCTGGAAGAGGCATGCCAGGGAAGGTGGGTGCAGAGCCAGAGGGAGAGACTGTGGAGTTTGTGTCAAATCAATGCAGCTATGAGGGATTTCCAAGTCGGACCCCTGAGATCAGTAGTCCATCACAATTAAATCTACTAAAATGATCGGTTGTGGCCATGAAGGGTACTGCAGGCCCCAGGCCTTCAGTGGTTTAATTTTATACTTAAACTGGGACCTATTCAGAGTGAGACCTAGTCATATTTGATGGTGTGACAGTAATACTAAGACTGTGACAGGAAGAGATGTTCTGAGGTAAAAGTCTGTCAAGTTATATGCAGGAGGAAACAAAGTTCTGAGGTAAAAGTCTGTCAAGTTTAGTGACAGCCATCTTGTCCTATCTCAAGAGTGTGATGCACTCTTGTATACTGTATAACCTATCTGAAGAAGTGTAACGCATCTATTGCTATAACTTTTCAACTATTCATTGTTTCTATGGGCATCCCATGTCCCTTCCCCAACCAGTTCAATACCTTAATAAAATAACAAAAACAAGCAAAAGACTGTTCATTTACTAAAAGAGAGTATCTAATGGATGTCTGGCAGCAGGGTGAAATGTGTGGATGTAGTAACTCGTAGCAACCACCCGCTACACATATAAAGTAGTAATCATTATTTTAATAAATCATAGCATTAATTAATTGTAATTTACACATGTAAACCATGATTATATGATACGGATATATGGAAAGACTCCTGCGCTACCAAGGGGGATGGGTGGGAGTGGAATTGGGCTGGAAGGTGGACTGGGGATTCTGCAGCAGACTCCTGACACTCTGTCCTGGGCAGAGAGAAAAATGTATATGTAAAAGAAGGGGGTGTTGTCTGCGCTGAAAGTGAACAGGGGGGGAGGAGGGGGGGTGTGGGTGATAGGGGTGAATGGATGGGACGGGTGGCTGGATGGGTGGATGCAGGTGGGTTTAGGACAACATGATAACCAACATAATCGAAACAATGATGTGAATGAATATACACATAAGGGTGATAACCAATAAATACAAAAATTATAATTACAATAAGGAAAAACCCAACACACTAGCCAGTGTAATGTGAAACCAGTGAAAAACAATCCTAAATCCAAACTATAAGACCAGAGAAAATTCCATGAGGAAATGCCTCTGGATGGAAAAAATGTGAAATAAATAAAGTCTCTAGTGAAAAAACCCAAGAGTCCAGATAAGTCCAAATTGAAATGGTGGTGCCAGGAAAGGGTGACAGCAGAAAGCACCTCAGGTGGTCCCCAGCTCCTCACCTCAAGGCTATAGCTCGGATAGCCTGCAACAGCACCTCCCGGTGGAGGACAGTGATCCCTCGGCAGGGCAAGCAGCAGAGGCACTCCTCAGCGGTAAAGGTAAAGCAAAAAAGAAAGCAAGTGAGTGACAATAAAAGACGTCTAGTAGGCAACGAGTGTCACTTGTACATCCACTCACCACGGGGTGATGGATGATGGGCCTATCTCCCACGAACAGCGAGTTCGTACTTCTAATGGCAGATATCCTCTTCTAAGCTGGCCAGATGGTCACTCACAACAAGGGATCTCTCAGATGGCATACATGATAAAAGAAACAGACCATAGCGCAATCCCGCAAGGTAAAAAACACATTTAATAAAAAAATAAATAAAACTCACATTTAAAACGATCCAAAAGGCACAAAACAAACAGACGTCAGGAACACACTGCGTCAGGCGTGTGGACTCTGTGGCTCCTAGGATCCCTACGCGATCCCTACCCCTAAGGAAGTCACGAGGTGTGACGAGACGCGTAGGGATCCTAGGAGCCACAGAGTCCACACGCCTGACGCAGTGTGTTCCTGACGTCTGTTTGTTTTGTGCCTTTTGGATCGTTTTAAATGTGAGTTTTATTTATTTTTTTATGAAATGTGTTTTTTACCTTGCGGGATTGCGCTATGGTCTGTTTCTTTTATCATGTATGCCATCTGAGAGATCCCTTGTTGTGAGTGACCATCTGGCCAGCTTAGAAGAGGATATCTGCCATTAGAAGTACGAACTCGCTGTTCGTGGGAGATAGGCCCATCATCCATCACCCCGTGGTGAGTGGATGTACAAGTGACACTCGTTGCCTACTAGACGTCTTTTATTGTCACTCACTTGCTTTCTTTTTTGCTTTACCTTTACCGCTGAGGAGTGCCTCTGCTGCTTGCCCTGCCGAGGGATCACTGTCCTCCACCGGGAGGTGCTGTTGCAGGCTATCCGAGCTATAGCCTTGAGGTGAGGAGCTGGGGACCACCTGAGGTGCTTTCTGCTGTCACCCTTTCCTGGCACCACCATTTCAATTTGGACTTATCTGGACTCTTGGGTTTTTTCACTAGAGACTTTATTTATTTCACATTTTTTCCATCCAGAGGCATTTCCTCATGGAATTTTCTCTGGTCTTATAGTTTGGATTTAGGATTGTTTTTCACTGGTTTCACATTACACTGGCTAGTGTGTTGGGTTTTTCCTTATTGTAATTATAATTTTTGTATTTATTGGTTATCACCCTTATGTGTATATTCATTCACATCATTGTTTCGATTATGTTGGTTATCATGTTGTCCTAAACCCACCTGCATCCACCCATCCAGCCACCCGTCCCATCCATTCACCCCTATCACCCACACCCCCCCTCCTCCCCCCCTGTTCACTTTCAGCGCAGACAACACCCCCTTCTTTTACATATGATTATATGATAACCTAATCACACTGGTTTCCTACAGGCTTCTGATATAATTTTGAACCTTCTGGAAGTTAGTCTAAATTCTTCGAAAACATTGTTTTAAAGCAATATTTTATTTATACATACTTTTTCACTATCACAAAAGTAGCATTGGTATTTGCACATAATTTTTTCTGGTTAGTTTTAAAACATTGTTTTTTTTTTTTTTTTAATTGGTTTTCACTCTATAATTTTCAACAAGGCCTCAGTGCAAGCATTTTCCAGCAGAACATGTAGTACCTGCAGGCACATAAGAATGTTATTTGTAAAAAGGAATTACATATAGAAGTGTATTAACATTATCCTGTTTTGTTTTATTGGTGTTGTGTGATTGTTTTTCATGCATTATGAACCTGGACTTTTCATAATCCAGATAACCTTTAATCTGTCTGCAGGCCTACATTGGCTCAGATAAATTAATTGGTTGTGTTATGTGATCTATTTAATTCTCTCTTTCTGGGATTTAGTTGGAGTGTCCTCTGTTGCGAAGTGTTGCAAAGGTTACTATCATAAATTTTAGTCAAACCACTGGATGGGTTATGCATATATAAAAGCAAATAATAAACGTAATGCTCACAGTAAATACTTACCAAAATACGCGTAAATTCATACACGCCAGAAGTCATTTTGGCCAAACTACGGCATCATTCAGCTTTCGAATGTTTCTATACTGTAAGTCAGCCCGAAGTACACAATTCACTTGCAAGCAAAATTAGCCGACAAACTGGAAAATACTCCTAAATCTGCCTGGTTGGAGGTTAAACTGAGTGTTTTCAGTATATAATTATATGCTGGGATTAGCAAAAGTAATTGTATATTTATTCTGCAGTGCTTCTGCTAGTGATATTTGATACTCAGGCTTCTACAATGAGATATAAAATACTCTACAATTATTTTTTGTATGTAAAAATTATTTAGATGATTAATTGAAAAAACAAACAAACAAAAAAACCCGACCAGTGCTCCCTGTCGCTTATAAAATGTGTATTGGGGGAAACCTTCGTATTGGAATCTGGATGATTCCCAGTGAAATTAAAATAAATGTTTGCTAAAAATTACTTGCTTATGCTAGAATATATTTTTCTTTTTATTTCAGTACTTAAAACCAAATAAATGCTACTTACATAGTTTCACTTTTCTTTTATTTCTCTTTTGTTCCTGTTCATATTACTAAAGGCCAACTGAGCACAATAAGCAGTACTTTGCTACTGTTAAATCTGTGTACCGTTTTAATTACAGAAAGCTGGTGAATACATAATTGTTTGAAAAACTTTGTGCTTTCATTATCATTTTTTTTTTACCTTTTCATACAGCTTTATAACTACTATATTTTCTCTTTATGTGCAGTGAGGATGTGATTTCTGTATAAATGGTATACGTTTGGGATCTCACCAAGCGTAAAAAGAGCTATTACTTTCATTTTAATTATGATTGCAATTAAAAATATAAGAAAGTTACACCATCAAAAACACATTTTTATGGCCAATGTTTGACAGTTCTGTACTAATCTTCGTAAGGTAATTCTTAGTTCTAGGCCATAAAATAAAAAAAGTATACAACAAAATGAACTTCTAATTGAAAAATATAAAATGACATTATGCCTTCATAAAAATACTTAATACGTTGTTATTATTCTATCAAAATTAACTTTTTAATTGTGTATAACTATTTTATTGCTATGCTTACAATTACATTTCCAGATATAAAGCATAATTTCAGGGGTAGTAACTCATAGCCTGTAAAATATTCTCAGGATGAAAGTTTGCTTCCCGTTTCTTTAAAAACAAGCAATACTAGAAGAACAGTTCAAAGCTAATTTTGAGCAATTTTAATCTGTGTCCAGGTTTGAGAAAACTATAAAACAGTCGTCTTTCAGAACTAAAACACAGACATTCAAATTATATTGCTTTTGGCACCACTCAAAGTAGGGGTGAAAGCATATCCCTGAGTCCCAGAACATCCCTGTGGTCTCCACAAAGCAAGTCTGTCCTACACCAAATTTGGATGGCATCTGCACTAATATACAATGGAGTTAAAGTGTAACTAATCGAAAACATGAATATATTACAGTTTACCAATCTTTAACCACTTGCCTACTGGGCACCAATTTTCAGCTTTCAGTGCTCTCACATTTTGAATGGCGATTACTCAGTCATGCAACGCTGTACTCATATGACCTTTTGTTTTCACACAAATAGGCCCGGATTCACAACCGATTTATGTTGGCGTATCAAAATATACACCTTCGTAAGTTCAAATGTGCGCCGTCGCATCTCTGCGCCGATTCACAAAGCGAGATACATCGGAAAAATGGCTTCAGCCATCCGATGTAACTTGTCTACGCCGCTGTATCGTGGGCACATAGTTAGGCTGGACGCATTCAGCGTTCCCATTTTAAATATGCAAATGAGTAAGATACGCTGATTCACGAACGTAGATGCGCCCGGCCGCTTCATATACACGATTTGCGTAAGGCTTACGTCCGGCGTAAAGTTACCCCTCACATAGCAGGAGCAGCTAATGCAAAGGTATTGGCCAGGGAATGACGCCGTCAAATTTTATGTCGCGTACGCCGTTTACGTAGTACTACGTGAATAGGGCAGTGCGTAGGTTATGTTCACGTTGTTCGCATTGCGCCGACGTATCTTAGGGAGTATATGCAACGCGATTCTGAGCATGCCCAGTTCGACCGGCCATTCATTTGCATGGGGTCACGCTTAATTTAAATAGATGACACCCACCTCCTTCCTACTTTGAATTAGGCGGGTTTACGCCGGCCAATTTACGCTACACCGCCGCAACTTACGGAGCAAGTGCTTTGTGAATACTGCACTTGCCTCTCTAAGTTGCGGCAACATAGCGTAAAGAAGATACGCTACGCCCGCACAAAGATACGCCAATGTATCTAAATCCCGGCCATAGAGTTTTCTTTTGGTGGTATTTAATCACCACTGTTTTTTTTAATGAAAAAAGATCAAAGATTAAAAACAAAAAAACATGTTCTTCGTTTCTGTTATAACATTTAGCAAATTAGTAATTTTTCTTCATACATTTTGGCCAAAAGTTATACTGCTACATCACTTTGGTAAAAACAAAACAAATCAGTGTATATTATTTGGTCTGTGTGAAAGTTATAGGGCATGGGTCTCCAAACTACGGCCCTCCAGTTGTTCAGAAACTACAATTCCCATCATGTCTAGTGAATGTCAGTGTGTTACAATGCCTCATGGGATGTGTAGTTGAGCAAGTCATTGACTTATACCTTTCTGATTCAGAAGTGCCTAGGTTCTGATTAACCCATTGAGGGAAATGGTGGCGGTTGGTGGAGGTTGTCATATAGCCACTTGAAAGATTTCAACTTCACTTTGGACACTTGTTGGTGTTTGCTCATCAATTTCTTTGAAGATCACTTTGATATTCATGGACTGTTTCATGATAATTTTTATTTTATTTTAGATGTTATGTTATTGCGCTGCACTGCTGTTTATAGATTTTGCTATTGGGGATTTGATCATTTGACCCTCAGTGTTCTAGCTGCTGATTTCTTAGGTTTATCTGCCCTGGTTGATTTTTCTTTTTAAAACGATTAATACTACATTTTGTGGTCCATTAGACATACCCACGGATGAGAATGAAGCTATAATTTCTCAGAAATAATTTTCTTTTTTTTAGTGGATCATACTCCGGATGCCAACAAAACTGTCCAAACCAATATACAAAACTACATGACACAAACTCAGACAGAACAAACAACTGAAGCCCCGTACACACGACAGGGTACCTCGACGGGCGGAACACATCGTTCCGCCCCTCGAGGTTCTCTGCCGGCCGTCAGAATCTGTGACCCGCCCGTCGGGAATGGCAACCAGCCATTCATCCCGACGGGCCGTCGAGCAAATAGAAAACCTGTTCTCTATTTGCTCGACGGGTTTCCCGATGGGCGGGGCGAGCAGAGAGCATACACACGGCCGAGGTTCTCGCTGGAATGCAGCTCCCAGCGAGGAGCGTGTGTACGGGGCCTTAGAGGTGATTAATCTCTCATCAATTTCTTTGTCCCAACCTGAGTTGGAGGTTCTCTCCTTGGGTTTGGGATTCTGCCCTGAAAAGGACTATTATACATTTAAAACCATCAAGGATATCAATCTCTTTGCCATGATGTTGCTTCTAAAAGTGATCCATCACAAAAAACAAACTCAACAGGACTGGTTAGCCAACTTTGATTGGTCTGGGTACAAGAGGCAGGACTTTAAAGCCCTGCAACAGCCGATTGAACTTGAAGAGAGCAATGTTTCTGAGGAAGTTTATCTCATAGATTAGATTGATTTGGATACATTATTGGCAACTAATGAGATGGCCCCTAATGCTGCCAACTTCCCTTTGCTAAATGAATTTAACTGAAAATCTATGAATTTTCCCTCTCTGTCCTTGAATGGTAATATATTATAGCATTTTTTTACAAACCACACTAATGTTGGCCCAAAAACAGGCAATGATCTTAATTAGAGTTGAGCGGACACCTGGATGTTCGGGTTCAGACCCGAACCCGAAGTTTGAAAAAAAAGTTCAGGTTCGGGACCCGAACTTGACCCGAACTTTGAGCCGAACCCGAACCCCATTTAAGTCAATGGGAACCCGGACTTTTGACTACAAAAATGTCTCTAAAAAACAAAGGGAAAGGGCAGGAGGGCTGCAAATGTCGGGAAGAGCATGGAAAGTACTCTGAAAATAAATGTGGATAGGGAAATAACTTAAAATAACATAAAAAAATAAAATAAACAATAAAAATAAAATCATTTTGACCTAAGACGAGGTCCATATGTATTAGGAGGTTGAGGTGGATGTGGCAGTGTAGGTGGAAGCAGCGGTGGAGGAGGAGGAGGAGGTAGCCAACACAGCAGGTTTTGGTTTTGAATATATTTATTTTTTAAATTAGGGTAAACCCCAAAAGAGTGAGAAAGATCTAGGGTTGCTACCTCATCCCTTTAAACCTGAACACAGAGTAATTACACAGGTTCTGGGGCTAATTTACTGTCGATAAGGCACCAAGTGATTTTAATTAGCAGCACCTTAATCAGCCAGAGAACCTGTGTAATTAATATGTTTTTGCTTTTAAAGGGATGAGATGACAACCCTAGAAAGATCAGAAAAAAAACAATGGCTGGGTAAGGCCGGCCCGGTGTCTATTCTGCACAAGGTACGGACAAGTCCTCTGGGATCCATGCCTGGTTCATTTTAATGAATGTGAGCTTGTCCACATTGGCTCTGGACAGGCGGCTGCTCCTGTTTGTGATAACGCCCCCTGCCGTACTAAATACACGTTCAGACAATACACTGGCCGCAGGGCAGGCCAGCACCTCCAAGGCGTAAAGGGCAAGCTCAGGCCATGTGCCCAATTTGGAGACCCAGAAGTTTAAGGGGGCATAGCCATCATTCAGTACGTGTAGGCGTGTGCACACATACTGCCCCACCATGTTGCTGAAATGCTGCCTCCTGCTAAAACGTTCCATATCAGCTGGTGGTGCTGTTTGTTGTGACGTGCTAACAAAGCTTTTCCACATTTTGGCCATGCTAACTCTGCCTTCTGAGGTGCTGGCGGTGCCCCTGCTGCGTTGGCGACCTCTTCCTCGCCCTCTGCCTTTGCCTTGTGCTTCCACTGTTCCCCTTCTGCCAGGTGGGAATTGCACCAGCAGCGCGTCTACCAGCGTGCGCTTGTACTCGCGCATCTTGCAATCACGCTCCAGTGAGGGAATTAAGGACGGTACATTGTCCTTGTAACAGGGATCCAGCAGCATGGCCACCCAGTAATCAGCACCTGTCAAAATGAGCCAACCACTCATCGGTCTGTTGTTCCATGTCCCTCAACAACTCCTGCGTGGTGTGTGGTTTTTCCCCCAAACAAGAACGTTTTAAAACTGCCTGCTGGCGTTTACCCATGGCTGTGCTGAAGTTGGTGGTGCATTTGTTACACTGACTGGATGAGGAGGCGGTAGAGGATGAGGAAGCGGAGTAGGAGGAGTTAGGAACAGGAGGCAAACTGAAGCGCCCTGCAATCCTCGGTGGTGGAAGGACATGCGCCAAACTGCTATCCGCCTCAGGCACAGCCGCCACTGCATTTACCCAGTGCGCTGTTAGGGAGATATAACGTCCCTGACCATGCTTACTGGTCCACGTATCCGTAGTTAGGTGGACCTTGGCACAGATGGCGTTGCGCAGTGCACACCTGATTTTGTCCCCCACTTGGTTGTGCAGGGAAGGGATGGCTCGTCTGGAAAAGTAGTGGCGGCTCGGCACGACGTACTGTGGGACAGCCAATGCCATCAGTCTTTTAAAACTCTGCGTCTCCACCAGACGGAATGCCAGCATTTCAAAGGCCAGTTATTTTGGGCCAGGGATTGCGGGTGGGTAGGGGGTACTTCCTTTTCCGCTCATGTGTGTTGGAGATGGAGAGCTGAATGCTTCCATGGGACATTGTGGAGATGTTTGGTGACCCAGGTGGTAGTGTTGCTTTCCGGTCCTCTAATTGAGGGGTGGCAGGTGGCACTGTCACTACAGAGGTGGATGAAGAGGCTGAGAGGCCCGAGACTGATGCAGAAGAGGAAGCAGGAGGAGCCAGAGACCTTTCTTGGTTTTTGAGGAGTCTACTCCACTGCAGCTCGTGCTTTGCACTTAGATGCCTGGTCATGCAGGTTGTGCTCAGGTTGAGATTGTTTATGCCTTGCTCCAGCCTCTGATTGCACAACGTGTAAATCACTTGTGTCATGTCATCAGCACATTGTGTGAAGAACTGCCACGCTAGGGAACTCCTTGGACCTGGCTTTGGTGTGCTCGGTCCCTTGCTGCGTTGGGCAGTATCAGGCGTACTGTCTAGTGGACAGACGCTCTGCTTTGGCACCCTGCCCCCTCTTCTGCTGTGCTGGTGGCTCTGTGCGACCACCGCCACTTCCTCCGAACTACATGGGTCACCTGCATGAGGTTGATTCCATGTCGGGTCGAGGACCTCATCATCCTCCAAATCATCTTCCACCCAGTCTTCACCACTGCCCTCCTTGTCGGTCTGCACAATTGCAAAAGCACCAGCAGTTGGCAACTGTGTTTCATCATCATCCAAGACGTGCTGTGATGGTCCCCCCATGTACTCATCCTAAAATATAAGTGGTTGGGCATCGGTGCACTCAATCTCTTCAACTTCTGGTGCTGGGCTAGGTGGATGGCCCTGGGAACACATGCTAACAGACTCATCAAAAAGAAGAAGAGACTGCTGCATGATTTGGGGCTCAGACTGCTTGGCTGATTTGCAAGGGGGTGAGGTGAAAGACTGATGGTGGACATCGGCTGCAGGCGCTAACTCTGAACTTTCAGCACAAGACTGGTTGGGAGACCATGTGAAGGAACTGGAGGCACTGCCAGCAACCCAATCTACTACCCCCTGTTCTGCTCCCTGCCTCAACATTCGTAGAGCTGGATTAGGCCCGACCAAATACCGCTGCAGGCTCTGTCACCTACTCACACCTGAGAAAGGTGTTTCACTTGTGCCTGTAGCTGGCACAGATCGACCATGTCCTCTCCCTGTAACAGGAGCTCCACCAGTAGCACCACGACACGGCCATGTCCCTTATTTGACGTTTTCCTCATATTTCGCAAATGTAGGATCTTGCCCTAAATGGGTGTTTTTTTAAATACAACAATAGTGTAATATGGTGTAATATACAGAGATTCACCTATATAATTCTTTCCCTATAGCAAGAAGCAGGAACCTAGCCCTAAACAATGTACTGGACAGACAGTATATCACAGGTGACAGGAGCAGTGTTGGTGAAATAGGCAGAGAGTCACCTATTCATTTATATTCCCTATAGGAGATAGCAGGAACCTGGGCCTAAACAATATACTGGACACACACAGTATATCACATGTGACAGGTGCAGTGCTGGTGAAATATACAGAGAGTCACCTACATATTTCTGTCCCTATAGGAGATAGCTGGAACCTCTCCCTAAACAATGTACTGGACACACAGTATATCACAGGTGACAGGTGCAGTGCTGGTGAAATAGGCAGAGAGTCACCTATATATTTAAATTCCCTATAGGAGATAGCAGGAACCTGGGCCTAAAGAATATACTGGACACACAGGGTCAGATTCTCAAAAGAGATACGCTGGCGTTTCGTAGGAAACACCGGCGTATCTCTGTTTTTTTTTACTGGGTATCTATGCGTGTGATTCCTAGAATCAATTACGCATAGATACAGTGAAGATCCGACATGTGTAAAACAATTACACTGTCGGATTGTAGATGTAATGACATCGCTGGCCGCTAGGTGGCCTTTACGATGATTTTTCATTTGCCTATGCAAATGAGCCTAATCCGACGCTTCCCGAACATTTTTACGCCGCCCCGTCGTCGTTTACGTCGTTTCCTTACGCGTAAGGTTACCCCTGCTATATGAGGGGTAACCTTACGAAGTTCCATCGTTGCCATGTTAAGTATGGCGTCGGGTCAGCGTCGTCTTTTTCCGTTGGTTACGTTGTTTTACTAAGTCCTTCGCGAATAGGGATTTATGTAAACGACGCTCACGTCGGTTTCATTCACTTTTTCCGACGTGAGCTGGAGCATGCGCACTGGGCTATTTTTGAGGCCAGCACATGCGCAGATCGACGCGGGGGCGTGCTTAATTTAAATACAAGCCACCCCCTTTGAATTACGCGGGGATACGCAGAGCCATTTACACTACGCTGCCGCAACTTACGGAGCAAGTGCTTTGGGAATACGGCACTTGCTCTGTTAAATTGCGGCGGCGTAGTGTAACTGGCTTACGCTACCCCAGCGGCAATTCTACGGGAATCTGGCCCACACAGTATATCACAGGTGAGAGATGCAGTGCTGGTGAAATATACAGAGAGTCACCTATATATTTCTGTCCCTATAGGAGATAGCTGGAACCTCTCCCTAAACAATATACTGGACACACACAGTATATCACAGGTGACAGGTGCAGTGCTGGTGAAATATACAGAGTTACCTATATATTCCTGTCCCTATAGGAGATAGCTGGAACCTCTCCCTAAACAATATACTGGACACACACAGTATATCACAGGTGACAGGTGCAGTGCTGGTGAAATATACAGAGAGTCACCTATATATTCCTGTCCCTATAGGAGATAGCTGGAACCTCTCCCTAAACAATATACTGGACACACACATTATATCACAGGTGAGAGGTGCAGTGCTGGTGAAATATACAGAGAGTCACCTATATATTTCTGTCCCTATAGGAGATAGCTGGAACCTCTCCCTAAACAATGTACTGGACACACAGTATATCACAGGTGACAGGTGCAGTGCTGGTGAAATAGGCAGATAGTCACCTATATATTTATATTCCCTATAGGAGATAGCTGGAACCTCTCCCTAAACAATGTACTGGACACACACAGTATATCACAGGTGACAGGTGCAGCAGTGCTGGTGAAATAGGCAAGATAGTCACCTATATATTTCTATTCCCTATAGGAGATAGCAGGAACCTGGGCCTAACGAATATACTGGACACACACAGTATATCATAGGTGAGAGGTGCAGTGCTGGTGAAATATATAGAGAGTCACCTATATATTTGTGTCCCTATAGGAGATAGCTGGAACCTCTCCCTAAACAATGTACTGGACACACACAGTATATCACAGGTGACAGGTGCAGTGCTGGTGAAATAGGCAGAGAGTCACCTATATATTTTTATTCCCTATAGGAGATAGCAGGAACCTGGGCCTAAACAATATACTTGTCAGGAGAGTATAGTAGATCAGTACTGTGTGACTGCACAGAGGAGACCAAACAATATGATTAGTCAAGTGAAAGGTGATTATTTACAAAATAAGTGGGGATAAACAGTGCAATAAACAGCATATACAGTCAAAGGGAGATACCGTATTCAAAAACCAAGCCAGGCCGAGGTCATACACGTGGGATGTCAGCCGATGGGTGAGGATGGGACAGGGCAGAGCAGGGAGCAGGTGGACGGACAAGCTGCAGGGTAAGAATCCAGGGAAGACAGGAACCAGGGCAGAAGAGTCCAGGCAGGGATCAGGATCAAGGATCACGGAACAGGGTCAAGGCTAGAATAAGGATCCAAAAACCAGGGTCAGGATACAGGCTCAGGTCAGGAAGATATGACAATACAAAGGCAAGCTCTGCTTGAGCTCGCCGGGTATAAATAGAGCTGATGATTGAGCTCAGGTTACAGCTGAGCGCAGAAAGGGCTGTGTGCTCCATACTGCCAAGAACCCCCCGCTTGTGGAGGCCAGTACTGCAGCCCAAATAACAGGCAGTATTACCAGCAGGGGGGACCTTTCCTGACAATACTGGACACACACAGTATATCACAGGTGAGAGGTGCAGTGCTGGTGAAATATACAGAGAGTCACCTATATATTTCTGTCCCTATAGGAGATAGCTGGAACCTCTCCCTAAACAATGTACTGGACACACACAGTATATCACAGGTGACAGGTGCAGTGCTGGTGAAA
Source organism: Rana kukunoris (assembly GCA_029574335.1). NCBI lineage: Eukaryota > Metazoa > Chordata > Amphibia > Anura > Ranidae > Rana > Rana kukunoris. Next base: position 407,518,583 of record CM056052.1, on the reverse strand, counting down.
TAGGCAGAGAGTCACCTATATATTGCTGTCCCTATAGCAAATAGCTGGAACCTCTCCCTAAACTATAAGATGCAGATCTCACAGAAATAAACAGGGCTGTTGGAGATTTGTGAAGCAGGATAAACCTATCTGACACGGTCCCTCAAACAGCAGCAGCCTGTCCCTAACCTACCTAAAGCAGACTGAAACGATGTAATGCACAGTCCCTAAATGGTTAGATGCAGATCTCACAGAAATAAACAGGGCTGTTGTAGATTTGTGAAGCAGGAAAAACCTATCTGACACTGTCCCTCAAGCAGCAGCAGCAGCCTCTCCCTATCCTAGCTAAAGCATAGTGACGAGCTGTGCTGTGTGCTTCTATCTGATAGAGGCTGGTCACATGTTGGGTCACATGCTGCACTGGCCAATCACAGCCATGCCATTAGTAGGCATGGGTGTGATGGCTTCCTAGTCACACTAGTAAAACAAATGGCGATTGGCTGCCGTGCAGTGCACCGTAACATAGCCGAACTCCGAACCCAAACCCAAACCTTTTCCAATTATTCGGGTTCGGGTACAAAAAAAAACCAAAGTCTGTACAGAACTAAGAACTAATCTTAAACATAGATTTGATCTAGTAATAAAGCCATTAGACAAAGGAGGGAGCATGGTCGCTATAACCACAGATAGGGATGAGCCGAACACCCCCCTGTTCAGTTCGCACCAGAACCTGCGAACACACCAAATGTTTGTGAGAACTTTAGAACCCCATTAAAGTCTTTTTTTTTTTAATATGTTTTATTGGTATTTAAGATATATAAGTATACATAAAGCAATAATATAAAGCACAACATCATACAATAGGTATAAGCAAATAGCAAGTGGTTCTATACAAGAGTATAACTATAAGAGCACAATAAATCAGTGAATAAGTAGTAATTGAACAAGAAGTACTTAGGGGGAAGGGTAAGAGAGGGGATAAATACATGTGGTTGCGATATAACAAGCGTTTTAGAATATACAAAGACAAACCCTAAAAAAGGAAGATGAAAGAATGTTAAAGAATGTTTTCCCTAATCCAAACTTATTTAAGTATGCATTAACATCTTATAATCATTAGATTTTGTGAACTGTGTCCAACAAGCCCATTTCTCGCTATATTTTCTCGAAGTGTCTCTAGATTGTGAAATCAACTCTTCCATCTTAGCAATATGGTCAACTTTACGTATCCAGTCCAAGACTCTAGGAGGAGATGCTTGGGACCACTTGTTGGGGACGCATAATTTGGCCGCATTAATTAGATGAACGATAATAGAATTTTTATAGACCGAGTTAGATAAAGACGATAGATGTAGCAAGTACTGTCCGGCTGTAAAATCAGGGGTATAAGAAGTAATTGAAGAGATGAGCTTGTGAATATCAGTCCAGAATGGTGAGATGAGAGGACATTCCCACCATATGTGGAGAAGCGAACCGGGGTTAGCTTTACACCTCCAACACATTGGGGAATAGTTCGGATTGTATTTGTTAATGACCAAAGGAGTCTTATACCATCTCGAATATAACTTATAGCTATTCTCCTGAGTCAGGACATTCGTCGAACCTTTGTGTAGGTGGAAAAAAATTGAATCCCACTGGTCATTTGGGATTGAGATTTTCAGATCTTTCTCCCATTTCATATTTGTGTCGTCCATTTGTGGGTCTACATCTTTATTCAAGATGTCATATATGATAGATATTAAATGATTTTGGGGTTCAGTACTTAAACAAATGGATTCGAATCGTGTCCTTTGCCTATGCCAGATACTTGTGGAACCAAACTTGTTCAGAAACAAAGCAATCTTGTCAAAGTCTTGGTGCGTGATGGCAGAATTCGCGAAAAGGGAGGAGAAGGTTTCGAAGGTCAATAGGGTACCCTTCTCAAAGAAAGATTCAGCTCTACAATGTGTAAATGTAAGAAAGTCGGAGGATACAGTAGAGTGAGATCTTTGAAAGATTTCGGGATTATGGCGAATAGGGGTGAGGGGTCCATACATGGTGGATAAGTTGTAAGTTTTGCACAAGTGTCTAAAAATTTTTAGGGAAGTACCTGTAATGGGATGAGAACTAGTTTTCGGTGGGAGTTTAGAAGTGTTAATCCATGGGAGACATTTCAGAGGAATAGGAGTGGAAGATAAACGGTCTTCCAGATCAACCCAATCCTTATAGGGTCCATGAAGGTGCCAGTTCACAATCCTGGTTATATGAGAGGCCCAATAATATTTTTTAATGTCTGGTAGTCCAATACCGCCCAGGTGCTTTGGGGTTGTAAGTTTATCCCACTTGATTCTGGGTTGCCTAGCGTTCCAAAGGAACTTCAAGCATACTTTTTTAAAGGTTTTGAAGAAAGTGGAAGGGATCCTAATAGGTATTGTTTGGAATAGATATAAAAGTCTAGGTAAAATGTTCATTTTGACAATATTCGCTCTGCCAAACCATGAGAATAGACCTTTCTCCCATCTGACCATATCCGATTTAATCGTATTTAGTAGAGGTATGAAATTTTTAACATATAGAGTATCTAGATTAGATGTTAAGGCAATGCCTAGGTAAGAAATTGAATCATCCTCCCATATAAACGGGAAATTAAGTTTACATTGGTCAACCAATGGATTTGGCAAAGAAATATTAAGCGCCTTTGATTTAGAGAAGTTAATTTTGAAATTTGAGATGCGCCTAAATAAAGAAAAATCTTTCAATAAGTTTGGGATAGTGATTATAGGGTTTGACAGGTACAATAGAATATCGTCCGCAAAGGCCGCTAGTTTATAGATTTTATCGCCTATTTTAATACCCTTAATGTCTACATTCTCTCTCAGTTTTTGCAGGAAAGGTTCCAAAATAAGCACAAATATTATTGGTGACAAAGGGCAACCCTGACGAGTGCCATTTGCCACCGAGAAGGCCTCCGACAGGTCACCATTGACTTTTATTCTCGCTGTGGGATATGAATATAAGAGTTTGATAAAATTCAACATACGGTCGTGCAATCCCAGAGCTTTTAAAGCTTCGTGCATATAATCCCAGGCAATCCTATCGAAGGCCTTCTCAGCGTCCAGGGACAGTAGAAAACCCGGGGATTTAGATTTGACAAGCCATTGTTGGATAAGAAGAGTTTTAATAGTATTATCCTTAGCTTCCCTCCCTGGTGTAAAGCCTGTTTGGTCAAGGGAAACAAGCTGTGGGATCAAAGGCAAAAGGCGGTTTGCAATAATTTTGGCATATAGTTTGATATCAACGTTTAATAAAGAAATGGGCCTATAATTGGACACTAATGTTTTGTCTTTATTTGGCTTTGGGATTACAACAATATGGGCTTCCAAAAGTTCATTTGGAAGTGGAGAAGGAAAGGGATCAGAATTAAACGTTTTAATGAACTGAGGGATCAATAAGTCTTGAAAGGTTTTATAATAATTAACAGAAAAACCATCTGGTCCCGGGCTTTTGCCAGTCTTAAGTTGTCGTAGGGCCAGAAGAGCCTCAGACAACTCGAGAGGTCTATCAAGGTCCCGTGAAATGACCACATTCAGAGGTTTTGGGCTAAATGATTTCAAAAAATCCGCTATTAAGTCTATCCGTGAGGTAGAGTCTTTAGGACGGGCTTCAGGCGGTAAATTATACAATTTGGAGTAGAAAACACGGAATTGTTCTGCTATTTCAGAGGTTGAGGTATGTTTAATACCGTGCGGGTCAGTAATAGAATATACATTTCCAAATTTTTTGGGTGTCGAATTTAAAGATTTGGCCAATAGTTTTCCAGTTTTATTCCCAAATTCATAAAAGAATTTTCTAGAGAGAATAAAATTACGTTTGATCTTGTTATCTAAGATATGGGATAGTTCCGATCTAAGGTCTGAGAGTTCCCTAAGAGAATCAAGAGCTAGTGAACGCTTATGTAGAAGCTCCAGAGCAGCTATCCTATTAATCAAGTCATCAGTTTGGGCACGGTACAATTTATTCCTTTTGGCCCTTAAGGATATTAATTCACCCCTAATGACACACTTGTGAGCGAGCCAAACGAACAAGGGATGCGTAATATCGTCAGAATTATATTTGAAGTAGTCAGAGATTTTAGTGTCTAGATGCTGCAAATTGTCAGCGTTGCTTAATAAAGAATCATCAAGTTTCCATGTTTTAGGGATAAACGGTGCATCCTTGAAGGTCAAAGTTAGGGTGATCGGGTTGTGGTCCGACAGAATCATAGGTTCAATTGAAGCATTTACTATAGAAGTTAGATCATTTTGGGATAGAAAAAGATAGTCTATTCTAGAGTAGGTATTGTGAGGAGGAGAGTAAAATGTGTAGTCTTTGGAGGAGGGGTTCAGTATACGCCAAGAGTCGTGAATCGACAAGTCACGTAATAATCGTTTCACCTCACTTAAGGCCTTATATGAAGATTTGGAAGAGCCAGAAGACGTGTCAAGCAGTGGATTAAGGGCCAAATTAAAATCACCTCCCAGTATCAACGAACCAATCGTAAAGGAATCTAGATTTTGAATCATAGTCCTGAAAAACTGGGCGTGTAATCTATTCGGGGCATAAATGTTAGCTAAAGTTAACGGTCTATTATGTAGTAACCCTTTGAGGAACAGGTATCTGCCATCACAGTCAAGTTTGGTATCCAATATCTGAAAAGGGCAATGTTTGGATATGAGTATGGATACTCCTTTGGTTTTAGAGTCCGAGCAAGTTGCATGAAACATATGAGGGAACAATTTGTCAGAGAATGAAGGGAAATTGTCAGTCTTAAAATGGGTCTCTTGTAAAAATATTATATCTGCTTTAGACCTCTTTAATAAAAGCATGAGTTTGGACCTCTTCTCAGGGACATTGAGGCCTTTAACATTAAGGGAGTAGACCTTGATGTTATTCTGGGCAGTCTTTGTACTATTACAGTAGGTCGTCATGGTCACAACCGGGGGAGAAATAAAAACAAATAGGGGGATGGAACAGGCACAAGGGGGGAGGAGCTAAGAAGTCTGTAACTATAGATGTGAAAAACAATACCGTATAAATGACAATAGCAATGAGAAAAAAAAAGAAAAACAATGGGGAAAGGGCTAATCCCTAACGGGAAGAGGTGTACGGTATGAGAGAGAAAAAAAAAAAAGTAGTATTCTTCAAGGAACAAGTCCAACAAGAACTACTTTGCGGGGGTTGGTGTGAACCAGGTCTAAAGATGAATAGCCCAATTGTCACGTCCACCGCCGCAGACAGACTGGCAAAACAATTAAATTTGGGCGTAAAAGTGTGAATTGAATGACTCAATCAAATTCATACAAGCAGTTGGAAACTTAAAGGTAACATTGAAAAAAATGGACATATGTCCAACATATAAATATTATTTCATTGTTGTTTCTTCAATTGAATGTAAGACATCAACACAGCGTGAGGATAAGCAAAGAACGAGAATCTGGAAGTGATAACACATTAACCATATGAGTCTAAAAACAAAATAGACAGCTACAAATAAACCTAAGAAATGAAAATAAACAAAGGCTTCTCCTCATCTAACTCAGTGTATGTTTCCAAAAGTTAGGAGTAATATACGCAATGAAAACTAGTTAGGTGCAATTCGCTACACTACTCTCAACCCTTTTCCCCCTTCCCCTCCTGACTTGGAAAAAGGAGTGAGAGTATAGGAGAATGCTGACATTACCGTATGACTTTTCAAGAAATTATGTCTACATTACATACACACAATCATTTTTCTTGTCTTGGTTTCCTGGAGCGAGGTTGATTCATCGATTGGAGGGATGGCTCCTGTTTGTCTGAAGTTCCTGGTGGGCTGCCGTCGGAAGGCGATCGACGTCTTCTAAATCTAGACGGATTGGTTTCCATAGCAACATCCGGTTTATGGTTCTTAGCCGAGCTAGTAGGCCTAAACTCCGCGTACCAGTTAGGCAAGTCTAAATATGGTATGTCCATAGTTTTGCAAAAAGAATTTAAGTCTTCTGGAACTCTCAAAATAGCTGAGCGACCTTGATTGGATGCTTGTAATCCGAATGGAAATTTCCATCTGTAGGTGATGTTATTATTCCGCAATGCATCAAGCAGAGGTTTTAAATCGCGTCTGTTTTGTAGGGTGATATTTGAGAGGTCTTGAAAAAGCAAAATGGTGAAACCTTCAAAATCGATATGAGAACGCAGTTTCGCATTGCGTAGTATTTCTTCTTTTAGTTTAAAGTCGTTTATGTGGCAAATAACATCCCTTGGGGGATCAGTAGGTTTGCTCTTAGGTTTTAAGGCCCTGTGCATACGATCCATTTTAATTGTAGACATGGGTGGTCGTCCCAATAGGTCATTGAATATGTGCAGTATAGCCGCTGGTAGTCGATCGAAATCGATCGTTTCTGACAAGCCTCTAACCCTAATGTTGTGTCTTCGACTTCTGTTCTCCAAATCTTCGATTTGTCTATTTAATTCTCTCAGGTATAGGGTGTTAGAGTCAACTTTGCGGTTTACATGGCGCAGCGCCGCGTTCTGTTGCGCAGTTGTTTTTTCCACCTCAGATACGCGCGCTGTAACCGCGCGTATGTCAATTTTCAGATCCGCTATGGCTGCTGATAAGACAGTTTTTATGTCTGCTGCCACCATATGCAAGTCGTTCAGACTAGGACTCAATTCTCGCTCTGAAGAGGGGTGAAGAGTCCCGGTGGCTGTTTGGTGGGCTACCCCGTCATTTCCCCGCTGACCTTGCATAGTGTGTGATGCTCCTTCTTGGAAGTCGGCCATTTGCAACCCAGGCCGTTTTTCCACAGGGCTGAAAGTCAGTCAAAAATGCCCGGGGATACGAAAAGATCGTATGAGTAGTATCCTTGGTCTAGCGGGAGTCAGGTCCGATTCGATCCGACAATCGGGGTGTCTTACCGGCGCCCTATTCGACAAATTTCAGTCAGCAGCGGCGGGAGCTCTCCAATTAAGCCTCCATCTCTGATCACGGCTAGACTACGCCCCTCAGAACCCCATTAAAGTCTATGGGACTCGAACGTTTGAAATCTAAAGTGCTAATTTTAAAGGCTAATATCCAAGTTATTGTTATAAAAAGTGTTTGGGGACCTGGGTCCTGCCCCAGGGGACATGTATCAATGAAAAAAAAAAGTTTTAAAAACTGATTTTTTTTCGGGAGCAGTGAATTTAATAATGCTTAAAGTGAAACAATAAAAGTGAAATGTTCCTTTAAATTTTGTACCTAGGGGGGTGTAAAGTATGCATGTGAAATAGCGCATGTTTCCCGTACTTAGAATTGTCTCTGCAGAAAGTGTCATTTCTGAAGGAAAAAAAGTCATTTAAAAATGACTCGCGGCTATAATGAATTGTTGGCTCCCGGCAATTCAGAGAGAATTCATTCATAAAAAAAAAAAAAAAGCGTGGGGGTCCCCCCAAATTCAATTACTAGGCCCTTTAGTTCAATTTAAAAAAAAAAATGACGTGCGGTTCCCCCCAAAAATCCACACCAGGCCCCTTATCTGAGCACGTAACCTGGCCGGCCGCAGAAAAGAGGGGGGACAAGAGAGTGGCCCCCCTGCTGAACAATACCAGGCTACATGCCCTCAACATGGGGAGGATGTCTCCATGTTGATGAGGACAAGGGCCTCATCCCCACAACCCTGGTCGGTGGTTGTAGGGGTCTGCGGGGGGCTTATCAGAATCTGGAAGACCCCTTTAACAAAGGGGACCTCCTGATCATGGCCCCCCTATGGGAATTGGTAATGGTAAATTGTACCCCTACCATTTCATGAAGGAAGTGTAAATTGTAAAAAAAAACACACACACACCGTGGAAAAAAGTAATTTATTAAAAAGAAAAAAAAGAAAATAATCCAGCGGTGGTAATCCACTCTCAGTCCCCGCTCCAACGTTGTCGGTATCCAGCGACGGGTGATCTCCTCTTCACCTGGGTCCAGCGATGAGAAGATCCATCCAGGTCCGGATCCAGAGTGTAGCATCGCCGGCCACCTGTCTCGACCGGAGACAGCCCGGCGAATGATGTGGCTGGAGCTAGTGAGATTTCTTATATAGGTCAAGCGGGGTCACCCATAATGTGACCCCGTCCCCCTCTGACGCACCTTTTGTACGTCACTGGGGAAGCCCAGTGACATAGGTGAGGCGGGGGTCACGTGACGGGTGGCCCCGCCTCACCTATATAAGAAATGTCACTAGCTCCAGCCACGTCATTCGCCAGGGTGTCTCCCCGGTGGAGACAGGCAGCCGGCGATGCTGCGTTCTGGATCCCGGACCTGAAATGATCTTCTCATCGCTGGACCCTGGCGGAGAGGAGATCACCTGTCACTGGATACTGACAACGTTGGAGCGGGGACCGAGAGTGGATTACCACCGCTGGATTATTATTATTTTTTATTTTTAATAAATGACTTTTTTCCACGATGTGTGTGTTTTTTTACAATTATTTACACTTCCTTTGTGAAATGGTAGGGGTACAATGTACCCCATTACCAATTCACAGAGGGGAAGGGCCAGGATCTAGGGGTCCCCTTTGTCTGATAAGCCCCCCCGCTCGCAGACCCCCACAAACACCAGCCAGGGTTGTGGGGATGAGGCCCTTGTCCCCATCAACATGTAATGACTACGCCGTCACCATGAATAGGAGATGGAGAGTAGACACTTGTTCTGGAGGATACTCAGATTGAACCACCTGGTGACTCTAAGATGTGTACAGAGAGTATGGGATTAATTCATCACAACCTCCTGCGAACTATCTCCCATTAATGGTGTGGTGTATCTACCATAGGTTAAAGGAGAATTCTGGTAATGCAGTACAGTCTCTACAAGCATAAGATAACTGGTAATTAAGAACTTATAGCAGTAACAATCCCAGCATAAGCAGTGAACCAGTATACAAGCTTGGAGTAGTTTGGAGCTATGGGTACTTGCGGTTTAGATGTAGTGAGCTTAAGAGTTCCTTCCTGGAGCGAGACTGAAGGATGTTCAGGATGGCTCTATGGAGCTGTAGATTGTCAGCTCTGTGGTCCAGGAGTTGGTCTTAGGCAAAGACAGAGTCCTTGGAGTTGATCCTGGTGCTGAAACTGGAGTCTCCTTGCAGGCTGGAGGTCAGAGGGTCTCTGAAGGGGGTCTCGGGTCTCAGATGGCGGCGAGCGTCAACGTTAATAAGCAGACACCCAGCCGCCATCGGAGAGGGTTTAAATGGCCCGCCTGTCGCGGGATACACGCTGGACGCGCTTCGCGTTCCAGCGTGGAACGCAGGATTCGACGGCACGTCGGAAGTGACGATGAAAGGGTGCTGGATGGAGCGCAGCTGTCTAAGGATGGTACAGCTGCGCTCGTTCTGTACAAGGTAACGCTGATGGCGTTACATACTCCCCTCCTCAAGGGGGTCCCTAAAATACACCCAGAAGGTGACGGTCGATCAGGGTATCTGCGGTGAAATTGCTTGATGAGTCGAGGAGCATGAATGTGGGAGGAATCCACCCAGGAGTCATCGAGATGGCTGTAACCCTTCCAACGAATCAAGTATTGGAAGGAGGATCCTTGTCTCTTGGAATCCAGAATTTTCTGTATCTCGTATTCAGTCTCACCAAGAACCTCAACAGGAGAAGGGGGTTGAGGATCTCTGTTAGGGAACGGATTAGGTGTGAAAGGCTTAATAAGTGAGACATGGAAAGAAGGATGTATCTTACAATCCGGAGGTAGAAGTAGCTTAACGGTGTTATTGTTGATGAGATGTGAAATGGAGAATGGACCAGTGAATTGGCGACCGAGGTTTCTTGAAGGGATATTAAGGCGTAAGTTTTGAGTGGAGAGCCAAACTAAATCCCAAACTTTGTATTTCGGAGGTGCAGTTCTATGGGAATCATAATACTTCTTCTGTCTTTGTTGAGCTGCAATAAGATTAGAATGGAGTATTCCTAAGGTCTTCTTTAAGGTTGAGAGGTAATGTTCTACAGCGGGAACACTATTGGGGAGAACGGAGACTGGAGCAGATTTGGGATGGAACGCATAGTTTGCGTAGAAAGGAGAAAATCCGGAGGAAGAACTGGAAGCGTTATTATACGCAAATTTAGCGTGAGGAAGAAATTGAAGCCAGTCGTCCTGTAGATGGGTGCAATAACAGCGTAAATACTGCTCGAGAGTTTGGTTAACCCGTTCTGTCTGTCCGTTTGTTTGAGGATGATAGGCAGTGAACATTCGATGATCGATTTGCAAGGCTTGACAAAGGGCTCTTCAGAATCTGGAAATGAATTGAGTGCCCCGGTCTGAAATAATCTGGGAGGGCAACCCATGTAACTTAAGAACATTCTGTAAGAAGGCTTGTGCAGTCTCTAGAGAAGTTGGTAAATTTTTTAATGGGATGAAGTGAGCCATCTTTGTTAATATATCGACTGTAACCATAATTGTGTTGGCACCTTGAGACTTGGGGAGATCGACTATAAAATCCATAGAGACAACATCCCAGGGTCTTTCCGGTATTGGAATAGATGTAAGAAGACCATAGGGCGGCTTCCTGGAATGTTTGTTGGTAGCACATATCACGCAGGAATTGACATAATCACTGACTGTCTGTGAAAGCCTGGGCCACCAGTAATCTCTTTTAATTAGATGAATGGTTTTACTTATTCCTGGATGACCTGCCAGTGGAGCATCATGGAGTTGTTTGAGAAGTAGAGGTTGTAAGGTAGGTGGAACGTAAACCTTATTGTTGAAGGTATATAACCCGTTAGGTTGTTTCTTGAGGCCCTGGGGCATTAGGGGAACCTCACTAGGGAGAGATTGGATAAGTAGGTCCAGGAAGGGAATAGATGCTCCAATGAATCGGTCGGGTGGAATTATAGAAAGGGGAGGTGTCTCAACTGTCTGGTTGTCATGCATTCGTGACAAATCAGCCTTGACATTTTCTGTACCAGGACGATAAGAAATGTTGAAGTCGAACCTGTCGAAGAATAAACTCCACCTAACTTGGCGGGCGGAAAGGGTCTTGCAGGCCTTCAAATGTTGCAAATTGCGATGATCAGTAAGGATGGTGATGGGGTGTTTGGAACCTTCCAAAAGATGTCTCCAATTGCCCAGGGCATCCTTTATAGCAAGGAGTTCTTTTTCCCCAATGGGATAATTCTTTTCGGCAGGTAATAGTGTCCTGGAATAGAAGGCTACCGGATGTAGAGGTTCAGATAAAGAAGCTTGTTGGGAGAGTACAGCTCCCAGAGCAAAGTGTGAGGCATCTACTTCTAATGTGAAGTGGTAAAGTGGGTTAGGAAGTTGTAAGATTGGAGCGGAGGTGAAACTGAGCTTCAGAAGATCAAAAGATTTCTGTGCCTGGTCAGACCAGGAAAAAGGCATCTTACTACTAGTGAGATTATTCAGTGGTTTCACGATCGTAGAGAAGTCCTTAATGAATTTTCTATAAAAATTTGAAAATCCGAGGAAACGTTGTAGTGCCTTCCTGGAATGGGGAACGGGCCAGGATAAAATGCACTGTACTTTCCATGATTCCATCTGTATTCCGTTTGGAGTAATTAGATATCCAAGGAAAGAAATGCTGCGCTGACTGAAAACACACTTTTCAAGTTTGGCATATAAAGAGTGTGTTCTCAGTCTGACCAAAACCCAGCGCACATGTTTGATGTGTTCTTCAGGAGAGTCTGAGTAGATTAAGATGTCATCCAAATAAATCACGACGTAAACGTCAAGCAAATCTCGGAAAATGTCATTGATAAAGTATTGGAATGTTGCAGGTGCGTTGCATAATCCAAAGGGCATTACAGTATACTCGTAGAGGCCATAACGTGTTTTAAAGGCTGTTTTCCACTCATCACCTGATCGGATTCTTATGAGATTGTAGGCACCCCTCAGATCTAATTTAGTGAAGATCTTTGAGGTCTGGAGTCGTTCGATGAGTTCTGGAATTAATGGTAGTGGATATCTATTCTTTATGGTGATGTTATTGAGTGCACAGTAGTCGATAATTGGTCGGAGTGAGCCATCTTTATTTTTTACAAAGAAGATTGCTGCACTCGCTGGAGAGGTTGAAGGTCTGATAAAACCTTTTTTGAGGTTTTCGTCGATATAATCCTTGAGGTGTACAAGTTCAGGTTGAGATAAAGGATAAATTCGTGCAGTCGGAATCGGAGTGTCAGCTATGAGATCTATGGGGCAGTCATAGATCCTATGTGGGGGGAGCACGTTTGCCTTGGTTTCGCTGAAAACATCTGCAAAATCATGTAAATAAGGTGGAAGATCAGGAGGGTAGAATTCTGTGAAAGAGATAGAACAATTAGGATAACAGCTCTCTTTACAGTAAGTGGACTGTAAAGTTAAAGAACTGGTAGACCATTGAAAAGTTGGCTGATGAAGACGTAACCAAGGTATTCCGAGAATTATTGGGAATAGAGGTGACGAGATAACGTCAAAAACAAGGCTCTCAGTATGACCTATACCACAAGTCACCAAGAGGGGGGAAGTTTGAAATGAAATTGGACCTGTGGAGGAACTGGAACCATCAATGAAAGTCAGTGACACAGGGGTTTGCTTGAACACACAGGGTATTTTATTAGATTCTACAATCTTTGAATCAATAACGTTTCCACAGGCTCCACTGTCGACCATTGCTTCAATGGAGATCCTTTCTTGATCCCACTGTAATGTAAGAACAATGATAATGTAGCGGTTAGAAATAGTACCAGTAAAATTAAGTTTGTTAATGTGGTGATTTTTACTTTCCAAATTCCTCTTGAGAAGGGGACAGGTGGATACAATGTGGTCTGGAGCTGAACAGTACATACAGAGGTTTTGGTCTCTGCGGCGTTGTTTCTCAGCTGTGCTTAATGGTCATTTAATCGCACCAAGTTCCATCGGAAGTTCCTTGGGGGAGATCTGGCTCTCCTGAAAGGTGAGGGAAGATACGCATTGGCACGTTCGGCTCTTCTCTTACGGATACGCCGATCAATGGTAATGGAAAGTTGCATTAGGTCCTCTAGGGATGGTGGAAGTTCTACACGTGCAATCTCGTCTTTCAAAGTTTCTGTCAAGCCAAGCCAAAATTGGTTCCTGAGTGCAATATCTGACCACTGGGTCTCTCGGCTCCAACATTTGAATTCTGAAATGTAGTCCTCCACTGGTCTTTTCCCCTGTTTGAGAATTCTGATGGAATTCTCAGCAGTCAACTGTTTATTGGGATCCTCGTAAAGGAGGGACATTTCTGCGAGAAAGGTGTCCAAAACCCCTAGGAGATCTCCGTGCTCTTCCAGATAGGCGTCGGCCCAAACTCTAGGTTCTCCCCTGAGGTAGGAGATGAGGGTGAGAATTCTAACCCTATCAGAATAGTAAGTACGGGGACGTAACTCGAAAATCAAGCGACATGAGCTGATGAATTGCCGGAAGAGTTTCCTATCCCCAGAGAAAGGTTCTGGAGGACAAACTATTGGTTCTGGTCTCTCTCTGACCTGAGCAAGGTTCTGATGGCGGAGAGCTTCATTCTCTGAGCGTATTTCATTTAGAGAATTAGTTAGGGTATCTGCCCTTTGAGTGAGTCCCAGTAAATGATTCGCTAGATCAGCGGGATCCATGTTTTATTTTTATTTTTATATAGCGTCTGGTTATTCTGTAATGACTACGCCGTCACCATGAATAGGAGATGGAGAGTAGACACTTGTTCTGGAGGATACTCAGATTGAACCACCTGGTGACTCTAAGATGTGTACAGAGAGTATGGGGTTAATTCATCACAACCTCCTGCGAACTATCTCCCATTAATGGTGTGGTGTATCTACCATAGGTTAAAGGAGAATTCTGGTAATGCAGTACAGTCTCTACAAGCATAATATAACTGGTAATTAAGAACTTATAGCAGTAACAATCCCAGCATAAGCAGTGAACCAGTATACAAGCTTGGAGTAGTTTGGAGCTATGGGTACTTGCGGTTTAGATGTAGTGAGCTTAAGAGTTCCTTCCTGGAGCGAGATGTTCAGGATGGCTCTATGGAGCTGTAGATTGTCAGCTCTGTGGTCCAGGAGTTGGTCTTAGGCAAAGACAGAGTCCTTGGAGTTGATCCTGGTGCTGAAACTGGAGTCTCCTTGCAGGCTGGAGGTCAGAGGGTCTCTGAAGGGGGTCTCGGGTCTCAGATGGCGGCGAGCGTCAACGTTAATAACCAGACACCCAGCCGCCATCGGAGAGGGTTTAAATAGCCCGCCTGTCGCGGGATACACGCAGGATTCGACGGCACGTCGGAAGTGACGATGACAGGGTGCTGGATGAAGCGCAGGATTCGACGGCGCGTCGGAAGTGATGATGATAGGGTGCTGGATGGAGCGCAGCTGTCTAAGGATGGTACAGCTGCGCTTGTTCTGTACAAGGTAACGCCGATGGCGTTACACCTCCCCATGTTGAGGGCATGTGGCCTGGTACGGTTCAGGAGGGGTGGGGGGCGCTCTCTTGTCCCCCCTCTTTTCTGCGGCCGGCCAGGTTACGTGCTCAGATAAGGGGTCTGGTGTGGATTTTTGGGGGAACTCCATGCCATTTTTTTTTTTTAAATTGATGACGGGGTAGAAGCTGTGGTGGCTCAACGTGATTGGCACTGCGCTGACAAGCCGTTCACCTCTGCAGCCAAGGGTTCGGATCCCGGTCTCGGCTACATGTGAATTGAGTTTGGTGGTCTCAGCCTGGCTCCCGGTGGGTGTGCTATGCAAGGTACGCCTGTGCTTAGTACGCCCACCCCCCCACAAAAACCACCACAATTGCACGCACACAAAATTGGTTTAAAAACACACGCACTTTGGCCATGCAGTCTCCTAAAATAAAAAAAGAGAGACGAAGGACCTACGGGGAACTCTTGTGCCCAATCATACGCTAACCTGTACCTGGGGGGGATGAGAACATCAAATTATCAGTGATTAGGCTCTCTCTATGTACCTGTGCCACATTTTGTTGTGACGCAGGTACATAGATGACATCCTCAAACTCTGGGATGGATCCATGGAGTTACTCAGTGCCTTCATTCAAATATTAAATTTGAATGATTTAAATCTGTTGTTCACCATAACATTCAGCCAGGAAATTATTGCTTTCCTGGATGCTGATATATTTATCAAGGCAGATATGACACTGAGAAATACCCTTTTCCGTAAGCTCACAGACGTTAACACGACTCTAAGAGCGAACAATGGACAGCCAACAAGTCTGGTTAAGTCCATTCCTTATAGACAGTGGCCCAGATTCACATACACTTAATATTGTGCTGCGTAATCAAAATACTCTACTCTGCCGTATTTCACCAGGCTCTACACCGAATCCTAGTAGATTTTTGCCCGTACGCTACGGCGGCGTAGTCTATTTCTCGCCGCGTAATCGAAATACGCGTTTAGGGGGCGTGAAGCATTTAAATTAAGCGCGTCCCTGCGGCGATCGAACTGCGCATGCTCCGTTCAGAAATTTCCCGCCGTGCATTGCGCGAAATCACGTCGTTACGTCATTCATTGTTTGAGTAGTGTCGTTTATGAACATTCCTATTCCCGGACGACTTACGTTAAAAAAAATAAAAGACGTCGGAAAACGTAGAAATTCGACGCGGGAACGATGGCCATACTTAACATGGGCTGTCTAATATTAGAGCAGCAAAAAGCTGGTATAGTGTTACGCAAATAAAAGATGACTAAAGGTGCCGTAAGAGATTGCGATTGAAGATCGTAATTTCGGGGATCGCCGGCAAAAGCTCATTTGCATACCCCGACGCCGAAAACGACGGGAAGTCCACCCAGTGGCCGCAATTTTATTGCAGCGTAGATCCCAAGGCGTACAAACACGTAATCCAGTTGAATTGAAGCCCGCAGCCGTCTATTCATGGTTTGAGGTTTTCGACTAGCTAGAAAACGCGCGTAATTTGAAATTACTCCAGTCTAACACTAGTTAGACAGGCGTAATGGCTCTCTGAATCTGGGCCAGTATTTGTGCATCAAGCGCAACTATTTATCACAGGAGGATTTCCAGCATAAAGCCAACAAACTCAGGGACAGACTAATACAGAAGCTTGAGGATATTCTAAAAATACTTTGAAAAAAGCCTATCAAAAAGCCAATGGCAGGGACAGAGAGGGAGTAGTTTTTCAAATAACCAAACAAAATAGTGATGACAATATGAGTACAACAAAACAAATCATTAGATACTCCAGGCAACAATATCAGATCAAACACATCATTGCTAAATATTGGTATCTATTGAAAGCCGACCCTAGGGATAAAGCTGAGATTGTATATTGCAGGAACAACTCTATACATGACCAACTGTTTCAGACTCACTTTAATAAGGAAGGTAGTCAATGTAAATGCAAATATCCAGGGACTCACAAATGTTGCGGTTGTTCATACTGCCAATTCTTGTGGCCCGGAAAGACACATGCCCTACCAAACTGTGAAATCCACCAGGCTAAGCACTTTACAAATTGCCAAACAATGGGCATTGTTTATCTTTTGACATATGTATGTGGCAGCTACTATGTCGGCAAGACTAAATGCCATTTTTGGAAAGAGATCTATGATCATGTATCTGTTATCGAGGGAGGGGACATTATGTCCCCTATCGGAAGACATGGGAAGTGGAAACATAACAATAATCCTCACAGATATATGGGGTGGTAAGTTGGTAACTGGGATCGCCTGATATTACAAAGAGAGGTTAGATGGAGTCTCTGTTTAATGTCTGGCATAAATGATGCAATAAGTTACAAACCTTTCCTATAGGCTGACTTGATCTCTTCTTTCCCTGTACATGCATACATTATTGTGCTTTGGGGGTCTAATTGGGTATACCACTGTTAGAACTATGGAGGGTGCAGGTCTTGGAGTGCTGGGGTGAGAGGTGGCGTTACATGTGGGGAAGGGAGGGGCCAGTGAAACATTACATCAATTTGTTATATTAATGTGGAGGCGTGTTGAGTGAACAAGTGGATGTTTGTAAGCAGGCAGCATCTTATATGCATCACAAGTACTTAGCCCTGTGCAACATGCAGAGGCCTCCGTTTGCTTTTTACTACCACTGAACTGCATGCAGGCAGACCATAGAAAGTCAATTGTCATGTGTTGTTTATTCAGATTTTGTAAGAAACAAGAATAAGCTGCTGTGGATGTCCAGTGCCTTGCAAAACAGGGACTGTACAAAATGCATGCACAATTTCACAGCATCCACTCCTAGCTCCATCCACCTTAAGTCTCACTTGTTCCTTATCTCGGCTGTATAGCCCACCACTACATACAGAGCTGGCCCAAGACATTGTGCTTGCCAGGTCCACAAATGAAATGCTGCACCTCCCCAAAATAGTCATGCCCACCAAAAGGCCCCCACATCTACTATTTTATATCATGATAAATAAAATTATACCCCTCTTGACAGAGTTGTATAGAATATTACTATGGCCTCTCCTGACAGGTTTACGTTAAGATCACAGAGGATCCTCATTTGTGCTCAGGGCTGGTGCAAGGATTTTCGACACCCTAGGCAAAACCTCATTTTGCTGCCCCCTTGGCTCCGCCCCAACTCCCCCCACTCCACCCCTTTGCCCTGCCCATGTATACAGTGGAGGTGGTGGGTGGAGATTTTTTGTAATCAGCAAGGCAGTTGCCCTGGCACACCTATCAAAGGGAGCTACCAACTTGTGGCAAAAACAGTTGCTCTCTTGAGACAAACAGTACTAAAAAGAAATAGCGAGGAGCAACACCTTGATAGTTTTGTTAACCTGTAAAATAACAAAGTTTGCCAACAGCTCATAATAACAGTGGCTGCCATTCAGTAGCTGCTGCATCCAGATTAACTATTGAGCATTTGGAACTTGATACACTGGCAAGCTAAAGAGGGCCCAAGGCAGGACAACATCTTTACCACCTTCCCCTTCTCTCCAAGTCACATATACTGTATGCATCACTTTCATAGACCAAGTTCGATGACCTTCTATATCATCCTATTTCTTTGATTAGATGTCAAGTTCTTTCACCTTGTGTATCTAAACCCTTACATCCCGATTGTAAGCACTTCTGCCTTTTTTATCTATCTTTTATACACTAATACTGTAGATGGTAATTTCTCTATCTTCCCCTTATAGCCAAAAATATTGTAAGCTCTTACAACCTTATTCTGATGCCGCGTACACACGGTCGTTTTTTGCGATGAAAAAAAACGTTGTTTTTTAAAACGTCATTTAAATTGATCGTGTGTGGGCAAAACGTCAACCAAAAAAAATTCCAACATGCTTGAATTTTTTGTGTCGTTTTTCAAAACGTCGTTTTTTGTTTCACAAAAAGTCACCGTGTGTAGCAAAAACGTTGTTTAAAACGAAGTTTTTCAACCCACGCATGCCCAGAAGCTAGTTATGAAGCGAGCTTCAATGGAAAAGAGTGGTGAACGTAACCTCGCTTTTTGTGAAAAAAACGATGGTGTGTATGCAACATCGTCTTTGAAAAGTGACGTTTCAAAAACGTTGTTTTTTACTTCACAGAAAACGTTGTTTTTTTTCGTCACAAAAAATGATCGTGTGTACGCGGCATGAGGCTCCATGCACACTGAAGCTGATAAACTGCAGTTTATTGGTGTTTTTTTTTTTTTTGTTTTTTAGCCTATGTGCCCATGTACACCTGGGCGTTTTTTAATGTTAATGAGCTTTGGAGTTTATTGGCTTTTTTCTGAACGTCCGTAATCTGCGTTCAAAGTGCAGTTTTTTTGGCGGGAAAAATGCTAAAAAACGTTTTTTATCCATTAAAAAAAAAAAAAAAAGTTGATAAAAGCTACACTGAAAAACGCTGATTAAAGCTATTGCAAAAATGCTAAAAAACAAGGCTCCCTAAAAAGCTACTGCAATTTTTATAGCTTTTATCAGCTTCAGTGTGCATGGAGCCTTAATCCTTCCCTTATACCATATTACCATAATAATGGTTTCTTATAAACTGATAGGTGTTACGTTCTTCCATCTTCTGAACTTTTCTTATACCTGATTAGATTGCTAGTTTTTCCAACCTCTGAACCCCTCCCTTACATGTAAGTGGAGATCCGCTTTTCTTAACCAAATATATTTCATTGGGGTTTGTGTCAGTGTGTTTTCATTCACTCACAGCAGGTTTTCCTTTCCCATACAAGCCTTTGGCAATGCAAAACCCATTTGAATCAGGTCAGAAGTAGATCAACCGCAGGTCAAATGCACCTTTCAGTTAATTCTGAATGAACTCCGTAGCAAACTGATGTCAAACCAATGCCATTGACAATAGCCAAAAGCCTATTGACACAGACAAATGTTTAGGATGGGATACTACAAGCCACATTTTCTTTATTTCCCCATTTTGTACTACCTAGAGAATATTGCAAGTGAACAAAGATTACTCTATAGTGACCTTGCCCTATGCAGTTTTATTCTCAATCACATTCAGTGCATTGTTGCTATGCTCTAACCATCATTTGTTTTATTTTTTTCTTCTCTAAGCTCAGCGGATTGATGGTGTCTGCCTGTTACTGTGAAGGAGGTTCCAGTAACCAATTTATTATGAAACGACAATCAATGAGTTATGAAAATGCATCTGTCCTAATCAACCCTTATGGTTCTTGCCTCAGCCAGCCACAGTTGCTGTAGAGCCAGGCTCTTAAGGTCCCTGTAAAGTGGATCTCTAGGGGTATTTGGCTATGAAAAGAATCTTCTCGCTGAAAAACATGGTATCATAGAGAAGCTGGGTAGAAGCTACTAATGGGCATTGTAAGTATTTGTCAGACATCAATCAAGGTATTTTTGATTGCTCAAAATGAGTGAAGAGTCAAATTAATTAAAGAGTAATCTGTTGCAACTTACAAAAGACTGTGGGTCCTCTTCCTGTATCATAGAGTTATCTGTATGCTCTCACAAGGTCATCAGTTACTAAGAGGCTACTCCAAAAGGGCCCTATTACTACTACTAGAATACATGCATAGCATGAATAGCATGCCTAGTTTATTGATTGTCAGCCTTTATAACCAGATTGATGAGAGAAAGATTTCAAGGTCATGGTGGCTGGCTTCCACAATTCTCTTCACAGCAGAAATCAGACAAAGGTGTTGCACACTATGAGATATACATTGTTGTTAATTTCACATATTTACTGAACTTGAGGCTGGAAGAGAGATGTCTATTTAGCTAACAGTAAATAGTGATGGGGCAATTATGACATGGTATCTATGATGCAAACTGAATCTGAAAGAAGCTATTAGAATAAATTTATGAGTGCCTTGGGTTTGCCTGGGACCCACCAGTGTTTCAAAAGACCCTGTTGGGTTTAGAAAGTGGCCTTTTTTTCATTTAAATTAATTCCTAGATTGGCCCAATTAACTGAAAATCATATCTACTGTACTTTACATAATAGGTATGTGATAGAGGTTGTAAATTATAATAACTCAAGTCATACTTAGATGTATTCCGTGTACACACGGTCAGAATTTCCGACAGCAAATATTCAATGTGAGGTTGTTGTCAGAAAATACAACCATGTGTATGCTCCATCGGACATTTGCTGTCGGAATTTCTGACAACAAATGTTTGAGAGCTGGTTCTCAATTTTTCTGACAACAAAAGTTCTTGTCAGAAATTCCAATCATCCGTAGCCAATTCCTACGCACAAAAATCCTACGCATGCTCAGAATCAATTTGACGCATGCTCAGTGTTGTACATGACGATAGATAGATAGATAGATAGATAGATAGATAGATAGATAGATAGATAGATAGATAGATAGATAGATAGATAGATAGATAGATAGATAGATAGATAGATAGATAGATAGGATAGCACAAAGCGGGAGCCAATCGGCGGGCGCAGCGCAACTCATGCATGCGCCGTAGGGAATCGGGCAGTAAAGCCGGAGCACTTCACTTCCCTCACCGTGGATGGAGGGGGGAGCAGCAGAGACGAGCGAACGCTCGTCCTCTGTTGCGGACGCCGCTGGACTCCAGGACTGGTAAGTGTCCCAATATTAAAAGTCAGCAGCTTCAGTATTTGTAGCTGCTGGCTTTTAATATTTTTTTTTTAATGGGCCATCCGCTTTAAGCTAAGTTACAGCACTGATTGTTATCTTAAATCTCAACGTTGCTGCTGCAAAAAGGAAAAGAACTAAAGTTTTGAAAAATATTTCAAAACTCTAGTGAAAGAAATATATTTTGCTTTCATCCAAATTTATTTACAGCTTAGTTGCTAGCAAAGACCTTGAGTTGAACCTTTTGGATGTCTAGTACATTCCAAGTCACCTTGTGTGCTGTAAATTTTGAAAATACCTTCCTCCTAGATGGATTATCTTCATTAATCTACCGTTTTCCCAATCAGTTATTATTATGGCTCTCCAAAAAAGACAAGAGGTGCTCAGCAAAATTTGTGGAAGCTGACAAAATGCACAACAGTATGTGAACATAATTTTTCACATGCATGCTGACTTCCCTAGTGTAGTACAGTATATCTTGCTTAATACACTTGACCTTTTTAATGCTTGTGTTAAAAAAACAATAATAGTATGTGTGCTGATGATGTAGCTCATAGTTTTCCTGCTACATTTTGGAATATAAGCCCTATAATTAAATGCTTAAATAAATATATATATATACTGTATATATATATATATATATATATATATATATATATATATATATATATATATATATGGTCTATAGTATAGGAGATACACAGATACACAGCAATAACTGTACTTTCATGTTTTATTTTGTATTAGAATAAGCCAGGATGATAAAGAATATGCAGTATATATTTGTCTGAATTAAAACATATGCAAAGGAGTAGTAAATTACTGGCTTACAGGATATTATTCTGCCCACTCAGATTTAACCACTTAAGGACCGCCGCATGTACATTTACGTCGGCAGAATGGCACGTACAGGCACATTGGCGTACCTGTACGTCCCTGCCTATACGTGGGTCCGATCGGGACCCCCCCCCCTGGTACTTGCGGCGGTCCCCATGGCTGTCCGAGCGATCCGGGAATAGGGGGCGGCTGTTCGTTTTTGTCCGCCCCCTCCGGATCGCTCCCAGCCAAGCCGCGCACTCCCCCTGCGTGTCACTTCCTCCACAGGAAGGGGGAAGTGATGTAATCTCTCCTCTCAGCGGTATTTTCAACCGCCGCTGAGGACAGAAGACATCACACAGTGAGTCTACACATCACCACACTGACACCAGGACATGTAGGCACATTAACCCCTTGCGACCACCCCCTGTCACAGTGTCACTGAATGCAGTGATCATATATGTACTGATCACTGCATTTAGTGTCAGTGTGATAGTTAGTGTGACAGGCAGTTAGTGTTAGGTTCAGGGTAGCCTCCATACCCCCCTAATAAAGTTTTAAACCCTTGATCACCGCCCTAGTTAACCCTTTCACTCCCTATTGCCAGTGTCACTAAGCGATCATTTTTCTGATCGCTGTATTAGTGTCATTGTTGCCGCTAGGTAGCTATTTTTTTTTATTGCGATTTTTTTTTACTAAAGACACATGGCTGAATACATTTTGGCCTAAATGTTTGACTAAAATTGTGTTTATTCGATTTTCCTCATAACAAAAAGTAAAAAATGTTTTTTTTCAAAAATGTCGCTCTATTTTTGTATATATCGCAAAAAATAAAAATAGCAGAGGTGATCAAATACCATCAAAAGAAAGCTCTATTTATGGGAAGAAAAGGACGCAAATTTTGTTTGGGAGCCATGTCGCACGACCGCGCAATTGTCTGTTAAAGCGACGCAGTGCCGAATTGTAAAAATGGCTCTGGGCTTTTAGCAGCATATGGGTCCGGTCCTTAAGTGGTTAATGAAATCTGATTATTTTATGCAGATACATTTTTTTTTAACGTTTACTCCAAAACTGCACATGCTTCTTACAAATGCACTGCTCTTTACAGGTGCGCAATGATTCCATTAATTCTTAATGGTCCCTGCATTTCTGTGGGTAGGGCAGCTCACTGAGAGGAATGGGCTGGCCTACGTACAGCATGCAGACACACAGAGGTGGACCAAGGGCTTGTTCATGTGAGGTTAAGGGGTTAGCCACAGAGGTTAGGAGGTTTAGCCACAGAGGGAGCAGCCGGGGGTGTACACATGCTGTGGCCATGGCTGGAAGGAAACCCCCAGGTGAATGGGGCTGCACTGCAACCGCCCCACAACTTTAGAGAGCTATAACAGGTGTTGTGGAGGTGACATATTGCATCTTCATGGCCTGTCAAATGCCTCTGAAAAGCAATCTGAACATTTCTTGTTGCTTTTAAGAATAAACCCTAAAAATGCAGCTTTGATTGTACAGGATCAAAAGTAATGTACATACATACATACATACATACATATATATATATATATATATATATATATATATATATATATATATATATATATATTTATGGTCGTGGCCCTCTGACAGAGTGATGTGGATCACATAAACACGCGAAAAGACTTACAACATAAATAGACCTGAAGTGTGCCTTGGTGGTCTGGTCAGTATGCCAAGAAAAGGGGGCATATCCAAAGTAAGTAATGGGTAGTTATTTGAAGAAGGATATGCTGAGAAGTGCCCTGAAAAAGGGAAGGGCGGGAGGGTGTCAAATGCGATTGAATGTGCAGACTCACGGACATGAGGTGAGCTGGGAAGAGTCGGCCCAGTGACGTGTAGTTCTGCACACTGAACCGACAAAGAGCATGTGTGAGTGGGCTGCTTAAATACCCTCCGGGCTCCTACCATAAACTCAGGCCACCATACTGGCCTTATTTATGGTCGTGGCCCTCTGACTGAGAGTGATGTGGATCACATAAACACGCGACAAGACTGATTGGCTGGGTAGATGGAGCAGTAGTCGGTTCGAGCACCGTCACTGGGCGTCAGGCATTGTTAGTCTGAAACAGGTTGATGTCAACCCCGGGCTGTTTTTTTGCGTTTGCAGACTGAGAGTGTAGGGGTTCGAAAGCGAGTCGGGTGGCGTCGGAGCAGTGTCTGACTGCCGGAGCCACTAAATGTAAATTCACTAGGTCGTAGGGAACCGTAGATGGCTGCTTGGGTGACTATGCTGGGCAAGGCCCTAAATGGGGAACGAGTAAGGATTTCAGACATGTCCCTAAAGAGGGCACTCTTGAAAGGTAGGCGCTTGCCACTGACTACAGGTTGGTGCTTCTGTATGCCCTGTAGGAGGGACTTGACTGCATGGGCTCGAGAATACTGACAGTTTACTGAGGTCCTGCAGGGACAGGAAATGCTGGACGCCATCTAGATATGGCGTGATAGTATTGTGAGAAATCGTCAGCTGCGATATGAAGACTAGGACGTGTCTAACGTTGCCTATTGCTGCTCTGAGGCAAGTGGCCAAAAATTAGCGGTTAGTGTTCCAAGCAGTGCGATAGGCCTTCAGTGTGTTGCGTGCCAGGGAGTGGTTAATAAGCTGGGTTGAGTTGGTGAGATGCTACTTCAGTCCATCGTCAGCAATGATCAAGGTGGGACAGGGATGGTTATTGGGTCGGCTCCAGGCTCTTGCTGGAAAAACAAAGTAAGGTTGGAATGGGACAGAGCATCAGCTGCGATTTTGCATTTGCCTGGAATATGTCTACAGAAGATAATAAACTGGTGACAGAGTGACAGCTGCGTGAGCCTGCGCAGGAAGGACGTGATGGGGAGAGGCTTGATCTACCTTAATTGATTAAGTCGGCTGTGGCCTGATTGTCTGTGGTGAAGAACACTGTCTGTCCAGTTCAAGTGTGGCCCCAGACCTGGGCAGCTGCCACAATGGGGTACAGCACGAGGCGTGATGAAGACTGGGTAAAGCAGAAATTTAAGAGAATTTCTGGGGGCCAAGGTTTGGAGAACCAGTGGCGAACGAAAAATGCACACAAAAGCCTGTGGTGGCTCGGCTGACACTACCGGGATGAAGATTGAAATGCTGTTCTATCAGGTGGGGAAGTTGTCCCACATAGCTAAGTCTGCTACTGATGCTTGGTCTAGTTTGAGAACTTGGACTGGATCTTGCATTGGTGTGAGAAAATCAAGACAATACACAGGTGCACAACAAGACGATATACGCGCACTCGCTGACCAACGTGCACTCGCAGACCAATGTGCACCCGCAGACCAACGTGCACCCGCAGACCAACGTGCATCCGCAGACCAACGTGCACCTGCAGACCAACATGCACCCGCTGACCAACGTGCACTCGCTGGTGCTGGATGGAAACCTGAACTAACTGCAGGGAAAAATACAGGGAAAAGATGAGTGGCCCACGTGCCACTAAAGATGAATGGCCAACTAGGTGCCACTGTGTGTTTGTGTGGCAGATTGTTTGTCACTGAGGTGTGTTTGCAAGTTTAGTTTGTATTCGGGTTTGCATGTGGTGCGCGCTGCAAAGTGTTTTATACTACTGCAGACAATATTATGTGGTTGCAACGGTGTCAGTGTGTGTCAGGTTGCTGGGATGATATTGTGTGGTTGCAGGGGCCTCGAGTATGAAGGTTTGTTTTGATACGGCATTGCGTGGTTGCAAGGGTGTCAGCCTGATTTGCTGAGACGATGTTGCGTGGTTGCAAAGGTCTCGATGATTATGAGGTTTGTTTTGAGATGGCATTGCGTGGTAGCAAGGGTCTCAGTCTGGTTTGCTGAGACGATATTGCGCGGTTGCAAAGGTCTCGATGATTATGAGGTTTGTTTTGAGATGGCATTGCGTGGTAGCAAGGGTCTCAGTCTGGTTTGCTGAGACGATATTGCACGGTTGCAAAGGTCTCGATGATTATGAGGTTTGTTTTGAGATGGCATTGTGTGGTAGCAAGGGTCTCAGTCTGGTTTGCTGAGACGATATTGCACGGTTGCAAAGGTCTCGATGATTATGAGGTTGTTTTGAGATGGCCTTGTGTGGTTGCACGGGTCTCAACAAGTGAGGGGTTGCTGAGATGATGTTGCGTTTGCAATGGTCTCAAGTGAGTGTCGGGCTGCTGAGATAACTATGTATGGCTGCAAAGGTCTGAACGGGTGTCAGGTTGCTGAGACGAGATTGTGTGGTTGCAAAGGTCTAGACGAGTGTGAGGTAGCTGAGATGATATTACATTTGCAAGGGTCTCAATAAGTTTCAAGTTGCTGAGACAATATTCCTTTTTTTTTTATTTATGAAACGACTGTGAATAAAAACGCTGGTAAACGTTAGTTACCACGTCTGGCAGTGTTTACAAGCCGTTACAGGCATTGGTGTTTCGAATGCCTCTGAACATCCAACTGAACCCATTTTTTTTCCCAGGAAGGTTTCTAACTCAACTGCCTAGAAACGACTATAATGATCCTCTGTAGATGTACTGATAAGATAACACGGAGGAGAGATTGGGGACCCTGTGTAGATGTACTAGTAAGATAACAGAGGAGAGATTGGGGGCGGCTGAAAAAACACCCAAGTGTTCCTAAACGTCCATTTACCAACAGCAGTGTACATGAGGCCTAAGACAATTTGCCTGGCTGCGAGGATCTCAATGAATGCCAGGTTGCTGGGGTGAGACTGCGTGGTCACAAAGGTCTTTATCGAGTGGGAGGTTGCAAGGGTCTCAATGAGTGTGGGGCTGCTGAGACGGTATTGCATTAGCAAGGGTCTCAACAAGGGTGTCAGGCTGCTGAGACGATTTTGCGTGGTTGCAATGGTCTCAACAGGTGTCAGGTTCCTGGGCCGAGATTGCGTGGTGGCAATTTTTTTTTAGCGTTTTTTTTTACTTTTTTTTTTTGGCTTTTTTTTTTCTGCACTTTTATAGTTCTTTCTTCTTTTGCGTTTTTTTATATATATTTTTTTTTTCGTTTTTTGTATATATATTTTTTTGCATTTTGTAAGTGTCATGTGTTGCAAGGGTGTCAGGCTGCTGAGACGATATACGCGTGGTTGCAAGGATCTCAATGAGTGTAAGGGCTGCTGAGACGATATTGCGTTTGCAAGGGTCTCAACAAGGGTGTCAGGCTGCTGAGACGATTTTGCATAGTTTCAGCGGTCTCAACAGGTGTCAGGTTGCCGGGGGGCTGAGATTGCATGGTGGCAACATTTTTTTTTTGCGTTTTTATATATATTTTTTATTTTGCGTTTTGTAAAGGTCATGTGTTGCAAGGGTCTTAACAAGGGTATCAGGCTGCTGGGATGATTTTGCGTGGTTGCAAGGATCTCAATGAGTGTGGGGCTGCTGAGATGATATTGCGTTTGCAAGGGTCTCAACAAGGGTGTCAGGCTGCTGAGACGATTTTGCATTGTTGCAATGGTCTCAACAGGTGTCAGGTTGCCGAGGGGCTGAGATTGCGTGGTGGCAAAGTTTTTTTTTTTTTGCGTTTTTTTTGCATTTTTATATATATTTTATTTTGTGTTTTGTAAAGGTCATGTGTTGCAAGGGTCTTAACAAGGGTGTCAGGCTGCTGAGATGATTTGCATGGTTGCAAGGTCTCAATCAATAAGAATTGGGTTACTGAGAAAGGATAAAAACACCTGGTTTGTTTGTACCTTAACCACTTCCCTACGGCCGTACGACTATATGCGGCCACAGAGTGGTTCTAAATCTCCGGGCCGCCGTGTTTTCACGGCAGCCCCTTTCATTGTTCCCAGTGCGCGCTCCAGAGCGCGCAGCGGGGAACTTGTGTACTGGCCGTGTCCCTTGGACACAGCCAATCACAGATCGCCGCGAACGGCCAATCAGAGTGGCCGTTTGCGATGCGATCTGTGCGGCGAATGAGAGATGATCTCATATGTAAACATATGAGATGATTTCTCATTGCCGGCTCTCACAATGACAGCGTCCTGTCAGGGAGAGAGCAGACCGATCTGTGTTCCTTGTACATAGGGACTTAGATCGGTCACCCCCCAGTCACCCCCCCTCCCCCCACAGTTAGAACACAATGCAGGATACACATTAACCCCTTCCTCACCTCCTAGTGTTAACCCCTTCCCTGCCAGTCACATTTATACAGTAATTAGTGCATATTTATAGCACTGATTGCAGTATAAATGTGAATGGTGCCAAAAATGTGTCAAAAGTGTCCGATGTGTCCGCCATGATGTCGCAGTCGCAATAAAAATCGCAGATCGCCGCCATTACTAGTAAAAAAATAATAATTCTGTCCCTTATTTTGTAGGCGCTATAACTTTTGCGCAAACCAGTCGCTTATTGCGATTTTTTTTTTTTTTTACCAAAAATATGTAGAAGAATACGTATCGGCCTACACTGATTTTTTTTTTTAATTGTGCTATTTTTTATAGCAACAAGTAAAAAATATTGTATTTTTTTTCCAAAAGTGTCGTCCTTTTTGTTTATAGCGCAAAAAATAAAAACCGCCGAGGTGACCAAATACCACCAAAAGAAAGCTCTATTTGTGGGGAAAAAAGGACGCCAATTTTGTTTGGGAGCCATATCGCACGACCGCGCAATTGTCAGTTAAAGAGACGCAGTGCCGCAAGCTGAAATTTCACCTGGTCAGGAAGGGGGTATACATGCCCAGTATGGAAGTGGTTAAGCAAGCAGTATAGGGTAGAAGGACAATGCCTGTATGAATCGTAGGTTCCATAGGGGCCACTAATGAACGATATGGGAGACAACGTATAGTAGCAAATTGATAGGACATAAAGAATTTAATAACAAATTTTACTTGCGACAGTGGGCCATGCGAGTGAGTTTGCGGCGGACTGTGGCTGGTGTGAAACATGTAGGAAAGGTGTAGCGATGCCATGCATGGGGCAAAACAACAAGGTTTGGTGTAGAAAATAGAACATGAGAAGTGCGTACGAATATTTTATAAGCTCCACTGTGGGAACCAAACATGATGCGGGTGACACCATGAGTGGCCACTAATTTTGGGACAATGAACATGCAACTGGGTTTGCTTGGACTGGAGTGGATGTGCAACACATCCGAAGAGTGTGGTGTGGTGTGACGCCATGCATGACGGAGAAGCCGCAATGCACTTGTGATGTCGAATGCGAAGACTCACGGACATGAGGTGAACTGGGAAGAGTTGGCCCAGTGACGTGTAGTACTACACACTGAACCAACAAACAAGCATGTGTGAGTGGGCTGCTTAAATACCCTCCGGGCTCCTCCCATAAACTCAGGCCACCATACTGGCCTTCTTTATATATATATATATATATATATATATATATATATATATATATATATATATATATATATATATATATATATATATACATACATATACACACACATAAATACATACATACTGTACTATGCAAAAGTTTTAAGCAGGTGTGAAGAAATGCTGTAAAGAAAGAATGTTTTCTAAAACATATATTTTTATTGTTTATTTTCAGCAATTTACAAAATGCAAAGTAAACGAACAGAAGAAAAATCTAAATCAAATGAATATCTGTTGTGACTACAGTACCCTTTGGCTTCAAACCAGCATCAATTCTTACACGTGCACGCTTTATATAGGGATGGTCCGGATGTTCGAATTGAATGTAAGTTCGACTCGAACATCTAGGGCCAAATTCTCATAGTCGGAAAGCGTCGTTGAAACCGACGTCAAAACGACGTGATCGTCATTTACGCAATGCCCTATTCGCAAACGAGTTAGTAAAACGATGTAAGCGATGGAAAAAGCCGACGCTGACCCGACGCCAAACTTAACATGGCATCCGACGGCACCCTACAGCATCCGATGGAACTTCATAAGGTTACTCCTCATAGAAGCAGGGGTAACCTTACGCGGACGAAAACGGCGTACGCGACGACGGGGCGGCGTAAAAGCGATCGGGAATCGGCGTACTAGCCTCATTTGCATATTCAAATGAAAAAACAACGTAAAGGCCACCTAGTGGCCGGAGTTGTCATTACAACTACGATCCGCAAGTGTAATGGTATTACACTTGTCGGATGTTGAAGCGTATCTATGCCAAAGTGATGCTAAGCATCACTCGCATAGATACTCCGTCGTAGCGCCGCTGAGAATCTGGCCCCTAGTGTTCATCTGTCTGCAAATGAACCGAACATATGGGCCGTTTGTGGAAAATTTGAAATGCAGCAGAGCGCCCCATAATGCACTGCGAGATCACAGTGCATTGACGGCTGCTGATTGGCCAACGAATGTACTTTGCCTGCATGCTTTAGCCAATCACAGCGTGATCTGCTGGGGGATGCCATGATTGGCCAAAGGCAGAGTGCCTTTGGCCAATCATGGCTCAGGGGGCTAAGTCCCCATCCCACAAACTTTTAAAGCTACTTACACAGCGGCCATATGTAGTGTGATAAGGTGGAGAGATTAAGGCGTGCAGGCAGTTTAACCACTTAACGCCCGCTGCACGCCTATGTACGTCCACAGAAGGGCACGTACAGGCAGATGGGCGTATATTTACGTCCCTGCCTTCTAGCGGGTCGGGGGTCCGATCGGGACCCCCTCCGCTGCGTGCGGTGGGTGGCTTACCTTTGGGAGCAATCCGACTCGAGGGAGCGGCGGTTCGTTTCTGTCCGCCCCCTCGTGATCGCTCCCAGCCAATCCCATCATGTCCCTGCTTGTCACTTCCTCTGCCAGTAAAATGTAAACACTGGCAGAGGAAGTGATGCAGCTCTCATCTTGGCGGTATTTTCAAACCGCCGAGATGAGAAAAGACATCACAGTAAGTCGCACCAACACTACACTGACACCAGTACACATAGGCACATTATCCCCTTGCGATCACCCCCCCCCCCCACCCCCTGTTACACTGTCACTGAATGCAGTGATCATATATGTACTGATCACTGCATTTAGTGTCAGTGTGACAGGCAGTTAGTGTTAGGTTCAGGGTAGCCCCGTACCCCCCCTAATAAAGTTTTAACCCCTTGATCACCGCCCTAGTTAACCCTTTCACTCCCTATTGCCAGCGTCACTGAGCGATCATTTTTCTGATCGCTGTATTAGTGTCACTGTTGACGCTAGGTAGCTAATTTTTTATTATTGCGATTTTTTTTTACTAAAGACATGTGGCTGAATACATTTTGGTCTAACTGTTTGACTAAAATTTAGTTTTTTCAATTTTTCTTATAACAAAAAGTAAAACATTTTTTTTTTCAAAAATGTCGCTCTATTTATGTTTATAGCGCAAAAAAAAAATTTGCAGAGGCAATCAAATACCATCAAAAGAAAGCTCTATTTGTAGGAAGAAAAGGACGCAAATTTTGTTTGGGAGCCACGTCCCACGACCGCACAATTGTCTGTTAAAGCGATGCAGTGCCGAATTGTAAAAACGCCTCTGGGCATTTAGCAGCATATTGGTCCGGGGCTTAAGTGGTTAATATATATATATATATATATATATATATATAATGCAGTGCAGTCAGTGCAGAGTATATATTACAGTGCAATGAAGTGGTTAAGGGGAACCCTATGACAGAAGTCAGAAAGAAAAATTGTCTTGGGCTTCACCCCAAAATCCATACCAGGCCCTCTGGGTCTGGTATAGATTTTAAGAGGAACTCCACACGGAAAAAAAACAGCGTGGATTCCCCCCAAAATCCACACCAGGCCCTTTGTGTGTGGCATAGATTTTAAGGGGAACTCCACGCCAAAAAAAAAGTGGCTTGGGGGTCCCCCTCAAAGTCCATATTAGACCCTTATCAGAGCAAGCAGCCTGTCAGGCCAGGAAAGGAGGGAGGGATGAGCGAGCGCCCCCCCCTCCTGAACCATATCACACCGCTTGCCCTCAACATGGAGAGGGTACTTTGGAGTCACCCCTAAAACACCTTGTCTCCATGTTGATGGGTACAAGGACCTCTTCCTGACAATAATGGCCATTGGTTTTCGGGGTCTGCAGCATGGGGCTTATCGGAATCACTGCTCTTGAAAAAAACTTTTGTTTTAAAAACTTTTTTAGCATTAATACATGTCCCCCGGGGCAGTATCTGGGTCCCCAAACACTTTTTATGGCAATAACTTGCATATAATCAATTAAAATTAGCACTTTTGATTTTTCATGTTCATGTCCCATAGACTTTAATAGGGTTTGAATTTTCCCTCAAACGTTTTGCCAGTTCGCGTGTTCTGGTGCAAACCGAACCGAGAGAGGGGGGGGTTGAAATGTGGCGGGAGCATTCTGTAACCCAAAAGGCATCCTCCGGTATTGGAAAGATCCTTCTGGAGTTACAAATGCTGTTTTTTTCCTGGCCGACTTCATCAGTTCATCTATGCGGGGCATAGGATAGGTGTCAAACTTAGTGATTTTATTCAGGAGGAGAAAGTCATTACAAAACCGCCAACTTCCATCTGGTTTGGGCACTAAGACAATGGGACTGGGCCAATCACTATTTGACTCTTCTATCAGCCCCAGCTCAAGCATTTTTTTTACTTCCTGGCGAATTGCCTCTCGCCTGTCTTCTGGAATTCTATAAGGCTTCAACTTGACCTTATCCCCTGGTGTGGTGATAATGTCATGTTCAACCCCGGAGACCCAACCTGGCAAGTCTGAAAACTTCTTCCTATTATGGAGCACAAATTCTTTAGCCTCCTATTGCTGAGTTTTGGACAAAGTCTCCGCTATCCCAACTTCAGGGACAGCCGGGTTAAACGGAGCAGAAAATCAGGTAGTCGTAGCGACCAAGGACTCTCTATCCTTCCATGGTTTCAACAAGTTCACATCATATCACATCGTCTTCCCAGTTGGCTAATTCACCACCCCCATTTTCACCAACACTTCATAGGGACCCTGCCATTTGGCTAGGAATTTACTATCGACCGTAGGGACCAGTACCAACAGCCTATCACCAGGTGCAAAGGAACGGACCTGGGCCTCACGATTGTAAATCTTTTGTTGAGCTAACTGGGCTTGGGCTAAATGTACCTTCACAATCGGCATCACTTGGGCAATTCTATCTTGCATTTGTGCCACATGTTCAATCACACTTCAATGAGGGGAGCTACCACCCTCCCATGTTTCCCTGGCAATGTCCAGTAGGCCCCAGGGGTGCCTCCCATACAGTATCTCAAATGGAGAGAACCCTGTGTATGATTGGGGAACCTCTCTTATGGCAAACATCAGATAAGGGAGCAGATAATCCTAATTTTTTCCGTCTTTATCCACCACCTTCCTCAACATTTGTTTTAAGGTTTTATTAAACCTTTCCACTAACCCGTCTGTTTGAGGGTGATATACTGATGTACGTAATTGGGTCACTTTTAGGAGTTTACAAAGTTCTCGGGTCACCTTAGACATAAACAGGGTGACCTGGTCAGTTAGGACTTCCTTAGGAAGACCCACACGGCTGAAAACCTGAAATAACTCTTTGGCAATGGTTTTAGCAGAGGTGTTTCAGAAAGGAATCGCTTCTGGGTAACGGGTGGCATAGTCCATTATTACCAAGATGTGCTGGTGCCCTCTAGTGGACTTCAGTAAGGGGCCAACCAAGTCCATGGCGATCCTCTCGAAAGGGACCTCAATAACGGGCAGGGGTACCAACAGACTACGGAAATGTGGCATGGGTGCAGTAATCTGACACACTGGACGGGAAGAGCAGTACACTTTTACTTCCTTAGTAAATCCCAGGCCAATAAAACCTCTGGGTGATTCTCTCCCGGGTTTTTTCTGCTCCCAAATGTCCCCCAAGAATGTGCCCATGGGCCAGTTCCAAAACCATCTTGCGGTACGGTTTAGGCACTACCAGTTGCTCAATGGTCTCCTCTCTCTTCTTTGACACTCGATATAACAGGTCCCTTTCAATAATGAAGTAAGGGAGGGCAACCCTCTCGTCAGGGTTAACTAACTCCCTGTCTATCTTCACTACATTCTCCCGGGGTCTTAACAATGTGGTGTCCCTCAATTACTCAGTATTAACATTTTCTCTGTGCACCTTTGAGGTCATCCAACCCTATCGGCCGCTGTTCCTCTTCTGAGGTAGCAGGCTCTTCCCTAGGGACTGGTGTTTCCCCTGCTAAGACTGAGAACGGAAACTCAGGAGAATCCTCACAGTTAGAGGATTCTGGAGTAGATGTTTCAGGCTCAGAAGAACCACTTACTGGGGAATCTGGGCAATGCTAGAGTTCCCAGAACTTTGGGAAATCCCTTCCCACAATGGCGTCATGTGGCAGTTGGGGAACTAAACCCACTTGGTGACACAAAGGAAACCGTAGTCACCGGATATTCTCGAGTGTCCCCATGTACACAAACTACAGCCATTTTCCTAGGATGTAAGGTTTTTCCCACCACTAGATCACTTTTACTAAGGTGACCAGGCTACCTGATTCCAGAAATACCACAACATCTTTACCATCTATGCACATTTTACATAAAGGTTTCTCATTCCCCTTTACTGCAGTGCATGTGGTTGCAAAAGGGGACTGTTGTCTCTCTGTCAGAAAGTCACACTGTGTTCATCAACCGCTGGGCAAACCGCTGCTACATGTCCCTCATCCCGGCAACGGTAACAAATCAACCTTCTGGTCCTCTCCTGTGGGATGGGTTATCCAGGCCGCTCTCGCCAAACCTTAGCAGTAGTCCCGATAATACCTCTAGTTGCTCTTTGGTGAGCCTGTTGAGCTGCAAGGCTCCGCTGCAAACCTGCATTTGTTTGCTTTTGATTTGCATTTGCTATAGCCAGCTGTTTCAATTTCTCCTCCATTTTGGGTTTACTTTAACTGCCCGCGGCACTCTACCATGTGTGAGGTGTTAGCTCAGTAGCGGGTGTGTGTGACCCCCTGGGTGGGTTCACTACACACTGAACTATACAGAGAGGCAGCCGAGGATGATTAAAAACAAAGGTTATGGTTTATTCTTCCATATTGCTGGAAAAAAGTGCAAGCATCCAAACAGCATAAACAAAACAAAACATAAAATAAACCCTGGCCACTTGGGACGTCTACCTTCACAACACAGGGACCTACCTATGGAGTCTGGCACAGCCTACTGCTGGGCCAACACTGCTGGTCATTAGGGATGAGACGAACACCCCCGGGTTCGGTTCGCACCAGAACGTTCGAACAGACCGTGGGTTCGCACAAATATTTCAAACCCCATTGAAGTCTATGGGACCCGAACGTTCGAATTCAAAAACGGTCTTTTTAAAGACCAAAATTCAATCAAATGTAAAACGTCATTCAGAACCCGGGTCTTGCCCCAGGGAACATGTATCAATGGAATTTTTTTTTTTTTAAACGGCAGTTTTTTCCGGAGCAGCCATTTTAATGATGCTTAAAGTGAAAAAATAAATAAAAAATTCCTATAAATATCACACCTGCGGGGTGTCTATAGTAGTGGCACGTGTTTAGAAATGTCCCTGCACAACATGAGAGGACTATAAAAAAAAAGTAATTAATGCTACTTGCGCAAGTTCTGTGTGGCAACATTATGTCGAATATTTTGGTGGGGGGCCATTATTGTTTTGTGAAAGAAATTTTTTAGAAAAAAGGGCACCCCTCAAACATACTGTAATTGGAGCGGAACAAGGAGCCACGTGCAAAGTATTGCATCAAAAATTGTTATTAGGCGCCCCTGTTAAACAGGGGCTGAAAAATTGTGCCTTGGGCACAACACAACACTTGCAACCCCTCCCAATAACTCCAATTGGAGCGCAACAAGGAGCCACGTGCAAAGTATTGCATCAAAAATTGTTATTAGGCTCTCTGTTAAACAGGGGCAGAAAAATTGTGCCTCGGGCACAACACAACACTGCAACCCCTCCCAATAACTCCAATTGGAGCGCAACAAGGAGCCACGTGCAAAGTATTACATCAAAAATTGTTATTAGGCACCCCTGTTAAACAGGGGCAGAAAAATTGGGCCTTGGGCACAACACAACACTGCAACCCCTCACAATAACTCCAATTGGAGCGCAACAAGGAGCCACGTGCAAAGTATTGCATCAAAAATTGTTATTAGGCGCCCCTGTTAAACAGGGGCAGAAAAATTGGGCCTTGGACACAACACAACACTGTAACCCCTCACAATAACTCCAATTGGAGAGCAACAAGGAGCAACATGCAAAGTATTGCATCAAAAATTATTAGGCACCCCTGTCAAACAGGGGCTGAAAAATTGTGCCTTAGGCACTGGTGGCGGAGCACAGAAACACAACATTTCTTACTAGCTATCAGCAAGAAAAGTGAGGAGGAGAAGGATATTCCATCAGCAGCATAAGAGGACAGTCACTCAGCATCAGCAGTCTAAAAGGGATCCGACTTTTCAACAAAAAGATATTATTCATTAATATCAGCATCAGGTGCTTGGTAGCTGGTGTTGATCCAAGCCTGATTCATTTTGATGAAGGTCAGTCGATCAACAGAGCCGGTGGAGAGGCGCACATTGTGATCAGTCACAAAGCCTCCAGCAGCACTGAATGTCCGTTCTGAAAGAACACTGGATGCAGGGCAAGTCAGTAGCTCAATTGCGTACTGGGCAAGCTCTGGCCAGTGATCCATCCTCAAGACCCAGTAAGCCAGAGGATTTTCGGTGGGGAAGGTGTCCAAGTCGGATCTTGCCCCTAGGTATTCCCGGACCATGTAAACCAGACGCTGGCGATGGTTGCTGGAACCGGTCAGACCTTGGGGCTGCGGACTAAAAAACTGCCTGAACGCATCGGTCAGACGACCACCTTCTTCACCGCCCCTTCTGTGACTCACCGAAGCCTCAGCAAGACGTTGTTCAGAGCCAGGTTGTTTTGGTAATCCCCCCGGTTCTGGGAACGCATTGCACAGACCCTTCTGCAAGGCCTCCCGCAGAAGTTTAATCTTCTGCTCCCTCTGCGATGGCAACATAAGGTCCGCAACCTTACTCTTGTAACGTGGATCAAGGAGAGTCGCCAGTCAGTAATGATCCCTCTCCTTAATAGCACGTACACAAGGATCCTTACGCAGGCTTTGCAGGATCAGGGAGGCCATGCAGCTTAGGTTTGCAGAGGCATTTGGGGCACAGTCCTCTGGGTCACTGAGGACGACAGGATCCACAGGCACCTCATCCCAGCCACGTAAAACTCCACGTGCTCCTTGGGACTGTAAATGATCCCTTGAAGACTGCTGCTGCTGAGTGCTAGGCTCCACCTCCATGCTGCTGATACAATCCTCCTCCTCCTCCTCTTCCTGTGTGCTAGGTGGGCAATCAGCAGGACCACTGTCTGGGTAAAGGGGGCCTTGATAGGTAAGGAAGTCCTCCTCTTCCTCCCTCTGTTCTGCCTCAAGGGCCCTGTCCATTATTCCACGTAGCGTGTACTCCAACATGTGAATAAGAGGGACAGTCTCACTGATGCATGCACTGTTACTGCTTAACATCCTCGTGGCCTCCTCAAATGGTGACAGGACAGTGCATGCATCCCTGATCAAGGCCCACTGGCGTGGGGGGAAAAAACCTAGTCCCCTGACCCAGTTCTGCTGCCATATTGGCACAGGTACTCATTGATGGCCCGTTGCTGTGTGTGCAGCCGCTGCAGCATGGCCAACGTTGAGTTCCATCTGGTGGGCATGTCACAAATTAGGCGGTTCTTGGGCAGGTTGTATTCCCTTTGGAGGTCAGTCAGCCGAGCAGTGGCATTATATGACCTTCGAAAATGAACACAGACTTTCCTGGCCTGCTTCAGGACATCCTGCAAGCCCGGGTACCTGCCCAAGAACCACTGCACCACCAAATTGAGGACATGCGCAAAACAGGGCACGTGGGTGAGTTTTCCCTGTCGCAGGGCAGAGAGGAGGTTGGTGCCATTATCGCTGACCACCATTCCAGGCTTCAGCTGGCGTGGCGTCAACCACCTCTCAGCCTGACCCTGCAGAGCTGACAAAACCTTTTCCCCAGTGTGGCTCCTGTCTCCCAAGCACACCAGCTCTAGCACCGCATGGCATCTCTTGGCCTGCATTCCTGCGTATCTTTGGTGTGGGTCTTTTTGGTGTGCTTGCCAATGAGCTGCATGGCAGGTCGACATATGTCTGGACAAGCATGTGGTACCCAGGCGGTTGATGTTTTGGCCACGCGAGATAAGCTTACGACATAAGTTGCAAATAGCAAAGGTACGATCTTGTGGACATGTCTCAAAAAAGGCCCACACCAAAGAACTTTTGCTGTACCGGTCAGACACAGCAGCACCATGCACAAGCGCCGTAGATGTGCGCTGTAATGCAGTGGGTGTGACCTTAAGCTTACCCCTGGAGGGCATCCTGCCTCTTTGGAGATGTGCCTGTGCCTCGTCCTCCTCCTCCTCCTCCTCCTCTCTCCTATCAGGCACCCAGGTAGAGTCAGTGACTTCATCATCCCCTCCCTCCTCATCACTGTCAACAACCTGGCAGTATGCTCCAGCTGGGGAAACATCATCATTGACAAATTGCTGTCCCTCTCGGCCACCCCCTCTCCCTGGGCTCACATCAATACCTTCCTCTATCAGTGTTCCGTCATCGGAGTCTTCGAAACGCTGCGCATCTTCCTGCAGCATGTACCCAACACTGTGTTAAAACAGTTCGGGGGACTCCTCAGGAGGACATGGTGGTACTAGGGAAGTATTGTGTGAAGCCATTGTGCAGAGGGAAGAAGACGCCTTGGCAGCTGCTTTGCCAGATAAACTTTGATCAGTCTGTGTGAGAGAGGATGAGGAGGATGAGGACGGCTTGGTCATCCACTCTACTAATTTTTCTGCATGTTGAGGCTCAACACGGCCAGCTCCCGAAAAGAAGGACGAGCGGCCACGGCCACGTGCTGAAGAGGATGCACCACATACACTACCAGCGTTACCTCTACATGCAGAGCCTGCTTGCCCTCGTGACTGTCTTCCTCTCTTTGTTGTCCTTCCAGACATATTTATGCGTTCAGGTGGTATATAACAGCACACGTACAGTGACACTAACTGCGCTCAGGTGGTATATAACAGCACAGGTGCGGTGACACCAAATGCGCTCAGGTGGTATATAACAGCACAGGTGCGGTGACACTAACTGTGCTCAGGTGGTATATAACAGCACACGTACAGTGACACTAACTGCGCTCAGGTGGTATATAACAGCACAGTTGCGGTGATACTAACTGCGCTCAGGTGGTATGTAACAGCACACGTACAGTGACACCAACTGCGCTCAGGTGGTATATAACAGCACAGGTGCGGTGACACTAACTGCGCTCAGGTGGTATGTAACAGCACACGTACAGTGACACTAACATCGCTCAGGTGGTATATAACAGCACAGGTGCGGTGACACCAAATGCGCTCAGGTGGTATATGACAGCACAGGTGCGGTGACACTAACTGCGCTCAGGTGGTATATTACAGCACACGTACAGTGACACTAACTGCGCTCAGGTGGTATATAACAGCACAGGTGTGGTGACACTAACTGCGCTCAAGTGGTATGTAACAGCACACGTACAGTGACACCAACTGCGCTCAGGTGGTATATAACAGCACAGGAGCGGTGACACCAAATGCGCTCAGGTGGTATATAACAGCACAGGTGCGGTGACACTAACTGCGCTCAGGTGGTATAAAAACAGCACACGTACAGTGACACTAACTGCGCTCAGGTGGTATATAACAGCACAGTTGCAGTGACACTAACCGCGCTCAGGTGGTATGTAACAGCACACGTACAGTGACACTAACTGCGCTCAGGTGGTACAGTATATAACAGCAGAGGTGCGGTGACACCAAATGCGCTCAGGTGGTATATAACAGCACAGGTGCGGTGACACTAACTGCGCTCAGGTGGTATATTACAGCACACGTACAGTGACACTAACTGCGCTCAGGTGGTATATAACAGCACAGGTGCGGTGACACTAACTGCACTCATTTGGTATGTAACAGCACACGTACAGTGACACCAACTGCGCTCAGGTGGTATATAACAGCACAGGTGCGGTGACACCAAATGCGCTCAGGTTGTATATAACAGCACAGGTGCGGTGACACTAACTGAACTCAGGTGGTATATAATAATTTCATTATATAAATGATACCCATGGTTTGACAAATTGCCCTGAATTTAGGTGTGCAAATGTCACCATTGGGTAAAGCTATACTGTTTCCCTTAGTGATGTACCGGCAATAATTGCATTTCAAACAGGGGAAAGTACCCGTTTGTGTGGGTTTGGGTATCGACTGGGTAGAATAGTGACTGGACACTGTGCTATCTCGTATTGATTTGGAACGTTTAAACGTAATCTCTGGGTAGTTCTTGACAAATTTACTTATTTTGCAGTCAGAAGTCAAAAGGTGCCAAAATTGGTTATAGATCTTCCTTATTTTGGTGTGTTGACGATTGTATCTTGTGATCACTCTAGTGGTGTTGGAGTTTTTGGTATGTCTTACTGTATATAGAAGTGCAGTTCGATCCTGACCGTTAGCTCTATTGTATGCTTTTCTTAAACATGTCTTAATATATCCTCTAGTTCTTAATCGGGCGTATAGTTGTTCGGCTTCTCTCTGAAAGTCATCTTGTTCCGTACAGTTGCGTTTGAGTCGCAGATATTGACTGTAGGGTATACTGGTGACTAGTGATTTTGGATGTGAGCTTGAGGCATGGAGCAGGGTGTTCCCTGCAGTAGGTTTCCTATAGAGGGTTGAGCATAGGCTACCCTTCGTGTCTACAAAAAGTTCCACGTCAAGAAAAGTAATACTTTTCTGACTGCTGTTGTAAATGAATTTAAGGTTGTATGTATTGACCTGTAACTGAATTAAGAAATTGTCTAGACTCTCTTTTGATTCTGCCCATACCATAAAGACATCATCAATATATCTGTGCCAAGTTAATATATTTGCCATCTGTGTCTCATTACCTTCACCTCCAAAGAGGTCGCGCTCCCACCCCCCCAGGTACAGGTTGGCATATGAGGGGGCGCAGCCCGCCCCCATAGCCACACCCTGTACCTGGAGGTAGTGGGTGCGCTTGAAGAGGAACACATTGCTAGTCAATATGAATTCCAGCATTTCAATAATAAAGTTGTTATACTTCTTTGAATCTTTATCCCTCTCGCTAAGAAAGCTTCTTACCACTTTTATTCCATGAGAATGGGGAATGGAATTATAGAGGGCTTCAATATCAATGGATACTAGCCAAGCATCGACTGGAATGACAAGCCCATCAATAGTCTTCAAAAGATCTATGGTATCTTTTACATAGGAAAACAGCCCCCGGACATGGGGATATAGGTACTCGTCTATAATTCTGCTCGCATTTTCGGTTAGCGAGCCACAACCCGAGACGATGGGTCGTCCCGGTGGTGGAAGAACTCCCTTATGCACTTTGGGAAGTGCGTAAAAGGTTGATGTTGTGGGGTGTTCAATGTTTAAGAATTGAATAGTATTGTCGTCAATTGTGCCTGTTCTACGTGCACGATTAAGAATCTCTCTATATTTGCTAATATTTTGAGTGACAATTGAGGCGGGTACCAATCTGTACCACTGTTTGTTTTTGAGAATATCGAGGCACATAGATTCATACCCCTCTTTACTGAGAATGACCACGTTTCCACCCTTATCTGAGGGCTTAATAATGATGTCATTGTTATTTCGTAAGTCATTTATGGCTTTTTTAAGTTTAGGACTGATGTTTGGGATGGGCCCCGTTTTCCATTTGGTGTTTTCTATAGCTTTAGTTACTTGAAGGACAAAAGCCCATATATTTGGATTACCTTGCAGGACAGGAAAGGAGCGTGATTTTGGTTTATATGTCTTAGGGACAACATAAATAGGTTTGCTGGATCGAGACTGGACTGATTTGCCCGGTATTACGCCTGGGATCTGAAAAGTCCAGCCTTCCTCCTCCGGGTTGCTCTCATCCCATAGAGACATCAGGTCCTGCAGGGCCTGAAGTTCCTGCAGGGATACCTGGTCTATGTTGGAGTTGTCTACCTCAAGGGGTGTCTCATTGGGTTGTTGTTTGTCATATAGAACTTTGAACATAAGTCTTCTTGCGAAGAGATGGAGATAGTTGATTAATTCAAACTGGTCAGCCTCTCCATCGGGGCAGAAAGAAAGACCCAGTTGGAGTACTGTGATCTGATCTTTTGAAAGGATACTGTTTGACAAATTAATAATGTTGTTCAAGTCCCGATCTGAGTTGTCGACAGATTCTGGACTTATTAGTTTGATTCATGTGTCACAGTACTTGACGCCATGCTGGGTTGTCGTTCAGTAGTGAAGACAGGGGCAGTCC
This sequence comes from Rana kukunoris, assembly GCA_029574335.1. Classification (NCBI taxonomy): domain Eukaryota; kingdom Metazoa; phylum Chordata; class Amphibia; order Anura; family Ranidae; genus Rana; species Rana kukunoris. Next base: position 407,476,514 of record CM056052.1, on the reverse strand, counting down.
TTATATCTCCTAGATTTTCAGAGGTAGAGGCGTGAGATTCGTTGCTTAATTGCAACATTAAAGGGGGTGCTGGCATGGAGACTGTGTTTACAGGTGGTATTGGTGACGCGAGGGTCACAGATGTATTGCTATGAATACTAGTAGTTTTAGTTTCAGAGGATTGAGAACTTTGTGTTCTCTGAGCTCGTGGTCGTTTGTCTTTTAAAGGGAATTGCGATCGGGATAATTCCTGTAAGCTGCTGTCTGTATCATTTTTACGTTTTTTATCTTTGTCTGATCTCCTGACTATTGGTACATATGAGGTTTATGAAATAGAAGAGGTATCTGAATCCCCTCTATCATTTTCCCTAGGACAGGGGTAGGCAACCTTGGCTCTCCAGCTGTGGTGAAACTACAAATCCCATCATGCCTCTGCCTCTAGGAGTCATGCCTGTGATTGTCAGGGTCTTGCAATGTCTCATGGGAGAGCCAAGGTTCCCCACCACTGCCCTAGGAGAAGGGATTTTTTTATTATTATACGATTGCTTATTTGGACTAACTGCGCTCAGGTGGTATGTAACAGCACACGTACAGTGACACTAACTGCGCTCAGGTGGTATATAACAGCACAGGTGTGGTGACACTAACTGCGCTCAGGTGGTATGTAACAGCACACGTACAGTGACACCAACTGCGCTCAGGTGGTATATAACAGCACATGTACAGTGACACTAACTGCGCTCAGGTGGTATATAACAGCACAGTTTCGGTGACACTAACTGCAATCAGGTGGTATATAACAGCACAGGTGCGGTGACACTAACTGAGCTCAGGTGGTATATAACAGCACAGTTGCGATGACACTAACTGTGCTCAGGTGGTATGTAACAGCACACGTACAGTGACACTAACTGCGCTCAGGTGGTATATAACAGCACAGATGTGGTGACACTAACTGCGCTCAGGTGGTATGTAACAGCACACGTACAGTGACACTAACTGCGCTCAGGTGGTATATAACAGCACAGGTGCGGTGACACAAACTGCGATCAGGTGGTATGTAACAGCAAACGTACAGTGACACTAACTGCGCTCAGGTGGTATATAACAGCACAGGTGCGGTGACACCAAATGCGCTCAGGTGGTATATAACAGCACATGTGCGGTGACACTAACTGCGCTCAGGTGGTATATAACAGCACACGTACAGTGACACTAACTGCGCTCAGGTGGTATATAACAGCACAGTTGCTGTGACACTAACTGCGCTCAGGTGGTATATAACAGCACAGGTGCGGTGACACCAAATGCGCTCAGGTGGTATGTAACAGCACACGTGCGGTGACACCAAATGCGCTCAGGTGATATGTAACAGCACACGTGCGGTGACACCAAATGCGCTCAGGTGGTATGTAACAGCACACGTGCGGTGACACCAAATGCGCTCAGGTGGTATGTAACAGCACACGTGCGGTGACACCAAATGCGCTAAGGTGGTATGTAACAGCACACGTGCGGTGACACCAAATGCGCTCAGGTGATATGTAACAGCACACGTGCGGTGACACCAAATGCGCTCAGGTGGTATGTAACAGCACACGTGCGGTGACACCAAATGCGCTAAGGTGGTATTAAACAGCACACGCACAGTCAGAGCGACTGCGTTTCTGTGCAATTCAATAGCCCACTTGCATTAACAGCAACTGCCTTTCTGTGCAAATAAATAGCACACGTGCAGTAACAGTTAATGCGTCTATGTGCAATTAACTAGCACACGTTGACTAACACGTTAGAGCATCAAGCACAATCTCCTGCCTGAAAGATACTAATAGCAGAACTAGCTAAGCTATACAGTTTATAAATATATTGACAACTCCTAGGGATGTCAATATATTCTCTACAAACTGTACATTTAACTATACTAACTAGTAGCCTCCCTGATCTATCTATCTATCTATCTATCTATCTATCTATCTATCTATGTGAAAAGACACTGTGGGCCAGATTCACAGAGCGATTACGCCGGCGTTACAGGAGATGCGCGGCGTAAGTCTAACTGTGCGCGTGCGTTTCGATGCACGGCACTCCCAAAACGAGATACGCAAGAATTCTATTTTTTTTTGTCCAGCGTAATTTCGTTAGACAGGCGCATCCGTCCGCGCAAAACTGCGCTAGACACACCATTGATTTGCTATTCAAATATGCTAATGAGGGAGTTACAGGGATCCACAAAAGAACGTTGGTGCAGCGCAGGCTACGCGCTGTGCGCAACAGCTAAATGTCCTGTCTAAAATTAGACCATATAAAAGCTGCTCTAAAATTAGAAAATTCGTCTACATGTCAGATAAAGCAACACTGTTAGTGAGGAGCTGATCAGTCATACATGTTGCCCAACAAACTGTATGCCAACATGCCAGTGGCATCCATGCTCATAGCTATACTACTGACTTTAAATGAGCAAAGAAGGAGGAGGGCACTGAGGAGGGCACTGAGGAGGGCACAGGATTTTTTTTTTTTACTTTTTTTTTGCTTATATAAACTTTACAATTTAATCTAATCTAATACAATATTCTTATCTGATACAAGCCCCTCACTCTTCACTCTTCACGGGAGAGGATATATCACACACGCATAGACATCTATGGCATGAGTGATTCTGAGGTGTCTTGCATCTTCAGATTCACCCCTCATATGGAATTAACCACAACCCTGCAGGAGGACATCACCAGCCCAACACATGACACTACCCATGACACCCATGACAGCTACATATACAATCAGAGCCCCATCCCCACAGATTTCAAACAGAACATGTATGGGGACAGCTGGCTGGTTGGTGAGTGACATGGGTGGTAGGAATGACTGCCCCCCCCCCCATGATGCTGAAATCACAAGGGGCACATGCACTACTAACATCCTCCTGTCTTATCCCTTCAGGGTAACTCTGCATATGCACTGGGACCCCATCTCATGACTCCTATACGGAACACCCCTAACCAAGGCTACCCCGTCTTCTGAGGGAAGAGCAGCCAGGAGACAGCTCACATTAGGCATCTTTGCACGTTAAACACACACATTAATCGTGGCACAATGAGAATGCATGCATGCACACCACTGTGGTCCCTAGCACAGACACATCACATCCTCATCACATTGGATTGGCACAAGCCCATAATGCAGGACTTGTGAGCAGCAACGCCATGCACGGCTCCAATTATGTCACTGTACATTCATACACCATTCACACGGACCTGGGGATCACTTCTCCACCACAAATGAGGGTGACACCCCTTTTCCGGCAGGAATGTCACCCCCACATTCCCAAATCATACACAAACAGAACCAAAAAAATAATAATTTGACCAGCAAAAATAAAAACTGCCCAGCAAAAATATAATTTAAACAAAATAACAACAAAGAAAACACATAAAAGACAAAAATCACTCTCAAAGACACGTCACAAACAAACAAACAAACGCTAATAAACAACAGAACAAAAGCACCTTGCTGTATAGGGAGGGATACAAAGGGATGTACTTTTGCAAAGGAAGTGCGTTTGTCTCTGTCTATTTATGCTGTTTGCGTAGTTCACTAATTTGCCCTAGTCCACTTCCAATTTCACTGATTGCGCCGTTCCCGAGTTGTGAGCATGCGCACAGAGGTGCTGACCATGGTCTGCTTCAAGTGCGCATGCGCGAGCCGGCCGGCCCTTCATTTGCATGGGGTCACGGCTCATTTCAATGTAACACGCCCACGTCCTTCCCAATTTGTATTACTCCGCCTTGCGCCTCTGAAATAACGTTGCGCAGGCGCAAATTTCTGCGTAAAACCGATGAGAATAGGGTGATTGCGCCGCTACATTGCGCCAGTCTAATGTAAAGGCGGTGCACTACGCCGGTCCAATAATGCGCAGATGTACCTGAATCTGGCCCTGTGTCTCTATCTATCTATCTCTCTCTCTCCCTCTCTGTCTTTCTCACTTCTACACGAGGCCGCCCGGGAGGCGGCCTTTTATAGTGTGGGGCGTGTGCTAAAGCCCTGAGCCCTAATTGGCCAAAGCACCCAGGCTTTGGCCAATTAGGTCTCTTCGTTTTTTGGGCGCTGTGATTGGCCAAGCATGCGGGGTCATGGTGCATGCTTGGCCAATCATCAGCGCGCAACGCCGCAGTGAATTATGGGTCATTCGAAATTTGGCGCGAACGACCCGATTTGTTCGTTTTCGACGAACGATCAAACAGCCAATGTTCGATGCGAACATGTGTTCGCATCGAATACGAAGCTCATCCCTACTGGTCATACAGCAGAAAAACAATAGTCTTTTTGATTTTTATCACACAGAAAAATCAACACCACCTCACCTTCAGAAATCTTTCTCAGCTCACTGCTTTCCCAAATTCAAAAAGCCTCAGGATGCAGCGATCAGTAGTAATCCTCTGGATAACTTATAGAGGCCTTAATTGCCTCATACTAAACAGCTGAAGCTATCCAAGGTCCTTAAACCTTTCTGGCTACCTCTCGCAGCCGACACCTGATAGTAATTGGTGAATTGTCTAAACAAGGCAGAAATGTATCTCTCGTCTGTGACAACACCCACAGATTTACCTGACTTCCTGTCACAATATCTATATATAAAGACCCCCATCCTGCCCACATGTGTACACATTCCGGCATCAAGGATCACAACACATTATAGGTGTTGCTGTGCATACCACATAGAAAGGAATAATTCTAGGGTCATTCTTTACAGGTAACTCTAAACTGACAAGCTGTAAAAAAAAAATTGTAATGCATCTATAAATACAATTTTGGGTATCATAGTTTTTAGCCATTTTATTTACTTTACATAATTTAGTTGTTTATATTTCACAAGAAATACATAGAGATTATGGGCCAGATTCACGTACATCGGCGCATTTTTGGACCGGCGTAGTGCAACTCCTTTAAGTTAGACCGGCTTAATTTCGAGGCGCAAGTACTGTATCCTCGTAGTATTTTCGGCCAAATTTGCACCGGTGCAATGTAAGTTCCGAGGCGTAAGGCGGTGTAATTCAAAGTGGGAAGGACGTGGGCGTGTTCCATTGAAATGAGCCGTGACCCCATGCAAATGAAGTGTCGGCCAGACTGGGCATGTGCACATGAAGCAGACTATGGTCTATGCTCAGAACTCGGCACGGTGCATTTAGTTAGATAGGAACTAGGCCCGTCAGACTTAGTGAGCTATGCACAGTGCTTAAATAGACCGAGAGAAATGCCCTTCTATTGCAAAAGTACATCCAATTTTTTTCCCTTCCTGAAGCAAGGTGCTTTTATTCCGTTGTCTGTTGCTGTTTGGAGGTTTGTGTCGTGTCGTTGTGTGTGTATATATATATATATATATATATATATATATATATATATATATATATATAAAATATTAAATAAGACAATTATAATAATATTACAATTAGTAAATTTATATTAGTTAAAAAATATATATATATATATATATTTATTATATTAATTATTATAAAATATATACTAAACAGAAAAAAATGTATATAAAATATATATTCAGCCATTAGGGTGAAAAGAGCCACTGGCAAGGAAATGGAGTGTTGCCAGTACCTTGCCCAGTGGCGGTCGGCAGATCCTCTCCCGTGTAGGAACAGGGGTGTCCGCGCTATGGTGAATAAAGTAGCTGTTGCCTCCCAGTAGGATCCCTATGTGGGGAGCTAATATAAATATGGATAGTAGAAAGGGAAATGGCGCTGCTAAATTAATCTTTCTATTTCTCATACTGCATTGGCCATTACTTTAATTAGAACCAATGTAGAGATTTTTTTCTCCCTAGTTCTACAATACAAATCGAATATGGTCAATACTAAATTAACTAATTAACATATGAACACTGTTTAACACATTATGTGTTCAGTACATACTATTATACTTTTGTTTGGTTACCATTAACTATATATTTTCTGATATAATCAAGCATGAACTAATTTGTATGTCCATATTCTAATCCAGTACTCTACTACTATACCATGTCAGTCAAATTAAACCTAGCACCATTACATTCTTTCTTTTTTTTTTTTTTTTATTCTTATTTTTCATCTCTATGATCGGCGATCCGATCTTAAATACACACTCATATATTCCCAACTAGGAGTGTTCGGTTTCACATATTCAGCCTGTAGGACTCAGTCGCTATTTGCGACTCCACCTCGCAACAGTGTTGGAAAAACCTGTGGCCAGTGAGACACGGTCATCTTTGAGGTAACTATACATCCTATATTATGTCAATATGTTTGAAAAAAACAACAGACACCAAATAATTCAATTGATTTATTTTGCTCTTCCTTAACAAATTTTTCTTTCTAATTTGTAATTACTTCTGGTACACATACTCTATTTAATCAGAATATTCACCGTACTTACGCTCTTATGCACATGTGATATTAATTATATACTGTTGCAATGTCTTATTACATTTCTATTCATTTACTCATAGATTGAGATTTATATACACACACGTCCCTGAGGAAGCCAGAGGGCGAAACATGTCGGACCTACTGTATATAATACTATAAGAATCTACCAATGATGACATTCAATCTATTATATGACCATGTTTTTTAACCTCTTGTATGTATTTAATAATATGTAATATTAAAATTTATATTTTTATATATAAATTGTTTTGGTCTGTTCGTTGGTTCCTGTGACCTCAGAGCTACTAATACTAGTGTTAACATTTAAGCATATCCAAGTGCATTCGTATAGTCCCACGCCCCATCCCTTAATTGGGAATATATACCTATTTCTCTACCAGGGACGGTAATGCTACTTGGCTAATTTGATTTACTTACAAGTGTAGGCTCTATATTTACCTTTTTTCTATGTGTGGTCACAAAGGTCTTTGATGAGTAGAAGGTTACTCAAGATGGTATTGCGTGGTTGCAAGGGTCTCAATGAGTGTGGGGCTGCTGAGACAGTATTGCGTTTGCAAGGGTCTCAACAAGAGTGTCAGGCTGCTGAGAAAATTTGCATGGTTGCAAGAGTTTCAACAGGTGTCCTTTTGCTAGGCCGAGATTGCGTGGTGGCAAAGGTTTTTTTTTTGCGTTTTGTGTTTTGCAAGGGTCATGTGTTGCGTTTTGCAAGGGTCTAAACAAGGGTGTCAAACTGCTGAGATAATTTGCATTGTTGCAAGGTTTTTAACAGGTGTCCGGTTGCTAGGCCGAGATTGCGTGGTGGCAAAGTTTTTTTTTTTGCGTTTTGCGTTTTTCAAGGGTCATGAGTTGTGTTTTGCAAGGGTCTTAACAAGGGTGTCAGGCTGCTGAGATGATTTCCATGGTTGCAAGGTCTCAATTAATAATACTGAGAAAGGATAGAAACACCTGGTTTGTTTGGCGGTTTACCTTACCTTTAACCACTTAAGAACCGGACCTTTAGGCAGCTAACGGACCTGCCCAGTTTTTGCGATTCGGCACTGCGTCGCTTTAACTGACAATTACGCGGTCGTGCGACATGGCTCCCAAACAAAATTGGCATGCTTTTTTCCCCACAAACACTTTTTGCTATAATAAATATCCCCCAAAAATATATAAAAACATTTTTTTCCTCCGTTTAGGCCGATGCGTATTCTTATACCTATTTATGGTAAAAAAAATCCCAATAAACGATTGGTTTGTGCAAAATTTATAGCGTTTACAAAATAGGGGATAGTTTTATTGCATTTTTTTTATTTATTACTAATGGCATCGATCAGCGATTTTTTTCATGACTGCAACATTATGGTGGACACTTCGGACAATTTTGACACATTTACTGTGAAAATTACAATTGCAGTTTGGGAGTTAACCACAAGGGGGCGCTGAAGGGGTTAAGTGTGACCTCATCTGTGTTTCTAACTGTAGGGAGGTGTGGCTGTAGGTGTGACATCATTGATTGTGTTTCCCTATAAAAGTGAACAGACGATCAATGACGGCGCCACAGTGAAGAACGGGGAAGCTGTGTTTACACACAGCTCTCCCCGTTCTTCAGCTCCGGGGACCAATCGCGGGACTTCAGCGGCAATTGGGTCCATCGGTTCCTGTACGTGCTTGTGCCCAGTCGTGCCATTCTGCGGACGTATATGTGCAGGAGGTGGTCCGTAAGTGGTTAAGCAAGCAATATAAGGTATACGGAAACGTCTGTTTGATTCGTAGGTTCCATAGGGGCCACTAACGAATAATATGGGAGGCAACAAATGGTAACGAATTGATAGAACATAAAGAATGTAATAACAAATCTTACTTGCTACAGTGGGCCATGCGAGTGAGTTTGCGGCAAGCTGTGGCTGGAGTGAAACATATCGGGCAGGTGTATCGTGATGCCGTGCATGAGGCAAAATGGTTTGGTGTAAAAAATATAATGCGAGAAGTACGTACAAATAATTTGTAAGCTCTACTGCAGGAACTGAAAATATGGTACGGGTGACACCACGAGTGGCCACAAATTTGACATGACAAACAGGGCAACGAATCCTACCAGGGACAGTGAACATGTGACTGGGTTTGCTTTGGACTGAAGCGGGTGTGCAACACATCCGAAGAGTGTGGCGTGGCCCCATGCATGACACACAGACAATAACTTAGGTAAATAAAAGACAGAGAAGAACCGTGTTCAACTGCGGGAACTAAAAGACATGGCATGGGGGAAACAACGAATGGCAGCGGTAGAAAGTATGCAATGTATCTGATACGAATTGGTTGTAAAGAGAAATGACTGATAAAAATTTGTAAAATGCATGAATTTAATCTGATATGAATCGGTAGAAGGAGTATTGAACAAATCTGATACAAATTGGTTGTAGATAGGGTTGAGCGAACCCGAACTGTAAAGTTCGGGTTCGTACTGGACTTTTGTTTTTTTTGTACCCGGACCCGAACCCGAACAATTTTCTGTAAGTTCGGGTTCGGTGTTCGGTAATGTAATGGCGTGCTGCAGGGCAGCCAATCATCATTTGTTTTACTCGTGTGAACTAGAAGCCATCACAGCCATGCCTACTAATGGCATGGTTGTGATTGGCCAGTGCAACATGTGACCCAGCATGTGACCCAGCCTCTATATAAGCTAGAAGCACATAGCACAGCTTGTCACTCTGCTTCAGATAGGGTAGGGAAAGGCTGCCGCTGCTGCTCTCAGGGAGAGATTTAGATAGGAGTCAGACTGTCCTGCTTCAGAAACACCAGCACTGCATATGTTAATGTGAGAGACTCTGCAAGGTAGTTTAGGGAAAGGTTCCTGATTGTGCTTGTAGGGAGAGAAATATATAGGAGTCTGTCCTGCTTCTAAAATCTAGTTAAACCAGCACTGCATATGTTACTGTGAGATACTCTGCAACATACTTTAGGGGACGGTTCCTGTTTGTGCTTGTAGGGAGAGAAATAGATAGGAGTCTGTCCTGCTTCTAAAATCTAATTACACCAGCATTGCATATGTTACTGTGAGATACTCTGCAAGATACTTTAGGGGAAGGTTCGTGTTTGTGCTTGTAGGAAGAGAAATAGATAGGAGTCTGTCCTGCTTCTAAAATCTAATTACACCAGCATTGCATATGTTACTGTGAGATACTCGACAAGATACTTTAGGGGAAGGTTCCTGTTTGTGCTTGTAGGGAGAGAAATAGATAGGAGACTGTCCTGCTTCTAAAATCAAATTATACCAGCACTGAATATGTTACTGTGAGATACTCTGCAAGATACTTTAGGGCAGGGGTCAACCACTTAGCAACCAGCCGCCGTCAAATAACGGCGGCAAGGTTGTTGCTTAACTCTGGGATCACGTTGGAATGTCTGTGACCGCCGGGATCCAGGGGATCGCGGTTAATTGCCGGTGATATCGGCCGTTTATCACGTGATCGCTCCATCCAATGACGGAGCGATCACATGTAAACAAACCGTCGTCATTTGATGACGCCGGTTCCTCCCTCCTTTCTCTGTACCAAGCGGTACAGTGTGAGAGGGGGAGCGTGGATTACAGCAGCAGTGTGGGATGGATCTGTGACTATTGCAGTCACAGATCCATCCATCCCTGCTCAGCCATCCCTGCATTAACCCCTTCCTTTCCTGTGCAATACTCTGCAATACCCCCTGTAATACTCTGCAATACCCCCTGTAATACTCTGCAATACCCCCTGCGCCATAGTCTGCAATACCCCCTGTGCCATACTCTGCAATACCCCCCGCGCCATACTCTGCAATACCCCCTGCGCCATACTCTGCAATACCCCCTGCGCCATACTCTGCAGTACAATACTCTGCAGTACCCTCGCACAATACTCTGCAGTACCCCCGGCGCAATACTCTGCAGTACCCCCGGAGCAATACTCTGCAGTACCCCCGTGCACAATGCTCTGCAGTACCCCCGGCGCAATACCCCCGCTCAATACTCTGCAATACCCCCGGCACAATACTCTGCAATACCCCCAGCACAATACACTGCAATACCCCCGGCACAATACTCTGCAATATCCCCGGCACAATACTCTGCAATACCCCTGGCTCAATACTCTGCAATACCCCTGGCTCAATACTCTGCAATACCCCCCGCGCAATACTCCCTGCGCAATACTCCCCACGCAATACTCCTTGCACAATACCCCCGCGCAATACCCCCGCGCAATACTCCCTGTGCAATACCCCCTGCGCAATACCCCCCGCGCAATACCCCCCGAGCAATACCCCCTGCGCAATACTCCCGCAATCGTTTTTTTTTTCAGGCTTCCCAGCCTAGAGGTGAGATATAGGGTCTTATTGACCCCATATCTCACTGTAAAGAGGACCTGTCATGCTATATTCCTATTACAAGGGATGTTTACATTCCTTGTAATAGGAATACAAGTAATCAAAACATTTATTTTTGGGGAAAAACGTGTCAAACTAAAATAAATAAAGTAAAATGAACAATAAAAATAAATAAAAATTACAGCACCCCTGTACCCATGTGCTCGTATACAGACGCGACCGCACACGCAAGTCCCGCCCACATATGAAAACGGTGTTCAAACCACACATGTGAGGTATTGCTGCGAACGTTGGAGCGAGAGCAATAATTTTGGCCCTAGACGTCCTCTCCAACTAAAAACATGTAACCAGTAAAAACATTTAAAGCGTTGCCTATGGGAATTTTTAAGTAGCGAAGTTTGGCGCCATTCCACAAGCGTGTGCAATATTGAAGGGTGACATGTTGGGTATCTATTTACTCGGCGTAACTTCATCTTTCATATTATGCAAAAACATTGGGCTAACTTTACTGGGTTTTTTTTTAAAGCACAAAACTGTTTTATTTAAAAAAAAAACACGTTAGAAAAAATTGCTGTGCAAATACCATGCGCGATAAAAAGTTGCAACGACCGCCATTGTATTCTCTAGGGTCTTTCCTAAAAAAGCATATATAATGTTTTGGGGTTCTATGTAATTTTCTAGCAAATAAATTATGATTTTTTCATGTAGGAGAGGAATGTCAGAATTGGTCTGGGTGTTCCAGAATGTCTGATGGTGCTCCCTGCATGTTGGGCCTCTGTATGTGGCCACACTGTGTAAAAGTCTCACACATGGGGTATCGCCATACTCGGGGGGTATTTGTACTTTTCTGGCATGTTAGGGTCTCAAGAAATGAGAGAGGCTGTCAGTACATCAGATGTGATCAAATTGATACATTTTCAGTAATTTGTACCATTGCTTGTAGACACTATGGGCCAGATTCAAGTAGGAGAGCGAATCTTTATTTTGGAGTAACGTTTCTCATTTACGTTACTCCGCCAAAACTTTAGGAGCAAGTACTGTTATTTACATAGCACTTGCTCCTAAAGTTGCGGCGGCGTAGCGAAAATGAGCCGGCGGAATTCAAATTGGGCAGGTAGGGGGCGTGTATTATTTAAACTAGGCGCGATCCCGCTGCGAACGTACTGCGCATGCTTCGACTGTCGGTGCGCATGCTCCAAATTCTGTCAGTGAACGTCAATGACGTCAATCCCAATTCACGGACGTTTTACGCAAACGACGCGAACATTTTTAAATTTGACGCGATGACGATGGTCATACTTAACATAGGATACTCCACTAGGGGGCTTGTTTTTCTTTACGCCGCGTATCGCTTACGGAAACGTCGGAAAGTCACTGCGTCGGGCCCGAATACGATCGTGAATTGCCGATTCTCGCTGATTAACATATTCACTGCGTTAATCAGCGGGAACGCCCAGAGGCGATTTGGTTCGCATGTGCCGCGCTATATAAGTTTTTCATTCATTCATTCATTCAACGCCCCGAGCGCCATTTTTAAAATTGCAGTTCCGATACGACAGCGAAATACAATTACGCCGCTCGTATAGGAACTCCAACCTGGCGTTTCGTTTTTTCTGCTTACAGAAAACAGAAACGCCGGCTCAAAGTGAGAGTTAGGCTGGAGTATCACTGATACTCCAGCCTAACTCTACCTGAATCTGGCCCTATAACTTTCACCCAGACTAAATAATATCCAAATTGTTTTTGTTTTGTTACCAAAGATATGTAGCAGTATACATTGTAGGCCAAATTTATGAAGAAAAATTACTTTTTTGCAAAATGTTATAATAGAAATTAAGAAAATTCATTTTTTTACAAAATTTTCGTTCTTTTTTCATTTATACCGCAGAGGTGATCAAATACCACCAAAAGAAAGCTCTATTTGTGGGGAAAAAAGGACAAAAATTTCATTTGGTTACAGTGTTGTATGACTGAGTTATTGTCATTCAAACTGTGAGAGCACCGAAAGCTGAAAATTGGTCTGGTTATTAAGGGGGTTTAAGTCCCCAGTGGTCAAGTGGTTAAACAAAGGGCCAGATTACTGTCCTTCAGATTTTAGGGGGACCGGACTGTGGTCAGTGGGAATAAAAAATAAATGAAAGTTATAGTGCTGGTAGTCAGTAGCTGGAATAGTGCCCCATAAAGGTATTCGTTATAGGAATAGTGCCCCATTGTTGGTGTCATAGGGAGGAAAAATACACCATCATTGGTGTCAGTGGGAGGAATAGTGTTCCATCATTGGTGTCAGTGGGAGAGATAGTACCCCATCATTGGAATCATTGGGAGGAATAGTGTCCCATCATTGGTGTCAGTGGGAGGAATAGTGCCCCATCATTGGTGTCAGTGGGAAGAATAGTCTCCCATCATTGGTGTCAGTGGGAGGAATAGTACACCATCATTGGTATCAGTGGGAGGACTAGTGTCCCATCATTGATGTCAGTGGGAGGAATAGTACACCATCATTGGCATCAGATACTTTGTGTCCCATCATTTGTGTCAGTGGGAGAAATAGTGCCCCATCATTGGTATCATTGGGAGGAATAGTGTTCCATCATTGGTATCAGTGGGAGACATAGTGTCCCATCATTGGTGTCAGTGGGAGGAATAGTGTCCCATCATTGGTGTCAGTGGGAGGAATAGTGTCCCATCATTGGTGTCAGTGGGAGGAATAGTGCCCCATCATTGGTGTCAGTGGGAGGAATAGTGTCCCATCATTGGAGTCAGTGGGAGGAATAGTGTCCCATCATTGGAAGGAATAGTGTCCCATCATTGGTATCAGTGGGAGGGATAGAGTCCCATCATTGGTATCAGTGGGAGGAAAAGTGCCACATCGCCTGTATCATTGGGAGGAATAGCGCTTCATATCTGTAGGAGGAATTCCCAAGGGCCGGATAAAGGCATGCAAAGGGCCACATCTGGCCCTGGGGGCCGCAGTTTGGAGACCACTGCTTTAGGGGAAGGTTCCTGCTTGTCAAGATTATTTATTTTTATGTATTTTATGTTATTTTAAGTTATTTCCCTATCCACATTTGTTTGCAGAGTACTTGCCATGCTCTTATTAACATTTTGCTGCCCTTTGCAGTACTCTAGCCCTTTCCATTACTTTTTTAGAGACATTTTAGTAGTCAAAAATTTGGGTCCCCATTGACCTCAATGGGGTTCAGGTTCGGGGTCAAGTTCGGGTCCCGAACCTGGACTTTTTTCCGAGGTTTGGCCAAACTCGCCAAACCCGAACATCCAGGTGTAGAGTGTATGCTACCCCTTACTTTGAAACTGAACACCAACCAACCACCCATCCCCCCAGGTTAATCAGGTGCAGACAAGGCACCAGGTGGGACTAATTACCACCTCAATCTGCCAAAGAACCCATACAAACAATACATGCTAATCTCTAAATGGATGAGTGGCTCGGAGGCTTGGATTTACAAATGAATCATATGTTTGGCAGGAGGATGTACCAAGCCTGTGCCGAATGATGTTGGAACATAAGCAACAATAACTCAGAGGCAGTTTTTTTTTACAAAATGCAAGATAGGAAGCAAAACGAATTGCAAGATTGCACATGATACAAAAAGGTTTGAATACTACCTGCGACAGTAAGTGGGAACTGCCGACGAAGACCATGAACAGAGAAGCCTCAAAGCCAAATGTGATTGAATGCGCAGACTCACGGACATGAGGTGAGCTGGGAAGAGTGGCCCCAGTGACGTGTGGTACCGCACACTAGATATGTGCATTCCCGTTCGTACGAATGTTATTTTCATACGAAAATGTTCATTTTCGTACCCGCGGGATAATGTGTACATACGAAAAAATTAAAGCACCAAAATACAAAAACGACGGGATTACGAATGAGCCGCATAACGAACAACCGCAAATACAAACGAACGATCCGACGAAAATACAACAAAACGAAAACGGCAAAAGAACGAAAATGACATCTATAACAAAAGATTTGCATTCTGTATTTTGTTTGAATCCTTTTTCTGTTTGTACTTTCAGTCGCATGTTCATATGACATCTATAACAAAAGATTTGCATTCTGTATTTTGAATCCAAAATACGAACAGAAAAAGGAATTTAAAATACAGAATGCAAATCTTTTGTTATAGATGTCATATGAACATACGACTGAAAATACGAACAGAAAAAGGAATTCAAAATACAGAATGCAAATCATTGACGAAAATTCACAAAAATTATTGTCTAGCAAGTAACGAACATGAATTAAAC
Organism: Rana kukunoris; assembly: GCA_029574335.1. Classification (NCBI taxonomy): domain Eukaryota; kingdom Metazoa; phylum Chordata; class Amphibia; order Anura; family Ranidae; genus Rana; species Rana kukunoris. The sequence goes on along the minus strand of CM056052.1, from coordinate 407,461,497 downwards.
AGAATAACGAACCATCCCGCATGTACGAAAATAAAACGGTAACGAAAATACGAAACGATCGGAATACGAAAAAATCGCATCGTATGAAAAACGAACAGGAAAACGGGCGTCTTACGAAAACGAACGGAAACAAACCTACGGAACGATACGAAACGGAACACATGTGCCCATGTCTACCGCACACTGAACCGACAAAGAGCATGTGTGAGTGGGCTGCTTAAATACCCTCTGGGCCCCTCCCATAAACTCATGCCACCATATTGGCCTTCAAATTTGTCATTTGTGTACATATTTGAAGAATACCTAAGTTCATTTAGGGAACTACACAAGGCCACACATATGTTTGATTTAAAATCTTATGTTTTTCTACCTTCCTATTTATAAAACTGGCAATACATTTTATTATGCAAACCATATGTTACTTGCAAACGGAAACATATTAATTAGTTGCACTTTCATTTTGACTTCAGCAGCTAACTCATTATGAGAAATATGGGGAAAAAAGATGAAATATTATGATGCTAAGATAAGTTTAATTAAAACTACAACCTTTCAATGTCAATTTTCCCTCTATTTGTTGCTGAAAGATTTTATACTCAATAATTCTTTTAATCTTGTTTATTTAATGTTTGCTTGCTCTTTATCTCAACTTGCTTGGCATGTTCAACACTGTTTTATCACTATTAGGATAATTATTGATCTTCACACTCAGCTCTTTAAAGCTGAAGTTCATGAAGTCTTGTGTATTGATAAAGATGTTGCTAATCAGATAAACTGTTGAATTCTTTATCCAGAATGTGGCTGCAGTTCGACTATTAAAATCCACAGTTAATTAAAATCTCCAAGTAAGAACTAGGAACACATAACGTTTGCACATTAGTAATTCTTATACTGTATCCCACTGTCAAATGAAAGTCCAGGTCTTCCCTAGCAACCAAGAAACTATGGGGCTGATTTACTAAAGGCTAATATGCTCTTCACTCTGCCAGGGGATTTCCCCCACAGCTTATTGAATGTGTTATTGAAAATGGGTGTGTCAGATACGATTGGCTGATTTTACAAAGACAATGGGCCAGATTCTCGTAGCAGTTACATTGGCGTATCTCGAGATACGCTGCGTAACTTCAAAGATGCGCCGGCGTATCAATTTTCTGTATTCAGAAAACAAGATACGCCAGAATTTTGCTTAGATACGAGCGGCGTAAGTCTCTTACGCCGTCGTATCTTAGTTGCATATTTACGCTGGCTGCTAGGTGGCGCTTCCATCGATTTACGCGCCGAATATGCAAATGAGCTAGATACGCCGATTCACGAACGTACTTGCGCCTGGTCGTCGTATTTTACGTCGTTTGCGTAAGCGTAAGTCCAGCGTTACCCTGCTATATGAGGCATACACAATGTTAAGTATGGAGGTCGGGACAGCCTAAAATTTTCTGTCGTTTACGTCGTTTGCGTAAATTGCGTAGGGCTTTGCATAAGTTATGTTCACATCGAAACCAATGAGTACTTGCGGCGTAATTTTGAGCACTGGGATACGTCCACAGGCGGCTCATGCGCCATTTGGAAAAAGCGTCAATTAAATTAGGGTCACAATTCATTTACATGGATCATGCCCCCTACCTGCCTATTTTGATTTAGGCATGGTTACGCCGGCCCATTTACGCTATGCCGCCGTAACTTTGGGTGCAACTTCTTTGTGAATACAGCGCCTGCCTCTCAAAGTTGCGGCGGCGTAGCGTAAATCAGATACGCTACAGATACGCTACACCTGCACAAAGATAGGCGTCCCTACGAGAATTTGGCCCAATGTCAACTCTTGTCAATGTTTAAAACCTAATAATCTGAGATCTTGATGTTGAAATGTCCACGCTATGACAAAAAGCATGATATAAGTTATCCATCCGTATGATTTAATGATGTGATGACCAACAGATGTAAAGAAAATTCAATTTTTCCCATGTCTTTCGAGTCATTATTCCTCAGAGGAAAGTGAACCCCTGAGATTTATACAGCAATATAGAGTAAAATCATCAATAACTAAAATTTGCTGAATAATAGTAATATAAGGTCATAAGCGTGTAAAACAAAAATAGTGCGCTACCACATAGCTACCACACATTTATGTGGTAGCGCACTATATTTGTTTTACACTTTTATGGACTGAATATTTAAGGTTTTGTAGTTGCTGCAACACTTCACTTACATTTGTTGTTTTTTTTATACCATCTTGATCATCATTAATTTGCAACACATTTGTTCACTTGTTCATTTATTTATTTAGATTTATAGGGTTTAGCGCAGATTTTTTACACTGACATAAGGTCATAAGTAGGGATGAGCTACGTATTCGAGTCAAACTCATTTTCAAACTCATTTTCGACTCGAACATTGTATCTTCGATCGTTCGCACCAAATTCGAGTTACGTTTCACAGACCATGATTCACTGCGGCATCTCTGGCTGATAATTGGCCAAGCATGCACTATGACCCGCATGCTTGGCCAATCACAGCTTGCAAAAAACGGAAAGCCATAATTGGCCAAAGCCAGGGTGGCTTTGGCCAATTATGGCTCAGGGGGTTTAGTACACGCCCCACACTATAAAATGCCGTCTGCAGGTCGGTCTTGTGTAGTGTGTTGCGGCGGTGGTTAGAGAGAACAGAGAGAGAGAGTCATTTTTTGCAGGTAGATAGAGCAGGCAAGCAGGCAGGCTAGTCAGTTAATGTTACAGTGTGTAGAGGATATATATATACATCACAGGTGTTGTACATATATTTATACTAGATCAGTTCTTCCTAATTTACTGGCAGGCAGGTGATTGTGCTATTTAAAGACGTTTTCACAGGCATACTATAGACACCCAGCAGGTACAATATTTAAAGTAATTTTTCATTTTTTTTATTTAAGCATCATTAAAATCACTTCTCCACAGGAGCAGTGATTTTAATGATGCTTAACTACTTAACGCCCGCCGCATGTATATGTACGTCCACAGAATGGCACGTACAGGCAGATGGGCGTTCTGGTACGACCCTGCCTTCCCGCGGGTCGGGGTCCGATCGGGATCCCCCCTGCTACATGCGGCGGTCGTTTAGCCTCTGGGAGCGATCCGGTATGAGGGGGCGGCTGTTCGTTTTTGTCCGCCCCCTCACGATCGCTCCCAGCGAATCCGCTTCCCCCTGCTCTGCCCGCCCTCTGCCTGTGTAATGTAAACACAGGCAGAGGAAGTGATGTCACCTCTCCTCTCGGCAGTATTTTCAATCCGGCGATAGGAGAGAAGACATCACACAGTAAGTCGCACCAACACTACACTGACACCATACACATAGGCACATTAACCCCTTCAGATCACCCCCCCAGCCCCTGTCACAATGTCACTGATTGCAGTGATCATATATTTACTGATCACTGCATTTAGTGTCAGTGTGACAGTTAGTGTGACAGGCAGTTAGTGTTAGGTCCAGGTTAGCCCCCTACCCCCCCTAATAAAGGTTTAACCCATTGATCACCACCCTAGTTAACCCTTTCACCCCCTATTGCCAGTGTCACTAAGCAATCGGTTTTCTGATCGCTGTATTAGTGTCACTGTTGGCGCTAGGTAGCTATTTTTTTTTATATTGTGATTGTTTTTACTAAAGACATGTGGCTGAATACATTTTGGCCTAAATGTTTGACTATAATTTAGTTTATTCGATTTTTCTTATAACAAAAAGAAAAAAATATCATTATTTTTCAAAATTTTCGGTCTTTTTCCGTTTATATCACAAAAAATAAAAATCGCAGAGACAATCAAATACCATCAAAAGAAAGCTCTATTTGTGGAAAGAAAAGTATGCATATTTTGTTTGGGAGCCACTCCGCACGACCGCACAATTGTCTGTTAAAGCGACCTGGGCATTTAGCAGCATATTGGTCCGGGGCTTAAGTGGTTAAATAAAATAAAAAAAAGGAAAAATTACTTTAAATATTGTACCTGCTGGGTGTCTATAGTATGCCTGTGAAAACGTCTTTAAGAACCCGGGTCTTGCCCGAGGGAACATGTATCAATGGAAAATAAGTTTTAAAAATGGTCGTTTTTTCAGGAGTCCTGAAAAAAAAGTTTTTAAAACTTTTTTCCATTGATACATGTTCCCTGGGGCAAGACCTGGGTTCTCAAAGACGTTTTACGACAATAACTTGCATATTAGGCTTTAAAATTATCACTTTTGAATTCGAACGTTCGAGTCCCATAGACGTCAATGGGGTTCTAAATGTTCGAGCGAACGTTCGGTCCGTTCGAACGGGGGGGTGTTCGGCTCATTCCTAGCCAGGACACAGCCCCAAAAGCCAGGCCCCAGGACCAGAAGCCAGGAATCAGGACCAGCAGCCAGTCCCCAGGAGGACAGCAGCCAGCCCCAGTATACATTAAGGTAAGTGAAGTCTTCTAGGGCTGGGCCTAGGCATCAAAGCATCAAATATTAATGTAAAGTTGTTTATTTTTACTATTGTTCAGTGACACTATATTGTAATCTCTCATGGCTCTTGGAGGGGACTCTTTTTTATCAGAGACTTTCCAATGGTCACAGATAGGGCCTCTGTTAGCTCGACCCACCTACAGGATCCAGTAGACCCCCATTGTAGTCACTAATGGGGCCTGGTGGGTGCTCTTTCTAACAGTGGCCAAAGGGGCTGGCTGCTGTCCTCCTGGGGACTGGATCTGTGTCCATCAGAGAGACCCCCCCTCCTGTATTTGCTTATTGTTAAGAGATCATGAGAGGATCCCAGTGTAACAAAGAGTCCTTAGAGGGGAGGATTATGGGAAGGTTGGAGGAGTATTTAAACTGGGATTGAAGGGGAGGGAGAACTAGAATTCAATTGGGCTGACAGGTCAGTTAGGGGTCCAACATTTATGAAGGGTGGAATGGGGATAGATGGGGGAGGGTTATGGAAGGTCAGAAGAAAGTTCCCTCGTTGCAAACAACCTTGGAAATTATAGTGCTATTATAGTGCTATTTGTACTACTAAAATAAATATGCAAAACACCAGAACAAATTGTGAAAATGATTTAAAGTGTTTGTTCAGAAATAGGAGTTGGAGACTCCGCTCCTTGTACAGATGTAAAGGATGTACATATGTAAAGGGCTGCAAAGGCTGGGATGGTGATAATAATGTGGGATTTTATCTACCCAGAAAATTACTGGAGTAATGGCACTGCTGGATCAGTTAAAAGACAAAAATGTATAAACCTATTACAGAACAATTTTATGGTCCAGTTTATTGAGGCCCCAACTAGGAATGATGCTCTGTTGGACTTGGTAATCTCAAACCATGCAGAGCTTATTACTAATGTTCATTTAAAGGAACATCTGGGTAGCAGTGACCATAACATTATTTTATTTGATGTTAGCTGTAAGTAAAAAAATACATATGGGAAAGATAAAAACATTTAACTTTAACCACTTAAGACCCGGACCTTTACGCAGCTAAAAGACCCAAGGTGTTTTTACAATTTGGCACTGCGCTGCTTTAACTTGTAATTGCGCGGTCATGCGATGTTATATCGAAACGAAATTTGCGTCCTTTTCTTCCCACAAATAGAGCTTTCTTTTGATGGTATTTGATTGCCTCTGCGATTTTTATTTTTTGCGATATTAACGGAAAAAGACCGTAAATTTAAAAAAAAAACGATTTTTCTTATAACAAAAAGTAAAAAATATCGAATAAACTAAATTTTAGTCAAACATTTAGGCAAAAATGTATTCAGCCACATGTCTTTAGTAAAAAAAATCGCAATAAGCGTATATTTATTGGTTTTCGCAAAAGTTATAGCGTCTACAAACTAGGGTACATTTTCTGGAATTTACACAGCTTTTATTTTATGACTGCCTATCTCATTTCTTGAGGTGATAAAATGGCAGGGCAGTACAAAACCCCCCCAAATGACCCCATTTTGGAAAGTAGACACCCCAAGGAAACTGCTGAGAGGCATGTTGAGTCCATTGAATATTTTTTTTTTTTGTCCCAAGTGATTGAATAATGACCAAAAAATTTACAAAAAGTTGTCAGTAAATGATATATTGCTCACACATGCCATGGTTATATGTGGAATTGCACCCCAAAATACATTCTGCTGCTTCTCCCGAGTACGGGAATACCACATGTTTGGGACTTTTTGGGAGCCTAGCCGCGTACGGGACCCCAAAAACCAAGCACCGCCTTCAGCATTTCTAAGGGCGCAAATTTTTGATTTCACTCCTCACTACCTATCACAGTTTCGAAGGCCATAAAATGCCGAAATAGCAGAAAACCCCCCCAAATTACCCCATTTTGGAAAGTAGACACCCCAAGCTATTTGCTGAGAGGCAGGTCGAGTCCATGGAATATTTTTTATTTTGACACAAGTTGCGGGAACATGACAAACTGATTTTTTTTTACACAAAGTTGTCACTAAATGATATATTGCTCACACATGCCATGGTTATATGTGGAATTGCACCCCAAAATACATTCTGCTGCTTCTCCCGAGTACGGGAATACCACATGTTTGGGAGTTTTTGGAGCCTAGCCGCGTACGGGACCCCAAAAACCAAGCACCGCCTTCAGCATTTCTAAGGGCGCAAATTTTTGATTTCACTCCTCACTACCTATCACAGTTTCGAAGGCCATAAAATGCCGAAATTGCACAAAACCCCCCCAAATTACCCCATTTTGGAAAGTAGACACCCCAAGCTATTTGCTGAGAGGCAGGTCGAGTCCATGGAATATTTTTTATTTTGACACAAGTTGCGGGAACATGACAAACTGATTTTTTTTTACACAAAGTTGTCACTAAATGATATATTGCTCACACATGCCATGGTTATATGTGGAATTGCACCCCAAAATACATTCTGCTGCTTCTCCTGAGTACGGGGATACCACATGTGTGGGACTTTTTGGGAGCCTAGCCGCGTACAGGGCCCCGAAAACCAAGCACCGCCTTCAGGATTTCTAAGGGCATAAATTTTTGATTTCACTCCTCACTACCTATCACGTTTTGAAGGCCATAAAATGCCAAGATGGCACACAACCCCCCCAAATGACCCCATTTTGGAAAGAAGACACCCCAAGCTATTTGCTGAGAGGCATGTTGAGTCCATGGAATATTTAATTTTTTTGCCCCAAGTCATTGAATAATGACCAAGAAAAAAAAAAAAAAAAACATTTACAAAACGTTGTCACTAAATGATATATTTCTCACACATGCCATGGTTATATGTGGAATTGCACCCCAAAATACATTCTGCTGCTTCTCCTGAGTACGGGGATACCACATGTGTGGGACTTTTTCTGAGCCTAGCCGCATACGGGACCCCGAAAACCAATCACCGCCTTCAAGATTTGTGTGAGTGAAATCAAAAACTGATGTCCTTAGAAATCTTGAAGGCGGTGATTGGTTTTTGGGGTCCCGTACGCGGCTATGCTCCCAAAAATTCCCACACATGTGGTATCCCCGTACTCAGGAGAAGCAGCAGAATGTATTTTGGGGTGCAATTCCACATATAACCAGGGCATGTGTGAGGAATATATCATTTAGTGACAATGTTTTGTAAATTTTTTTTTTTTTTTTTTTTGGTCATTATTCAATCACTTGGGGCAAAAAAAATTAAATATTCCATGGGCTCAAAATGCCTCTCAGCAAATAGCTTGGGGTGTCTTCTTTCCAAAATGGGGTCATTTGGGGGGGTTGTGTGCCATTTTGGCATTTTATGGCCTTCAAAACTTTGATAGGTAGTGAGGAGTGAAATCAAAAATTTGCGCCCTTAGAAATGCTGAAGGCGCTGCTTGGTTTTTGGGGCCCCATACGCGGCTAGGCTCCCAAAAAGTCCCACACATGTGGTATCCCCGTACTCAGGAGAAGCAGAAGAAAGTATTTTGGGGTGCAATTCCACATATAACCATGGCATGTGTGAGAAATATATCATTTAGTGACAACTTTGTGGAAAAAAAAATCAGTTTGTCATATTCCCGCAACTTGTGTCAAAATATAAAATATTCCATGGACTCGACATGCCTCTCAGCAAATAGCTTGGGGTGTCTACTTTCCAAAATAGGGTCATTTGTGGGTTTTTTGTGCTATTTTGGCATTTTATGGCCTTCAAAACTGTGATAGGTAGTGAGGAGTGAAATCAAAAATTTGCGCCCTTAGAAATGCTGAAGGCGGTGCTTGGTTTTTGGGGCCCCGTACACGGCTAGGCTCCCAAAAAGTCCCAAACATGTGGTATCCCCGTACTCAGGAGAAGCAGCAAAATTTATTTTAGGGTGCAACTCCACATATAACCATGGCATGTGTAAGCAATACATCATTTAGTGACAACTTTTTGTAATTTTTATTTTTTATTTAAAAATTTTTGTCATTATTCAATCACTTTGGACAAAAAAAAAATAATTTATGGACTCAACATGCCTCTCAGAAGTTTCCTTGGGGTGTCTACTTTCCAAAATGGGGTCATTTGGGGGGGTTTTGTGCTATTTTTGCATTTTATGGCCTTCGAAACTGTGATAGATAGTGAGGAGTGAAATCAAAAATTTACACCCTTAGAAAGCCTGAAGGCGGTGATTGGTTTTTGGGGTCCCACACGCGGCTAGGCTCCCAAATGTGGTATCCCCTTACTCAGGAGAAGCAGAAGAATGTATTTTGGGGTGTAATTCCTCATATGGATTGATCGGTGGGTATGCCCACCATTAGAATACCTCCCTTCATCCACCCACTTCTAATGATGGGCATACATGCACCATTTATATATGCCGAAGCATAGGGGCATCCTCCCGCAAAAAAGTTATGCCGCGTACACACGGTCGGACTTTTCTATGCCGCGTACACACGGTCTGACTTTTCTATGCCGCGTACACACGGTCAGACTTTGTAGGAATGTCAACCGTATGTACGCGGCATTAGGAGCAAAATCACTCCTCCGCCCCTAATGCCCCCATGCTTCGGCATATATGCTCTTTTTTTTTAACTGTGGGGGTGAAATCACCTCCTACAGCACTGGAGTCACGGCTTTATATATCGTGGGAGCAAACGCTGTTGCTGTCACGCTAAATAATTCCGCGCAACAGCTGAATGGCATACCTGAAAACAGTAAAGTAAATTACATACCTGAAAAGCAAGCATGAAAAAACATAATAAAACTGTGAATAGAATATAGTAAAAAAGAGCAGAACAATAGAGAGAGAATAGAGAGGGAGAGAACAATAAAACAACAACTACTTTTTATTTTTCACTTTTTTTTGTAACTGTTGAACTTTTCGGTTCCAGGTTTGGGTCTCTCAAAATGCGATGGCATCTTGGGAGACCCTGTGTACGTGTGCCTAGCCTGTGAAAGTTTTGCCCTACACTAATACTTCACTCGTGTGTGGAAGCGTTCAAAACATTCACCAATACAAAGACCAGGATCGGCAGGACATCGGGGACAAAAATAACGGGTGTCACGCCTCCATCCGCGCTTGGTACAGACACGACATTTTCTTTGGGGGGCTCGTTGGGTAGGGGTACTCTCGAGGGCATATATAAAATGCCTCTCATGCAGTCGGCTTACTGCATTTGGTAGGGGATGGTGAGGTGGAAAACCTCCTGGATACAGGAGTCCGTTGATGATATCCTTCTGGAATTGGAGGAAGGATCCATTCTGTCCTGAAGTTTTGCATAAGACAAAAGCATTCAGCAAAGTCAATTGGAATAAATGTAGAGACACTTTTTTGTACCAGCGTCTCGCCTTACGGGCAATATGATACGGCGCCATCAACTGGTCGTTGAGGTCCACCCCTCCCATGTTTTGGTTATATTCGTGGACACAGAGGGGTTTCTCCACAACACCAGTCGCCGTACGAATTTGTACTGTCGTGTCTGCGTGAAGGGTGGTAAGAAGGAAAACATTCTTATTGTCCCGCCACTTCACAGCGAGCAAATTCTTACATCTGCAGCAGGCTCTCGCCCCCACCTTAATACGGGCATCTACAAGCCGCTGGGGAAAGCCCCGGCGATTAGGTCGCACGGTGCCACATGCTCCAATCTGTTGATCAAACAAGTGACTAAAAAGTGGCACGCTGCTGTAAAAATTGTCCACATACAAGTGGTACCCCTTTCCGAATAAGGGTGACACCAAGTCCCAAACGATCTTGCCAGCGCTCCCCATGTAATCTGGGCATCCTTCCGGCTCTACCTGACTATCTTTGCCCTCATAAACCCTAAAGCTCCATGTGTAGCCTGTTGCCCTGTCACAAAGCTTATAGAGCTTGACCCCGTATCTGGCACGCTTGCTGGGAAGGAACTGCTTGAAAGACAAGCGGCCAGCAAATTTAACCAGGGACTCGTCAACGCAGACAACTTGCTGGGGATTAAACAAGGCTGCATAACGTTCGTTGAAATGGTTTATGAGGGGCCGAATTTTGTAGAGCCGGTCAAATTCAGGGTCTCCACGTGGACGACAGAGTGCATTGTCGCTGAAATGCAGGAACCGCAGGATCGCCTCGTATCGTTTCCTGGCCATGTGAGCAGAGAATATGGGCATTTGGTCAATTGGCTCTGTGGACCAATACATGCGCAATTGAGGAAATGTGTGTATGCCGATATTGAGGGTAAGGCCCAGAAAGGTCTTAAATTCGGAAACCGTAAGAGGTCTCCAATTTTTGGCAAGGAGGGTCTGGGGATTAGCGGCGATGTAGGCACCAGCATATAAATTAGTCTGGTCCACAATAGATCTATAGAGATCTTCCGTGAAATACAGCGAATAAAAATCAAGTGGCATAAAATTCGCTGTATCCACCTGAATACCGGGTTGGCCAGTGAATGGGGGAAGTACAGGTGCTGCAGAAGTGGTGGGGACCCAATCAGGATAGGCGAGATCTGCAGGAAGGGCACTATGGGCACGACGGGCCTGTCTTTTTCTTCTTCTTGGTGGAAGCGGGCCACTACTTGTGCTTGCCACCTCGCCAGCTTGAACTGCACTTATGGGACTCGCCACGTCACCAAGTGTTACTGCAGTGCTGGATGAACGACCAGGGTGTACTAGGCCACTGGTGCTTGCCAATCCACCAGAAGGAATAGCGGCGCTAGTACTGGCTCTCTGCTCCATACAAGGGTCCTGCGGTTCTTGCTCCTCAACAACCTCAGAATGGGGTCGGGTACGCCTGGCCTTAGCAGGGACCACACCTCCGTCGTCAGAGCCATCTGACATGGAGCCACTGTCGTAAACAGGATCATATTCTGAGCCCGAATCTGTCAGATGCGTGACCTCCTCATCATCATCTGACGACATGCACATGATCCTAACAGCCTCTTCACCAGTGTACATCCGCTTTGCCATTTTGGGCTCTAAATTTAGTCGTAGACTGGTGATGATTCACGGGTAAAAAAAGCACCTGACTATAGAAAAGCAAATGTAGAAAACGCTTCAAAAAAACTGTTAGCGATCGCAGGGATCAGGCCTGTCTCTGCGAACGCTGCAGTTGTGTGTGATGTGTTTTTGAAGTGACAGTGATCGATCGATACTGCACTTAAGTGGGTTGGGCTGGGCTGGGCGGCAAAACGCAGGTGCTAGCGGGTATCTGGGCTGATTCCGCTAACAATGCGTTTTTGGGTACCCTAAACTGCTGGGTACGCTAGTATAGATCTGATCAGATCAGATCAGGTATCGATCCGTTCAGATACTATACCACTAAGGGGGGGTGTATGCTTTGCGAGTGGGTGTAAGCGTTACTGGCACTAACCTAACGCTGCCTGGGGCGACGCTGACCCCTAACTGGCGCTAAAATTTTATTTATATCACCCGCCGGGCGATCAGGGGGTTAAACCTTTATTGGGTAATATACAGCGGGTGCGCTGATGCTATAAACAGCAAACTAACTAACCAGCGTCAACCGTAACACTTATACGGTGATCACTGGTGAAAGGGTTAACTAGGGGGCAATCAAGGGTTAAAACTTTTATTTATGGGGGTACCTAACGCTATAGAACCTGGCGGTGAACCTCAAAAAAACCTAGCTACCTGGCGGCAACAGTGACACTAATACAGTGATCAGAAAACCGATCGCTTAGTGACACTGGCAATAGGGGGTGAACGGGTTAACTAGGGGCAATCAAGGGTTAAAACTTCTATTTATGGGGGTACCTAACGCTATAGGACCTGGCGGTGAACCTCAAAAAAACCTAGCTACCTGGCGGCAACAGTGACACTAATACAGTGATCAGAAAACCGATCGCTTAGTGACACTGGCAATAGGGGGTGAAAGGGTTAACTAGGGGCAATCAAGGGTTAAAACTTCTATGTATGGGGGTACCTAACGCTATAGAACCTGGCGGTGAACCTCAAAAAAACCTAGCTACCTGGCGGCAACAGTGACACTAATACAGCGATCAGAAAACCGATCGCTTAGTGACACTGGCAATAGGGGGTGAAAGGGTTAACTAGGGGCAATCAAGGGTTAAAACTTCTATTTATGGGGGTACCTAACGCTATAGAACCTGGCGGTGAACCTCAAAAAAACCTAGCTACCTGGCGGCAACAGTGACACTAATACAGCGATCAGAAAACCGATCGCTTAGTGACACTGGCAATAGGGGGTGAAAGGGTTAACTAGGGCGGTGATCAAGGGGTTAAACCTTTATTGGGGGGGGTAGGGGGCTACCCTGGACCTAAAGGGACCTAAAACTAACTGCCCTGCAGCTTTTTTTCTGTAACAATGACACTAAATGCAGTGATAAGTAAATATAAAATCACTGCATTCAGTGACACTGTGACAGGGGAGGGGGGGGGGTGATCAGCGGTGACTGGGGGGGGTTTGTGTGCCTATGTGTAACGTGTCAGTGTACTGTTTGGTGCAACTCACGTTACTGATGTCCTCTCTCCTCGGTATCCGGTCAGAAAGACCAGACACGAGGAGGAATACAGCACTTCCATCTTCCTGTGTTTACAGTTAGCACAGGAAGAGGCGGGAGGCGGACTCTCATTGGCTGGGAGCGATCGCGAGGGGGTGGCTGGAAACGAATGGCCGCCCCCTCATCCCGGATCGCTCCCGAACACTTACCGACCACCGCACGGAGCGGGGGGGGTCCCGATCGGACCCCCGACCCGCACTAAGGCGAGGACGTAAATTTACGCCCTTGTGCCTGTACGTGCCATGTTGTGGACGTACATAATCGTGCGGGGGTCCTTAAGTGGTTAATGTCACATACACACAATTGGAATTTTCAAAAACATATGTTTGATGGGAGGTTGTTGTCGGAAATTCCGACCATGTGTAGGCTCCATTGGACATTTGCTGTCGGAATTTTCGACAACAAAAATTTGAGAGCTGGTTCTTAAATTTTCAGACAACAAGTTTTGTTGTCGGAAATTCCGATTGTGTGTACACAATTCCGATGCACAAAATTCCATACATGCTCGGAATCAAGCAGAATAGCCACACTGCCTATTGAACTTCTTTTTGAGCTGCTAGTGACACTCAGCGTGTCGTACGTCACCGCATTCTGGATGTTCGGAATTTCCGACAACATTTGTGTGATCGTGTGTATGCAAGACAAGTTTGAGCCAACATCCGTCGGAAAAAGACCACGGTTTTGTTGTCGGAATGTCCGATCGTCTGTACATGGCATTAACCAAAATTTCCAAAGATAGTGGCTGCTCTCCAGGACTTATACCGCATACACACGACCATTTTTTAATGGTCTAGAATTTTTTTTTTTAAATCCAATTCTTGTTAAGCCTGTCTTGCCTACACACGATCGTGAAAAAAAAAACCTTGGGGCTGCTTTTGCTGATTTCATGTTAGTAAAAGTTTGGTGAGGGACGATTCACGCTTTTCAGTCTTCGTGCTTTTCAGTCTGTTACAGTGTGACAAATGTGCTATCTCCATTATGAATGCTAGTTTTACCAGAACAAGCGCTCCCGTCTCATAACTTGCTTCTGAGCATGCTCGTTTTTTTTCACGTCGTTAAAGCCTACACACAACCATTTTTTACGACATGAAAAATGACAACGTGAAAAACGACGAGAAAAAATTGTATTTCCTAACAAGCTAAACCTAATTTAGTTTTTGTTCACTGGTTTTTATTCAATTGATTTTTTCATAGCACTGGCCAATTGTTTATGCCAATATTGCACATAGACAGATTATCTGTTTATAATTTATTATTTCCTATGATATCGTATTACCAATTGTTTTTTCAATGGTGTTTTATTGCTTATTCTCACTCACCTAGTATATGTTCAACTCAATGATAGCCAGGTGGAACACTTAGTCTAATCATCAGCGTCCTCTATCGTTCTTTGTTTCCATTGTTTGTAGTTATTCATTACACCACCGAGGAGCAGCTTACTACTATATTATACCACGCTAGGGTATAATATATACACAACTGTCCACTAATTAAGGTTTAGTTAGCTTTATTTAACATTGGCGCGGAATTATATTTCTTTCCACTGATATGGAAATTTTTTTTGGTACGTTTTTTCAATGACTTTGATCTGTATTGCCAGGACCCGACAATTCATGAATAGCCGCAAGTAGGGATGAGCCGAACACCCCACCCCCCCGAACACTGTTAAAGTCTATGGGACTTGAACGTGAGAAATCAAAAGTGTGAAATTTAAAGGCTAGTATGCAAGTTATTGTCCTAAAAAGTGTTTGGGGACCCGGGTCCTGCCCCAGGGGACATGTTTCAGTGCTAATTTTTTTTTTAAATGGCTGTTTTTTTGGGAGTAGTGATTTTAATAATGCTTAAAGTGAAACAATTAAAAGTAAAATATTCCTTTAAATTTTGTACCTGGGGGGTGTCTAAAGTATGTACGTAAAGTAGCGCATGTTTCCCGTGTTTATAACTGTCCCTGCACAAAATGTAATTTCTGAAGCAAAAAAAGTAATTTAAAATTACTCACGGCTATTCATGAATTGTCGGTCCCGGCAATGCAGAGAAAAGCTATTGAAAAAAATTACAGGGGCCTGCCATTTTTTTCAATGACTTTTATCTGTATTGCCGGGACCCAACAATTCATTAATAGCACGAGTAGTTTGGAACTCCTACACCAATCTATGACCCTCCCCAGGTGTACCTCCTGGTAGTATTTTTTTTTTTTACTTTCAATAGATTTTTATTGCAAAAGAGAGAACTTCATACATAAGCAAGAGAACAAACAAATGTGGGACCAATTGTCCCGCTAGCGCCAACATGGCCAGAAAAAAGACATTTGATACAATAATCCATAAGTGAATTGAGAATATACGATCCATAACCAGTATTAAATAAGAACTTATCAAAACCTTGGCTATTAGCCTGCATTATAAATTCCAAGGACAAGGTAGCTACCGAAACTGTACCTAGGGAATGTGACTTGGGGGACCTGAGTAGAAACCAGCCACCCCTAATGGGAGCTAACTGTGGCCGGGTTTCAAACCCCATTTGGAGCTAGTAAGACCAACATGGTTACACACAGTCTGGTTAACCTACTAACTATACTCGAAGGTTATGTTGAGGCAAAAATCTAACAGCCGATGAATGGGTGTTAAAAGAACCACCCATCACTCGCTACCAACGGACCCACTAGCGTGGTCAGGACATGGGAGCAGTGTTCAATAACCCAACAACAAATATGCTTGTGCTCACGCGTGCGTGGGCAATAGTCCTGACCACCTCAGGGAAGTGAGAGTGAAAGAAGAAGGGAAAAAAGAGAGGAAAGATAAGGAAGCAAAAGAGAGGGAGAGGAAAGAAAAGGAACCGACGTGGGAGGAGCTAGAGAAAGGGGGACCTGGAAGTAGACCGATTAAAGCAAGACCTTAATGTAAGAGGCCCATGGCTGCCAAATCTGTTCGAATTTTTCTGTGCGGTCCAGGAGTATGCTGGCTATTTTCTCTTGTGCCATAATCCAGGAAATCTTCCGTTTAGCTAAAAGAGTTGATACAGATGTTTTTTTCCAGGCTTTGGCCAGAGTGAGTTTGGCACCTAAGAGGATAAAAAAGATTAAGCGTTGTGCACGCCTGGACACTGTCTGGGCTGGAAAATTTAAGAGGGCAATTAGGGGAGACATGGGGATGGACGCTTCCGTGATCTTGCGAATCCAGGAGAAGATTTTATTCCAAAAACCCTGTATCCTGGGGCAACCCCACCACACATGCAACATATCACCCCTATGGTTACAGCCCCTAAAGCACAAGGGGGATGACGCTGGGTACATCTTGGCTAGCCTAGAGGGGACCAGATACCATCTGGAGAGAACCTTTATGCTAGCTTCTGCAAGGTTAGAGTTAATTATCCCCTTGTAAGATTGAAAAAAAGTTTCTATTCCGTGTCTCTAACGTCCATTGTTGAGATAAATCCTTCTCCCAAGCCAGCATGAAGGAAGTCTTGGAGCTAGTGGAAGAAAGTGCCCTGTAAATTACCGTGATTCCTCCCCTCTGCTCATCTATCTGGCCACACCATTGTTCGTATGACGTAAGTCGTAGGCTATGGGCATGTGTCGTCCATAGTTTATGTAGGAAGGAGGAGATCTGAGCATAGCGAAAAAGTTCTGTCTGAGGCATGTCCAGATCCCTGGTATAAAATGATTTAGAGTGAGGGCCCGCAGGGCTGAGGAAGTGACCTATTCTATACATTCCCTTATCTATCCACCATCTGAATGTTGTTACATTAAGCCCTGGTGGGAATTCCGGGTTTTGGAATAAGCGTTTTAGTGGGGTAATGGGCGATATCAGCCGCGCGTTGTTCCTAAGGCCATTCCAGAGGACAAAGGAGTGAGAGAGGGTTGGGGACAATATGGAGGGTCTCAGCGATTTAGGGCACCACAGGGTGTGGAGCGGAACCGCTTGCCTTTCAATGTGTATCCAATCAGGCAATTCCCAGCGGGAGTAAACCGTGGAGATTTGAGCAAGTTGAGCCGCCTAGAAATACCGAAGTAAGTTCGGGAGACCCAGGCCACCCTCCTCCCTAGCCTGGAATAAAACCGATTTTGAAAGTCTGTAACCCTTCCCACCCCAGACAAATTTGATGATTTTATTTTGAAAAGATTTTAGATGCGCCCTGACAAGGGGGATAGGCAGAGCTCTAAAGTAGTATAAGATGCGTGGGAGTAGCATCATTTTTATCGCAGTGATTCTGCCCAGCCAGGAAAGAGACAACCGAGACCACCTGGAGAGGTCGCCTTATAGTTTTTGGTATAGCTGGGGGTAGTTAGCTTGATAAAGGAGTTCCACCTTGGAGGTCAGCTTGACCCCCAGATATGCGATGGACTCGTCATTCCATGTGAATCGAAAGTGCTCCCTAATCCTGGAGAGCAGAGAAACTGGGACATTGATGTTGAGTGCTTGGGATTTATCATAGTTGACTAAGAGCCCTGAAACCTTTCCAAATTCATCCAATAGTCGGCATATGTTAGGGAGGGATATCAGGGGGGAAGAGACGAATAGGAGGATGTCATCAGCGAAAAGTGTGCATTTATGGGACCTAGAACCACATTTAATGCCGTGAATATTCGGGTCGGATCTAATTGCTATCGAGTTTCGATTGCTATGGCGAAATTTAGGGGCGAAAGCGGGCATCCCTGTCTGGTGCCTCTGGATATCTGGAAAGGCTCAGAGTAAAATCCCTGCAGACGAACCCGAGCCTCTGGGGTGGAATATAGGGCTTGTAAGATATTGGTGAAGGATTCTCCAAATCCCCATCGTTTCAGGGTAGCGAAAATATAAGGCCAGTGCACATTATCAAAGGCCTTCTGGAGGTCTAGTGAGAGGAAACAACCCTGCCTAGGAGAATCGTCATCCCAGTTGGAGTTGAGAAGGGAAACAATATCAATTGCTCGACGGATTTGGCCTGGGCCCTGTCTACCCGGAATGAATCCCACTTGGTCCTTATTAACATAGAGGCTAATGAAAGAGGCTAGGCGGTCAGCAAGGATCTTAGTCAGAATCTTCAAGTCATTATTGATGAGCGAGATCGGTCTGTAGTTGGAAACTGAACTAGGGTCTTTCCCTGGTTTAGGGATAACCGAAATATAAGCAGAATTACTTGCGGTGTCCAGAGGGTCTCATCGTCGCAGAGCATTGAAGAATCGGGCCGGACAAGGTGCAAGGGTTTCAGCAAAGGTTTTATAGTAAGGGACAGAAAACCCGTCCGGGCCGGAAGCAGATTGTGATTTTAGTGTTTTCATAACCGCGCATACCTCTTCCGACAAGATAGGGGTTTCCAACTTCAAGCGATGTCTGTCTGCTAATCTTGGAAGTTGGAGGTTATCTAGGAATTTGTCCATCGTGCGTTGTGAAGGGTGTTTATTCCTGCCATAAAGCGTTTTGTAGAAGGAATGGAATTCCTCCATAATACGTTGAGGGTTCTGGGATAAAGTGCCACCATGAATTTTAATTTTGGGGAGGGCAAAAGAGCGAACTTTTGGCATAAGCCTACTTGCAAGCATGGATCCTATCCTATCACCTTGGCAGTAGAATCGGGTTTTATTCCAACGCAACCATTTTTCAGCCTTTGTAGTTAGGGCCAGATTCAGGGCAGTGCGGGCCGAGTCCAGTTGTTCTACAGGGACAGACCTAGGATTTGCTTTATGCTTCTTTGCTAGGGTAGCGAAGTCTTGTTCTAATTTTGTTATCTCAAGTTTTCTGGCCCTGTGAATCTGAGAAGCCATTTGAATAAGTTTACCCCTGATTACAGCTTTATGAGCTGCCCAGAGACAGGTAGGTGTAGTGTCGGGTACATCATTAGTCAGAAAGTAAAGGTCTATTGTGCTTTTAATTTCCTTTGTTCTGATTGGGTCACTCAATAGGGACTCATTCAGTCGCCAGTGGCCGGGCATCCGATTACCCGAGGGGCGCTGTAGCGTTAGAAAAACCATGGAGTGGTCTGACCAGACAGCGTCTCTGATGGAAGACTTGGAGGCCAGGGGAACTATAGCAGTGGGAAGGAATATGTGATCTATGCGCGCAAAGGAGCAGTGTGGGCTAGAATAGTGAGTGTAATTCCTCATTGTCGGGTTTATTTCTCTTCAGATATCAACCAGACCGTGATCAAAAAGGAGTTTGGCGATGCGTAGGCTTTGTGTAGTTGGTCTAGTGAGTTGTTTGCCCGGGGGGCGCGATTTGTCAAGACCCTGATCAAAAGCGGTGTTGGAGTCGCCTCCACATATCACCGTACCTTCTAATAAGGGAGTCAGGGATCTCAACATTGATTGAAAAAAAGGGAATTGACCCTTGTTAGGGGCGTAGTATGAGATAAAAGAGTATGTATGGTCATTTGGTCCCCAATGATCAAAATGTACCTGCCTTCTGGGTCTTTATGTTCTGATTTGAGGGAGAATCTACACTTGTGGGAGAAGAGAATGCCCACCCCTTTTGTTTTGTCATCCGCATTGGCTAGATAGAAGGTAGGGAATTTGGAATGTAGGAACGTTGGGCTGTAACGTTTAGGAAAGTGCGTTTCCTGGTCTAGGGCCACATCTATTTTTTGGGAATGAAAATATTGTAGTACTTTTCGCCTCTTGACCGGGGAATTTAGGCCTTGTGCATTATGAGACACCACCTTCAAGGGGCGTGATTCTGGGGGGGAATTAGCCATAGAGCAGAAGGGAGCAACCATCGAGCACCACAAGGGCACCTACCGTTTCATCCCCACAATCAGCGACGCCCTCCAGTAAACAGACGGTCCTCACCGCAGCTAGGGAAATTTGTGGGGCTCCTCCCAAGTCGGCCACTGCAAAAATACAAACACTAGAGAGGTAAAAAAGGAAAGAAGGAAAGAGAAAAAAGAGACAGCCGAGAAACAAGAGAGTTTCACGGAGGGTGGAGGATAAAGGGTCCTCCATCCGTAAGGTGATTCTAAAAAAAAACTCCCTTCTACGAAGAGGGGAGCAATCCTGACAAGAGAAGGGCGTAAAGCCTGTTCTTCAAGGCAGGACGGGGTGCATGAGCCCCACTCCACCCGCGGGGCCAATTTAAATCATGCTTTAAAAAAGGGAGCAAAGCGGGCCTGGCGCCCGTTATCATATCGAGCACCTATATAGACTTAATCTTTGAGAGAAGAAAAAAATAAAATAACAATTCATATATAAACGAATATATACCCCTACAAACACATATGCATTCATACGTATACTAAACCCCTAGCGAGGACAAAAATTGAGAGGAACAAATTCAGAGCCACATGTTAAAACAGATAAACTTCCTGAGACCTGCAGTAAGGGTGAAGAGGAATAGGAAGAGGGGGATGGGGAAGGAAGGGAATGGGTGGGGGGGAAGGGCAGGGAAGGAGGGTCGAGAGACCAGGGAAGGGGCGATGGGGGGGAAAGGGGACAGGAAGGCCCGGATACCATCTAGAATCATCTGTGTGAAAGCAATAGGCGTGCAAAAATAGTCACCAGACCCCCCCCCCACCCCCCCAGCCCCAGGGCCCGGACCAGCATAGGGATGCAAGCCCAAACAGAAAAAAAAAATAGGGGGGGGAAGACCCCTCAGGGGCACAGGACTCGTGTGGCTGCCTAAATTGAGGCATGAAAGGGTGCACAGGGACAATTTAGCTCAGTGAGGATCAAAAGGAGTCTGAGCCGTCCCTGTACTCAAAGAAAAAAAAGGAACAAAGTGAGCAAGCTCCGGGGACCCAAACGTCTCATGGAGGAGTGTCCTTGGATTTCTTGGTCCTGGAGCGTTCCCACATCGGTTGTAACGGACTGGTAGGCAAAAGTCTTTTCGACGAGTTGGGAGCAAACACAGGAGGCTGGAGGTTTGGATCCTGTCTGATGAGGCCCAGCTTTAGTAGAAGAATCTCACCCCCCTGCAGGGAGGCAAACGTATAGGGCTTGCCTTTGTAGATAAACTTAAGTTGGAATGGGAAGAGCCACCAGTATTTGATTTCTTTGTCGATCAATACATTAAGCAGTGGTTTGAGGGCCCTTCTCTTCTGAATGGTAGACGGAGATAAGTCGGCAAAGATTTGGATCACATGACCCTGGAAAGAGAGTTTTGACATGGACCGTGACTTGCGCATGACCTCCTCCTTAACCGTATAGAAGTGTGGCTTCACCACAACATCCCTGGGGAGGCCGTCGGGCCCTATGAGCTAGGTCGAGCTCCAGCCTGTGGAGAGGGATATCAGGGATCAGTTCCTTAATGAGTGACCAAATTGTATCAGGGACATCTTTGTAGGATTCAGGGAGTCCCCTAACCCTAAAATTATAGCGTCTGTTCCTGTTCTCAAGTTCATCTATTTTAGCATTTGCCAACTCTAGTTGATCCTGCAGGGTCTGGATGCTGTCGGTATTTTGATTTGTTCTAGCAATAGTGGTTTCTAAATGATTTTCAACTAGCTCAATTCTGGAGCCTATGGAGTGGAGGTCTGCCTTAATATCAGTAGTGATCCTGTTGGCTATGTCATGTAAGCCCCTGTCCAGGAGCTCAGCAAATTTAGCAAACATGTCTGCCATGGACACAGGAGGGACCAGGCCCGAATCCCCAGCCTGTATTATCTGCTGGGGGGGACCTGCTTCCATGGGGGAGAGACCCAGCTCCTCCAGGGTCTGGTTCAAAAGGGATTCCGTTGAGGCAGGGGAGACAGGACCCAGTGCATCAGTACTCACTGTGAGGCTGAGTAGCTGTGAGTGAGGAGGCGCTGCCACTGAAGCGCTAGCTATGTGATCCTGGGCTGTGTGAGGTGGAGCGGCCGCCATCTTGGGACTTGTGGCCCGCTCGTTCTCCGTCCCGGGTGGGTTGTGCAGGCTTCTCCTCGCCGTCCCCGAGTGCATCGGGGGATTCTGCGGGGTGTCTGCTGTCCGCGGGGGGGCGAATCCGGCCGAGTGCGGTGGTGCTCGCGGCGTTGGAGGACCCGGTCAGCTGGAGTGGGACCGCCAGCCCTCCGTAGCAATTGGGGAGGGTCATCCTGCTTCTACTAATTCTAGGTCTTCTATTAGCCCAAATCAATTTAGAGAGGAGCGTATTTACCTGACGCAGAAACGCAGAAGGAATTTGTATTTGTATCGCTTGGAAAAGATACAACAATTTTGGCAGGATGGTCATTTTAATAGCATTACACCGCCCAAACCATGAGTGTATTCCCTTCTGCCACCTCTCCATCAAATCGGCAATTGCCTTCACCGGGGGGGGGGGAGTTTACTTCAAAAGTATTTTCTAATCTTGGTGGTACATATATCCCTAAATATTTTAAGGCTATTGTTACCCATTTAAATTTAAACTTAGGTTGTATGGTTTGTTGCATTGTAGTCGGGAGTGCCACTCCCATTGCTTCTGATTTTCCGTAGTTAATTTTTAAATTTGCCAATTTCCCATACTCCTCTATTTCCTGTATCAGATTTTGTAATGATTTTTGGGGGTTAGACAAGGAGAACAACATATTATACTTTATAGTCTCTATCTCCTATACATATACCCTTAATATCTGGGTTTTGCCTAATCCTATTTAACAAGAGTTCTAATGAGAGGACATATAACAAGGGGGACAATGGACCTCCCTGTCTTGTTCCATTCAGGATTTTAATTGGCTCCGAAAGTATCCCATTAACCTTCATTAATGCCTGGGGTGTAGTATAACCCCTGCAATCCATCCTCGCATCTGTTCCCCCCGTCCAACCTGTTTCAGTACTTCTGACTAGGGATGAGCCGAACACCCCCGGGTTCGGTTCGCACCAGAACGTTCGAACAGACCGCGGGTTCACATGAACATTTTGAACCCCATTGAAGTCTATGGGACCCGAACGTTTGAATTCAAAAACAATCGTTTTAAAGACCAATATTCAATTTAATGTTGGAAAACGTCGTTCAGAACCCGGGTCTTGCCCCAGGGAACATGTATCAATGGAATTTTTTTTTTTTAAAACGGCCGTTTTTTCCGGAGCAGCCATTTTAATGATGCTTAAAGTGAAAAAAAATCCTTTAAATATCACACCTGCTGGGTGTCTATAGTAGTGGCATGTGTTTAGAAATGTCCCTGCACAACATGAGAGGACTATAAAAAAAAGTAATTAATACTACTTGCGCAAGTTCTGTGTGGCAACAATATGTTGAATATTTTAGCGGTGGTGGGGGGCCATTATTGTTTTGTGAAAGAAATTTTTTAGAAAAAAAGGCACCCCTCAAACATACTGTAATTGGAGCGCAATAAGGAGCCACGTGCAAAGTATTGCATCAAAAATTGTTATTAGGCGCCCCTGTTAAACGGGCTGAAAAATTGTGCCTTGGGCACAACACAACACTTGCAACCCCTCCCAATAACTCCAATTGGAGCGCAACAAGGAGCCACGTGCAAAGTATTGCATCAACATTTTTTACTAGGCGCCCCTGTTAAACAGGGGCAGAAAAATTGGGCCTTGGGCACAACACAACACTTGCAACCCCTCCCAATAACTCCAATTGGAGCGCAACAAATAGTCACGTGCAAAGTATTGCATCAAAAATTAAAAATTGTGCCTTAGGCACTGGTGGCGGAGCCCAGAAACACAACATTTCTTACTAGCTATCAGCAA
Source organism: Rana kukunoris (assembly GCA_029574335.1). Taxonomy (NCBI): domain Eukaryota; kingdom Metazoa; phylum Chordata; class Amphibia; order Anura; family Ranidae; genus Rana; species Rana kukunoris. The sequence continues at coordinate 407,438,019 of CM056052.1, read as the reverse complement.
GAAAAGTGAGGAGGAGAAGGATATTCCATCAGCAGCATAAGAGGACAGTCACTCAGCATCAGCATACGCAATCTAAAAGGGATCCGACATTTCAACAAAAAGATATTATTCATTAATATCAGCATCAGGTGCTTGGTAGCTAGTGTTGATCCAAGCCTGATTCATTTTGATGAAGGTCAGTCGATCAACAGAGCCGGTGGAGAGGCGCACCCTGTGATCAGTCACAAAGTCTCCAGCAGCACTGAATGTCCATTCTGAAAGAACACTGGATGCAGGGCAAGCCAGTAGCTCAATTGCGTACTGGGCAAGCTCTGGTCAGTGATCCATCCTCAAGACCCAGTAAGCCAGAGGATTTTCGGTGGGGAAGGTGTCCAATGGCGGCCGCCATCTTGGGACTTGTGGCCCGCTCGTTCTCCGTCCCGGGTGGGTTGTGCAGGCTTCTCCTCGCCGTCCCCGAGTGCATCGGGGGATTCTGCGGGGTGTCTGCTGTCCGCGGGGGGGCGAATCTGGCCGAGTGCGGTGGTGCTCGCGGCGTTGGAGGACCCGGTCAGCTGGAGTGGGACCGCCAGCCCTCCGTAGCAATTGGGGAGGGTCATCCTGCTTCTACTAATTCTAGGTCTTCTATTAGCCCAAATCAATTTAGAGAGGAGCGTATTTACCTGACGCAGAAACGCAGAAGGAATTTGTATTGGTATCGCTTGGAAAAGATACAACAATTTTGGCAGGATGGTCATTTTAATAGCATTACACCGCCCAAACCATGAGTGTATTCCCTTCTGCCACCTCTCCATCAAATCGGCAATTGCCTTCACCGGGGGGGGGGGGGGGAGTTTACTTCAAAAGTATTTTCTAATCTTGGTGGTACATATATCCCTAAATATTTTAAGGCTATTGTTACCCATTTAAATTTAAACTTAGGTTGTATGGTTTGTTGCATTGTAGTCGGGAGTGCCACTCCCATTGCTTCTGATTTTCCGTAGTTAATTTTTAAATTTGCCAATTTCCCATACTCCTCTATTTCCTGTATCAGATTTTGTAATGATTTTTGGGGGTTAGACAAGGAGAACAACATATTATACTTTATAGTCTCTATCTCCTATACATATACCCTTAATATCTGGGTTTTGCCTAATCCTATTTAACAAGAGTTCTAATGAGAGGACATATAACAAGGGGGACAATGGACCTCCCTGTCTTGTTCCATTCAGGATTTTAATTGGCTCCGAAAGTATCCCATTAACCTTCATTAATGCCTGGGGTGTAGTATAACCCCTGCAATCCATCCTCGCATCTGTTCCCCCCGTCCAACCTGTTTCAGTACTTCTGACTAGGGATGAGCCGAACACCCCCGAGTTCGGTTCGCACCAGAACGTTCGAACAGACCGCGGGTTCACATGAACATTTTGAACCCCATTGAAGTCTATGGGACCCGAACGTTTGAATTCAAAAACAATCGTTTTAAAGACCAATATTCAATTTAATGTTGGAAAACGTCGTTCAGAACCCGGGTCTTGCCCCAGGGAACATGTATCAATGGAATTTTTTTTTTTTAAAACGGCCGTTTTTTCCGGAGCAGCCATTTTAATGATGCTTAAAGTGAAAAAAAATCCTTTAAATATCACACCTGCTGGGTGTCTATAGTAGTGGCATGTGTTTAGAAATGTCCCTGCACAACATGAGAGGACTATAAAAAAAAGTAATTAATACTACTTGCGCAAGTTCTGTGTGGCAACAATATGTTGAATATTTTAGCGGTGGTGGGGGGCCATTATTGTTTTGTGAAAGAAATTTTTTAGAAAAAAAGGCACCCCTCAAACATACTGTAATTGGAGCGCAATAAGGAGCCACGTGCAAAGTATTGCATCAAAAATTGTTATTAGGCGCCCCTGTTAAACGGGCTGAAAAATTGTGCCTTGGGCACAACACAACACTTGCAACCCCTCCCAATAACTCCAATTGGAGCGCAACAAGGAGCCACGTGCAAAGTATTGCATCAACATTTTTTACTAGGCGCCCCTGTTAAACAGGGGCAGAAAAATTGGGCCTTGGGCACAACACAACACTTGCAACCCCTCCCAATAACTCCAATTGGAGCGCAACAAATAGTCACGTGCAAAGTATTGCATCAAAAATTAAAAATTGTGCCTTAGGCACTGGTGGCGGAGCCCAGAAACACAACATTTCTTACTAGCTATCAGCAAGAAAAGTGAGGAGGAGAAGGATATTCCATCAGCAGCATAAGAGGACAGTCACTCAGCATCAGCATACGCAATCTAAAAGGGATCCGACATTTCAACAAAAAGATATTATTCATTAATATCAGCATCAGGTGCTTGGTAGCTGGTGTTGATCCAAGCCTGATTCATTTTGATGAAGGTCAGTCGATCAACAGAGCCGGTGGAGAGGCGCACCCTGTGATCAGTCACAAAGTCTCCAGCAGCACTGAATGTCCATTCTGAAAGAACACTGGATGCAGGGCAAGCCAGTAGCTCAATTGCGTACTGGGCAAGCTCTGGTCAGTGATCCATCCTCAAGACCCAGTAAGCCAGAGGATTTTCGGTGGGGAAGGTGTCCAAGTAAGATCTTGCCCATAGGTATTCCCGAACCATGTAAACCAGACGCTGGCGATGGTTGCTGGAACCGGTCAGACCTTGGGGCTGCGGACTAAAAAACTGCCTGAACGCATCAGTCAGACGACCACCTTCTCCACCGCTCCTTCTGTGACTCACCGAAGCCTCAGCAAGATGTTGTCCAGAGCCAGGTTTTGGTAATCCCCCCGGTTCTGGAAACGCATTGCACAGACCCTTCTGCAAGGCCTCCCGCAGAAGTTTCATCTTCTGCTCCCTCTGCGATGGCAACATAAGGTCCGCAACCTTACTCTTGTAACGTGGATCAAGGAGAGTCACCAGCCAGTAATGATCCCTCTCCTTAATAGCACGTACATGAGGATCCTTACGCAGGCTTTGCAGGATCAGGGAGGCCATGCAGCGTAGGTTTGCAGAGGCATTCGGGGCACAGTCCTCTGGGTCACTGAGGACGACAGGATCCACAGGCACCTCATCCCAGCCACGTAAAAGTCCACATGCTCCTTGGGACTGTAAATGATCCCTTGAAGACTGCTGCTGCTGAGTGCTAGGCTCCACCTCCATGCTGGTTCAGAGAAAACATCACCACAGGAAGAGGGCACAGAGGAAGAAGAGGAGGGCGTGGAGAAGAGAGGTGTGTCACAAACAGTAGTAGTATTTTTGGAGGCGTGGTGGCGGAACAACCTCCAAAACTACTGGACCTTGCCCTGCGTCCTTCCCAGTCACCCAATGCGCCGTAAAAGACAGGTAACGTCCCTGTCCATGCCTGCTGAACCATGAGTCAGCGGTAATATGCACCTTACCACTGACCGCCCTGTCCAGCGAGGCATGGACATTGCCTTCCACATGCCGGTAGAGAGCCGGAATCGCCTTCCGTGAGAAAAAGTGGCGTTTTGGTACTTGCCACTGAGGTACTGCACATTGCACAAACTCACGGAAGGGGGCAGAATCTACCAAATGATAAGGTAGCAGTTGAAGTGCTAGCAATTTCGCTAAGCTAGAATTCAACTGCTGGGCATGTGGATGGCTGGGATTGTACTTCTTTTAGCGCTGCAGTAGCTGGGGCAGGGTAATTTGCCTGGTACTATCAGTAGATTGACCGCTACTACTAGCTTGTGACACACCTATTTCTACACCTTCACTGCAGGCTTCAGAGAGGACTGGGGGTCTACTGGGGTTGGAGGTCCTAGAAGGGCAAAGGGGGGTACGCTTTTGTCTTTGGTGTGGGTCTTTCTGGTGTGCTTTCCAACTAGCTGCATGGCAGGTCGACATATGTCTGGACAAGCATGTGGTACCCAGGCGGTTGATGTTTTGGCCACGCGAGATACTCTTGCGACATAAGTTGCAAATAGCAAAGGTACGATCTTGTTGACATGTTTAAAAAAAAGCCCACACCAAAGAACTATTGCTGTACCGGTCAGACACAGCAGCGCCATGCACAAGCGCCGTAGATGTGTGCTGTAATGCAGTGGGTGTGACCTTAAGCTGACCCCTGGAGGGCATCCTGCCTCTTTGGAGATGTGCCTGTGCCTTGTCGTCCTCCTCCTCCTCCTCCTCTCTCCTATCAGGCACCCAGGTAGAGTCAGTGACCTCATCATCCCCTCCCTCCTCATCACTGTCAACAACCTGGCAGTATGCTCCAGCTGGGGGAACATCATCACTGCCAGATTGCTGTCCCTCTCGGCCACCCCCTCTCCCTGGGGGAACATCAATGCCTTCCTCTATCTGTGTTCTGTCATTGGAGTCTTCAAAACGCTGCGCATCTTCCTGCAGCATGTACCCAACACTGTGTTGAAACAGTTCGGGGGACTCCTCAGGAGGACATGGTGGTACTAGGGAAGTATTGTGTGAAGCCATTGTGCAGAGGGAAGAGGGCGCCTTGGCAGCTGCTTTGCCAGATAAACTTTGATCAGTCTGTGTGAGAGAGGATGAGGAGGATGAGGACGGCTTGGTCATCCACTCTACTAATTTCTCTGCATGTTGAGGCTCAACACGGCCAGCTCCCGAAAAGAAGGATGAGCGGCCACGGCCACGGCCACGTGCTGAAGAGGATGCACCACATCCACCACCAGCGTTACCTCTACATGCAGAGCCTGCTTGTCCTCATGACTCTCTGCCTCTCTTTGTTGTCCTTCCAGACATATATATGCATTCAGGTGCTATGTAACAGCACAAGCGCAGTGACACCAACTGCGTTCAGGTGGTATGTAACAGCACAAGCGGAGTCACACCAACTGCGTTCAGGTGGTATGTAACAGCACACGAGCGGTGACACCAAATGCGCTCAGGTGGTATGTAACAGCACAGGTGTGGTGACACCAAATGCGCTCAGGTGGTATTTAACAGCACACGTACAGTGACATTAACTGCGCTCAGGTGGTATATAACAACACACGTGCGGTGACACCAAATGCGCTCAGGTGGTATGTAACAGCACACGTGCGGTGACACCAAATGCGCACAGGTGGTATGTAACAGCACACTTGCGGTGACACCAAATGCGCTCAGGTGGTATGTAACAGCACACGTGCGGTGACACCAAATGCGCTCAGGTGGTATGTAACAGCACACGTGCGGTGACACCAAATGCGCTAAGGTGGTATGTAACAGCACACGTGCGGTGACACCAAATGCGCTCAGGTGGTATGTAACAGCACACGTACGGTGATACCAAATGCGCTCAGGTGGTATGTAACAGCACACGTGCGGTGACACCAAATGCTCTCAGTTGGTATTTAACAGCACATGTACAGTGACACTAACTGCGCTCAGGTGGTATTTAACAGCACACTTGCGGTGAGACCAAATGCGCTCAGGTGGTATGTAACAGCACACGTGCGGTGACACCAAATGCGCTAAGGTGGTATGTAACAGCACACGTGCGGTGACACCAAATGCGCTCAGGTGGTATGTAACAGCACACGTGCGGTGACACCAAATGCGCTCAGGTGGTATGTAACAGCACACTTGCGGTGACACCAAATGCGCTCAGGTGGTATGTAACAGCACACGTGTGGTGACACCAAATGCGCTCAGGTGATATGTAACAGCACACGTGCGGTGACACCAAATGCGCTAAGGTGGTATGTAACAGCACACGTGCGGTGACACCAAATGCGCTCAGGTGGTATGTAACAGCACACGTGCGGTGATACCAAATGCGCTCAGGTGGTATGTAACAGCACACGTGCGGTGACACCAAATGCGCTCAGGTGGTATGTAACAGCACACGTACAGTGACACTAACTGCGCTCAGGTGGTATATAACAGCACACGTGCGGTGACACCAAATGTGCTCAGGTGGTATGTAACAGCACACGTGCGGTGACACCAAATGCGCTCAGGTGGTATGTAACAGCACACGTGCGGTGACACCAAATGCGCTCAGGTGGTATGTAACAGCACACATGCGGTGACACCAAATGCGCTCAGGTGGTATGTAACAGCACACGTGCGGTGACACCAAATGCGCTAAGGTGGTATTAAACAGCACACGCACAGTCAGAGCGACTGCGTTTCTGTGCAATTCAATAGCCCACTTGCATTAACAGCAACTGCCTTTCTGTGCAAATAAATAGCACACTTGCAGTAACAGGTAATGGGTCTATGTGCAATTAACTAGCACACGTTGACTAACACGTTAGAGCATCAAGCACAAGCTCCTGCCTGACAGATACTAATAGCAGATCTAGCTAAGCTATACAGTTTATAAATATATTGACAACTCCTAGGGATGTCAATATATTCTCTACAAACTTTAAATTTAACTATACTAACTAGTAGCCTCCCTGATCTATCTATCTATCTATCTATCTATCTATCTATCTATCTATCTATCTATCTATCTATCTATCTATCTATCTATGGGCCAGATTCAGCAACACTTGCGCTGGAGTATTTCGATATGCGCCGCGTAACTGTGAAGATGCGCCGTCGTTTCTATGTGCCCGTACCCACCAAACTAGATGCGCCCGAAGACGCGGCATTTGCGACCGGCGGAACGTTCCGACGCCAGAGTATCGTCAGCGCATAATTTCGTTTGGCGCATCAGTCGCGCCTATTGATTTCCCCTGCAAATATGCAAATGAGGGAGATTTCCCGATTCGCGAACGGATAAGCACCATACGCTGGCTACATGCGCCGCGCGTATCTCGTCCGTCCGGCGCAAAGTTATTTCTACAAAAGGCTGCTTTATCTTTACTACAGACGGTCAGAGGTCAGCAGGAGAGCAGCTACAGCAGCGTTACCGACAATAGGAGCTAGCTGAACAACCACACTTGCAAGGACAACACCTCTGTGTGCCAACATGCCAGGAGCAATTGTGGTCCTCGAACTACTGATGGGTCCCCCGGAACGAAGGAGGCGGGCACGTGAGAGGATATACCGCACTCGTATGAGCCTCTTTGGCATGGGGGATGAGGAGATGTATCGCCTCTTCAGATTCAGCCCTGATGCAATACTTGAACTAACCACAACCCTGCAGGATGACATCACCAGCAAGACACACCGCTCACAAGCAGTGCAGCCACTGGTGAAGGTCCTGGCAACACTTCATTTCCTTGCAACTGGATCATTCCAGTGTACAAGTGGAGTGATGGCTGGGATGTCACAGTCCTCCATAAGCAGATGTGTGCACCAGGTTGTCCCTGCAATCCTCAGACACATGTCCAACCAGTTCATCAGACCAACCACTGAGGACCTGCGGCTGAAGGCAATGACAGATTTCTACAGCATTGCCAGATTCCCACGCACTGTGGGGGCCATTGATTGCACACATGTGGCCCTACAGCCCCCCAGTGCCACAGAGCACATATACCGCAATCGGAAGCATTGGCATTCCATCAACGTACAGGTGATAGCTGATGCCCAACGCCTCATATGGCACGTCCGTGCCAAACACCCCGGGTCCAGCCATGACAGCTTCATATACAATCAGAGCCCCATCCCAGCAGAATTAAACCAGAACATGTATGGGTACAGCTGGCTGGTTGGTGAGTGACATGGGAGTCGGGCATGACTATCCCCTCCCGTGATGCACAACAGAAGTGGCACATGCATGACTAACATTCTCCTGTCTTTTACCTTACAGGTGACTCTGCATATGCATTGGGACCCCATCTAATGACTCCTTTCCGGAACCCCCAAACCAGAGGAGAGAGAAAATACAATGAAGCACACATCAAAACACGTGGAGTGGTGGAGCAAACATTTGGGCTCCTGAAGTCCCGTTTCCGCTGCCTGGATAAGTCCGGGGGGACCCTATTGTATTCCCCTACCTTTGTGTGTCAGATCATCGGTGCATGTTGTATTCTGCACAACTTTGCTATGAGAAAAGGCCTGCAGATTGACATACGTGATGACCTGACCCCCGACCCACACAGTCCCCACCTGCCAGAGGACACCCAGTCTGCTGATGGAAGAGCAGTCAGGAGGGTCCTCGCCGTAGGTATCTTTGGACATTAAACCAAAACATTAATAACACAGACAGTGCACGCGTGTACACCACTGATGTCCCTAGATCACACACACCACATACACATCGCATTGGATTAGCCCAAGTCCAGCATGTAGGACTTGGGAGCAGCAACGCCAGCGTCAAGGCCCCAATGATGTCACTGTCCATTCATACACCTTTCACACGTCATTCATACAGCCGTGGGGTTAACTTCACCACCACGGCCGAGGGTGACACCCCTTACTGTCAGGAGTGCCACCCTCTCACATTCACACACCATTCACACTGTCCCCTGCACTCCTGACCGTGTGCAGTAAAAAAATAAATACAAAATCTCATAACCTGAGAAAAAAAATAAACAAAAACTCATGACCTGAGTATAAAATAAAGAATACAAAATAAACAAAAACTCATGACCTGAGTATAAAATAAAGAATACAAAATAAACAAAAACTCATGACCTGAGTATAAAATAAAAAAATCATAGAAACCAAAACAAAAAAAAAGCCTCATCGGGGATGCCGGGGGCTTCTTCTGGGGGCCCCTGTCTGCCTCCTCAGCTGCCTGGATGGAGTGGGTGGGGGTGGGGGGGCATCTGGAGGTGGCTGATCCCCAGGTGGGCCACTCCTGGCAGGTGTGGCCTGCATGCCCTCCAAGGCCATGGCTATCCGGCCGAGGTAATTGTTCGTCTGGGCCTGCATCCGGAGCTGACGGGTGACCTGGTAATGCTGGGCCCGCCGACTCAGCCTCCCCTGGTCCCGGATGGCAGCACTGTTACCCTGGATGGCAGCAGTGTTAGCATGGACGGCTGCAGTGAGGTCCCTTATGTCACCCTGCACCTCCCCCAAACTGGTGACCACTGCAGCGCAATTACAGCTGACATCCTGGACTGCGTTGCTTATCTGGGCAACGGAGCCCAGGCTGTCAGACACTTTCTGTAAGTGGCCAACTATGGCCCCCATTTGTTCTGTCTGTCTGGCGTGATCCCTCGCCAACTGGTCATGGACAACATCAGACACCCCCCTGGTCTTCTGGGTCGCCTTCCTGGGGCCAGAAGATGGTTGTCCCCGGGGGGAAGGAGTCACCCTTGAGGGGCTTCCAAGGATGGGGGAGGGGATAACAGATGGCCCAGGAGAAGGGGAGGAGACCTCCAAAACTAAAGTAAAGTCCTGCTCTGCCACAGCAGGCTCCTCCTCAACGACCTCGGCAGGTGTGGTGTGGCCACTCTCCTCCACCACCTCTTCACCACCCAGGGGCTCAGGCACACGATGGCGTGGGGGGGATGGGGTGGAATGGACGCTGACCGATGATGGCCCAGCTCCGTCATCTGTGGATGACACAAAGCAGACACATGTTGGTGGTCCCACACACTTGGCACATGTACCCTCCCCCCCAAATGCAACAAATCAAATAGGGGATAAAAAACACTTACCTGTCCTGGAGCCTTCCTCCATGGAGTCATAGCCTGGGACCCCCTCCACCTGCTCCCTCTCCAGGCAGCGTGCGACCACCTCCTCCTCCGCGGTCAGGGTGACAGGACATGGGGGACCACCACCTGTGCCCCTCTCATGCCTCCTGATGGTGGACACCTTGCCCCTCACCTTGCGCCACAGGTCATTAATTTTCTTCTGAATGTCAGAAGCAGTCCGGGTGGAGTACCCCAAAATATTGACCCGGCCAGCAATGGTGTCCAGGATGCCCTGCTTCCTCTCCCGGCTGGTCTTACGGCTCTTTTTCCCATGGAGAAAATGATTATAAGTCTCCATCGCAAGTAAGATCACTGAGACCTCCTGTGAATTAAAGTTCAGGTTCCTCCTCTCTCTGGGGGTAGCGGGAGCAGCCATCACAGCACAAAAGTATCTTCCCTGGGGTGGGGGGAAACGGATATACTTTTGCGCCGGAATGGCGTTTCCGCCTGCGCTTTTAAGCGCCCAACGGAAGGCATTGCGCTGACGTTTCCCGGGAAGTGGTGCCGACGGAAGTTGTGAGCATGCGCACAAGGGGGCGAGTGGAGCCGCACTCACTGCGCATGCTCCGTGGATGATGAGCTGAACGTAAGCCTCTGCGATGGGCTCCGCCCATCATTTACATATGATCACACCCACTTCCACTTGCGTCGGGTTACGCCAGCGCATTATCGTTACTCTGGCGCAAGTTTACGCGCAACCGCTATGTGAATAACAGTACTTGCGCTGAAAGGGTCTTCAGAGTAACGTAAATGAGAAGCGTTACTCTGGAGCAAAGATGCTCCCATCTACCTGAATCTGGCCCTATCTATCTATCTAAAAAGACACAGGGCCAGATTCAGATAGGACTTATGCCGGAGTATCTCGAGATGTGCCGCCTAAGTCTAAATTTGCGCTGGAATATCTATGCACCGTACCCACAGATACGCACCAAAATAGGCTATTCCCGACCGGTGTAACTTGCCTACGCCTGCACATCTTAGGTGCATATTTATGCCGGACGCATCTGGCAAACCCATTGATTTCCTATGCAACTATGCAAATGAGGCAGAAACGCCGATTCCCGAACATAGGCCCGTTCGGCGCAAGCTACGCGCGGTGTGCCTAAGCTGTTTGGCCGGCCTAAAGTTACCCCTCATAAAGCAGGGGTAACTTTGCACCAGACTTGCTCAAGTAAGCTGGAGATCAGCTTCAGCAGCACCGTTACAGGACAACACATGGCAGCCGTGGTCCTAGCACTTCTAATGGGTCCCCCGCCACCAGGGCCGCCATCAGGGGGGGTACAGGCAGTATACCTGTAAGGGGCCCAGGGGTCCCCAGGGGCCCGTATGGGAACCCCCTTAAAAAAAAAGAAACCAGTGGCTTGGCGCGAGTGCCGGATGGACGTGTGAGTGCGGAGCTCCGGCACAACGGGGATACCAGCGGCTCGTATCGACCCTCCATTGGCAGATTTCCACCCTAGTCTCGAGCAGACACCGCCAGCAGCACCTCCGCCATGCCGGGGAAACGGAGATCGGTGAAGAAACCGCACCGCTTAACGGACTTTTTCGCTCCGTCCGGAGGTCGCGTGGGGCAAGATGGCGCCGAGGCCTACTCTCCTCAGCAGAACTCCTCCAGAGTCCAGGCAGCTGCGAAAGGTACTCGCTCCCATCCTACACCGCTGACACTCTCCTCTCCCCCGCCTACTCCTTCCTCCTGTAGCCCGGCCAAATCAAAGCCCCGCATGGAAGGTCAGGAGAAGAGATCTATCAGTCCCTCAGCTAGCCAGGCCTCAGACTCAGGGGAGGACACCAGGGATCTGCCTGAGTCCATAATATCGTTCCCCACACAAAATCAACCTGTATTGGACACTGTCCTTAAGGACATGCTGATTTCTCTGAGAAGCACCTTGCAGGCTGACATGGCATCATGCATGCATCGCTTATCAGGGGACATACAAGAGATGGGTCATAGAGTACACCATATAGAATCCAAAATGGAGGAGTATGCCGCTACAATTAATGATTTGGTGGATGCTAATGAGGAGAGAGAGACAGATGCAGACTGGATTAAGGCCAAACTGGCCGACATCGAGGACAGGGCCAGAAGGAATAATCTGAAAATCAGGGGAATACCCGAATCTGTTTTGCAATCTGACCTACAACAACATGCCATATCTTTGTTTAAGGCCTTGCTACCAGACCTCACTGATCTGGACGTCACTATAGACCGCATCCACCGTCTACCAAAGCCACCTCATCTGTCGGATCAGGTTCCGAGAGACGTGTTGCTCCGCCTCCATTTTTTCCACGTTAAGGAACAACTCATGACCGCTATGCGGAAACGGGAACAGATCCCGGAGCAATGTCGCAATGTGCAATTTTTCGCTGACTTATCACAATACACATTGATGAAGAGAAGGAACCTCAACTCTGTAACAAAAATTCTTCGCAACCATAAAATAATATACCGCTGGGGATACCCCACTAAGCTATCAATCACCAAGGACAACAGGAACTATACTATTTTTTCCTTGGAGAAAGGTCTTGACCTCCTTAGGGAATGGAACATCCTTCCTGATGATGATGAGGCGCAGACCATGACTAGCACTCCACGCCAGGTGGACTCCGGCTGGAAGCAGGTGACACCAAGAAATGCAAAATCCCATGCTTAATGTAATAAAGAGGGAAATCTGGAGATGATATTGTATCCCTTGCCTACCCTGGACTGGTCGTCAGTGACCTTTATACCCCTTTAATGTTGCAGCTGTTCGCTGCCCGGTTTGACTTGTCACACACTCTAGCTGCTGTTTTAATCACAGCAGCATTGTTTTGCTGTTTGAATTTTTTCTTTCAATTTTTCACCTTTTGTTTTTCTTTAATCCTGCCTTATTCACACTTTATCCTTTCTCCACCACCCCTACCTGAGAAGATGAGTACGCAGATGTCAACACCTCATTATAGGCGAGCGAAAGAGGACATTCGGCTGAACCTGACCCTCATTGAACGTCCATCGCCTCGACTCTCAAAAAGTGAGTACATCGTTACTACCTGTTGCCACCTTACCACTATGGTCATGGATTATACTACGCGCTGGTCCCGTGAGCGGATCGGCCTTCATAGCATATACTCTGTATATCTATAATGCCGCTGAGAGTTGTATCTATGAATGTTAAAGGACTGAACCATCCAGTGAAACGAAAATCTATGTGGAGAGAGGCCTTATTGCATAATGGGGATATTCTTTGCAATCAAGAGACTCATTTCAGCAGTAAAGCACCTCCAAAGTGTTCACATAAATGCTTCCCCCACGTATTTACGGCTAACGCGGACACTAAAACCAAAGGGGTATTGATTGCTATACGAGACTCGGTTGCCTTCTCTTTGCATGCACAGATCCAAGACCCACTGGGGAGATTTCTTATATTAATCTGCGAAGTGAACTCTGTTATTTATACCATAGCTACCGTATATGCCCCCAATACTCACCAAATCCGTTTTTTCAACAAAGTTGCCAAGAAAATTTCTGCAGTCCGAAAGGGTTACCTTATACTCTGCGGGGACTTCAACATTGTTCCTGACCCCGGAATTGACTCTACTTCTAAATCCACACGCCACCAACCTTCTCTATTACCACTATTACACCGCCAGGGTGTCTTCGACGCCTGGCGCTGTTTGCACAGCAATGAGAGGGACTTTACCTATTTTTCTCCACCGCATGGGGTATATACCCGAATAGACCTTTTCCTGGTGGATCAACAGGTCTTGTTGAAAACTAAGTCAGTTGAGATTAACACTATCACGTGGTCTGACCACGCATCACTGGTTCTGATGGTGGAGGACTCTATTCCCTCCAACCGAAGCCCTGTATGGAGGTTTAACAATTTTCTTTTACAGCATGCTGATACAAGGGAACAGATTAAATCGCATTTGGTAAATTTTTTTGCTGACAACGTGGGTTCGGTCCAAAATCCTTATGTAGTGTGGAACGCCCATAAGGCGTATATGCGTGGTATAGGCATTCAGTTGGGGGCAAGACTTAAAAGGCAGAGGCAGCAACGGGTAACTGAACTAACAGACCATATCGCCAAATTAGAAGTCTGTAATAAGTCTAATACTACCCCAATAGTAACTGAACAATTAAGTAAACTTAGATATGACCTTAGGATCCTACTTTTAGATGATTTTGAACGGATAACCAAAAAACTTAGGATGTCCTATTATTCTACTGGTAATAAGGCGGGTAAGTTATTAGCAAACACTCTTAAAGGTCATAGGTATAAGACCAAAATCCCCTTTCTTTTCCACCATAGGTCAAGTCAGAAACTATACCACCCTCAAGAGATGGCAGATGCCTTTAGTGAGTACTATAGTTCTTTATACAATTTGAAGGATGATCCCTCAACTACTCAACCCTCCACAGAGGGCATTGAACTATTTCTGAGCAAACTAGATATCCCTACACTGTCACCAGAGCATCTAGCCTTTTTGAACTCACCATTTACTGCCCAAGAACTAACCAAAGTTATTGAATCCCTCCCTATAAATAAATCACCAGGTCCAGATGGTTTCAGTGGTGAATATTTCAAGGTATTCAACTCAATTCTCTCCCCTCAGTTGTTGAAAGTTTACCACGCTGCTGCTGCCTCTGCCTCTTTTCCAGCAGAAATGTTAGAAGCATTGATTATTACCTTGCCTAAGCCGGGGAAGGAGCCCACCCAACCCTCTAATTTTAGACCGATCTCTTTATTGAATATCGATGTTAAGATATACGCAAAACTTATAGCTTTACGTCTGGTGGATATCTTGCCATTGCTGATTCACCCGGACCAAACTGGTTTCACGAAACACAGGCAAACATCAGATGCTACTCGGCGGATGATCAATATTATCCATTTGGCACAGGTACAGCGAAGGCCTTCTCTGCTCCTCTCTTTGGATGCAGAGAAGGCCTTTGACCGAGTGCATTGGTCATACATGAAGAGAGCATTAGAGTATTTTGGATTTGGGGGCAATATATTGTCCGCTATTCTGGCTTTGTACTCCACACCATCAGCCAGAGTTCTTACGTCAGGCATCCTATCTACTCCGTTCACTATTTCTAACGGAACGAGACAAGGATGCCCCTTATCACCTCTTATATTTAATTTAGTAATGGAACCTTTCGCCATACACGTGAGGTCCCATCCGAAAATTAGAGGGTTCAAGGTTGGTAGCCAAACACACTCGATAAGCCTTTTTGCCGACGACATAATATTAATTATGTCCGAGGTGGGTCCTTCCCTTGCTGCGGCATCTGATGCGTTAAAACTATTTAACAGTGTGTCGTACTATAAAGTTAACGAAAGCAAGTCTTTCATTCTGGGGTTAGGTGTTAATTCTACTACACGTACCATACTTGAGTCCCGATTCCCCTTCAGGTGGAAGGATGACGGCATTAAGTATTTAGGTATAACATTGACTGCCAAAGTGGAAAACCTAGTGAAGGCTAATTACACCCCCTTCCTCCTGGAACTGAGCAATAAGTTACAGAATCTCTCCTGGAAGGAATCGACCTGGTCAGGGCGGTTAGCTGCATTTAAGATGATGATCTTGCCTCAATTTATTTTTTTGTTTAGAAACCTCCCTGTTCCGGTACCTGAAAAGTTCTTTGCCTCAGCACAGTCTCAAATTAATAAATATCTATGGCAGGGTAAGAAAGCTAAGTGCGCTATGCATAAATTGTTGAAATCTAAACTAACAGGAGGAGCAGGTCTTGTCCTCATTAAAGATTACTATGCTGCCTCCATCCTGGCTCAGGCAAAGCAGTGGTTTCCAGGAGGGACCACCTCTAGGTGGTATGAATTGGAGGCCTTTCAGTGTCTCCATTATACCCTATATGACTTGTTGTTGTCTGTTGGGAATATACCCGGTCCTCCGCCAGGTCTGTCACCTACCATTGTGGTAACTTTTCGGATTTGGAAAAAATTTCTGGATGACACCGATGTAGACCCCAACCATAAGTCCCTCCAACTTCCTGTCTCTAGTCTGCATTTACTTATCCCTAATCTAAACATACATACATGGATGGCTAGAGGAGTTTCAGTGCTTGAGGACCTAAAGGTGGGGCCAGCGCTCAAAACTTTCCGGTCCCTCCAGATTGAATTCGGACTGACAGATGGAGACCGATATGCCTACAATCAGATCTCACACCTATTAGTATCCCCTTTAATGACCCACATTAAAGTCCCTTGGCGGGTGTATATATATTTATCTAATGCCCATACCTCTATCAAAGGCATATCTCTTTTTTACAATTTGCTTGGGAAGAAAAATATTATGGAAAAAACGCCATCTATGAGGACATGGGAACTAGACTTAGGTAGCACGTATGCACTATCCCAATGGAAAAGTGCGGTGGCCTCCACCTACAAAGCCACGAAGAGCGTAAATTTATGGGAACAGTCACAAAAAATATTGCTTCGTTGGTACCTAACCCCGGCTAGGTTAGCAGGGTTTAGTAGGACATACTCCCCTCTTTGTTGGAGGGAATGTGGGGATAGAGGGACCCTATTGCACATACTGGGTAAATGCCCTAAAATAGAACATTTCTGGGGAGAGGTGTTTGGCCTTATGGGTCACCTGACAGGTTCACGACTGACCTTCGATTTGGGTCTTGCAACACTTTCCCTGGGTATTGAAAGGATCCCTAGTGATCGTAGATGCATAATTTCGCAAGTACTACTGAGTGCAAGACTGGAGATAGTAAGGAGATGGAGGTCTACAGAGCTGCCTTCCCTTAGGGAAGTAATCAGGACAACTAATCTTCATATTACATACGAACAAATGTTTATGGCGTCACAGAACAACTTTGATGGTGGTTGGCAGACCTGGAAACCATGGTTTGACTGGTATAAACGATGGGCAGACAATCCTTGATATTCTGATGTACTCTATATTGGATCAACGTACTTTCTCAGGATTCCCCTTCCTCCCCTCCCCCTTTCCTATAATATTTCTCTCTTTTCTTCTTCATCTACCTATGTGCACTAGCTGCCTACTATTCTTCTACTCTTCTCATCTTTTTCTTTTACAGTTACGGTTATGTTTAGCGACTAAGTATTAGAAGTGGGAACATGTGCCTCTGCTATGTTTACTTTGAAAATGATAAGCAGAAGCTGTGGGGGCGGTGGGGGTCGGCTGGGCGGGGGGAGGCTTCCTGGGAGCAGTATGTTCCCTGTAGGGGCTCTCGGGGGGCGTCTCCCTGTCGGGGGGGCCTCTAAAACCTCCACTAGATATTCGGTGTGTCCCCAGGCTACTTAGAATGGATGACACGCTATGGGTATAAGTGTTATGGGACTGATGTGGCATTACTAATGTCATGTCGGTGCTGTTTGGTTTGAGGATAGCAATACACAGAGTTGTTGGTTTATCGGTGAGAAATGTAAGTCACACCATATACATGTTTACGATGTAATTCCCACCTTCTATATTTCTATATTACTATTCTATATTTCTATATTACTATTCTATGTTACTATATTATATTATATGACATCACATGTAAATCTGTTTTCTTTTTACATTACTTGCGAGTTGGTTTCATACTGTACCTTGTAAATGTTTATATACTTATGTTCTATTGGTATCTGTTACTAAATAATAATAAAAATCTATTGAAAGTAAAAAAAAAAGAAACCTTTTTTTTCTTTTTATATTTTAAGGGTCCGGAGGCCACCAGGGCCCCAGATGGCAACCTCCCTTTTTTAATATAAAAAGAAATTACCAAATAAAGGGGGCTTTCCATCCGGGACCTCTGGGCCCTTTAATAATAATAATAATAATAATTATTATTATATTTTTGTCCGAAAGGCACTGGCCGTGAACTTGTTCTGCATACAGAGACAGAACTTTTTCAGCCAACATTCACAAAACTACGTAGTTTTTCTGCTCTTTTGTCCGATGGAGCGTACAGACGGTTTGATTATATGACAAAACACGTCTATCGGAATATTCGATCGTGTGTGCGATTCTTTAGTCTGTAGGGTTCAATATTGAGTTGGCTCACCTTTTGCAGCTATAAAAGCTTCAACTCTTCTGGGAAGGCCGTCCACAAGGTTTAGGAGTGTGTCTATGGGAATGTTTGACCGTTCTTCCAGAAGTGTATTTGTGAGGTCTGGAACTGATGTTGGACAAGAAGGCCTGGCTCACAGTCTCAGCTCTAATTCATTCCAAAGGTGTTCTATCGGGTTGAGGTCAGGACTCTGTGCAGGCCAGTCCAGTTCCTTCACCCCAAACTCACTCATTTATGTCTTTATGGCCCTAGCTTTGTGGACTAGTCCAAATCATTTGATAAAAGGGGGGTTATGGTCTGGGGTTGTGTTTCTGGGGTTGGACTTGGCCCCTTAGTTCCATTGAAGGGAACTCTTAAGGCGTCAGCACACCAAGACATTTTGGACAATTTCATGCTCCCATCTTTGTAGAAACAGTTTGGGGATAGCCCCTTCCTGTTCCAACATGACTGCTCACCAATGCACAAAGCAAGGTCCATAAAGACACGGATGAGCAAGTTTGGGGTGGAGGAACTTGACTGGCCTGCACAGAGTCCTGACCTCAACTCGATAGAACACCTTAGAAATTAATTAGAGCAGAGACTGCAAGCCAGGCCTTCTTGTCCATCAAAAAAATATAAATAAAAATATATTAAAAAAAAATACGTTTTTTATAAAAATAAAATAAAAAAAGGGGGGTTCCCATCCGGGCCCCTGGGGACCCCCTGGCCCCTTACAGGTGTACTGCCTGTACCCCCCTGATGGCGGCCCTGGTCATAAGTCTCCATTGCTGTTATGAGGGCTGACATCTCCTGGGTGTTAAAGTTTTTTTTCCTCCTCTGCCTGTGGGGAACGGGAGCAGCCATCTCACAGCAAAAGTACCTTCCCTGGGGGGGGAATAAAACTGGATGTACTTTTGCATCGGCCGAGCGTAAGTTGGACGGGCGTATCTCTGTAAGTTGGGCCGGCATAGTTGTGAGCAAGCTCAGAAGGGAACGAACGTACTGAGCATGCTCCGTCCAAGATACGCCGGGCGTAAATCACTAGACCATCATTTGCATAACGACACACCCACTTGCAGTTGCACCAGCTTACGCCGAAGCAATTGAGTTACACCGGCGCAAAGTTAGGTGCAAGTGCTTTATGAATACTGTAGTTGCCTCTCTGAGTAACATCAGCGTAGTGTATCTGAGATACGCTATGCCCGCCTAAAGATAGGCAATTCTATCTGAATCTGGCCCACTGTGTCTCTATCTATCTATCTCTCTCTCTCTCTCTGTCTGTCTGACTGCAAAGCAAGCCGGAACACACTACACGAGGCCGCCCGGGAGGCGGCCTTTTTTAGTGTGGGGCGTGTGCTAAAGCCCTGAGCCCTAATTGGCCAAAGCACCCAGGCTTTGGCCAATTAAGTCTCTTCGTTTTTTGGGCGCTGTGATTGGCCAAGCATGCGGGGTCATGGTGCATGCTTGGCCAATCATCAGCGCGCAACGCCGCAGTGAATTATGGGTCATTTGAATTTGGCGCGAACGACCCGATTTGTTCGTTTTCGACGAACGATCGAACGGCCGATGTTCGATGCGAACATGTGTTCGCATCGAACGCAAAACTCATCCCTACTTCTGACATAAAGTCCCAACTGACCCTATCAAAGGCCTTTTCCGCGTCTGTGCTTAAAAAAATAGAAGGTATTTTTGTTTTACTTGCCCACTGCACCAAAATGAGGACTTTAATGGTTTTGTCCCTAGCCTCAGGTGTGGGGACAAAGCCTACTTGATCTAGGTGTATTAGTCGTTTCAGCATAGGTTGAAGTCGGGATGCTAGGAGTTTAGTAAACAATTTTAAATCTATATTCAACAATGAGATTGGGCGGTAACTACCGCATTCCGCCGGGTCCTTCCCTTCTTTCGGGATCACTGCAATATGGGCCGTAAGTGCCTCCGGGCGGAAGGCGGTAGACTGGCCAATCTCATTGAATATATTAATCATTTGTATCCCTAGTATGGGAATGAAATGTTGGTAGTATTGGATCGTAAACCCATATGGGACTGGAGCTTTCCCTTGTTTAACTGTTTTCATTACTTCCTTAAGTTCTTCCATTAAGATGGGTCTTTCCATATTTTCCCTTTCAAGTGATGACAGCCTACCAAGATGGGCTGAAGTTAAGTACTCCTCCACCACAACCTGAGAAATAGACAGTGAATGCAGATTGTAAAGGGAGGAGTAGTATTCTTTAAATCTTTGTGCTATATCTCTAGGGAGTGAAATTAGTTGTCTGTTTTTTCCCTTTACCTGTGGCACGTATACTGTCTTCCCTTTCTCTTTTAGTTTTCCTGCTAGGATTTTACTACACTTATCTCCCAGTTCATACGTAATTTTCCTTCCTGCCTGAATTGTTTCTTTTGCTTTATATCTAAGTAGGTCTGTCAATTGTCTCCTCTTGTGTCCTAATTCTTCTCCTATCGAACTCATCTGTACTGTTTTGTGTTGAGTCTCCAGAATCTGAATCTCCTCTATTAGTTTCACTACCTGTGCCTCCCGTGTTTTTTTTTATTCTAGCTCCATGTTTTATCAATATGCCTCTCATTACGGCTTTATGAGCTTCCCATATCATGTTTGGGTCACTCCCAGGTGTATTATTCGTCCGACAGTATGCCTCCATTTCTTTTTCTACATCTTCCCGGACTTTGGGTATCTGTAGCAAGCTCTCGTTCAAATGCCATCTGTACCCCGTAGAGGAAGCTTTACCAGACATGGCTATACACAGTGTCACTGGCACGTGATCTGACCATGTTAAATTTCCTATACTGACCTCTGATATTGCTGTCAATAAGTAATGGGGTACCAAGAAGAGGTCTTCTCTGGAATATAGTTGATGCGGGTTTGAAAAAAATGTGTAGTCTCTCTCGCCTCCATGTAATAATCTCCAAGCGTCTACCAATTGCATCTCTTTCAGTTTCCGCATAATCCCCCTCCTGGCCCCCCCTGACACAGATGATGACCCGGATGACGTATCTAATTTAGACTCGAAAGGTATATTGAAGTCACCTCCCAGTATCAGTTTCCCTTCCGCAAATTTAGTTAATTTTACTAGTGTTTTGATTAGGAAAGTATCTTGATGTTTCTTGGGTGCGTATACTGTAGCTAGTGTCACCTTTACACCCCCTATACATCCCTTTAGGAATAGGAAACGTCCATCTCCATCTATGTATTTATCCAACAAAGACCACGCAATTTGATTGGAGATTAATATAGACACTCCTTTAGACTTTGATATTGGATTATATGCATGGTAAGTACAAGGGAAGAATCTATTCTGCAAATATGGCAGAGCGCCAGTCTTGAAATGCGTTTCTTGCACAAATGCTATATCTGTACGGATTTGTTTAAGTTCATTAAGGAGCCATTTCCCTTTTTCCGGGATGTTGAGTCCCTTAGCATTTATAGTGAAGATCCTTATGTCTCCCGTTTTCCTTTCTTAACAAAATAGAAAGAGAGAAGAAAAGAAGAAAGAAGAAAAAAAAGGGGAAAAAAAAAAGAAAACAAAAAAAAAGAAAAAAAAAAGGAAAACAAATAAATAAATGAAATAAACCCCACTAACCCCCCCTCCCTACCCAAACCTAATATCGATGGGGTAAGATAAGGAGTATAAATCCTCCCCCCCTTCCCCAAGGACCGTCAAGCTTCCTGCTTTTAACACTCTATTTACCCCAACCCACTGAGTATATACCTAACAAGAGGAATCCGGTTGCGCACACTCCCAAGCGGGGTCTCCCTATTCCTCCTTCAGCTCCTACAGACTACTTCTTAATACTTATAACAAAAAAAAATACCCATTTGTAATATTCAAGTTGCCTCCACGGGTCTCTTTCTTCCCATATTTCCCTCCGTTCTGGTTGCTCTTACCTTTACGTAGGGGTTAAATACCGAAATGTATCGGAGATCAAGATTATTCTTTTTCTCTTTTTTTTCCCTTTCCATCCCCCTCCCTTCCCTCCTAGGGTTGTACTATAGTCTCCCCCCCGTACACCCCCCATCTGGTTACTCTTGCCCCTTACCTATGGATTGGGTTTGGGGATTTTCCAAAGCTCGGGATCAGGATTATTTTCCTCCCCTAGGGTTGTACTGTGCCCCCCCACTCCCCCCCACCACCTTCAACCCACATTCCCTCCCTCCCTCCCCCTCCTTTGGATATTCCAGCAGATATTCACATGTATAGTTATCATTTATATCTTGTAATACCATCAATTCATAACATCAGTTCATGCTATCTATATATCCTTAATGCATCAATACATCGATAGGCCACTCCCCCCATCCCCTCCCCGGAACCAGCCCAATGCCCCAAAAAAAAGGGTATTCCTTTACTTCTTGGGATCCCTTGTGACCTCCCCTCCCCCTTCCCTTCCTTCCAATTTATGGTTCCAAAAACACACTTAATTGCAAAAAAAAAAAAAACTTAAAACCCCTTCCCCATCTCCCCTATGTGTAATGTGTATATGTGTGTATGTGTAATGTGTATGTATTCCTATATAAGTGTTTAAAATGGTATGTTCCAGGGGCAGGTAGGTAATTGCCCCTACCTCCTATGTGTAGGTGAAAAAAAAGGTGAAAGACAAAGGAGACAGAACTCCCCTAGTGTAAAAAATAAATAGAACTCTGGGTAAAATTAGAACAGGAGGTGGGTCAGGTCCCTCTGAGAGGAGCAATATGGTGCTATCAAATCTTGCCAGATGAGTTGAAAAGGCACCCTATTATAAGCCCGACACTGGCGGTAGGGCATAGGATGTGCCTGATGGGTAGACATTCATCAGTATACTTGCCTTTATACCCAATTCTGGGGAATCCAAGTTTCACACCTGGTATGGAAGGAGGGACATACAGGAACCTTAGAGAAAAGAGACTTACACAGGTCTTACATTTTATACAAACGGAAACGTGGCCAACGGTTGCACTACTTGTGCAATCGGAAGGCCAATTTGAAGGAAAATACTGGCAAGCCCTACAACTATGTCATTTTTTTAACTCTCTAGGTCCAGTGAATAGATACAAAAGGCACTTAACACAATTTGAACAACACTGTGAGGAACGAGAACCCCCTACCAGAATACTTTCTAAACTATATAGGCTATTAACAACACCCTCAGAAAGTTATGAGATACCTGCTATGCGAAAATGGGCAGGAGATATGGAGCTGAATTTTAATCAGGCCCAACAACAAAAGATAATCCACCTCTCTATGAAGACATCGGTTTGTACCAGAACACAGGAACTGAATTATAAACTTCTAAATAGGTGGTATTATACACCAGCGAAACTGAGCAGGCTCTTCCTGGGAACTCCAGACAGGTGTTGGAGATGTAAGACGAATAAAGGAACTTTGTTCCATATATTTTGGACTTGTCCCAAGATTAGGAAGTATTGGGTAGAAGTACAAAGGATCATACAAAAACTTACACCATATCAAATACTAGACGAACCAGCTTTTTGCCTGTTACATTTGTCACAGATCCCAACAAAGATATATAAAAATTTGATTATTTGTCATTTATTTAATGTGGCTAAAGTGGGAATAGCTCGGAGGTGGAAAAACCCTGAACCACCAACGATTGCAGAGTGGCTGCATAGGGTCAGAAATGTAGGGGCCATAGAAGACCTGATGCTTTCAGCCCAAGATAGAAAAGAACAATACAATGCGACATGGGGAGTATGGAATGCATTTGTATACTCAGAGGAAGGAAAGGAATTACTGGGGAGGGAAATTGGAGGGTAGATATGGTAAATGTAAGGACAGATGTCTCCCAGAGGGGGTAGGTGGGTGGAGGAGAGAGAGAGGGAGGACTAGGGTATCCCCGCCCCCTTTTTTTGGGTTGGGAATGGGGGAGGGGGGAGGAGAAGGGGAAAAAGGGGAAGGAAAAGGGGAAGGGAAGAAGGGAAAATTAGGGGAAGGGAAAGGAAAGGGTAAGTTGAAGGAATGAAATAGGGAATAGTTGGATATCTAAAATGATTAGACAAGAAATAGAAAACAAACAGAAGCCATCATAAGGAAAACGGGTTTAACTAAGAGTCAGTGAAGGAACTGGGCAGAAGAGGTGAGGTGTCCCTCTCTGAATGCCTTTTTTGGTTTGTCTTCCCTTTTTCTTTTCTTTTTTAGATTTCTGTCCCAGGTTCCTAGTGGTGCTCCCAGTACCAATGGGGAGAGATATATAATTTTAAACCTATAAGGGGACAACTAAGCAAGTTACGGGTATTGGAAAGTAAAATTGGATATGTTGGCTTAAATTAGATTATTGATGTGTATTAGATGTTTTGAAAATGGTGTTATTACTATTCCCTAAGATATTGTATATGGATTATGTTATAGTTCTGGAAAATGTATCAATAAAAAGTAAATATAAAAAAATAAAAAAATAGCACGAGTAGTTTTAAATTACTTTTTTTTTCTTCAAAAATGAAATTTTGTGCAGGGAACCAACATTTTTAAAAAAATGTGCGGGGGTCCTTCAGGTCTGGTATAGATATTAAGGGGAAGGGAACTCCGTGCCAAAATGAAAAAAAAATGGTGTGTGGTCCGCCCAAAAATCCATACCAGACACTTTATCCGAGCACGCAACCTGGCAGGTCGCAGCAAAAGAGGAGGGGACAGGAGAGCGCCCCCCCTCCTAAACCGTACCAGGCCACATGTCCTCAACATGGGGAGGGTGCTTTGGGGGTCTGTGACCCCCCAAAGCACCTTTTCCCCATGTTGAGGGGGACAAGGGCCTCATCCCCCAACCCTTGTCCGGTGATCTGCGGGCAGGGGGCTTAGCGTAATCTGGAAGCCCCCTTTAACAAAGTGGATCCCCAGATTCCGACCCCCCCATGTGAACAGGGTACATTGTACCTCTACCATTTCACCAAAAAAAACATTAAAAAAGGTAAAAAAAAAACACAGACAGCTTGGAAGGATGTACATTACAGAAAATATATATATATATATATATATATATATATATATTTTTTTTTTTATTAAAGGACTTTTCCCAAGCTGTCTGTGTTTTTTTTTACCTTTTTTCACGCTTTTTTTGTGAAATGGTAGAGGTACAATGTACCCCGTTACCAATTCACATAGGGGGGTCCCCTTTGTTTAAGGGGGTTTCCAGATTACGATAAGCCCCCGTCCGCAGATCTCAACAACCACTGGGCAAGGCTTGTGGGGATGAGGCACTTGCTCCCATCAACATGGGGAAAAGGTGCTTTGGGGGGTCACAGACCCCAAAGCATCCTCCCTATGTTGAGAGCATGTGGCCTGGTACGGTTCAGGGGGGGCGCGCTCTTGTCCCCCCTCTTTTCCTGCGGCCTGCCAGCTTGCATGCTCGGATAAAGGGTCTGGTATGGATTCTTAGGGGGACACCATGCATTTTTTTTAATTACGCAGTGGTTCCCCTTAATATCCATTTCAGACCTGAAGGGCCTGATATGAAATTTGGGGGAACCCCTACACATTTTTATTTTTTATTTTGGTTCCCTGAACAAAATGTAATTTTTGAAGCAAAAAAGCATTTAAAACTACTCGCACTATTAACCACTTTAGACCCGGACCAATACGCTAGTAAATGACCCAAGGTGTTTTTGCGATTCGGCACTGCGTCGCTTTAACGGACAATTGCGCGGTCGTGTGACGTGGCTCCCAAACAAAATTTGCGTCCTTTTCTTCCCACAAATAGAGCTTTCTTTTGGCGGTATTTGATCACCTCTGCGGTTTTTATTTTTTGCGCTATATACAAAAATAGAGCGACATTTTTGAAAAAAAAAACGCTATTTTTTACTTTTTGTTAAAAAAAAAATCAAATAAACTAAATTTTAGTCAAACATTTAGGCCAAAAATTATTTAGCCACATGTCTTTAGTAAAAAAAAAAAATCGCAATAAAAAAAAATAGCTACCTAGCGGGAACAGCGACACTAATACAGCGATCAGAAAAATGATCGCTTAGTGACGCTGGCAATAGGGAGTGAAAGGGTTAACTAGGGCGGTGATCAGGGGGTTAAAACTTTATTAGGGGGGGGTGGGGGGGCTACCCTGGACCTAACACTAGCTGACTTTCACACTGCCTGTCACACTGACACTAAATGCAGTGATTAGATCACTGCATTCAGTGACACTGTGACAGGGGGGGTGGGGGACATCAGATCGCAAGGGGTTAAGTGTGCCTATGTGTGTGTGTGTCAGTGTAATGTTGGTGCACACTTACAGTGAGGTGTTCCTCTCATCGCAGCGGTTGGAAATACCGCTGCGATGAGAGATTACATCACTTCCCCCTTCCTGTGTTTACACAGGAGGAGGAAGTGACAGGAGACTGGGAGCGCAGCGATTGGCTGGGAGCGATCGCGGGGGGGGCGGGCAAAAACGGACATCCGCCCGCCCGTCCCGGATCGCTCCCGGAGACACGGGGACCTCCGCACGCCGCGGAGGGGGTCCCGATCGGACCCCCGACCCGCTACTGGGCGAGGACGTAATTTTACGCCCTTGTGCCCAGCCGTGCCATTCTGTGGCCGTAAATGTGCGTGCGGAGGTCCTTAAGTGGTTAACCTCCCTGGCGGTATTCCTGAGTCTGACTCAGGGTTACATTTTTGTGCTGCGATCGGTAACCCGAGTCAGACTCGGGCTCGCCTCGCAGCATCCACAGCAAGGGTTTTCTTACCTTGTCCCTGGATCCAGTGATGCATCCGCGCTGTGTGAGCGAGCGGGTCCTCGCTTGATTCACACAGTGTCCCTGTGTGCTGTCGAACTCCGTTCCCTGCGATGTTATGATGCACAGGAGCGGAGAACGGCGCCAAATTCAAAAACGTTAACAAACACAGTACATACAGTACACTGTAAACTTATAGATTACAGTACTGTATGTAAAAAATACACACCCCCCTTGTCCCTAGTGGTCTGCCCAGGGTCCTGCATGGACTTTTATACAATAAAAACTGTTCTTTCTGCCTGCAAACTGTAGATTGTCCATAGCAACCAAAAGTGTCCCTTTATGTCAAAAATGGTTTTAGATCAGCTACAGTAGAAAACAGCGATAATAAATTATAATCACTTGCAGAATTGAGCGATAGCGATTTGTAAGAAAATTTGTCATAAAAAAATAAAAGTAATGATGACATTTCTGCAACTGAGCAAATTTCAGTGATTTTAACTTGATTACATTATTGAATAATTGTTATTATAATTATATTATTATTTGTTATAATTATTTATTATATTATAATTTATAATTTAGTTTTAAAAAAAATGTCATACCCGGGATGCCTACTAGACTCTTGTTTGGTCAAATTTAAGTGAGTTATTCCTAAGAATTACAAGCCTACAGTATAAAACGCCAAACTTCCTTGGAAATAATGGTACTGCTTTCAGCACCTAAAATCAGAAAGAATCATACCACCAGGGAGGTTAAAGGGTTAGTAAAGGATTTTTTTTGCTTTAAAATAACAAACATGTGATACTTACCTCCACTGTGCAGTTTGTTTTGCACAGAGTGGCCCCGATCCACGTCTTCTGGGGTCCCTCGGCGGCTCTCTCTGTCCTCTCTGTCCCAGCCAATGGCTGCTCTCAATCCATCCGCTGTAGCCAATCAGCGGCCAGGCTGAGTGGCGAAGAGGATCTCGGGACCGCGCGGGACTTTCGAGGGGTCAGGTAAGTATAACAGGGGCTCGGGGGGGCGGCAGCATCCGATGTTTTTTCACCTTAATGCATAGATTGCATTAAGGTGAAAACAGTTTTTTCTTTACAACTCATTTAATGAATTGTCGGGTCCCGCCAATACAGATAAAAGTCATTAAAACAAAAAATCTGTATTGCCGGGACTGTCAATTCATGAATAGGGATGAGCCAAACACCCCCCCGTTCAGTTCGCACCAGAACCTGCGAACAGACCAAAAGTTTGTGTGAACTTTAGAACCCCATTAAAGTCTATGGGACTCGAACGTTTGAAATCTAAAGTGCTAATTTTAAAGGCCCATGCAAGTTATTGTCCTAAAAAGTGTTTGGGGATCCGGGTCCTGCCCCTGGGGACATGTATCAATGCAAATTTTTTTTCTCGGGAGCAGTGATTTTAAATGACTTTTTATCCTTCAGAAATTACACTTTGTGCAGGGACAGTTCTAAGCACGGGAAACAAGCTCTGCTTTACAGGCAAACTTTACACACCCCCTAGGTATGAAATTTAAAGGAATATTTCACTTTTATTGTTTCACTTTAAGCATTATTAAAATCACTGCCCCCAAAAAAACTGCAATTTATTTAAAACTTTTTTTGCATTGATACATGTCCCCTGGGGCAGGACCCAGGTCCCCAAACACTTTTTATGACAATAACTTGCATTTAAGCCTTTAAAATTAGCACTTTAGATTTCTCCCATAGACTTTTCCAGGGTGTTCTGTGGCTTTTCGAATTTGCCGCGAACACCCCAAATTGTTTGCTGTTCGGCGAACAGGCAATGTTCGACTCAAACTCAAAGCTCATCCCTATTCATGAATAGCCGTGAATAGTTTTAAATGTTTTTTTTCCTTCATGACTTTTAAAGGGTGGTTCTGCAGCTTTCCGAATTTGCCGCGAACACCCCAAATTGTTCACTGTTCGCTGAATGGGCGAACAGCCAATGTTCGAGTCGATCTCATGTTCGACTCAAACATAAAGCTCATCCCTAGCCGCGAGTAGTTTTAAATAACTTTTTTTCCTTTAGTAATGACATTTTGTGCAGGGACAGTTTTAAACACGGGAAACATGCGCTACTTTACAGGCATATTATACACAGACCCCAGGTACAAAATTAAAAGGAATATTTCACTTTAAGCATTATTAAAATCACTACCATTTTTAAAACTTTTTTTTGCATTGATACATGTCCCCTGGGGCAGGACCCAAGTCCCCAAACACTTTTCTTTTGGCTAGGCTCCCAAAAAGTCTCACACATGAGGTATCCCCATACTCAGGAGAAGCGGCAGAATGTATTTTGGGGTGTAATTCCACATATTCCCATAGCACATGTGAGCAATATATAATTTGTTGATAACTTAATATAATATTATAATATTCAAAAGGCTCAACATGCCTCTCAGTAATTTCCTTAGGGTGTCTACTTTCCAAAATGGGGTAAGTTGGGGGGTTGTACTGCCATTTTAGCACCTGAAGAAATTAGATAGGCAGTCATAAACTAAAAGCTGCGTAAATTTCAGAAAATGTACCCTAGTTTGTAGACGCTATGGGCCGGATTCAGAAAGGACTTATGACGGCGTATCTCCAGATACGCCGTCGTAAGTCCGAATGAGTGCCGTCGTATCTCGGCGCCTGATTCAAAGAATCAGATACGCCAAATTTTGGCTAAGATACGACCGACGCAAAGTCTCTTGCAGCGTCGTATCTTAGTTGCATATTTACACTGGCCACTAGGGGCGCTTCCGTCGATTTACGCATCAAATATGCAAATGAGCAAGATACGCCGATTCAGAAACGTAGTTGCGTATTGATATACGTCGTTTACGTAAGGTATTCGACCGGCGTAAAGTTACCCCTGCTATATGAGGCGCAGGCAATGTTAAGTATGGACGTCGGAACAGCATCAAATTTTACGTCGTTTGCGTAAGTCGTACGCAAATAGGGCTGGGCGTAAGTTACGTTCATGTCATAGGCAGTGTTTGACGTATCTCTAGTCGACGTGATTTTGACGCATGCGCACTGGGATACGTTCACGGACCGTAAGCTAGACGCGTCATTTACGCGGGGTCACGATTCATTTACATACAACATGTAAATCACTCTGCAAAACATGTCCGACCGATTTGAACAAATCTGTCTTTTTGTGTGTACGGGTCCTAACGGTGTTCACGTGTTCAAACACATTTTTTGCCTGTTCGCAAGTTCTGGTGGGAATCAAACTGGGGGTGTTCGGTTCACCCTTATCTCAACACCAAGTTCACTGAACCACTTATGTATTTGTACATATTGATCATATCCCCCCTTAATCTCCTCTTCTCAAGAGGGAATAGATTCAGTTTCTCTAATCTTTCCTCATAGCTGAGCTCTTACATGCCTCCTTCATGCCTTTTATCAGTTTGGTTGCCCTTGTCTACACTTTCTCCAGTACCCCAATATCCTTTTTGAGAACTGGAGCCCAAAACTAAACTGCATATTCCAGATGAGGCCTTACTAATGATTTGTGCAGGGGGAAATACCATCTCTCTGGAGTCCATACTTCTCTTAATACAAAAAAGAACTTTGCTTGCTTTGGAAACCGCAGCTTGATGTGAAAGCATGAGGAATACCCAGGGCCCATGCACCAGTAAGTAGAGTCCTCAGAATGAGATGTATGTTCATTTTCCACAAGTTCCGCATCAAGTATGGTAATGATTATAGCTAATAGATGTGATTTGTTTTCCAGAAAGTTGCCTCTGCATACATTTGCATCAAGTGTGATTACAGTTATTGTAGTTTATTTGCTGTAAAATAAATTGAATCTTTTCATGTGTAAAAAAATCTACTCAATTCCATAGAAATTGTCAGACTTCAATACCTCTTGCATTTTTCACAGTTATTTCACATTCTAAGTAGCTGAAAAGGAAGTACAGAATGCTTACTCTTCAAAAGTGTTGCTTTATATACAAATACAGATGTGCCTGGCAAATTGCACTATTTGGCTTATATTGGGTGTTGGAGATAGAAAAGTGTTTTTCATTTTCTTTGGTCTAAGTGAAAAGCAGAAAATTGTTTTTAAATTCAAATGCCTATATATGTAGATCATAGTTAAAGGCATTGAGACGTCATTAAAGTACATTTATTCTTACAAAACATTTTTTTTTAAATAATGAGAATACTTCTCTCTCTCTAGTTTTAAACCAATATACTGTTCGTTTTTCAGTTCTGCTGTCCCTATTTTTGGTCAGACATGTAGATCTTCTAAATAATTAGATGAATTACTCATGTAGAACACAAAACAGATATGTGTAACTAATAGTTCTACCTGTTGAAAGCAAACCTGTTCTGGTTTGTACAAAAACAAAGTGGCCATGCAGCTGCATAACAGGCACATATGGTGCCACATAACATCTAGCATTTATGTTAAGGTCTGCTGCCAAAATTTGCTGCTAAAAGCCCTGTGAAAACATAAATCATCTGAGTATAGGGCTAATTTGTGCTTACCTCCAAACATACAATGCCATAGCTCACAGCTGTCCCGGATTTTGGGGGACTGCCCCTGATTTGGAACACAGTCCCTCTGTCCTCCTCATTTGTCCCTCATTTAGGTCTAGTCTATATATTTGTATATAAAATGCACTTTTTATCTTTCAAAAAGTGTTTACTGTTGATAAGCATTTCACCATTTTCTAAATTGCTGCATTTGTAAATTTCAAAAGCCAGTAAAAAAGGCATAGTAATAGTAAAAAAAAGCCTGTTTGGGTTTAACTAATATTTTTTGGGGATAATTCTCCTTTAAGGGGGAAGCAGCAGGGGTGTTGTCAGGAAAGGTTCCCTCCGCTGGTGACACTGCCTGATATTTGGCGTGCAGTACTGTGGTCCACCACCAGGTGTCTCCTGGCAGTCTGGAACTGCCAGGGGAGCTCTCCCCTGGTGGTATTATGTGATCTTTGGGCCACAGTACTGGCGTCCACCAGCGGGGGGTTCCTGGCAGTGCGAGGCCGACATCTCCTGCAATTAGGCGTCACCTGAGCCTGATTGCAGGAGATGTTTATAAATACCTAGCAGTGACAATCAGACTTTGCCTTGATATCTTTCTATGTGCCCTGACCAGCTCTGCATCTGATCCTGATCTGTAACCTGAACCTGAACCTGAACCTGGAATCCTGTACCCTGTGCTTTGTAACTATACCTGTCCCCCCTGTGATCCATCCTCTCCTTGTCCTGTTTGTTCTCCCTTTTCCCAGCTGCTGACCTCCCATTGACGATCCTGGCATGGCCCTGTTATAATTTTTGTTTTCCCCATTACCTGTACATATTGGTCTCTTATTATTTGTGCTAAGAAAGGACAAATATCAGAAGAGACAAGAAGGCGGCGAATCCCCGAGATTTAGACATGTAGGAAAAAGAATTCTACCCCATGGGGCTTTGGACAGCCAAAATATAAATATAACAATATAGTCTAGTAAAACATGATTTATTTGCTGATCGTCCATACCATACAGATAAAATATAATGACAATAAAAGAACCCCTTACGGATCAAGTGATACAATGCAGATCATACAATATAAGTACAGTTACATACAAAATTGCATAAAAACTGTGTGGTGTGCGTGTTCCGACGCATTTCGACCTGTGGAAGGTCTCTTCAGGGGGATGATTGATTCTACAAAAATATATACATAACATAAGTTTGAGATCAAAAAGACATGTTTGAGTATATATCACATAAAAAGACCCGAACAGCAAGTCTATAATGCAATTGGCATTACACTCTTTTTTTTTTTATAAATTCTTTATTTTTGAAATTTTTTTTTTCTTCTTCCATACAGATAACTAAGCAAACTTTAAACAATATCATTTATACAATAACATTCTTATCTTAGTCTGCGTCTTCTTATCAAACAGCTCTACCACTTTTATTATTATTAACCTGGGACCCCCCCTGGTTACCCAACCTCCCAATAGAAAAGCTTGCCTCCAACCTTTGGGACAGAAAAAAAACAAAAAAAAACAAAGGGGGAGAGAAAACCGGTTCCTCGCGCCCTTATGAGTTCCGTTCCCTATATTCCCTATATGGTGACCAAATCTCCCAGTATTTTTCTTCTTGTTCTCTCAGTACCATCGTTAAGTTTTCCATCTGCTGAATCTCCGCTACTCTCCCCATCCATTGCGCTTTTGTTGGGGCTACTGTACTTTTCCAAAGGGATGGTATACACTCTTTTGCTGCAGTAAGTAAATGTCTTAGTAAGGAATTTTTATAATTTTCATTAGATAGCGGAATATCATGCAGTAGGAAAACTGACGGTTTTTCCTCAAGAGACACATCTAAAATTTCTTTGATTGTTTCCGATACCATTTTCCAGAAATCTCTCAGTCTGGGACACTCCCAAAATATGTGCAATATAGTGCCTTCCGCGTTATGACAGCGCCAGCATTGGTTAGACACATGAGGGAATATCCGATTGAGTATTGTCGGAGTTCTATACCACCTGGTTAGGATTTTGTATCCTCCTTCCTGGTATTTAGTTGCCATTGATGATTTATGCGCAAATAACAGAATTTTCTTTTTCTGCATTTCCGTGAAGGTGACTCCTAAGTCCCTCTCCCAGGCTTGTACAAAGGCCAATTCTTGAGGGGCTTCTAGTTCTGCCAACAGCGCATACATAGCTGATAGTGCATGTCTAATTGGCTCCCCCTTTAAGCAGATCTGTTCAAATCTGGAAAGTGGGCGAATTCCTGATTTCAATTGTGTGAGTGATCTTAGGTAAGCATTGAGTTGTAATAGCCTGAAGGGATCTAGGGCTTCAAATTCCCTTTCAATCTCCCCTCTATTCATTACATAGTTATTTCTCATGACATGGCATTACACTCTCACCCACCTTTATGCACTATTTATTAGATTAATAATATTCATTTATTATTTTTTTCTTTTTTTAATTCTGTTCATTCATGGGGCACCTACATGCGAACTTATGTAGTACCCCAATATTTATTTATTTACATATTTTTTAAGATACAACATCATTGATCATACTCATTGATCTAATACCCTAATGGGTTTTCAATGTCTACATCCTATTCATTTCCTTAGACATGTTAGAACTATACTGCCAGTCCGTTTCTTATACACTAATATGCCTTACCTATATATACATTTTAGACCTCAGCACAACTTGCTACGATTTAATACCATGAATCTTTTTGGGAATATATGGCTAACCCATGGGGTGCTCATTGCAGGTATCGGCTCCCCAGGTCGTCAGAGGACGTTCAGCCGTGCGGCTCCTTGCAACCCACCCATGGGCCATGTTCTTCCTTCATCTCCCCTCCGGGTTTCTGGGGGGTGCTCATATGGGGCTCCCTTTGTTTTTCCCAACGGGTCTGTACAATTATGACTATCAGAACACTTATTTGACAACGGTAACTTTCTGTTTGGGTCTTTTTATGTGATATATACTCAAACATGTCTTTTTGATCTCAATCTTATGTTATGTATATATTTTTGTAGAATCAATCATCCCCCTGAAGAGACCTTCCACAGGTCGAAACGCGTCAGGGCATGCACACCACGCAGTTTTTATGCAATGTTGTATGTAACTGTACTTATATTGTATGATCTGCATTGTATCACTTGATCCGTAAGGGGTTCTTTTATTGTCATTATATTTTATCTGTATGGTATAGACGATCAGCAAATAAGTCATGTTTTACTAGACTATATTGTTATATTTATATTTTGGCTGTCCAAAGCCCCATGGGGTAAACTTATTTTTCCTACATGTCTTATTATTTGTCGGTTCTGTTGGTATTGGTTGTTGTACACAGTGTGGTATTGGAGGTTGTTACTTTAACATTATTTCACTTAACTTTAATAAATTATATTTTCACATAAACACGTCTGGGTTTTCTCTGTTGCAGTCCACACGGTTCTGGTCTCACCTGATACATGACAGGTGTGTCTTATGCCTACATACGTTTGTTAATAGGTGTTCCTTGTTAATAGGTGTCCATCTCAAAAAGTTGGAAGGTATGCAATACAGTGTTTGGTGTCTGAGTCATTTATCAGTCACCAGGACTAAACACTGTTACAGGAAAATAAAGAGCATGAGTAGTTATTTTTTGCATGACATTTTTGGAAGCAGTAGCAGTGGAATGGAAACAGAGGGCAAGAGCAATAAATGTATTATGTGGCAATACAGAGTGAACAAGGCTTGTGTGACTAAATGTGTCTGCCTGTTGTTTTATCATTGACATATGAAAATAAAGATATAAGACTGAAGTTCCAGTGGTGCCGGCTCTTCAATGCACATTCATGGTTTGTGTTCGGATGTGGGAGGGACATCCTGAGCCAGAGCACTTGGACTACAGTAGGTGTGCTGATATCCACTCCAGCATTCGGCTTTCTCTGTTCAAAGCGTCATTGGTTTTGTGTTGCCTGCTTATGTTAGCCGCATGTTAGGGTCCACCAATCCTCTTCCTAAACTTGTGAATTATGTAAAGCATGCTGAAGTTTTTTCACCCGGAATGTGTCAAAATGTTTCTAAATGCACCAGAATACACAGTGTCCTGAATGAAATCTATACCGATCGAACGTTTAGAATTTGACAGAATTCACAGGGCTCTCACCCGACATGAAACAGATGGCCCACCAAGGGACATTATTATTAAACTGCACTACTTCCGCACAAAGGAACAACTGCTTGCTGCCGCCCGCAATAAAGACACCCTTCTGTTCCAGGGACATACCTACCAGCTCTTCTCCGACTTGGACCCCCTTCCAATAGCCAAATGCCGTGCAATAAAGCCTCAACTCCAATTCTTGATGCAACACCAGCTGAAATACACGTGGCGATTCCCTTTCGCCCTGCAGTTCTCTTACCAAGGGCAGCAACACTCCTGCACATCACCTGAATCCCTACAGCGTCTCCTCGAATCTCTTCACCTGACCACCCCGGCTCAGCAATATGAGACTATGTTACCTCGCACACCAGCCTGCTCTACGGCTCATCCCTATGCCACCAGGCCGAAACGGGCCCAACCAGGCACATCTTCTATCCGGAAGGGGACACCTTCCCGTTCACCTCGTTATGGCACTACGGATCTGAATCTATTTGTTCCCCGCTGAGTGTGCATAAACAACTTGGTATTTTGCCTTTTTCCCGTGTACTGACAGCGGACTCTTGGTTGAAGTTCTAGAAATACTACACACTGTTTGATGATGTCTCTTTAACCAAGACCCAGGGAGACTGTTCTGTAGTGGGTATCCCCCACTGTTGGGGGGGGGGGGACCTACACAGTCACCCTCCACACTCAGGGGGTTGCACAGGTTTGGATTATTTATTTATTTATTTATTTTCTTTCACCTATTGCTAAATGTATGCTCCATTAGATGCCTCATAGTTCTTTTTGATTTATAGATCTTAATTGTACTATACTCATGCTCTGCTCACTCTTAACCTCCCTGGCAGTATGATTATGTCTGGAAATTCGTACCAAAAGAAGTAGAATTTTTTGCATGGAAATTTGGCGTTTTGATATTGTAGGCCTGCAATTCTTAGGAATAACTCACTTAAATCTGTCCAAACAAGAGTCTAGTAGACATCCCGGGTGTGATAAAGTTTGAAACACAAAATCATAAATTATAATATAATAAATAACTATAAATAGTTATAACAAATAATAATGTAATTATAATAAAAAATTATTCAATAATCAAATCAAATTAAAAACACTGATATTTGCTCAGTTGCAGAATTGTCGCTGTCATTATTTTTAGTTTAGTTTGATGACAAATTTCCCCACAAATCTGCAAGTGATTCCAATTTATTATTGCTGTTTTCTAGTTGGTCTAAAAGCACTTTTGATGTAAAGGGACACATTTTGGTTGCTATGGACAATCTCCAGTTTCCAGGCAGAAAGAACAGTTTTTATTATATAAAACTGCATGCAGAACACTGGGCAGACCATTAGGGACAAAGGGGATGTGTATTTATTTCATACAGTACTGTAATCTGTAAGATTACAGTATACTGTATGTGTATTGTGTTTTTCACTTTTTGAATTTGGAGCCGAACTCCATCCCCGTGCCTCGTAATGTTGTAGGGAACGGAGCTTGGCGGCACTGTAAATCGAGCGAGGAGACACAGCGGAGGAGACCACACACACAGCGGGGACACATCGCAGGATTCAGGGACAAGGTAAGTAACTTCCCCCTGTATCCTGCAATGCGATCCCAAGTCTGGCTCGGAGATACCGCTTTTGGTATAAAAAATTCACCCGAGCCATACTCGGCATTACCGCTAAGGAGGTTAGCGTGACACTGTTTTAACCATGCTATTATATTCTGCCCAAGCTATTTACCTATTGTAGCTTGCAATGCTCTGAATGTTAGGTTCCCTCCACTCCTACCTTCCCTTCCCCCCTCTCCTTTCTCTTTCCTTCCCTTTCCCTTTCATCCTACCTCCCCCTCTCCATCCTTCCCTTGCCTTCCTCCATGCCTCATCTTACTACTTTTTCCTTTTTCTTCCCCTACCCCTTCTCTCCTTTTTCCAGTGCCTCCTCTATTCCTAGATGCAATATCATCACAGCTGTAGTTCTGGTTCTCATATGTTATATTATTATTTCTGTTGAAGTATTATACAGGATGTTATAACCTTATGAGTATAACCTCATAGAGCATGGACATTACCCATGATTAAGTCACGTGGCAAGTGAAGCAACGCGTGGGGGAGGAGTTTGCCATACGAGATCTGTCGGAAGTTCCAGAGTGAGGACCTCTACACTTTTCGTTACTGAGTGGCTTGATTCAAAGACGGGGAGAGCGTGAGTGGATCGGCGCATAGCATTGGCAGCGGTATTACCGTGTCTGGCTGTATTACACTATTGTGTTTTCCCTTTTCTTACATGTCCCACACCTGCTGTGGTGTATTGTGAAGGGGGGCTGAAGCCTGTTTTTTGCACTAATGACCAAGGCTGTGTCCTTGAAGTTACTGAAGTGTTTTGAAGCTGAGCATAAGGCACCTGTTTCACAGAGCTGTTGTATCCAGTGACACTCTCACGCTGCTGCTATTTAAAATTGTTTAACCCTATTTTACCATCTACTCTACAGGGACGGTATTCTGGAATTGAGTACTAATTGATGATCTGGATTAATTAGTTTTGTATTTATATATGGAATTTTACACTTTTTTTCTCATTCATATACTTTATGTGCCTCACCCAGGGCCGGTACTAGGGGTGGGCGGGAGGGGCAGCTGCCCTGGGCGGGGTTTGGGAGGGGGCGTCATATTGCCAGCAGCAGCATGCAGAAGAATCTGTGCATAGAATTCTCAGGCTATCACACCACTCTATCAACCCATCTGTAGTTGCAGCAGTCTGTCCAAAAACGGGGCTGAGGAAGCGCCCACTATTCCCTGCTTCCTCTCTGCAGCGGCAGCTACGTCTCTTCACAAACAGGAGAAGAATTCTCTCTCTGGGCTTGATCTTCTATCAGTCTGGCCAGTTAGATCGGGGCTGCCTGTTACAGAGCTCCTCTACAGGAGGGCGGAGCAGCAAGATAACAGGACACAGCAGCCCTGATCTTTGCTTCCCGCCCTGCAGACCTCACAGCTCACCCCAGCATGAAGCTGCATGTCAGATATGTCTTCTTCACCTGTGAGTTCCTAATACACTGCTTTCCAAACTACCTTGCTGTACCATAAACCTGCCCTGTACTTTGCAGAGAAAGAAAAGGTAACATTCCTTATATTTCAGGAGTATAGTGGGACTTTTAATTTTGTACATAGATGTATTCTGTGGAGTAACACTGTTCCATTGTGAGCCTTTGCTGATTTATCCAGCACTTGTAGAGGAGATGAGGAAGAGATCCAGTGCAACTTCTCCCTAGCTCTCTCCCTTTCTGAACGTACTCATTTGCTGGGTACAAAGAAAAACAAATGACCTGTCCTTATTAGCCCAGCCTCCTGTCAGTCTATTGAGCTCTTTCCTCATAGCCAACCACCAGTGTCAATTTGCCCCGCCCCTTGCCGCTGGAACTAACATATCTGAATGTGTACATTTCTTTCCTCTGCACGTGTGAACATGGCAGCGTCAGTTCTCATGTTCTCCTCCTTCCTGTGTGACCTGCTTCATTCATCCCCTGCCTTCTCATTACAGGTCAGTGCAAGCACAGGAAAGGTGCAGAGATGGAGGAGCTGTCCTGAGGAGTGAGAGCTCTGTACATGTGCAGGCTGGGGAAGTGCTGGGGCAAAAGGCTGGGAGTTTCTAGAAGCTGTAGAATCACTGTATTTCAGCAAGCTGCAAATGTCATGGAGTTTATTGTGAATCAGAGCTCCCTGTGTCTGAGATTTCTTTCCCAGTTTGATTCAGGAGTCCAGTGTGCTAAAGTGTAGAATGGTGGATCCTGTTTTCTTTAGGCTTGTAAAGTATGTTCTGAACTAACCAAGAAACTACTGTACCAGGAATGTAGTAACTGTTTAAACTGTCAGGATTACTTAACTCCTAGCAAACCGAACATTATTTCACAATTATGATCCTGTTGTTGGCCAGAGAAAATAGGTATACAGTACCACTCACCTGCCCCTACAGCACCAATCCCCCACCAGCCAGACTGGCAAAGGACATTCTACAGTTTGTGTCAGCATGGTAACAATCTCAGGTGATGGTTTTTCTGCTCTCACCAGCAACAGGATCACAAGTGTGAAATAGACATTAAAGCAGTATGAAACCCAAATGCAAACTATTATTATATTACAGCCAACTAATTCTTAGATGTGAAAGCTGCATTTGTTTTGTTTTTTGTTTTTTAGGCCTTTTTTCATTTGGTGATCCAACAAGAATAAAAACTGTACATTTACAACTGCTAGTGTATCTAACAGTCTTTAGGTGAACCAGTCCCCAGTTCATGCACACTAAAGTATTGTAGATATTCTGAATACGCAGTTCAGTGGACCGTCCCTGCCCTAAAAAATGTTGGATCTTCTAAACCCACTTCCACAATCATAAAAGTAAAAAAAGCCACACCCAATTTTTGCTGCACACCGCCCTTTCTTGTCCTCTAGAAGCGGGGCCCAACTAATGAGCATAGTCCAAATGCTTTCATAAAATGTTCCTGTTCCTGATTTCTGCATGCTGTGCACTATTTTTGCTCCTGACACTTGCACTTTGTAGTTTATCCAATCCTGACTTCTGCGCTCCTTATGTAGGTATAACGATCAGGTGTGTTTAGCACTCTTAGTCAATATTCCCATCGCACACCTACCTGGATTTTAAATGGCCAATAAGTGCAAAAATGGGTGCTGAAGCGATCACCAGCTGGGAACTGGAGCAAGAATCGCACAAACCTATTCGCCAGTACACCGCAGATCGTATAAAACGTCCAAAAGTTTAATGCAGTGAAAACATCACAAGGATTGCAATGTTTCGAGGCCACACAGGACCTCTTCACTTGCCTGATGAAGAGGTCCTGTGCGGCCTCGAAACATTGCAATCCTTGTGATGTTTTCACTGCATTAAACTTTTGGACATTTTATACGATCAGCGGTGTGCTGGCGAATAGGTTCAGGTGTGTTTATCAGACATAAGTAAGATGCTTGATCATGCGCAACACAGGGGAGGCGCAGTTTGGCATGTTCGCCCTGGGCACTGGGTGACCTTGTCCCGGCACTGGCCTCACCCGACTGTGGCAACACGTATATCCCTTTTCAGGGTTTTGAATAATTTTCACTATTGGATTGATCTTAGTAAGGTATCACACAATTAGTTGTTTCTAGCGCATATGTTTATATTTTTCACA
The DNA here is from genome assembly GCA_029574335.1 of Rana kukunoris. NCBI lineage: Eukaryota > Metazoa > Chordata > Amphibia > Anura > Ranidae > Rana > Rana kukunoris. The sequence goes on along the minus strand of CM056052.1, from coordinate 407,398,045 downwards.
TTTGTTGTTTGGTTGGTAACCTTTTTCACATACTGCAGCTTTTTACATTTATTTATTAATTTTGTGGTGTATTTTGGATTTAGTAGCGCTGTAGTTCATCAGTTATACATAAACCACCATTGTTTCCTATTATGCCCCAAACACAAACCCAAATCCCTTTTTCTCGCATTTATTTCAGGTGATACAACCTCACAGTAAATGCACACTAATTCTGTGTGGCGATTCAAACCTAGTATTGCATCCACACCTAGATAAATCCCCTTCCGCCCCTAAACAATACTCTCCATACGCTTCCGTGACCTACTCCAACAAGCCTCTTTGCTTGATACCTGGCGGTAATGCAATCCTACTAAGAAAAATTATCACATTTTATTCCTACCTCCACAAATCCTTTTTCCAGGATTGACCATATATGTGTTTCGTTAGCATCCTGTCCGATATTGCTCAGCTCTAGTATACAACCTATTACCTGGTAGGACCACTGTGCAGTAATTACTACAATCTCCTCCCTGATCTCGCAGTCTAGAGACCATACCTGTGTGTAAAAAAGAAGAACATCTCATGAGTCGTATTGTTTTGATTAACAACTTGCCCTTAAAGACTACTTAGTACACAACTAACACACGCTAATATGCAAGTTATTGTCATAAAAAGTGTTTGGGGACCTGGGTTCTGCCTCAGGGGACATGTATCAATGCAAAAAAAGTTTTAAAAACTGCCATTTTTTCAGAAGCAGTGATTTTAATAATGCTTAAAGTGAAACAATAAAAATGAAATATTCCTTTAACTTTCGTACCTGGGGGGGTGTATAGCATGCCAGTAAGGCCTCGTACACACGATCGGTTCAAACCGATGAAAATGGACTGAGGTTCGGTTTCCATCTGTCCAAACCGATCGTGTGTAGGCCACATCGGTCTGTTATCCATTGGTCAAAAACAGAGGGCTTGCTTTAAAATTGAACCGATGGACGGCTAACTGATAGGTTAAAACCGATCGTTAGTAGGCACGACCATTTGTTGAAAATCCACGCATGCTCAGAATCAAGTCGATGCATGCTTGGAAGCATTGAATTTTTTTCAGCACGTCGTTGTGTTTTACGTCACCGCGTTCTAACACGATAGTTTTTTCAACCGATGGTGTGTAGGCACATCAAACCATCAGTCAGCTTCATCGGTTAACGGATAAGAACGGTGCCGTTACATCAGAGAGGGGCGGGGTCACCCGTCACATCACTGGGAAAGCCTGGGCATTCTCTTGCGTCAGAAGGGGACAGGGTCACTCGACGGGTGGCCCCGCCCTCATCTACATAAGCTGTGACTGCTGAAGCTGCGTCATTCCGAGATGTCTCCGGTGGAGAAAGGTGATGCGTGCGCTGGATGGACATCTCATCGCTGGATCCAGGACCTGGATGAAGAGGAGATCTTCTCATCGCTGAACCCCGGCCGAGAGGAGATCACCCGTCACAGGATACTGACAGCCTTGGATCGTCCCCCCCTCTTTTCCTGTGGCCTGCCAGGTTGCATGCTTGGATAAAGGGTCTGGTGTGGATTTTTGGGGGGAACTCCACGCCATTTTTTTTTTAATTGAAGGGTCTGGAATGGATATTTGGGGGAATCCCACATATTCCCCTTAATATCCATACCAGACCTGAAGGGACTGGTAATTGAATTTGGGGGGACCCCCACTCATTTTTTTTTTATGAATGACTTTTCTCTGTATTGCCGGGAGCCGACAATTCATTATAGCCGCGAGTGATTTTGAATGACTTTTTTCCTTCAGAAATGCCATTTTGTGCAGGGACAGTTCTAAGCACGGGAAACAAGCACTACTTCAAAGGCATACTATTCACCCCCCTAGGTACGAAATTTAAAGGAATATTTCACTTTTATTGTTTCACTTTAAGCATTATTAAAATCACTGCTCCTGAAAAAACATCAGTTTTTAAAACTTTTTTTGCATTGATACATGTCCCCTGGGGCAGGACCCAGGCCCCCAAACACTTTTTAGGACAATAACTTGCATTTTAGCCTTTAAAATTAGCACTTTAGATTTCAAACGTTCGAGTCCCATAGACTTTAACAGGGTTCTAAAGGTCACACAAACTTTTGGTCTGTTCGCAGGTTCTGGTGCGAATCGAATGGGGGGGGGGGGTGTTCGGCTCATCCCTACTGGTGACTGCTATATGTCTCGTGGCTTGGACAGGTAGCGGCAGTTAAGGTGTCTCTACTCCCCAAACTTTTGTATCTCTACAGAGTCCTCCCTATCGCAATCCCCTTTTACTTTCATCGTATTATTTAGATTCTGGGTATTTAAATACATATGGGGCTCCATAAAACCTAGGGTCACTAGGTCTATACTTCTCCGCAGAAAACTGAGTGGGCTCCTGGAAATTCCTTACTTTGCCCGCTACTATCATGCAGCCCAGCTGGCCCAAATCAATCTATTAAATGCAAAAGTTGAAATTCCACTATGGGTCAGTCTGGAAACGATAGAACTTCTCCCCTTATGGTGAATAACTTGTTATGGTTGCCTCCCTCCTCCTGTGGCCTTATAACCAATCCTGTAACACAACATTCCCTCAGGCTCTTTGACAGTTTACGAGGTTCATTTAAATAAATTTCTCCTCACCACCCACTACTCTCCTTTCTAGGCCATCCACTTTTCTACCCAGCCTTTACTGATCCTAATTTGTTTCAGCTCTGGTCTCAAACGGGGCTGAGTCAAACTTGCGAACTTGTCACTGATATTGCCCTTTAAACAATCCCTGATCTACAGACTCAAGCCAAACTTCCTCTGAAAGAATGTTTTCGTTACCTTCAAATCGCCTACCTTATCTAGACAATCATAGGTTCCTGCCCATCCATGGATGGTTTATCAATCTTCGAAGATATCTGTGACTCAGATCCGCATGCTCCAGGCATCATCTCACGCCTCTACAGCCACCTCACTTCTCCGCCAGCTATCCTCCCTTCTTATGCTGTACAGTGGTCCAAGGACCTACAAATTGAACTGAATGCTGAAGACTGGACAAATATATGGGCCACAACAAAATCTTCATCCCATAACATAGTGGCACTGGAGGCAAATGACAAGGTCCTTGTGCAGTGTTATCTAGTCCCAGCTAGGATCTCTAAATTTTTACCAAATTATCCACCTGCATGTTTCTGAGGCTGTGGTGAGAGAGGTACCCACGTCAATATTTGGTGGTCTTACCCAATTGTGTAGCAATTTTTGTCAATAATATTCCACATGGCCTCCACATTTCTCTGGATTACCCTAGACCCTGACCCATCTCTAGCATTATTGAATCACATACAAGGGGACTATACAAAGGCCGAACGTCACCTCCTCTTCCAACTTACCACAGCAGCCAAACAGACAATAGCCAAAGCTTGGAAAACCCCGAAAATTAAGTGTTACGGAAGTGAAAAATAGAATCACCCAAGCTATGATCCATAACAAAATTGAAGCTACTATCCTAGATTGAACCCCCAAGCACCTCAAAATGTGGTCCTCCTGGGTGGAACATTTTCTACCCCGAAACTTTGATGCTCATTTGCTGGAACCATAGTTCCTCCGTGGATGTTTTAGACATGTATTGCAGCCCTCTGGGAATCCATGTGATCCCTCCAACCACTCTCCTTTCCTATTCTATCTCTTGTTTCTTTTTCTCTATTTCCGATCTCTTCCCTCTTATCTTGGATTACTAGCCTTATCTATAATCTCTACACCTGTCATATTATTTGCAGACCAGATCTACCCTACGGGGTTGGTGTCCCATACTCCTAGAGGAATGTTTTTGCCCACCCCCGTTATTTTGTTGGGCCTTCTCCTCTTACATGTCAGCATCCTCTATAGATCTAACTTACATATCTGATCCCTTGAATGTATTATACCCCGAAACGCACTATTGTAACAATTTGCATTTAAAAATATTTTCGTTATCTTTGTATTATTATCTTATTATATGTAATGTAAGTTTTGTTCTCTGATGTTCATTTGGGATTATTTGTTGATGTACTACTTGATTGTGTTAAAAAAACTTTGAACATAAAAAATGAGGGATAGCTGAATTTCCTGACGCATTCATGGCAGCACACACTGGGTTTCGACTCTGCCCCCACAACCTGACAGGATTGGTTAGCTATAAATTTGAAGGGGAGACGCCCCGCATCATTCTCTTTTTTTATCCCCACCTGACAAGATTGGACGAACAAGCAAGAAGCATGCCTCTTACCGCAAATCGCCCCAGCAGGTTCAGCCTCTCCTGTTTGGAAGTCCCTCCTGTACAGTCTCTAAATGAGCTTTATGGTGGGAACCCCGTTCTGGTGGTCTCAGGGGCTCTGGAATTATACTGGCATCTGTAGCAAGCTTTAAAAAAGCTTCAAATCTCGCAGTGGCCCCCACTTTCGCTCTGTCTTTCCTTCCAGTGCAGTGTGTGCTTCCACAAAGGTATTTGTATCATTACATTTACCACCTAAGTTTAGTCTGTTTTGTACCTTTGTCTGCCTGTTGTTTTTTTCTCAGCTCTGCTGAGCCCTGTGGTTTCTCTGACACCCCATATTCTCGGGGTCACCGCTGCGTACCCCTTGGCGCTCTGAGCATGCGCGCAGCTCAGTGATGACGCCGCCTGTCTCTGCTGCCCTCTTCCAAAATGGCGCCGGGCGAGCGGGAAGCTTCTGCGCATGGGCGCGTCATTAAAAAAAAAAAAAAAAAGAAGGAAAAAAGAAACAGTCCTATTGCTCTGTAGTTCTGGCTGCCGCACTGCTGCTCTGCTCTACTCAGAGTGAAGATTGCACCAGGTGTGTGCAGGCATGTCCCAGATCAGCCTGGGCTAATTGATTACACACAAAAAAAAAAAAAGATCAAATAGGATAGAAGATATAATACAAGCGCCCAGAGGCGATTCAGTTTGCATGTGCCGCGCTATATAAGTTTTCATCATTCATTCATTCAATACATTTATATATTAATTTATAACATACCATAGGAGAAAGTGTATCCATAATTAAACAATTAATATAATTCAAAAAAAAAAAAAGGATAGATATATGTATATAAAATTATTATATTCATTTAATAAATAGAAATGTTGGGGGGGGAACATATTGTAATGTTTTCCCTTCTCTCTTTTTTTTCCCACCTTTTCGGGCTGTCTCTCTGCTATCCTCATGGGGGCCACTGCCCTCGCAGACCACCATCAGCTGACCAGGTATAGAGGCCGTCCAGAAGGTAATAAGTAGAGGGGAGACAAAAAAGAGAGCCTGGCCACTGACGCTACAGTTTTGGTAGTCCTATCGGGTCAAGAGACGCAAGTTTGCGGCACAGAGGGAGATTCTAGCCATGCTTCCGGCAAAAGGCGCAAGAAATCGCTCAAGGTTACCCTCTTGATTTCTTCAATCAAGGCATAGCCGCTCGTGTCACCGCACTCCCGTCATTGTCGGTCCCACCGCAGACGATTACCTTCATCCCAGACAGAGCTATCTTACCCGCACCACGGCAAATGTTTGCCAAATATGCGGGGCGCTAGCCTTGCCAGGGGAATTGGCCTGCCGCTCGTGCTTCATTGAAGTAACCAAGGATTCAGAGGCCAGAGTAGATACTGAGCTCCTAGGAGAATCGCCACAGGGATCATATGTGGGTGATCCTTCCCCAAGCACATCGCCCGGCTGTTACGCTAGGCTGCAGTAACCCTCTCTAAGAATGAGGAGTGTGAGCAGGCATCGGACTGTCCCTTTTTGGTTGAACCATTTGCCCATTCAGTCAAGGAAGCGATCGGTTGGGAGGAGGTTATGGCAGAACTTCTGAAGGTTCAGAAATATTTCCCGGTGCTGAAAAGAGGGTCCTGAATCATTTCCCTTCATCGAAGAGCTGGAGAACCTCATAAAGGATAAGTGGGGGGGTCGCATAAGCGGCCCAGTATGAGCAACAAGTTTGCAGATTGTACCCCTTGTGGGAGTCTAAGATCGATTCTTTGATCAATGCAACTACGGTCGATTCATCTTCAATGCGACTCGCTAGAGACGTTTCTCTACCGATTGAAGACGCAGTTACCTTCCGGGACGCTCTTGATCGTAAAATCAATATAGAACTGAAGAAAGCCTGCTCCACGACAGGAGCCGCTTGTAGGCCGGCTATCACCACAGCGGCAGTCGCTAAAACTATCGCTGCATAGGCAGCTAATGTTGAGAATCCCATTCTAGAAGGAGCCGACCAGGGAAAGATATTCTCCTCCCTGCAGGAAAATTAAGTTGGCTTACGGCTCCTAAGGGGGCGACTTCATGGCTGGGAAGAGCCTTATGGCTGAGACCCTGGATAGCGAAGGCAGCGTCAAAATTAACTGGTGCAAAATTCCATATGGCGGCTCAAGTGTATTCGGCACAAAGATGGACTCGGCCATCTCCAAGGTTACCGGGGGAAAGTCTGATTTCTTTGATAGGAAAACCAGAGCCCCAGAAGGGCCCCGCTTACAGGCGTGATCTTCCTGTCAAGTACAGGGATGTTAGATCCTACCGCCCCGGCAGGGAATTTAGGAGGGACTGGAAGACTCGACCCTTCTTCATGTAGATACAGTAAGCCAATCACAGCTGGGGAACAGCAGAAGTCCTTTTTGAGGGTCCGTCTGCCCACCCAGCTCAGGTGAGCACCAGACTCAAGAGATTCGCTCGGATATGGGCAACTCGTAAAACAGATCCATGAACACTATCCTCTATCAATTGGAAATATCATAATTGGAAATTCATGGGCACATTGCCAGGATACACATTCCAGCCTACCAAGTACTTCCGTACCAGAAAGGGAGGGGGTTTTATTCCCCTTTATTTCTATTTCTTGGACCTAAAGAAGTTCAACAGACGATCAAAATAGAGGCCCTCAGATTTGAAAAGCCTTCAGTCCATTTTGTTGTCAGTGGACGTGGGAGACTGGATGCTATCTCTAGATTTTTCGGGCGTTTACCTTCACATCCCAGTTCATCTTACCTTCCAGAGGTCCCTTCGGTTCTCAATCGATCAATCCCATTTCCAATTTTGGTGCCCCCCATTCGGCATCGCCTCAGCACCCAGAGCATTCGGCAAGTTAGGGTGTTCCTAGGGGCAGAATAAAATACCAGGTTGTACCGGGTGCAACTCCCTCAAGAGAGGCTGAAGCCCTTGCTCCAGAAGATACAGAGTCTGCTATCATCCAGACGTCTAACTGTCAGAGCCTGCCTCAGTACCCTGGGGTCCATGTCAGCATCCATACCCTTGATACAGTGGCCCCTGTGGCACATGCGAGTCTTACAGAACTCCTTTCTCAGGCAGTGGAATAGAACGTCAATACTCCAAACCATTCACATCCCGAACTGGGTAAAGCAATTAGTATGGTGGTGGACACACCCGTCCGACCTCAGGGAGTCCATTCCAAAAGTTCCCCCAAGTCCAGAAGTAGTAACATCGGACGCCAGCCAGGGGTGATGGGGTCCACACTATCTAGACTGAGTAGCCCAAGGACAGTGGCATTTTCGGGCACAGGGCATAGTGTCAAATATTTTAGAGCTCAGAGCAGCCTTTCAGGCCCTCCTGGCCATTGAGCCTCTTCTAGAGAGGAAGAGTGTCCTGATCAGGATGGACAACAAGTAGCGGTGTCATGTATCCAGAGACAGGGGAGCATCAGGAGTCGCACGCTTCAGGAGGAAGTTCACCCATAATGGAAGGGGCACAAGTGCACCTGTTAGATCTGTGGGGAGTATGCGTCCCAGCAACACAGAATTTGTTGGCCAACTACCTAAGCCGAGAGACACTTTCAAACAACGAACGGTCCCTGAACCCACAGGTATTCTCCATTCTTACGAAAACTTGTGGAGTACCAGAAGTCGACCTAGCGGCCACGCCAAAGAACTCCAAGTGTCAGAGGTTCCTGTCCAGAGCCCACTTTCCATTACCTGAAGGGACAAACTGCCTAGTTCTTCCATGGAGCTGCGAGCTAGGGTACATTTTTCTTCCAACTTCTCGGATTACAAGATTCCTGTCCCGACTTCGGAAGTCCTCAGCCACAGTTATTGTACTAATACCATTCCGGCTGAGGAGGCTATGGTTTACGACCCTGCTACAACTAGGTACGCGGCCTCCAATACATCTTCCAGTAACCTGGGATCTCATACATCAGAGGCAATTCTTCCATCCAGCCCAGAAAAGCTGCATTTGCCAGCTTTGAAGCTGAGAGGGCTAGGTTAGGGGAACTAGGATACTCTCAGGAGGTAATATCAACCTTAATACAAGCTCTAAGGAGCTCCACTGATGTCACCTATACTAGGATCTGGGAGAGGTTTGTGTCATCGCAGCAAAGAGATTGGAATCCCATCTCAAATTCTTGAATTTCTTCAGTCAGGGTTTAACAAGGGCCCGGGCTTGGGTACCCTGAAGGTGCAAGTATCTGCCCTTTCAGCCATGACGGGTACTAGATGGACTCTTCATCATCCGGTCACTCTGTTCCTCAGGGCCTACGTAAGATCAGACCACCTAGGAGGCCAGCCTTTCCAACAGGGGATCTCTGTGTAATACTCAAGGCCCTGTCCAATCCACCTTTTTCTCCATTCAACTTAGTCTCACCGTGGATCCTAGCTCTGAAGATGGCTTCCCGTATTGCTATCACCTCAGTTAAGAGGGCGTCGGAGATACAAGCACTTATGGCTATGGAACCCTTATTCAGTGTTCTTCCCTGACAGAGTGGTTCTGAAGCCCTCAGACCATTTTTATCCAAGGGTAACTTCCTCCTTTCATTATAACAGGACATCGTCCTTTCGTCTTTTACTAATGAGAGGGGCGAGTCCCATGACTAGGATGTCAAGTCTACCATCTTCAGTTATGTCACAGCTACATCTCAGGAAGACGGATTCTCTCTTGATTATCCCACACGGGAGCAGACGAGGTCCCGTACCATTACCTCTTGGTTGTTAAAGCTATCAAAGAGACCTATTCCATCCAGCAACTTACGACTCCTAGAGGGCATTAGGGCTCATTCGACAGGGGCAGAGGCCACTTCTTGGGCAACATATTGCGGGACTTCACCGGAAACCATAGGCAGAGCAGCAACTTGGTCTTCCCAACACATCTTCATTTCTCACTACAGAGTGAATTCTGCTCTCCTGGCTACCGTCGACTTCGGCAGATCTGTTCTTAGAGCCAATTCCTCAGCGCTATAAAGAATAAATATTACTGTTTTCTTGCACCCTCCCGACTGGCGAGTTATATCCCAGTGTGTGCTGCCATGAATGCGTCAGGAAAACGGAAAATTGTATACTCACCTTTCCGTAATTTTCCTTTCCTGACGCATCTTCATGGCAGCACACAGATGCCCACCCTGCTGTTTTATGATGATATATACAGAGAATGATGCGGGGCGTCTCCCATTCAAATTTATAGCTAACCAATCCTGTCAGGTTGTGGGGGTGGAGTCACAACCCAGTGTGTGCTGCCATGAAGATGCGTCAGGAAAGGAAAATTACGGAAAGGTGAGTATACAATTTTCAGTTTTTTCCATTTCGGTCCCCTGTTCATTGGAAACCTCACATCATATATAGAAGAAGTTTTTTTCCTGCTTCTATATACATTTGTGTTCATAAGTTTGCATACCCTACCAGAATTTATGATTTCTTGGCCAGCACTGTTTGAAAGATGCAAGGGTATGTCAGGAGTCCATAAACTCATTGACCTTTTATACACACACACTAATTACAAGAAAACAGATCACAGGTGGGGAACTGCCGCTATGATCATTCTTATGGTGCACAGAATCGCCGGCTGAAAAAATGGATATCTTTCAGAAATACCCACTGAAAGTACATGACGTCATATGACGTCCTTGGGCGGGAAGTCATTAAGTTATATTATTAACTTTACTTTTATGAACTAAACAAATGTTCTATAAAACTCAGTTTTAGAAATTGTTCTTGTGTTCATTGAGATTAAAAAGAACAAAAAACGCACAGTCCTGCTTGACAAAATCGACACCACACCACGAATATAGAACAATTGCAAAAAGAAGAAACAAATGAGACTTTATAGGTGTCGAATCTCTTCTCAAAATAATTACCAGTGAACAATCATTAGTTAAAACACATTTTTATTACAAAAATTCTTAAAAAATGAGAAGTTGGGGTTTTACACATATAGTTACATAGTAGGTGAGGTTGAAAAAATACATCAGTCCGTCAAGTCCAACCTATGTGTGTGATGTCAGTATTACCTTGTATATCCCTGTATGTTGTGGTCATTCAGGTGCTTATCCAATAGTTTCTTTAAACCAGGGATCCTCAAACTGTGGCCCTCCAGCTGTTGCAGAACTACAAATCCCATGAGGCATTGCAAAACTCTGAGGCCTCGTACACACGATCGGACATATCCGATGAAAACGGTCCGCGGACCATTTCCATCGGATATGTCCGATCGGGAGTTTGATCCGATGGCGTGTACACACGGCGCAGTGACGTGGCGGTGACGCGGCGGTGACGTTGACGCCGCCATGTCACCGCCACGTCACCGCACCAGGAAGTTAAACACTTCCGCGCATGCGCCGAATCCATTCGGCGGCGGCGGCGGTGGGGGACGACATGTCTGCTGGTAAGTGTACTAACCAGCAGACATGTCGGGCGGACAGATTCCCACCGGATAGATTTCAAAGCATGCTTTGAAATCTGTCGGGTGGAGAAATCTGTCCGCTAGCCCATACACACGAGCGGAGATGTCTGCTGAAACGGTCCATCGGACCGTTTTCAGCGGACATATCCCCTCGTGTGTACGAGGCCTGACATTCACAGACATGACTAGGCATGATGGGAATTGTAGTTCCTGAACACCTGGAGGGCTGTAGTTTGAAGACCCGGCTTAAAACCATCGATCCCCTCTGCTAAGACCACCGCCTGTGGGAGGGAATTTCCACATCCTTGCCACCCTTAAACCCTCTACGTAGTTTAAGGTTAAACCTCTTTTCTTCTAATTTTAATGAGTTGCAACGTATCTTGTTAAACTCCCTTCCCCAGTTTTTTTTTTACCCCTATTGTGGGGTTACCAGTATGGTATTTTTTTAAATATCCCCTCTCAAGCATCTCTTCTCCAGAGAGAATAAGTTCAGTGCTCGCAACCTTTCCTCATAACTAATATCCTCCAGACCCTTAATTAGCTTTGTTGCCCTTCTTTGAACTCGCTCCATTTCCAGTACATCCTTCCTGAGGACTGGTGCCTGACCTACATACACACATACACACTGACCCACCTACCTGACATACACACACTGACCCACCAACCTGACACACACACACACTGACCCACCAACCTGACACACACACACACTGACCCACCAACCTGACACACACACACACTGACCCACCAACCTGACACACACACACACTGACCCACCAACCTGACACACACACACACACTGACCCACCAACCTGACACACACACACACACACACACACTGACCTATCAACCTGACACACACTGACCTACCAACCTGACATACACACACACTGACCCACCTACCTGACACACACACACACTGACCCACCAACCTGACACACACACACACACACTGACCCACTTACCTGACATACACACACACTGATCCACCTAGGGCTGTCTGAGAGGGCACACCTGGACACAGCTCAGGGGCCCCAGCTGCATGGGGGCCCCTGCACTTTCCCTAAAGCAGCTGATCCTTGAGTCTATGAAATTGGGGGCCCCATGGTGGCACGGAGAGTGATGGATACACAGGGGAGGCAGGCTGGCAGCAGTGCAGAGGGGCCATAGTGCTGGGGAGGCATCAATCTAGCAAATATATTATATGCACAGAACAGCTTTGTTACTTTATGTATGTAGTATTTTCCCCACTGCTTCTTTGCTGTACAGAATGATTGTTCATGAAGTTAATGCAGAGCTCCACCCAAAAGAGATAGCTCCGCTTGCCTGCCTTCTATCTACTTGATATCTGTTTACCTGTACTGTCTCCTTTGTAGGGGCCCCAGAGCATTACTTTGCCCAGGGGCCCATGATGCTATTAAGACGGCCCTGGATCCATCAACCTGACACACACACACACTGACCCACCAACCTGCTGACTGACTAAACACAGCTCAGATGATGGTGTCAGGTATGCTGAGGGGACACAGAAGGTAGAAAGTTCAGACAGAAAAAAAAAAATTGGAGGGGAGGTCGAGGGAGGGGGTAGGGGAACCAACAATGCACTAGCTTAAAATAACCTTTTTAGAAAATAAAATCTAACCTTTAATACCCCCTTTAATTACATTTTTTTTAAAGATAAACATGGGTACAGATCCTGTGCTGCATGAAAGGCACTACTGTCTGGGTGGTGACCTGCGTTGACGACTGGCTCCAAGCACTTGAACAAGCTGACCAAGGACACAGAGGAGGGCCTGGTTGAAGGTAGCCAACTGCTCCATCTGCTGCCGGGCGATTTCTGCCTCCTGGCGCATAGCTTCCTGTGCACCTGACGCAGTGCCTGAAACCGCCTCTCAGAAAGGTTATCCATTCTTTCCAGCTGCCTTTCTTCTGCTGCCCGCATATCCTCCATGACTGTGCGCAGATCCAACTGCAACCGTCTCCTTTCACCTGTAATATACAAAAGATCAAAATATTGTTTTTGGTAACATCAGTCAAACTACTACTGTAAGCCCCTTTCTCATCTGCCCCACTAGACTGTACCACACTGATTGAATGCCCCACCTCTGTTCCCCTGGCTCATCTGCTCCACCAATACACAGCACTGCTCTTCTGCCCCACTGCTGAACCCTCCTTCTCATCTTCTCCACCACTGTACCCCCTGCACATCTTCCCAACTGCTGAACCCCCCTTCTCATCTCTTCCATCACTGTACCCCCTGAACATCTGCCCCACTTCTGAACCCCCCTTCTCATCTCTTCCACCACTGTACCCCCTTCTCATCTGCCCCACTGCTGATTTACTTAAAGAAAATGCACAATTAAAAAATTCTCTAGTATCATGTCTTACCATTGTGCTGGGGTGCATTGGGTGTACTCTGTGGTTGACTACTCTGTGGTTGGCTTGATGAAATACTACTGGTGCTGCTGAAAGACGTTGAAGGTCCATCATCTGAAAAGTTTGAAGCATCATTGGAGAGTCCATCAACTGTTTCTGAAAATAAACATATGGATATATATTTTATTTTTCAAATGGTTAGCAGAGTGATATCCTATGGCAAGTTTAAAAAAAAAAACACCTACCAAAAGGAGTCTACCATGGATCCGAGAATTACAGTTGCAGAGTCCAGACCTCCCTCCCTGCCTTGGTTTGCTGGCCGATGACCGTAAATGGCATCCATGGTGTCGTACCATAAGTAGTCGGACAGTTTCCACTACGGCTGTTGGCGTCCTTAATTTTTTTATATTGTGCTTTAAGCTTTTTAAGCTTTGCCCTACACTGACCCGACGTCCGTTCAAATCCCTCGGCTGCCATCACCAATTATTGCTAAGAAAGTAGATAGTTCCTCAGATAACCAGACCCTGCTGTTGTGTGACGTGGTGATTGTTTGGCGCTTTGCTTTGACGTCAGCATTGATGTTTTCTGTCCACCAATCAGTGGAATGTACCGTGTGATGCCAGTAGCTCCGCCCTAACCGTAATGTTCCATTTTCTATGGCCCCACATTTGAAGCAGGACCCTTGCTGGTGCGGTACGGTTCTGTTTTATGGCACACTTTCATAATGGAAACACCGAACATAGCGTAGCGTACCGAACCGTACCGATCCGCTCAGTGGAAACAAGGCAATAGTCAACCCTGGATGCAGCACTTTCCTTCTTTTCCTAAATGCAGCTAAACTGTCTGCAACTAACAATTGCTAATCATTATGTATGTATAACATAATTACTTTGCATTGTGTGAATCCAGCAGCTTTTGGAAAAGTCTTCTAAGTGCAGCTAAATGCTGAGATTTAGATGTTTGTGTGGATGTAGCCTAATGTCCTGTACACACGATTGGTTTGTCTGATGAAAACGAACCAATGGATTTTTTCATCAGATATTCGATGAAGCTGACTTTCATCAGTCTTTCCTACACACCATCGGTTAAAAATCTGACCGTGTCCAACGCGGTGACGTAAAACACAACGACGTGCAGAGAAAAATAAAGTCCAATGCTTACGAGCATGTGTCGAATTGATTCTGAGCATGTGTGGATTTTCCCACAGACGATCATTTTTTTCTATCGTTTTTTTAACCATACGAAAATTTTATAACAGGTTCTATTTTTTTTCAACGATTGGAAAGAAACTGATGGGGACCACACACGATTGTTTCGTTCCATTTTCATCAGACGAATCGATCGTGTGTACAGGGCATAAGGGGTCAAAAAAGCACCTTTCACAAACATGGGTGTAGTTCTAAGGTTAAATTAAGGCGTAAGCATTCCTCCTCCGCCTACTGGACATATGCATTCATTATCATCCAAATGCATTTTCGTCCGAATTTCTAGTATTTTCGTGTTCGTTTTAACAAAATTATAACGAACACACAGAATTCGAAATTCGAAAGATCCAAAATAAAAAAATGCTTTATTTTCGTATCCATTACATTTTCGTATTAGTGCAACAACAGTTCTATATTGACAGAAGAAAGCGATCTGTTTCTATCGAACCTGCGGTTGATTGTGCCTAACCTAACTCTATTAGTCCCAGATTATTCAACATAGGGCCAGATTCAGCAAGACTTGCGCTGGAGTATTTCGATATGCGCCGCGTAACTGTGAATATGCGCCGTCGTATCTATGTGGCCGTACCCACCAAACTAGATGCGTCATAAAACGGGCCATTTCCGATCGGCTTAACTTTCCGACGTCAGAGTCTCGTCAGCGCATAATTTCGCTTGGCGCATCAGTCGCGCCTATTGATTTCCCCTGCAAATATGCAAATGAGGGAGATTTCCCAATTCGCGAACGGATTAGCACCATACGCTGGCTAAATGCGCCGCGCGTATCTCGTCCGTCCGGCGCAAAGTTATTTCTACAAATAGCTGCTTTATCTTTACTCCAGACGGCCTCAGGTCAGCAGGAGAGCAGCTACAGCAGCAGCGTTACCGACGAAACTAGCAAGCTGAACAACCACACGTGCAAGGACAACACCTCTGTGTGCCAACATGCCAGGTGCAGTCGCGGTCCTAGCACTAGTACTGGGTCCCCCGGTACGGAGGAGGCGGGCACGTGAGAGGATATACCGCACGCGCATGAGCCTCTTTGGCATGGGGGATGAGGAGGTGTATCGCCTCTTCAGATTCAGCCCAGATGCAATACTTGAACTAACCACAACCCTGCAGGGTGACATCACCAGCCCAACACACCGCTCACAAGCAGTGCAGCCACTGGTGAAGGGAACTGGCAAAACTTAATTTCCTTGCAAGTGGATCATTCCAGCGTACAAGTGGAGTGGTGGCTGGGATGTCACAGTCCTCCATGAGCAGATGTGTGCACCAGGTTGTCCCTGCAATCCTCAGACGCATGTCCAACCAGTTCATCAGACCAACCACTGATGAGCTGCGGCTGAAGGCAATGACAGATTTCTACAGCATTGCCAGATTCCCACGCACTGTGGGGGCCATTGATTGCACACATGTGGCACTCCAGCCCCCCAGTGCCACAGAGCACATATACCGCAATCGGAAGCATTGGCACTCCATCAACGTACAGGTGATAGTCAATGCCCAGCGCCTCATATGGCACGTCCGTGCCAAACACCCCGGGTCCAGCCATGACAGCTTCATATACCGTCAGAGCCCCATCCCAGCAGAATTCGAGCAGAACATGTATGGGGACAGCTGGCTGGTTGGTGAGTGACATGGGTGCCTGTCTTTTCACTTACAGGTGACTCTGCATATGCACTGGGACCTCATCTAATGACTCCTTTCCGGAACCCCCAAACCAGAGGAGAGAGAAGATACAATGCGGCACATATCAAAACCCGTGCAGTGGTGGAGCAAACATTTGGGCTCCTGAAGTCCCGTTTCCGCTGCCTGGATAAGTCCGGGGGGACCCTATTGTATTCCCCTACCTTCGTGTGTCAGATCATCGGTGCATGTTGCATTCTGCACAACTTTGCTATGAGAAAAGGCCTGCAGATTGACATACGTGATGACCTGACCCCCGACCCACACAGTCCCCACCTGCCAGAGGAGAACCAGTCTGCTGATGGAAGAGCAGTCAGGAGGGTCCTTGTCGTAGGCATCTTTGGACACTAAACAAAAACATTGATCACACGGACAATGCACGCATGTACACCACTGATGTCCCTAGATCACACACACCACATCCACATCACATTGGATTAGCCCAAGTCCAACATGTAGGACTTGGGAGCAGCAACGCCAGCGTCAAGGCCCCAATGATGTCGCTGTCCATTCATACACCTTTCACACGTCATTCATACAGCCGTGGGGTTAACTTCACCACCACGGCCGAGGGTGACACCCCTTACTGGCAGGAGTGCCACCACCTCACATTCACACACCATTCACACTGCAACATGTGCAGTATCAAAAAATAAAATATCTCATATCCAGAGCATAATCACAAAATAAAAATCTCATAACCTGAGCATTCAAAAAAAATTAAATAAAAATCTCATATCCTGAGCATTCAAAAAAAATAAAATAAAAATCTCATATCCTGAGCATTCAAAAAAAATAAAATAAAAATCTCATATCCTGAGCAGTCAAAAAAAAGAATATAAAAATCTCATAACCTGAGCATTCAAAAAAAAGAAAATAAAAAAAAATCATCTGGGATGCGGGGGGCTCCTTCTGGTGGCCCCTCTCTGGCTCCTCAGTTGCCTGGATGGAGTGGGGGGGGGGGGTGGGGGGGCATCTGGAGGTGGCTGATCCCCGGGTGGGTCACTCCTGGCAGGTGTGGCCTGCATGCCCTCCAAGGCCACGGCAATCCGGCCGAGGTACGAATTGGACTGGGCCTGCACCCTGAGCTGCTGGGCCTGCATCCTGAGCTGCCGGGTGACCTGGTAATGCTGGGCCCGCCGACTCTGCCTCCCCTGGTCCCAGATGGCAGCAGTGTTTGCCTGGACGGCTGCAGTGAGGTGCCTTATATCACCCTGCACCTCCCCCAGACTGGTCACCACTGCAGCGCAGTTGCAGCTGACATCCTGCACTGCAGAAGATATCTGGGCCACGGAGCACAGGTTGTCAGCCACTCTGTCCAGGTGCCCAACTATGTCCCCTATTTGCTGGGTCTGCCTGGCGTGATCCCTCGCCACCTGGTCCTGGACCAGATCAGACAACCCCCTGGTCTTACGGGTGGCCTTCCTGGGGCCAGTAGATGGTTGTCCCCGGGGGGATGGAGTCGCCCTTGAGGGGCTTCCTATGATGGAGGAGGGGATCTGAGAGGGTCCTGCAGAAGAGGAGGACTCCTCCAAAAATAATATTATGTCCTGCTCTGCCACAACAGGCTGCTCCTCAACGACCTCTGCAGGTGAGGTGTGGGCACTCTCCTCCACCTCGGTCTCTTCACCACCCATGGGCTCGGGCACAAGATGCCGTTGGGGGGATGGGGTGGACTGGCCGCCAACAGATGATGGCTCAGCTCCGTCATCTGTGGATAACACAAAGCAGACACATGTTGGGTGGTCCCACACACTTGGCACATGTACCCTCCCCCCCCCACATGCAACACACCAAATAGGGGATAAAAAACACTTACCTGTCCTGGAGCCTTCCTCCACAGAATCATAGCCTGGTACCCCCTCCAATTGCTCCCTCTCCAGGCAGCGGGCGACCACCTCCTCCTCTGTGGTCAGGCTAACTGGACATGGGGGTCCACCACCTGTGCCCCGCTCATGGCTCCGAATGGTGGCCACCTTGCCACGGACCTTGCGCCGCAGGTCATTTATCTTTTTCTGGATATCACCAGCAGTCCGGGTGAAGTACCCCAACACATTCACCCTGCCAGCAATGGTGTCCAGGATGGCCTGATACCTCTCCCGGCTGGTCTTCCTACTTTTCTTCCCATGCAGAAAATCATTATAAGTCTCCATAGCAGAGATGACCACAGAGACCTCCTGGGCATTGAAATTGAGGTTCCTACTCTCTTTGGGGGTAGCGGGAGCAGCCATAACAGAGCAAAAGTAACTTCCCTGGGGTGGGGGGAAACGGAAATACTTTTGCGCCGGAATGGCGCTTCCGCTGGCGCTTTTATACGCGCAACGGAACACATTGCGCTGGCGTTTCCCGTGAAGTGGTGCCGACGGAAGTTGTGAGCATGCGCACAGGGGGCCGACTGAAGCCTCACTCACTGTGCATGCTCCGTGGATGATGCGCTGAACGTAAGCCTCTGCGCTGGGCTCCGCCCATCATTTACATATGATCACACCCACTTCCACTTGCGTTGGGTTGCGCCAATGCATCTTCGTTACTCCGTCGCAAAGTAACGCCCATGCGCTTGGTGAATGCTGTACTTCACTCGCTAGTTTGCGTCAGCGCAGCGTATATGCGCTGCGCTATGCTGGCGAAAAGATGCGCGCATCTACCTGAATCTGGCCCATAGAGAGAAAAGATTTGACATTATAGAGACATGAAGATTCGATGAAGCAGCTAAAAACATACAATCGCTGCAAGTGGTCATTTATGGTCAAATGCTCCGCCCATAGGCTATAGAATAATTCTAATGTTGTTTGACTAGTAATAATTATTAATAATTATAAGTATAATTATAAGTATTACTAGTCAAACAACATTAGAATTCTAATATAGCTTGTGGACAGAGCACGCAACCGGAAATGTACGATTGCGGCATCATACAGTTTAGCTGCTTTGTCTAATCTGCTTAGAACATCTGACAGACAGTCAGACACCATAAGCCTTCAATTGACAGATTCGACATTAATTAATTAGGATTTTTGTACAAATGCATTTTTTAATGAAACAAAATAAATAATAATACATTTCGGGAGGAACTAAATACCTTTATTTTTTGGACGAAACCAAAATTCCAAAACCACATATTTCAGTGTGCACATGTCTACCACCTACCACAGCAAGAAAAGTATGTAAGGACAAAAAGGAAGACTCACTATATTTTATATTATTTGTTTAACCACTTTAGCCCCGGACCATATTGCTGTCCAAAGACCAGAGCACTTTTTGTGATTCGGCACTGCGTCGCTTTAACTGACAATTGCGCGGTCGTGCGACGTGGTTCCCAAACAAGATTTTTTACATTTTGCTATAATAAATATCCCCAAAAAAGAAATAAAAAAACATTTTTTTTCCTCAGTTTAGGCCGATACGTATTCTTCTACATGTTTTTCGTAAAAAAAAAAATCGCAATTAGCGTTTATTGATTGGTTAGCGCAAAATGTATAGCGTTTACAAAAAAGGGGGTAGTTTTATGGCATTTTTATTAATATTTTTTTTTTTACTAGTAATGGCGGCAATCAGCGGTTTTTTTCGGTACTGCGATATTATGGCGGACACATCGGACACTTTTGACACATTTTTGGGACCATTGGCATTTTTATAGCGATCAATGCTATAAAAATGCATTGGATTACTATAAAAATGCCATTGGCAGTGAAGGGGTTAACACTAGGGGGCGGGGAAGGGGTTAAGTATGTTCCTGGTGTGTTCTAACTGTATGGGGGGGGTTGACTCACTAGGGGGAATCGCTGATCTTCCGTTCATACATCGTATGAACGGGAGATCAGCGTTTCCCCCGCTGACAGGAACGAGCGGAATGTGTTTACACACATACCTCCCGTTCCCCGCTCTGTAACGAGCGCGCACGCCCGGCGGCGATCGCGCCCGCCGGGCACGCGCGCGGGACTCGGGGGCGTGCGGGGGGCGCGCGCGTGGGCCGCCGGCTGCGCGCGCGCGCCCCCTAGTGGCCGAAAAGGATAGGACGTAGAGCTACCTGCTCTCGCCCAGCAGTGCCACCGTCCCGCAGTAATATGACGGCGGGCGGTCGGCAACCAGTTAACCACTTAAGGACCGCCGCACGACGATATACGTCAACAGAATGGCACGGCTGAGCACATGGACGTACAGGTACGTCCCCTTTAAGAGCCCAGACGTGACCCGGTCCGAAGCTCCGTGACCGAGCCCGCAGGACCCGATCGCTGCCGGTGTCCCTCGACTGGGTCACAGGAGCTGAAGAACGGGAAGAGGCGAGTGTAAACAAACCTTCCCCGTTTTTCTCTGTGGCTTGTCACTGATCGTCTGTTCCCTGTCAAAGGGAACGACGATCAGTGATGTCACACGTCCAGGCATGCCCCCCTACAGTTATAAAAAAACATATGAGGTCACACTTAACCCTTTAGCTCCCCCTAGTGGTTACCTCCTTCACTGCCATTGTAATTTTCACAGTAATCAGTGCATTTTTATAGCCCTTTTTGCTGTGAAAATGACAATAGTCCCAAAAATGTGTCAAAAGTGTCCGATGTGTCTGCCATAATGTTGCTTTAATGAAAAATATTGATGATCGCTGCCATTACTAGGAAAAGAAAAAGGAATAATAAAAATGCCATAAAACTATCCCCTATATTGTAAACGCTATAAATTTAGCGCAAACCAATCAAACTTTTATTGCGATTTTTTTTACCAAAAATATGTAGAAGAATACGTATTGGCCTAAACTGAGGGGAAACATTTTTATATATCTTTTTTGGGGATATTTATTATAGCAAAAAGTAAAAAATATTGATTTTTTTTCAAAATGGTCGCTCTATTTTTGTTTATAGTGCAAAAAATGAAAACCGCAGAGGTGATCAAATACCACCAAAAGAAATCTCTATTTATGAAAAAAAAAAAAAAAAAAGGACGCCAATTTTGTTTGGGATCCATGTCGCACACTTGTCAGTTAAAGCGATGCAATGCCGAATCGCAAGAAGGGGCCAGGTCCTTGACCTGCATATTGATCCGGGTCTTAACCGGTTAAAACACTGTAATTATATGTACTCACATAATAAAATAACAGATAACTCAGTAAGTAAACTTAGCCATAGATCTCACGACTCTAGCTCACCAACATTCTCCAGACAGGAAGCGTGATGTCATCATCCGGGGTTACCAACTGTCTGTAAATTCATGGACAGTGTCTGAATTCTGTGATTTTTACATCTCCTATAAACATTTACAAACAGATGTAAAAATCATGGATTTTGCAAACTGTCTGTGAATTTACTGAAAGCTGGCAACCCTACCGCCATCAGTGAGATTGCTCTGCTCCTGTACACGTTGCGTCCTAAATCAGAACTTCTTCAGTAAGTCCTTGTCTTCCAATTGTTATGGTAGATCAGTGAAAGTTTTCAGTGGCAGTGTAATGAAGACAGCATTGTGAACGGGCCTTTAATTTTTCACCCCATGCTTTTTTTTTTTTTTTTTTAGTTTGAGGTTCCCCTTTTGGGGGGGCCTCATACTGTTTTTTTTTTTACACTACCCTTGTTGTTTGTTAACATTTACTTGATGGGTACCAACTACCTAACAACCAGAAGGTAGCTGTCACATTTAGCAGTGTTAATAATACCACCACTAAATGTTTCACTTCATACTGTAGCTGGAGGTTAACTTGGCCACAACTATCCATTTGCCAATAATGTTTTGTTCCTACCCTTTAGTGTTAGGCTATTTTCTATGTTGGTGAATGTTAATTCTCAAGTTTAAATGTTCTCATTAGTTATTTTTCTCTTAGGATCAAGTGTTAATGAATGTTACATTTGCCTGGCGAAAGGCAACAAGGAAACTATTACACATAATACAACAAACATATTGCAAACGTTAATATGTTATTATGTATATAGACGTTATGTATATTATTCATTACACCAGCATACATGTAGAGACATTCCCAAAGTGATATTTTTATAAATAGACCCCTATTTTTTTTAATGAACACATACTTGCATGTGTTAGTGTTTGATTTAACTGGAGTTTAATTTAAAGCTACCAATTTCTTTCAATAGCCACACATTTGTTTTAGTATGTATTCTAACATATATAATTAAGACAGAAAATTATGGATGCATATGTAACAACAATAGCTCCCTGTGGTCTGCTTTACGTTTACCTCACATACCAAGTCCCTGGCATCAACAATTCATAACTACCGATACAAAATTATTTTTTTAACAGTCAATGTATTTTATAGGCATTGCTTTTAACTGGTTGACTGCATATATGACTTCTGATACTATTTGCTAAACTATTAGAAGACCTGCCTTTATATTTTAATGTGCATACATAATCAATTAGTTTATGGTGCTCAAATTTTACATTACATTGTGAAATACAAAATCCCAAGTGTTAAATACCCATATACTGAAGACTGCACATTTGTATGTAAAAGATTAAAATTCAAGTGAAAGAATTAACCTGTCTGGCTCTTCTCTCCATAGGGAGTTTTATTATTCAGATTTATTCATTACAAGACTTACTTTTCCATGTCTGATCTATTTGCTTTCATTAAATGTTTGACATTAAACTCCCTTTTATTAGATTTCTGATGGAAAACATTGAGTGCTGTTATAGAAACCTAATATATTCTCATCAATAAAAATTATGCTTTTTTTGTAACAAGAAATTAGGAGTGATTTAAAACTGGAAGAACAATTTAGGTTTAGTGTTTTAATATGCTCCTTGTACTGGATATTGCATATCATATCTGAAGACAATCAGCTTCCTTCATCATCCAGATCTTATCATAAAGGTAAAGTGTAGCATAAAGCTAAATTTCAGCATTTTCAGTTTTCTACTACAAATATTTATAAAATACTGACTGTTTGATACCATATCATAATTTTGCTCCTTAACCACTTCAATACGGGGCATTTATATACCCTTCCTGCCCAGACCAATTTTCAACTTTCAGTGCTCTTACAATTTGAATGACAATTACAATTAAAAATTGTTATAATTTTCTTCTCACAAACAGAGCTATCTTTTGATGGTATTTAATCACTGCTGTTTTTTTTTTTTTTGTTTATTTTTTGCAATATAAGCAAAACAATAGAGAATAAAAAAAAAAAAAAAATGTTTTAGTTTCTATCTTAAAACGTTACATATCTTTAGTAAAAAAAATAACCCAAATTAGTGTATATTATTTGGTCTCTGAAAGATAAGGGCCCGGATTCACAAAGCACTTACGCCAAAGTACAGTATCTCTAGATATGCTGACGCAAGTACAAATGTGCGCCGTCGTATCTATGCGCCGACCCACAAAGCTACATACGTTGAAAAATAGGCTTCAGCCGCCCGACGTAACTTTCCTACGCCGGAGTATAGTGGGCGCATATTTACGCTGGACGCGTGTGGCACTCCCATTGATTTTCGATGCAAATGAGGCAAATACGGCGATTCACAAACGTACTTGCGCCGGCGCATAATATACGCGGTTTGTGTAAGTTGTACGTCCGGCATAAAGTTATTCCCCATATAGGAGGTGCAACTCATGCAAAGGTATGGACCAGGGAACGAATGCCGTCAAATTTTACATCGTTTACGTTGTATGTGAATAGGGCTGGGCGTAGGTTACGTTAATGTCGTAGGCAGTGATTCAACGTATCTTAGGCAGTTGTTTCAACGTGATTGTGAGCATGCGCACTGGGATGCGTCCAAGGTACGACGCATGCGCAGTTCGTTTTAAGTACTCGTGTGACGCTCGGCCCATCATTTGCATGGGGGTCACGCTTCATTTAAATGTATTACGCCCACTTCCACCTACTTTGACTTAGGCCGGCTTACGTCTACAAATTTACGTTACGCAGGCGCAATGTTGGGAGCATTTGCTTTGTGAATGAATTCCATGCTTGCCTCCCTGCGCTGCATCGGCGTAGCGTAAAACAGATACTCTACGGCGGCATATATATGCGCTGATGTATGTGAATCCACCCCTCCTGTTCAGCGTCAGTGACACTTCAAGTGTAGCTTGAACGGAGCGCGCGCTCAGACTGAGCCCTGAGCACAGGATTTTTTCATCATCATCCCCTCGGCTGGTATATGGACACATCTCCCCTGCATGCCCTTCCTTTCCATCTGGGACACGGTAAGCGTGCTCTTCACGGTTCACCGTGGATGCCACTTAGCATTGGATCCTCCTCCTTCAGAGCGAGACTGCATGCCTGTGGGATAAGGCACTCATTCCACACGAGTGTAACTGTGTCTATATTCATGCTGTGTGTTATAGTTTGGTGACAGGCAGCCATTGGGATCAACCACGCTGCACACTGTAGATTCTGCAACAGAGACTGGAACTTTTGTACACATATATGCTTCTTTACAGACTTTTATTTGTAATAAACAGCATTTGCATGATTTTGGGACTTCCTGCAGTTGTTTGTGTTACAGCGCTTTTTTGAAGGATCACCTTGGTCTGTCTTTCCCTCTCACATCACTCCTAATGTGTTCATCCTTCTAGCAGCTTATACACTTAGCCCAGTATAACTCCAGGGCTTACTTATCTAATATTATTATGTGGTCATAAGCTCTTCATATGTTTATATCGTCTTACTTTTGGATTTTTGGCGCTGTCTTTGTTTTGTTTGACATTTTATTTGATGACAACCCATCGCACTTTTGAAGGCCCTGGAACACCAGCACAATGGAAAAGCCCACAAAATGACCCCATTTTGGAAATTCGACACCCCAAAATACATTCTGCTGCTCCTCCTGAGTATGGCAATACCACATGTGTGAGACTTTTACATAGTCTGGTCACATACAGAGGCCCAACATCCAAGTAGCAACTCCAGGCGTTCTAGGCGTATAAATTACACACAAATTCCTGTCAACCTATGATATTGTTGAAGGCCCTTCATATTTCTAACCCATAGCATGTACTGTACATACCAATTACAAACCAAAATACATTCTTCTAAGCAAAGAAAAGATTACCTGTGGTTTTAGTAGTGCAGTGGTCCACAGAGGAGAGCATCAGTCCAGGTAGCAGGCAGGGATGTGGTCAGCAGCAGCAAAAGGAATATCCATGCAGTAGCCAGGAATACTGTCCATATTACAGGCAGGAGGCAGAGATATGATCAGTGCAGCCAAAGTAATGGTCCAGGCAACAGGCACATGGTCCATGAAAAGTCTTGGATCAGTGCAGGTAGAGTTATTGTCAGCAAACCCAAAGTATTGGCCCAGGCAGCAGACAGGACCATCAAGTTTAGGGCCTCATTTAGGGAAGAATGGGGACAGGGGTAAAGACTTCTCCCACCCAAATCCGGGTAACCAGACCCTGTTCTGGGAATACAGAAAACCAAAAACTACTTTACTCAACTCAGAACACTATTCTGAAGCCCATCACATGTGAGACCCCTGTGTAGCAGGGTGAAAGATCAGTCCAAGGGGAAGGTAAAAACATGCACCAGGTTGGGAGGAACTTTGGGGACAATGGAAACTGGTGTCTTTCCTAACTCCTCTTTTGCTGCACACCCAACATCTTTTTTGGCGTCTTCTTCCGTTTTCGGATGGTGGAATATTTTCAGGAAAATGTCGCTCATGCAGTCTGCTGACAGAATCAGAGCGAATGCTTTCTGGGGGGGAGCCTTGCTGATAAATCAGGGCAGTGACAATATTTTCGATAAATTTGATAAAGGGGTTGGGCATTTCCATTGATTTTTGATAAGTGACATATACATAAATGGCCAAATGGAAGAAGTATATTGCAGCTTTTTTGTACCAGAAGAGGGACTTTCATGTTGAAAGATAGGGTTGCAGCATTTAATCACATAAATCCACCCCGATGAACTTATTGTATTCATTGATACAGCAAAGCTTTTGAACGGGACCGCATCTTTTGTGAAGTTCTACCGAGGTGTCATTGTGGATGGTGAACATGATGATCTTTCTTATCCATCCACTTCACGGCCAACACTTCTTCGTTCCTCAGGCTTGCTGATTCCCCTCTTTGTAGCCTTGTGGTGACTAGACTCTGTGGGAAGCCTTTCCTGTTTTTTTTGCAGTACCACAGGCCAAAGTTTTCTTCAATTATAAGTGGCTAAATAGGTGTAGTAATTGTCCATGTAAATATTATACCCCTTTTGGAGGAGTGAGAATGCCAACTCCCAGACAATTTTCCCGCTTATCCCCATGTACGTTGGACACTCAGTGGGCTGGAGCTGGGAGTCTTACCTTCATACACATGAAAGGCATGCACATATGCGGAGGAGCTTTCACAGAGCTTGTTGAGCTTCAGGCCGTACCTCACCGTCTTACTGGGGATATACTGCTTGATTCCCAGCCGGCCTGTGAAATGGACCAGGGATTTTTTCCACAATTCTATACAATTTATCAAAGTCTGAATGATTGGGGGGGGGGGGGGGGCACTGCGAGTTATCACTGAAATGCAGGAACTGCATGATCATGTTATAGCAGGACCTGGACATCACAGCTGAAAAAATTGGCATATGGTGGATGTGGTTGGTAGACCAATATGCCTGAAGTTCATTTTTTTTTATAAGCCCCATGTTTAGTGTAAAGCCTAAAAACAATTTAAGCTCCTCCACTGTTAGGGGTCTCCATTCAAAAGGACGGGCATAGTATGTGTTGGGGTTGTTTTGTATGTAATGATGGGCCGAAAGATTTGTTTGGTCCATGATGCTTTGAAGTAACTCATCAGGGAAAAATAAATAAAAAAAATTGATTTCAGAGAAACCTTCGGTGTTGGCCTGCACACCTGGCTGTGCTGTAAAAGGGGAGATTGTGGCTGACCCTTTTCTCGAAGGCAGCCACAATGGGTTTGCCAAAGGCACCTGGAAGATGGATTTGGGCCCTATTTCTTTGGCGTGGAATTCCAGCACTTGCACTGGGCCTTTCCTCCTGGGGCCCAGCAGAGAGTGTACTGGGCCTCTCCTCCTGGGGTCTAGCGTTGTTGGCATTTGCTGATTGGCCATTTGGGTGTCTGGTGCTGCTGGTAGCCGCCTGGTGTTCAGTGTGTTGTCCTTTTGGACAGACTATTTCCTCCTCTGATTCAGATGTACTGCCTTCAGGGGGATCATATAGCGAACCAGAATCAGAACTGTATTGGGGCAGTGAGAGCTCCATGCCGCTCTCATCGGTCAGTCTTAGCATTTGGTATGCTTCTTCTGGAGTGTATACTCTTTTGGACATGGCTGTATGACAGGGCTGCACGACAGGGACTAATGGGCTGTATGTCAGCTGGAAATTGGCTGCATGTCAGGCACTGCTGGGCTCACGGGACAGGTACTCAGACTGGGTGACAGGCACTCCTGATGGGGGTGAAAGGTACTCTTTATTTGGGGGGGGGGGGGCTATCTGGGTACAGTAATAATTTACAGCAACACTGCAACTTACTGTTCAATTACACTGGGGTTTGTTTACACCTGTGACCGGCTGTGATTGGACACAGCCCGTCACGTGGTAAAGAGACAATTTGGTAATTTCATAAAGAGCCAATTTGATCAGGGCTGGGCTTTGTCCAAGGGACGAGCCTCTTCCCTGATCGCCGCGCTGTGGCGTGCATGCCAAACCTCTTCAAAGTGACCAGCCGTGATTGGACACAGCCGGTCACGTGGTAAAAAGACAATTTCATTGGCACACGCCCCGTCCCTGATCGCCACGCTGCACGCTGTCATATGACATCCCCCCGGAGGGAGGATAGGATCCTGCTATCATCATATTACTATGACGCGGTATGGAACTGGTTAATTATAATTGTAGCACTACCCTCGAAGGAGCTGCTTGGGTTTGCACATTACCTCTGACTTCGTTGTCAGGGTAGAAAGTCCATAATAAATGCAATGTCCAGGCAGATGTAAAACCTTCAACAATTTGGTTTTATTTTCACTGCAGGGTAACTTGAAGAAAATAAAGTAGAAGGGAGAAGAGTAGGGGAAGGTTTAGGCACACGGTACAGAATGCTCAAAAATAGTCAGTCTCCACTATTGAGTGGGTACTGCTCACCCAGATAGTTCCCTCTCACATAGCCTAGCAGCCGGGATGATGCACAAACTAATGTCCAGACAGTCTCTGCCACGGACTGTTGTGGAATTAATTTGGTCTCTGCCACAGACCTTTTGGATGAACTTGGTCTCTGCCACAGACCTTTTGGATGAACTTGGTCTCTGCCACAGACCTTTTGGATGAACTTGGTCTCTGCCACAGACCTTTTGGATGAACTTGGTCTCTGCCACAGACCTTTTGGATGAACTTGGTCTCTGCCACAGACCTTTTGGATGAACTTGGTCTCTGCCACAGACCTTTTGGATGAACTTGGATGCATCCAAGAATCCTCTGCCCCAGGATTTCAAAGTCCTGAACCTCCAGTAATGCAGTAGAAGAGCCTTTAAGCCGAACTGGCAAACTGCAAGGCTTTCAATATAGTGGAACCCTCCTTAATCAGGTCACCAGGCCTCACCCGAGACACTAGCACTTTGCCGGTCTCCTCCAGGGCAGGTCCTCCCTCGGTTTCCTTCATTAAGACAGCTTCCTCCCTTGAGGACAGATAGCCTGGGATCCCCTTTTAGAGTTGTAGGCCCCAGCCAGCATAGCTGGGCCTACTCGACAGCGAAGTGACATCAGGCCAACGTGGCCCTGAAAGTCAGATACACGCACCTCACGCCAGGAGGACCACGAGGTGAAGGACCCGATCAATGGCATCTTTCCCTTAAGTACCCCTCCCCAGCATACATAATATGGGCGCTACATAATAATCATTATTATTTTTTATATAATATCATCATGCTAACTATACAGTTAAGATAAGTAGATAAGTAACAAAGAGAAGCAATGATGGTATTATATAGTAGCTCAACCAATAAAAGCTATTGCTATTGCTATTGCTATTGCTATTGTATAATGAACATCATTAACGGACATTGCCCTGTTCTGTAGAAAAAAAAATATACTGAATTATTAATGTTTTTCAAATTTATTTTAATATACCATCAGCGGCAGTTTGTAAGGGCTTACCTTGAGTGGAGTCCATTTTGCAGACTTGTAAGCTCACCCTTGTAGGTACACACAGCCCACGGTAATAAGGCAAGACACTACCTGGGCTGTGAGTCTGTGCACAGGGGCTAGATAGGGATTAGCCAGAGATAGTCAAGTATAGCCGGGCCCAGGATTACAGAATTCAGAGTAAGGTCAGAAGCCGGGGGCAGGCTTGTAGCTGAGCAGACGGGGTACAAGCCGTGGGTCAACGGCTGGAGAAGGCAGGGAAAGTCCAAAAGTACAGGCCGGGGTCAAAGAGCAGGAGACAGCAGCATTCCAGGGTACATAAGCCAAAAAGGTCAGAAGCCGGGGTCAATCTTGTAGCTGAAGATAACCACAGGAACACAGGAACCGTTGTCACAGACAGGACGATCAGAGAACAATGAACTGACGCCTCCCTCATAGTGAGGCAGGGCTTTATATCCTGGTTGATTAGGAAACCTGCCTCAGCTGGACCAGGCAATCAGCACATAGTTCAGAACCACGCTCTGACGGACAGCAAGCAGAATATCAACTGAGAAGTGGCTCAGAGGAAAACACCCGGAGCAGCAACGGGGAGGTCCTGGGTTCAATTCCACCCAGAGCCACCTGGAGCACGACCACACCTCGCTGTCCATTTGGCACTGTAGCGACCGTGACAGTTCCCCCCCTTAAAAAACGCCCTCCGGGCGTTTAAAGGAGCTTCCTCATAGGCACAGTCTTTAAGGTCCAAACCATGGGGATACAAAGCACCAACGACAGAGTCCGAAGATTTTTACTTTTTCTTTTTGGACTTCGTTGATTTTGAAGTTCTGGTAGTGGGTGCATTCACCGCTTGTAAAGCTCGTTCAAACATTACTAGATCCTGTTTACGGACCATGGTACCATTCGAGGCATATGTGCAGTCAGGTGAAATAACCTCACAGGAACTGAAACTGGGGACACAGGAACTAAAACTGGTTACACAGGAACTGGAACTGGAAAGGTAGGTACAGCAAGCCGAGGAACAGGTGCATCGGACTGGACAGAAGTCACCGGAATGTCAGACTGGGGCAATGGAACTTCAAGCTGCATAGCAAACA
This sequence comes from Rana kukunoris, assembly GCA_029574335.1. Taxonomy (NCBI): domain Eukaryota; kingdom Metazoa; phylum Chordata; class Amphibia; order Anura; family Ranidae; genus Rana; species Rana kukunoris. Next base: position 407,368,039 of record CM056052.1, on the reverse strand, counting down.
AAGATTCTGGGGTAGCAAAAAAACTCACAATAGTACCCACCTGAAGAACCTTTGACCGAGGTGGGTGAGTTGGGCAGAGAGATAAAGTGCCCGCTTACGCCATAGTAAAAACAAAGTTCATAGCCTCTCCTCCGCTCTTTTTCTACCCTAGATAGCTCGGACCGGATGGCCCCGATCTGCATGGGTTCCACGTCCTACAAGGCAGGCGTGTGTGCATCCACAGGAGCGTCAAGGCTTCGTGGTGTTGGAACTTCATGGCTGGGCACATGCAGAGCTTCATAGCTTGGCACATACTGGGCTGGCTCGGTGTTGTGTCTGTACGGAATATTTCTGTCCCTGAATACCGGTAGGCCACGTGAACTGAGAGCAGACCTGGGAGCGCTGGTCCTCTTGGGGACAGGAATGTATGAGTCCAGAGCAGACATGAAAGTTTCCCAGCTGTCCAAGACTGGACTCTTTTCCTGCAACAGCAGATGAGCCCATGATTTGATTTGCCCTGTTAGCAAGTTGATGGAAGCGCGAACCTTAACATAGTCCATGGCATAGGTCCTAGGTTTAAGAGCAAACAACAGCTCGCAATCCATCTTAAAAAACAAGAAAGATGCACGGCTACCATCAAATTTCTCTGGCATAACAACAAGCGGCTCAGGACATACTAGTTCTGGGGCTGGGCGTGCTGTCCCTTTAAGTAATTGAACTTCTTGCTGTAGTTCCAGAATGGTATGGCCCAGGCTGGAGACTTGCAGAGCCAGGGAGGTGAGCATCTTGTACAACTCTGCGGACTCCATGTTATTGGTCAGTTCATTATGTAAGGACTTACCTTGAGTGGAGTCCATTTTGCAGACTTGTAAGCTCACCCTTGGAGGTACACACAGCCCACAGTAATAAGGTAAGACACTACCTGGGCTGTGAGTCTGTGCACATGGGCTAGATAGGGATTAGCCAAGGATAGTCAAGTATAGACGGGCCCAGGATTACAGAATTCAGAGTAAGGTCAGAAGCCGGGTCAGTCTTGTAGCTGAGCAGACGGGGTACAAGCCGTGGGTCAAGGGCTGGAGAAGGCAGGGAAAGTCCGAAAGTACAAGCCGTGGTCAAAGAGCAGGAGACAGCAGCATTCCAGGGTACGTAAGCCAAAAAGGTCAGAAGCCGGGGTCAGTCTTGTAGCTGAACCGTTGGCACAGACAGGACGATCAGAGAACAATGAACTGACGGCTCCCTCATAGTGAGGCAGGGCTTTATACCCTGGTTGATTAGGAAACCTGCCTCAGCTGGACCAGGATAGACAAGTGCAGATTGTAGGGAGATCAGAGACAGGCAATCAGCACATAGTTCAGAACCAGTCTCTGACGGACAGCAAGCAGAATATCAACTGAGAAGTGACTCAGAGGAAAAGACCCAGGGCAGCAACGGGGAGGTCCTGGGTTCAATTCCACCCAGAGCCACCTGGGGCACGACCACACCTCGCTGTCCATTTGAAAATAATGAATGACTCAGGATTCTCATGCAGGCAGGTTGAGGGGCTCCAGAAAATTGTAATAGTTCAAAGGCAACTGGCTTTTCAGTTTCCTCATCAGTTGGTAAAAGCTGGCTTAAGACCTGGGGCCTGGAAATTTCTTTAAAGTCTGGGTGGGATGAAATCTCCAATCCTGGGTCCTTGTTATGAGAACCACCACCACACTTATTGAGCAGGGAAGTTTTTGCCCAGGAGTAAGGAGGGGTCCACCTAGAAGAGACAGCTGGGAGCCAGAACAACAAGGGGCTGCAAGTTTTGTGCACAGAGTTATGTTTGAAGACTGTCTGTAGGAGCAAGTCAAAGGACCTAAATGGTAAAGCCAGATGAATAGTACTTTACGTGTACACCAAGAGGCTGAATGCCATTTGTTATTTGATAGGAGAGCAATTTTGAATACCCAAGGGATACTCATGTTTTGTTTTATGAACTTTTTAAAAAAATCGGGCAAGAAAAGCCCTTAAGATAAATATTTCAGTGAGTGGATGTGTCATTAAAGTGTTTTAATGCCGCATGCACACGACCGTTTTTTCATGACAAGTAATTTTTTTTTTTTTTAATTGGTCATTAAAAACAATCGTGTGTACAGTAGGTGACCGCGATATTGTGTCAATCTCGCTCCCTTTCTCGGCAAGATTGACCACCTACGAGCCACATCGCGGGAGCCAGCGCCGAGCCGGCTTGCCGCGATGGGGACAATGCCGTCATAAAAGCGACGTGAATCCGACTTGGATTCTCGCCAATTCTACACGCGGCGTTTGGTATGAATCATGAGGGGGAACTCCACGCCAAAATTTTAAATAAAAATCTGGCATGGGTTCCCCCCCAGGAGGCATACCAGGCCCTTAGGTCTGCTATGGATTGTAAGGAGAACCCCCTACGCCGATAAAACACAATCCATACCATACCCGTATCCAAGCTGCGTTCAGGAGGTGAGGTAGCACTGACTTCTGATACAAGCCAAAGGGGACGGCGGGAACATGTAGGAGAAAGCCCATAAGGGAGTCTGGAAGGTCTATATCCATAATGATATTAATTTGAGATCTAATATCCTGCAAAACAGGGCGTAGCTTAGGACATTCCCACCAGATATGTAGGAAGGAACCCCTATGGCCACATCCCCACCAACAGGCATCCGAGGTCATAGGGTAAATTTGTTTAAGTCTGATAGGAACCCTGTACCATCTGGTTAAGACTTTAAACCCATTCTCTTGCATCTTCGTGTCAACAGAGCTGGAATGTGTAAGGCGGAATAACTGGCTGAGCTGAACATCAGTGAACGTATGCTGCAAGTCTCTCTCCCACTCCCGAATATATGTTGGTTTCCCAGATGAATCCAGCTCCTGCAATAGGCCATAGAGAACGGATATAGCATGGGGGACGGGGGTAGGCGACATGCACAACTTCTCAAAAGGTGTGGCGGAGGTGGGAGAGCGAATGGTATATGGTAAGCCCCGTGCAAAATGTCGAAGCTGACCATACCTCCAGCTATCCATTGGGAACCCCCCATATTGGGTCCTAAGCTCATCCAGGGTGAGCAAACCTCCGTCTTGGAAGAATCTGCCACAGCAAAGTTCGCCATTAGCCATCCAGGATCGGAGAAAAGATGGGTGTTACCCCGGTAGAAACCAGGGGAAGCCCCCCAGGGGTGTCAGGGGAGAAAAAGGAGGCGCAAGATTCCCAAATTAGTTCACAGCATCCCATAGTTTCAAAGCATGGGTGGACGTTTGTGAAACAAGTGTTGACAGACCCCTTTGCGACTGGGGAAGCCAAGGAGCATGGGATAGATTACGGCCCACCATGGACTTCTCTAGGGGGACCCATACTGTAGTGGAAACCCTGTGGTGCCAATCCAAAATCCGTTGAAGGGCGATGGCCTCATAGTACTTACGTACATCGGGAACCCCCAGACCCCCCATCCGCTTGGGCCTCTGCAAGGTAAGGAGGGCCAAGCGAGGGCTGCGACCCTGCCAAATGTAGCGAAGAAATGCACTGTTGAGGCTCAAGAAAAAAGACCTAGGTAAGGAAATAGGAACCATTTGGAGAAAAAACAAAATGCAGGGGAGCACGTTCATCTTCAACACACTGACCCGGCCCATCCACGAGAACATCTCCCTATCCCACCAACGCAAGTCAGCCTTAACGGAGGAGAGCAATTGAGCGTAATTACTAGTATATAATTGGGCATAAAGGGGGGTAAGGTAAACCCCCAAGTATTTCATGTGGGTAGCACACCAAGTGAAGGGGAAGGAGGATTGCAACCGTGTACGCAAGTCTAGTGGAATAGTCAATGACAAAATCTCAGATTTGGTGAAATTAATTTTGAAATTAAACAGGGCACTGAAAGTCTGTAATTCCGTCATAATGTTGGGGAGGGAAATCAAGGGATTTGCTACATAAAAAAGGACATCATCCGCGTATGCGGAAAGCTTATGTTCGTGAGAGCCAACATTAAAGCCCTTAATCTTGGGATTAGAGCGTATCCTGTTAAGCAAAGGCTCTAAGGTAAGAGCAAAAATGAGGGGGGACAACGGGCAGCCCTGCCTTTTCCCGTTCCCAATAGGAAAGGGGTCAGCGAAAGTCTCATTAACCTTAGAGCGCGCCTTGGGGTTGCTATACAATGAGTAGACCCAGGAGAGAATTTTCGGGCAAGGTCCCAGTCTAGACAGGACTGCACGAAGATACGTCCAATCCACCCTGTCAAACGCCTTCTCGGCATCAGTGGATAGGAGAAGACAGGGTGGATGGTCAGCCTGCGCGTGAACCCATTGGATCAACTGAATGGCCCGGTTTGAATTATCTCTAGCCTCTCGCCCAGCAATGAACCCTGTTTGGTCAGAATGGACAAGGAAGGGAAGAATGAGTTTCAGACGATTCGCAAGGATTTTTGCTAGGATTTTAATGTCAGTGTTTAAAAGCGATATCGGTCTATAATTTCCAGGGACCGCGCAGTCCTTCCCCTCCTTGGCAGCACTGATATGTGGGCCAACAGACCTTCCTTAGGCATAGGGGCACCAGAAGCCAGTGCGTTAAAGTACGTACACATATGGCCAGAGAGCAGGGGAAGGAAGGCACGGTAATAGGCATTCGTGAAGCCATCCGGGCCGGGGCTCTTCCCCGTCGGCAGGGTCTTCACAACAATTTCCAATTCCTCAGAAGTGATCGGAGTTTCAAGGGCTTTACTATTTTTTTGGGAAAGCTGGGGGGTTTGGGCATCAGCCAAATAGTCCAGGATGCGATCCTGCCTGTGCACCTCGGTGAAACCAGGAAGCATGGCAGGCAACTGGTATAATTGGGCATAATAGTCTCTAAAAGTGGCCGCAATTTTAGAGGAGTGAACAACTGAGAGCCCTGCCCCTGCCTGAAGCTTATGCACATGGCACGAGTCACGCTGCCTCCTCAGAGCCCTGGCAAGCAGACGCCCACATTTGTTACCGTATTCATAAAATGTATATGACACACGGTGCAATCGGTCGCGTATACGAGCGTCCAATAAAGTGGCAAGCTCTAGGCGCAGGGCCTCAATGCCGGTTGCCAGTTCTTGGTGTTTTCCGCAGAAGGGGCCGTGCCTTTTTCAGCCTCGTTCCCTAAGATATAAACTCTCCCCGCATTACAGCCTTGTGGCCCTCCCAAATCGATGCCACCCCAACCTCTGTAGAGGAATTTTCAGAGAAATAATGAGTGATAGTATCGGAGATGCTTTTGAGGGCTACATCGTCATCCAGGATATTCTCGGTTCATTCAAGTCCAAGACCTGGCACCAGAAGCGAGTGGATGCATGGAGAGAGATACCGGGGCGTGGTCCGACATGGTAATGGAGCCAATCGACGCACCGGACAAGGAGTCCAGGGTAAACTGGTCCATCAACAGTAGGTTAATCCGGGTGTAAACCGCATGGGTTGCTGAATAATAGCTATAATCTCTCTCCCTCGGGTGGCGCACTCTCCATCAATCCACAAGATGGTGTGCCTGCAAGGTCTTCCTAAAGTGTTTGAGGAAAGCAAAGGAATGGGCAGAGCGTCCCGCAGAAGTGTCCACTGCAGGATCTGGGATGACATTAAAATCCCCCCTAAACCAGCTGGCCCTCTCTAAATTGGGAAAGGGAATCCAGAAGGGAGTCTAGGAAGGTGAGCTGTCCAGAATTTGGTGCGTACACGGTTGCAAAAGTAAATTTACGACCCATAATGTTCCCCTTGACGAATACAAATCTACCAATTGGGTGAGTCAACTGGTCTGACAAAATAAAAGGGCAATTTTTATGCACGGCTATAGCAACCCCACTCGATTTAGAGTGGGGCAAGTTGCTAAGGAACCACTAAGAGTAGAGGTGAGTGGGCAAGCGGGGGACCGAGTCAGTGCGAAAATGCGTTTCCTGCAAAAAAGAACATGCGCCCCCTGGTGTTTTGTCTCGAGCCACAACTTACTGCGCTTTTTGGGAGATCCCAGCCCTCTGACGTTATAGGAAATCACCTTCAGGGAAGCCATTTATGAAGCTGAACGTGTAGCCCCCCCCCCCCAGTCAGAAGGAGAGAGAGACCTGCAGCGATCCAAACCATGATGCAATGAGTACTGGAGAAAAAAAAGCAACAACAAGAAAAAACATGAGAACAAGATAAACGAAGACAAACACAAAACAGGACACATAACAGTCCCCATAAGGGAGACGTTCTAGAAACCTCCCAGGGCATCTGAATCCGGTTGATCGGGGACCCCCCCCCCCCCGGCCGGCAAGTCAGCAAGGGGAGAAGGTCAGCGAGCAACCTAGAGTCCCAAACATGGGACATGACTCCGCAGAGTTGGCCTATGTGGGGCAACAAGCCCGTCCACAAGGCAGGAATACACCTCATAGCAGCAGTTAGGCACGTCGACCAAAGAGATGGCGTAGCCCAGCACAGAAAAAATACCACAGCAGCAACAAATTGCAGGAGCAGAACAAAACAGAACATAAGCAACAGTGCCCCTAAAAAGAGTGCAAAAAAATAAATGTAACATCATAGGAACGTGACCTTACAAGAGTTGCCAACACCCCAGATCAATCAGAAAAATAGGAAATTCCCCCAGGGGCAACAGTAGTAAGCGTAGACGTAATAGTGCGAGAAACAAAAATATATTTTATAATTATTTAATCGTATAAAATAAATCATACAATATAACACTTTCCAAATACAAAATTACAAAATCGAGACTGATCCACATGAAAAAACTCTACAGGGCCTTGTAGAGTTTTTTCATGTGGATCAGTCTCGATTTTGTAATTTTGTATTTGGAAAGTGTTATATTGTATGATTTATTTTATACGATTAAATAATTATAAATTATAATTATAAAATATATTTTTGTTTCTCGCACTATTACGTCTACGCTTACTACTGTTGCCTAAAAAGCCCCTCCCCTGGGGGAATTTCCTATTTTTCTAAAAAGAGTGCAAAGAACCCGGCAAACAGTTCACATCCAACCACGATTCAAGGGATTCTTCAGGTCCCCCTCTGAGAAGGAGAGTTCGGTAGCAGAGCCTGCGAGTCCTGGGGGGATCCACTCAAGAACAACGCCTGTTGCGGCCCTTACGATGAGCAGTACGCCAAGGCTGTGGTTGTATAGGCAGGGGGATGTCCGGAGCGGACTTCCAGTCTGGAACATCAATGGCCGGGAGGCCCAGCTTCTGCAGAAATTGTGGCAGGTCATCTCCCGTGCGTAAGATAACTTGGCGGCCATCTTTGGTAACCAAAAGTTGGAAAGGGAAACCCCACTTATAAGGTAAGTGGGCATCCTGTAGAGCGGCAAGTAACGGCTTTAGGGTTCAGCGTTGCATCAGGGTACGCCTGGAGAGATCGGGAAAAAAGGACGCACCCCCCTGACATGAGCCGTGATGCTTTCCTTCAGGGAATATTTATGCAGTTTGCAGATAATGTCCCGTGGTTTGTCCGGATCGTCAGACGGTCCAGCGATCCGGATCGGTACCGGGAGGACCTTTGGGGTTGCGGCGAGAGCCTCCGCTGCTTGGCTGGCATAGCAGCGTGTGGAAGAACCCTGGAGAGAGCTGCTGTGGGCGCTGTGAATTCGGCGGGCGGACGGAGCTCACTGCAGACACGTCCTCACACGTCCATGCCACGGCCATGCCCCTCCCATTTTAGTCTTTTTAATTGTTTTAGTTTTAGTTGTATTTTAGTAGACTAAAATGGTATTAAAGTAAGTCTACTAAAGATGAAATGAACACTGATGAATACTCTACCAATCTTCATGTAATAACCCGCCTCCATTGTTTTTAGCTGGTTAGTGGGCATGGAGAAAGCAGAAGGGAGTGGACTGCCATTTGACTGTGTATATGCCCACATGTGTGACTCTTGGGCTGCTCATATGTGATAGGAAGGAAATGCTTAGCATAGAAACTCACTAAAAACTGAGTATGTTCAGAGTTGCCACCACAGCTGCAAAATCCCTAGCTGAAGTTGGGACATGGACAAAAGGTGGAGGTAGAGAGCAGCAGGGTGAACAGTTTTTTTTGATGTGTGTTGCGTGACATGGTAAAGTTTTACCATTTGAGCAAGTTCTCACACTTCATAAAGAGCTAGAATTATTTCTCTCGCTCTAACAATCTTGGGAATCTGTGGTTTGAACACTGTTTTTTCATGCGGGCGTGACTTGCGTATGTGTTTGCTTCTGCATGCGAGCTCGGCGGGATGGTGCACTTTAATTTGTTTTTATTATTATTTATTTTCCTTTTTATTTTCACACTGTCCTTTATTTGTTTTATTTTTTTTTTATGTTTGGGTCACTTTTACTCCTATTGCAAGGAATGTAAACATCACTTGTAGTATAAAATAAAGCATGCCAGGACCTCAGATCTCATATTTACACTATAATGCAATAAATAAAAATTGCGGCTGGTCCTTAACCACTTGAGACCCGGCGCATCGCTGAAGAGCCGATGTGTGTACCTGGCGGCCGCGATGTCCATCAGGTACATGCGATCGGCGGGAACACAAGCAGATCACAGCAGGGGCATGGAGCTCTGTGTGTAAACACAGAGCTCCACGTGCTGTCAGAGGAGAGGAGACTGATGCTCTGTCCCCTGTACATAGGGACACAGCATCGGTCACCTCCCCCAGTCACCCCCCTCCCCCCACAGAGTTAGAACACACCCAGGATACACATTTAACCCCTTCCTCACCCCCTAGTGTTAACCCCTTCCCTGCCAGTCACATTTATACAGTAATTAGTGCATTTTTATAGCACTGGTGCTGTATAAATGTAAATGGTCCCAAATTTGTGTCAAAAGTGTCCAAAATGTCCGCCGCAATATCACAGTCCCAATAAAAATCGCAGATCGCCGCTATTACTAGTAAAAAAAAAAATAATAATAAAAAAAATCATAATTCTGTTCCCCATTTTGTAGGCGCTATAACATTTGCACAAACCAGTCGCTTATTACTATTTTTTTTTTTTACAAAAATACGTCGAAAAATACGTATCGGCCTTAACTGAAAACAAATATTTTTTTTTTTTTAATTGGGATATTTATTATAGCAACAAGTAAAAAAAAAAATATATATATTTTTTAAATTGTCGCTCTTTTTTTGTTTATAGCGCAAAAAATAAAAACCGCAGAGGTGATCAAATACCACAAAAATAAAGCTCTATTTGTGGGGAAAAAAGGTCGTCAATTTTGTTTGGAAGCCACGTCGCACGACCACGCAAATGTCAGTTAAAGCGACGCAGTGCCGGAAGCTGAAATTTCAACTGGGCACAAAGGGGATTTATGTGCCCAGTAAGCAAGTGGTTAAGTAACTACAACACAACTGAGTGGTGCTAAACTCTGAGAAGGATTAACTAATCCTTCTCAGAGTTTAGCACCACTCAGTGGTGTTGCTATGGGGGTGCAGCCTTCACCTGGGCAACACCTGTCAAAGGGGTGACACCCAGGGCCAGCCAGAATTGCCTCCATTTCTCACTAACACAGCAGAGCATAGCAAGAGAATAAAAATATTTCTGTACAGCAGGGGAGAGAGACACAGCAGTGCAAAGCTGCCAGAGTTAACTTTCCAATTAACCAGCAGGTGATTGGTTGCTAGGCGGTAAAAGCAATCAATCACCAGCTTGTTAATATGAAAAATGAACTCCAGCAGCTCCCTCTGTTCAGCACTGCTGTGTCTCCCACTCCGCATGCCCCGAGAAAGGTAGAAAAGGGCAAAGCTTCAGGGGGGGGAATTGTATAATGTGCAGGGAGCTGTATAATATGCAGGGGGGTTGTAAAATGTAAAGGGGGCTGTGTAATGTTCCTTTAAGCAGGGCTGAGCTATATCTATCCATTAGAATGAAGGTGAAGGGCGGGGCATGAAATGTCCCCGCCCCCACCACCTATGGGACTGTGTCATACCAGAAAATAAAATTAAAGTTTAATTAATAAAAATAAAAAAACTTACCTATGATTGGTTGAGCTTTTTTTGACAGTTGCCCCAAACAACGGTCCTCCAACCTTATAAAAAGATAGAGGATGCGTCAGCAATGGGCAGAAGATTGGAGAAGATTTGGAGAAGCACATCTGCACTTACCTGTCATGGAGCAGTTGCTTCGCCAGCTGAGGATGGTGATAGCTGGATGCGGCAGTGCCTCTCTCTTCCTGGCTCTTCTCCCCTGTTTTCTCCTTCTCCCTCTTCTGCTGGTCATGGACCTGTTTTTTCCGGTCCTGTGGTGCCATGTCCTTCTTCCTCCCTTTCTCACCCTGTTATCCCCCCTGATATACTTTCTTCCCCTGGACCTCCGTTGTCCTATAGTGGACTCTCCTCCGGTGCAGTGAGTGGTGGTTCCTCTGTCTCCCGCCATCAGATGTTGTCACCTCCGCCTGTGTAATTGGCTTCAGGCCCTTCCTTCATCCGCGATGTCGTTTGGCCTTCTACTTTGGCTGGAATCGCTGGCATGTGCACAGTACATCAAGGCAGATCAACACAGAGGCAGCTTAAGTGTCCTCTCAGGTTCGAATCCCCGCCTGGTCAGGTCTCTAGGGGAAAGAAGAAAGACAATGCTGTTACTTCAGCTGGAATGCCTCAGATGAATTTTGTAGTTCCATCACAGCCAGCCAATCCTGTTGTCATGGCGACTGGTAGTAAACAGATGTCTGGGAGGAAGCGTCTTTGTAAATCTAAAGGTATTGTAATACCTTCTAATGTTTTGATGCATGGGTTTTCTGATCATCAATTAAATGCTTCTAGTTTTATTGATACAGCTCCTTCTTTGTTGACGGATCCCGTTACCATGGCGCCTGATCATGACCATGCATCTCCTGATTTTGTCGTTTCTCCAAATCCACTGCCAGCAGGGTCTGCGAATGCCTCGACTGAGTTGGTTTCAGCTCCTGCTGGTGAGTTTAATAATTCTTCTCCAGTCAGGGAATTTATGTCCATGTTTGCTAAATCGTTTAATTCTGTTAATCAACCACAGTCAACTCCTGCTTCTGTGTGGCTGGATCCTTTGTCTGAGGCTCATATTAGCCCTGTCTCTACCTCAGTTATTCTACTGTTATTCCTGCTGCTCATAATTTTTTGATTCCTCCTTTGGTCCCAGAATCTTGCTTAAAGCGGAAGTAAACCCATCGATTTAACAGTTTCAAAAAGCAGTTACATTTCTGGCATGCCGGGATTGCCAACTGTCACATTGGTTGTGCTCTCAACCAAACTGTCAAACCATCCAATGGCTGGTGTCATAACTGATCACACGTGCAGCATCATGGCAGTTGAAGATTAAACATAGGCCAAGATGGCAGCTTCCTTGCCTGAAAATGATAGGTGGGTTTACTTCCACTTTAAGGGGAGTTTTGATGGGCGATTTGTGTCCTCTGGGGTTTCATTTATCTAGTGCAGTGAAAGAAATGTTTTGGAAAGGAGACTAAGTTTAAATTCTGACTTTGCTTCTGTCCAACCACGAGCTTAAGGTGGTTAAGAAGGATGGTGATCGTAAAGATGATAAAAAACGAAAATTGCCGCCACGCTCTTTTAACAACTGGCTGTAGGCATTTTGCATTTATGCTAGAGTGCTGGGTGAACAGCGCCCTGATTTGTGTTCTGGCTTATTCCAACATATCGAAATTATTTTGGAACCATACAACAATTTTCTAATTTTTTCATGGTTTTATTATGACAAAGCATTTCGCCAGAAGTTGTCTGTGCACAAATCTTTGAAGTGGGGTTCAAAAGATATAGGTCTGTGGCTCAATCTTTTATTACCTCAGAAGCCGTTGGTTAAAGTTTCCAATGCCAGTAATATGTATAGGAGAGGTGTGTGTATTTTAATTTCAATGATAGCATGTGTAAGTGGCCTAACAGCTGTAAATACAAACATGAGTGTAGTCATTGCGCTGGTTCTCACCCTGTTTCTCGTTGTTTTAAGAACGCTTCTGCTCCATTCTAAACATGCTACCTTGGCTTCACATGTATCCAGAATGTCAGAGGGCAATGGTCCTGCGTGATGGTTTCTTGTTTGGTTTTCGATAACCTTCTTTTACTGGAATCGATTGTCGTGTCTTTCCTAATTTGCTTTCTGTTTCTTCAAATTTGGCTGTTGTTCGTGAGAAATTGAATAAAGAATTACGAGCTGGTAGAATTGAAGGTCCTTTTTCTACTACTCCTTTTGTTAATTTTCGGGTTTCTACACTTGGGGCCAGATTCTCATATATTTTCGGAGGCGTAGCGTAAGCCATTTACACTACGCCGCCGCTGCGTGCTAGAGCAAGTGCTTTATTCTCAAAGCACTTGCTCCGTAGTTTGCGTTGGCGTCTCGTAAATCGCCAAGCGTAAACCCGCGCAATTCAAATGGGGCGGCTTGTATTTAAATTAAGCGCGCCCCCGCGTCGAACGAACTGCGCATGTGCCGGCCGGGGAAAAAGCCCAGTGCGCATGCTCCAGCTCACGTCAGGAAGCGTCGTTGAAACCGACGTCAAAACGACGTGAGCGTCATTTACGCAAGTCCCTATTCACGAACGAGTTAGTAAAACGACGTAAGCGACGGAAAAAGCCAACGCTGACCCGACGCCATACTTAACATGGCGTCCGACGGGACACGACGGCATCCGACGGGACCTCGTAAGGTTACTCCACATAGGAGCTGGGGTAACCTTACGCGAACGAAAACGACGTACGCGATGACGGGGCGGCGTAAAAGCGATCGAGAATGGGCGTACTACTTCATTTGCATATGCAAATGAAAAAACAACGTAAAGGCCACCTAGTGGCCGGAGTTGTCATTACACCTACAATCCGAAAGTGTAATGCTTTTACACTTGTCGGATGTAGAAGCGTATCTATGCAAAAGTGATGCTAAGCATCACTCGCATAGATACGAGGACAAAAAAAAGGCGTTACGACGGGGTATCTGAGATACTCCGTCGTAACGCCTCTGAGAATCTGGCCCTTGGTATTATTCCTAAGAAAGGACCAACTCTTTTAGATTTATACACCATCTCTTATTCCCGTTTAGATTTTCTTTGAACGATGACATTGACCCCTTGTTGTGTTCTGTTTAATATTCTAGTTTTGATGACACTTTGTTAAAAATTAGGAGTGTTGGTGCCTCTGCTTTACTTGCTAAAACTGATATTCAATCCGCGTTTCGGTTACTTCCTATTCATCCATCCGCTTTTAACTCTTTGGGTTTCTGTTTTCAAAATGAATATTACTTTGATAAGGGTCTCCCGATGGGATGTTCGCTTTCTTGTTATTATTTTGAATTTTTTTCAACGTTTATTGAACGGGTTTTTGGTTTTTGTGCTGGTTCTAATAACTCATTGGGCCAGATTCAGGTAGAGTTAGGCTGGAGTATCTGTGATACTCCAGCCTAACTGTCACTTTAAGCCGGCGTTTCTGTTTTCTGTAACCAGAAAACAAGAAACGCCGGGTTGGTGTTCCGATGCGATCGGCGCAATTGAATTTCGCCATCGCATCGCAACTTTAATTTAAAAATGGCGCCGGGGGCGTTCCCGCTGATTTACGCTGAAAAAATATGTTAATCAGCGGGAATCGGCAATTCACGATCGTATTCGGGCGCGACGCAGTGACTTTCCGACGTTTCCGTAAGCGATACGCGGCGTAAAGATAAAGCAGCCCCCTAGTGGAGTATCCTATGTTAAGTATAGGCGTCGTCATCGCATCGGAAAAAAAAAAATTGCGTCGCTTGCGTAAAACTTTCATGAATGGGGATGTGACGTCATTGACGTTCACTGACAGAATTTGGAGCATGCGCACTGGGATGCATTGACACTCGACGCATGCGCAGTAGGTTTGCCGCGGGATCGCGCTTAGTTTAAATAATACACGCCCCGTACCCGCCCAATTTGAATTCCGCCGGCTCATTTGCGATGCGCTGCCGCAACTTTAGGAGCAAGTGCTTTGTGAATAACAGCACTTGCTCCTAAAATTTCGGCAGCGTAACGTAAATGAGAAGCGTTACTCCAGAGCAAAGATGCTCCCATCTACCTGAATCTGGCCCATTGCATTGCATCTGGATTATTTTCTGTTTGTTGGTGAAGCTGGTACATCTGCTTGTTTATATTTATTTACCGAATTTCAGATTGTGTGTCGGGAGTTTGGTGTTCCGTTGGCCGATGAAAAACCTGTTTACCCTTCGTCTTGTTTTGACTTTCTGTGTATTCAGATAGATACGGTTTCAATGAAATTCCATCTTCCTGATGAAAAGATTGTTAAAATTAGGATTTTATTGGACTTTGTTCTTTCCAAACATAAGGTTAGGTTCAAAGTGTTGCAATCTCTTCTTGGTTTATTGGCTTTTGTGTCCAGGGTTTTGCCAATGGGTCGTGTCTTCTCTAAGAGATTGTATCGGGTCAGTTCTGGAATTTCTTCTCCTTTCCATTTTGTGAGAATTACATCTGGAATTAAAGAAGACCTCAAAGTTTGGAGTACATTTTTGGCTACGTTTAATGGTAATTGTTTATGGCAGACTCCTTTTTGTTCGGCCTCTGCTCTTCATCTGCATACAGATGCTGTTGGATCGTGTGGATATGGTGCTTATTGGGACGGTCATTGGTCTGCTGATTCGTGGCCTGAATCTTGGAAGGATGCGGGTTTGACTTCTAATATTGTTTTGTTGAAGATTTTTCCTGTTTTAGTGGCCTTGGAATTGTGGGGTGTTAATTTTAGGAATCGTCGTATTTTACTTTATTCGGATAATAGGGGTGTAGTTTTTGCTCTTAATTGCTTATCGTCTAAATCTCTTCCTGTTCTTGCGGTACTTAGATTGTTGGTGTTTAAATGTTTAGACCTTAATATTTGGCTTAAAGCAAAATACATTCCTGGAAAAGATAATCTTATTGCTGATGCTTTATCCCGCTCTCAGATTCGACAATTTCGACAATTGGTGCCAGATGCGGATCCTATTGGCCTATTATGCCCTCCACACTTATGGGACCTTCGGTGAATCCTATTTTTGCTGCCATTAGGTGTCCTATATGTGCTTTTTCTCAGTCAAGCATGCCTTGCAGGGTTATAGAAGGAAACATTTGGTCGCTGATGATAGATTACCGATTTCTGTTGACCATTTGGGTCGTCTTTGTGACGTTTCTAAGGATGTCTGTTTTTTCTCCATATGAATCCTTCTTATTTTCTTTGTTGTTTTTTTGGGGGCCTTTTGGAATTGTTGCCACGTAAGGTTTCTGATGACTCTGGTCTCTTCTTTCAGGATGTTTTTGTTAGATCTGATTCTATTCAAATTCTGCTTCGTAAGAATGATCGTATGGGTCATGGTCGGTGAATTACTTTGTGGGCTAATCCCGGCGCTCGCTATTGCGTTTTCTCTTTACGTTTTTTGGGAGTGAGACCTGTTTTTCATAGCCAATTTTTGATTCATGTCACGGGTGCTCCAGTGACTATTTATCAGTTCCAGGCCGTTCTACATAGATGCCTCAAAGCATTACAGTTGGGACACCTGCGGTTTTCATCTCACTCTTTTCGTATCGGTGCAGCCACTACGGCAGCTATGGTTGGTCTTAATGAATCTGTGAAATTGGTGGTTGGCGATCGAATTGTTATAGATCGTATGTTAGTCCTAATTTTCAATTTTGATTTTAGATACCTGATATAACGTCTGGATAATAGGACACTCTTATATTTTCTGGGCTCAAAAGAGAGCTGAATGGAGAATCTATGGCGATAACTTAGGTTTACCTCATCGTAATTTTATTTTTATTGGTATGGGCTATGTGGTATGCTCTGGAGCAATTTACGTTCTGTTCTATCTCATTTACATGTTTGTTGGCCCATACCACAGATCATCATTTTCCACTTATATGGTAATGATCTTGGAAGACACAAGACGTTATAGTTGATTTCTCAAATTAAGCTTGATATGTTATGTTTAC
The DNA here is from genome assembly GCA_029574335.1 of Rana kukunoris. Taxonomy (NCBI): domain Eukaryota; kingdom Metazoa; phylum Chordata; class Amphibia; order Anura; family Ranidae; genus Rana; species Rana kukunoris. Next base: position 407,352,170 of record CM056052.1, on the reverse strand, counting down.
ATGCTGTTTTGCCTAATACTATTTTGGTCTTTTCTGAAATTATCCCTTGACTAGATTGTTTGCTCTGCCCTGTGAGCGTAAGTATTTAGAAAGAATTCAGAGGACACTTAATAGGTCATTGGATAAATTCATGCCTTTGGTTCATGGCATGTCTTTTAGACATGTGAACTTAGAAGGTGGTTTGCCTGGTTTTTATAGACCAGACAATGTGCATTTATCTGACATTGCTCTTGACATCTTCAATTTAGATTTACAAACCTGTGTTGAATTGGCTGTCGCCTTGGTGGGGAGCCAGGCTCCTTAAAATTGGGCCTGGCGTGTGGATGGTATATTTCATGATTGTTTTAGCTTGAGCTTAAATGGCTAAGCTAATTTTATTATTATAAGATATATATATGGTTATATGTTAATAAAATTGATTTAATATACTTAAATTGATTATTTAATTTTGATTTAAGAATTGATTGATGTAATCAATTTATTTACACCTATAAATAAAGGCCGCGGCCATTTCATGCCACAGGTATATTTTGTAGTATTATTTATTTATTTATCTAATAAAATATTTTATTAGTTCTTAAAAGGTTATGACTACAGTCCCATGCATGTGTTTCACTGTGGAGGCTCTCATAAATTTACACGAGTTAGGACTGCAAAAATATTGAAGTGCCTTGTATCGGCTCTGCAGCTTACACATATATTTGTAAATGTTTGCTAACTACACCTTGTTTTTTTAGGCAAACTATTAGACAGGATAATTTGGTTGGTAGAAAATTGGCTGGCAAGTTGAGCTGGAAATTTTCTTTGGTTTTGTTTTGCATGTGTTGCCCTTACATGTGCTCTTTGCTGTGAAGGCCAGTTATAGGTGGGGGCAGTGGCCAGTTGTTTGTTACTGGTGTAATGTAAAGAGGTCCAGAGGTGCAGAGCTGTGTAATGTAAAGGGTTCCAGATGTGCAGGGTTATGTAATGTAAAGGGGTCCAGAGGTGCGGTGCTATGTAATGTAAAGGGAACAAGAGGTGTGGGGCCTGTGTAATGTACAGGGGTCTAGAGGTGTGGGGCTGTGTAATGTAAAGGGAATCAAAGGTGCAGGGGCTGTGTAATGTGCAGGGGGCTGTGTAATGTACCGTATTTATCGGCATATAACGCACGCCGGCGTATAACGTGCACCGGCGTATAACGCGCACCCCAATTTTAAGAGGGAATTTTCTGGAAAAAAATGCAGCTATATGAACCTCTTAAAAGAGTGATATGAAACAAAAGGCAGGAGACCAAGACTAAGGATAGTCTATACCACATTAAAAACAAATGTGGGTACTTATCCAAAACACACTTCATACAGAGTGACAGGACCAACGCAAAGAAAGACATATTCCTAAAACAAAAATACCAAAACACTATGGAGGTCTTAGTTGGCTAAGGACATACAGAAGATCCCATTGCCTGTGTGGCTCAAGGTAAAAGGTTAATTGAGAAATGTATTGAGCCATCTATTCTGTTATTACATACAGCCAGTAGCATAATCTGCTTATGAGACAAGGAGTCTGGTGGGTGGTCAGTGCTGGTGGTGGCTCGGCTCACCTCACATACCTCAGAGGGGGACAATTGCCCGCCGGAAACCGGAGTCGTCATCTCCTCTCACTCGGCTGTCAGGTCACACATGCACAGTCCCGCCTCCACCATTGGCATTGGACCATCTCCTGTGACAGACAGAACACTGGTCCAATGCTAGTGGTGGAGGCGGGACTCTGCGTGTGTGACGTGACAGCCGAGTGAGAGCCGAGAGGAGATGGCCGGCGGGCGCTCATTCCCCTCTGAGGTATGCTATTGGCGTATATCGCGCACCCACGATTTTCCCCTGATTTTAGGGGGAAAAAAGTGCGCGGTATACGCCGATAAATACAGTAAAAGGGGTCCAGAGGTGTGGGGATGTATAATGTAAAGGGGCCCAGAAGTACAGGGTTGTGTAATGTAAAGGGGTTACAGAGATAAGGGTCCATGTAATGTAAAGGGGGACAAAGGTGCGGAAACCATGTAATGTAACAGGGGTTTTCCTACATTATACCTACAGTTATAGCTGCAGTCCTAAAGATTTCTATTCGGTTGCACATTGTTTTCAGCATTTCTGAAAGCGCAACAAAAGTACAGCATGCTGCATCTTTGGCACACTTTCAGAAACCAGGAACATCATTTTTGGGAGAGGAGTGCCACCATGTTTTACCGCACCAGGTGACATCAACCCCAGTGATTGATGTCACTGGGGCACCATGTATCCCTGGATAATATAGAATAACTCCTCAAAAAGTTCTAGCAGGTGTACCTCCCAATGCCACAGTTCCCTTATTTTTATGTATCTGCTAAGTGCATTAACACTCAGGGCAGGATTTTTGGTATGTACTAGGTTACATTAGTTGGACACCAGAAACTTCACCAGAAAAGTTTTTGAAATGTTATTGTTGATAAATAATCAGAAAAAGTGTTTGGAAAACAGGATACCTGAAAAAAACAGCAATATCCACAAAATTGTCTATCAGAGATGAATACTATGGAAAGTCGTTCAAATATTTTCACCTTCCCTCAGCTTGCACCAGTGAGTCAACTTATTAGAACTTAACTTAGGGGGCTAAATATTTGTAACTTAGTTACAATCTCTTCTTACTCATACTGTTAGAGCTTACTCAAAAGTAGCTGGCAGAAAAACTGAAATTATTAAGCCAAGGTCATGCAAATTACAGAAAAGAAAATGAAACTCAGGCTAGGCACAGCCTAGCTTTATCAAACCAATGCAAAATGTAATTAGGAATACTACAGTACTGTATAAGGTAGGGTCCCTATGGGTGTATACAGCTACTTGTCTCCAACACAATTTCCCACTCCACAGCTGCTTCCTATAGTTAACCACTTCAGCCCCGGACCATATTGCTGTCCAATGACCAAAGCACTTTTTGTGATTCGGCACTGCGTCGCTTTAACTGACAATTGTGCGATCGTCTCTGCGGTTTTTATTTTTTGCGCTATAAACAAAAATAGAGCGACAATTTTGAAAAAAATGCAATATTTTTTACTTTTTGCTATAATAAATATCCCCCAGAAATATCTAAAAAAACGTTTTTTTCTCAGTTTAGGCCGATACGTATTCTTCTTCATATTTTTCGTTAAAAAAAATTGCAATAAGCGTTTATTGATTGGTTTGTGCAAAAGTTATAGCGTTTACAAAATAGGGGGTCGTTTTATGGCATTTTTATTAATATTTTTGTTTTACTAGTAATGGCAGTGATCAGCATTTTTTTTCAGTACTGCGACATTATGGCGGGCACTTTGGACATTTTGACACATGTTTGGGACCATTGGCATTTTTATAGCGATCAATGCTATAAAAATGCATTGTATTACTATAAAAATGCCAATGGCAGTGAAGGGGTTAACACTAGGGGGCAGGGAAGGGTATGAACAAAAGATCAGCATTTCCACCCCCTGGCAGGACCGGGAGCTATGTGTTTACACACATAGCTCCCAGTCCCCGCTCTGTAACGATCGATCGCGCATGCCCGTCGGCGATCGTACCAGCCAGGCACGCGCGCGGGACTCGGGGGTGAGCGGCGGAGCGCACGCGCCCCCTAGCGGCCGCTTTAGTGTGGATGTATAGCTACGGGCTCTCGCCCAGCAGTGCCGACTTCCCACAGTAAAATGACGGTGGGCGGTTGGCATGTGGTTATTCTTTACACTCCTATATCAGGCCTACAAGAAGCCATGGATTGGAGCAACTTAAGTTAGGAGACCTGTAAAATATTGTGGTAATTAACACAAGTCACATGGATATAGAATATAATATGCTAAAATGCTTAACCACTTCCATACCAGGCACTTACGCACCTTCCCGCCCAAGCCAATTTTAAGCTTTCAGCACTGTCGCAATTTGAATGACAATTGCGCGGTCATGCTACACTGCACCCAAACAAAATTGGCGTCCTTTTTTCCCCACAAATAGAGCTTTCTTTTGGTGGTATTTGATCACCTCTGCGTTTTTTTTTTTTTTGTGCAACAACTAAAAATAGAGCGAAGATTTTGAAAAAAAAATAAAGTTTTTATTTTTTTCTGTTAATTTTTTTGTAAATGAGTATGTTTTCTCTTTCAATTATGGGCACTGATATGGTGGCACTGATGGGCACCGATGAGGTGGCACTGATGGGCACCGATGAGGTAGTTCTGATGGGCACCGATTAGGTAGCACTGATGGGCACTGATAGGCGGCGCTGGTATTGGGCACTGATGGGCACTCATGGGCGGCACTGATGGGCACTCATGGGTGGCACTGATGGGCACTTATAGGCAGCACTGGGCACTCATAGGCAGCACAGGTGGGCACTCATAGGCGGCACAGGTGGGCACTCATAGGCGGCACTGATAGGCGGCACAGGTGGGCACTGATAGGCGGCACAGGTGGGCACTGATAGGTGGCACAGGTGGGCACTGGTAGGTGGGCACTGGGCATGGATTGGCACTGTGGGGTGGCACTGACAGACACTGGGGTGGCACTGATGATCACTGAGGGGTGGCACTGATGGATCAATGTTGCCAATCAGTGCCCATGTGTGGGCACTGATTGGCATCCTTTTTTTTTACTGCCCCCCTTTTTTTTTTGTCATTTTTTTTTGTCATTTTTTTTTTTTTTTTTGTCATTTTTTTTGTCATTTTTTTTTGTATTTTTTTTGTATTTTTTTTATTTCCCTGGTGGTCTAGTGTGGCGATCCGAGGGGGGGCTGCGCTGATAAACAATCAGCGCGAACCCCCCCTGTCAGGAGAGCCGCTGATCGGCTCTCCTGTACTCGCGTCTGTCAGACGCGAGTGAGGAAGAGCCGTCGGCGGCTCTTCCTGTTTACATCGTGATCAGCCGTGATTGGACACGGCTGATCACGTGGTAACGAGGCTCCGCCGGAGACTCGTTACCGAGATCGGAGGTGCAGGGTGTCAGACTGACACCCCGCATCACCGATCGCCGCGCTGCGCGCCCGCACGGGCGCGTGCGGCATGAAATCGTGCAGGCCGTTTGAGAACGGCCTGTCACGATTTTATAACCACTTCCCGGCCGTAAATCGGCTATTGGCCGGGCGGGAAGTGGTTAAAAAAAAAATCATTAAAGTCCAACTACAAGGGAAAAAAAATGCACCCTTATGCACCGCACTGCAAGGGTTAAATGCTAGTTATGTCTAGGGGTACACAGTGCAGGCTCTTTCATTTACTTTATACCCCACTCCGGTCATCTCCAGGTTTGTCCTCCTCTGTCCAAAGCTCCAGTTTTTTTTTTTTTCTGGAATTGGGCTTTAACAGACTCGCTTCAACTAATTACTGCTTAGCTCCAAATTAGGATTCGGATAAAGCCAGAGGCCCAGATTCACAGAGCGATTACGCCTGCGCAACAGGAGATGCGCGTGCGTAAGTCTAAATGTGCGCGTGCGTTTCGATCCACGGCATCCCCAAAACGAGATACGCAAGAAATCTACTTTTTTTTGTCCAGCGTAATTTCGTTAGACAGGCGCATCCGTCCGTGCAAAACTGCGCTAGACAGACCATTGATTTGCTAGTAAAATATGCTAATGAGGGACTTACGGGGATCCACAAAAGAACGTTGGGGCAGCGCAGGCTACGCAGTGTGTGCAACAGCAAAATGTCCTGTCTAAAATTAGACCATATAAAAGCTGGTCTAAAAATAGAAAAATCGTCTACATGTCAGATAAAGCAACACTGTTAGTGAGGAGCTCAGCAGTCACACGTGTTGCCCAACAAACTGTATGCCAACATGCCAGTGGCATCCATGCTCATAGCTATACTACTGACTTTAGATGAGCAAAGAAGGAGGAGGGCACTGAAGAGGGCACTAAGGAGGGCACGGGAGATGTTTTTTTTTTTTTACTTTTTATTTGCTTATATAAACTTTACAATTTAATCTAATCTAATACAATATTCTTATCTGATACAAGCCCCTCACTCTTCACTCTTCACGGGAGAGGATATATCACACACGCATAGACATCTATGGCATGAGTGATTCTGAGGTGTCTCGCATCTTCAGATTCACCCCTCATGCCATCATGGAATTAACCACAACCTTGCAGGAGGACATCAGCAGCCCAACACATGGCACTACCCATGACACCCATGACAGCTACATATGCAATCATAGCCCCATCCCCACAGATTTCGAACAGAAGCATGACTGTCCCCCCCCATGATGCACACATCACAAGGGGCACATGCACTACTAACATCCTCCTGTCTTTTCCCTTCAAGGTGACTCTGCATATGCACTGGGACCCCATCTCATGCCAGCTCACATTAGGCATCTTTGCACGTTAAACACACACATTAATCATGGCACAATGAGAATGCATGCATGCACACCACTGTGGTCCCTAGCACACACACACCACACCGTCATCACATTGGATTGGCACAAGCCCACCATGCAGGACTTGTGAGCAGCAACGCCATGCCACGGCTCCAATTATGTCACTGTACATTCATACACCATTCACACAGACCTGGGTTTCACTTCTCCACCACAAATGAGGGTGACACCCCTTTTCCCGCAGGAATATCACCCCCACATTCCAAAATCCTACACAAACAGAACCAAAAAAATAAAATAAATGACGAGCAAAAATAAAAAATGCCCAGCAAAAATATAATTTAAACAAAATAACAACAAATAAAACACATAAAAGACAAAAATCACTCTGCAAAACAGTCCCCAAATATCCCAAAGACACGTCACAAACAAACAAACAAACGCTAATAAACAAAAGCACCTTGCTGTATAGGGAGGGATACAAAGGGATGTACTTTTGCAAAGGAAGTGCATTTGTGTCTGTCTATTTATGCTGTCTGCGTAGTTCACTAAGTTGCCCTAGTCCACTTCCAATTTCACTGATTGCGCCGTTCCCGAGTTGTGAGCATGCGCACAGAGGTGCTGACCATGGTCTGCTTCAAGCGTGCATGCGCGAGCCGGCCGGCCCTTTATTTGCATGGGGTCACGGCTCATTTCAATGTAACACGCCCACGTCCTTCCCAATTTGTAATACTCCGCCTTACGCCTCTGAAATAACATTACGCATGCGCAATTTTGTGCGTAAAAGCGACAAGAATAGGGTGACTGCGCGGCTACATTGCGCAAGTCTAACGTAAAGGCGGTGCGCTACGCCCGTCCAATAATGTGCAGATGTACCTGAATCTGGCCCAGAGAGTTTTTTAGACCTGACAAATATGGTGTGGATTTTAGTCAAATTTTTTAATCTTGTAAAAATAAAAAAAAATACAGTACATCATTATTGTTGCAAATAAGCGATGTTTCTATCTTCCTAGTGGTCAGTAGTTAGTAGTATCTCCCAGATAGTTAAAAAAAAAAAAAAAAACTAGGTTATTATCCTGATGCTCTATTTCATGAACTACTTTAATTTTAATGAACCGTCTCATTTTAAAAATTGACATAATTTAATAAACTAAAATGATTTGAAAATGTTATTACTCGTACGTTAGGATCTCATCTTATAAAATTATAGTAATATCACTATGATTACTTTTATACCAGTGTACATTTAAATGGTGTGTTGTCATTTGAATGCTTTCAGATCCTTGTGCTATGAAGTCCATTAACACAATGAAAATGTCAGAGCATTTTTATCATATTTAACCTTGACATTATTCTTCCAGGTGACCTTTCAATGGTCAACATAAAAGAAGAAAAAATAAATTGGTTAACAGTGGTAACGTTGTGAATCTTTTTTCATGACCATGGAAGTTCACAAAATGAAGTTTTACCCAGCTATATAAAGTGCAACCTTGCTTGCCCTTTATATCAGATTATTTTTATTTCATTTAATTTTTTTTCTTTGTTTCAATTCAGCTTTGAAAAATACAACAAAGGCAATCTATGTCTGTCTTGGTCTTTTGTTATTACTTGGAAACAATGGGTTTTCAGTTGCTGCTAGCATTGTAAACTTGAAAGCATACTTTAAGAAGGAAATAGTGAAAATAAATATTAAATCGAAAACAAAATAGCAATAAATACATTGTAATTTTATTTGTAAAATATTATTTAAATGACTTTAAATTTGAAAACAAATGCTAGAAATTTTAGGTGTTTGAGCTACAAATCTACCACAGTAGGATTAAGATTGTACTTTATTAAATACAAATGACAATGGTTGACAGCTGCACTGGTTAGTTAAAAGAAGAAATAAATCTACAGGAGTTAAAAAGTTGACACATTCAGTTCAAAATAATTTCAAACATTTAAATGTTTACTTTATATTTTTAGAATTGTACGTTTTTTTTTTTTAATAACTGAATGAATGAATGAATGAAAACTTATATAGCGCTGCACATGCAAACTGAATCGCCTCTGGGCGCTTGTTGTTCCTGTCTCCTTTGATATCAAAAGAGAAAAGTCTTGACCTTTTTCCTGAATGCTAGGTGGTTCTCCTCCAACCGAATGCTGGTTGGTAAAGCGTTCCATAGTCTGGGACCCTGGATCGCGAATCTTCTTTCTCCTTTGGACTTGAAGTTGGCTTTCGGAACCTGGAGCAGGTTCTGATTGGTGGATCGCAAAGCGCGATTGGGGTTATGAGCTTTTATTATTTCGCATAAATAAAGGGGGGCATTCCCATGGACACATCTATGCGTAAGACAGAGTGCTTTGAAAGCAATTCTGTCTTTAACTGGTAACCAGTGGAGGGATCTCAGTGAAGGTGAGATGGATTCCCAGGGTTTTTTCCCAGTCACAAGTCTGGCGGCCGTATTCTGAACGACTTGCAGACGAGCGATTTGGTACTTGGGAGTCCGAGGTAAAGGGCATTTGCATAATCCAGCCTGGAGTTTACAATTGCTCCCACCACGACCGCTAAATCTTCTTTAGGGATGAACGGGGTGAGTCTGCGTAGTAGGCGCAGCAGATGGTGAGATCCGCTGACTACTGACCCTATTTGTGCGTCCATTGTCATAAAGGAGTCAAAAATGACCCCTAGGCTTTTGACTTTGGTGCTAGGGGTGATGATTTTGCCCAGAATAGGCGGGGGTGTCCATGCTGTTGAAGGTTTATTCCTGCGCTTGGCATGAAACAGGAGAAGTTCTGTTTTCGCTCCGTTGAGTTTAAGATAACTCTTTGTCATCCAGTCCTCTATCAAAGAGAGGCATGTCTCTAGATTGAGGTGGTGATCCTTTCTGTTGCAGATGCGGAAATACAGTTGCGTGTCATCTGCATATGAGTGATACAGCAGTTTTTGGCTGCTGATAATCTTAAAAAGAGGACGAAGATAGATGTTAAACAGCACCGGTGACAGAGGCGATCCTTGAGGGACTCCGCATGATACTGTGCGTTTCTTAGACGTAAAAGGTCCTAACTTCACTGTTTGCGATCGGTTTTCCAGAAAAGAGGAGAACCAAGATAAATCGCCTTCTGCGACTCTGGCTACTTCAGCAAGCCGCGTCAGTAACAGTTTGTGGTCTACAGTGTCGAAAGCTGCACTTAGGTCCAACAGAACTAGAAGACAAGATTCTCCTTTGTCTGCGGCCTTGAGAACATCGTCCCATATTTTCAGCAATGCTGTTTCCGTCCCGTGTCTGGGACGGAAGCCTGATTGCAATGGGTCAAGTAGCTTGTTGGTATCCAGATGCTGTTGCAGCTGTTGTACCACTACTTTTTCCATTACCTTTGAGAGTACATTGAGGCTTGTTATGGGACGGCGGTGGAGTGGGTCCTTGGGGTCCAGGGAGGGTTTCTTCAGGATGGGTTGGATTATACCCTCTTTCAACTGTGAGGGCACTATGCCCTCCAAGAAAGACTGGTTGATAAGCTGCGTGATGGGAGGAGCCAGGATGTAGGTGCATTCCTTCAGCAGTTTTGTGGGGATAATGTCATTTGGCGCTGTGCCATTACGCAAAGCGCCAATGACATTCTTAGTGGCCTCGATGGAGATGGGTTCCAGAGTGAACTTACCGGATATAGGAGAATTACTATGGGTGTTGGGTGAGAAGCTGCAGGGGGGGCTGAGGGGGGAATTGTTTTGCTGAATGCTTTCACGGATAGCCTCGATTTTATTAATGAAGTAATCCGATAGTTCATTGCAAAATTCGTGTGTGTCTGAACTGGGGGCTTCAATACATCCTGGCTTCATGGTCTGGGTGACCATCTTGAAGAGTTCGCGGGGGCGGTTTAAGGCGCTGTTGATAGCCTCCGAAAAATAATTTTTCTTGGCTTTGAAGATTTCTTTGTGGTATATTCTTGTTGTCGCCTTGTAGATGGATAGGTTTAGCTCTGAAGAACTTCTCTTCCAGGCGGATTCGGCCCTTCTGCGTTCTTGCTTCAGTACCGACAGCTGGTTGTTAAACCAGCTGTGGTTGTTTTTCCGGATGCAGGTTTTACGTTTCGGCGCTACCAAGTCGGCTGACTGTAGCATGGCCGAATTTATGGCATCCAGTGTTTCAACGGCCATTCGATGCGGCTGAGTTGTTTCTATATTTTTCCTTAAAGTGGATTTGAAGAGTTCCGAGTGGAGCTTCTTCTGACATCTAGTCCAGTGTGTTGTCACTGGATTTGATGTTTTTGTTGCGGGGGGGATTGTGGAAATAATGAATTTAATTGCATGGTGGTCTGTCCATGGCAACTTTTCATTTTCCAAAATTTTTATTTCCAGATCTTGTCTGAAAATAAGATCAAGTGTGTAACCTGAAGCATGTGTGGGTCCACATACTAGTTGCTGTAACTCTAAATCTTCCAGGTGGTTAATACAGGCATCGGCAATGGGGTCTTGAGAGGAGTTGGCCCAAAGATTGAAATCCCTGAGCAGCAAAAGATGTTTGCTGTTGAGGGTGTAAGTGGAGAAGAAATCCGTCCATGATGATAGCAGCTGCGATTTTGGGCCAGGAGGCCTATAGCAGAGCAGAATATGGACGGTCTCCTTTGAATTTGTTTGCAGTTGTAGAGTAAGGGTTTCCATGAATGGAAGAGGGTTTTGAAGGACTGGTTTGGTGATCCCAAGGTGAGTCTTGTGGAACACCGCCAGTCCTCCTCCTCTTTGCCCTATTCTGTTTTCCGTTATGATACGGTAATTTTCTGGCACCAGTTCTCCTAGAATGGTGTTGCAGTCAGCTGTCAACCAGCTCTCTGTAATAAAGAGGCAGTCTAAATCGTATTGCAATATGAAATCATGGATTTCCAATCGGTGTTTTACTGCCGATCTTGTGTTGATCAAAGCACATGATATGTGCTTAGGCTGGGATTAATGGCAGCGATTTTTGATAGTCGTTCTTCGATCGTTTCTCAAAAGTCGTAGACTTCTTAGGGCTTTTTTGGTGATGGCAGGTAACGTTGCGACAAATCGCCTCAGATCCCAAATGGTTTCCGCGGAATATTGCCGATTAACCATGGTCGCCAAACCCCAGGGAGGTGGGGGGGGTGGTGATTCAAGGATTCGGTGAATCCTCTCTCTTGCCTTGGTCCAGAGGAAGGCAAAAAAAAACCTGGCAGTGCTACGCCAATATACTGCAGTAGGGCCAAAAAATTCCTTCCTGACCCCTTGAGAGGCGATCGGATGAACCCTGGATCAAGTTCTGTTTTTGTTTCGATGGGAGTTGAGTGAGAGGTGCCCTTGTAGTTGGGTGTAGCAAGATGGCTACCGATCGGGTCACAGGATCCAGCCTAAGTGCTGCTATTTGGATGGATCGGGGATGCTGGGGGGTGCTGGATCTATACCCAGGAGGGTAAGGTATCCTTCTGGGGTAAGGGGGAGTTTCTTGGCTTGTTAGGAGGCGATGGCAGCACGTAGGAAGCGGCGCAGCGTTAGGCTGCAAGTGAAGCCGCGGTCTTTCCTAGATCGCGGTGCCGCGATTCCCCACAGGCTGGCGCGGGTGTCTGAAAAAAGCACCCGAAATGGCGGCGATTGCGGTGGGAAGGTGGTGGGGGGGCTGCCACAGTGGTGATGGTGATGAGGGGGTACCGAGGAGGGGGGAAAAGAGCAGGGGAGAGCCGTGGGGCATAGGTGGTTACGGCGGCTTGTCCTAAGAAGGACGGCCGCCAATGTATCCCAGTAAGGCTCTTACCTGATGTGAGAAGAAGGAGCCAGGGGAAGCCTGGGTCAGCGGGCAGAGGTGATCAGAGGCAAGCGGACAGCAATAGTGAATGACAGGGAGGTGGAAGCCCTGCCTGTCTGTGAGAACTGGAGCCACACAGTGGGAGGACCCTGCCTAGCTGTGCTATCCCTGGGAGAGAGCCGACTCGTTTGAGAGCGTCCTGCTCTCTCAACACTGACACTGACACTAAGGTATGTTCTTAGTGAACTGACAGGCAAACAGCTAAATGCACACATTAAATCACTTCCTGTTTCCTATATGTAAACATCCGGGAATCCAGGCTGGCGACCATGATAGAAAAAACAAAAGCCAAACAAGAAAACCAAGGTGGTGCAAGACACCACCAACCTGCATCAAAGACCATCTGGTCATAGGCTTTCACATGTTCCAGATTTAACAATCTGGGATTGGTGGAGGCGGCCAGTGAGGAAAACCGCCAACACACAGTGCCTCTCTGGGTGGGAATCCACCCTCTGAGAAAAAAATAGCCACCATGTCTAAAAAGACATGGAAGTCCCTTTGTGCCGGGTAGAGGTATGAGGGCTATTGAATCTGAAATCCCCCCCAGGAAGTGGGGAATTTCTTGACTGATCACATGGGGAATGCTTTCTGCTGTACACAAGATTTTTAGATCATAATAAACATAGGGCCAGATTCAGGTAGAGTTGCGCTGGAGTATTTCGATATGCGCCGCGTAACTGTGAATATGCGTCGTCGTTTCTATGTGGCCGTACCCACCAAACTAGATGCGACAGAAAACGGGCCATTTCCGATCGGCTTAACTTTCCGACGCCAGAGTCTCGTCAGCGCATAATTTCGCTTGGCGCATCAGGTCGCGGCATAGGTCGCGCCTATTGATTTCCCCTGCAAATATGCAAATGAGGGAGATTTCCCGATTCGCGAATGGATTAGCACCATACGCTGCCTACATGCGCCGCGCGTATCTCGTCCGTCCGGCGCAAAGTTATTTCTACAAATAGCTGCTTTATCTTTACTCCAGACGGCCTCAGGTCAGCAGGAGAGCAGCTACAGCAGCAGCGTTACCGACGAAACTAGCAAGCTAAACAACCACACGTGCAAGGATAACACCTCTGTGTGCCAACATGCCAGGGGCAGTTGCGGTCCAAGCACTAGTACTGGGTCCCCCGGAACGAAGGAGGCGGGCACGTGAGAGGATATACCGCACGCGCATGAGCCTCTTTGGCATAGCGGATGAGGAGGTGTATCGCCTCTTCAGATTCAGCCCAGATGCAATACTTGAACTAACCACAACCCTGCAGGGTGACATCACCAGCAAGACACACCGCTCACAAGCAGTGCAGCCACTGGTGAAGGTACTGGCAACACTTCATTTCCTTGCAAGTGGATCATTCCAGCGTACAAGTGGAGTGGTGGCTGGGATGTCACAGTCCTCCATGAGCAGATGTGTGCACCAGGTTGTCCCTGCAATCCTCAGACGCATATCCCACCACTTCATCAGACCCACCACTGAGGAGCTGCGGCTGAAGGCAATGACAGATTTCTACAGCATTGCCAGATTCCCATGCACTGTGGGGGCCATTGATTGCACACATGTGGCCCTTCAGCCCCCCAGTGCCACAGAGCACATATACCGCAATCGGAAGCATTGGCATTCCATCAACGTACAGGTGATAGCCGATGCCCAAAGCCTCATATGGCACGTCCGTGCCAAACACCCAGGGTCCAGCCATGACAGCTTCATATACCGTCAGAGCCCCATCCCAGCAGAATTCGAGCAGAACATGTATGGGGACAGCTGGCTGATTGGTGAGTGACATGGGAGTCATGCATGACTATCCCCTCCCATGATGCACACCTCACAAGTGGCACATGCATGACTAACATCCTCCTGTCTTTTCCTTTACAGGTGACTCTGCATATGCACTGGGACCCCATCTCATGACTCCTTTCCGGAACCCCCAAACCAGAGGAGAGAGAAAATACAATGAAGCACATATCAAAACCCGTGCAGTGGTGGAGCAAACATTTGGGCTCCTGAAGTCCCGTTCCCGCTTGCCTGGATAAGTCTGGGGGGGCCCTATTGTATTCCCCTACCTTTGTGTGTCAGATCATCGGTGCATGTTGCATTCTGCACAACTTTGCCATGAGAAAAGGCCTGCAGATTGACATGCGTGATGACCTGACCCCCCAACCAGACCCCATCCCCCCCTGCCAGAGGAGAACCAGTCTGCTGATGGAAGAGCAGTCAGGAGGGTCCCCGCCGTAGGCATCTTTGGACACTAAACCAAAATATTAATCACACAGACAATGCACGCATGCACACCACTGATGTCCCTAGATCACACACACCACATGCACATCGCATTGGATTAGCCCAAGTCCAGCATGTAGGACTTGGGAGCAGCAACGCCAGCGTCAAGGCCCCAATGATGTCGCTGTCCATTCATACACCTTTCACACTTCATTCATACAGCCGTGGGGTCAACTTCACCACCACGGCCGAGGGTGACACCCCTTACTGGCAGGAGTGCCAACCCCTCACATTCACACACCATTCACACTGCAACGTGTGCAGTATCAAAAAATAAAAATCTCATATCGAGAGTATAATCACAAAATAAAAATCTCATATCCAGAGTATAATCACAAAATCAAAATCTCATATCCAGAGCATTCCAAAATAAAAATCAAAAAAACTCATATCCTAAGCATTCCAAAAAATATATATAAAAATCTCATAACCTGAGCATACAAAAAAAAAGAAAAAAAATCATCTGGGATGCCGGGGGCTCCTTCTGGTGGCCTCTCTCTGGCTCCTCAGCTGCCTAGATGGAGTGGGTGGGGGTGGGGGGGCATCTGGAGGTGGCTGATCCCCGGGTGGGCCACTCCTGGCAGGTGTGGCCTGCATGCCCTCCAAGGCCACGGCAATCCGGCCAAGGTATGAATTGGTCTGGGCCTGCACCCTGAGCTGCTGGGCCTGCATCCTGAGCTGCCGGGTGACTTGGTAATGTTGGGCCTGCCGACTCTGCCTCCCTGGTCCCGGATGGCAGCACTGTTTCCCTGGATGGCAGCAGTGTTTGCCTGAACGGCTGCAGTGAGGTCCCTTATCTCACCCTGCACCTCCCCCAGGCTGGTCACCACTGCAGCGCAGTTGCAGCTCACATCCTGCACTGCCGAAGATATCTGGGCCACGGAGCACAGGCTGTCAGCCACTCTGTCCAGGTGCCCAACTATGTCCCCCATTTGCTGTGTCTGCCTGGCGTGATCCCTCGCCACCTGGTCCTGGACCAGATCAGACACCCCCCTGGTCTTTCGGGTGGCCTTCCTGGGGCCAGTAGATGGTTGTCCCCGGGGGGATGGAGTCGCCCTTGAGGGGCTTCCTATAATGGGGGAGGGGATCTGAGAGGGCCCTGCAGAAGAGGATGACTCGTCCAAATATAAAATTATGTCCTGCTCTGCCCCAACAGGCTCCTCCTCAACGACCTCTGCAGGTGAGGTGTGGGCACTCTCCTCCTCCACCCCGGTCTCTTCACCACCCAGGGGCACGGGCACTGGATGCCGTTGGGGGGATGGGGTGGACTGGCCGCCGACAGATGATGTCCCAGCTCCGTCATCTGTGGATGACACAAAGCAGACACATGTTGGTGGTCCCACACACTTGGCACATGTACCCTCCCCCCCACATGCAACACACCAAATAGGGGTTAAAAAACACTTACCTGTCCTGGAGCCTTCCTCCACGGAATCATATCCAGGGACCCCCTCCAACTGCTCCCTCTCCAGGCAGCGGGCGACCACCTCCTCCTCTGTGGTCAGGCTGACCGGACATGGGGGTCCACCACCTGTGCCCCGCTCATGGCTCCGAATGGTGGCCACCTTGCCACGGACCTTGTGCCGCAGGTCATTTATCTTTTTCTGGATATCACCAGCAGTCCGGGTGGAGTACCCCAACACATTCACCCTGCCAGCAATGGTGTCCAGGATGGCCTGCTTCCTCTCCCTGCTGGTCTTCCTACTTTTCTTCCCATGCAGGAAATCATTGTAAGTCTCCATAGCAGAGATGACCACAGAGACCTCCTGGGCATTAAAATTGAGGTTCCTCCTCTCTTTGGGGGTAGCGGGAGCAGCCATAACAGAGCAAAAGTAAATTCCCTGGGGTGGGGGGAAACGGAAGTACTTTTGCGCCGGAATGGCCCTTCCGCTGGCGCTTTTATACGCGCAACGGAACACATTGCGCTGGCGTTTCCTGTGAAGTGGTGCCGAGTGAAGCCTCACTTACTGCGCATGCTCCGTGGATGATGCGCTGAATGTAAGCCTCTGCGCTGGGCTCCGCCCATCATTTACATATGATCACACCCACTTCCACTTGCGTCGGGTTACGCCAGCGCATTTTCGTTACTCCGGCGCAAGTTTAGGAGCAAGTGCTATGTGAATTACAGTACTTGCGCCGAAAGTGTCGGCGGAGTAACGTAAATGAGAAACGTTACTCCAAAGTAAAGAAGCGCCCATCTACCTGAATCTGGCCCATAATCTCTTGCTTTAGACCATCTTGATCAAAAGATGCCTAAATAACAGATATATACATAATTGTGATTGAAAAAAATATATAAATAAACCCTATATGTGTGCATCTCACTTTCAAAAAATCCTTGGGGTCAGAAGACATGAGAGAAAATTTTACAGTAGATAGAAAGAGAGAAAGATTTCCTAAGATGGAATATATCAAGTACTGGTAGGCATAACCAGGGCATTAACCCCTTAAGGACCGCCACATGTACATTTACGTCGGCAGAATGGCACGGACAGGCACATCAACGTACCTGTACGTGGCTGCCTTGACGTGGGTCGGGGGTTCGATCGGGACCCCCCCCGGTACATGCGACGGTCCCGGTGGCTTTGCGATCGATCCGTGCTGAGGGGGCGGTGGTTTGTTTTTGTCCGCTCCCTCCGAATCGCTCTCAGCCAATGCACACGCTCCCCTGCAGTGTCATTTCCTCCTCCTGTGTAAACACAGGAGGAGGAAGTGATGTGATCTCTGCTCTTGGCGTTTTTTTCAACCGCCGCTGAGGAGAGATCACATCACATAGTAAGTCTGCACAACACTACACTGACACCAGTACACGCATGCACACTTAACCCCTTGCGATCATCCCCCCCTCCCCCTGTCACAGTGTCACTGAATGCAGTGATCATATATGTATGATCACTGTATTTAGTGTCAGTGTGACTGGCAGTTAGTGTTAGGTCCAGGGTAGCCCCCGTACCCCCCCCCCTAATAAAGTGTTAACCCCTTGATCACCACCCTAGTTAACCCCTTCACTCCCTATTGCCAGCGTCACTAAGCGATCATTTTTCTGATCGCTGTATTAGTGTCGCTGTTCCCGCTAGGTAGCTATTTTTTTTTTTATTGCAATTTTTTTTTTACTAAAGACATGTGGCTAAATACATTTTGGCCTAAATGTTTGACTAAAATTTAGTTTATTTGATTTTTCTTATAACAAAAAGTAAGAATACGTATCGGCCTAAACTGAGAATTATTTTTTTTTTTGTATATTTTTGGGGGATATTTATTATACCAAAATGTAAAAAATATTGAATTTTTTTCAAAATAGTCGCTTTATTTTTGTATATAGCGCAAAAAATAAAAATTGCAGAGGCGATCAAATACCACCAAAAGAAAGCTCTATTTGTGGGAAGAAAAGGATGCAAATTTTGTTTGGGAGCCACGTCGCACGACCACGCAATTGTCAGTTAAAGCGATGCAGTGCCGAATCGCAAAAAGGGGCCTGGTCCCCACAACCCTTGCCCGGTGGTTGTGGGTAGTGATGAGCGGAATACGCCATATTCGATTTCGCGATATTTCGCGAATATTTCGAAGAATATTCGCGAATATTCGTTAATATCGAATATTCGTGATATTTTATAAAAAAAAAAATTGCGAATTTTCGCCAATGCGAATTTTCGCTAAAGCGAAATTTCGCGATTTTTTTTTTTTTTTTTTTTTTATAAAATATCACGAATATTCGATATTTACGAATATTCGGTATATTTTATAAAAAAAAAAAAGCGAGATTTCACATATGCGAAAGGGGTCTTCCAGATTTCGATAAGCCTCCTGCCCGCAGACCCCCACAACCACCGGGCAAGGGTTGTGGGGAAGAGACCCTTGTCCTCATCAACAAGGGGACAAGGTGTTTTGGGGGGTACCCCAAAACACCCTCCCAATGTTGAGGGCATGTGGCCTGGTGTGGTTCAGGAGGGGGGGGGCGCGCTCTGTCCCCCCTCTTTTCTGCGGCCGGCCAGGTCAACATGCTCGGATAAGGGGTCTGGTGTGGATTTTAGGGGGGACTCCACGCCATTTTTTTTAAAATTTGGGGTGGAGTTCCCCTTAAATTCCACACCAGACCTAAAGGGTCTGGTTATGGATATTTGGGGGGAACCCCACGTCATTTTTTTAAAACAAATGACGGCGGGGTTCCCCTTAATATTCATATCAGACCTGAAGGGCCTGTAATGGAATTTGGATAGAACCCCACGTCATTTGAAAAATTAATTTAAAATTCGTACCATGGGGAGGGGGGGGGGGGTGTCAGCATGTGAAAAAGCGCACTTTTCCTGTGGTTAGAAATATGTCTTTGCACAAAATGACATTCTGAAAAAAAAAAAAAGCCGTTTAAAACTGACTCGCGGCAATAATGAATTGTTGGCTCCCGGCAATTGCAGGAGAATTCATTCTTAAAAAACCCGAACAAAAAAAGCGTGGGGGTCCCCCCAAATTCAATAACCAGACCCTTTAGGTCTGGTATGGATATTAAGGGGAACCCCGCCGTCAATTTTCTACAAAAAATGACGTGGGGTTCCCCCCAAATATCCATAACCAGACCCTTCAGGTCTGGTGTGGAATTTAAGGGGAACTCCACCCTAAATTAAAAAAAAATGGCGTGGAGTCCCCCCTAAAATCCACACCAGACCCCTTATCCGAGCACGTTGACCTGGCCGGCTGCAGAAAAGAGGGAGGGGGGACAGAGCGCGCCCCCCCCCTCTCCTGAACCGCACCAGGCCACATGCCCTCAACATTGGGAGGGTGTTTTGGGGTGCCCCCCAAAACACCTTGTCCCCATGTTGATGAGGACAAGGGTCTCTTCCCCACAACCCTTGCCCGGTGGTTGTGGGGGTCTGCGGGCAGGAGGCTTATCGAAATCTGGAAGACCCCTTTAACAAAGCGGCCCCCCAGATCCCGGCCCCCCCCTGTGTGAAATGGTAATGGGGTACACTGTACCTCTACCATTTCACAAAAAAAAAAGTGTCAAGTGTAAAAAACGACAAGAGCCGGTTTTTGACAAGTCCTTTATTATCTTCTTTCTTCTTCTTTTCTTCTTTCCTTCGGGTTTCTTCCTCCATCTTCTTCTTCTTCCTCTGCTTCTGTCTTGGGTCTTCTATTCCCGCATCTTGCCCGGAATGTTCTTCCATCTTCTGCTCCTTCCGCTGTCCTTCTCGTCCTCATCTTCTTCTTCTTGTTTTTTTTCGCCGGAGGCGCCGCTTCCAATTGAAATCCCCGCTGTCTGCCGGACCACGCCCCCCTCTGACGCCACGGGCAAGCTCTTAGGAAAGTCCCCGTGTGCTGCCTGTGCGTCAGAGGGGGGCGTGGTCACATGTTCCAGAAAGCGGGCAATTCAATTGGAAGCGGCGACTCTGGCAAAGAAAAAGCTGCACACAAGCTTCCAATTGAATTGCCCGCCCTCTGACATCTGACGCACTTGCAGCACACTCCTAAGAGCTTGCCCGTGGCGTCAGAGGGGGGGGCGTGGTCCGGCAGACAGCGGGGATTTCAATTGGAAGCGGCGGCTCCGGCGAAGAAGAACCAGAAGAAGAAGATGCGGACGAGAAGGACAGCGCAAGGAGAAGAAGATGGAAGAACACGCCGGTCAAGATGCGGGAATAGAAGACCCAAGACAGAAGCAGAGGAAGAAGAAGAAGATGGAGGACGAAACCCGAAGGAAAGAAGAAAAGAAGAAGAAAGAAGAAAATAAAGGACTTGTCAAAAACCGGCTCTTGTCGTTTTTTACACTTGACACTTTTTTTTTTGGTGAAATGGTAGAGGTACAAGGTACCCCATTACCATTTCACACAGGGGGGGGGGCAGGATCTGGGGGGCCGCTTTGTTAAAGGGGTCTTCCAGATTTCGATAAGCCTCCTGCCCGCAGACCCCCACAACCACCGGGCAAGGGTTGTGGGGAAGAGACCCTTGTCCCCATCAACATGGGGACAAGGTGTTTTGGGGGGCACCCCAAAACACCCTCCCAATGTTGAGGGCATGTGGCCTGGTGCGGTTCAGGAGAGGGGGGGGGCGCGCTCTGTCCCCCCCTCTTTTCTGCGGCCGGCCAGGTCAACGTGCTCGGATAAGGGGTCTGGTGTGGATTTTAGGGGGGACTCCACGCCATTTTTTTGTAATTTGGGGTGGAGTTCCCCTTAAATTCCACACCAGACCTGAAGGGTCTGGTTATGGATATTTGGGGGGAACCCCACGTCATTTTTGTGACAAAATTGACTGTGGGGTTCCCCTTAATATCCATACCAGACCTAAAGGGTCTGGTTATTGAATTTGGGGGGACCCCCACGCTTTTTTTGTTCGGGTTTTTTAAGAATGAATTCTCCTGCAATTGCCGGGAGCCAACAATTCATTATAGCCGCGAGTCAGCTTTAAACGGCTTTTTTTTTTTCAGAATGTCATTTTGTGCAAAGACATATTTCTAACCACAGGAAAAGTGCGCTTTTTCACATGCTGACAACCCCCCCCCCCCCATGGTACGAATTTTAAAATAATTTTTCAAATGTCGTGGGGTTCTATCCAAATTCCATTACAGGCCCTTCAGGTCTGATATGAATATTAAGGGGAACCCCGCCGTCATTTGTTTTAAAAAAATGACGTGGGGTTCCCCCCAAATATCCATAACCAGATCCTTTAGGTCTGGTGTGGAATTTAAGGGGAACTCCACCCCAAATTAAAAAAAAAATGGCGTGGAGTCCCCCCTAAAATCCACACCAGACCCCTTATCCGAGCACGTTGACCTGGCCGGCTGCAGAAAAGAGGGGGGGACAGAGCGCGGCCCCCCCCTCTCCTGAACCGCACCAGGCCACATGCCCTCAACATTGGGAGGGTGTTTTGGGGTGCCCCCCAAAACACCTTGTCCCCATGTTGATGAGGACAAGGGTCTCTTCCCCACAACCCTTGCCCGGTGGTTGTGGGGGTCTGCGGGCAGGAGGCTTATCGAAATCTGGAAGACCCCTTTAACAAAGGGGCCCCCCAGATCCCGGCCCCCTCCTGTGTGAAATGGTAATGGGGTACACTGTACCTCTACCATTTCACGAGAAAAAAAAAGTGTCAAGTGTAAAAAACGACAAGAGCCGGTTTTTGACAAGTCCTTTATTATCTTCTTCTTTTCTTCTTTCCTTCGGGTTTCTTCCTCCTTCTTCTTCCTCTGCTTCTGTCTTGGGTCTTCTATTCCCGCATCTTGCCCGGCGTGTTCTTCCATCTTCTTCTCCTCCCGCTGTCCTTCTCGTCCGCATCTTCTTCTTCTTGTTTTTCTTCGTCGGAGCCGCCGCTTCCAATTGAAATCCCCGCTGTCTGCCGGACCACGCCCCCCTCTGACGCCATGGGCAAGCTCTTAGGAAAGTCCCCGTGTGCTGCCTGTGCGTCAGAGGGGGGCGTGGTCACATGTTACAGAAAGCGGGCAATTCAATTGTAAGCGGCGACTCTGGCAAAGAAAAAGCCGCGCACAAGCTTCTAATTGAATTGCCCACCCTCTGACATGTGACCACGCCCCCCTCTGACGCACTTGCAGCACACTCCTAAGAGCTTGCCCGTGGCGTCAGAGGGGGGCGTGGTCCGGCAGACAGCGGGGATTTCAATTGGAAGCGGCGCCTCCGGCGAAGAACAAGAAGGAGAAGATGCGGACGAGAAGGACAGCGGGAGGAGCAGAAGATGGAAGAACACGCCGGGCAAGATGCGGGAATAGAAGACCCAAGACAGAAGCAGAGGAAGAAGAAGAAGAAGAAGGAAGAAACCCAAAGGAAAGAAGAAAGAAGATAATAAAGGACTTGTCAAAAACCGGCTCTTGTCTTTTTTTGGTGAAATGGTAGAGGTACAGTGTACCCCATTACCATTTCACACAGCGGGGGGGCGGGATCTGGGGGGCCCCTTTGTTAAAGGGGTCTTCCAGATTTCGATAAGCCTCCTGCCCGCAGACCCCCACAACCACCGGGCAAGGGTTGTGGGGAAGAGACCCTTGTCCTCATCAACATGGGGACAAGGTGTTTTGGGGGGTACCCCAAAACACCCTCCCAATGTTGAGGGCATGTGGCCTGGTGCGGTTCAGGAGAGGGGGGGGCGCGCTCTGTCCCCCCCTCTTTTCTGCGGCCGGCAAGGTCAACGTGCTCGGATAAGGGGTCTGGTGTGGATTTTAGGGGGGACTCCACGCCATTTTTTTTTTAATTTGGGGTGGAGTTCCCCTTAAATTCCACACCAGACCTGAAGGGTCTGGTTATGGATATTTGGGGGGAACCCCACGTCATTTTTTTTTAAACTTGACGGCAGGGTTCCTCTTAATATCCACACCAGACCGAAAGGGTCTGGTTATTGAATTTGGGGGGACCCCCACGCTTTTTTTTGGTGTTTTTTATGAATGAATTCTCCTGCAATTGCCAGGAGCTGACAATTCATTATTGCCGCGAGTCAGTTTTAAACGGCTTTTTTCCTTCAGAATGTCATTTTTCACATGCTGACATTACACCCAGGGCTGCCATCAGGGGGGTACAGGCAGTACACCTGTAAGGGGCCCGGGGGTCCGGAGGTGCCCAGATGCCTGGAGGCCCCCCAGCGCCCCAGATGGTAACCCCCCTCTTTTTTTTTTGTATGTATATTTTTTAGTTTATTTTTTTAGGATTTTTTATTAACCACTTAAGGACCGCCTACTGCACATTTATGTCGGCAGAATGGCACGGCTGGGCACATCAACGTATATATACGTTGATTTTAGTACCCAGCCGAAGCTCCAGGACCGGGACCGCGGGATTCGCGGACCCGATTGCCGCTGGAGTGGGGCGATCCGTCCCTGGAGCGGAAGAACGGGAAGAGCCGTGTGTACACACGGCTTCCCCGTGCTTCTCTGTGGCCGTAGCATCGATCGCGTCATCCCTGTAATAGGGGGACGCGATCGATGACGTCACACCTACAGCCACACCCCCCTACAGTTGTAAACACACACATTAGGTCACACATCCCCTACAGCGCCACCTGTGGTTAACTCCCAAACTGCAACTTTCATTTCCACAGTAAACAATGCAATTTAAATGCATTTTTTGCTGTGAAAATGACAATTGTCCCAAAAATGTGTCAAAATTGTCCGAAGTGTCCGCCATATTGTCGCAGTCACGAAAAAAATCGCTGATCATCGCTATTAGTAGTAAAAAAAAAATAAAAATAATAAAAATGCAATAAAACTATCCCTTATTTTGTAAACGCTATAAATTTTGCGAAAACCAACCGATAAACGCTTATTGCGATTTTTTTTACCAAAAATACGTAGAGGAATACGTATCGGCCTAAACTGAGGAAAAAAAATGTTTTTTTATATATTTTTGGGGGATATTTATTATAGCAAAAAGTAAAAAATATTGCATTTTTTTTAAAATTGTCGCTCTATTTTTGTTTATAGCGCAAAAAATAAAAACCGCAGAGGTGATCAAATACCATCAAAAGAAAGCTCTATTTGTGGGGGAAAAAGGACGCCAATTTTGTTTTGGAGCCACGTCGCACGACCGCGCAATTGTCAGTTAAAACGACGCAGTGCCGAATCGCAAAAAGGGGCAAGGTCCTTTACCTGCATTTTGGTCCAGGTCTTAAGTGGTTAAAGGGCCAATTTTTGGAATTTAATTTTTTTTAGCTGTCCGGAGGTCCCCAGAGGCCCAGAGGCCACCAGGGCCCTGGGTGGCAACCCCCCATATTTTTTGTTATTAAAGGGCCAATGTTTTTTTTTACGGGTCTGGAGGTCCCCAGTGGCCCGGAGATCCCCAGGGCTCCAGATGACAACCCCCCCCCCCTTTTTCAAAAAAAAATGCAAAAAATTATATATTTTTATATATTTTTTTGTTATTTTTTTAACACATATATATATATATATATAAATAATATAATTATGAAAGGGCCCAGAGGGCCCCAGATGACAACCTTTTTGCTTATAAAAATGTTATAAACATTTTAGATTTTCCCCAGTTTTTTTTTTTTCTTTAATTTATTTTTTAAAGTGTATTTTGTGCGTGAAGTCGAGAGAGAGGAGCTGGACTTGCAATCGCCATCCTTCTCCATGCCCCCGGTGGCAATGGCGGGTGTGAGGGGGGCCTCCCACTCACCCCACCCTACCTGCTACACTTGGGAGCCCGATGGGACAGAGGGACTCCCCCTATGAGGGAGTCTAGCCCACCCAGCCAGCCCTGTAGGTCCTTCGCCTCTCTTTATTTTAGGAGACCTCATGGCCAAAGTGCGTTCGTGTGCGTGCAAGTGTGGTGTTTTTTTTGGGGGGGGAGGGTGGGCGTAATAGGCACACCCACCGGGAGCCGGGCTGAGACCACCAAACTCAATTCACATGTAGCTGAGACCGGGATCCGAACCCTTGGCTGCAGAGGTGAATGGCTTGTCAGTGCAGTGCCATTCACGTTGAGCCACCGCAGCTCCCACCCCATGTTATTTTTTTTTAGATTTTTGGTTGTTATTTTTTATTAAAGGGCCCAGAGCTCCCAAGGCAACCCCCTTTTGTATTATTTTATATATATATATATATATATATATATATATACATATATATATATATATAGATATTTTAATTTATGTTTCATTAAAGGGCCCAGAGGTTTATTTTTATTAAAGGGCCCAGAGGTCCCCAGGGCCCCCGGATGGCTACCACCCTTTTTTTAATATATATTTTTCTATATTTTTTTTATTGTAAAGGAACCCCCCGCTTATCAAATTGCGGCAGCCCCCCCTTCTCAATTTCAGGCGGCAGCACCCCCCCCCCCCTGTTCTCTGCTCCAGGGGGCCCATGCCTGAAGCTGTGTAAGGGGCCCCATAATTCCTGATGGCGGCCCTGATTGCCCCCACCCCCCCATGGTACAAAATTTCAAGGAATTTTTAACTTTTATTGTTGCACTTTAACCACTTCCATACCGCGCCTATTCTGGCACTTCTCTCCTTCATGTAACAATTATATTTTCTTCCTTGAAAATTACTCAGGACCCCCAAACATTATATATATTTTATTAACAAACACCCTAGGGAATAAAGTGGCGGCCATTTTTTATTACACATTTCCAACGGTATTTGCGCCAAAAATTTACCAACGTTTTTGGTTTTTTTTGGCTTTCAAAAAAAAACCTGTTTCATGAATGACAAAATAAGAAAGCAGTAAAGCTAGCCCAATTTTTAGGGATAAGGTAAAAGATGATGTTACACCGAGTAAATAGATACCTAACTTGTCACGCTTTCATATTGTGCACACTCATGGAATGGCGCTAAAATTCGTTATTAAAAATCTCCATAGGCGACGCTTGACTTTTTTTCTCAGGTTACCACTTTTGAGTTACAGAGGAGGTCTAGTGCTAAAATTATTGCTCTCACTCTAACGCACGCTATGATACCTCACATGTGGTGTTTGAAGGATGTTTACAAATGTGGGTGGGACTTGCATGCGTGTTCGCTTCTGAGTGCGAGCTACTAGGGACAGGAGCATTTAAATTCCTTTTTTTTTTTTTTTTTTTAACTTAATATTTTCATTTTTGCACTTGTTTGTCCCTTTTTTTGTATTATTTTTCACTTTTCTTCCTATTACAAGGAATGTAAACATCCCTTGTAATAGGACTAGTGTGTGACAGGTCCACTTTATAGAGAAAGGCGGGGTCAATTAGACCCCACATCTGTCCTCCAGGCTGGAAAGCATGGAATTGGTAAAAAAATAAAAAAAATAACATCTCATGCTTTTAGCTGCGATCATGTTTGTTCAGCACAGTAGTGTAGTGTGTAGCATGTTCACCTAGCAGCAAAAGGGTTGCTGGTTCGAATCCCGCCCGTGACACTATCTGCCTGGAGTTTGCATGTTCTCCCTGTGCGGGTTTCCTCCCACAATCTAAAAACATGCTGTAAATTGGATCCTGTCTAAAAAAGCCCTAATATGCAGGAGGAAATTTAGGTTTTGTGCTGCCCTAGGCCTGAACAAATTTTGGCACCCCCTAATAGAAAAATGACCCACCCTTCCTGTCAAGGCCACACCCTGTTTTTTTATGACCCACCCAGGAATTTTCAGGGGACACACACAAGTTCTGTAGGGGGGGGGCACAGGAGTCCCTTAATTTGCCTAGTTTTTCGATCACTTCCTGTTTGGCTATGGGGCAGGAAGTGAAGGCCAATCTCCCCAAACGGACAGGGATAATACAAAATAAACTGACAGAGCTTCTAACCCCCCCCCCCCCAACTCTATCCAAAATGAAAGAAAACAAAAAAATAAAAGTGATGCTTATAGTTCCAGTTTAACCCAAAATTTCAGATCATTTTATTGAGAGGCTTAAGAAAATATAACCATGCCAATAGTCCAGGATCCAGCATTGCTAATATGTATGAATGTGTGTTAGGGACCCCCACAAACACCACCCAATGTTAAATCAACTATTTTCTTGTTTGTTTTGGGGATGCCTACACCCCTGATAGGGTAAAGACACCTAACAAATGTTGTCACTTTCTACTTAATTCATTCACTTCCTGCCACATAGCCAAACAGGAAGTGAGGGAAAAAACCTGAGTAATGTTTTGTTGGGGACACACAGATCAATATAAATAGTTTCCCATTTTGGAAATTGCAATTTGCTGTGTACACCCCAAATTAGTAGGGATCTTGGACTTTGGGGTCCATTTACTAAAGGCAAATCCACTTTGCACTACAAGTGGACAAGCACGGAAGAAAAATAAAAACTTGGCGGGATTGGAAATAAAAACCATCAGTGCTTCCCTTCTGATTTTCATTGCCTACGCTTCTACTGCAGAGCGGCTTTGCCTTTACTAAACCCCAAAGTAAGAAATCATTTGGGGTGTACACTGCAGTGCAATTTGCTTAATGGGGACACTAGTTAGATTGACCTGTGTCCTGAAGAAAAGACCATTGGTAGGGTTTTAACCTCACTTCCTGTTCAGCTGTGTGACAGGAAGTGAAGCCAATTTTAGGAAAAGGGACACAAAGCCCAACCTAAAAACACTAGCAGGGGTTCCAACACTCAATTGGCTTCCCTCAAACAACCCACAATTAGAATAGGATTGTCTTGTGCTAGTTTCAAGCACAGCGCTGTAAATCAGCACTTCAAGCCTGTCCACCAATACACCACCCCCCCCCCCCTCCAAACAGGCCCTGTTTGCAGCTTTTCCTACATCTTGCACATGTGCTTTAAAAAGTCAGTCGGGACATCAATTCTAGGAAACAATACTTACCGCTTTGTCCTTCCTTTTCTGGTGACTAAATATTTCATGCATACACACCAGGAAAGAGCTTAGAGACAAATCACACTTGATGGTTTAGGCCCAAACTATTTCAGCTGCAGCGGTTGAAATCCATAGCAAGAAAAAAATATCACAAAACAAACTTCAAAATTTGAAAATAATTTTATTGGTCCACAAAACAAGGAAAGCAAAACAAAAAATTACAAATAAACACACAAAAAATAAATAAAAAAAACTAAAAACAAAAAAGACCAACGTTTATTTCACAGTCATTGGAAAATAAATCATGCTTTTGAAATAACAGGATAGACCCACAGGATTAAAACATTAGTCATTAACATCTTGAGAAACATTTAGCAAAATTATGCAGCAAACAAAACATCAAAAAAACAAAACTTGCTCCAAAACATCTCTGTTTCGCTCCGCCATTACTTCCAGCCAGCAAATCTGCCCCCTCTGAGGGCAGCTGACACGTGCACTATCCACGCTTTTTATAACATGTGTGCTAATGAACCAATTGGAAACACATGAAGAAATGTCAGCCTCTAGTTTGTGTGCACTTGTAACTGCTTACACCTGTTAAGGATGTCCTTAAATTACTAAGCCAAAAAAACAGCTTTCTGAGCATGCTCAGAAAGATGCATGTCATTTTCAGGCTCAGACAACCAGCTTATTTTTCTAAGTGTTCGAGCATGCCCAGTTCACTCGAAATGCAGTACCAGAATCAAATCTGCAATGGCGGATGAAAGCATTAGAGGTGTTTTATTTTTTTTTGGTCCCCCTGAACTGATGCTTTTACAAGCTGAAGGGGAGGTCTTATAGAATTTTTACGTAACAAACATAAATAATAATAATTTAAACGCCCCTGTCCCTAGTAGCTCGCAGTCAGAAGCGAACAAGCAGCATTTTTTTTGTTTCCGGTTACCAGTTTAGATTTACAGATGAGGTCTAGTGCTAAAAGTATTCCTCTTCGCTCTTACGCACGCTATGATACCTCACATGTGTGGTTTGAAGGATGTTTCCATATGTGGGCGGGCCTTAAATGTGTAAGCCCCGCCCACATATTGAACCCCCGTTCAAACCCCACATGTGAGGTATCATAGCGTGAGCGAGAGCGAGAGCAATACTTTTAGCACTAGACCTCCTCTGTAAATCTAAACTGGTAACCTGAAACAAATAAAAAAGCGTTGCCTATGGGTATTTTCAAGTACTGAAGTTTGGCGCCATTCCATGAGTGTGTGCAATATTAAAGCGTGACATGTTGGGTATCTATTTACTCGGTGTAACATCATCTTTCACATTATGGCCATAAATTGGGCAAACTTCAGTGTTTTCTTAATTTGTAACCACTTGAGCCCCAGAGCATATTACTGGTCACTGACGGGGCCAGTTTTTGCATTTCAACACTGCGTCATTTTGACTGACAATTGCGTGGTTGTGCGACGTGGCCCCCAAACAAATTTGGCGTCCTCATTCCCCCCCCCCCCCCCCCCCCCAAAAAATGTTAAATTTTTTTTTTTTTGGTGGTATTTGATCACCTCTGCGTTTTTTCTTATTTTTGCTTGAACCAAAAATATAGCGACAATTTGGTAAATAAAAAGACATCTTTTTTACTGTTTGCTATAATAAATCTCCCCCAAAATATATTCAAAAAATGTTTGCCCTCAGTTTAGGCCGATAAGTATTCTTCGACATATTTTTGGTTCCAAAAAATCACAATAAGCGTTTGATTGGTTTGGGCAAAAGTTATAAGTAGGGGTTGGTCTTATGGGTTTTTTAGGAATAATTTTTTGTTTTACTAGTAATGGTGGCTATCATTGATTTTTATGGCTACTGCGACATTGTGGCGGACACATTTTTGTGAGATTTGGCATTTTTCTAGCGAGCAATGGTATAGAAATGCATTGTTTACTATAAAAATGACACTGGCAGGGAAGGGGTTAACACTAGGGGCGCGGAAGGGGTTGATTATGATACCTGGGTGTGTTCTAACTGTAAAGGGGGTGGGACTGTCTAGGGGAAATGACAGATCGCTGTTCATACATTGTAGGGACAGACGAGCAGGCATCCCCCCCCCCTGACAGGACCGGGATAAAGGAGAACTCCACACCAAATTAAAAAAAAAACGGCGTGGGGGTCCCCCTTCAGGTGCACAACAGGCTCTTAGATTTGATCTGGAACATAAGGGGTTAAACCCACGCCAAAAACGGCGTGGGGTTCCCCCTCAGATCCAGACCAAACCCTTCTCCCAGGCACGCAGTCTGGCCAGACAGGAATGGGGGTGGGGACGAGCGAGCGCCCCCCCCCTCCTGAGCCGTACCAGACCACATGCCCTCGACATGGGGGAGTGTGTGCTTTGGGGGAGGGGGGCACTGCCCCCCCACCCCAAAGCACTCTTGTCCCCATGTCGATAGGGACAAGAGCCTCTTCCCGACAACCCTGGCCGTTGGTTGTCGGGGTATGCGGGCGGGGGGCTTATCAGAATCTGAGAGCCCCCTATAATAAGGGGGCCCCCAGATTCTGGCCCCCCACCCTATGTGAATGAGTATGGGGTACATCGTACACCTACCCATTCACCGGGTGGAAAAGTGTAAACACAAATAAACCACACAGAAAAAAAAAAATTATTAGTCAGCTCTGGGGGTCTTCTGCCGGGACCCCCCACCACCAGCCCATTGGGCCCCGGGCTTCGCTGTTTTCTGCCGGGGGGGACACCCACCGATGCTCTCCGCCATGTCCAGCCAGGCCCCCACCCCAAAATAAGCTCTTTTACATCCGGAGGGGGGCCGGCCGAAACCAGCAGAGAACAACGGGGGGCGGAGCCCCTCGGTCTTCCAGACGTTTTCTGCCGGGGGGGCTCCAGCCCCGCACCGGTCTTCGCCGCCGCCTTCCGCCGGGGGGGACACCCACCGATGCTCTCGGCCATATTCGGCCAGGGCCCCACCCCAAATTAAGCTCTTTCAAATCCGGGGGGGGCCCGGCGGAAATGGCGGAGAACAACGGGGGCGAAACCCCTCCTCGGTCTCAGTGCAGCTCCTCCCACTGGCAGTAGTTCCGGCTCCTCCCACAGAGCTCATTCTGCTTCCTGCTGGAGAGGAGAGAAGACCTGTCTTCCAGAGCTCCTGTGTTCCAGCCTACCAGGACCAGCCTCCAGCCCCCAGCCCCCTGCCCCGGAAGAGGGGTGGGATGGCCTCCCTCAGCCCCGGAGGTGGACCGGCTTCCGGCCTCCGGAGAAGTCAACAGCACCTGCCCTCCAGCCAGACCACCGCCACCACCATCAGCAGGGAGGACCGTCTCTTCCTGGAGACCCAGGAGGGTCTCTCAGACTGGACAGCCCCTCAGCCAGGTGAGAATGAGGCAAGAACCAGGAAGAGGCGGGATAAAATCAAATCCCTGCTGGTGAGGATATCTCAGGCCTGCGTGGAAAAGATGACTACTCTCGCAGGCCTGAGGGAAAAGAGGGACAGGTGCTCCAGTAATAAGAGATCTGAATTCAAGGGGGCCATCACCACCCTAGGACTAGAAGTAAAAGAAATATGGGAATACCTGGGGGGCTTTTGCCAACGTGGGGCTGGAGAGGTGAACTTCCTAGAGGAGCTCCGGAGGACCCTCCAGCAGGCCAACCGGGAAGGGAGCCAGGCAGCGAGGAGGAGCGGGCGGTCTAAGAAGGGGTCCCAACCCCCCAAACAGCCAGGAAAGTCAGGGGAGCCTGGGTGCAGTGGGGGGGGGGCGAGTGCCGGTGGTGCAGGGCCCAGTATGGCCATAAAACCTGGGGAGGGTTCCCGGGAGCCGATCCCTCGGTCCGTGGAAGGGACTGGGGGGTTGGCGAAGTCCGGGGAGTCCAGTGATCCAGGAGGTCGCCGGGCCCAGGTGCCGCCGGCGGTACCCCCCCGCCATCTTCAGGTCAGCATACCCAGGCTCCCCCAGGATGGTCGCACTGCCACAGCTGAAGCCCGCCATGTGTCGGCTTCCATGACCCCTCAGCTTGCAGTGGAGCGGGAGGATCTGGCCATGGAAAGGCCAGGGACTGCTCCTGCGGCTGCTATGTCATCGGGAGAGAGGCAGACACATGGTGGAGGCATTGTGCTGCGGTCATCTGGAGGTAAACAGCTTGTGTGCAGTGTGGCCAAGATGGCGCCGGCTGTTGGGGGTGGAGTAGACCGGGACCCGGAAGTGACCGCCCAAGAACCGGAAGTGCCCCAGCCGGAACCGGAAGTGCCCCAGCCGGAACCGGAAGTGACCATACCGAAACCGGAAGTGACCATACCGAAACCGGAAGTGACCATACCGAAACCGGAAGTGCCCGTCCCGCGACCGGAAGTGCCCCCCCGCGAGTTTGCGGTGGTCGGTGGGGGCTCAGGGGACCTGGGGGATGAGAGGCCGGGGGTACAGGGGTGCCCAGCCCCGGACGCTGCAGCAGGCACCTCCAGGCACCCCCGGCAGGAGATGGACAGAGACGTTGAGGACGGTAAATTGGACGGTAAGCTGCCACCCCCCCAGGTCCCCATGGACACTGCCACAGGCCCCGAGGGGCTCCCTGCAGCACAGGCGGGGTGGGGGGAAAGTCAGGTGGGACCCCTCCCAGTGGACTGTATAGCATACGATTATATCCGGCAGTTGGAGGGGTCCCAGGGGGGCTCCCCCCCAGTACGGGTGGAGTCCCAAGGGGCTGGTGTGGTCGCGGAGGGGTCTGGGTG
Organism: Rana kukunoris; assembly: GCA_029574335.1. Classification (NCBI taxonomy): domain Eukaryota; kingdom Metazoa; phylum Chordata; class Amphibia; order Anura; family Ranidae; genus Rana; species Rana kukunoris. The sequence continues at coordinate 407,319,838 of CM056052.1, read as the reverse complement.
GGGGAGTTTGGTGGGGGTGGTACCCCCCTCTGCTGTGGTCCCGGGGGGGGGGGAGCCTGTAGTCAGGCCAAAGGTGGTGGGTCAGGGTGGTCAGGGTATATCAGCGGGGGTGGGTGCAACACCACCGGCAGGGATGGGGGCCCCCCCGTCCCCCCCCACTTCTGGGGGTGCTGAGGGGGGTGCCCCACTTCCGGAGAACATCTTTCGGGGGTCTCCGGAGGCCAACTTATTGTCTGCCCTAAAGGGGGGTCGCTCTTTCGCCCAGGTGTTGGGCTCTCGTGCCCCTCTGGACCACCTGTACAGCCGGTTTGGCGCCCAGAATTTCCGCGCCCCCCCTGCTGACCAGGAGAGGACGCAGGGGTCGGCGTGGACGAGGGGTACAGGTGGTCCAGAGAGGAGGCGTAGGAATGTTGTCCAGCTTCGGTACGAGGGTCCGGACCCCTGCCCCGCTCGAGGTGAGGTGGTGGGCCTGGTACTCTCCTTGGGTTTTGGGGTGGATGACCTTTTTGCTGTCATCCATCCCACCAACACACGGGAGTTTGATATAAGTTTTGTCACTCCCGTGTGTATGGAACGCTTTATCACCGGCTTTGGGTTGGTGAGGGGCGTTGACCCTTGGAAGAGGTACAGGCTCATTCCCATCTCCAGGCAGGAGGAGGTTAAGAACATCACCATCCTGGTGAGGAATGAGTCGCTCCCTCCGGAGGACATTGCCACCTGGCTCGGGAGGTACGGGCAGTTGCAGACCCCCCTGAGGAAGAACCTTGATGAGCGCGGGGTCTGGACCGGGGCTTGGTTGACCAGGATCCGGCTCAAGAGGGAGGGCAACAGTGTTGCCCACCTCCCTGGCAGCGCCTTTCTAGGCAGAGACCGGATCCTGGCGTTCTACCCGGGACAGCCCCGTCGTTGCTTCAAGTGCGGCAGCCCGACCCACATGAGCTCGGACTGCACGGTGGTCAGATGTGGCCGGTGCCACGAGTTTGGCCACCAGTCCGAGTCATGTGGGAAGATATGCTGCAACTTGTGTGGTGAGATGGGGCACCCATTTAGCAGGTGTCCCAAAGCATATCGGGGTTCTTCCTCAGGGGGGGGACCTCCCGGGCCGGGAGCGGCCGAAGCCCCCCCGGCGAGTGATGGCCGGGGGGGTGGGGATCCTGGAGCCCCTAGTACTACTCCGGAGGGACCAACAGGCCCATTGCCTCAAAGAAGGCGGAGCAGGCGTGGGCGTGGGGCTCCCCCCCCGGGGGACACGGGCTCGGTTGGCCAGGAGGCTCCCGATCCTCCGGAGGGCGGAGCCGGTGGGGAGGAGTCGGGGAGGCCTGGGGGTCCCGGGCCTGAGGGTCCGGGGCCAGGGCCTTCCTCTCCTAATGTTGCAGGGCCGATCCCCATCCCCCTTCCCTTTCCCCCTCCTCACCATTGCCCCTCCCCTCCACCTGGCCCTCCATCTGTTTCCCCATGCCCTCCTCCCTCATCTTCCCCTCCTCGTACCCCCCCCCCTCGTCCCCCCCCTCCCAAGTCCCGTCCCCCCCCTTCCCCTTCTTCTTCCCGTCCAGCTAAGTCTGGTCCCCCCCTGTCCTCTCCCCTGTCTCTGGCCCCCCTCCTGCCTCTTCCATTCCCCCCCCTTCTGGACCCAGAGTCTCCTCTGGCCCTGTGGCCATGGAGATGGAAGCTGCTCGAGCCTCATCCAAGAGGGAAATCTCGAGCAGCGGGTCCGAGGAGGGGGGTGGTGTAGTCATCTCGGAGAGGTGGCAGGAGTGGGAGCAGGTGAGACGCAAAAAGAAGAAGGGGAAGGCTGCCAGATCTGGGGGCGGGAAGTCCCCAGTGAAGGGTGGGGTTCCCCCAGGGGCACGAAGTGGGGTGTCCCTGGGGAACCCGTTTGGTATCTTCTCCTCCTCCTCGGGCTCAGAGGAGGAGGAAGTGTAGATATGTAAATATGTTTTTGTGTTTGTAGTATGAAGGAGAACATGACCACTTTCAATCATTCTGATGGCGGTACCCTCTCCAATACGGCTTGCGACCATTAATGTCGCAAGTATTCGTTCTGCGGGAGCTCGTTTTATGGCCTTCGATTTTCTCAGCCGTGTTGAAGCTGACATTTTGTTTTTGCAGGAGACCTGGCTGGCATCTGTGGCAGAGATGCATCTAGCAAAGAGGGAGTGGAGATGTGGGCCCTCCCTCTGGTCTCTTGCGGCCGAGCCCTGCAGTGGGGTTGCGGTCCTTTTTAAGACTGGTCCGGTGGCTTGCCGGCGAGTGATTGAAGTGGAGATCGGTAGATGTCTGGTGGTGGACGCTGTCGTGAGGGGGCAATTCCTCCGGCTCATAAATTTTTATGGGCCTCAAACTAGGAGGGAGAGGAGGAGCCTCCTTACGGCGGTTAAGCCTTATCTTTTTACGTCCCAGCAGGTGATTTTTGGTGGCGATTTCAATATGATCACTAGGCCCAAAGACCGGGCAGGTGCCGCCAACCCTCTGGGATATGATAGTATTTTTTTGAATAACGTAGTGAGGGAGGCCAGGTTGGTGGATGTGCACGTTCGTCACCTCCCCAACCTCACTGGTTTCACATTTTCCCGAGGTAGTAGTAAGAGTAGATTAGATAGGTTTTTTTTAAAGGAGGACTCTGTCTGCTCGGCTCCTGAGCTGCAGTCGGTAGAGTTCTCCGATCACTGTATGGTATCTGTGGCCCTGAATGTCGCTGACACTCCTCAGAAAGGGAGGGGTTTGTGGCGCCTGAATGGGTCGCTACTGGAGGATCCTGAGGTTAGGGAAGCCTATGAGGTTTTTTTTCCTGGGCCAGACCTCGCTCCTTGAGGGCAACTGCTCCCGCCTTGAGTGGTGGGAAGTAGTTAAAAAGAGGTCTGGCGACTTTTTCCGGGAAATCTCTGGGTACAGGGCAGCTTCCAAGTACCAGGCTTACCAGAGACTACGCAGGCAGCTTGACCGCCTGGTGTCCTCTGGGGCTCTCAGGAACAGATATCCGGTCTGAAGGCGCAGATGAAGGAGTGTCAGTACGACCGTCTCGCCTCCCTGGTTTTTGAGAGGGATTATGGGAAGTTTATCTCTCCTGATCCCTACAGGAGCTGTGGTGAGGTGGCGAGGTCGAAGGTCGTACATGGCCTGAAGGATGCCTCAGGATCTCTGGTCCGGTCCAGATCGGGGATCCTGGGTGTCGTCAGAGACCACTTTTCGGACCTCCTGAAGAAGCGGCCTCTAGACATGGAGAAAGTCAGGGAATTCCTTGATGAGACCCCGCTGGAAGTGGGGTCTGACCTTCCTGACTCTCTGACAGAAGAGATCTCGGTAGCTGAAGTTGAGCAGGCTATTAGCTCTTTAGCTTCTAAAAAGTCACCTGGGCCCGATGGGCTCACGGCCGAGTTCTACAAAACCTTTAAGAGCCTCTTGGCTCCTCATCTGAGGGACGTGTTTAGTGAATGTTTGGCCTATGGCCTGCTGCCTCCCTCAATGAGAAGGTCAGCTCTGATCCTACTGTCAAAGGGGAAAGATCCGTCTGTGGTGGAGAATTGGCGTCCGATCGCCCTTCTTACCACAGATAGGAAGATACTGGCAAAGATCTTGTTTACACGTCTGTCTGCTTTGGCGGGCAGGATGCTGTCTCCCTCTCAGCACTGCACAATTCCTGGCCGGGGCACTTTTAGTGCCGTCCTGAGCGTCCGGGAGGCTGTGGAAAGGTGCAGGGCTGATGGCAGCGAGCGGTATCTGCTTGCATTGGATCAGGCTAAGGCGTTTGATCGGGTGAACCACGAGTACCTTTGGCTGCTTCTGAGGAGATACGGTCTGCCTGATCAATTCGTTGATTGGCTGCAGGTATTGTATAGGGGAGCTGAGAGCTTCCCTCTTGTCAACGGTTGGGTGGGCCGGGCCTTTGCCGTGGACTCTGGCGTCCGGCAGGGGTGCCCGCTGAGCCCCCTCCTGTACATCTTTGCGGTCGACCCCTTCGTAAGGAGGCTAGACTGCGGGCGTCTGGGGGGGGTTCCGGTGGGACCTGTCGGGGGTCCGGTTTCGGCGGTGAGGGTTGTGGCCTATGCGGACGACGTCTCGGTGGTGGTATCTGGTCGTGAGGAGGCCCATTATGTGGAGTCCCAGATCGGGTGCTACTCTGAGGCGTCAGGGCTCGCTGGTCAATTGGGACAAGAGTGAAGTTTTCTGGTTGGGGAAGGAGGGGGAGCAGTTCCCCCTTCCGGACGTGTTCCCCACGCCCGTACCAGAGATTCGAGTTCTTGGCATTCATTTCGGCCCGGGTGATTATCCCAAGCTAAACTGGGAGCGCAGGCTGGTGAGTGCCACTCGGAAGGTGAAGGCCTGGAAAGGTTGGAAACTTTCCCTGAGGGAAAGGGTAAGCTTGGTCAAGACGTACTTATTGCCTGAGTTTCTCTTTGTAAGCTATGTGTGTCTTTTGCCAGCATCTCTCTATGCTCGGGTCTATGGTCTGTTCTTCCTGCTGTTGTGGGGAAGCAGACTGAACCTGATCAAGAGGGAGGTCACATACCGCCAGCGACGGCAAGGTGGGTTGGACATGGTCAACCCGGTGGTGTTCTTTGTCACCATCTTTGTTAAATACAATTTGCAGTCCATATTTGTGGACGAGCCTTCCTGGTGGGAGTGTTCATGCAAGGACTGGCTCTTGCTGTTCTTGAGGCAGTGGGGGGAGGGGGGGAGGCCCGGCGATCTGAGGAGATCGCATGGGTATCTCCCTTCCTATGTCCCCCTGGCATTAAAGGTACTGAGGCAGTGGCGGATAACTGCCTGGAGGTGGGCTCTTTGGGTCGGCGGGAGCTGTACCTGAGGGTCATGGCCTCGGACATTTTGAAGCCCCTGTCTTTGAGGGACTGCCCTGAGAGGGTCCTCACGGAGGGGCTAGCCTCTTGAATTCTTCTAGAATTCCAAGTAAGTTTTGGGATCTCGCATGGAGGTCGTTCCATGGACGACTCTATGTCCGTGCGAATCTCAAATACAGGAACCTGGGGGACAGGGACTGCCCCCGTCAGGAATGTGGTGGGACATTGGAGACCATGGACCATTTTCTGGTCCAATGTCCTTCAACATGGAGGTTCTTACGAAGGTAGGGGGTGCCATTGGCTACCCCCGCCTTCCGGCCCTGACCTATGCTGAGCGAGTGTATGGTGATTTTGGGGTCCGCAGGGGATTTGAGTTATCGTCACTTTATTTAGTCAGCCTAGTTGTGCTTTATTACACTTGGCACGCTCGGTGTTTGGTGTCCACTAGGGACAAAATCCTGCCTGTGCATGAGGTGGTGGGCGGTATCTTTCGGGAGTTGGTGAAGGTGCGGGATCTGGAAAGGAGCAGGGTCGGGCCTGGAGGTGTGCCCATTTATGGAGGGGGTTCCTCTTCCAGCCCCCTTAGGTCACGGCTCTGCCCCTCTCCATGGGTAGGGGCATCTATCCTTTTTCACCCCCTTAGATTTTGTTTATGGTATTTTTTTTGAAATAAGGCTACAGACATGTCTGACTATCATGTTCTTGCTCATACGTGGGTTGTAGGTATTTGTTGTTGTGATGGTGGGGTGTGTTGTGGGTTGGCGATGATCTGGACAGTAGTGGTTTCTATGGACTTTTAATATCTCCCTACTGTACACCAGTGAGCCGTTTTAAGTGTTTTTTTTTTTTTTTTTTTTTTTGGCAATGATCTGGGCAAGCTTTTCTGATGGACTATAAAGGACTTTCTCTTGTACCAGTGAGCCTGTTGTAAATACCTGTTCTGGTGCTTTTTTTTTTTTTTCTTTATAGTTATTTCTTGGTGGGTGGAGGTCGGTGATTTGATGGTTTGTGTTTTGTTGTTTGTTTTTGTGTTATTTGGTTTATTTAGTTATTTTGTTTATTTTATATATTTGTTAACCTTTTGGTCGTAGTTTTATAAATAAAAAATTACCCCTCCTCGGTCTCAGTGCAGCTCTCCCACTGGCAGTAGTTCCGGCTCCTCCACAGAGCTCATTCTGCTTCCTGCTGGAGAGAGAGAGAAGACCTGTCTTCCAGAGCTCCTGTGTTCCAGTACCAGGACCAGCCTCCAGCCCCCAGCCCCTGCCGGAAGAGGGGTGGGATGGCCTCCTCAGCCCCGGAGGTGGACGGCTCCGGCCTCCGGAGGAGTCACAGCACCTGCCCTCCAGCCAGACACCGCCACACCATCAGCAGGGAGGGACCGTCTCTTCTGGAGACCAGGAGGGTCTCTCAGACTGGACAGCCCCTCAGCCAGGTGAGAATGAGGCAAGAACCAGGAAGAGGCGGGATAAAATCAATCCCTGCTGGTGAGGATATCTCAGGCTGCGTGGAAAAGATGACTACTCTCGCAGGCCTGAGGGAAAGAGGGGACAGGTGCTCCAGTAATAAGAGATCTGAATTCAAGGGGGCATCACCACCCTAGGACTAGAAGTAAAAGAAATATGGGAATCTGGGGGGCTTTTGCCAACGTGGGGTGGAGAGGTGAACTTCCTAGAGGAGCTCCGGAGGACCCTCCAGCAGGCCAACCGGGAAGGGAGCCAGGCAGCGAGGAGGAGGGGGCGGTCTAAGAAGGGGTCCCAACCCCCCAAACAGCCAGGAGAGTCAGGGGAGCCTGGGTGCAGTGGGGGGGGGCGAAGTGCCGGTGGTGCAGGGCCCAGTATGGCCATAAACCTGGGGAGGGTTCCGGGAGCCGATCCCTCGGTCCGTGGAAGGGACTGGGGGGTTGGCGAAGTCCGGGGAGTCCAGTGATCCAGGAGGTCGCGGGCCCAGGTTGCCGCCGGCGGTACCCCCCGCCATCTTCAGGTCAGCATACCAGGCTCCCCAGGATGGTCGCACTGCCACAGCTGAAGCCCGCCATGTGTCGGCTTCCATGACCCCTCAGCTTGCAGTGGAGCGGGAGGATCTGGCCATGGAAAGGCCAGGGACTGCTCCTGCGGCTGCTATGTCATCGGGGAGAGAGGCAGACACATGGTGGAGGCATTGTGCTGCGGTCATCTGGAGGTAAACAGCTTGTGTGCAGTGTGGCCAAGATGGCGCCGGCTGTTGGGGGTGGAGTAGACCGGGACCCGGAAGTGACCGCCCAGAACCGGAAGTGCCCCAGCCGGTACCGGAAAAGTGCCCAGCGGAACCGGAAGTGCCCCAGACCGAAACCGGAAGTGACCAGACCGGAACGGAAGTGGCCAGACCGAAACCGGAAGTGGCCGTCCCGCGGGACCGGAAGTGCCCGCGAGTTTGCGGTGGTCGGTGGGGGCTCAGGGGACCTGGGGGATGACGAGGCCGGGCGGTTGCAGCGGGTGCCCAGCCCGGACGCTGCAGCAGGCACCTCCAGGACCCCGGCAGGAGATGGACAGAGACGGTTGAGGACGGTAAATTGGACGGGTAAGCTGCCACCCCCCCAGGTCCCATGGACACTGCCACAGGCCCGAGGGGCTCCCTGCAGCACAGGGGGGGGGGTGGGGGAAAGTCAGGTGGGACCCCTCCCAGTGGACTGTATAGCAATGATTATATCCGGCAGTTGGAGGGGTCCCAGGGGGGCTCCCCCCAGTACAGGTGGAGTCCCAAGGGGCTGGTGTGGTCGCGGAGGGGTCTGGGTGGGGGAGTTTGGTGGGGGTGGTACCCCCTCTGCTGTGGTCCCGGGGGGGGGGGAGCCTGTAGTCAGGCCAAAGGTGGTGGGTCAGGGTGGTTCAGGGTATATCAGCGGGGGTGGGTGCAAACACCCACCGGCAGGGATGGGGGGCCCCCCCCCCCCCCCCCACTTCTGGGGGTGCTGAGGGGGGTGCCCCACTTCCGGAGAAACATCTTTCGGGGGTCTCCGGAGGCCAACTTATTGTCTGCCCTAAAGGGGGGGTCGCTCTTTCGCCCAGGTGTTGGGCTCTCGTGCCCTCTGGACCACTGTACAGCCGGTTTGGGCCCAGAATTTCCGCGCCCCCCTGCTGACCAGGAGAGGACGCAAGTGGTCGGCCGTGGACGAGGGGTAGGGGTGGTCCAGAGAGGAGGCGTGAGGAATGTTGTCCAGCTTCGGTACGAGGGTCCGGACCCTGCCCCGCTCGAGGTGAGGTGGTGGGCTGGTACTCTCCTTGGGTTTTGGGTGGATGACCTTTTTGCTGTCATCCATCCCACCAACACACGGGAGTTTGATATAAGTTTTGTCACTCCCGTGTGTATGGAACGCTTTTATCACGGCTTTGGGTTGGTGAGGGGCGTTGACCCTTGGAAGAGGTACAGGCTCATTCCATCTCCAGGCAGGAGGAGGTTAAGAAATCACCATCTGGTGAGGAAATGAGTCGCTCCCTCCGGAGGACATTGCCACCTGGCTCGGGAGGTAACGGGCAGTTTGCAGACCCCCCTGAGGAAGAACCTTGATGTGCGCGGGGGTTGGACCGGGGCATGGTTGACCAGGATCCGGCTCAAGAGGGAGGGCAAACAGTGTTGCCCACCTCCCTGGCAGCGCCTTTCTAGGCAGAGACGGATCCTGGCGTTCTACCCGGGACAGCCCCGTCGTTGCTTCAAGTGCGGCAGCCCGACCCACATGAGCTCGGACTGCACGGTGGTCAGATGTGGCCGGTGCCACGAGTTTGGCCACCAGTCCGAGTCATGTGGGAAGATATGCTGCAACTTGTGTGGTGAGATGGGGCACCCATTTAGCAGGTGTCCCAAAGCATATCGGGGTTCTTCCTCAGGGGGGGGACCTCCCGGGCCGGGAGCGGCCGAAGCCCCCCCGGCGAGTGATGGCCGGGGGGGTGGGGATCCTGGAGCCCCTAGTACTACTCCGGAGGGACCAACAGGCCCATTGCCTCAAAGAAGGCGGAGCAGGCGTGGGCGTGGGGCTCCCCCCCCGGGGGACACGGGCTCGGTTGGCCAGGAGGCTCCCGATCCTCCGGAGGGCGGAGCCGGTGGGGAGGAGTCGGGGAGGCCTGGGGGTCCCGGGCCTGAGGGTCCGGGGCCAGGGCCTTCCTCTCCTAATGTTGCAGGGCCGATCCCCATCCCCCTTCCCTCTCCCCCTCCTCACCATTGCCCCTCCCCTCCACCTGGCCCTCCATCTGTTTCCCCATGCCCTCCTCCCTCATCTTCCCCTCCTCGTACCCCCCCCCTCGTCCCCCCCTCCCAAGTCCCGTCCCCCCCCTTCCCCTTCTTCTTCCCGTCCAGCTAAGTCTGGTCCCCCCCCTGTCCTCTCCCCTGTCTCTGGCCCCCCTCCTGCCTCTTCCATTCCCCCCCCTTCTGGACCCAGAGTCTCCTCTGGCCCTGTGGCCATGGAGATGGAAGCTGCTCGAGCCTCATCCAAGAGGGAAATCTCGAGCAGCGGGTCCGAGGAGGGGGGTGGTGTGTAGTCATCTCGGAGAGGTGGCAGGAGTGGGAGCAGGTGAGACGCAAAAAGAAGAAGGGGAAGGCTGCCAGATCTGGGGGCGGGAAGTCCCCAGTGAAGGGTGGGGTTCCCCCAGGGGCACGAAGTGGGGTGTCCCTGGGGAACCCGTTTGGTATCTTCTCCTCCTCCTCGGGCTCAGAGGAGGAGGAAGTGTAGATATGTAAATATGTTTTTGTGTTTGTAGTATGAAGGAGAACATGACCACTTTCAATCATTCTGATGGCGGTACCCTCTCCAATACGGCTTGCGACCATTAATGTCGCAAGTATTCGTTCTGCGGGAGCTCGTTTTATGGCCTTCGATTTTCTCAGCCGTGTTGAAGCTGACATTTTGTTTTTGCAGGAGACCTGGCTGGCATCTGTGGCAGAGATGCATCTAGCAAAGAGGGAGTGGAGATGTGGGCCCTCCCTCTGGTCTCTTGCGGGCCGAGCCCTGCAGTGGGGTTGCGGTCCTTTTTAAGACTGGTCCGGTGGCTTGCCGGCGAGTGATTGAAGTGGAGATCGGTAGATGTCTGGTGGTGGACGCTGTCGTGAGGGGGCAATTCCTCCGGCTCATAAATTTTTATGGGCCTCAAACTAGGAGGGAGAGGAGGAGCCTCCTTACGGCGGTTAAGCCTTATCTTTTTACGTCCCAGCAGGTGATTTTTGGTGGCGATTTCAATATGATCACTAGGCCCAAAGACCGGGCAGGTGCCGCCAACCCTCTGGGATATGATAGTATTTTTTTGAATAACGTAGTGAGGGAGGCCAGGTTGGTGGATGTGCACGTTCGTCACCTCCCCAACCTCACTGGTTTCACATTTTCCCGAGGTAGTAGTAAGAGTAGATTAGATAGGTTTTTTTTAAAGGAGGACTCTGTCTGCTCGGCTCCTGAGCTGCAGTCGGTAGAGTTCTCCGATCACTGTATGGTATCTGTGGCCCTGAATGTCGCTGACACTCCTCAGAAAGGGAGGGGTTTGTGGCGCCTGAATGGGTCGCTACTGGAGGATCCTGAGGTTAGGGAAGCCTATGAGGTTTTCTTCCTGGGCCAGACCTCGCTCCTTGAGGGCAACTGCTCCCGCCTTGAGTGGTGGGAAGTAGTTAAAAAGAGGTCTGGCGACTTTTTCCGGGAAATCTCTGGGTACAGGGCAGCTTCCAAGTACCAGGCTTACCAGAGACTACGCAGGCAGCTTGACCGCCTGGTGTCCTCTGGGGGCTCTCAGGAACAGATATCCGGTCTGAAGGCGCAGATGAAGGAGTGTCAGTACGACCGTCTCGCCTCCCTGGTTTTTGAGAGGGATTATGGGAAGTTTATCTCTCCTGATCCCTACAGGAGCTGTGGTGAGGTGGCGAGGTCGAAGGTCGTACATGGCCTGAAGGATGCCTCAGGATCTCTGGTCCGGTCCAGATCGGGGATCCTGGGTGTCGTCAGAGACCACTTTTCGGACCTCCTGAAGAAGCGGCCTCTAGACATGGAGAAAGTCAGGGAATTCCTTGATGAGACCCCGCTGGAAGTGGGGTCTGACCTTCCTGACTCTCTGACAGAAGAGATCTCGGTAGCTGAAGTTGAGCAGGCTATTAGCTCTTTAGCTTCTAAAAAGTCACCTGGGCCCGATGGGCTCACGGCCGAGTTCTACAAAACCTTTAAGAGCCTCTTGGCTCCTCATCTGAGGGACGTGTTTAGTGAATGTTTGGCCTATGGCCTGCTGCCTCCCTCAATGAGAAGGTCAGCTCTGATCCTACTGTCAAAGGGGAAAGATCCGTCTGTGGTGGAGAATTGGCGTCCGATCGCCCTTCTTACCACAGATAGGAAGATACTGGCAAAGATCTTGTTTACACGTCTGTCTGCTTTGGCGGGCAGGATGCTGTCTCCCTCTCAGCACTGCACAATTCCTGGCCGGGGCACTTTTAGTGCCGTCCTGAGCGTCCGGGAGGCTGTGGAAAGGTGCAGGGCTGATGGCAGCGAGCGGTATCTGCTTGCATTGGATCAGGCTAAGGCGTTTGATCGGGTGAACCACGAGTACCTTTGGCTGCTTCTGAGGAGATACGGTCTGCCTGATCAATTCGTTGATTGGCTGCAGGTATTGTATAGGGGAGCTGAGAGCTTCCCTCTTGTCAACGGTTGGGTGGGCCGGGCCTTTGCCGTGGACTCTGGCGTCCGGCAGGGGTGCCCGCTGAGCCCCCTCCTGTACATCTTTGCGGTCGACCCCTTCGTAAGGAGGCTAGACTGCGGGCGTCTGGGGGGGGTTCCGGTGGGACCTGTCGGGGGTCCGGTTTCGGCGGTGAGGGTTGTGGCCTATGCGGACGACGTCTCGGTGGTGGTATCTGGTCGTGAGGAGGCCCATTATGTGGAGTCCCAGATCGGGTGCTACTCTGAGGCGTCAGGCTCGCTGGTCAATTGGGACAAGAGTGAAGTTTTCTGGTTGGGGAAGGAGGGGGAGCAGTTCCCCCTTCCGGACGTGTTCCCCACGCCCGTACCAGAGATTCGAGTTCTTGGCATTCATTTCGGCCCGGGTGATTATCCCAAGCTAAACTGGGAGCGCAGGCTGGTGAGTGCCACTCGGAAGGTGAAGGCCTGGAAAGGTTGGAAACTTTCCCTGAGGGAAAGGGTAAGCTTGGTCAAGACGTACTTATTGCCTGAGTTTCTCTTTGTAAGCTATGTGTGTCTTTTGCCAGCATCTCTCTATGCTCGGGTCTATGGTCTGTTCTTCCTGCTGTTGTGGGGAAGCAGACTGAACCTGATCAAGAGGGAGGTCACATACCGCCAGCGACGGCAAGGTGGGTTGGACATGGTCAACCCGGTGGTGTTCTTTGTCACCATCTTTGTTAAATACAATTTGCAGTCCATATTTGTGGACGAGCCTTCCTGGTGGGAGTGTTCATGCAAGGACTGGCTCTTGCTGTTCTTGAGGCAGTGGGGGGAGGGGGGGAGGCCCGGCGATCTGAGGAGATCGCATGGGTATCTCCCTTCCTATGTCCCCCTGGCATTAAAGGTACTGAGGCAGTGGCGGATAACTGCCCTGGAGGTGGGCTCTTTGGGTCGGCGGGAGCTGTACCTGAGGGTCATGGCCTCGGACATTTTGAAGCCCCTGTCTTTGAGGGACTGCCCTGAGAGGGTCCTCACGGAGGGGCTAGCCCTCTTGAATTCTTCTAGAATTCCAAGTAAGTTTTGGGATCTCGCATGGAGGTCGTTCCATGGACGACTCTATGTCCGTGCGAATCTCAAATACAGGAACCTGGGGGACAGGGACTGCCCCCGTCAGGAATGTGGTGGGACATTGGAGACCATGGACCATTTTCTGGTCCAATGTCCCTTCAACATGGAGGTTCTTACGAAGGTAGGGGGTGCCATTGGCTACCCCCGCCTTCCGGCCCTGACCTATGCTGAGCGAGTGTATGGTGATTTTGGGGTCCGCAGGGGATTTGAGTTATCGTCACTTTATTTAGTCAGCCTAGTTGTGCTTTATTACACTTGGCACGCTCGGTGTTTGGTGTCCACTAGGGACAAAATCCTGCCTGTGCATGAGGTGGTGGGCGGTATCTTTCGGGAGTTGGTGAAGGTGCGGGATCTGGAAAGGAGCAGGGTCGGGCCTGAGAGGTGTGCCCATTTATGGAGGGGGTTCCTCTTCCAGCCCCTTAGGTCACGGCTCTGCCCCTCTCCATGGGTAGGGGCATCTATCCTTTTTCACCCCCTTAGATTTTGTTTATGGTATTTTTTTGAAATAAGGCTACAGACATGTCTGACTATCATGTTCTTGCTCATACGTGGGTTGTAGGTATTTGTTGTTGTGATGGTGGGGTGTGTTGTGGGTTGGCGATGATCTGGACAGTAGTGGTTTCTATGGACTTTAATATCTCCCTACTGTACCAGTGAGCCGTTTTAAGTGGTTTTTTTTTTTTTGGCAATGATCTGGGCAAGCTTTTCTGATGGACTATAAAGACTTTCTCTTGTACCAGTGAGCCTGTTGTAAATACCTGTTCTGGTGCTATTTTTTTTTTTTTTTCTTTATAGTTATTTCTTGGTGGTGGTGTGAGGTCGGTGATTTGATGGTTTGTGTTTTGTTGTTTGTTTTTGTGTTATTTGGTTTATTTAGTTATTTTGTTTATTTTATATATTTGTTAACCTTTTGGTCGTAGTTTTATAAATAAAAAATTACCCCTCCTCGGTCTCAGTGCAGCTCCTCCCACTGGCAGTAGTTCCGGCTCCTCCCACAGAGCTCATTCTGCTTCCTGCTGGAGAGGAGAGAAGACCTGTCTTCCAGAGCTCCTGTGTTCCAGCCTACCAGGACCAGCCTCCAGCCCCCAGCCCCCTGCCCCGGAAGAGGGGTGGGATGGCCTCCCTCAGCCCCGGAGGTGGACCGGCTTCCGGCCTCCGGAGAAGTCAACAGCACCTGCCCTCCAGCCAGACCACCGCCACCACCATCAGCAGGGAGGACCGTCTCTTCCTGGAGACCCAGGAGGTCTCTCAGACTGGACAGCCCCTCAGCCAGGTGAGAATGAGGCAAGAACCAGGAAGAGGCGGGATAAAATCAAATCCCTGCTGGTGAGGATATCTCAGGCCTGCGTGGAAAAGATGACTACTCTCGCAGGCCTGAGGGAAAAGAGGGACAGGTGCTCCAGTAATAAGAGATCTGAATTCAAGGGGGCCATCACCACCCTAGGACTAGAAGTAAAAGAAATATGGGAATACCTGGGGGGCTTTTGCCAACGTGGGGCTGGAGAGGTGAACTTCCTAGAGGAGCTCCGGAGGACCCTCCAGCAGGCCAACCGGGAAGGGAGCCAGGCAGCGAGGAGGAGCGGGCGGTCTAAGAAGGGGTCCCAACCCCCCAAACAGCCAGGAGAGTCAGGGGAGCCTGGGTGCAGTGGGGGGGGGGCGAGTGCCGGTGGTGCAGGGCCCAGTATGGCCATAAAACCTGGGGAGGGTTCCCGGGAGCCGATCCCTCGGTCCGTGGAAGGGACTGGGGGGTTGGCGAAGTCCGGGGAGTCCAGTGATCCAGGAGGTCGCCGGGCCCAGGTGCCGCCGGCGGTACCCCCCCGCCATCTTCAGGTCAGCATACCCAGGCTCCCCAGGATGGTGCCACTGCCACAGCTGAAGCCCGCCATGTGTCGGCTTCCATGACCCCTCAGCTTGCAGTGGAGCGGGAGGATCTGGCCATGGAAAGGCCAGGGACTGCTCCTGCGGCTGCTATGTCATCGGGAGAGAGGCAGACACATGGTGGAGGCATTGTGCTGCGGTCATCTGGAGGTAAAAACAGCTTGTGTGGCAGTGTGGCCAAGATGGCGCCGGCTGTTGGGGGTGGAGTAGACCGGGACCCGGAAGTGACCGCCCAAGAACCGGAAGTGCCCCAGCCGGAACCGGAAGTGACCAGACCGGAACCGAAAGTGACCGGACCGGAACCGGAAGTGACCAGACCGAAACCGGAAGTGCCCGTCCCGCGGACCGGAAGTGCCCCCCCGCGAGTTTGCGGTGGTCGGTGGGGGCTCAGGGGACCTGGGGGATGAGAGGCCGGGGGTGCAGGGGTGCCCAGCCCCGGACGCTGCAGCAGGCACCTCCAGGCACCCCCGGCAGGAGATGGACAGAGACGGTGAGGACGGTAAATTGGACGGTAAGCTGCCACCCCCCCAGGTCCCCATGGACACTGCCACAAAGCCCCGAGGGCGGGGTGGGGGAAAAGTCAGGTGGGACCCCTCCCAGTGGACTGTATAGCATATGTTATATCGGCAGTTGGAGGGGTCCCAGGGGGGCTCCCCCCCAGTACAGGTGGAGTCCCAAGGGGCTGGTGTGGTCGCGGAGGGGTCTGGGTGGGGAGTTTGGTGGGGGTGGTACCCCCCTCTGCTGTGGTCCCGGGGGGGGAGCCTGTAGTCAGGCCAAAGGTGGTGGGTCAGGGTGGTCAGGGTATATCAGCGGGGGTGGGTGCAACACCACCGGCAGGGATGGGGGCCCCCCGTCCCCCCCCACTTCTAGGGGTGCTGAGGGGGGTGCCCCACTTCCGGAGAACATCTTTCGGGGGTCTCCGGAGGCCAACTTATTGTCTGCCCTAAAGGGGGGTCGCTCTTTCCCAGGTGTTGGGCTCTCGTGCCCCTCTGGACCACCTGTACAGCCGGTTTGGCGCCCAGAATTTCCGCGCCCCCCCTGCTGACCAGGAGAGGACGCAGGGGTCGGCGTGGACGAGGGGTACAGGTGGTCCAGAGAGGAGGCGTAGGAATGTTGTCCAGCTTCGGTACGAGGGTCCGGACCCCTGCCCCGCTCGAGGTGAGGTGGTGGGCCTGGTACTCTCCTTGGTTTTTGGGGTGGATGACCTTTTTGCTGTCATCCATCCCACCAACACACGGGAGTTTGATATAAGTTTTGTCACTCCCGTGTGTATGGAACGCTTTATCACCGGCTTTGGGTTGGTGAGGGGCGTTGACCCTTGGAAGAGGTACAGGCTCATTCCCATCTCCAGGCAGGAGGAGGTTAAGAACATCACCATCCTGGTGAGGAATGAGTCGCTCCCTCCGGAGGACATTGCCACCTGGCTCGGGAGGTACGGGCAGTTGCAGACCCCCCTGAGGAAGAACCTTGATGAGCGCGGGGTCTGGACCGGGGCTTGGTTGACCAGGATCCGGCTCAAGAGGGAGGGCAACAGTGTTGCCCACCTCCCTGGCAGCGCCTTTCTAGGCAGAGACCGGATCCTGGCGTTCTACCCGGGACAGCCCCGTCGTTGCTTCAAGTGCGGCAGCCCGACCCACATGAGCTCGGACTGCACGGTGGTCAGATGTGGCCGGTGCCACGAGTTTGGCCACCAGTCCGAGTCATGTGGGAAGATATGCTGCAACTTGTGTGGTGAGATGGGGCACCCATTTAGCAGGTGTCCCAAAGCATATCGGGGTTCTTCCTCAGGGGGGGACCTCCCGGGCCGGGAGCGGCCGAAGCCCCCCCGGCGAGTGATGGCCGGGGGTGGGGATCCTGGAGCCCCTAGTACTACTCCGGAGGGACCAACAGGCCCATTGCCTCAAAGAAGGCGGAGCAGGCGTGGGCGTGGGCTCCCCCCCCGGGGACACGGGCTCGGTTGGCCAGGAGGCTCCCGATCCTCCGGAGGGCGGAGCCGGTGGGGAGGAGTCGGGGAGGCCTGGGGGTCCCGGGCCTGAGGGTCCGGGCCAGGGCCTTCCCCTCCTAATGTTGCAGGGCCGATCCCCATCCCCCTTCCCTCTCCCCCTCCTCACCATTGCCCCTCCCCTCCACCTGGCCCTCCATCTGTTTCCCCATGCCCTCCTCCCTCATCTTCCCCTCCTCGTACCCCCCCCCCTCGTCCCCCCCCCTCCCAAGTCCCGTCCCCCCCCTCCCCCTTCTTCTTCCCGTCCAGCTAAGTCTGGTCCCCCCCCTGTCCTCTCCCCTGTCTCTGGCCCCCCTCCTGCCTCTTCCATTCCCCCCCTCTGGACCCAGAGTCTCCTCTGGCCCTGTGGCCATGGAGATGGAAGCTGCTCGAGCCTCATCCAAGAGGGAAATCTCGAGCAGCGGTCCGAGGAGGGGGGTGGTGTAGTCATCTCGGAGAGGTGGCAGGAGTGGGAGCAGGTGAGACGCAAAAAGAAGAAGGGGAAGGCTGCCAGATCTGGGGGCGGGAAGTCCCCAGTGAAGGGTGGGGTTCCCCCAGGGGCACGAAGTGGGGTGTCCCTGGGGAACCCGTTTGGTATCTTCTCCTCCTCCTCGGGCTCAGAGGAGGAGGAAGTGTAGATATGTAAATATGTTTTTGTGTTTGTAGTATGAAGGAGAACATGACCACTTTCAATCATTCTGATGGCGGTACCCTCTCCAATACGGCTTGCGACCATTAATGTCGCAAGTATTCGTTCTGCGGGAGCTCGTTTTATGGCCTTCGATTTTCTCAGCCGTGTTGAAGCTGACATTTTGTTTTTGCAGGAGACCTGGCTGGCATCTGTGGCAGAGATGCATCTAGCAAAGAGGGAGTGGAGATGTGGGCCCTCCCTCTGGTCTCTTGCGGCCGAGCCCTGCAGTGGGGTTGCGGTCCTTTTTAAGACTGGTCCGGTGGGCTTGCCGCGAGTGATTGAAGTGGAGATCGGTAGATGTCTGGTGGTGGACGCTGTCGTGAGGGGCAATTCCTCCGGCTCATAAATTTTATGGCCTCAAACTAGGAGGGAGAGGAGGAGCCTCCTTACGGCGGTTAAGCCTTATCTTTTTACGTCCCAGCAGGTGATTTTGGTGGCGATTTCAATATGATCACTAGGCCCAAAGACCGGGCAGGTGCCGCCAACCCTCTGGGATATGATAGTATTTTTTTGAATAACGTAGTGAGGGAGGCCAGGTTGGTGGATGTGCACGTTCGTCACCTCCCCAACCTCACTGGTTTCACATTTTCCCGAGGTAGTAGTAAGAGTAGATTAGATAGGTTTTTTTTAAAGGAGGACTCTGTCTGCTCGGCTCCGAGCTGCAGTCGGTAGAGTTCTCCGATCACTGTATGGTATCTGTGGCCCTGAATGTCGCTGACACTCCTCAGAAAGGGAGGTTTGTGGCGCCTGAATGGGTCGCTACTGGAGGATCCTGAGGTTAGGGAAGCCTATGAGGTTTCTTCCTGGGCAGACCTCGCTCCTTGAGGGCAACTGCTCCCGCCTTGAGTGGTGGGAAGTAGTTAAAAAGAGGTCTGGCGACTTTTTTCCGGAAATCTCTGGGTACAGGGCAGCTTCCAAGTACCAGGCTTACCAGAGACTACGCAGGCAGCTTGACCGCCTGGTGTCCTCTGGGGGCTCTCAGGAACAGATATCCGGTCTGAAGGCGCAGATGAAGGAGTGTCAGTACGACCGTCTCGCCTCCCTGGTTTTTGAGAGGGATTATGGGAAGTTTATCTCTCCTGATCCCTACAGGAGCTGTGGTGAGGTGCGAGGTCGAAGGTCGTACATGGCCTGAAGGATGCCTCAGGATCTCTGGTCCGGTCCAGATCGGGGATCCTGGGTGTCGTCAGAGACCACTTTTCGGACCTCCTGAAGAAGCGGCCTCTAGACATGGAGAAAGTCAGGGAATTCCTTGATGAGACCCCGCTGGAAGTGGGGTCTGACCTTCCTGACTCTCTGACAGAAGAGATCTCGGTAGCTGAAGTTGAGCAGGCTATAGCTCTTTAGCTTCTAAAAAGTCACCCTGGGCCCGATGGGCTCACGGCCGAGTTCTACAAAACCTTTAAGAGCCTCTTGGCTCCTCATCTGGGGACGTGTTTAGTGAATGTTTGGCCTATGGCCTGCTGCCTCCCTCAATGAGAAGGTCAGCTCTGATCCTACTGTCAAAGGGGAAAGATCCGTCTGTGGTGGAGAATTGGCGTCCGATCGCCCTTCTTACCACAGATAGGAAGATACTGGCAAAGATCTTGTTTACACGTCTGTCTGCTTTGGCGGCAGGATGCTGTCTCCCTCTCAGCACTGCACAATTCCTGGCCGGGGCACTTTTAGTGCCGTCCTGAGCGTCCGGGAGGCTGTGGAAAGGTGCAGGGCTGATGGCAGCGAGCGGTATCTGCTTGCATTGGATCAGGCTAAGGCGTTTGATCGGGTGAACCACGAGTACCTTTGGCTGCTTCTGAGGAGATACGGTCTGCCTGATCAATTCGTTGATTGGCTGCAGGTATTGTATAGGGGAGCTGAGAGCTTCCCTCTTGTCAACGGTTGGGTGGGCCGGGCCTTTGCCGTGGACTCTGGCGTCCGGCAGGGGTGCCCGCTGAGCCCCCTCCTGTACATCTTTGCGGTCGACCCCCTTCGTAAGGAGGCTAGACTGCGGGCGTCTGGGGGGGTTCCGGTGGACCTGTCGGGGGTCCAGTTTCGGCGGTGAGGGTTGTGGCCTATGCGGACGACGTCTCGGTGGTGGTATCTGGTCGTGAGGAGGCCCATTATGTGGAGTCCCAGATCGGGTGCTACTCTGAGGCGTCAGGCTCGCTGGTCAATTGGGACAGAGTGAAGTTTTCTGGTTGGGGAAGGAGGGGGAGCAGTTCCCCCTTCCGGACGTGTTCCCCACCCCGTACCAGAGATTCGAGTTCTTGGCATTCATTTCGGCCCGGGTGATTATCCCAAGCTAAACTGGAGCGCAGGCTGGTGAGTGCCACTCGGAAGGTGAAGGCCTGGAAAGGTTGGAAACTTTCCCTGAGGGAAAGGGTAAGCTTGGTCAAGACGTACTTATTGCCTGAGTTTCTCTTTGTAAGCTATGTGTGTCTTTTGCCAGCATCTCTCTATGCTCGGGTCTATGGTCTGTTCTTCCCTGCTGTTGTGGGGAAGCAGACTGAACCTGATCAAGAGGGAGGTCACATACCGCCAGCGACGGCAAGGTGGGTTGGACATGGTCAACCCGGTGGTGTTCTTTGTCACCATCTTTGTTAAATACAATTTGCAGTCCATATTTGTGGACGAGCCTTCCTGGTGGGAGTGTTCATGCAAGGACTGGCTCTTGCTGTTCTTGAGGCAGTGGGGGGAGGGGGGAGGCCCGGCGATCTGAGGAGATCGCATGGGTATCTCCTTCCTATGTCCCCTGGCATTAAAGGTACTGAGGCAGTGGCGGATAACTGCCCTGGAGGTGGGCTCTTTGGGTCGGCGGGAGCTGTACCTGAGGGTCATGGCCTCGGACATTTGAAGCCCCTGTCTTTGAGGGACTGCCCTGAGAGGGTCCTCACGGAGGGGGCTAGCCCTCTTGAATTCTTCTAGAATTCCAAGTAAGTTTGGGATCTCGCATGGAGGTCGTTCCATGGACGACTCTATGACCGCGTGCGAATCTCAAATACAGGAACCTGGGGGACAGGGACTGCCCCGTCAGGAATGTGGTGGGACATTGGAGACCATGGACCATTTTCCTGGTCCAATGTCCCTTCAACATGGAGGTTCTTACGAAGGTAGGGGGTGCCATTGCTACCCCCGCCTTCCGGCCCTGACCTATGCTGAGCGAGTGTATGGTGATTTTGGGGTCCGCAGGGATTTTGAGTTATCGTCACTTTATTTAGTCAGCCTATTTGTGCTTTATTACACTTGGCACGCTCGGTGTTTGGTGTCCACTAGGGACAAAATCCTGCCTGTGCATGAGGTGGTGGGCGGTATCTTTCGGGAGTTGGTGAAGGTGCGGGATCTGGAAGGAGCAGGGTCGGGCCTGAGAGGTGTGCCATTTATGGAGGGGTTCCTCTTCCAGCCCCCTTAGGTCACGGCTCTGCCCCTCTCCATGGGTAGGGGCATCTATCCTTTTTCACCCCCTTAGAATTTGTTTATGGTATTTTTTTTTGAAATAAGGCTACAGACATGTCTGACTATCATGTTCTTGCTCATACGTGGGTTGTAGGTATTTGTTGTTGTGATGGTGGGGTGTGTTGTGGGTTGGCGATGATCTGGACAGTAGTGGTTTCTATGGACTTTAATATCTCCCTACTGTACCATGTGGTGGAGCGTTTTAAGTGTTTTTTTTGGCAATGATCTGGGCAAGCTTTTCTGATGGACTATAAGACTTTCTCTTGTACCAGTGAGCCTGTTGTAAATACCTGTTCTGGTGCTATTTTTTTTTTTTTTTCTTTATAGTTATTTTTCTTGGTGGTGGAGTCGGTGATTTGATGGTTTGTGTTTTGTTTTTGTTTTTGTGTTATTTGGTTTATTTAGTTATTTTGTTTATTTATATATTTGTTAACCTTTTGGTCTTAGTATTTATAAATAAAAAATTACCCCTCCCTCGGTCTCAGTGCAGGCTCCTCCCACTGGCAGTAGTTTCCGCTCCTACCCAGAGCTCATTCTGCTTCCTGCTGGAGAGGAGAAAGACCAGTCTTCCAGAGCTCCTGTGTTCCAATCCTACCAGGACCAGCCTCCACCCCCAGCCCCCTCCCCGAAGAGGGGGTGGATGGCCGTCCCTCAGCCCCGGGTGACACAGGCTTCCGGCCCCGGAGAGTCAACAGCACCTGCCCTCCAGCCATACCCACCGCCACCCGACCATCAGCAGGGAGGACGTCTCTTCCTGAGACCCAGGAGTGTCTCTCAGGACTGGACAGCCCCTCAGCCAGTGAGAATGAGGCAAGAACCAGAAGAGGCGGGATAAAAATCAAATCCCTGCTGGTGAGGATATCTCAGGCCTGCGTGGAAAAGATGACTACTCCACGCAGGCCTGAGGGAAACGAGGGACAGGTGCTTCCAGTAATAAAGATCTGAATCAAGGGGGCCATCACCACCCTAGGACTAGAAGTAAAAGAAAATATGGGGAATACCTGGGGGCTTTTGCCAACGGAGGGGCTGAGAGGTGGAACTTCCAAGAGGACTCTCGAGAGGACCCTCTACAGGCCAACCGGGAGAGGGCGCCAGGCAGCGAGGGAGGAGCGGTGCGGTCTAAGAAGGGGACCCAACCCCCCAAACAGCCAGGAAGTCTGGGAGCCTGGGTGCATGGGGGGGGGCGAGTGCCGGTGGTGCAGGGCCCAGTATGGCCATAAAAACCAGGGATGGTTGCCGGGAGCCAGTATCCCTACGGTTCCGTGGAAGGGACAGTGGGGTGTGG